>OW121805.1:3870000-5160000 GCA_933228885.1 Leistus spinibarbis
TGTAAAACAATTGCTCCATTATTTCCTTAATTTGGCTTATTAAAAATATTCCACTTTTAAAATAACGCTTTCAAATTTCACCTATGTTTGATGTATGATTTCTTGGTTATTTTACTATACCCCCGTATATATATATATATATATATATATATATATATATATATATATATATCTTACAATAATAATAGAAGGGTATAGGTTCCAAATTTTGTCTCACATTCAAGTATATGACTTATATATTCAAGGCAACGAGGAAAGCACTTTTTACTAAAAAAGTTTTTTTTATTATTTGACAATGTTACAAACACACGACGCATTCGCGTTTGTATGCTTCGTACTGCGAGCTAAAAATGAAATCGTAATTCATGCAATAGCGAAATAAATAATAAAGCGTTTGCAAGCCGTGTTTTACAATCTATTTCATTAGCTGTTCATCCAGCTGCATGGCACGATGTTAGCACGTCCGGAAATTGTGCTTGTTTTATTTGTGTCTTCCGCAGATCATAATTGGCATAAAGATAAATTACCCGCATTCACAGATGTACAATAATTTTTTACACTGAGTTATTCTTGCAAGGTTAGACATATTTTAAATGGAATTTACGTAATATCATTCTCACTGCTCGCGGATTTGCTAAACTTATTTAAATCACGGTGTTTACTTGATATTATTTGGCTTTTAGAATTTCTTGTATATATTAAACATATTTTCTGTGCATTATAATGAATATGTATACGTGGTTACGGCCCAACGTTTCATGTAGTACAGTGTCGATATATAATTTTGTTTTTTTCTTTTTTCAAAATTATAAATAATGGTTTCCGTTGGTCGACTCGGCCTGAGAGAGAATATAGTAAAAAGTCAAGATGCAGCAGGTGCAATACACGCTGCTACGAGGAAATTGGTTTGCTTGCGTTTCATTGACGCTGTGTCACCGATTAATCGACGTTCGACTTTTACTTGTCTATTAGAAACAGTATTGTACCTAAGGTTTCATGCTTTAAGCTGTGTAGTTCCGTTCTTTTGTTTCCCAACTCAACTATCATCAATAATTAAACTACATTGTAGGGGCAAGTGTTGACTATACTTGTTGTCATCGGCTACATTAAATATTCATAAATATATGTCACGTCAATAAAGGGGAAGTTCAAAAATATGTATACATAATTTTTTTTTGTATTACAATCATTTTACATTCTAATAAAGGACTAATATCAGACAGTATATACATTATGTTAATAAATAGTATTAACCTTCTATTATTAATAATATTCACATCTTTTGATAAATATAAATAAGACAAAGTCCCTTGTTCAATGAAAAATATTTTATGAATAAATATGATTTTAGGTGTGACGGGGAGGGTAGAAAGAAGATATGTTTATTTTAGTCGACTTTGAATTTTACGAAATAACCCCATATTTTTCTAGTAAATCTATTGATAGCATAAGCGACGAGTATTAAACACAATAGACCAAATCCTAGGATATCTAAGAAGAAATATTGATACCACGGAATACTAACGCATGGACTGCGCAAATGGTAAGCTCCTTTATGCCTGATGACGTATTCAGTCCACCACACCACTTTATCTAATGGTCTCATTGGCTCATCATCCAGCAATACACTGAGCTCAGCAATTGTCCTGTGATATCTGTAATCATATCCCTAATTTGATAAATACTCTCTCACTTTCATCATTGGCGGAATTATTTATAAGCATATTGCGATGAACAAATGGAATATTTATAAATTGACTTCATTTCAGCAAAACTATTGAATTGGTTGATTAACTATTATCTCTGCGCGAGTTGCCAAATTATTTTGTCACATATAACTTACTTTTGATTCTCCGCCACTTCCATGATAGTATCTTTGAACTCCTCTTTTGTAAGATTAAATTTATCAACTGCCAACCCTATACCTAGTTTCACCATCATGTTCATATTTTTCGGTTGATCTATCACAAACGGCATTCCTACAAGAGGAACTCGGTTCCGAATTGCCTCATCTAACGATTGTACTCCTCCCTGCGTTATGAACACCTTTACATTTGGATGTGCTGAGATAAATATAATTTTAATGTTTGGATTTGGTTATATTTTGGCAGTAATTCGTAAAGAACTACCTAAAATATCTTGCTGAGGTAGCCATTTATAAATCTTAATTTTGTTGTACGTATCATTTATAAGTGGTTCTTCAAATTTCCAAAGAATTTTATAAGGTAAATTATTAAACGTTTCTACAAATACTTGTTTTAATTCTGGAGATAATACTTCACTCTTGATATTGGAACCTAGACTACAATATACCACTCCCTCTGTTGCATCGTCCAGGAATAATTGGATATGCTAAAATTATCACAAAAGTTAGAATTTATTATACTGAAGTAATTGCAATAAATAAATAAAATTATGTTTATAAGTAAGCATTGATTGAGGCATCAAAGTCTTCAACTCCCCTTAACGATCTAAAAACAATCTTTCAGGAACTAATACCTACCGGGGGTAATGGTTTTGGCTTCTTGATATGCAAACCAGAAAAC
The DNA here is from genome assembly GCA_933228885.1 of Leistus spinibarbis. Lineage (NCBI taxonomy): Eukaryota > Metazoa > Arthropoda > Insecta > Coleoptera > Carabidae > Leistus > Leistus spinibarbis. The sequence continues at coordinate 3,872,547 of OW121805.1, forward strand.
GTAATTAGATTCGGTGCATTTGCAATTGGTTTAGCAAATAATGGATTTGTATTGACAAATACCATACTAACATTCCGGATAATTTCTTCTACTGAAGGCATATCCACCCCGAAATACTGCCGTATTAACTGATTGCATTTAGGAAACAATTCATAGTAGTAATACCTCTGTAACCAAACAGAGAAATCCAGACTGGCAACCCGTTCCCAAAAAGATAATTGACCAGCAAACGGTAGAAAGAAATTCGGGTACACGGCGGCATTCGTCGGATTACCAATTGCAGATCGCATCACATCAAGCAACTCACAACTTTGTATCCCAATATGAGGACAGTTGAATTTGGCACTGAACGCAAACATCGCAGGATGCACCCATTCCGTCATGACCAAGTCGAAATTGGTCGCGTTGAAATTCAATAATTTGGTGACTTCGGGTTGCGTAAGAATCATTTGCGCCATTGTCGTCAGCAGTGATAAGTCCGTGCTTAAAACTATCTTTGGCGATGAAGTTCCGTCAAGTTTCGTTAATGCCTTTCTCATTTTCCACACTTCATACACGAAAGAAACGTCAATTTGGTCGATTTGTATGTCGGATTCACGAATTGGATTTGGTGTTATTAAAGTTATTTCATGGCCTCTCCGAGCTAATTCTTTCATCACCTCTTCGTAAACTATCTGATGACTATAAGACGGGAAGAAAAAGACTCCCAAAATTCTAGCACTGTCCACATAACTCACATAGGCAAAACACAGTACAATTAATTGATTGGCATACATAATTACCATTGACGTACCTTAACTATCTAACAGTTTTTTTTAACTATTCTATTTATAATATGGCCTTATCTATTGTCATATGTGGTGTAATAAATAAATAATTGGGTTTTTTTTTTGCTATGACCTCGTATTATTATAGTTATATCTACAAAACAACATAAATTATATCCAAGTTTACTTCATTTTAATTATTTTGTATTATTCATAATATCATCCTTGGTAAAAGTGCTTAATTCCATACTGACACCGATATCCAAGTATGCAATTTTGTCTACATTGTAATCTTGATCAGCAAAAAATGGCATTCCTACTAGTAGTACTCGGTTCCTTATGGCTTCCTCCAGCGATTGAAATCCACCTTGAGTGATGAATAATTTTATATTGGGATGTCCTGGAAGATAACATATATTACTATTTATTACTAAGTATCGGTAGCTTGGTTTTATCAGGGTTCTATATAATATATTCTGAATGAGTGTGTGTGCGTCTGTGCCATCGAACATAAATCTATGATGTATTGAAAGCTAATCTGTATATTCCAGGATTTCGATAATGACACAAATAAGATTACAAATTATGGTATAAAAGCTATAGATATTATTCAATAAAGCTATATTGCGTATATATTGAAAACTTAGAATAAGATCGGCGAGGGGCACTCTTGAATTTTTAATTCCTTGAGGATGACAATAAATTATACCTATTTTGTTAAAATTCTCATAAAATATGTAAAATATTAACAATATTATTATCATTTGGTTTTTCTGCTGATAATTTTAATTAGATTTATTGCGAAAACATATTGAAGTAAATAATAGTACGTTGTTATATAAATATGACTCATTATGATTATGATTCTTTGAATATTACCCAATATGTCTGGATGGGGAAATCATTAAGTGAGGTTCACATTATTTGGTAAACCAGGTACAGTATCAGATTCCCATTTCCAAAATACTCTGTCAGGCATATCTGAAAATGCTGCTAAAATTGCACTTCGTTTCTCCTCACGAATCTCACTAAGTTCGATCCTAAGGAAAAATTTATTGCACCATCTGTAGCTTCATCCAAGTATTTCAGCATGGTCAATATCACTCATTGATATTAAATAAGATATCCACAGAAATCTTTTAAAATACCTTCGGCAATGGCTTTGTTTCCTTAATATGCAAATCAGTTCCTTCGATTTCCAAAGTCGTAGGAACCAATGGCCTAGGATCACCAAGTATCAGATGCGTTTTAGTAATTAAGAAACTTAAATTACTCAAAACAGTCGTGAGATATGGAATATCGATTCCAAAGTACTTTCGTGCAATCGCATCTTCTTTTGGAATAAGCTGCCCGTAGTAATATCTTTGCCTAAAATTTAAATTGTTTGCTTTAGGCAGGAAGAAGTCGGGGTAGTGTACAGGATGAGTTGAATTTCCGACCATTTCGTGTAAAGTACTGAACGCATGGAACGATGCTATTCTAACTAAAGGAGCTTGGAAGCTGTGACCATTGCCGGACAAATTATCCAATCTACAATAACTAAATCGAAGTGCTCGTTGGGATTGTTAATTAGTTGCGTTACTTCTACCATATTTATTACATTTTCACATAATACTGTAGTTCCTTCAATCAATCCATAGGTGTAATCCTTTGGGCCGTGTTCATGCCTTCCTAAAGTAAAATTGAACGTCTTCAACATGAATTCATACGCCATATGCATATATATTTCTGTAAAGTTTTGCAACGATGGATCTCGCATCGGATTTGGAGTTATAGAAACAATTTCATGGCCTCGATTTGAAAGTTCTTTCAACGTTGGTTGATATACAATTTGATGGTTTACTGATGGAGTTGGGAATATTCCTAGTATCCTAGCATTTCTCATGGTTGTCACCCAATAATAAGTAGGGTTGATGATTGATGCAAATATATAACTGATTCGCTTGTTTTCAGTCGAAAGAAGCGTAGTATGATCTTTGATGCTTTACAGAATTCAATTGATCTTATTAAAATTGCATGTTGCAGTAGTGGTATTTGAGATTTTCAAACACTGGCTATAACTAAGAATACAAATTAAAATTGTTATTAAACATTTCTGCATGTCTTGTAGACATACCGCTGTATACTCTTATATGAGTCTTTGACAGATTTCTGTTAGGATTTATTGGATGAAGTAATAAATGTAGAAAACGATTTTTACATGTGGTTTATATTTTGCATCATTTGTGTTGATGAAATAAATGTACTACTTACGTTTACGCGTACACTTGGTGTGTCTTCTTCTCTCAATCTCTAAAATGCAGTTAAACTTATTGGTTAATCTGATATTGCGTGATAACAAATTCCTCACCAATCCTCACGGTATAAACAGCGGGGCTTAGTGCAGATGCATGAGCAATTTACAAAATCGGATATAATATGTTAAAATGAACACTTCTACTAAGTACACTGTACAAAATACCATTGAACATCTCAAGTTGAAAATGTTGGATATTTTCAATACGAATTATTTTCCAGTGCAAAATGTATACGTTTTTATATAGCGTTTCCTATCAGAATTATCATAAATTTTAACATTAAAAAATAACTGATGTGTTTTTACTCTACAATCTTTTACGTATTTTTGAAGTTTAATAATATATATATTAAATTTTATGTATTTGCTTATACATATAATATTGCTTTATTTTGTTTTAAAACATTGCAACAATTGTTGTGTAATAATATTTATAGTAAACTTGGATACGTAAATATCCGTTATTTTCAAAAATTACATCCAGTAAATTGTACATATTTCGTAAAGACTATTGGAATGAAATTAAAAAATATTCAAAAGAAACCTGTTAAGTTATTGTTTTCGAAAAGATAAGGTTTCCTGGCACAATACAGGTCTTTAGCTTATAGTTTTATATTTTTACCATCAACAATTTTTGCTGTAAAGCAACCACAGACCTACGCTCACACAGACAACATTTAGGGATGGTAAAACAGTTAAATTCTCGAAATTGAAATTTTTCTTCATTACAATACTTCCTTATGAACATTCGTATAAGAAAGTAAAAAAATAACAAACATTAATTTTCTTATCAGTTGCAAGTATATTTTTATATATTTTCCATATTTGAGTCGTAAACAATCGTAAACCAGCGTACTTTTTTTTTTCAAGGTACAATTATAAAAGACCCACTTATTATAATAAAAATATATCTGGTATGGCCTTCACTTGATTAATACTTAATTTTCACTATTAATGTAAGTTAGTTCTATTGTGTTTTAAATTCATACTATCTTTGCCGTGAAACAACATTTATTACAAGCATTTCAATTTTTAAAATTACACTTTCAAATATCACTTATGAGTGATATTTCATTGCTTGGCTATCTCAATATCCTTGCCTATTTATAATAATTTATACAATAATAATTAAATATAAAATATCCAAGTTTATACCATCTTTAATTTATTATTGCCAGTACAATATTTGACTAAATGTAAAATATACATATATAGCTTATAAATAATAAACAAAAATACAATCATTACAACAAAGACAAATAATAAAACGTCAAGATGAAAATGTATATAGAATGGAGAATCTATGGCTGGGGATCTCAGTTCTCTTGTTCCTTTGTGCCGCAATACGTATTCGATCCACCAAACGGTGTGATCCAGGGGTTTTATTGGTTGATCATAGATCATGCCGGCAATTTTTGTAATCTTGTCTTTGTAACTAAAATAAAGAAGAAATTAGGGCATGCCCATCACATGTCTTCACTGTAAATTCCTGCTAAATTTACTTAAAATACCCCGTTTAAAATAGCCTGGTTACTTTTACGTTTAACTTGATAAAAATTAATATTATATAGTTATATATTATAGATATAGGCAGTCCCATTTAGAAGTAGGGTTCGCAAAACTTGCACCAAAAATATTTATTATGATTCTTCAAGCAAATTCGAAATACGTGATATTATAATATGTTTTATAAGTTAATGTAACTTGCACATTGTACCTTGTATTATTTATAACAGTGTAAACTGCATGTGTCATTTCCTCCTGGGTTAAAGTGTTTATTTCCAAACTGACACCTATGCCTAAGTATACAATTTTAGCTACATTGTAATCTTGATCTCCAAAAAATGGGATTCCCACTAGAGGTACTCGGTTCCATATTGCCTCCTCCAGCGATTGCAATCCACCTTGAGTGATGAATAATTTTATATTGGGATGACCTGTAAGATTCAAGATTGCTTCCTTTTATTAGGGTCTAGATAACAAACGTGTATGTGTCTGTTCTGCAATTCAGATTGGTATAAATATGATTCCTTGAAAATAACGACAAAATAATCATACCTAATACGTCTTGTTGGGGAAACCATTTGCTGAGCTTCACATTATGTGGTAAACCAGGCATTGAATCAGATTCCCATTTCCACAATATTCTGTAAGGCATTTCTGCAAATGCTGCTAAAATTGCTCTTCGCGTCTCCTCAATAATCTCATAACTTTTGACGTTGGTTCCTAAAGAGAAATATATGGCACCATCTGTTGCTTCATCCAAGTATTTCAGCAAATCCTATATTGTAAATGTCACTCATTGTTATTAAATGAGTTGTCTATTATTGTATTAATATACCTTCGGCAATGGTATGGTTTCCTTGATATGTAAACCAGTTCCTCCGATTTCCAAAGTTGTAGGAACCAGTGGCCTAGGACCACCTAGTATCGGATGCGTATTAGTAAATAAGAAACTTAAATTACTCAAAACAGTTGTGAGATATGGAATATCATTTCCAAAGTACTGTCGTGCAATCGCATCCTCCATTGGAACAAGCTGATAGTAGTAATACCAGCGAAACCAGAAGGATAAGTAGGTGCTGTATAATCTTTGCCAAAAATTTAAGTTGTTTGCTTTTGGCGATATAATAATGGGGTAGTGTACAGGATGAGTTGGATTTCCGACCATTTCGTGTAAAGTACTGAACGTTTGAGTCGATGTAATTCCAATTAAAGGTGCTTGGAATCTGTGGCTAAACATAGACATTGCCGGACAAAAAAGCCATTCTACAATAACTAAATCATAGTGCTCGTTGGGGTTGTTAATCAGATCCGATACTTCAGCCATATTTAATACTTTATCACATAATGCTGAAGTTCGTTCAAATAAATCATAAGTGTTATCTATTGGGCCATATCCTAAATGCCTTCTCAACGTAAAATTGGACGTTTTCCACTTGAATTCATACGCCATATGTATATAAATTTCTGTATAGTTTTGCATAGACGGATCCCTCATCGGATTTGGAGTAACAGAAACAATTTCATGGCCTCGTTTTGAAAGTTCTTTCAACACTGGTTGAAATAGAATTTGATGACTTATTGATGGTGTTGGGAATATTCCTAGTATCCTAGCATTTTCCACAGTAGTCGCTATTACTAAACCCAATACTATGTAGAGTTTAAACATTATCACTGATGCAAAAAAATAACTGATTCCCTAGTACAAAATTTATACGGTTTTATGTAGCTTCGTACTATCAATATTACATAAATTATCACATGTAATATAAATAACAAATATTTATATCTTCATTAGTTGCAAGGTTAATGATATTTTTTTATGTTTAAGCCGTAAATAAATGTTATTTCAAACCTACTCATATATTTAATAGCCCTTATATTTCTGGTGTATCTTCGATTTGTAACATTAAAGGACAAGAACAAGAAATCAAAATAATAACTTTAAAATGTAAAATATTATGATATAATTGCCTTCCTTAAATAGTTATCACTACTATAAAATATTCCAATTTTATTAATTACACTCTCTTTCAATAATACTTTTTACAAATATAAAATAATTATGTCCAAATTTATTTCATTTTTAATTTATTAACAATACGATTATTCACTAAGTGTAAAATGAGCATATATAGCTTATAAATTAGCAAAGTAAATACAATTGCAATAACAAAGACAAATGCTAAAACATCAAGATGAAAATTAATATAAAATGGAGAATCTATGGCTGTAGATCTCAGTTCTCTTGTGCCTTTGTGCCGCAATACGTATTCGATCCACCAAACGGTATGATCCAGAGGATTTATTGGTTGGTCATAGATCATATCTGCCATTTTTGTAATCTTCTCGTTGAATCTAAAAGAAAGAATAGATTTTGGAATTCCCTTCACTCGCCCTATACTTAATATTCTCCAAATATGTAGAATATATATGAAAATATATTTTTTATAAGTTAATGAATTTTGCACCTTGTATTATTTATAACAGAGTACACTGCATTTGTCAAGACTTCCTTGGTTAAAGTGTTTATTTCCACACTGACACCTATGCCCAAGTATACAATTTTGTCTACATTATAATCTTGATCGGCAAAAAATGGTATTCCCACTAGTGGTACTCGGTTCCTTATGGCTTCCTCCAGCGATTGAAATCCGCCTTGAGTGATGAATAATTTTATATTGGGATGACCTGCAACATGCAAAATAGCTTAGTCTTATTTGGGTCTATATAATAAACAAGTGTGTGTGTCTGTGATGCGATATAGATAGGTATAAATATGATTGATTTAAAATTGCGACGAAATGAAACGCCAATAAATATCATACTTAATACGTCTTGTTGGGGAAACCATTTGCTGAGCTTTACATTATTTGGTAAACCAGGCATAGAATCAGATTCCCATTTCCATAATATTTTGTAAGGCATTTCTGCAAATGCTGCTAAAATTGCCCCTCGCTTCTCCTCACTAATCTCACTACTTTTGACATTCGATCCTAAAGAGAAATATATGGCACCATCTGTAGCTTCATCCAAGTATTTTAGCAAGTCCTATAACATCAGTTTCACTCATTGTAATTAAATGTGATATTCATAGCATTCTTTCAAAAAACCTTTGGCAATGGTTTCGTTGCTTTAATATGCAAACCTGTTCCTCCGATTTCCAAAGTCGTAGGGACAAGTGGCCTAGGGCCACCAAGTATCGGATGCGTGTTAGTAAATAAGAAACTTAAATTACTCAAAACAGTCGTGAGATATGGAATATCGTTTCCAAAGTACTTTCGAGCAATGGCATCTTCTTTTGGAACAACCTGACAGTTGTAATACCAGCGAAACCAGAAGGTAAAGTAAGTGCTGTATAATCTTTGCCATAAATTTAAGTTGTTTGCTTTAGGTGAAATAATGTTGGGGTAGTGTACAGGATGAGTTGGATTTCCGATCATTTCGTGTAAAGCACTGAACGTTTGACTCGATGTAATTCCAATTAATGGAGCTTGAAATCTGTGGCTAAACATAGCCATTGCTGGACAAAAGAACCATTCTACAATAACCAAATCAAAATGCTCGTTTGGGTTGTTAATCAGATCCGATACTTCAGCCATATTTAATACTTCTTCACATAAAACTGTTGTACCTCCAAATATAGTATACATGTTATCTTTTGGGCCGTGTCCTAAATGCCTTCCCAACGTAAACTTGAACGTCTTCAACATAAATTCATACCCCATATGCATATATATTTCTGTATAGTTTTGCATAGATGGATCTCTCATCGGATTTTGAGTAACAGACACAATTTCATGACCTCTTTTTGAAAGTTCTTTTAACACTGGTTGATATAGAGTTTGATGGCTCACTGATGATGTTGGGAATATTCCTAGTATTCTAGCATTTTCTACAGAGGTCGCCATTACTAAGCTTAATATTATGTAGAGTTTAAGCATTATCGCTTATGTAAATATGTTACTGATTCACTAGTACAAAGTTTACTACGCTTTATGTAGCATCTTACTAACAATATGACAAATATTTATATCCTGGTCAAGTGCAACGTAAGCACGATTATATTTTTATATTTAAGCCATAAATAAAGGTTTATCTGCTTATTTATTAACAAAGATTATTTTCATGACATCCGGGTTAATTTTTATATATTATGGCAATATTCAAATGAGGATTTTCTTTAAATGTTTCATTATTTCTAACTCGTTTCTTTTTTGAGATGTTCAAATAATGATACAAATAAACAAGTACTTCCGTTTAGAATATCTTTTTCAAACTCTGCCTGTATAATTGATGTGTTCATACGGCGAGCTCTAAATATTGCTGCATTGTTTGTTTCAGTTTAGGGAAGCGCAATTATATGCTTATTAATCGCACAGTAATCTTAAACCTTTAAAATAGTTAATTGCCGTTATAATTCTAGAATTGCTGGATCTTATCTAACGGAGCTCTTTTTAATATGACTTATTCAAAAATAAATTAATATATCAAAAATATTTACAAAAAATTCTATACATTTTATTATTTATTATATCTTCAATTTGTGACCCCAAAGGCCAAGAATAATAGAATCAAAATAAAATCTTTACAATGTTAAGTATTATTTTAAACAATTGCTCCCTTTAAATAGTTAACAGATTTTATCAACATTCCAATATTTAAATATACGCTTTCAAATATCACTTTTGTGTGATAAATGTTTGCTGGATTATATTGCTATGACCTCGAATTATTATATTTATATCAGCACATCTGAATTAATTATATACAAGGCTACTTAACTTTTAATTTATTAACAATACGATAATTGCCTAAGTGTAAAATGTGCATATATAGTTTACAAATAATAAACAAAAATACAATTGTTACAACAAACACAAATACTAAAACGTCAATATGTAGATGGATGTAAAATGGAGAATCTATGGCTGGAGATCTCAGTTCTCTTGTTCCTTTGTGCCGCAATACGTATTCGATCCACCAAACTGTGTGTTTCAGGGGTTTTATTGGTTGATCATAGATCATATCCGCAATTTTAGTAATCTTCTCTTTGTAACTAAAAGAAGAAGAGATTTTGGAATGCCCTTCACTTGTCCTATACCTAGTTATCTCTGTAAACTGCTGCTAAATGTATATTATATAGTTATTTATTATATAAATAAGCAGTCCCATTTTGAAGGAGGGCTTACAAAACTTGCACCCAAAATATTTACAATGAACCCCCAATGCAATTAGAAAACCCTGAAATTATATCTAAATGTAACTTGCACGCTGTACCTTGTATTATTTATAACAGTGTTGACTGCATTTGACATCACTTCCTTGGTTAATGTGTTTATTTCCACACTGACACCGATGCCTAAGTATACAATTTTGTCTACATTGTAATCTTGATCGGCAAAAAATGGTATTCCCACTAGTGGTACTCGGTTCCTTATGGCTTCCTCCAGCGATTGAAATCCGCCTTGAGTGATGAATAATTTTATATTGGGATGACCTGCAACATGCAAGATAGCTTCTCGTATTTAAGTCTATATAAAAAACGAGTTTGTGTGTCTGTCATGCGATTTGGATAGGTATAAATATGCTTGATTAAAAATTGCGACGAAATGAAACACCAATATATATCATACTTAAAACGTCTTGTTGGGGAAACCATTTGCTGAGCTTTACATTATTTGGTAAACCAGGCATAGAATCAGATTCCCATTTCCATAATATTTTGTAAGGCATTTCTGCAAATGCAGCTAAAATTGCCCTTCGTTTCTCCTCACTAATCTCACTACTTTTGACATTCGTTCCTAAAGAGAAATATATGGCACCATCTGTAGCTTCATCCAAGTATTTCAGCAAGTCCTATAACATCATTGTTATTCAATGAGATATTTACAGAATTCCTTCAAAATACCTTCGGCAATGGTTTCGTTTCTTTAATATGCAAACCTGTTCCTCCGATTTCCAAAGTCGTAGGAACAAGTGGCCTAGGACCACCAAGTATTGGATGCGAATTAGTAAATAAGAAACTCAAATTAGTCAAAACAGCTGTCAGATATGGAATATCGTTTCCAAAGTACTTTCGTGCAATCGCATCTTCTTTTGGAATAACCTGACTGTAGTAATGCCAGCGAAACATGGAGGTAAAGTATGTGCTGTATAATCTTTGCCAAAAATTTAAGTTGTTTGCTTTAGGCGAAATAATGTTGGGGTAATGTACAGGATGAGTTGGATTTCCAATCATTTCGTGTAAAATACTGTACGTTTGACACGATGTAATTCCAATTAAAGGAGCTTGAAATCTGTGGCTAAACATAGACATTGCTGGACAAAAGAACCATTCTACAATAACTAAATCAAAGTGCTCGTTGGGGTTGTTAATTAGATGCGACACTTCAGCCATATTCAATACTTCTTCACATAAAACGGTAGTTCCTTCAAAAATTTCATACACGTGATCTGTTGGGCTGTATCCTAATTGCCTTCCCGAAGTAAATTTGAACCTCCTCACCCAAAACTCATACGCCATATTTATATATATTTCTGTATAATTTTTCATTGATGGATCTCGTATCGGATTTGGAGTAACAGAAACAATTTCATGGCCTCTCTTTGAAAGTTCTTTCAATACTGGTTGATATAGAATTTGATGGCTCACTGATGGTGTTGGAAATATTCCTAGTATTCTAGCATTTTCCACAGTTGTCGCTAATACTAAGCCCAGTACTATGTAGAGTTTAAACATTATCACTGATGTAAAAATATGACTGATTCACTAGTACAAAATTTATACGGTTTTATGTGCTTTGTACTATCAATATGTTCATAAATTTTCACTTTTAATATAAATAATAAATATTTATATCATCATAGTTGCAAGGTTAATTTCATAATTTTTATATATTTAAGCCGTAAATAAATGTTTATCAGCTAATTTATTAACAAGGATTATTTTCTTGGTATCCGGGTCCAATTTTTTACATTACATTTTTTAAGGCGCCATTCTCGACAGCAAAATATAAATTTGGTATGACAATCACTCGATTTATACTTAGTGTTCAATATAAATGTGATATAGCTTTATTTTATTATAAATTTATTCTACCATTGCCATGAAACAACACATATGTGATAACTAGGAATACGGAATTGTAATATGGTATTTTCAAATTTAATTGTTCAGTAATTGTAACATCCATTTTTTATCTGTAATCGTTTTTAAAATGTACAAATAATGAGATAAATAAACAACTACTTCAATTTAGAGCATCTTTTTAAAACTATGATTTTCTTTCCAAGGTTATCCAAATCTTAAATATAAGGCATCATAATTTTATTGTTTTTATGTTTAGTTGTATAGGCACATACACACTGACACCATTATAATATCGTTAATATGGATTAAAAGACCCTCAAAACGGATTTCTCTATTAAAATTTCGTGGAAACTGCAGATGTTGGTGATTTTACATTAGCAAGTTACAACGAGTCTTTAATTTTTTATATCTATTTTATAAATTAATAAATTTATATATTGAAAATATTTACGATGAATTCTAATCTTTTTAGTTTTTACTAAGTTTCTTCTATTTGTGATCTCAAAGGCCAAAAAAAACAAAATAATTTCATTAAAATGTAAAATATAATTTTAAACAATTGCCACCCTTAAATAGTTAATACATTTTATAAACATTTGAATTTTTAATATAACGCTTTCAAATATTACTTATGTGTGACATATGATTATAATTATTTTACTAGGACCTCGACTTATTATATTTATATCTGCAGAACTAAATTAATTATATACGAAGCTACTTAACTTTCAATTTATTAACAATGCGATTATCGACTAAGCGTAAAATGTACATATATAGCTTATAAATAATTAACAAAAATACAATTGTTATAACAAAGACAAATACTAATACGTCAATATGAAAATGAATATAAAATGGAGAATCAATGGCTGGAGATCTCAGTGCTCTTGTTCCTTTGTGCCGCAATACGTATTCGATCCACCAAACGGTGTGATCCAGGGGCTTTATTGGTTGATCATAGATCATATCGGCCATTTTTGTAATCTTCTCTTTGTAACTGAAAAATAGAAATGATTCGGGAATGCTTTTCTATATATCGTATATGGCTTATAAATGTAGCATTTACTGAGAAATCTCTTTTTTAACATAGCCATATTACATTTACGTTTCCCTAGATACCATACATATTATAAATAATATTGGGTATGCAGTTGTAAACAATGACACTATCAAAAATATTTAGTAAATGAGGTATTATTTTACAAATTATATTCTAGATGTGCCTCTTATTTTGTTATAGAAATAAGCAGTCCCATTAGAATGTAGGGCTGGTAAGATACCTCGTGGCAATTCGAAACCCTAAAATTATATGAGCTATCAGTTAATGTAACTGGCACGTTGTACCTTGTATTATTTATAACAGTGTACACTGCATGTGTCAAGTCCTCCTTGGTTAAAGTGTTTAATTCCATACTGACACCGATACCCAGGTATACAATTTTGTCTACATTGTAATCTTGGTCAGCAAAAAATGGAATTCCTACCAGTGGTACTCGGTTCCTTATTGCTTCCTCCAGCGATTGCAATCCACCTTGAGTGATGAATAATTTTATATTGGGATGACCTATAAGATACCGTGTTGAATTACTTATATATTATAACTATGTACCGCTGGAAGTGACAATATCATTATTTATGTTATAATTATCATAAAATATGTCAAATGTAGGTATATATATATATATATATATATATATATATATATATATATATATATATATATATATATATATATATATATATCATTAGGTTATCTTGCAAATAACGTGATTACAATTCGATGAGAATATTTAGTGCGTAGTTGATTCCTTCACTATTTTTAGATAAGTATAAATATGATTCTCTAGAAATTATGACGTATGATAACGGCAACACAATACCCAATACGTCTTGTTGGGGAAACCATTTGCTGAGCTTCACATTATTTGGCAAACCAGGCATTGAATCAGATTCCCATTTCCACAAAATATTGTAAGGCATTTCTGCAAATGCTGCTAAAATTTCTCTCCTTTTCTCCTCACTAATCGCATTACTTTTGACGTTCGATCCTAAGGAAAAATATATTGCACCATCTGTAGCTTCATCCAAGTATTTCAGCAAGTCCTAAAACGTCAATGCCACTCATTGTTATTAAATAAGATATCCACAGCATTCTTTTAGAATACCATCGGCAATGGTTTTGTTTCCTTAATATGCAAACCAGTTCCTCCGATTTCCAAAGTCGTAGGAACCAATGGCCTAGGACCACCAAGTATCGGATGCGTATTCGTAAATAAGAAACTTAAATTATTTAAAATAGTCGTTAGATATGGAATATCATTGCCAAAGTACTTTCGTGCAATCGCATCTTCTTTTGGAATAAGCTGACGGTAGTAATACCAGCGAAACCAGAAGATATAATAAGTGCTGTATAATCGTTGCCTAAAATTTAAGTTGTTTGCTTTAGGCAGGAAAAAGTCGGGATAGTGTACAGGATGAGTTGGATTTCCGACCATATCGTGTAACGTAATGAACGCATGAAACGATGCAATTCCAACTAAAGGAGCTTGAAATCTGTGGCTAAACATAGCCATTGCCGGACAAAATATCCATTCTACAATAACTAAATCGAAGTGCTCGTTGGGTTTGTTAATTAGTTGCATTACATCTACCATATTCAATACTTTTTCACATAATACTGTAGTTCCTTCAAATAATCCATATGTGTAATCTTTTGGGCCGTGTCCTAAATGCCTTCCCAAAGTAAAATTGAACGTCTTCACCCAAAATTCATATGCCATATGTATATATATTTCTGTATAGTTTTGCATAGATGGATCTCTCATCGGATTAGGAGTTACAGAAACAATTTCATGGCCTCGCTTTGAAAGTTCTTTCAATACTGGTTGATATACAATTTGCTGGCTTACTGATGGCGTTGGGAATATTCCTAGTATCCTAGCATTTTCCACAGTGGTCGTTATTACTAAACCCAGTACTATGTAGAGTTTAAACATTATTACTGATGCAAAAGTACTGATTCGCCTGTACAAAATTTGTACGGTTTTATGTAGTTTCTTATCAACATTTTCATAAATTTGATCACAATAATAAATAAATTAGGTTTATTTTCTGCAATAAACGTATCATGGTCATAAAGTACATCATACGTGCTAACTATGTTATTACGTAAGTTTTACATAGTGCTTATTAGTATTATTCATTTCGTGATCACAAAATGTATGTTGTTGTTTATGCAGTTTTGGAAGTATATAACGGAACTCATAACTATTGGTGTCTGAATAATATCAGAAACGATACATGGCCATAGGTGAGTACCCCTCGTTCTATGCTTAAAAATAGGTATTGTATTTCATTTTTATTGATAGTAACTTATTCTGTCTTTACAATATATCTTATTCTTGTTACTGTTGTCTGGCATGATATTAATTACATCAAGCCCTAACCACCGTCTGTTCATATACTTGGCAATTATCCGGTATATACAGTAAGAATTATATACTCTGGTCTTTTACACGTGTAAGTATATTTCAATTAAAATTTGAGCCTTAAATAAATTTCTTTCTACTTGTTTATTCGAAAGGGTAATTTTTATTTCTTGACACTGAAAATAAATCTTTCAAATTGACATAATATTAATATATTTAATAATTTTTAAGTAAACAAAATTCCCTATTTCGTGTCGTTTTTGATATTTACAAAAAATAAAATAGGTCAACAAGTGCTTCTGCTAGAAATATCTGTTTCGAAAAATCGTTCTCATTCCAGGGACATAAAAATCATAAGTTCAAAGCATTATATTTCTATACCTAATTGAATGCTCTGCAGAGAATTCACACATACACAGTCACACACACAAACACAGATGGCATTGGGAAAATAGTCAATTTGAATTCAGGAACCCTCAAAACAAATTTTATTTATATTAAAATTTCAAAACATTTTTTCACAACACTTTCTTTTATACATAGCTTATATAAGAATTCACAAATTTCCTTCTATGACTATAAACTCGCCGATTAGCGAGATGCAGATATTGGTGTTTGCATTTCCGAAAACAAATAATATACGTAATAAGTTGTTGATTTACTTACAATTTTAGGATAAGTTGAAATATTATTATTTACAAATTTTAAGATGTTACGAATTCCAAAACAAATCATACCTAATACGTCTTGTTGGGGAAACCATTTGCTGAGCTTCACATTATTTGGTAAACTAGGTATATAATCAGATTCCCATTTCCACAATACTCTGTAAGGCATTTCTGCAAATGCAGCTAAAATTTCTCTTCGTTTCTCCACACTAATCTCACTACTTTTGACGTTCGATCCTAAGGAGAAATATATAGCACCATCTGTAGCTTCATCCAAGTATTTCAGCAAGTCCTAAAACGTGAATGTCATTCATTGTTATTAAATTAGTTATTCACAGCATTTTTATACAGCATACACCTTCGGCAATGGTTTCGTTTCTTTAATATGCAAACCAGTTCCTCCGATTTCCAAAGTCGTAGGAACCAATGGCCTAGGACCACCAAGTATCGGATGCGTATTAGTAAATAAGAGACTTAAATTACTCAAAATAGTCGTCAGATATGGAATATCATTTCCAAAGTACTTTCGAGCAATCGCATCTTCTTTTGGCACAAACTGACAGTAGTAATACCAGCGAAACAAGAAGTTTGAGTAGGTGCTGTATAATCTTTGCCAGAAATTTAAGTTGTGTGCTTTTGGCGAATGAATGTTGGGATAGTGTACAGGATGAGTTGGATTTCCAACCATCTCGTGTAAAGTACTGAACGTTTGACATGATGTAATTCCAATTAAAGGTGCTTGGAATCTGTGACTAAACATAGCCATTGACGGACAAAAGAACCATTCTACAATAACTAAATCAAAGTGCTCGTTGTGGTTTGTAATTAGATGAGTTACTTCGGCCAGATTAAATATTTCTTCACATAAAACTGTTATTCCTTCAAATATAGTATTATTGTTATATTTTGGGCCTAAATGCCTTCTCGATGTAAAATTGAACGTCTTTATCCAAAATTCATACGCCTTATGTATATATATTTCTGTATAGTTTTGCAATGATGGATTTCTCATCGGATTAGGAGTTATAGAAACTATTTCATGGCCTCTTTTTGAAAGTTCTTCCAACACTGGCTGATATACAATTTGATGGCTTACTGATGGTGTTGGGAATATTCCTAGTATCCTAGCAGTTTCTACATTGGTCACCATTACTAAGCCCAATAGAACGTAGTGTTTAAACATTATCACTGATGCAATACTATTACTGATTCGCTAATACATAATTTATACTGTTCTATGTAGCTTCTTATTATCAATAAGTTAATAAATTTTAACATTTAATATAAATAACAAATATATTTAAATATATCACCAGGTGCATATTAAAATTGATAAATTTTTCGTATTTGAGCCGTAAATAAATATTTATCAGCTTATTTATTAACAGAGATTATTTTCATGGCTTTTGGGTGTAATTTTATGTATTATGTTTATTATAGTAGAATATTCAATACGCCATCTTTCAACAACGGATAAATCCAGTATGGTAATCACTCGACTTATTTTTACTATATATGTATTATAGCTTAACTGTATTTTAAATTCATTGTACCATTGCCATGAAACAATAACAATCTATGTGGAAGGAAACGAGTTTAGAATCATTATTAGGTATAAGAATGATTGATGTGTAAATAAGGCGAGGTGAAAATAATACTACAATATTTGTTTGTTGTTAATTTGGTCATTGGGGAAGAGCAATGGTTGGCAGGGTTTGCCAGTCGGTTTATAATAAAGCTACGAATGCAGATACTAGTCGAATGTAACGTGGACATATTATGTGAATCCCTTTGTTTGATTCATACTACTAATGCATATAGTAGTATATTGTCAACAGTTTGCTTGCATTTACTTTAGCCGAGCGACTGGATGGTTGGCTCTTGGCTGGTTTGCCGGGATGTGTATCTTTTCAATGCTTCCGTTTGAGCGGCTTTCCTCGCTGCTCTACCGAGATCCACTCCACCTTCATTTGCATTGCAAGTTTCAATTAACTTAAGGATTCGTCCATTACCCTTATTGCCACTTAATTCTTTTATTACATCAACATTGGATTGAATCATCTATAGATTTGCTTGCTTCGTGATCTAGTTTCACTATAAAAGTGTACTGTAGATTTCTATTTTTATTTATTATCCTTAGGTAGTGGGTGGCTTTCTGTGCTACAGGTTATTATCGTATTATTATTCTAAACTTATTTAAATATTTAATAGCCCATATAATTCCGGTGATATTGAGCACAAAAATTGGATATTGGTCAGAAACAGACACACACACATTTGGAAAATAGTGAGAATCAATTCAGAGATGTCAAAATGTGTATTTCCGTGAAATTCTCTCCTTTAGAAATAATCCAAGAAAACAAAATTATTTAGCTGGATATTGAAGTGGACGATAATGAACCTATATCAGTTGACATGAAGGATTTTTAAAATTATACGAGTGGAAATTGTGTGTGGGAGTGACAGGTTTCCAACACGCAGTTAACTCTTAATCAGCCATCGAGTGGTGGATATATCCCATTGAAGCAGTCATTCAATCTGCGAAGCCGATGAAACAAACAGCCAGTCACTTGGAAAATAGTTGCGCTTGGGTGCTTCGTCGATACGATCAATTTACAATGTGAGGACGCAGTCTCAAAATAGAATTTTTATCACATTTAATATTTGTTACAGTTTGACTTTCAAGGTAGAAATAAATGAACATTTAATGTGCCTGTATTTTTAAGAGAAATCTATAATTATAATATATTTTCAGTTCCTTGCCAAGTACATAAAAAATTGAGACTTTTTGTAATTTTGATTAGTTTAATACAATTTTTCTTGAGCAAGTGTTTAGTAATTTTTGATGATTTAGTGGCAGTACGTGTGTGTGTGTGTGTGTGTGTGTGTGTGTGTGTATAAAATCACAATGGTCCATAATAATATCTCTTGTTGAGGTATTTGGCCGAAGCCCAGCAAGCGAGTTGCATTGTTTCTATGGACAGATGTCGAAGCAACCTGCCTTGTAGAGGCGTATTTTTAGGTAGTGTATGTGCGTTGCCAACTGTCGTACGATTTTGAAACTATGTGCGGGACCGTCTGTTGCTGGACATTCCTGCCACGTAAATATTTGCTGCTAATTTATCGGTTCTTGCGAACTTTGCCATATGTCACGGACTGAAGTTTCAAACTACTATATTCGCCAAACTCTTATACGCCTCTCTCACTCTCGCACTATCTACACATTCAATCTTATATATTGTACGTCGTAAATTCTTCTTGTATATACCAACACTAACCAAACACGATATCATGGAAATGAACTGTTGTTATTTTGCTCTTTTAAGGATCCAAACTGCAGGCGATTTTTTCCAAAAGCAAACACACTATTTCATAGTTATCATTAAATAGTTTATATATATATATATATATATATATATATATATATATATATATATATATATATATATATATCCTTTTGTGAATATTTCTAGCACCGCGTATTCAAGTGAAACTTCTGGGTGCATTTCAAGAGAGCACAGAAATTGATCATGCGAAATAATAATGTTTAAGATTACTTTTAAACTGTATTCGCTTCGTAATAGCATTAAGTTTGGTACTTATATTCAATTCCACATTTCCATTTCAAAATGTTTACCCAAGCATACCAACCATACACTCAATTTTTGAAACTTTAATAATAATTCGTATTTTTCTGATTTACGGAAATAGAATAACAAGCACAGACCAATAAGTCACATATAATTTCGTTTACTTAATCTACGGTGCCCAACGCTAGACTTAGAATACGTATTTGTTTAATTTTTATACAGAAAATAAAATGGTAAATTAATTTACCTCTTTACAGCTACAATAAAAAAGTATGTTATATTGTAGATATTGCGTGGTTTTATACGGCACGAATTACGAAATTATTTATGTAAAGCCAAATATGTCCAAAATTAATAGATATTGACTGTTGATAAACAGAGAACGAGATATAAACTGATGTAGCCTCTTAATAATACACCTTTTTAGCAGGTCTTTGTCAATATCACAAATAATTTTACTATATCATATATTATTTGTTTGTCTAAAAATGTGAACTCTTTGTCTGTTTGACATTAAAGGGAATAATTGTTTCTGAACATAAAAAATTCAACGAATTGACGTTTTTTGATTAGATCAGGCAGTATTGAGTTTTGTGTGGGACAAAACTATTTATACAACGAAAACATATGTTTCTAGCTTGTCGAATATCTACAGTATCTGTATATTTTTAAAGCAATTATTACATTTCTCATTATCAAACAACGAACAGTAATACAAGTATTTTGGTATTGACAGTTAGATTAAAATGAGTTGTTTCTGCGTGATAAAATTTGTACAGTTCGTTATATAAATTAATTTTATCAGAAGCTTATTTATTTGTTCTGAGAAAGTTGTTACATACTAATTAAAAATGCTAATTGTATTCAAAAAAAGAATATGATTGCTGTCGTAACCATGCAAATTATTAATTTTAATTATAATATCCCAATAATTTTGGCTTCATTTGCAATAATTTAGTTAATAGTGAAATGTGGCGGTGTGACTTTATATTACATAAATGTTTGGGCTCATCAGAGTCGTTCGGTCACCCCTAAACCATCAGTTTAGTTACGCTACTGATTGGAGATTGCAGGGCCGAAGTTTTTGCTAGCGAAGCATTATTTATTCAGTATAGTGTGTCGTACAATTCCGTAACTGTAATATAAACCCACCTATTAAAGTTTCGTGTGTTGTGTATTGGGGAAACCTTGTTTGCTTTCTGTGTAGATGCTTTTGCGGTCCGAATAGTATCGAGTATCGCTCCATAGTTAGTTGTGCCAACATGCAGCTGGCATTCATTGCATTGTACCTTTTCGCCATCGTATTTCAATTTGGCCATGTAATTATTAGCTTTACCTTCGCAGGCTCAAACGTGTTAAGTTGTGAAATACTTTCATCTCCTATTTTCTTTGTCATTCTAAATTCTCATTTATACACAAATAACAACGATTAAAACACGCTACACGAACACGATGACGGATATATTCTACATGCTAAGAGTTATTTAGCAATATACTAGTGGCAAGAAAACGGATACTGACCTTAAGTATGCAAGCAGGCACATACTAACCTTAATACTTTTATGATTACTGGAAGTATTCGTATTCTTACGGCTATAAAACTCCAAATTATCTTATTGCTGCCTAACAGAATACTTATCCAAGTGGCATCTATCTTCAGTTTAAGAATTTTCCTAGTATTCTAGCATTTTCCTCCGTTGTCACCATTAATAAACCCAATACTAAGTAGGGATTAAACATTATGATTGATGCAAATATATAACTGATTCGCTTGTTTGTAATTGATAAAGTGTTGCGTGATCTTTGACGATTTATAGAATTCAATCGATTTTAGTGAAATTGCATGTTTCTGCAGTGGAATTTGAGATTTTTAAACGCTGCTTATATCTGAGAATACAAATTAAAATGATTATAACAAATCGTCGAACATCATTGCATGTCAAGTAATAATACCACGGAATACTCTTATACAACTCTTTGACTGTCTTCGGTTCTGAAGTAATGAATTTAGAAAACGATTTTAACATGAACAATTCGTGTTGAAGAAAAAGTGTACAACTTACGTGTTCAAGGTTATGTTGCATGCACTTGATGTGTTCTCTTCCTTGCTAACATGCAGTTAAACTTGTCGGCAAAACTGATATTGCGTGATTGCAAATTCCCCACTAATCCTCACGATATAAACAGCTGGGCTTAGTTCAGTTGCATGAGCAATTTACAAAATCGGATGTGGTATGTTTGAGTGAACACTACTACTAAGTACACTGTTCAAAATACTATTGATCTTCATGTTTTGTTTAAATAGACTTTATATATTTATTTTGTCATTAAATCTCTATTTTGTCTTTTAGGAATGTAGCTATTGTATTTTTACAATATTTTACACTTTTACAAAGACTACTGGGTTTTCTTTTGTTTTTTCATACCAGGGATTGTAAACATCAGAGGCAACGCACAACTGCGTGTGACATGTGCCAATAGCACAGCGGGCACGTGTGTCGTACGCGTGTCTGGCCGCGTGCATTCTATGCGAATGCATGCGTACGTTATGTGTGCACAGATGCACGCATCACTGTCTGACAAACACACGCACAACTGCATAATGGTAAATAAAAGCTCATCAAAAGGCAGACACGAGCGCATCACTCACCCTATCTCTGTTCCGGTTTACCAGAGGGTTTATTGTGTCAGAAATAAATCCTCGCGTGCACACAGGGTGTAACTGGGCGAGTGAGATGTTTAGGAACCATCTCAACCTTATCCCTTATCTTAGATAGTAAATTTGTCTGTTATTGGGAGTGATATCCTACAATCGATATTGTTTTGAAACAACTATAACTTAAGAATGCTTTACCTATATTTGAATACAATTTATTATCTTGAAAACAGCACAAATAACACTGTATCTGGAATTTGAAATTAGTTTTCAGAAACACTAATTATTAAAGACTGATATGCAAGATAATAATTTTATTTCGCATTGCTATGAAAACAAACCGCTGAAAGAAACATAAACTTGAAAGTTTTAATCACTAAGTAATTCAAGATGAAGATTGGATACTCGTATTATTTCATTTCTGGAATTGTTTAATTTAATTTAAACTTAAATTGTTTTTCGTTCTATATTTGCAGGAATCCCAGAAAATTACATGAAGCTAACTTTATGTGAAATTGATTTCGTTCGCGTTTTCTTTTTAAATAAGATTTTCTATTTTTATTGTTTTTGTTGACATAGTTTCATAGAAAACGTTCAAAATTCTTCAATCGTGACTTTACGGATAGTAATTAGCGTTTTGAAAGTTGGCAATGTGGGCATACCATGCAACAGCCATTCGAATAGAGTTCTGCTTGAAATTTTTGCCAATTTAAAACTTTTTCATAATTTTTAAATACTTTCGAATTATAACTAAATATTAATATTATATTCCACTAATTAAGGAAGTCTTCTTCAAATAATATGTTTGAATAATATTAATGGCGAATCCATTGGGCGAACCTGGTCACCAATTTTAACCAATTCATTAGAACGTTGTCGAAATTAGTAATTATTTCAAGTACTCGCCATTAAAGGTGATGTTTATATAGTTGAATTCAGAATTAAATACTCTACCGAATTTCATTTAAAATAAAATAATTGGCCCCTCTATATTGGGAGCGAAACAAGTTATCTCCAAAAATTATCTAAACATTTTTTTCCATATTAATTAAGTGTTAATTGGTTAATTGTACTATTCACTATGATGAGTTGAGCAGTTACCATACAGTTAGGTAGTATTACGGTAGTATTACGATGACAGTCGGTTTAGCCAGAGAGGGGACTAAGTTTGCATAAAGCATTCAAGCCGTTATTGTTGCAACTGTGAAAGCGTACGATGTCACGGAACAGGATAGGAATCACGATTCACAATGCGTGATAGAAAGAACGGTGTCTATATACATACAAACATACATATAAAAACATGTTACATCCGGAATAAATTCACCGCCGTGAATCTGCCAATTACAATGATCGACTCTCAAAGAAATCTTTTACAAGTCAAAAAAAAATAGGAAGGAGATAGAGCATAACTTCCTTGGTTCACAAAGAAAACGAGTAGTCCTGATTTTTACTTTCTTATACGAACGTATTATTATCATCAAATCACGTACTCGATATTTTAACGGATATATACGCTTTAACCATCCCCAAATTGAATCTATTTCCGGTGTAACAAATTACAGAAATAATTTGTTTTTATGATAACTATAATTTTGCAATTATTTGGTGTAAAACTTTCAAAACATCCGTTTTGCTCTACTTAAGTAATAATTCCATGTTTTTTGTTATCTTTACACAGACAATAAGTAAAATATGAAATATACAGTACTTGTATGCAATTTTTATGGTCTGATAAATGCGTAATAAATTTAATTACTATTTGTCAATTGATATAATCTCTTCCGTAGATCAGCGCTTCTTAAAACTTTATTTTCTCAACTAATGCGTGTTATTAGACATTTTTATACGCTATACAATAATGAAAGTATTGTAAAAGGAACGACTATAATGTTCTACATATATTTTGATGCATAATAACAAATTCGTGTGAAGACTAAAAGGATTTTCACGTTTGTTAAATCAAAATTTAATTATGGCTATCAGAAAAATGGGAAAATATGTGTACATGCTTAAAAACTTTGAACATGTAAGTGTGTATATGTAAAATCTTTCGCTATTAATATGCAGGAACATGATTAAAGTTTCCAGTGCAATTTCGTTTTTATGGCGTTAGATATTTTCGCAATCACGATTGCATCGTCGCTCGCTAAAATGAAACAAAGCACACGCCTTTCTGTATTATCCACGTGATGCATCTTATTATTGTGGCCGCGCGACTAGCTTTGTACAGGGCTGGGAGGTGATTTCGTCTATATATGTGTGTGTGTGATTACCCATACAAACATACGATGTTGTTGCTTGATTATTATACTTGCTGGTACTATATAGCCGTAGTGATTACGGCCGACGAAGCATGACTGTTACATTGGCTGAACTTAGATGACCAATTATCTGAGCTTGATCCGCATCCGGTCGTAGTCCCATCTCTTGTGCGACAACCATTCTACAAAGTCCCACAGAAACTTATTCTCGGGTGTGGTTAATTTAAAATTTAACCAGGTTTTCAATCAAATTCAAAATATATTCGTTGATTATAAGTACAAGAAAATCCAGTGTAGGCCAAACGTCTGACACCGAAAAATTGGTTATAATGACAAATTATTTGTAACGTTAGTTCGAATACTTTACGAATTAGTTCCGCAATTACTCTCTGTCAACTAGTTCAGTACTATACTTACGTATATAAGTAATGTATTAAAATGAAAATCATCGAGTAATTTGATTGAAAATGGATGGGTTGCATGCAGTAACAGATTATATATGTTGTCAGTGGCGTAGTCACAAAAGGTCCTATTTTGAGATATCTTTACAACCCCATTTAAGTGGTTCAAGCAACAGCAAAACTTCTGGAACACTTCCACCTCTGGTTTCGTTGAACGCCACTGCAGTGATTATATATATATATATATATATATATATATATATATATATATATATATATATATATATATATTTATTTATTTTAATATTAAAACATATGAAGAATGCTCCAATACACTTTATCTTGATAGGACATTGTTAGTGGGTTATTGTGTCAACCCCCGCATAACAGTTTGATATTATCTTACGATTATAAAACCATCAATGTGATATTAAATATGCATATGTAAATTCCACTCACATCAGCCAGTATACATTACATTCCAGTGTTCAATCTCTGGTAGTTGAACTATTATACTAGGATACAGTTTACTTGTCATTTTAATCCATTTTTAGCCCGCCGTACGAAGTACAAAAGAGCTACAGCAATCGGTGGTGTGTCTGTAGCATTCTCAGCTCAAAATATGCCCATAGCAAAAGTGTTTGTCTCGTCTCCCTGAATCCAAAAATATATATAACTCATATGCTCGTAAGAACAAATTTGTGCCCTCTACTCCTCTGAAGATACCGAAGCGATTTTAACCAAATTTGCTATTCATATTCCTTGACATCCCATTTGAATCCCTTACCAGTTTAAATCTAGTCGCCTGTATACTTCCTGAGTTATAGAACCATAAATATTGAAGCCCTTCTTAATACTGCCATTAGAAAAACAATTAAAACATCCAATAATTCAAGGCCCATAAACAATTATTAAAAAAATTAATTTAAGACTATTTGTATAAAGTATAACAGTCCACTGCTCGCATCGTATATATTACTTATAAGGCGAGCTGAAGGTAAAGGGTACCTTGTACCTATGCCTGTTGTTTTCTAAGGTGAACCTAGAATTAAGTTACAGTGGTGCAAACGGCTACTTTTCACTATCTCGGAATCGACAGGAATTAGAAGATGTTGAAATTTCTTCTTCTGGAATTTATAATTTATGTGATCTTGCACCTCAATAAGTTTATAATATGTACCATGCATAGAAGTGATCCTGTAGGAGCAGGTAACAAACAGACAGAAAAGTAGGTTAAACGTAGTTTTGTGGGGTAAAAGTATTAAGTAGGACAAGTGATGACACAATGTTGATAATATTTTGCATAATAAAAATTGTCGTCAAGATCTTAGCCGGGCATGAAATACTAACGAGTGTTTTCCGGCGTGTTTTTTGCACGTGGACGCGTGACATATGCAAGAGAGTAAGTGAGAGAGAGAGAGCAGGAGCAGGAGCAGCAGAGAGAGAGAGAGGGAGAGTTTTGTTGTAGTAAAGTAGTCTCTGTATCTACCACGAACGGAGTTAGTTTAAATTGGCCTTGGTCTTTGGTCACGGTGACAGGTCATAAACAAAGGACGGGCTCTCGAAGCGAGCGCCGCCAGCCAGCCAGCCAGCAGCATCTCATTTCGTCCCGGTGAAATGGAAGGGGGCGTGAGTGTAGTGTAGAGCACCGAGACAACATACACCGGAAGTGGTCTACCAACAACGTCATTAGTTTGTTTTGCTGCTGCTCGGCGCGGCGGCCGACGGCCAACTTCTTTGGGGCTCCCAAGAAGATAATTATTGCTTCATGTAACGAACAGAATCTTATAGGGAACGCCCTGTCTAACGACCTGATTGTCTTTGCATCTCTCTCGCGCGCTGCCTACGTCCTGTCCGTCTGTTCCTCTCGCGGTTTGTCATCGTTTGACGCGAATATCAACCATAATGTGCGCCGAGAATGCTCGCACTTGATTGAAGGCACTTTGCTTGGCTTTCGATTCAGGCAAAAAACTGCCAATCACGATATTATAGGGTTTTGACGTTCGCATTTCTGCGCTCAGTTTTACTATCACGAACGTTCTAATGTCATTTTTAACGGAAATACCCACTTTCAGCTTATCTGCATTTGTGTGTGTGTGAACTGCTAAAGCAATTGAAGATCTAAATATAACACTTTAACTACTTTCATTGTTGTTCTGAATTGTTTTATGCTCGCGAATCAATTAAAAATTTAACAATATTTTGAGAGACTTTTGTAATAAAACAATATACTTACTTTGTCCCCCAGTTCTTGATTTAAAGATCTTAAATTCTGACATCGATATTTTGCCAGCTAGCTCAGGGACTGTTAAACAATTTAACAAGTGAAGAGCCTCACGCCAAAGGCGTATGACCCCGAGGAGCGACACCGCTCGAATCGAAAATAAATTCGACAGTTAATTGCGTTATTGAAATTACTGATATTAAATATTTAATATTTTACCCGAAAGCTGTTTTATCGTTACAGTTACAAAATAAATACATTTCTTTTTAATTCTACGTTCAAGAAGTTTCAGTGCAGGGAACTGAACACAATATACGTGTTATTTTATCGTACTTTGAGCTACTAGTGTAACAATGTTGCATACAGTAAGCGACTTAGTTTAACGATTGCCATTAAATTGATCAGCTTGAAATAGCGGAAGGAAGGCTTGCAACAGGTTGACTTATTTTATGTGCAGCTAATTAGAGTGTAAAGAGTTAAACAGTCACACAAACAATAGTTAACTGTCATGTAAGAACAATACCGTATTGTTCAAAATCAAAGGATGTGTTACACTTATTATATATTTAGATTCGCCAACTAATTTACTACAAATAAGAAAGCTGAACGCTTTTGTGGAACGACTTCTATTAGCGATTTTCTCTTATTATAGAAATAACAATTTCATAAATATTTCAAAATTGTGTAATTGTTTCAAATATATATGAAATTATTTTTATTTATTCCCCAACAGGAAGCACAGTATGATTTCGTAAATTTTACTGTATTTCTAAGTACAATAATGAAAGTATTATAATCACAACAAATCGAACTAATATTTTAATGGTTATAATGTATATATATTTGTTTCTAAAGTAAAGTACCGCAGACGAAGATCGCCCTAAATGACCGCAAATACGTGTATACGTATCATTCTCGGAATGGAAACATGTTTTATCCCTATTTTTCTATCTTGTTTTTCTACCGAATGAGAGTGGAATGGAGCTAATGGCGGTATGTGGGTGTATGTCGCTAGTGGTTAGCTAGGTCACGTGTGATGTTCGTCCAAGCACGTCAACTAAACGCCGTGTACCGTGACATATGAAACAATACATAGCCACAAAAACACAAACTCACCTAACGCATCTCTGCGTCTGCAACCTCTCCGCTTTCGGCTTACAGATACGGTAGATGACGGGCTTACAGAACAGAACAATGAGTGTAACTGGCAGACCATGTTCCCTACGTGTGTGTGAGTGTCTCTGCTTTTTGTCATTTTGTTCCGTTTCCATCTAGTGACATACATATTATGAAATGTAAAAGTCCAACAAAGTTTTAATCTTTTTTATTTCTACCTGGAATTTGGAGCGACAAATTAAATAGGTTTCTGTTTACGTTCCTAATATAAGAAAGGAAGTATTGTGATTATATTCTAGAGATTTTAACGGAAGAACACGTTTTGAGCATTCAAAAATTAAAAACTTAACTTAATGTTCACCAAATTAAGTATACTGCGATAATTTAAAGTAAACATGTGATTGTAAATGTTGGTAATGTAATCCTAATGAAAATACCTACAAGTTGTAACTCCGTCAATGTCGTCAAGAATATAAAGTTGACAACGTTATAAATGCGCACGTGTTCACACTGCATAACATACCTATTGTTGCGTTGAATTTATTGTTAACATGTTGTAAATGATTCGAATTCATTATTTCTGACACCTGGCATATTTATCCCCGCTAGTTTATATATTGTAAATGTAAGTACCGCGTTGAATGACTGTCGGTGTGGTTGCACATCTTTCAGTACTTGTAAGTAACACGCTTTTCTAACAGACACATTCTATGACACATCTCAACATAAATCTACTTTTACGTTATACGATTTGCAACAACAAACTTGTGCATTCTTAAAAATAACTCTGTTTATTCAATATACACACATGTAGGTGTTTATATATAGTAATTTCCCCCAAAATGATACAATTAGAAAATTCATTAAAGCTCTTGACGGGCGAATAAAATTGGATGTCTTGCCTCGTTTGATTAGCATTATGATGGCTTGGCACAATATGTGTATGTTGCAGAATGTGGGCATAGAAGAGCATCACATCTACATATACGTTCGTATGAAGGTGTGCGAACACCGCTAAAGGTGCACGTGTTACACTCAGGGATTCTGGCGTCGCCGGCTAACCGACGCGACGTCGGGGTGTTACAAGCGGCCGGTCCGTGACGCGAATCGCTATTGCTCACAAATATTCTATTGACAACGTTTATATCGGGAACGGAATTTTAATATCGTCCGCCATGCAGATGGAGTGTTTCAATATTATCATTCCTTTCCTTGTTTCCATCTCCACCCCTATAACATTCATCAGAATTGTCCTGCTATTAATGAATCGAGTGATTTACCACTAGACGAATTTCCCCTCTGAGAGAATAGCTTTTTTCTATCTAAAATCAATGTGTATTGATGTTTCGTGTTATATATTTGCATTATTTTTCCTTTCTTTCTTTCTCTAAATTTTATTCACATAATAAAAGTTAATAACGCAGCCATAAACTAATTATTTGTGAATTTTAAAGGTACCCTTTAATTCTAGAATTCATTATTTTCTCCGCCGTTTCGAGGTGACGTGTAAACTAATGAATCATGAAATTCAGAAACACATGGCCACCTATACAAATATATGTAAAACAATACAAAACGTTATTATATCGTTTCGTGATTACACGTCAACGGCAGACGGTGCTAATGACGGACTATGATGGTTTCTTTGAATGCCGCTGGCGAGCTGGACCAATATGCTGTCTACCCCCGTCGCGTCGGTGAACTGGCAGTCGCCGCATGATCGCAAACATTGTTCTCGGTGAACAATGGACGAACAACACCACATACACACACAGAATGAGCGCGATTCTTGCTCAAATGGACATATTGTTGCATCGTGTTTAGACTAGAATTATTCATGTTCAACTGTAACCTATATTGAGGAATGGTTATACCCATCAGAGTATCTGAATTTTTCTTACCGACCTAAATATATTTATTTTATAAGCACTAGTTGATGCTGCGGCTACCACTGCCAAATATTTTCTCCGGTGTCGTGAGAAAGATCGCTGATGGAATAAATGGATAAATATGATTGAAAATGATTGGAATAAAGGAGTAAGCAAAAGGAGCATGCATGAATCTTCCATGAATATAAAGGAAGCACGTGACGTGCTTAAAGATGTAGTTGAATGCAAAAAGATTATAAATATTTAAATTGTGTCTGTCGTTATGTAAAAATATGTTTTACAGAAGTCAGTAACCATCTGATACACTAGGCATTGTTTTGTATTTGCCTGACTAACAATAGCGAAGTGTTAAATGATAACAATGATTCACGGATGAGCGCACTATGTCAATATTAATATTTGTATGTATATATCGATCAATAAATACATATTGACAATATGCCCCAATATGGATACGAATTTCAGTAATATATTAACTGTTTAGTAATTATTGGACTTTTCATTATTATACGTTAAGTATAAAAGAAAATGTGATTTTATTCAACCTGTGTAATGAAAATATGCAGACGAGTTATAACTTTGATGTTTCGGTGAGAAATGAAAGCAATTCAGTGGCGTTAGGGAGATGTAACAAGGATAATTTTTAATTACGCTCTGAAAGCGTTGATGATTCTGCGATAATAAATTCGAAAGAATGAAATTTCTTTAGTTCAGAAAGCGCACCCCTTTTTACTTCGAACTACCGACTCAAATGAGATAACAAAAGAATTTATAATTGCATTTTTAATTGTAAATATGAACCCTGATTAAGAGAAGTATTTACATAGTTAATTGCAAACAGAACGTAACTGAATTGTACCGAAAAAGTGTTATTCTTTCAAAAAGCGAATGCTGAATGTCTTCATTTTTTCGTATTGGTTATATTGCTATTTATAAAATATACGAGAAATTCTAACTGCTTTTAGTCCGTCGTACAGTAATACAAAAGAGCTATTGCACTCGGTCATGTGTCTGTAACATTCTAGGATCAAAAAATAAATTAATATACATCTTGACAGCATATTTGCTAAAGTTCTGACGGTTCAAAAAAGGTAAACGTGTGCCAACAATTTCGTTGTTTCATTTTTCTTTGATACAATTTCTTAGAGTTAAAATTATTTCTAAGAGTGTAGCATAATGGCAAATAGTAGAAAAGAAAATAAAAAAACGTTAAATACGTTGTGCAACGTTCAAAGGAATAATATTTTGCGAGAGTTTCAATTGAAATTTTATATATATATATATATATATATATATATATATATATATATATATATATATATATATATATATATATATATATATATATCTGAACATAAAACCTTATAATTTGGTTCTTTGCCGATATCGAGTTTCAATTTAGTTGCGCGCTAGCCAAACAAGCCAAGCAAGATGCTAGCGATCCCATTTTCAATTTTCTCCGGGAGGACCTTTCGTCCGGGGCTGCCGCGATGTGACGCAACGCACGGAGTGGTTTTGCTTGTCAACCAGCCGAGTATGTTTTGCTCG
Organism: Leistus spinibarbis; assembly: GCA_933228885.1. Taxonomy (NCBI): domain Eukaryota; kingdom Metazoa; phylum Arthropoda; class Insecta; order Coleoptera; family Carabidae; genus Leistus; species Leistus spinibarbis. Next base: position 3,903,993 of record OW121805.1, read on the forward strand.
TGCGCGCCCACAAAAACCTCCGGTGTCTCAACAAGAAATGAGTTTTCTAATAGCGGTTTACCCGGGTAATCCCACCCGTTCTCCATAACATTTTAATATTGGCAAATAAAAAGGCGCAAGGCACGCAAAAGGCTACCTTTAGATGCCACGACCTATTTTTCCTTTCTTATACGAATACAGAAGTATTGTAATAATGAAAGAAACCGAACGGATATTCAAGTTTTAAGTATCTCTGAATCAAATTCAGATCATAAGCCAGGAAAATAAGGTAACGAAGTCAGGTACGTCAATGTTTTGGGGAAATCTCTTGGAGCAAAGTTCCCAACTATGTGTATACAAAGTGGAGTGTATGCGGGAGGGTCGTTGGTTGGTTTCAGGTGAATATAAATAAAGTATCAGGTAATCAGTAATAGGTATGCGTGTAATGTGGTGTTGAGAATGATGTATTATCCGCGTTGCTTTTGTGGCTCTGTTGTTAGCAACAGAACGGAGCGGAGTTATCAAAACAATAGCGAGGCGAAGGTAACAACAACTATATGAAATTCTGCTAGCAATCAGGTGAACACGTTTAATTTCCGAAGATAATATGATTTAGACGTGGTGTTCCATAGTTACATAGATATATATATAAATATATATACAATGTCTCTCGTTCACTTGCTGGAAATTCATGCGCATTATGAATCTCCAATGGCTGGAATGTCTAGTAACTTGTCAAAGCGGAAGATTAATTTATAATGTTTAGAGTTCTCTAGCAGCGATCCTCTTTTTGGCATTAATTCAGCTTGGCTCGTTTCTCTGTTGGACAGTTATAGAAATTTGCTTCGCTATGTTGTTCATGTGAATTACTATTTACTCGTATTACGTATACACATATTCTTGCCTGGTTTCAGCTTAGTTACATATAATTAATATGCTGTCAAACGTTCAACATTCCATTTGCTTTGTTGCTAACAATATTGCCACACATATTTTGTTTCAAAAATCTACCATTCGTATCTTTTTATACAGTATGTATAAGAAAGCAAAATTGTTATTTAGTATATATTTTCCGATTGAACTCTCTGATCTAAATTTATTTGTATCTCATTTCAGAGCAACATACTTTTATGTACATATGTTTTCTATATATATATATATATATATATATATATATATATATATATATATATATATATATATATATATATATATATATATATTAAATGTAAATCAGTAATATTATATATAATATAAATGCGATGTAAAATTCAGCATTCATGAAAACATTTCACGACACACTCCTTTCATGTAAGGACGTGATTGGCAGCCGGAAGGTCGTAAAGTTGTCGATTCGAAATGCAGAGACTGCCGATTACTAAGCGAATAAAAAAGAAATGGCAGCCGTATCAAATGTAACACTCCCGCCCCGAATGAGAGAACATTTGGCCAAAACCCACAATCTACTCAAATGCTGTTTCGTTTGTGAGATATGTTGTTCCTGCCTCCACTGCCGTCTGATACTAACGCTACGAATACGGGAAACGCGTACATACCAAACGCATTATCGAGAAAAATATGAACCCGTTACGGGAACGACGTTTGAGAGAGCGTGCGAGCAAAGAAAAAAAAAACACTTACTCTCATCCACGCTTCATAAATCTCGGACAAAGCGCAAAGGAACACGTATATGTGTTACTTGCAACACATACACAGCAGGCTATTGGTCACCCGGTGGGCTGGAGGGGAGGGAAACGAAACAGAAGAAGAAGAACGACGCAATAACAGTTGTTGCAATACGAAGGGAAATTATGAGTCACGTATCGTTTCAGGGCGCAGCCACATTTTGGACTCCTTTGTTGTCAAAGCGTAGACTGGGAATAAGTACTTTAAAAACAAATGGTGACATCACAACAAACGGTTGGTTAGCAACAAACAATAATACGCAAACAAACAGAGTTTTAAAAGCTCTTCAATTCGCGCAACAAAAACAAAACAAGACATACTTAAGGTTACCGTCTGGTTCAAATAAAATCCCTAATCTCACCAGCGAATATCAAACTGGTGGCAGTTGTTTGGGCAATTGTACAATTTTTAAAGTTAAATAAGCTCAGGTACTAAGCACCTATGTCCTCAGCCTTTACGCTTGGCATTTTAAGCCCTGACTAATTATAATTTACTATTTGCAATTTCGATTTGTGATTACTAATTGGATCGCTTTGAACGTAGACATTTCTTGTTAAAATTAGGTTTAGTTAACGTTCATATGAAAGGGATCGAGATAAGACCGTAAATAATCGAAAATGGAGGCGACAAACATGAAGTGTATATGAGAAATGCCTGTGGGAAGGTTCGGTTCTTCGCAGCGAACATATATACCAGAGACAAGCAGCCCGATGGTAATTCAATATATAAGTTCACAGGAGCGGCCTATTCGACGGCGCCGACGTCGCCTTCTGGTCTAGAAAAGGTTAGAATGCGCGTGCCAAACTTTTATGCTGCTCTTTTACGGGACTCCATCACACGGAAGCGAAACTAGGTTACCGCCGCACATTTTAACACAAACTTTGCCAATAAACTCCGATATGCAAAATGACATTCACCGTGTTCGACCTCGGGCCCGCCGAGATCCCCTGATTAATGCAGCGTGAAAACTCATATTTAGAAATCAGAGTCTAACCCACTGACAAATGCCTCTATTTTTATTTCGATTCAAATATCAAACGCATCAACAAATCCCCATTGTTGGCCGTCCTTATAGGTCCGTGGAAACAAGAAAGGGCATAAGAACCATTGCTATTTATTACTGTCGAAGCTTTCGTATTCCTATTAATTAATCATTCTTACTAAATTGTGAACAGTATTCATATTGTAGTCTAGCCCTTTTAAATAACCCTTCTGTATTTCTGAAAATGCTAAATAATTTTTTCCTGTAGAGCGCGTATTTCAATCATAGAGTTGGCCACTGATGCGTTGAATAATTTTAATTTGGTTGAATCGTTTAACCGAATACGATATAATAGAATTTCGGTAATGAACTTGTGTACCGGACAATGGGAGGTTTGTGTCCCAAATTCCAGGGGCGAAAGGGTGAATATTTATGCTCAATATATAGTTGGGTACTCGCCCTTCTGCCATTTCATTTTAATTTACTAATCAGTCAATTCAATTGTGTTAGATTTAATTTTATTTCAAATTTAATCATTATCAAATGAACTGCTCTATAATTATTTAATTTAATACTACGTATAATTAAAATCTGGAGTTTCCTACAGTCGGCTTTCATTCTAAATTGTATATATTTTAAATGTTCTTGTTATTATATATATATATATATATATATATATATATATATATATATATATATATATATATATATATATATATATATATATTCAGCAAATTTGAGTCTGGTAGAAAAATAATTTTATCCTCAAGTTGGTGCCTGTTACTGGGTATAGCAATCACTGTCAGCGTTCACACCACAGATAACTTGACATCTATAATTGATATTTGCATAAACGTCAAAATGCCGACAATGTAGATTATAATAAAGATGATAAGGTACCATTTTATATTCTTTCGAGGAAAACAACGGAAATACAAAAACGTGTCTACAAAGAAAACCCATGTAAAGGAAATGGTGTATTCTATATATAATATGGGCACATGATGCCTAGGGGCTAATTTAGTTATTAGGATTACAATTCCTTGCTCAAGAAAGTGATTACAAAATGTATTCCTTTTCATTGATTATAAGCTCCTTGGGCGAGGAGCTGAACGCATTGGCGCCTGTACATATGCTTCATATTATGGCAAAGTTGATTACAAGACTATATCTTCAAGAAATAGTGTATTCTGTATATAATACGGACACATGATGCCCAGAGCTTAACCTAGTTATCAAGATTACAATTCTTTGTCCAAAAAATTGTTTAAAGAATGTATTCCTTGTACGGGTAGCTGAACGCATTGACGCCTGTACATATGCTTCATATTATGGCAAAGTTGCTCACAAGATTGTGCCAAAAAAGAATTGCAATGTAATATATTAAATTATAGCGAAAATCTCTCTGTCGGATAATTTTTCATGTCAATGACCTTGCATGTTTCGCCGTACTTTTCGTTGATTGAATTCAGTTGGGGTTGCACAAAGAGGTTATCTCTGTTCAATTCGGGTGCTGTTCTTGTCTGTTTATACCCTTCAACGGTGTGGTCTCGCTCCCCATTGATGTTAAGTGCAGACTTTAAACGATGTCACCAGATGCACTACGCTATGTATTATTATGTCGCCATAACTGGTCGTTACAGTGCAATTACAAGGCATCCCATGTGGTTTTTAGCCATCTCTAATTGAGAATATGAAACAATTATTGCCGTTTCGTACACCCCTCCGTTGCGCGTAATTGAACATCTTGTCGTATGAAGATATTATCGGGTCAGATACAAGTATGCCATTATCGTACCGGTGTTTTTGCTGTAATTTGCACCTATATGGTGCTATTACTACGTGATGTAATTGTTTAATTCATTCAATTCATTATCGTGTGTACATATCCTTGTTTTTGTAATGGAGCAGAATACTGATACTCGGTATTGATGTAAAATCGTAGTGATGTAATTTTGCAAACGCGAATGAGGAGAATAACTGTTCAGAGATAAGCAATAATAAATCCTATTTATCTCTTCTATAAATTGATTTAAAAGCCCCTATTGCAATGATACACAATAATATATCTCGTAACTCAAGTTCCCCTCTTCACCAATATCGAGATCCAATTATATCTGTTCTATAAATGCAACAACATCTTGGCCAGCTCCCTGGAGAATGCAATCAGATTCGATAACATAATTGCATTATTTACGCGATAAGACATAGATCTCGGCGCTGCGGCCTCCCTCACATCAGGGTATTACTTCGGGAGTCTACCCGATCTTGTTATAAGAGTCCACTGATCCCCAGCATTCGCCGATTGAATATTTTACTAATGCTGGCTGTAGTTTGTCTCTTTCCACTGGGGATAACTGAGGGGTTTCTATCGTATGGAAGGGCGAACAGTGGACTGTTGCACAAACTGAGTTCGTGAGTGTCTTGAAGGATTAACCGACGTCGACCAACGGTTGGAATAGGCACAAACGATGCTCCCGGCGCTCGACGACAGATACAATATTCGCCAACAAATCCCTTATTGCTTGGTTCTGGGGCGTGCGTAAATACAAAGAATAAAAAATCTAATAATCCATCCTGTCACTTCCGAATGACGCACGACATTTACACTGGAATATCATTTCATCAATAAATATTATGGTAATTGATTCAATAGCCGTATTCTTAATCCACACTGGTTCAGAATCAAATTGATTCAAACCAGAATACACAAGTATAGGGGCACCAGTGTCTTCAGCTCACGGTATATTTACTTTCTTATACACAGTAATTAATCTTATAATCATGAAATATTTCGAACTGGACATTTCAACAAAAATACCCGCTTTGCCCTCCCTGAATCGAATGTGACTATTTTCGGAATGACAACTGTCTCTCTGTCTATTTGTGAATGCACTAGAGCCACAATCTGCGACCGTAAAAATTTTGCTATGTAATTGTTTTTATACGTCGTCAAAGAAAGTAAAAAGGACTTATTACTTGAAATTTGCACAGATAAGCATCGCCATCAAAACAATAGAATTTAATTTCATCATATAAGGAATAGAATAATAAATTATTCAGTGCGATATATATCGGCGGTTCGTTATCGTGCGAAATGAACACGGTCGTAAAAACGCAACCCTAAAACTCCGTGAAAGAAAAAGCAGTGCGATACGCTTGTGACTGTTGGTAGTTTAGTACGGTCGGTTCGTTTGCGCAGTTTATCCCTTGATGTGTAAAAATCGGCTGACGGCCCTCTGACGAGCGTCGGGACGCCGACAGCGCCGAATGACTCATGCATGCACATGTCATACTGGCTGCTAGCTGGTTACAGCGCATTGCCAATCTACCGCGTAATTAATCGCCGTTTTCATTCGCGATTTATCCTCAAGTACCTACTCAGGGTCACCGATCATTTTTATTCGGCCTCGTTCCTGATATATCGCACTCGAGTGGCCGAACCGATCCGAACGTTTTTTCTTCCGCTCGGGCGTTAATCATCGGAAGTGTCGAAATTAATTATGATGCTGTTCGAATTCAATGGGCAACGAGGTTTTATCGCCCCATTTCGAAATCAATTTCATATTTTTATTAAAGTAATGGACACCATACAACCGTCTATCTTATACTGAATTTCCGTTCTTTTGTACTATTGTTTCGAATTTCTACTCAAGGTACCGACCGGAAACTAGGAAGAAATTGCAGTACACTTAATTGCTCTGTAATATTTGATAGCTATTTTATTTGAAGATAAATAAATTCTCGGCTATCTTGTATTATTTCTTTTTTTGTCCAAAAACTATTTCAAATAAAAATTGCTAGACATTTTTATATACAAGTTTCACTTTGTCTCTAATTCGTGTCGTTTACGAGATGTTTTTCACATGTATTGAAAGCTTACTATTGCTACTAAATATAGTTTACGTTATGTACGTAACGATGCATTCAAGAATCCAATGACAAGCAGTTCATTCGCAGGCACAACGTCAATCAGGAAATGGTAAGTAGGGGAACTAAAGAGACGAGAACAATGTGTTCTGCTGCTGCTGCTGCTGCTGCTGCTGCTCACGCCGCAAGACATAGTTTCTAGAAAGGCTGCGGAAATTGATGAGTGCTCAGCGTTCAAATAATTTCCAGGCCTTGCAAGCTGACAAGCCCAAGACAATTCTATAACCACACAGGCAGAATAATTAGCCTCTTTCTCTCTCTCTCTCTATTTCTCTCTCATACACACACGCACACACGCTAAGAAACAAGCGCTTCATAAGATATCAGATTACAAACAATGGAAAGATTTTATTCAGTAACACATTAAACTAAATCCAATGATTAATCACCAAATATGATTGGTTGTTTGGTTCACTTATAGAAGAATGAAACAGAAATCTGCAGTGCACTACACTATAGACTTTATTGTATATATATGTATAGATCTTTTCAATCCATGGATACGTATTTACCAAATGCCACAATTTAAGACAATCATCTAGTAATAAATCATCTTATGTTAAGTGAAGGTCACTCCAGTTTCCGTTTATACACGTATAAGAAGGTAAAAATTCGTATAGAATAGTTTAGATCTTTGCGGTTAATATCTTATGAAGTAAATAATGTTATAATTTAATTAGATTTTTCTATTTTAAGACTGCTGCAAGTTTGTAGGTGGGTATTAAAAAAGATTTACGATTTCATTATCAGAAACGTTGCACACCAAGTAAACGGTGTTTTTAACTTTAAGTAAAGAAAATTAAAAATAGTTTGTGTTTTGTATATGAGTTATTGAATGTATCTCGGAAGCACTTTCGTCGATCGTAGCTCCAGGTCGAAAACGGAAAACTAATTACGATCTCAGCCTCTTCTATTAAATTTGTGGCGCATTTTACACTTTGGATACCTATCACGGTTGCGATAAGTGAAAATTTAGATATAGTACGTAAGTACTCTATATATAGCACGCTTCGGTTTGTATCTCTCTCTGATTTTCTACCGTTTTCACTCATTCTCTTCCTCTTATTCTCTCACAAACACATATAACGAGAATCGTGTATTTTAAAGACACGATCCGTAACCTCAGCTCTTAACCACGAACTCATTCATCAATCCTTCGACATTGTACTGCCGGAAGGCATTCGCTGTACGCAGTAAGTAAATCATTAACAATTTACTTCCATACGAAAATGGCTGCTTTCATATTTCAATTAACTTTAGATAGTTATGTTTAATTACCAATGATATGGGAATCTTTCCGGATATTTAATATTATATTTAATTTCTAATACGCTTTGTATAAAGGAAAGAATTGAAATCACAAAAACAAGCTTAGGCACAACGCACCTATTCGGCTCGCCTTATAAATAATAAATGCGATGCGAACTATAGATATAAAATGTCTTAAAATATCTAATAATTTTTTACGGCTTTTGGGTTAACAATATGAAAAATCTTGTAGGCATAAAATATCTTAGATTATTAGTAAAAATTTTGGGTGTTTCAATTATTTTTATAAAAGCAGTATTATGGGGGGCTCCAAATTTTGGGGCCCTATAACTCGGGAAGCATACAAGCGATTGGATTTAAACTGCAAAGGGATTCAAATGGGATGCTAAATAATATATGTAGCAAATTTGGTGTGAATCGTTTTGGTACCTTCAGAGGAGTAGAGGGCAGCAATTTGGTCTTACGCGACTATCATCCAGTTATGTATATATTTTTTGATTTAGGGTGATGAGACAAATACTTTTTACCAAGGAAATTTTTTGATTCGAAAATGCTACAGACACACGGCGAGCTAAAAATTGATAGATGATGACGTTTTTAATTTAAGAAAGATAACCTCTTATTTTTGAATAGGATATTTTAACTGTTTACTTGCACTATTTTTTGCATACTTCAAAAACGATTTGAGTTAGAAAAAAAATAGTATTTTAAAAGAATATTTGCTATACGCGAGAAATTAGTATATTATATTTGGATTATATTGGTGTAAAAGCCAAGTTAAGTATCTTTTTCTTGTAACGAATTTGTGGATTTCTTTTTATTTCGTTGTCCTTTTTTAACCAACGACGTCATTTTATATAGGGTGCGTGCCAAATCCACCAAGAGCTAGCCGGAATATATTTGGGGTTGCAATATATATATATATATATATATATATATATATATATATATATATATATATATATATATATATATATATATATATATATAAAATAGACTTTGAAATAATACTTATTGTATCTTTCTATATATTTTCTTTTCTTTTTTTTGCGTTAAAAAGAAGGAAGAAAGCTGACACGAGTTTCCTGAATCTGTGATGGGAAAATCAATTTCTTGTTGTATTAGAAGCGTGTCCGTGGCGTGGAGAGCGATCTGCCGTTCGGCCGTGCACACGTGTACACCTCGTAGGCCCCGGTGCGGTGACGTGCCACCCGAGCTAGCGGAATGATTGCGTGTGGCCTGGCCTAGCCTTATCACGCACTATGTCCGTTGCCCGTTCGCCTGCCCGCCTCGCGCGATCGCTGCAAATTGGTTTTTGCGGTCTGCGGCTCGTACTGCGGCTAACTTCTGATGTTGCCCCGATATTGAATACAATACCTACCCGCTACCACATTGTACCGCCGCGACACAACCAAACTTCCAGCAAACACCCAAAATCATTCAAAATTCTAAATATTCAAGCTCTGACGAGTCTCAAATATTCCCTAGCCTTGTTCCTATACAGTATACACTATACCTGTAGTCTATACACTTATGCGAGGTTTACACGTTACACAAAGAGGTTACTTTTCTGGTTGTCTTCGATTAGAGCATTTGTTATTCCGCTGTGCTCATTAGGGCTAGAATGTTTACTCCGTATATTACTTAATTCTACCAGATATATTTTTATTCTCTAAGTACATTCCTAATATTTTCGTTTTTATGGAAAATTGGTCTTCTGATTCCAGAGATCGCGAATAAAAATGCAGCTAGCTCTAGAAGGTTGATTCAATTTTCTGAAATATAAACATTGTAGATAAAAATGCTGTAACATCGTGTATCTAATACATAAACATAAAACGGTAAAGTAAGACTTTAATAGGTAATATAGGTATCTATCCATGCATATTTTATTTGTGTGAAGTAAAGATATTGTAGTGCTAACGCAGTATTTCGTTCGTCGCGTCGTGCAAAATCAATAAAATACATGTTGCGTATTGTAGAATAACGTTTTACAAGCTCGCTGAAAATATTCCGTGTAGGTATGCCTTCAGGGCTTACTCTTTCAGTTAGTTCGTTGTTTTTCCTGAAGGCAATATCGTAAACATATTTATATATAAATGTCGACTGGATACCTAAAGTAACTAAACATTTATATCCCCTGAACCATAACAAATACGATGGTTACATTAATCTAAAAATATTCCGAAATTATATATATTTATATATATAAATATAAAATGGTTTTATTGATGAGAAAGTTATAATAATGCTTTCTTTTTTAACCTGATTAGCTGGAGGCATTGGTACTTACAATTGTGCTGGTTTATTATAAATATTAAGATAAATGTAATCTGATGTATACGAAATAAATGTGCCTTTGTTTTCTGGGTGATAAAAAATAATTACACCAAGCTTACGATATAAGACTGAAGAATGTGATGTAATTTAATGATTTATTTTATAAAATTCGACAGCAATGTTTAAGAAATAATTAATCTGCTAGTATCGAGTCCAGATCGTAAGTACTGCCTATATAGACTAAAGCAATTTGTCAAATAGTGATGAATGATGGTATAAATGATCCCTCGCATGAAATACATTTCGGAGGGCGTGCAAAAAGCAAACTAGAATCCTAAAAAATAAACCGTTTACAAACAAAAAGTAGAAATGTGTGACGGGGTGGATGTCAGATACTTTTTCTCCTCTCTTCAGAGATGGACATCTGAAGTTGCACTTTAAACAAAATGGAATCCAAACATTTTTCTATCCCAGGATGACATTTAACTATGAGTGGTTGTTTCTTTCTCGTGGGGCCCTGTCACACGTTATCCGCGCTCCAGATGCTGGGAATATGATAAATGGACACGACGTAGTTGCTGCTTGGTTTGTTCGTCTGTACATCGAGTCCGCGTGCGTGCCACTGTATTTTTCTCGCCATTCTACGCCCTCACGTCACTGTATTTTCTGCAAATAGACCTTCTTAGAAACAGTTCGTTGTACTCCTGCCACCTGGACATCATTATTAATTTACTTTGCAGTGAGATATTATTATATACTAGGTTATATATATATATATATATATATATATATATATATATATATATATATATATATATATATATATATATAAATATGACGGTAATATGGTCTTTATGTGATGCACCCTCGTGAATATGTCCCCATGCGAGTAGGGTACCCTTTCGAAGGCAACCCTCTATCCAATAATATCTTGATTACTGGTACATATGTCACCCGGTAGTATGTTCGCGCGTCAGACATGTCGCATTGATATTCATTAGTTGTGGGTGGCGTTCAGGCGCTAGCGCTAAATTTTATTTCAGTTTGTTACGCGAGCGAAGCAGCTAGCGCGCAAGCATTACGTCAGAGATAGATTGGTGCGCTTATTTTTAAGTCCTCACTTTGCATGGAATATCTTTAGAAGAGCTGGTTTCTGTAATGGTATGCCCGCTAGAGAAGCTTACATTGCTCGGGATGGGACCAACCTAGCCTGGTATACATTCTGGCGCGCTCTCTATATTCTTGCAGATGCGATGTGTCACTTTATATCGTTAGTTCTCATTTGTTGCCGCAGACAACGTTGCGCACAACCCATGCACTTCAGATTTTTGCCCGATTTAATTCCGGCACAAAAACTTGATTGCCTCGCTTAAATATTCACGGTTTTACTAGCTCTATCCAAATTTCAATGCATTTCAATTTACCAGCAGATTATCTTTCAACAATACACATGTCCACAGATTTTGCTCTAAGGATTATTACTCTCTTGTACGTAGTAATAAATAAGTCTAAAATACACGTTTTGACCCGCCCTGAATTGCATATAACTATTTCCGTAATTTCGTCTATCTAGAGCCAAGACAGTCGAACATAAATTGTGTAACTTCAAACTTACTATAGTCTAGATGTGCTTCTTTTATATTTGAAAGGAATATTCAAACCAGGGCTACATTTTTGTCCTTCAATATCAATAAATCGTCTGTACTTATAGCAAATATAGTTAGGTTCATTTAATTTTCAACTTACGAGAAAACTGCAATTTCCGTGTATTACGCTGAAGGCTAATAGTTTGAATCATATCGATGAAAGCAATAATCAATATTGCAATGAAACAAACAAGTACTTATGTGCAATTGTAATTCAATAAGTATGTCACCTATATCGCATTTCTCGGAAAAGCACTTATTCGTATATAGAGTCCAATCCAGCGGCGCTCGACGTCGGCGTCGAGTGGTCTACATTTATAGGCGTCACACTGGCTATAGCGGCTATCACAGACATGCAATATATGCTTTCCTCTGCAGCACCAGACTGGAATCGTTTAATGTTTTACAGACAATTCCTGGAAGAGTCGATTTATAATCGCGCTGGACAAATGAGTCGTTACGAGACGTTCAATTATTCACTAGCTGACATATCTCTTTGTATATATATATATATATATATATATATATATATATATATATATATATATATATATATATATATATATTTGAATTTTTAAACAATAAAACACGATTAGAGAAAAATTTAGTTGACGGGGGACTATAAGATTTTTTTACAGATACAATTATTTTTTGAACGAAGTAATAAGTAAGTCTTGTAATCATGGAAAATGGGTTCAATTGAAATATGGGTGGGAAGTGTCGCTCCTGGTGGCCATCAAACAGACAATGTTCAGTTCAGTTCCAGTTCGGCCAACATAAAAATGATACAGTGTAGCAGGGAGAAAACGTGCTTTGCATAATGGTTTGTGCGCTCTGGTCGCGACAAATGCCTGACATTTATAAATAAAGTTGTGAGGCGAGTTTTACTTTAGCAACACCGTAATAGAGAGATGTTTTGCGCGTCCATGACTTGCTTGATACTATTGTCTCCTAAGTAATTACTTAACTTATCTGCACGCTCATATGTATGCGCCGTACTGCCCTCGTTCGATCATATTTCACCTACGGCTCTTTCTATTTCTGTTATTCTCTGTGTATCGTAGATATCACAGCCTCGGCTTCCGACATGATTCAGACAAATGTCTGAACGTTTCTCTACCTCTAATATTCTCTACTAGATTTATTACTCATGGAAACACAATTACTTTATTATAAATAACAATTATAACCAGTTGGGTTCATCTTGTGAAGCAAAATTAATTTTCTAACGTATTTCATACTAGATTTATTCTAATTTTGTAAAACAAAAGGTTTAAAGAGTTTTTACAAGATGAGGCAAAACATTTTCTAACAATTTTTAAGCTGATAAATATTGAGATACGAAAATTGCGCATGACGCAGTCTGCAATGATGTAATTACTTGCTATATGGCTCAGTAAAGTAGAAGCCAACAATATAATAATAATTCAACGGGAACCGGAAGCATGCAATTCTAGTGACAACTGTATGAGTGCATGTGGTTTCAACGCAACGGTTTGAGTGAATCGGTTGTTACGATAACCATCAATGCCTAACCACCATGAAATTCAATGATAAACCGTGTCCTGGGAAGCGAATACCGTAAACACATAATTCATTGGTTTATAAGTTTAACGCTGCCACTAGTCAATTCCCTGATTATCATTTTGAATTTTATTAAAGCTGTATACGCAGTAAACCTTGTACAAGTTAATTCCAATGCCAATAATGATTTTTTTTTCTTTTGGAATTTTTTGTACTTTATTTCCATAGATCATTTGAGTGTTGTCGAACTTTTAAAAAATGCCAATCGCTAATTGATTAAAGGCGACTGTATCCCATTTTGTTATGTAAATAGGGATACTTTGCATCTAGAATCCATTTAGTGAATGACGAGCACACAGAATAATGGACCAACGATATTTCAACAAACAGGAAAAAGAAACGTTAAAATAATGAATTATTAATCTCTCAGTTTCCTCCAAAAACTTTGAAAACATTCCAAAGCGATTTTATTGGCTACTCGTCGAAATTTCAACGATTTTATACAGCAGTTATAAGTGAAAATGTATTTAGCTCACCGTACGAAGTACAGAAGTCGTGTGTCTATAACATTCTCGGATAAAAAAGTCCTTAACCAATAATCTCGTAGAACTTGGAATCCAAAAAAAATATATATATATACTCATATACCTGGGTGTTAGTCGTCGCTCGCTCGTAAGACCTAATTTGTGCCCTCTACTCCTCTGAAGGTACCGAAGCGATTTGAACCAAATTTGCTACACTATTTGGCATCCCATTTGAATTTGCTCGTAGTTAAAATCTAATCGCCTGTATACTTCCCGAGTTCTAGGGCTCCAATTCTTGGAGCCCACTTTATACTGCTCTTATATAAATAATTAAAACACCCAAAACTTCAACAAGAAATTCTAAGATATTTTATATCTATAAGTATTTTTCCTATTATTAACCCAAAGGCCATAAAAAATTCTTAAAAATTATAATTCATATCCATCGTCACTGACAGAACCGGTAATAATTTCTGGATTGATCCGAACATAGCGGTTCATATCTTCATTGTTACACCAACTGCCGTTTGCAACTGTGACTCAAATAAAATGCGATGATTCGAAAGCTTCGTGAACAGACGCCATTCATCGTATATTAATTGATTTCCGATTGCATTAAATATTTGCATCCTTCAATGCGTTTCGTTTCTAACAATGTCGATTCCATATCATCGTCAGCCGTGAACTGTATGCAAATCTGCGCAGGTGTGTGTTTGCAAGTCATTATTATGAAATTCAATTTTATTTCAGTTGAAATTTAAAGCAACGACCCCATTTCCAGTGAGTGAGTGAACGGCGACACGTAATTTCATTCTTCTAGCGCGTGCATATTTCCCGCTTATCTGCCACGTGTCATTTCGCTTGTGCGATGCTTGTTTTGATCTCTTTAAGGCCATTTTATGTCCCCAGTGCGTGCGTGCACAAGATGCCCTACTAACTTAAAATATGGCGACACTGTGTTTTAGTTTGTGCCATCACCGTTGTATAATAACGTCTTGTTACCACGTTACGCTTTTGAAATAATCTTACTTGGCAACTCAACATACACCCATACAGTTTGTGCCTGGCGTAACGTTTGATAAATGTTTCTCCACTGTCTTAAATGTAACGGATGCCTTAATATTAATTCCTTTTAATGTTAACTAATAAATTTGTACACGTTTATACGTTTAGAAAACTATGTAGTATTAACTTTGAAAAGTTGCAGTGTTTACAATTTTAAATAAATAAAATAATTTGCCAATTATCTCTTTGAAAATAATATAGAGAATATTTTAACCGTTCTTCTAATAATAATAATAAATATAATTTACAGACACACAACCAAATTCATTAGCTTTTCTGTACTTCGTACGCCGAGCTAATAGTTATATGGATACTTATACTTATTCGATGGGCAAGATAATGAAAATTGATTGATTTATAGGTTTCTTTAAACTAATGAGACAAAACTATCAAATTGTTTCAAGAAACTAATCTTACGTTCTTGGAAATGTATGTAATTATAAGTTAGGAAGTTTGAAATGATTGCTGGAATCAGTATGGGGATGCATTTGCTGGAAGTATGTAAGGTAGATGGATCATTTATCAGTTGTATGTGAAGTATTCGGGTCAGGTATGGTTCACAATTTTTGCGTGGTGTACTTAAACGAGAAGTCATTTTCTGCAGCGGGGACGGTAGTTAGGTACTTGTTTATTTGCAATGAACGCCGTCGCGGCGCAGAGGCAGCACTAGCAGCAGCGAACGAACGCTACCAGTGCGCACCCCATATCCGATAAAGACGTCATAAATATCACATTAGTGACGGCGTCGGTTCTCTTTCCGCCACAACCGAAACCCGAGCGAGGCGGGCGGGCGCGTTGAAGATGAGCGAATATCTTTCGCATTACTTCCTCGTTTGCCCTCGCAAAAACAACCCGCTGCTTATCCCACCTTACGCTGCCTGCTTGATCTTATATACACTCACTTTGTTTGCTATCGTTGCCGTTCTTTTAGATATTCCGCGGAAACACACGGAAAATATACAAGAACATATTGCCTGTCTTGTTATTTCCCGGCGTATCACTCGTATACTGACGGTTATTCGGAAATAGATCACCTACTGCATCTTGACATTGATTTCACTTTTAAAAAAGTTAACAAAGATTTCATTCTTGATAAAATAAAATCTCTACCTGTAGAAATATTTAAGCTAAATAAATATATATTTATAGTTAAAGCGTAAATAGAAATGGCAAAAAATATTAACTATAAATAGTCTTTTATTCTAATATAAAAATATTAGAGGTATATATTATTATATTTATCAGCAATATATATTTTTTCAGTTGGTTAAATTACATTGTTTATTGTTCTACATATATAAACAAACAAACATATACATCAGGGTGATTATATTTATATAATATATAATTTATATGAATATTTGACCTAAAAAGCATATTTTCTGTGTACAGGTATGTAAACTTCGTTTTCATGTGTATTAATATCAGTCGTTATCATATAAATGGTTATATTATCGGGTGCGCTAAGTGAGGAATTATGTAAGAAGTAGTTAATGTTGAAGAGACATTTCAAGTTGCGTATGCGATTTAGCCTGAAGGAACTATTTCAGCATGAATAGTTTAATAGGAGGAGTATGTTCCTTAAGCGCAGGTGACTGTCGCAGCACAACATAATTAAGTTGTTTCTCTTCAAATAATGAGATGACGCGACGTGCCTGGAGGTGAACTGCCATAACATACGAGTATATGCTCTTTTTCACTTTCACCATATATCGTAGGTCGTAGATAGAACTTTCCCATTTGCTGTTTGTCGCGATGAGCCTCGCTCAAGTGAACGTGAAAGAATATCGGAAATGCCCTATATCTTCGTCATCGCAAAGAAATTTTCCGGTAACCAATTTTAGAACCAATTTTCTATGACATCTTTGCAGAGAATTTTTGAATTTTTATTCTCACATAACGTTTCTCTCACACATACATAGGAGTAAAAATCTGGAGGGCCCTACACTCGACTCTCTTATACTTTCTTGTGTTTAAACCATTGCCATGAAACAATATCAATATGTGGAAACGTAAATTATTATTAATTGACTGTTAACCAAAACGATTTATTAGTATTCACACTATTCACACACACACACACACACTCACGGACCATCAAAAAGGTAATTTTCATTCAAATTTCGACATTATAATTACTGTAATCAACAAGCAGCTAGTTTCAAACACGATTATTTAGTAAATAGCACATTTTTCGAAATAATTTATCAAACACAAATTGCTAGAATTTTTAATATATATTTAACTTTTATATAGGTGTATTCACAGCAAAATATTTAGTAATTAAGCTTAGAAATTACAATTATACATCCAGTTTGCTTTATGACAAACAATACTAGCTTTATTGCATTGGTTGTCATAATATGAACTAGATTATTATTTGTAATTTCTAATACAGTTTAAGATTACTTTTTTCTCTAACTCGTGTCAAGATATGCAGACAATAGCATGAGTTAACAAGCACTTTAGGTTAAAATATCTTATTCAAAAATTGTAGTTTGTATTTCCACTAAATAATAAAATTTTTAATTCAAAACACTATGATTTAATAATAGCATTTAATGTAAAGCGTTCACACACTCACACACACCCACACAGAGAGAAAAAGAAAGGAAGAGAGGGATAGAATAGATACATATACACATAGACAGACATCGAAATGGCCAAAATGAGATTCAGAGTCTCTCAATACGTAGATTTGAATTTCCAAGGTATATTTTTTAGTGATTTAAAGACTTTCTGATATATATTACGTATAAGACAGTAAAAATGGGAGAATCGAAAATCCAATATTCAGTAATCTTTCGGGCTGCCAAGTTAGTTGTCACCGCGAATCATTCCCAACTTGCTCATTCTTTCAAGGGATGGCGATACAGTGGCGCAGCCAATATTTACATAATCGAACTATAACCCATTGTCTGAATGTATATTATAAATTGTTCCATTGTATTTATAGTCCCAATGTTTGAATTGAATTGCAGTAAATTTTTACTTTTTGCAATTGCATGCATGAATTCCATATCTTACGAGTTATTTTGCTGATTTATGAAAATCGCAGATATTCCCATTGACATTCCTTGGGCGAATACAGATATTTTTTTACTCGCTTGTACAAAGTCTAAAAGGAAGTATTGTAATCATGAAAAATAATATCACGTTGTCGCAGGAGGGTTAGCGAAATATCAAGTCGTGGGTGGATATTTCTTCATCCTTGTCACACAGTTGGCAGCGGCAATAATCCTGTTCCAGTGTGAAGAGAGATGGGCGCATGTTGGTTTTCTTGTTGGCAGTGTCGCGCTACTGTCAGCCAATTATCCATCCAATGGGGTAATGCGACATTGTCCGTGCACCAAGTCGCCACTCTGTGCCCATTATTCGCCTCTTCGCTTCACGCTTTAATTACGCATTTGACTTCTTTTTCGTTCTGGACCGACCGACAGACCAGACCGGGACTGTATAAATAGCAAGTGCTTTTTAAAACAGTGCGCTCGCTGCGACATTTACCGCCGCGCCCGCAAATGAATTGTCATGTCGTGACTACATATTTTTATGTGTGCACTTTAATAGCGACAAAAATATATATATATATATTTATATTATCCCTGGGAATTGCACCTTTTATCATTCCGCCTTTTAAATTCTAGCTCTAATGCTTATTGTCTAGCCGAATGTTTTTCAATTATTTACGAGGCAAGCTGAAGGTTTGTATTTGTTGATTCGTTTAGTTTGCTTTAGATAATGATGTGTAACAATATTTGAGAATATTTAAGGGTGGCATATGTGTGCTGGATAGTTAGTCTACAGTTTCCACGCTGGAAAGTTATTATTCGTGTCGTTTGGTTGGCCTCTGTTTAGAGACAAAGGTCATCAAGTTGGTGAAGCATGAAATTGCACGTAGCGCTACTCTCCACTCTTATCGGGTCTAGGTCAAAGTTTGGTGTGGCACCGTCAGAGGGCTTAACCGTCAAACCCTCTGACGGTGCCACACCGCTACTCTACTGCCATTACGGTGACAATCTGCCCCTCAACTTCAATCACATTCGACAGTCTAAACAGGATGCTATAATATAATATGACAATATTCGGTTTGAGCGTTTTTTGGAACCTTATTGGCTATTTTGTCGATATCGTTTGTGTGTCTGAGCATTGTTTTGGTTAGTTCTATCAAGTGCAGAAATAGGCTATGTTTGTAAACGGGATATAATCTGCATCACCAGTAATTGTATATATCAATATTTGTTGAAACATTGTAAACAAGCAAACACTACAAACATACATAGCCAGGCACACACTCGATGCCATCATGTACTTGTAACACAGATGGAAGTGCACAGTGCAGCCTCCGAACACAAATTTCAGCGGGCCGTCCGTCCCACTGACAATATCAGCGGTCGCCAGTTTACCAGTAACTATGAAATACGGAGTGTGCTTCAAGCCAAATGCGCTGAAATGCACTGAAATAATTCACTTAAGCGCCAGCCATCGCATCGCACTGTTATCGTGCTAGCTCTTCTTATCGCTCCGATCGGATCTGTTTGCCGCTATAAAATTGAATGTTCTCCGATATTACTCACTTTTAGGAGTCTTTACATCGCGTTCTCTCAATGCTTTAAACGGAGACTCATTTTATTTTTACTTCGTGTCGTTTTTAAACTATCGCTTCCCACATATTTGTTCAAGTTACGTCATTTACTAGTTACGAAAATACTCGACGTTCTTATTAAGATATTTATTACACTTGTTTTTACTCGGATCTATAAGAGAATCTGTAAGAATTTAATGGATATACGTGCTTTTTATGGATTGGTTGAGCCTCGAGCCTGGGTCCACGCCAGGGCAGGATGATTAATCCGTTTTAAGTAACAACGAATTGAATTACTGCTGGTCGCTATATGGTGTGATTTCCCTGTTATTTAGTATAAAAATTAGCAATCATTATCACGTAGGCCACCAGTGAACTGACAAAACGTAATTAGATTAATTCAGCCACCTACGCTTCGAGCTGATTACTTTGTTGGTTTGTTTGTGAATGCCGGAAGGAAAGAGTAAACAACATATATTTGCAAATGTGACACAGGACTGTTCACAAAATCTAATGTTACATTAGCGTGATGTGTGTATATACTCATATTCAATTGAAGATATATCACAATAATGGTCATCCTGAACATTTTCAAACTCGGGATTTTAACAGAAATACCCGTTTTGACCATCCCTGAATGGAATCTGACTATTTTCCGAATGACGGCTGTGTGTCTGTCTATTTTTGTGCCAAAACTGTTGAAGGAAATAATCTACAACATGTCTATCCCATTAGTATGTTGAAGCATGTAACGCATGAAGCATTAAACAGCATAAAAGAATAGAATAAATAAAAGAATTCTTTTGTGGCTAATCTAGTTTCAAAGTGGTTAAAATCTTCGGCCATTTTGTTGTTGTTGTCAATCAGTTTCAGTCTTGATACTTATAAGTTGGTACTACGGTTGGAACTTGATAATTTCTTGTCGTTCGAATCCTGAGGCGACGATAAATTAGCGAGGATCTCTTCCAGAAGTTTCAAAACTTAGTTAACCTTGAAATCGGATGAGGAGACGGGATCGATACAATCAAAACACTGTTCTTTTTTATCAATTTTCCTCTGCAAATAAATGTAATACTATAGAAAGTACGAAACGAAACAAAATCCATTCAAAATATGATGAAGCATCTACATTTTTATGTATCAAAATAATTTTGCATGACTACATCATAAATCTGGAGTGCCCTTAGACAAGCAGGCATATAGACAGATAGATAAGTCAGACAAACAGACAGACAGATAGACTGACCAACAGACAAACAGACAGACAGATAGACAGACAGACAGGAGATTTTATTATTATTGTTTCTAGCGTAAAAATAGCATATTTCTAATAATAATTTAAATGAATATACCAAGTTAACTGGCGGTTTCGTTTATGGAAATGAACCAAAGCGGAACGGAATTTTTCGATCTAGATGGACCTGATATTTTAGTGTTTGCATAGTGACAGCTGATATGTATATTGAGCATTGTAGTTTAAAATGTGTGGCTGTTAATTCCCGTCATGGCAAGGGTGGTAATAACAAGAGTTGTGGAATGCACTTGTGCAAACCAAGGTTCATGACGTGGCATTGTTCGTGTTATGCACATGCGTACATCACGTCCCGGTATACAGCGCACGTAACCATGAACAAGTTAGTTATTCTTTTTTGCTGTATTATTATGTGCATGTGTGTGTGTGTGTGTGTGTATAAGTTAATTAAAAAAATATAACCAGCAAATGTTTGTTGTGAAATTGAACGCTACGTCAGCGGTGAATTCTTATCCGCGTGATAATGTGAAAAATATACAGGGTTAATTTCATCATATGTATATTGGACTGTTGTTGTGGAATATTCAACTTATATTTAAATTCAGACTAACTTTTAATTCTGTTTGCCCACACGTGTGCAAAATACACAAGGAATAAGCATTTTTATTTATACGGCTACTTGCACCTATTTTTATAGACAAATATGAATAAATAAATTAATAAGTTTTTGTAAATGTTTTTGGCATAGTTAAATAAAAACATTTCCCTTAGCATAATACTCTGTTTGGGAATTAGTATCAGCTAAAAGCTAAACTACAGCCTGCGTAAGGTCACAATAAGAGGTGCCATAACCGTATCGTTTAATCTGCATGTTACGACATGATTTCGGTGAAACATATCGGCATATAAGCAGAACCAACAATAGCGAGAGAGTGTATGTTTACCCTCATGCCACGGGCCCAAAGGTAATGATGCGGACAAAGTCCGATACTGCGTGGTGCGTACACCCAGCGAGAGTCTCACGGATACATCCAGTGACTCTCACTCTGGGCGTCATGTCATGTCATGATACAGGGATCTATATGTAACATGTATCTGCTCATCCTGCTTCATTACTTCATCGACGAAACTGTAATCTCTGGGTAATGCTAAACCAACCATCTATTCCGTATTGTTCTCAAACTACATTGAATTTAATCGGATCATCTACATATATCTGCTTATATTCTGAATGCCTTCAATCCCGTATACAGAATCTTTTTAGATCAAATATTAGCTTAACCAAACTAAACGGTGACCTATTTCGAACTTCGTAACCATTTTACCATTCAATAATGATTTATTTACGGTGGAGTCACGATTTAGAGAACTCATTTTGACAAAGCTTGGAGTTGTTCACTTTTAGAGTTACGAAAATAATGACAATTTAATGATTACAATACTTCCCTTTATACATTACGTACTAGAAAGTAAAAACGGATAAAAGGAATAACGAGAATCGTATCGTTGGATAGGTCATGGATTGATCGGCGGTCGGATGACTCTGGGGACGTAGTATTTGTTACGGTC
The DNA here is from genome assembly GCA_933228885.1 of Leistus spinibarbis. NCBI lineage: Eukaryota > Metazoa > Arthropoda > Insecta > Coleoptera > Carabidae > Leistus > Leistus spinibarbis. The sequence goes on from OW121805.1 coordinate 3,926,281, forward strand.
CCGTACCGATTAGGTAATGGTTAAAATAAAGTCCATTGAAAAACAGTACCAATTAGAAAATCGAATGTTCAACTACACTTTGCAATAGTCATTACCGAAGCTTTAGGAGATTGCACTTATATTCTAGCAGAGCTGGACCTAATGACTAATTGCTTTAGATTTAAATGAGACAGCCTGAATACAAAATACACACACGTGAAATCAATATTGCAGCATTTGAAATTACTGCAAATTTAACGTGATCAAAGCTATAATTATGTTGGTAAATAATTCAATGATTACGTATACAAAGTGCTTTTTTATATTGACAACAAACATTTTGATTGACAACTGTTTCCTGATTACAAATATTAAGTTTTCAAAAATTTAAAGTGTACATTTTAACTCATTTAAATATACTTTTGATATGCCGAAAGCCTTAAAGGATAAAAGTGTATTATCAACAATTAAACTCACCTTTAAAATTGTCTTCTTCAAGAAATTTAATATGTTCCGCATCTGGTACATATTTTAAAGAAACTTTGTAAACAAAAGTTGTGCGAAGTATCAATATCTTTTATTATGAACATAACTATTTTTGCCGTAAGTGCAGCCGTTTTAGCGATATAGGTGAAAAGACAAAAAATGCATAACATTTATTTTCAATAGTAGTATTCGCGTAACTGGTACATTTTTTGAAGAAACTTTTCAAACAAAAGTTGTGCGAAATATTAATATCCTTTATTATAAAAATAACTATTTTTGCTGTAAGTGCAGCCGTTCTAGTGATATTGAAGAAAAGAGTAAGCATGCTCTTTCGGCTTGAATCTAGTCCATATACAAGTTTGAAGTTTTACAATTTTACATTTAGCAGTTTTGGCTCTAGAGCGTCCACAGAGGGACATACAGATAGACACACCGACAAACACATAAAAAAACACAAGGACGACATTCCGAAAATAGTCACATTCAATTTAAGAAGGATCAAAACTTGTATCTCCGTCGAACTCTCCAGTTCGAAATGTTTTATTATTACAAGACTTACTTATTACTTCGTAATTGGAACTTAAAAGCAATATTATATTTACGTTTCCCTAGTTACCACATATATGTGAATGGTTTCATGCTAATGTTAGAATTTAAAACAAAATAATATTACTGCGTATAGGTAAGAACAAATTAGGCAACTAAAAAAATATGACCGCTAATGTAAGCTGAATTATTGAATACATTTATGGAGTACAAATCCAGTGTTCACAGCTTATAGCATTGAAATTAGTATAAACAAGGTACACATATCAGCTATAAATAATTCATAATACGTTTACAAATTCGGTAGATTAAGTATTTATGTGCGCAACGTGATTCAGTCCATTGCAGTATGGACGCAACACTGTGATTTGATAGAGTGCATGTTTCGCCAATAACAATATGTTATATACGTATTCAGTGCACGTGAAAATTTACTACTGGCCTGTATAAAATGCAGCTGCTACGTAAAATCACAACATATTCAACAATATTCGAAAATCTATACATGTATGTCGTACCTATGAGACCAACTTTTTTGCTCCTATTTTAAAATGATTTTAAATTTTTGTTGTGCTTATACGAACAGGTTTTGCGAAGAATAGATGCTATTGTACGACTTTCCGATACATACAAGTACAAATATATTAGGGAAGAAGACTTATTACTGCGTAAACGAAAGTAAAAAGGTTAGGATTTAATTATTTTTTGTAACAAATTGTAAGTACAATACAAGTACACCTAATTTAAAACTTGCACGATCCATCAAGGAACAGTAAACATTGCTAGTGGTTCGCTGTCCGCTCGAAACTTGGTTTCTTGTACGTATCCAATTTTTTTCTTTGCAGTTGTATTTTTTTTTTCTTGGTATGTGTATATGTGAATTTCTTTTTCGTCGTCAGCGTCGTGCTATAGTACTGCGTGTTTCACTTTTTTTCCGACTTTTTTCATTGTTTCCAACGAAACGAGCTTGAACGTCTTTTTTTTTCGTTGGGTGCGGTATTAAGGTCCACTTTCTGCACTTGAGTGATTGCCCGGCGAAACCATAATGGCGTCGGACGTTCGTTTAACTGGTTCGTGCATTCTCCAACGTGCGGACAGCGAGACTGTCGCTTGGAAGTTATCCACATCACACTGACTAATGATTGCAGACATTAATTAAACTTGTGGCATGCGATGTTGCGCCATCAACCTTCCACTATGGTTTACCTTTGTTCTAAACACAAAATACACTATTCATTCCACACATAATTTTATAATTATGTAATATTTGAAATTTATAGAAAACTTAAATTAAAATGTATATTAACTACGAGTCCGAATTTAATTGCACATGGGAAAACTCTTAACATCCGAAAAAGGAAGGAGTGGGTTTTTAATAGCGCCATATATACTTGATGCGTTTTTATCCGTTAACTTTTAACGTACGCGTTAATAATGTTTATGAAAAGTTTACATCAATGTTTATTTATTTTTTGTGTGTTTGCCCATATTATATAAACAGCAGTTCGAAACAATTAACCATCTCTAAACCTGTCGACGGATTATTCCTTGGGGATAGCAACAATACCCGCTCTGTATAGCCGAGCTTTTATAACCAACTTTATTATTGAGCTTTTAAGCTCTGCTCTTTTAATGAATGGTATATTTTTGTGTTGCGCTTGTTACGTCGAACGGTGCTCGGTTTCCTTTGTGTGATTAGCGAATGTGTATGTGTACTGTATAAGCTGTGTAATTGGCTATGAATTATTAATTCTTATAATGCCCATGGAAAAAGCTTTCTGATTTTTAACTGTTTGCGACAATTTATGTTATATAATCGAGATACAATGTTCTCGTCCTATTCTTTTGTTGCGCACAAAATCAGTTCTAGACTCCATTGTTCAAAATATGCTAGAATATAATCTTATAACTATACAGTAAAACCTCGATATAACGGACGGAAAGAAAAATCTAGCACTCAACTTTTTTTTACGTAAATTTCATTACAAATATATATCCCAAACAAACTGTCACAAAATACCAATACTACCAGCAGTACTAACAGTATTAAAATATAAATAAGAAATTTAATATATTACGTTGCAGTTTTCTCGAAACTGGTTCAGTTAATGAAGAAACTTTTCAAACAAAAGTTGTGCGAAATATTAATATCTTTTATTATAAACATATAAATTTTTGCCATAAGTGCAGCCGTTTTAGCGATATAGGAGAAAAGACAAAATATGCATAGTATTTATTTTCAATAGCAATTTTCGCGCAACTGGTACATTTTTTGAAGAAACTTTTCAAACAAAAGTTGTCCGAAATATGAATATCTTTTATTTTTGCCATAAATGCAGCCGTTCTAGTAATATTGGAGATAAAACAAAATTGCATAGAATTTGAATATTCTATTTTTGAAAAATGTACCACTTTCTGCAAAACGGCCTTTGAAAATGTGTATTTTGAATTTAAATTCAAATTGCATTTTATCATAATTATCGTAGGATGAATTTTAAACAAAATAAATCATTGTTATAAATATAGATAGTAAAAGTAGAAGAAAGTCGAGTGAAGAACACTCTTGCTTTTTTTTAATTAACAAACCTGCTAGAAATTATATTTTGTTTTAGAGATATGCAAAATTTACATGAGTAAACAAGTACTTCCGGTTAAAATATCCTTTTCAAAAATATATAATATAATAGGTTTTCTTTCCTTATATAAACAAATCGTTTACTCAAAGTATCATATTTTTATATTCTGTAGTATTTGCTGTAGAGCGTTTACATTCTTCTCATTTGGTACACAAAATGAGGCATATCCTAACTGGTCGCATAAATGATTCTTATTGAACGCATAATGAATCTAGTGATTTATAATGGTAATTGATAATATTGTTATTGTAAATTTTACAATAAACATTTTAGCCAATATACCTGATAACCAGTAACCTAAATTCAGGATATTATGGGCAAAGCACCGAACGAACAACATGGCAACGATTTGGAACGCACTGCAAATCCTAGATTAGCGCGAGCGTTTGCTTCATTGTTTATTTCACATTCGAAAGCATCACAGCGATTCAAATTTATTGTCATCATGAAATAGGGACTACCACCACGATTTACACTATTTAACGTTTGGTGATCTTGACTATCCCAAATCTGGCGTGGCCTTCACTCAACATATTCTTCCACTATCTATATTATTGCTTTATTCTGTTTTAAATTTTATGTTATATATATATATAATACAGATAGTGAAAAGAGAAGAGAATCGAGTAAAGGCCACTCTAGCTTTCTTTTATAAGAAAGTTAGATTGTTAATGCATTTTACTAATCATATGTATAATGCAACGTGCGTGTACAGTGTATTGTTCTGTGAAGTCAGTCAGTCGGCAGTGTATAGCAATGAGGACATTGAAATAAATGCTGATGAATGGCGGTGGGTAGAAGGTGGTTACCCCTTTTCCCACTTTGTCACTTCCGGCGGCATAATGTCGCTGATGGATCGCAGTCGACGCTTACGACTGAGGCCGCGTCAGCCACCCCGGACACCAAATAAAATGCCCGCACTTGCGCTGCCACCATAGAACGCGACGCGAGACACCACTGATTTTTTGTGTGCAAGCAACAGAGAGAGAGCGAGAGAGAGAGAAAGAGTGTATGAGTGACACGTTGTGCTCTTTGTTTGTGCTGTGTGCTTTTTTGAGGACGCGACGAATTTGCTCTTACAAATTGTGCAAATTATTTTCTTGCTTCCGGTCTTTTCATTAGCGTCTCGGCTGTGGCAACGTAATAAAGATACCTACCAACAAGATAAAACATGCTTTATGCCCCTTGCGCCTGTTTATAGAATCTTTCTTGCTCATTAGGCTCCGACACAGAGATGCATTCTAATTGCGTTGTTTCATTACACCCACATATATAGATATACTCAGATGTATGTGTTTATATGTATGTGTATATGTGTAGAACGCCGTGAAAGTCGAGAATCTTACCACAACACCACAGCAATTTATGTATTTCTATATTTAGTCAAGCTGTCCTACTGTAAAGAAAAGAAGCTAAGTTCAGAATAATTATTAAATGCCAAAATTAATATATTATGGGAATATTAAAATGCTTTTCGAGTTGTATAAATAATAACGTAGATTATAACATAGATGGAAAGGTATCTTAACTCATGGAAACACAATTCATAATACTGTTTGTATCATTTATGCTATAATCAAAAATATTCCGAATAATGTTTAATTGTTAATATAACAGTATTTTAGACACATTGGCCATAGTTATAGTTTATAATTCCATAAAACTACTCAGAGCCTATGATAAAAGAAAACTCGTAAAAGAAAAGTTGACCCAAGTTATATTTATTTAAAAAATATCAGGCGATGCGTAATTGCATAAGAGTAATATATAATAATGTACATATATATTTTCTTTGGAGATAAAAATAAGAAATATAAAAAAGTGCCTAATTTCAAAGTATTTATATTTAATCTTTAAAACTGTGTATTCAGTAAAGGTATTTTGCTAATTATGCATCAAATCATTATTTTTTCGAGCTCATCAATTTTTAATGTGATCACAATACTATATATATATATATATATATATATATATATATATATATATATATATATATATATATATATATACATAGCGTATATGAAAATAAACATATTTTGAGATTGATATATATTTTTTGATCAGTTTGTGTTGCCACCAAGAGTGATTATAAGCTCGCAACGAGCTGAAGGCATTGTTGCACCTATGCTTGTTCATGCTAGATAATTTTACCAGATATATCAGCAATGTACACGTTGAAAAGCTGGCATTTGCGTAGATAAGGTATAAAATTTAATATATTCTCGTGTTCAGATTATTCGGAATAATAAATTAGAACAATGCATTATGAAATGTTTATAGCATTCAAATCCCGTTAATACTTTGGTAATCCATTGTTAAAAGTTCATACATCATTTGGTATGTACGTTAGAAGAAGATTTGAAATCAGATATGCGAATATTGTAATTTAATTCCCATTGCAAAATGTTCGTTTCGACCTCATTGCTTTGTATGATTAATAATTAAAAGAACGAACTTTTTAATGACGAAAATTGTACGTTGAACGTTGTAGAAATTATTGATCAGCAGTGAAACACAGGTAAAGGCCAGTTGATCCGATAAAGCGAATTAACTCCATTGAAGTTACGATGCCACTCAATGCGATTACTGTAGTTAGTTGGATTTGAGATCTAGTTAGGTAACTAAGATGCTTCCAGCAAAAACAACCATGATTGCAAAAGATATACACATTCATTAGGACCCAACCATTGGATATATATATATATATATATATATATATATATATATATATAAATATATATCCAATGTTGACCAATCGAGGTATAGAAAACCATATGTACCATGTAGATCGTTGTTAAGGGTGAAGTAATTGCAAGTCTCGTTTGCAACGAATTAGCATTTATTTTTTATGTTTATTATTTGTTGAACTTTTTGCTGCCTTAACGAACGAATGCCAGTCAAAAATACGGGTCCGTCTGTCCAGCCAATTTGATTGTGCTCACTGGTTACACTATTCTGTTTAACAATTTCAATTTGCGCTCATTTGTATGCAAAGTGGTCGCCTCAGCTCAGTTCGGACTCCACCTCGCATATGATGTCGTTCCGTTCCGTTCCCCATCACCTCGAAACAGCTAACTGCGAACTCACACGCCCAAATATCGCATTCACAATTTTCAACCTTTTCATGAAAACATACAGGACTGGCACTCACTTTAATGTTCAGTCATTACACTGTTTAAACGAAAAACACGATTTCAAGGCTCTTATTGAAATATTCATACGATAATAAGATCTCCCAATATTGCATTTTACGATATTACTATCCATATTTATAAATAATAACCAATATTCTACAGAAGTTATGACTTATTACTACAAGGGACCATATTTGTTATTGAAATATTTCTTTTAAATTAATTATTTATGAAACTGTTCGTTATCTTAATATATAATTATTGTTTCATGTAGAAATATTAAAATATATATTTCCTTTCATACGTTGCCGTGTAGATAACTTCTATGTAAGACTATATTCAAGTTAAAAATCCCTAATTTTGACAAAATGAGGAGAGAATTCAGAATATTAAAGCAGCATTTTTCTCATAACCGTTCTAATTTATTCTGGAAGAATATGATTGAATACGGTCCTGGTCATGCACATTTTCCTTATTTTGCCTATCAATGGTAGATCTAAAAGCGGTCGTCCCATGCGCTGTGATTGCATGTCATTTGTAGGGGCTTAATAACACCTTATTCATATTTGTTGTCTGTACAGGCGAACAATTTAACGATAATCGTTACTGTACACACCAATGTGTTAACTAGTTTTCCATAAAATAATTATCTACCATTTTCATATATACATATATAATTTATTCCATTACCAAATTATATATCATTCGAATTATCAGCGTGCTCAATCAACTGTGATTATTCAAATGCACAATATTATTGATATTCTTTACAATATTTAACTTCGTCGTACATCGTTAATTCGTAATTTTATATTTATTTCACACAAATCCAGTACAAGGTACATGGCACCTATGCCTTCAGCTCGCCTTATAAGTTAACCTTAGAGCAGTAATAAGAGATTTTAGGGCCCTATAACTCGGGAAGTATACAGGCGATATAATTTAAATTGCTAACAGATTCAATTGGGATACCAACTAATATGTGTAACAAATTTGGTTCAAATCGCTTTGTTACCTTCAGAGGAGTAGAAAGTACAAATTTGGTCTTACAAGCGAGCGACGACTAATATCCAAGCATATATTTTTGGATTCAGGGAGACGAGACAAACACTTTTGTTACATAATTTTTTGCTACAGACACACAACCGATTGCTTTATCTCTTCTGTACTTTGTACGGCGAGCTAAAAATGTTACGAAAATAGAAATAAAATATCTTAGGAGTATTTAGGGGGCTCCAAAGTTTAGACATACACAGAGATGTTTTTAGAAATGAATTCGTATAAGTAGAAATCGTATGTTGAAGTTCATTAGTTTTTCGGAAGTAAAATTCCGTATTGGATCCCAGGATCTGCTTGAATATGTAATATGTAATGCGCTCATCTTTTTGCGTCAAACCGTGTTTCCTCGTTGTTTGTGTTCCCGTTCGTAAAGTACAAAATGTCTCGCTGTAACTTCACCATAAGCTAGGATAATAATTCAATTTACAAGACTTTGCTTATAATGTCAACGGAGAATAAGTGGATATATTCGTTGGTGTCTGTTGATGCCGTGCGGCACCGCGATACACCGTTATGTGATTGTTACGTTGCAGACGTTAGCAACTCCCAATTCCCTACGGTTATACTTTGATTAAGGCCTTCTTTGTCTTTACATCCACTATACATTTTGTGTTAATTACAAATGGCGCTCTTGCCGAAATGTTAACTGGCAACTACAATTAAAATTAGTTGTATATAATTCACACTTACCAACGACATATTTATCGTTATTTAAAGTAATTCTACACAGTTATAATAGTAAATTACTTGTGTTTATATGATAGGGAATGGAATGTCAATCATTATATGTCTTTGATTTGCATTATTAGGATTGATTTAATTGAATTTGATACAATATAGCTTCGCTCGTTACAGACTACCTACTAAGTACTATAGAATATTCTGTGCGAATGTATGAATGGTTGTATGTGTAGCACAGTGGTGCGTATATTTGTTTGTGAGGATTAGGATACAAAGTTTAATTGCCTGTGTATTTAAGGATGATTTACGAGCTCACACCGCCCCCATTTATTAATCATATTACGAACACATATACTCACATGTGTGTGTGTGATATTTTGCGGGAAAAGGGACGTGTAGACGTTATGTCACCTTTTAGGATCGAACTCGATTCACTCGCTTTTTATTATTCTCCAAATCTGTCAAGAATAGGCACCCATTCAAATTTAGACTTATATAAATAATCTTGTAAAGTAGAAGTCTAAAATTATACAATATCTACAATATGGTGTATTTCTTATAGCGACATTTTATTAATGTAGTTGTTAATTAATAAAACCAAAAAAATATATTTATATACCATATTGTATGCTTCTACAACGTCATTTATATAAATATTAATACACCTGAAATCATTTTGATGCAAATTTGGAGATTTCGTTTGCAAATTTTGTGTTTGGTTGCGCAAAATATATATATGGAAAGGTAAAATTTATATTTCAAATACTTGGTAATAGCGAAATAAATTCGAATGTGGGTAAAAGTATATTTGAAGATATTTACATGAAAAATATTCTGTCAGAGATCAGGAAAAGCGCGTGAATAAAATTTTCAGGCTCGTTACCTATGAACGACGCCTGTTTCCGGAAAATGTCATCGAATATTGAGTCGTGGCTCTGCGCTGGCGTCGCAACGCACACTGGCGCGTCGTGGCGCTGCAGGCCAGGCGATAATACACTACATCCCTGCAACATTGGTTTTTCCTGGCCTGATCACAGACAAAAAAGTTGACTCTGTCGACTATAAAACGTTCGATGTTCCCAGTATTATGAAATTAACCGCTTTGTAATTTTTTAGGTGCTTCCCAGCCGTCGCTGTTGAAAATGCAACATGCATCAAACAAAATCAGGTCATGCAGTCAGCTGTTTATCCACTTTAGGTACGCATGCGCAAACATACGATCTCCGATAATTTTAATTAATTAAAACACAATTAGTTAAAAAATATTAGATTTTTGTTTTGTGTTTTGGTTTAATTGTGTTAAAATATATTCCTGATTTATTATAATAATTAATTCGGCGTATGGCTAAAGGCATAGGTACTTGTTTCTTTTATATGTAATAGTTTTTAATGTAAAGTACAAGAGTGGAATATACAGCTTGTATATTTAAACTTCAGCGAGTTTCTGTACAAGTGGCAAAGAAAATGACTCGCATGAATAATTAACGAGCAATTAATGAGGTGAGACCATTTGTAAAAGCTTCCAGCCCAAAGACAAAAGCACACACTGTTTATACAAACACACGTGCATCAAGCCACACACTGTAATGTAAATCTCGCTCATTCCTTAGCCAAGTTTTTCGGTATTAATTGTTTCTTCGCGTCGTCCATTCACAACATGTTTGCACACACTCGACAATTTCCTTCTGCTTCGTCAACATTACTGAAAGAGATCGTTTTACATACAGCTGTGCGTTTTATGTACCTACATCATGTTCAAAGTTATCTTTCATACATCACTCTTGTGGAAAAATATAGTGCCTACAATTTGTTTGAGATAGAATCTCATATCAACATTCCTACGTAAGAATTGGATTAAATACTTTTTAAACTATTTACAAAATCCAATAATTTAATAACCAAGCCAGTACATATTTTAAACAAATGAAGGGGCAGAATGGAGTATCGGAACATAACAGGACCCGGGGTGAAATAAGGGCGAGTGCGGAGAGGCAGAGGTAAATAGTAAATCATATTTTTACGTTTAACCTTCTGCCGGTGGATATAAAATATCTTAGAATATCTATAAGAGCATTATTTTGGGTCTTATAAACCCAGAAATTAGATTTGATTCACTACCAGTTTTACATGGGATACCAAAGAATATGTAGAGCACAATTTTGTTCAAATAGCTCCGGTACCTTCAGAGGAGTAAATACCATAATTTTGGTCTCTAAAAAATTATAATCCACTTAACAATATAATAAATCTGATTTTATTTTGCTTTGTATATGAAAATAAAAGTGTGAATAGGTTTTTTATACATAAATTACTAATTGTAAAGATCAATAGAAACTAAATTAAATTTTAAAATAAATTGGAACCCTGGCTTCAATTAAATTTATTTGCATAATTCACTTTTAATTTTTTGCTACTCCCAATTTAAATTACATAAATTTGAACACATGATGTATTTTTTAACATGATTATAACACATAACAAAATAATAAAATTAAAAACTGGAGTGCCTTTCATTCGATTTTCTAATACTTCATTTTCAATATAAATATATTTAATATTGCTTATTGTGTTTTTAATTCATTCTACCATTACCATGAAACCAAATCAATTAGGAAACATTAATGCTTATTTTCAAAAACAATTCTTTAGTAAATGTACAATTTTTGAAAATATCCTAAATACGGATATTTCTATTAAAACTTTGAGGTCGATTTTTCTTGTGATCACAGTAATTTCAATTATACTTATGTATATATATATATATTTATTTATTTAATGAAGAAAATTAGATAATCAAAATCGTAATTGAAGGTTAAAACTACTAATATAGAAATAATTCAATTATATTTTGTCCCCGTATACGAAACAAATAATTATATCGTTGTATAAAGCATGTTTATGTTTATTTGTTTCGCTCAGGGAAGTGGAACTGAAGAGGTCGCGCGATAATCATAAAATAAAATACATATTACCTAATTTCGCGAGGTACTGGTTCGCCTTTTTACGACGAATTAAATATTACCACAGCGAAAATAAAATACAGAAGCGTATTACCTCTGCCAGAGCGACAATACCGTATCACCTGGTGTATAGACGATGTAGCTGGAGCCACACTCTTTCTCTCTCTCTCAATCTCTCTCTGTTTCTCTTTGTGTGTGTGTGTGCTTTACTCTCCAACACAAACATTGTATAATTTATAGAGGTCGAGATGGCAAACATTTGATAAGACTCTTTGGACTTGCCATTCCATTCTTCCTGACTCTCTGTGTATTATGTGGCTATGTGCTTCGCTTTTACGTTCGCATCTCTTTTAAGTTTGAATCGCGTACACTGCAAACCCAAACGTTTGACATCCCATCATTTCGTATATTTCCCACAGGCACAGACACACAGTGACACACACTCAGACACACACACCCTCACACGCAGAGAACGAATTATTTTAGTTTATTAACTAAAACTCAGCGCTTCATTCGAATTAAAATATGGAAGTAATATTTTACAGTGTACCAGCAAAGTAATGGTGTCAAGAAGGACTGTTAAGGGTTGAATGTGTTTTCATTACGACGAATTAAATGAGCCGCAGCGGTACGTATACATATATATGTGTACTGATCGCAGATATCATACAAGTGCCTTGTGATTGTCCTTTTTCCCGTCAAGAATGCCCCTTAATTAAAATGTGACGGGTCATTTTCTATGCTATTCACATATCAGTATTGCGTTTGTAATTAACATTTGCTTGTGTGTCCACCGAAGAGTTCTGAATGTCAGTTAAAAGTGTGTCATTAAAATTGTTCGCGTGTATTTCAACATCGCATTCAATTGCTGTGATAGTACGCTTATTATTTACGTGTCCTATTTGCTCTGTATTATATACATATATATATATATATATATATATATATATATATAAATAAATATAATAATAAATTATTCAATTAGACTGCTGGATCTGGAGTGGAGTGTATTCTGCATACGATATGGGCACATGGTGTTCATACGTCAACGTTCGAGAATAGTTAAAATAAACTCTCGTATAATATTTATATGTTTGTCTCGAACAATAATGTCAGTAATGAAACTAAATATATACTATAATTAAAACACATTTGGCTAATGCAAAAATGGTGTTTTAAATTTTATACTCCATTTTTATTAATAGTGAATATAGGGTAATTTAATTTATTATACATAAAAATATATTTTAATTTTAAAATGATTATTTTTAATAGCTCGAACCATTGTGCAAATCGTCAAAGTCATTGCAATATTCTCAAATATTGTAAAGATAACAAATGCTTCGTTACTAAACGTCAAAATAATTAATAAATGTCAAAATTAATTCATTGTTGGAATACCAAAATAGAAGCAGTACCTAACTTTCATATACAGTTAGTATCAATTATTTATAATCCTGAATAAACGTCAAAATTCCGGCAATAATAAAGTAGATTATAATAATAATAATAATAAAGCTTAGTTCCGACAGCATATTTTATGGTCTTTGGGTTAACAACAAATCTTGTAGACATAAAATATCTTAGAATTATTAGTAGAATTTTTGGGTGTATTAAAAGGTACTCCAAATTTTGGAGCCCTATAACTCGGGAAGTATATAAAAGATTAGATTTAAACTGCGAACGGATTCAAATGAGATTCCAAATAATATGTGTAGCATATTTGGTTCAAATCGTTTCGGTACCTTCAAGAGAGTAGAGGACCCAAATTAAGTCGTACGAGCGAGCGACGACTAACTTCCAAGTATATAAGTTATTTATATTTTTGGATTCAGGGCGACAGTTCAAACACTTTTTGATAATGACATTTTTTGATTCGAGAATGCTACAGACACACGACAGAATGCTTTAACTTCTTCGGTACTTCGTACGGCGAGCTAGAAATTGTTTGCGAAATTTTAAACTGTTTTAAAATTGTTTTATAATATAAAATTGGTCAGACGACAGCATCGGTAAATCATTGTTTCGATACTATTGAAAAACAAAAATAAATGTCGTACCAGTGGCTTTGTGTTTGACAAGAGGAGACAAAATCCCGGTTTACAGATTTGGTGTGGCAATCAGTATCTACGTATATACGGTCGTGCGTGTTGTCCGGCCGTGATGGCCAACAAACCGTTCACGTTCACCTCGATATCGTAAACGAGTCATCGCTTGCGGAGACAACTGGCTGGAAAATTGGGGTCGCCATTGAGTAGGTACATACAGATAACTTTGGTCACCGTGTGTCCTGATAGCGCCACGGGATCAAAACCAGTGGCGCCTCCATTTTTCTCCATTAAAACATCCAAATAACCTGCAGTCAAATCTGTCAAATTTACATCTTCATAATAGAGAACTATCTGCTATACGAAATACTTTCAATATTTCAATGATCTTCAGTCTTGACACCAATCTATAAATTACTTCATATTTTTAAGATTTTTATGACGCCATCATATATCAGAAAGACAGTAAGAATTGGTATAATATTACTCTATATCAGGGTTTCCTAAACTAGAACCGGATACTCACCGGAAGTATATCTGCTCAATATCCTGGCATTTCATGTGCAAAAGAGTGATAGTATTCGGTGACGCGTCATTCATATCCCAGGAATGAAAACTGATTTTTTTAAATGTAATAAATTTTTTTATATCTCGAGAATGATTCGAGCTATAATAAAAGTGAGTTATCACAAATAATGTAATGTTTATGGCAATGGATAGAAAGTAGAAGTATTTGTCGAGTGAAGACCACACCACATTTATTTAGAAACAAATTCAACTTATACATATTTATTTGTTCGAGTAAAATCTCAATCCAAGGTTCGACTTTGATCAAATTTTGTTCGACTCCGAATTGGAGTTCAAGTTTATCAAGATTTCTAGGTCTCTCTACATTAATTTGCCTGTTGTTCACTCTCTCTTGTTTATATTCTCTCTCTTTCTCTCTTTTCGGACAATTATGTTATTGCCTAATTTGGTACCGATAACGCGATGGATGTTAATTATCTTAATTTTCTACTGAATGCATTATAATTTTAGCAAATTTGATTAAATTAGGTTGGATGCTGCGCCACTGGGGGCAAAATGCCGTTCCCGGTCAACTGTGCTGGAAATAAGGTGAACACGATAAAGACCATTGTGTAAATTGTAAATCGAAGGTCGAACAGGAATTTAACGCGTTTTTACTGGTGTTTGAAACGTGTGCTTTTATTATCGGTATATTTGGTGAACGGCTGCCGCCTCTCAATCATTCCGTGCCCCAGGGAATCCATAAAACTTTGCTGGGGCATGCATCCCCGTGTGTGTGTGTAGTGCACACTAAAGCTAGAACGGGTTGAAACTTGCTACTGAAACTATCCATTCCTGGACTTGACTGCGGTTGTTGTGTTTTTCTTTTCTTGCAGTTCAGGCCAAAGAGCGCGTTTCACAGAACGTTAATAATGCGAATGCCACAGCATCGCATTGGCACTATTCCAACCACACCGTGATTATTACCACTCTTCGCTCCAGATCGAGGGACCTGACGCCTCTTGCCTGTCCCTCTTTTGCGAGCGCACTCAACTGCGCTGTCATTGCGAAATTCATCGATGCACTGATACCATACCTGTTTGTAGCAGGAGCAGCAGCGCTCGATCAAACCCGTCATTCTAACTACCTCGACTGCTCTTGCTCGTCTATGATTAGGTACTCAACTGTCATTACCATCCAAAGTCAGTTCTACCTCAATATTTTGATTGTTCGGTTCACTACTTCTGATACGCTTTAGTCAGCGTCACACATTTGGCATTTGTTTCAAATTGCAGCAGACAATATTGTCATTATACATATTGTTCTTTTTTACTTTCTTATACGAATTTATAATACATATAACATATAAGGAAGTATTGGAATCATGAAAATTTTGTACACGTTTTGATACTCCCCAGAATCGAATCTGACTATTTTCGGAAAGACGTCTGTGACCATTCTAGGGCCCAAATCCGGTGAAACTTTCATCTCATTTATTGTTATTATGCGTACAAAGCGTAGAATAAATAAACATGCACCAATGCCTCCAGCACACCATACTGTATGTGTAATCAAACAATATTGACAAATTGTGATATATTTATATTATTAAAACAAGAGTGGAATGAGTTCGATTTATCTATCATATAATATTGCACATTTTGACAAGATAATGTTTCAAAACTATATTTAAATTGAAGATGTAACGATTTTATACCGATTACACATGGAATGATCAATGTTGCATTAAAAATATGTATTAATAGAGCAATCAGTCCACTTTTATATTTGAAACAGGCAAAATAAAAATATTATATTTGAACAATAATTTGTATATGTATAATAGTAGGCCATGAAAAGACAAACAAGCCAACTAATATAAAATGAGCAAATATGAACAACGTGCAACATGTAACATTGTATTGACTGTCTGTCATGAGAAAATAAAAATAAAACATTGCATTTCATTTCCAACAACAAATAAACTATGAAATTGAATCGTATCCTTCGTAGTAAAGCTGCTCATCTTAACGTGACAGGTTCACTAATCTTGTTATTTTGCTCGGTGACAATCTTAAAAGCTATTGTGCGAACGAATTAATATCCTCCAGTAATTATGTGAATAATTTAATTAATTACAATTATAAATGCATACGTCTTTCGTGCGAACCAAGTGGAACAACGTAATTTACTATGCACCAGAGTTCAAAAGCCTTGGGAAAGATGATAACTAATCGAACGTAACTGACGTGTAGGTGTTATATGGGAGGTTTTTCTGGAATGTCCCGGCAGATCGGCAGGCGAGTAAAGAGGTCGTGGTGGGACCGCGCTTTTCGCAAACCACTTGGTTCCGGAAACGGAAAGGTTTGCCGGTCATTGGCTTAATGGTGCGCTCTGTTCTCGACGGGCTAATTGTCGGGCCCGGCGTTCTGGCGTACAGGCCACCGGGGGAGATATACAGTCTAATGGAAAGTGCGGCCGGTTGCTTCGGCCAACCGACGCGACGCTACTCAACTTGTTCGAGAAACGAGACCCTTTTAACGTCTTATACGATGAGTAGATTGCTTCTCCGTAGCAGACACCCATAGAACCATCGAAACGTGGATCTAACCGCACACTTCCCAGAAACTTGCAAATCGGTACTTACCTTTCCCGGTTTCTGTCACATTGGCTCTCTTGTCCTTTCCATAATCAGACATCGTTTACATACATGCATATTATCACGGTGTTTATAATAACGATGATTTTCATACTAATTGACTCAGGATTACAGTTATCTCGTATCTAACATCAAATATTTTGTTGTTTAACACCCGGGCCAGTATAATTAATGTTCCCTCTTCAGTATATTTTGCTATCATTCTCATGAAACAATGTTAATATGTGTGGTAATTAGGGAAACGTAAATATAACATGGCAATTTTTAAACCAAATTTATCAGTAAATGGTACATATTTCGAGAACACTTTTCAAAAAAATTAGATTATTCCATAGTACCATAGTATAAGGATATGGTTTCATCCAAGTAGTCCACAATTGAGAGTTCTATTATGTTCACTATGTAACTACAATTCCATTTTTGCGAGATTATTTGTGAGATTTCTTATCCGTGGCGGATTACGCATTTAGTTACCAGTACAAAGTACATAATAAATGTAGATTTTTTTTTTTGAACCCAGCTAGACTTTTGTTACGAAAGGTTTAATATCAAAGACGTTACATTAACGACCTTATGCATTGGTAAAGATGTTCCTTCTGTGGAAACCCGCTTTGTGATTTACTTTCCGTCATGGGACCAGTCAATTACAATTCATTCCCCATCACACATGTGCGAAACTGGATCAATACTTGCGTAAAGAACCAGAAACCACCGCTTATTTCTAGGATACACTTTATTTATCTATTTTATAACCGAAGATACGTCAAAATAATTATTAAATGTCAAATAAATATATATATAATATATTTTTTGTAAAAACGTATAAGATGGACGAGTAGATCTTTTTTATATGTTTTTCCAACGGAAATGGTAAACAAACAAAAAAGCAGTCGGTAATGGTTGATTTATTATGAATACGTTAGCGGGTTCCATGCATTAGCCAAACACGTACAGAGTAAGATATCATCGTGCGAATATTCTAGGGTATGTTTGATATTAGAAGCGGGCAGATGCCGGCAGCTGGTTAAACTCTTGCATATAATCTGGTGGAAGCTGTTCGAGGTGGTCTTGCCGTCCAATAACTCAACCTCATGCAGCCTGCCTACCAAACGGTTAACCGTAAGGAGCATGGCACGTCCGTACTAGCGATTTTACATTGTCGCATCAGATACCTACAGCAATATTCATAAAAAAACGAATTACACGCAACAAATTAAAGAGCTTATATTAAAGAAACGTGCCTGGGCTTATAAAAGAACAGTACTAACTGAAACAGAACAAAACAAAATCTTATAATATTGTGTAGAGTTTTTGGGTGTTTTAATAATTTTTCTAGCATTAAGGGGAGCTCCAAATTTTGGGGCTCTATTACTCGGGAAGTATACGGGTGATTGGATTTAAACTGCGAGCAGATTCAAATGGGTTGCCAAATAAAATGTGTAGTAAATTTGGTGTAAATCGCTCCAGTACCTTCAGAGGAGTAGAGGTCACAAATTTGGTCTTACGAGCGAGCAACGACTAACATCCAAGTATATAAGTTATATATATTTTTGGATTCAGAGCGACGAGACAAACACTTTTACACACACATATAGCTTGAGTAGTAGTACCTCCTTCCGTGCTTGCGCAAAATATTTTAATTTTAAAAATAATTATTTTTAATTATTATGGTCTTTTGGTTCACACTTTGTAAATGATATAAATGTAAAAATGTTTTACTGTAATAATAAGAATAAAAGAACTGATCTCTTTGGGAACCCGTTGAACTGTAGATATTTACAGAGAGAGAGAGACACATACTAAGTCGATTTCTAGTGAGAGCCTGTGCTGATTTTAACGTTTGACGATAACGCTCCAGATAATTACAGTAGCAATTAACTACGAAACCCGCATGATACCAGTGTGATAAATTACGGCTGTCAGAGTGCGAAAGCATTTAAACAATACAACTCTCTAGATTTTAAATTTGTTTCACTGTGCAAACTAAATTGCGAATAAAAATACACAATTTATTTCATTTCTACGAAATGCATATCTTTATTGAGACTAGAACAGTGGTTCCCAAACACATATATACCTAAGTAGAGAGACAGAGATAATCTCTGATTCCGTGCCTGTTTATTAAGGGGATTTAAGATTACGCCATCGAAAAGCGTTAGCTCTAGCGTTCTTTGCTAACGCATAATGCTACGTTTAATATTACTGACGCCCTCTATAAATGAGACAGTTTCATTAGGTAAAATACGCCTTGGCGTCGTAGTGTTACTTGCTATCTCCCCAACGCTCGGCGTATGATAAGTTCATTACCGCGCCTGCTAGCTTCACATAAACGAACACACGATGGAAGCCGAAACGCACAACTCTGAATAGTATGATGACAAACAATATGAATGTTCACATTCAGAACGATGTCCTGATTACGACCAACCATTCACACGGTTATGTCAAATGGTCTTTCCATTACACACTAACGACTGCTACAATTTTACCTAATCTTCCGTATATTCATAAATTATGATAGGATTTATGAATATTAATACAATTATTTGTATATTTTATAAAGAACTTACTACAATGGGTGTGTTAGTACTATTTACTAAAATTTGTATTATCGAATTTATTTATAAAATTTGACAGACATAAATAATGTATGTCATTATGCACTGTTTAACACAAAGAGATCGACTGAGAAGGAGATTTTTATAGAATACATCTGGGTGATTATGTGGTACAATGCTGGCTGGGCTAATGTGTTTCTAAGCATAAAGTCATATATCCTGAGACAGCTATAGACAAAATTATGGCTTAAGTAAGAATATTAAAGTCCTGGAAAGAGGTTCTCGCATGGCATGTATATTAGCGTGAAGACAGCATAAAGTTATTTATTTACCAACGTGTTCTCGGTTGCAACTCTCGAGTAAGAGGTAAATGTGTTCTTATGAGAGTGTATATAGTGTGCACGTCTAAAGCACGTTGCATGTCTTGTGTTCATATTTGATTACGGTTAAAATAAACTTAAGATACGACGCCCATCATGCACCCTGGCTACGAAACGCCCAGAAAATTAACAACTTCTAACAATGACATGATCAATTCTCATTAGCTACGCTTGTAAACAACAATAGTCAGTTATTGGAAATACTGAGATTACATTTACTCTCTTTGTTTGTATAGTTAGTAATAATTTATATCGATTGTTTCCAGTACCAATGTTCAGTTAACAATGTATTAGTTTAAACTCTTAGGCAAAAGTTTCAACCACATATAGCCCAGTGTAAATCTTTTATCAAACTTTGCGAATTGTTTTTAACCAAGCCATCAAGGATACAAATTTTAAAATTATAGGATCTAACAGATAATATTTGGTTTATATTGTCCCAAATTTTCAAATAGACTGAGCCAAAATTACACGTTTTACTAAAGACTTTGTAATAATAGGTTGAAAATGTTTCCATTTCTGCCATTTTGTCAAATATTAACTTTGTACACCAAATGTTGGTATAAGATCCAGAGAATTCTATACGCTTCTAGAATCTAACATTAAAATCGGATTCAGTTGACCCGTTGATGAGATATGAGTATGCCCGGTTAGTGGTGACCTTGGCATACTCTTCCCGTTATCTAGGAAAGTTTCATACGTTTTTTTTACAAAAAATAATGTTTT
Organism: Leistus spinibarbis; assembly: GCA_933228885.1. NCBI lineage: Eukaryota > Metazoa > Arthropoda > Insecta > Coleoptera > Carabidae > Leistus > Leistus spinibarbis. Next base: position 3,946,640 of record OW121805.1, read on the forward strand.
AATGTAGTAAAAAAGACGAGCAATAATGTGGCTTGAAATTCAAATTGATACCTGTATCCTGACTTGAGAAAAAAATTCATAAAAATTATGCATTTCTTTTTTTGAGCCAAAGATAATAATTAAAATTTTATACAATCCAGCTTATACATTTCAACGGTTGCAAAAGTGAGTACTTGTCCCCAGGGGTTTTGAAAGTGGTTAGAATATTTCAGAGATAAATTTAATTGTGTACAGTATCCTGCATTAGGGACCGCTCTGAATTGAGTCCTTTATAGATAAGCATAATGCAACTAATTGCATAGTTCCGGAACCACAAGTGGATTATGGTCAGGGATGACCAGTTAGTAGTTAAGACTTGCTTTTTATCATCACATATGGATTGTCACATGAGACTTAATTGAATTAAATTATAGTGCTTTGTAATGTTCTTTACGGTCAATGCTTATAATCCAATTTTACTTTTAAACTGTAAATCAAACACCACAAATCTGTACATTGGCCCGTAACAAATATATATATTATTGATTTCTCATGGACTGTCTATTTCTCTTTGCAGCTATTATTTTCGGACTGACTGGCGGTTTATTAATCTCTTCCTGACTGACTATTGATTTCTGACTGACTGTCTATTTATCTCTGGCTTAGAGTCTGAGTAGCATACAAGGCTTCTAGAAAACATGGAGATATTTCCTTCTTTTTTTTTCCTCTGGAGTTATGGTTTGAATTTGGTTGTACAAACATTTCGATATGTCTTATAATAAAGGAGATATTCGTCATCAGAAACAGATTGAATGTAGGTGTAGAAATACTGTTTTTCTCACCGTGCGAGTCAAAACAATATCTAAAATCTGTCAAATGGCCTTAGTACTGACAGAATCGTAATAGTACATCTTCCAGCAATCTGTTATATCGTTCGCGGTGCCGATAGAGAGCGACTTTAAATCGAACACATAAATATATATTGAAAGTTATATGAGATGAATTTTCTTCTTGCTGATTCTGTTACATGAATATTTTTACAGTGCTACCATATGTAAACAAGCAATGTACGTATATTTATTTCTATTTGAATGTCAATAAATTTGACCTCGGAAACTTTATATTCTCTGTGGACCTATGAAAGGTTCAATATCTATACCATTATTTTTAGCTAAAATTACAGATTGGTAAAAAAAACACACACATATCGTTTCGCATATGTATGTTTCCAAGTGAACTAAGCAAGATATCTCGCCTTATAGCGTATGAAGTGTACTTGTATGCAGTGAAATTGATTTAAACAGAAATCCGAAGCTTTATATGCGAGCAAACCCTATAAAATGATATCCGATGCATGGAGCTTTGGTGTGCCCGTATAGCACATAACAAATTTACGATAGACTTTCACGAATAGATTTCGATAGTGCACAAAACCAGTGCCTTGTTCATATCAAAGCATTTTTATAAATGTATGTAGATATCTGTATGTGCAGAGGTCGCTTTTAAAATTACCTGACGGGGTGATATTTCTGTGCATAAAATATATTCTCTTACTTACAATATACAATGTATTTTGTATGCTCTAGAAAAAGGAGCAAGAATAAACCTAGACTTCTGCTTAAGCTATTGTTTTCAAAAATAGTAGGTTTTCTATTCGTCTTAACTTTAGAGTTATATTATTTAAACATCAACAGTTTTGGCTGTAGAACGATCACAGATACACAGACATCATTTCGAAAATAATCAGAAATGATACGGGAAAGATTAAAACGTGTATTTCCGTTATTTCGAAACCGACATTTTTAGCTCGTCGTACGATAGTACACAGTAAAAATTGTAATCATGTGAGCCTGGATTAACAAAATTATACGTTAATTTCGTTTTAATATATTCAAAATTAACACGAAATTTACTCAAAATTTTGTATATATATATATATATATATATATATATATATATATATATATATATATATATCTATAATCCAAATATTTACTGTGTTTAGTCGTGTGTCTGTAACATACTCGGATCAAACAAATTTCTTAAAAAATGTACATGTATTTTCGCCGTGAATCCAAAAATATATATAACTCCATATACTTGGATGTATGTATCTCGCTCTCGCAACTCCTCTGAAGGTACCGGGCCAATTTTACTGAAATTATACATGTAACTTGGGTGTCCAAGAAGTTTCTGTTACATTTTAAATTTAATCGTTTGTACAGATCCGGAGTAATAGGGCCCCAAAATTTAAAGCTCCCCTTAATGAAAAATTTAAAATTTTATAAAATTCTATAGTAAATTCTAAGATATTTTATATTTAGTTATTTTTTTCAAATTGTAAGCCTGAAAGCTATAAAAAAATGTAATAAAATTTGTAATTTTATTTATTTTTTCACTAATTCTACTCAAACAGCTGTAGACATTGGTGCGTTGTACTTAATCTATTACAATACTTCCGTATAAGAACATAAAAAGTAGATAATGAGCAAAATATGTATACATATTTCGTGAGTGGAAATAGTTTCCCAATATATGCAGAGTTCTCAAGCATATACATAACAAAAAGAATGTTTTCACTTTGGTGTAGCAGCCCAAAGGGTGTTCTTCTCAAAATCAACTTAGAGGCGAGGTTAGCAGGTCGGGCGTGAACAGATGAAAGCTGGTGGCCGTTAAGTCAGGGTCACGTTACAGGTTCGGGCGTGCAAAGTGTATGACCAAAGCGTCGGCGGCAACGACAACGGCAACGGGAACGGGAAACCCTTTCGTGCGCTAGCGTTTGTCTGTTAGCGGACGACACGGTCCGTACACCGTCCGTCCGGCCCTCTACCGTGTCCACGTGTAATTATGCCTGGTCCGCGGGGGAACGTAAACACGGCTATGGCCTACGTAGCATCCCAGAACTTACGTATATGAAATACGAGACGTTAAACATGACGTCGTCACACCTATTATGTTTTCACGCAGAATGTTACCATTGTCGGTAGGTACATGCACTAGGGAATTATTCGACTTTACTGCACAAAACTATATACATATACACCCAGATGTATGTATTTGAGTGAATAAATGTGTAGAACGCTTTGTTTAAGGTTATTTTCCAGTAACTTGTTAATAATTGTAATTTTTTGATCAATAAAGTCAATTATTGGAATTTGTAAAGGACAAGGATTGAAAAACAAGCTTAGGTAAAACGCACCTATGTGTTGAGCTCGCCTTTTAAGTAATATAAACGATGCTAGCAGCGGCCTTTAATTTTTAGAGCTTTTTGGTTAACAATTTGAAAATATGTTATAGATATAAAAAGTCTTACAATTTTTTCTACATTATTTCGTTATAAAAACAAGCTTAGGTAAAACGCACCTATGCGTCCAGCTCACCTTATTAGTAATATATACGATACGGGCATGGTTCTTTAATTATTATGGCGTTTTGGTTAACAATTTGAAAATATATTATAGTTATAAAAAGACTTGCTATTTTTTGAACATTATTTTGATATAAAACAAGCTTAGGTACAATGCACCTATGCGTCCAGCTCGCCTTATAAGTAATATATACGATGCGAGCATGGTTCTTTAATTATTATTATGGTGTTTTAGTTAACAATTTGAAAATATGTTATACATATAAAAAGGCTTGCAATTTTTTCAACATTATTTTGATATAAAACAAGCTGAGGTACAACGCACCTATGTGTCCGGCTCGCCTTATATACGATGCGAGCAGCGGTTAGTAATTATTATGGCCTTTTGGTTAAAAATGTTATAGATATAAAATAGTCTTACAATTTTATGTAAATTATTTTAATATAAAAAAAAAAAATTAGTGCATATTTTAATATTCAAAGTTATAATATTTAATATTGTTTATGGCCTTTGGGTTAACAATATGAAAAAATATCTTAGAATTTTTATTAAATATGTCAGGTATTCTAATTATTTTTATTAGGGCAGTATTACGGTGGATTTCAATTTTGGGGCCCTATAACTCGGGAAGTATACGGGCGATGGGATATAAACTGCAAACAAATTTAAATGGTTTATCAAGTAGTATGTGTAGCAAATTTGGTGTAAATTGCTCCGGTATCTTCAGAGGAGTAGAGAGCACAAATTTTGTCTTACGTGCGAGCGACGACTAACATCCAAGTATAAAAGTTATATATACTTTTGGAATCAGGACACTTTTTGTAAAGGAATTTTTTTGATCCGAGAATGCGACAGACACACGACCGATTGCTTTAGCTTCTTTGGTACTAAAATTGTTTTGATTGGTGATGAATCATTGATGAATGCAAATTAGTTTGCAAAAAAAAGCAGTGCACATTCGCAATTCACAATTTAGTACGTATTAAGAACGACAGTGAATTTAGAGGAGTTAAGATAAGATTGCGCGTGAGAGGTTAGTGTAGCAATTAATCAGTTTGAGTGGTAGGGGTGGCTTGAATGTCCGTACGGCGTACGGTCGCGGCTATCACCTTTTCAACTGTGCGTAAACAAGCTGGCACTGGCCGGCAATGCGAAATGAAGAATCGGCCGGCAACGTGTATTGTGTTTGATTATAAACAGCGCTAGGGAGAAGTCCGTTGTTTCGTTGTCGGCGGGCACGGCACGGCCGGCGCTCGACGCTCGGCGCGGTGTTTAGTTACTTGGTATTCCGGGGCAGCGTTACACTTCTACCACCGGAATCTTATCTGTGCCACCCTTGCGGCTTTTGTACTACATGCCGTACACCTACATTGAACGGATTTGTGCGTATCTGGGTCGACGAATTTATTGTTTTACGCGAGTCGTTTGCATTGTTAGACGAATGACACAATCACTCCAGTCATATCCAATATACACGAAAGAAAACTTGTCTTTATAGTTAATAAAACAGCTGGAGTGGCCTACACTTGCTTGTTTATACGCTCCATAAATATATAATATTGATTTATTTTATTTTAAATTATTACTATAATAATATCAATATGTGTCAGAACTATTTTCTACTGAGTTGATTTTTTACTAATAGGTACATTTTACGAAAAAACTTTTCAAACAAAAGTTGATAGAAATTTAAATATCTTTAACTTTGTTAGAATCACTTTTTCTATTACTATTACTCGTTTTCGAGATATTAGTTGTAATGTTGAACCATTACATCTGGAACAAACCTTTTCAAAAATAAGAGGCTTTATTTCCAGCAATATACAAATCTTATATTCAAAACATAATATTTTTATGTTTTACGGTATACACACACACATAGACGTCATTCCAAAAATAGTCGAATTCGATTCTGGGGGGGTTAAAACGTGAATTTTCGTTAAAATCCCTAATTTGGAAATTTACCTTATTTATATATGTACATACATATAAGAAAGTTTAAAAATGAAGCTGGAGTGGCGTTTACTCGACTTTCTTGTACTCAATTTATATTTATAAAAATATTATGTGTAGCAAATGCAATATGTGTAGTAAGTAAAGAAACATAAATATAAAATAATTATTTTCTAACGCGATTTCTCAGTAAATACTACATTTTTCAAAATAAACTTTCAAAGTTGCTTCGAGATTCCAGTGGTTGTGTTTGCACATCGAGTGGCCCCATTCGCAGAGGTTGGGTCGCCGCCCCCATTTACAAGTATATTATATTGGTGGTTCGGCTTCTTTGCACAATGCTGGCGTTCTCAAAACATTTAATTTCACACTGAGACTGCCAACTTTACGGAACTTAATGGTACTAAACCAAAAGCGAAGTTAATCAATAAAAGCTTGAATCACCACACCAACAGCAGCGGTTTGGTTCCGCAGCTGCTGTTGGATGGAGTAGTCTGTAGCCCGAGGGAGTGCAACGCGTAGCAGTCACCGAGACTTTGTTAGTAAAGAGTGGAGCCGCTGACAATAACATAGGGTTATAATACAGCCTCGGCGCCCCGACGCTCGATGTTCGCAGCACAACTTTCGTTTGCAGGAATTATTGAATTACAAATCGCATAACGCGACGAGACGCCAGGAGCTTGCCGCCACCTCACAATACACATATTTTTATTGCAATTCGGTTAAAATGAAAGAAAATAAACTTTTCTTTAAGTGGTTCTCATTCACACTTTTTCAAATACTTCATACTTGATTCATAAATGATGTATTACGGTTGCATTACCTACACCAGAAATATATAAAGACAAGCTTAGGTACAAAGGTACAATGCACCTATGCGTCCAGCTCGCCTTATAAGTAATATATTATGGCCTTTTGGTTAATAATTTGAAAATACGTTATATATATATATATATATATATATATATATATATATATATATATATATATATATATATATATATATATATATATAAAAGTCTTCCAAAATTAGTGGATATTTTAAAAGAATAAAAAATTATAATAATTAAATTTTTATGGCTTTTGGGTTAACAATATGAAAAAATCTTGTAGATATAAGATATCTTAGAATTATTAGTAGAATTTTTGGTGTTTAAATTATTTTTATAAGGGCAGTATTAAGAAGGGTTTTAAATTTTGGGGCCCTATAACTCGGGAAGTATACGGGTGATTGGATTTAAACTGCGAATGGATTCAAATGGGAATTCAAATAATATGTGTACCAATTTTGGTGTAAATCGCTCCGGTACCTTCACAGGAGTAGAGGGTACAAATTTGGTCGAGCGAGCGACGACTAACATCCAAGCATATGTTATATATGTATATTTTATTTCTTTTGCACGTCGTATGGTGAGCTGAAGGCATTAGTGCCGGCACCTGTGCTTGTTAACATATGCATTATCCCTGAGTAAGGTATTTTGCATTTATTGTATTTATATAAATGATGTTCATAATTAGAAACTTTTACTAGACAATTAGTACAAAGTAATGCCGTGATAATAACGTTTTAGCTTTAAAACGAAATGTAAATTTTTCTTGGAATTTAAACAGCTGTTAAAACTTAATATACAATTAACTTACGGAGAAAATAATATTTCACGGTAAGAAATGGCGAAAAAAATTCGGAACTGCAAAACATATTTTCTTTTTACAACAACGAGCGCACGATTCGCTTTTAGAATGTTACTCGCGCAGCCAGTGCCTACTCTACTGTAATTTATTTAACGCGATTAAAAAGTCCCGAAATTTATTTTTATCGTCAGAAAATCTCCATTTAAACTCCCATTAAAACAAACTTGGGCGATTTATTCTTCAAGACTTGGGTAAATGCGTAAGTACACTTGGATATGATTTATTACACTTGGACTTGATGACGACGCCACAGAAAAACGGAAATTGCTAAATTTTGCTTTGGATACGTGAAACTTAGCATCACTTCGGCTAGAATTCAAAATATGCGATGAACAACAGAACTGCGAGCCTTGAGATATCGTACAGTATAAATCTTTCATCAAATTTAAACTTATACTGGTATCAAGCAATCTCGGAATTTGACGGATGAAAATTTAATTTAATTTTGCATTGGTACAGAACCATATTTTATTTCCACTTGCCACTGGTTTCTAATGAGATAAACGTTCATTACATTTCAGAATATTTATTTACAATATGTATATAGATACATATATTTATATATATATATATATATATATATATATATATATATATATATATATATATATATATATATATATATATATATACCCAGGTGTCTGTAAATGCGCTAAATTTCACTAATTTGTTCGCAATCAATGCTGATTAAGTCTAATCTGTGATTGACTATTTGTTTCGTCTATAAAAGTCCACCTAACTTACTTAATGTGAATGCTAGCGTTATTTATCATAAATCAAACAGTGTGTATTAATTTTAATTGCTAATAGTAATCACTATTTGGTTCTTTGTCAATGCTGATTAAGTCTAATCTGTGATTGACTATTTGTTTCAGCTATATAAGTTTACCTAACTTGATTGATGTGAATGGCAGTATTGTTTGCCTAAAAACAGTGTGCATTAATTGTAATTGCTAATAGTAATCTCTAATTAGTTTTCTGTCAATCCTGATTAAATCTAGTTTATAATGGACAGTTTGTTTCCTCTATAAAAGTGAACCAATCAGTAAATAAGATTAAAAATTACATTCCAGTTATACTCCAGTTTGTTTAATAACAAACAAAGTTTGCGTTCACAGCAAGAATAATTCTATTTAATGCATTATTTTTGTTATTGTGAATGTTAGTTCTTACTGTAAATTATTTGCAGGACTTCTAATGTAAAATTAACTAGAAAATTAAAAAATCTAAATTTTGCTATATCTCGAAAACGCCATAAGATAGCGATAAAGTGACTCATATAAAAGTTGAAGATATTAAAATTTGTAACAACTTTTATTTATTAAATTTGTTCGAAAAATTAACCTATTACTAAGAAAACGCATGTAAAAAAATAATTATGTTACATTTATATTTCCTTAGTTACCGAATTGATATTGTCTTACGGAAATCTCAAGTTTCATTCACAGTGAACCAAATAGTAATTAAGATTAGAAAATTTCAAATAATAATTTAGTTTGTATTATAACAAGCATTAACACAATTAATTATTAATATGGTTGCAAATTGGGATTATTATTTGTAATTTCTAAGCTTAATTACTAATTGCTTCGCTGTGAATACACATTTACAGTTATAAATTATGTAATTATATAGAATTGTAGTTGAATTACATTTTTATGCAATTAATTAAGTTAGGTAAAGTGGTTTGAAATAAAACAAAATTTATTATTATTAGTAGTTTCTAAGCTTAATTACTAATTGTTTCGCTGTGAATACACCATTACAGTTATAAATTATGTAATTATATAGAATTGTAGTTGAATTACATTTATATGAAAGTAAATTAACTAAATTAGGTAACGTGGTTTGAAGTAAAACAAAATTTATTATTATTTGCAGTTTCTAAGCTTAATTACTAATTGTTTCGCTGTGAATACACCATTACAGTTATAAATTATGTAATTATATAGAATTGTAGTTGAATTACATTTTTATGCAATTAATTAACTAAATTAGGTAACGTGGTTTGAAGTAAAACAAAATTTATTATTATTTGTAGTTTTGAATCTTAATTACTAATTGGCTCGCTTTTCGCTGTGAATGTATTTTATGCATGAAGTAAATATACTTGATGTACGAATATGTATATGGTTGTACGGCTTTAAATAATACTGTACACGTGTACACTGTACTCTAGTTTTGTTCTGGAGTGTATCCATCGGAAAAACAGTTTTTGAGCGACATGCACGTTGAAGCAGGCTAATAACCTCATCGCCGTTCTATCTAGACTTGCGAGCGGCGCGAATTGATACATATCTGGTGGAGCTTTAGAGTGCTAACACACACACCCACAAACACACACACAGACATACACGCACACAGCAACAGTAACGTGAGGGTATTCTGGAAATTTTACTTGGCTGCGTTCCTCCGGGCATCGCATCAATCACCTTCCACCGGAACAGCTGGTTCCGGTCTTGTCATTCCTTCGTCCGGGCCTCTGTGTATATGTGTATACGAACAGTTCTACACTTTAACCAAAGAACGGTCGTGTTTCTTCCATATCCATAGTTGCTTGTGCACTGTGCTTTCGAATGACATTAATATTGTTTCATGTAAAGTCTTCCTCTTATCGCAACAACGGCATTTTTGTTCCTTCTTTTATCAAACATACAATTTTAAATCGTGATTGTATCACTTGGTATGTTCTGCGATGTTCGTATTGATTCGGTGAGCTGAAGGCATAGGTGCCGGTACCTAAACTTGTGTACTAGCCATAACAGATATTTACTGGTATTTTTTTTCCTATAACTATTTATATTTATAATATTGCTTTATTAAACAAGATTTGGTACGCGTAAAACGCACCAATGCGTAGAGCTCATCCTTAAGTGATATGCGTTGAGACCAGTGGCTTTTAATTATTAAGGCCTTTTGGTTAACAATTTGAAAAAATGTTATAGATAGAAATAATTTTACAATTTTTTGTACTTATATTGATAAAAAAATATTTAGTGCTTATTTTAAAATTCAAAATTATAATATTTAATAATTTTTTTCGGGCTTTGAGTTAACAATATGAAAAAATCTTGTAAACATAAAATATCTTAGAATATTTAGTAGAATTTTTGAGTGTTTTAATTATTTTATAAGGGCAGTATTAAGGGGGGCTCTACATTTTGGGGCCCTATAACTCGAGAAGTATACGAGCAATTAGATTTAAACTGCGAGCGGATTCAAATGGGATGCCAAATAATATGTGTACCAAATTTGGTGTGAATCGCGTTGGTACCTTCAGAGGAGTAGAGGGCACAAATTTGGTCTTACGAACGAGCGACGACTAACATCCAAGTATATAAGTTTTATATATTTTTGGATTCAGGGCGACGAGACAAACACTTATAAGAATGCTACAGACACACGACCGAATGCTTTAGCTTCTTCGGTGTTTCGTACGACGAACTAAAAAATATATACCAGCAAATGGAATTGTTACTGAGAACAGTTATATTAAAATATGAATATAGAAAAAAATGTCACAAATATCACGTTGTTTTCATCAAGAATAATTTGATTAATTAACTGTTTGAAAAGCAAGCGAGAAATGAAAAATTGACGATGACACAAGCAGAACAAAGCAACGGATGTAACACAAAATATTTCTGCTACAGCAACGACATAACACTAATAAATTACAGTTTTTCAAAACGACACAAAACCTGGCCGAATCAAACAAAAATCTGAAACAATCGACTAATTTATACAGGCCACTTTTAATTTAGTATATTTCAAAGCATCCCCTAGGGTGCAATCACGTTGCTACGGAAATTTTCCCACTACGCCCGCGTAATTAGCGAGGCTATATTTTTATCTATATTTTCTGTCATACAAAAAAACTGCGGGCAGCGCCAACAGCAGCATACACAGACTACAACATCCAATCAGTTGTGTTCTAGTTGCCACAATGCAATCCAAATTGCCATAATTTATACACCCACTGCCATTTTTACCTATTTTTAATATATCTATGTTTACTTTCGTATACGAATGTACTAAAAGGAAATATTGTAATCACAAAACATTTCGCTGTCGAGATTTTTACGGAAATACTTGTTTATACCCTTTCTATTTATACATATATATACAGATACTGAAAATATGAGTCGAGTGTAGGCCACACCAGCGTTTTCCTTAACCCTTATAATATATATATATATATATTTTTATTCTTTTTTAATCACCATATTGTTTTGAAGAAAAGGCGGCATCATCGGTCATGTGAGTCGGGAAAATGAACAAAAGATCGCACTGTTTTTGTTTTGTTTTTTTTTTTTTTTTAATATGAAGTTCGTTTGAGAGACATGAGTTATTGCTTTTATAAAAGTGCAGGCGATCACAACGACATACTAGATATTGTCGGCCGATAAGATGTGTTTGAATGAACGTTCGTTACTTGCTATCGCACCTCAATTTTGATTGATTGCACAACGAGCAACACACAATAAAACATACGAGAAGCAGTCTATTTTTATTTTGTCTCAATGGTCACCGACCGAACGTAAAATACTGCCCTATATCCGTCGCGTCGCCAAACTTTATTAAGTGATTAAGAACCACTATTCGCTGACATGTGCGAACACAATCGTAAAAGATCAATGAGCCTTCCCTTGTTCACCCCTAACGATGTCAAAGTCATTTATGAACATAACACCTAACATTTGCTCTGAAAATAAAATCGAATTCTCGCTCTCACAGTATCAGACCGAATTTAAAACTAAAACACTACAACGGCTGCACGGCAAAAATAGTTATGTTCATAATGAAAGTTATTAATACTTTGCACAACTTTTGTTTGAAAAGTTTATTCAAAAAATGTACCAGTTACGCGAAAACTGGTATTGAAAATATATACTATGCATTTTTTGTCTTTTCGCCAATATCACTAGAACGGCTGCACTAATGACAAAAATAGTTATATTCATAATAAAAGTTATTAATATTTTGCACAACTTTTGTTTGAAAAGTTTATTAAAAAAATGTATCAATTACGTGAAAACTGGTATTAAAAATAAGTACTTTGCATTTTTTGTCTTTTCGTCAATATCACTAGAACGGCTGCACTAATGACAAAAATAGTTATGTTCATAATGAAAGTTATTAATATTTCGCACAACTTTTGTTTGAAAAGTTTATTCAATAAATGTACCAGTTACGCGAAAACTGGTATTGAAAATAAATACTATGCATTTTTTGTCTTTTCGCCAATATCACTAGAACGGCTGCACTAATGACAAAAATTGTTATGTTCATAATGAAAGTTATTAATATTTCGTACAACTTTTGTTTGAAAAGTTTATTCAAAAAATGTACCAGTTACGCGAAAACTGGTATTGAAAATAAATACTATGCATTTTTTGTCTTTTCGCCAATATCACTAGAACGGCTGCACTAATGACAAAAATTGTTATGTTCATAATGAAAGTTATTAATATTTCGTACAACTTTTGTTTGAAAAGTTTATTCAAAAAATGTACCAGTTACGCGAAAACTGGTATTGAAAATAAATACTATGCATTTTTTGTCTTTTCGCCAATATCACTAGAACGGCTGCACTAATGACAAAAATAGTTATGTTCATAATGAAAGTTATTAATATTTTGCACAACTTTTGTTTGAAAAGTTTATTCAAAAAATGTACCAGTTACGCGAAAACTGCTATTGAAAATAAATACTATGCATTTTTTGTCTTTTCTGCAATATCACTAGAACGGCTGCACTAATGACAAAAATAGTTATGTTCATAATGAAAGTTATTAATATTTTGCACAACTTTTGTTTGAAAAGTTTATTCAAAAAATGTACCAGTTACGCGAAAACTGGTATTGAAAATATATACTATGCATTTTTTGTCTTTTCGCCAATATCACTAGAACGGCTGCACTAATGACAAAAATAGTTATGTTCATAATAAAAGTTATTAATATTTTGCACAACTTTTGTTTGAAAAGTTTATTAAAAAAATGTACCAATTACGTGAAAACTGGTATTAAAAATAAGTACTTTGCATTTTTTGTCTTTTCGTCAATATCACTAGAACGGCTGCACTAATGACAAAAATAGTTATGTTCATAATGAAAGTTATTAATATTTCGCACAACTTTTGTTTGAAAAGTTTATTCAAAAAATGTACCAGTTACGCGAAAACTGGTATTGAAAATAAATACTATGCATTATCTTTTTTGTCTTTTCTTTAATATCACTAGAACGGCTGCACTTACGGCAAAAATAGTTATGTTCACTTTCGTATGAAAAGTCTCTTCATAAAATGTACCAATTATACGCGAAAATTTTTTTTAGATTAGTTTGATCACTAGAATCAAAGTTATGGTGCAATTGTAATTAAATTTATGTACAATCCGTAAAATATTGATAGTGTAATATATATTTTAATTAAATTGCAAATCATTTCTAAACTGTTTCTTTAAGTTATATCGAACATAATACATGATATGTGTGATTAATAATACTAAAATATGTTTCCATTAAAGAACTACAGCTTTTTCAAAATCATACTAATTCTCCTTATAGACCTATAGACTGGCTCAGAATCCCACCATTAGTGTACCTTAGTTATGGACACAGCGCGTCCTCTATGGTATAGAAGCTAATACATCGGTCCTTCGAAATCTACCGTATATAGTGCGCTATATTGCTATTGATTAAAATTACAATTTACGATAACCTAACAAAGCTGCTATGACAGATAAAATACAATATACAAAATAAGAATTATATATATATTATAGTAACATATTCATTTTCGGTGTAACGTTTCCGTTATAAAAGTTTATCATGGGCGTCGAAAAGGAATCTTTCGTTGATTTACAAGAAAAATATGAGAAAGTGAAGAAACTAGTCGAAGAAGACAGCAAATTAGACCCAGAAACTGAGCCATATCTCTCGAAATATGCCGCAAGACAACTACTCATTGGTATGCGAGCCAACCTGGAGAAACTATTGGACCAATCAGAGAACAAAGAAAAACTGACCGCCATGTTGGGTACAGTATGGCTTTACTTAGGCATTATATCTATCGACACTGAGGAACTAACAAATGGCGAAACCCAATTAAATAAAGCGTTAACTATTGTTGAAACTTATGCCCTTAAACCTGATTTTGTAATGGTTACCCTAAATATATTGAACCAATTAGGCATTCTATGGTCAAATCGCGATCATTCTGATAAATCTCGCGATTATCTAGAACGCTCCCAATCATTATATTTAGATTTTAAAGCTTTAAAAGTTGAACCAGTTTGCTTTAGCGAACTATTCAGATCCTCTGGGGAGAAACTCCCTAATGAATCACTATTGTATTTTGAGAAAACTCACACGTTAACATTATATTATTTGGCACAAATTTATGGAACTCTTAAAGATCAATTAAAATCAGCAGTTTATTGCCATGTAACTTTAAAACGGCAACTAGAATTCGATGATTATGAATACGTTGATTGGGCATTGAATGCTGCAACGTTGTCTCAATTCTTTATGGAGAAGAATGGGTTTAAGCAAGCTAGACATCATCTAGCTGCGTCTTCTTTAATGTTATGCTTGTACGAAGCGAAATTAAATGAGATTAGTGTGCGCGGCGAAGAGTATGAGGCTAAAATGGAAGCTTTTAAGCATCGGAGCGCGGATGTCGCTAGGTGTTGGGCTAAATATGGGTTGCTTCTATTATCAAGTTCAAGAGATCGTCTTCTTCACCACATTGACGATGAAGAAACTGGCATGACTTGTTCGTTATCTTCTGACTTAGCGCAACTCCAGCTCGACCCCGATAGCACTGTCTCTCCAGAGGATTTATCTGATTTATTCTTCACTACACTAGATCTTCACGTGTATGAAGACCAAGTAACGGATCAATTCGTTTTAACATTTGAAGATTCTCGCGCTGTCTTTCTATCCATTCAATCATGGTTGAATGAAGCGCATTCATACTACACACTCGAAAACCATGCAACTGATTATATTCATATAGTCCAAGACATAAGCCAAATGTTTAATTATTTAGCGTTCTTTGAAGAAAACCCGGAACGGCAAAGTAAAATGCATAAGAGACGCATCGACCAATTGGAAAACGCTGTTAAAGAGCTGAATCCCACGTATTATATGCAGATATGCAGACAGATTTGGTATGAACTTGGGGAGGTTTATATCACGATTTTGGATATAAAAATGGATAAATTACGGGAGAATTGCGAACGGCCAACGCCGCATGCGTTAACGAAGATTAATCAGTTAATTGAGAAGAGTATACACCATTTTACGAATTTTACGCATTCGTTGGTTGATGTCGCTACGAATGAAATGCCACAGACGTTCCATGTGGATTTGGAACGGCCGGCGTTGAAAGCGTATTTCCATATTGGTGTTATGTATGGAAAGTTTATAACACCGGATAAAAATATGGCGCTTAAGAATTGTCAACTTAGTTTAGAGTTTTATAAGAAATTAGTTGATTATTGTGATTCACATGAGAAAGCGTGTGAACATGTGAAAACTGAGTTAGGCGTTTGTAGGGAAATGGTTTCGCTGTTGCCGTTGAAAATAATGAAAATCTCACAAGAAATAACGACATAAACACCTTTGCGTGCTATTAGCTTGAACATTTTTTACGTTTGTGATATTATATTTAATCCAATTGCCCTCCCATATAGCACAGAATGCCTAAAGACCTAATAAAGACGTCGAATAGACGTCATATTTCAAGATGTCATCTATTGGACGTCTTTATGCATTCTGTGCTTATATGGGCTATTTTGCATTAAAAAAATCTTTAGACGAATCCATAGTTAATAACATAATTATAGATATGAAAAACCTACAATTAAATGTTTACGAACGGTTTTAATGGGGATTTGTCTTAAATCCATTGCTTTTAACAGTGTACACATATTCTTGTGAAACTTGCAGTTACACCAATGAATTAAATAGACATATTAGCAAAATGCATAGTTTAATCCATTTATTTCCTGCCACGACAATTTCGTTTGCAAGCTTAATTAAAGTTATCTTAAACTGAACTTAACGTAAGATTAGATACAAATACCTAAACGGACGGTTTTAATGGGGATATGATGTGTGTACATATAGCACAGAATGCCTAAAGACGTCTAATAGATGAAATATTTTAAGATGTCGTCTATTAGACGTCTTTATTACGTCTATAAGGCATTTTGTGCTATATGGGCATATTCTTGTAAAACTTGCAGTTTAGCCAATTTAATGAATTAAATAGACATATTAGCAAAATACATAGTTTAATCCATTTATTTCCTGCCACGACTATTTCGATCGCTAGCTTAATTAAAGTTATCTTAAACTGAACTTAACGTAAGATTAGATACAAATTGCATAATTATAGATATGAAATACCTAAATTTAGACGTTAACGGACGATTTTAATGGGGATACATATAGCACAGAATGCCTAAAGACGTCTAATAGATAAAATATTTTAAGATGTCGTCTATTAGACGTCTTTATTACGTCTATAAGGCATTTTGTGCTATATGGGCATATTCTTGTAACACTTGCAGTTACACCAATTTAATGAATTAAATAGACATATTAGCAAAATACATAGTTTAAATCCATTTATTTCCTGCTACGACAATTTCGATCGCTAGCTTAATTAAAGTTATCTTAAACTGAACTTAACGAAAGATTAGATGCAAATTGCATAATTATAGATATGAAACACCTAAATTTAGACGTTAACGGACGGTTTTAATGGGGATATGATGTGTGTACATATAGCACAGAATGCCTAAAGACGTCTAATAGATGAAATATTTTAAGATGTCGTCTATTAGACGTCTTTATTACGTCTATAAGGCATTTTGTGCTATATGGGCATTACGCAGTTACACCAATTTAATGAATTAAATAGATATATTAGCAAAATACATAGTTTAAATCCATTTATTTGCCGTAACAATTTCGATCGCAACCTTAGAGTTATCTTAAACTTAACTTAACGTAAGTTTAGATACAAATACAATAATTGTAGATATGAAAAACTTAAAATTTAATCGTTTACGGACGGTTTTAATGGGGATATGATCAACCTTGCTTTTAACAGTGTAGAAATATTCTTGCAGTTACGTTAATTTATGAATTAAATAGACTAATTAGCAATATGCATAGTTTAAAACCTTTTAATTCGCATTAGAATGAGAATTATTTATATTTGAATTAAATTGAAATTTGAATTTACCCGCTAGAAATTTTTCTTATTCTTCTATCGGGCCGGTAGTTCGAGTGAGTGCTAGTAGATGCGGCCGCGAGCGACTTGTCAAAATGTTAGTTTTCACGAGCTTGTACTTGACGTACATTTTGTCGTTGGCATTATATGGCGAGCTTTGTATCTTCATATCAAAGGTGATAAACAAATAATTCGAAAATTTTAAGTTTTCCACTGCATTGTGACAGTATCAAACTAATGTAAGTCTTATATATTATATATTCCGGTTGTTTCTGCTGTTGGTATATCGCGTAATGCGGCTGGGCCACTTGTTTTTATGGCTAAGTTGCTTGAACGCAGTACAGTTGGCCATTTTATACAGTTTGTTTTCATAGTGAAACCCCAATATATTTATCAATCATCATCAACATATCTATTGGATATTTTTGGTTTTAAATGATTTTATTCACTTCTAGTATATTTAATACATTTAATTAAATCAATATTTGTTGGCCAATTATCTTTGTTTAATGAAATTTATGTTATTTTTGTGACTTTCTCTTTGCAAATTCCTGTTTAGTTTATATATATATGTATATAGATAAAATATTGCAATTCTATCGATTCGAGTATCTTAAAAATGTTGTTTATGTTATTTCAGGATAACAATAACTTTTACTGTGCGAATTCTATAGTAAAAGCAATATTATATCTGCATATTGTAGATTTATTTAAAGGGTTTTATAAACCCAGTGCGTTGTATATAAAATAATATTTAATCATGATGACCGAAACAATGAATTCCAATAATCATGTACTCGGCGGTATGCAGAATAAAACGTAAGTACCAACACTTGTTTGGTCTTGATTCATTAACTACTTTATTGCATACATTTTATTTGCCAAAACCCAATTTACACGAACATTTCTCGTGCTTCTTATTACAAATGTTGAATATTTTAAGAGAAATTGGTGTTAGTAGGGAATATTGTATTATTTATATTACAATAACAGTGTTTTATGTATTTATGTTTACATTAATATATGTATGTTATCGCATTCGTGAAGTGGAACAGTATTATTAAATAAATAATGATGTTTAATATATTTTTAACATTTTGTAATATTTTATGTTAATTATTAAAAGGGTCGAGTAAGACCACTTCAGATTTTTTTTACCGGGACCTCTTATTAGTAAACGTATTTGTGATAAAATTCTGAATTCCGTTTTATTTAATTATAAATAAAACAATTATAACGAAATACTGTAATTAAGTAAGAGTTTAACGGAAATGCACGTTTTGACCACCCCTGAATCGTTTTTATTTTCGAAACGATGTGTCTGTTCATTATAAATCGGAAATAAACCTCTCCTTTTTTAATACAATCTTTTCGCCGGAAGTATTTGCTCAATTTCTCGAAAACGGCTTGAATTAGAGGCAAAATACGAATTATATTACATTTTCTAGCAACTTTTGTTCGAAAAGTTTTTCTGTATTGTTATATATATTGTTATTACAGTCGTGTTCACTTATAACGAACCTTTCGGGAAAACGCAAATCTTTTAATCTTAGTCGATATCTACAACTTTGTCTTTTAGGGCGAAACTCTGATATAGCGAACTTGTTTAATATGCAAAATAAGTGTTCGTTTTATCCGGACTTCACTGTATTTTTTTTTAAAGCAATAGTGGAAATAGTAAACAAAATAAAGTTATATTATTTAGATAGTATTTTTTATAATTAAAACCAGGGCTTCGAACCGTATTTTTTTCGTTTCGGTTTTCGTTCCGGTTCAATTAAAAATATATATCAGTTCGGTTCCGGAAAATATACCGGTTTCTATTGAGAGCGTAATTTATAAAATAACTGATATTTCTTTTCGGTTCCGCTCCAGTTTTCGTTCCGACAACAGGAATACTGTGTTTTCAGATTTAAATACAGGGCTTCGAACTTTTCGTTTCTGTTTTCGTTCCGGTTCAATTAAAAATATATATATATATATCAGATCGGTTCCGGAAAATATAACGGTTTATATTGAGAGCGTAATTTATTAAATAACCGATATTTCTTTTCGGTTCAGCTCTGGTTTTCGTTCCGACCAAAAAAACTGTTCTTTTCTAGTATAAAACCAGAGCCTCGAACCGTAATTGTTTCGTTCTGGTTCAATTAAAAATATATATATCAGTTCGGTTCCGGAAAATATAACGGTTTTTATTGAGGGCGTAATTTATAAAATAACCGATATTTCTTTTCGGTTCATCTCCGGTTTTCGTTCCGACAAAAAGAAACTGTTTTTTTTTTTTAATATTTCGAAGCCCCGATTACACTACGTATAAGATAGTCAAGCAATAATAGATATATAAGTTAATTAGATAGTGGAAGTAGTATTTTTTATAATTAAACTAACTACGTAGAAGAGTGAAGACCACTCCAGTTTTTTATAAATGTTGTGCTGACTATATCGAAATTTATATATTTATGAATATTCCAGAGAAATGGAGAAAATGGATGATGTGGGGTGGAAATCAAAGTTAAAGATCCCTAAAAAAGACACAAGAATTAAGACTAGTGTAAGTATAAGTTGTTATATTATTATTTTAATTCTTCTATGCTATACTAATACTTCGGTGATGGTGATGAAATATTGGATTCCCCTTCATTTAATTATAAATGAGACTATCCTTCTGATATTAATTAAAAACGTTATAAATAAATAAATAAATAGAATGTATAATTAAATATTGAAAGTATCGTGTTCGCTATGCAGGATGTGACTGACACAAGAGGCAATGAATTCGAGGAGTTCTGTTTGAAACGAGAGCTATTAATGGGCATATTCGAGAAGGGGTGGGAGAAACCGTCGCCAATCCAGGAGGCGTCCATTCCGATCGCTCTGTCCGGCAAAGATATACTCGCCAGGGCCAAGAACGGCACCGGCAAAACGGGCGCGTACAGCATTCCGGTTCTCGAGCAAATCGACCCGAAGAAAGACGTGATTCAAGCGCTGATTATTGTGCCGACTCGCGAACTGGCGCTGCAGACGAGTCAAATATGCATCGAACTGGCGAAGCACTTGGATATCCGAGTGATGGTCACCACGGGCGGCACGAATCTCCGCGACGACATAATGCGCATCTATCAGAAGGTGCAGGTGATTATCGCGACACCTGGCCGCATCCTCGACTTGATGGACAAACACGTTGCGAACATGGACCACTGTCGGATGCTCGTCCTTGACGAGGCCGACAAGCTGCTCTCACAGGACTTCAAGTGCATGCTGGACCACGTGATCTCGCGTCTGCCGCGCGAACGCCAAATCCTCCTGTTCTCGGCGACTTTCCCGCTCACCGTCAAACAGTTCATGGACAAGCATCTCAACGATCCCTACGAAATCAACCTCATGGAGGAGCTCACACTCAAGGGCGTCACTCAGTACTATGCGTTCGTTCAAGAACGCCAAAAGGTCCACTGTCTAAATACGCTATTCTCAAAGGTAAGCTCCGACTTTTACTTTCTTGTAATCATGAAACATTTCGAACTCGAGATATACACGTTTTGATCTTCCCTGAATCGAATGTGACTATTTTCGGAATGACATCTGTGAACGCTCTAGAGCCAAAACTGTCGAACGAAAAATTATGAAACTTCAATCTTAAGACTTTTATATGCCCTAGATGTGCACCTCTTGTTTTTGAAAAGAATATTCAACCCCGGTAGTGCATGTTTACTCTATACATTTTTTGTTCTATCTCCAATATCACTAGAACGGCTACACTTACGCCAAATATAGTTATGTTCATAATGAAAGATATTCATATTTCGCACAACTTTTGTTTGAAACATTTCTTCAAAAAATGTACCAGTTGCGAGAAAAATGCTACGAAACGCATTATAAATATGTTGTTTACATGTTGCCATGGATTCGCATGTAGCTTATAAAATCGGATCATTTGCTATTTTGTCAGGAAAACAAAATGGACTCAATTAGATAAATGACATTTCAGGATATTTCTGTAGAGTATTGGTTAGTTTGATAGCTGGTTTTGGTTATATATACATATATCTATATCTAGTGAAAACTGCGTAAGAGAAAGTCGAGTACAGGCCACTCCAGATATTTTTTATTAATATTAGTATTCATCTGTTTATATATCTAGATTTCTATCCGTAACACTATATAAATCGTACGAATTAATATATACAGGACATTAAATAAATACATACTTTGTGAGCGAACATAAACAATGTCAAATATTTTAGTATTTGATGGACATTGCGGTCGCGACTGTTTTGTTAACCCTGATGCACTGTTCGGGTCTATATGACCCCAAACGAATTTAAATTGTTTATAAAAACTATATCCTGAAAAAATGTCCTTAATTTTCCCTACATACATACATATATATTTTATTTTATATGTTCAATAAAATTGTTATGTATAATAAATATTAATAGTATTTATATCGTTTTACAAGTTTTACACTACCCTGTATTTCAAATAATATTACTCGGGTCATATAGACCCAAACATTACAAGTGTATAGTAAATGCGAATAGTGCAGCAGGATTAATAAAGCATTCCGGGTATATCTCACACATTTGTGTGCTTCTATATATATAACTGTGGGCACCATGTGCCCATATCATATACAGAATACAGTCCACTCGCCGATATTAATAATGTAAGTTTAATTAATATAAATTCCCCTTTTTGTAATTACAAATTAACCAGAGTATTATTATATATATACTGTGTGCACCATGTGTCCATATCATATACAGAATACGATTAATTCCTCGCGGATATTAATAATGTAAATTTGATTACTGTATATCCCCCTTTTTTGCAGTTACAAATCAACCAGAGTATTATATTCTGTAATTCAACGCAACGTGTGGAGCTGCTGGCGAAGAAGATAACCGAGCTGGGCTACTGCTGTTACTATATCCATGCCAAGATGGCACAGGCGCACAGAAACCGCGTGTTTCACGATTTTCGTGCGGGCCTGTGTCGAAACCTAGTGTGCTCCGACCTGTTCACGCGGGGCATCGACGTCCAAGCGGTGAACGTGGTCATCAACTTTGACTTCCCAAAAATGGCCGAAACGTACTTGCACCGAATCGGTCGCAGCGGCCGCTTCGGTCACCTTGGTATCGCGATCAATTTGATCACATACGAAGACCGGTTCGCCCTGCACCGCATCGAACATGAGCTCGGCACCGAAATAAAGCCGATCCCCAAGGTCATCGACCCCTCGTTATACGTCGCTAAATTGGACGGGGGCATCGAGGCCATCGAGGAGGGCAACGTTAGCAAATAATTTATTTAAAAAACAATCACAGTGTTTCTTTAAATTTAATACAAACAAACAAACAAACGATATTCGCGACATACAATATTTCATAAACGAAACATATGATATATATATATAAACAAAGAAAAACGTTAATTTATGAATAATATGTGATTTTGTGATTAAATTGCAAGTTTATTTCTTAAACTCGTGAAAATCCGCTGTAAATAGTCGTTATACGGTTTATATAAATTTATATCAGTATCAAGCCATAGACGTGTGTGTGTGTGTCCGTGCGTTACGCTACGCACACGAAAACAAAACACTATTATTTTGTGTATATTCCAATCTATGAGAGAGACAACGGATCATTTTTTCGGTATTTTTGTTGCGAGATTTTTATACAATTTATATGAATAAAAAAATCAAAATACAAAACGTGAGGACAGACTTTTACGTCGCATATTGTGTGTGTGTGTGTGTCTGTGCGTACGGATCTTTGGCTTGATACGATGGAGAGTCAATTGACGATCAGCTGGACGGCGGCGCCATCCGCCGCAAATCGACACACACTAAAAACAACACGTCATTCTGTTTTATATTATTGTCCTTTGCTTCGGATGCCGCCCGCCCTTCACACAATAATTATGTAAACTTATTTTTATAATCTTGATTGAACTAAACCTTACCCTTACTTACAATGCGCGGGACGACACCCAATATCAGGCGCCTAACACCTGAATCTCCCCTGATATCGGGAAGCCCACGTCGTATGAACGGTAAGGTTCGTCTCAACAATCAAACACTAAAAGCGTGTAGATTCAAGTGCCGCGAATGAACAATTGATCTATACGTTTAATTTATATTGACATTTAGGAAGAACCAGTGACAGTGTGATTTTTTAGACTTTTGTTCGCGTGTGGTTCATTTTGACTGTACTGGAATGGCATACGAGGATCTAAAAGCACAAAAATGCATATTGGATAATTATCAAACTAGGAGATTCAACTGGCCGCAAGATTTCCCAGCAATCTTGCTTATTAAAACGCCTGATCGTGACCGAGCGATTCAAGCTGGATGCCCTCAGACATATATAAACACCTATTTGACTGAGGATGTGCGACTGAGATTGTATACACACATTTGTTTCATTTTGGGGATTTCATTAAAAAATTGTTTCTTTTTTCACACAGTGATACATCTCGGCGCATTTTGTCAAAATTTTACTTCTTAAACCTTTTTTGCGCTGTTAACTTTACATATTGTGTGGCTCATAAAATTTTATTTTATTCGTATTTTGTTTTTGTCAGAGCCACATTTTTGGGGGGGTCATTTTAGATTTGAAATAGTGAAACATAAAAATTGTGAACTGTTTGATATCTTGGACATGTGCTTCTTTACAGCCCAATCGATTTAACTACATTAAAGATCGGATATTTCTAATTTGTGGAACATATGTCCAAAATGGGGCGCAGTTAAATAATGTATGAAGTGATTTGTGAAGAGCTTAAAAATTATTATTATATCTTTTTTATTGAATCGTAAATTTCATACAATTGTTGGGATTATTTGTGTAATGTTGGTTTCACATAAATAGCTTTTTTATTTTTAAATGATTAACGTACTGATTTTATTTGAAACCAACAATAAAAAAAAAATGTTTTTGTGCAATAGATCGGTATTTGTGGGTTAATTATAATTATTTTTTTGTATTTTGGATAAAACTGCAATAAATCTAATTTGTTCTGTGCTCTTCACATAGAAGGAAATACGTGTTATTCGCTCGCCGTACGAAGCATCGAAGAAGCAATCGGTCGTGTGTCTGTAGCATTCTCGGATCAAAAAAAAAAAGTGTCTGAATCCAAAAAAATATATAACTTATATATTGTTAGTTGTCGTTTTACTCTGAAGGTATCGGAGCGATTTGAATCAAATTTGGTACACATTACCCCATTTGAATCTAATCGCCCGTATACTTTCAGAGTTATAGGGCCCCAAAATTTGGAGCCCCCCTTATAAACACACCTAGAAATTCTAAAATATTTTATGTCAACAAGATTTTTAGTTTCTTTTACGAAGTAATAAGTATTAAAATCATGAAAAATTTCGAACTCGATATACACGTTTTGACCTTCCCTGAATCGAATGTGACTATTTTCTGAATGTCTGTGTGTGTGAACGCTCTAGGGCCAAAACTGTCGAACGAAAAATTATGAAACTTCAAACTTAAGACTTGTATATGCCTTAGATGTGCACCTTCTATGTTTGAAAAGAATATTCAAACCGGAAGTGCATGTTTATGCATTTTTTGTTCTATCTCCAATATCACTAGAACGGCTACACTTACGGCAAATATAGTTATGTGCATAATGAAAGATATGAATATTTGGCACAACTTTTGTTTGAAACATTTCTTCAAAAAATGTACCAGTTGCGAGAAAAATGCTACGAAACACATTATAAATATGTTAAGTTTACATGTTGGCATGGATTCGTGCATGTAGCTTATAAAATCGGATCATTTGCTATTTTGTCAAGAAAACAAAATAGACTCAATTAGATAAATGACATTTCAGAATATTTCTGTAGAGTATTGGTTAGTTTGACAGCAGGTTTTGGATATATATATATTAATATATCTGCGTAAAAGAAAGTTGAGGGCAGGCCACTCCAGATATTTTCATATTGATAACCCAAAGGCCTTAAATATAATTTGAATATATATATATTAATATATCTGCGTAAAAGAAAGTTGAGGGCAGGCCACTCCAGATATTTTCATATTGATAACCCAAAGGCCTTAAATATAATTTGAATATATATATATATTAATATATCTGCGTAAAAGAAAGTTGAGGGCAGGCCACTCCAGATATTTTCATATTGATAACCCAAAGGCCTTAAATATCAAAATTCAAATTATATTTAAGGCCTTTGGGTTATCAATATGAAAATATCGGGAGTGGCCTGCCCTCAACTTTCTTTTACGCAGATATATTAATATATATATATATATTCAAATTATATTTAAGGCCTTTGGGTTATCAATATCAAAAGTTGCGCTGAATTTTAGTTCCCCCCTCTGTACGTAGATGGCGATCGGGTTTGAATCTAACTTCACACTGTACGCGCTTAAAGCCGAAAACGCAAGCTGTTTCTGTTAGTTTTTTGATTTATGTAGAAGTGCTTTTATTCATAATGTCGAGTACTTCGCAAAAGCACAGAAATTTCGTTGCGGAGCCGATGGGCGATAAAGCCGTTTCCGAGTTAGCAGGCGTGGGCGAAGTTTTGGGGAAGCGTTTACTAACTGCCGGATTTGATAAGGTTAAGAATTTTTCTATTCACTTTTATCATGCTTATATTAGGAAGGTTGGGTTATGTTTAAACTGTGTGGTAATTAGGCGTATGTAGTGCTTGGTCAATATTTGGTGCTCAAGAAAAACAAGGAACTCTTCCAAGAATGGATGAAAGATGCCTGCAGCGCCAACTCCAAACAGTCGGCCGATTGCTACCAATGTTTGAACGATTGGTGTGAAGAATTCTTGTAATTTATCCGTAATTTTAAACATTTAAGCCCCATTTTATTATATATCTGACTTATTTTAATGTCCCTTGTCCAATTCTTAACATGTACTATTTATATATTTCGTAATTAATTTTAATAGTTATATGATACAAAGTATGTATTTTTATCGAACTTGTATATAAAAGTGCAATGCAAATGTGCAGAAATATGTTGTACCTAACATGAACTAAATACATTTATTTTAAATATATTTTTTTTGCTGATTTTTACACGCAATCTCCGCTTGTTTCGGATAAAACATGGGATTTTGTGTATACTAATGATTTGGAATGAGATAGAAATATCTATTGTTGCCAAACGTAGTAAAATATAATAACTAGTTGGTCACATTGTTACCAACTTGATATATTTTAGTTCTACCTATTCTATGAATTAAACTTGAATCTCATATTCTCGCTTTGTCTGCCACATTGCATAGACAGAGCGAACACATCAGGTTGAAATTTTGTGTAATAAAAATAAAGTCTTTTGGTTCTTAAAACTTATCCTGTCTACACATTGGAAAGACAGGGCAAGACATGAGTTTGACTAAAAAGAAAAGAATCTCATATTCTCGCTCTGTCCGACACATTGGATACACATAGCGAAAATGTAATAATAAAGCTTTTTGGTTAAAACTTATCCTTTCGCTCTGTCTACACATTGGAAAGACAGAGCAAAAACATGAGTTTGACTAAAAAGAATTGAGCTACTTTGTTGATACTCATATTCTCGCTCTGTCTAAAACATTGGATAGACAAAGCGAACACGAGGTTGAAATGTTGTTTATAGAAAATAAGGCTTTCTGGTTCTTAAAGCTTATCTTCTCGCTTTGTCTACACATTAGAAAGACAGAGCAAAAACATGAGAAACATATATTCAAATCGTTGGGGAAGAAATTAAATTTATTCTTCACAGTTTCTTTATTAAGTTTTTTATTAGTACCTTTAAAGGATTGTTCACAGTTAAAGAATTAGTAATTAAGCTTAGAAATTATAAGTAATAATTCCAGTTTGTTGTATGACATACAAGGTTAAGGATTGTTCACAGCGAAACAATTAGTAATTAAGCTTAAAAAATTACAAATAATAATCTAGTTTGTATTATGACAAACAATGTTAACATTCCAAGCAACACAATTTATGATAAATTTTGTTGCTGTGAACTTTGTATGTCATAAGACAAACTGGAATTATTACTAATAATTTCTAAGCTTAATTACTAATTCTTTAGCTGTGAACAATCCTTTAACGTTCACAGCAACAACATTTATCATTAATTGTGTTGCTTGGAATGTTAACATTGCTTGTCATAATACAAACTAGATTATTATTTGTAATTTTTTAACACAATGTTTGATAAATTTTGTTGCTTGGAATGCTAGCATTGCTTGCCATAATACAAACTAGATTGTTATTTGTAATTTTCTAAGCTTAATTACTGATTGTTTCGCTGTGAACAAACTAGATTATTATTTGTAATTTTCTAAGTTTAATTACTAATTGTTTCGCTGTGAACAATTCTTTAAGGATTGCGAAGCAATCAGTAATTAAGTTTAGAAAATTACAAATAACAATCTAGTTTGTATTATGGCAAGCAATGCTAGCATTCCAAGCAACAAAATTTATCAAACATTGTGTTAATTTTGTTGCTTGGAATACTAGCATTGCTTGCCATAATACAAACTAGATTGTTATTTGTAATTTTCTAAGCTTAATTACTGATTGCTTCGCTGTGAACAATCCTTTAAGGATTGTTCACAGCGAAACAATTAGTAATTAAACTTAGAAAATTACAAATAATAATCTAGTTTGTTCACAGCGAAACAATCAGTAATTAAGCTTAGAAAATTACAAATAACAATCTAGTTTGTATTATGACAAACAATGTTAACATTCCAAGCAACACAATTTATAATACATTTTGTTGCTGTGAACGTTAACCTTGTATGTCATACAACAAACTGGAATTATTACTTTTAATTTCTAAGCTTAATTACTGATTCTTTAGCTGTGAACAATCCTTAACTGTGTAGCAAATTTAATTTCCTAAAAGCAATTTCTTCACAATGAAAACAATAAAATCTTTGAGGAAGAAATTAATTTTGAAAAGACGTTTTATTCAGATTCTTTATTAAGTTAAAGGTTCCTTAATAAAGATGTTGTGTAGAATAAGACGTCTTTTGAAATTAATTTTGTGATGAAATTCGCAACGATTTGATTATGTTTCTGGGGTAGTTTGTTATGTTGTGAGTGGTAACACTGTGTGTGTCAAATGATAAAAAGGAAAAGTGTCTGTGATGTGTACTACGTTAGTGAAACTATTTACTAATAATTTTGTTATATATTTAAAAAAAACCATAGACATAATTGAAGTGTATTGAATTGAAAATAAAACTGTGTATGTTGAATGTTTGAAAAGACAGTGTGTTGGTTTATGAACAAGGAGGGTTAACGATGAATGCAGTCTCCGTCAAGTAGGAGCAATGGCGGCGGCCATGTCATGAAGGTACCTAGTCAGTGCAGAGCACCTACAATGGAAGAAAGTTCTGTGACACACCAAAACGGCGGTCCGCAATCCGGCTCTGTCATAAACAATAAACAAAATGAAGAGTCCAGTCAGCGCAGTCAGTATTCCATACCTGGCATTTTGCACTTCATTCAGCACGAATGGGCTCGGTTTGAGCTCGAGCGCTCCCAATGGGAAGTGGACAGAGCAGAATTACAGGTAAACATATTTTTCTTTTATGCCTAGTGACCGGGGGGTTTTTTTTTGCCAAAATTCGGTAATTCAACTCTCCTCCATATGATTGCACACAACTTGACATCTTTCATGTTGACCCAGCCTTATCCAACATTACTATAATTGTTCACATTAAACATTGAACAATTAAAAATACTCAATCATTTCAAAACACTTTCTCTTCTAATATATAGCATTATTTTACAATATTTCTTCCTTATTTTCTGACTGTGTTTTCCATTGTTTTCGTACAGGAACAAATATTTTTGTGAAATTATTTTATTTTGATTCATACATATATTGACTAGTTAATATAAAACATATAATTCGTATTATTTATCTATGTTTTTAACCATACTCTGGTCGATATTGAAGTAAAACAATAATTTTTTAAACTATATACAAAGACCATCAAATAAAATAATGCGTATTTGCTTAAATGATGCCTTTAAAAATAAATTAAAATCTTGTAGTTAATGTATTGATGTTCTATTTATATTTTATTTTCTATGTTTATTTTGTTGTATATTTGTATTATATTTTATTATTAATTGTTTTACAAAAAAGGTTCCTTATACCATGTAAATGTTTGGAGCTTAAATAAATAATAATAAACTTTTTGTTTATTTTGGAATTTTATTTTTGTTACCTAGCAAAACATTAATATTTTTTTACCAGACATTCATTATACAAATACGCATCAATATTTAGCAAAATTGCACAATTGACAATATATATATTGAGTTATATTGTTTTGAGTAGTTTTACGATATTGCAATGTAACTATCACCAATAAATACTTTTTTTTTTATTAATCGAATAGATATCTTTCAACTAATATTTATTTCGTTTCTAATTGACCTTAAGAAACCAACATAACATTAATATTAGCGAATATATACGATTTTATTGCCAATTTATCCCCAAATTACCTTTTATTTTCGAAAATTGCGATATTTTATATGTTGCACAGGTTTAATTTCGGAATATATAAATGAAATTGATTATCTTAAAAGCTTTAATTATTTATTACAAATTAAAGCAACTAAAAATACCGAATGTTAACAAATGTTCAAAGAAATTAAAAATTTGCAACAAACTCAGTAGTTTCGGGTTTTTTAAACCCCAATAACGATCTTAAATCCAATATTAATGTTATTAAAAAGGCGCTAAAATCAAAATATTATGTTTAAATGTGTTTCTGATGTTTAATGCTTTGTTTGCAGGCTCGTATAGCATTTTTGCAAGGCGAACGAAAAGGTCAGGAGAATTTAAAAAATGATTTAGTTCGTCGAATAAAAATGTTAGAATATGCGCTGAAACAAGAGCGTGCAAAGTACCACAAATTGAAATTCGGTGTAGACCTTCAACAAGGCGACATGAAACCCCCGGCACTTGAAGAATCGAGCGTCGCAAACGAGGCCCCCGGCGAAGGCGAAGCCCCCTACAGTTCCGTCTCAAACGTAACATGGCGACAAGGCCGCCAACTATTGCGCCAATACCTGCAAGAGATCGGCTACACCGACATGATAATCGACGTGCGTAACTTACGCGTCCGTTCCTTGCTGGGCCTGAACAACAACGCCGAACAAGAAGAGAATCTCAACGGCGGCGCACCAGTCAACGGCAACGAATCGAATAAACGAGCCAGCGAGAACCAGGGGCGGCGTACCCCCGCCAAAAAGCCGCAACCGAATTCGCTCACAGAAGCTATGATCATGGATACTGAAGCGGCCGTTATGGCCAACTTTGAATTTTTATCAAACGTCGCCGACGTAGACATGGAAGATGACGACGACATGTCCGACGAAGCCGACGTTGACGTCTCCGACGAGATGGACGACGTGAAAACGGCCAAAAGGAAAAGTAACCAATGCAGCGATATTGTGGATGAAATCACAGAGAAAGTGATTAATCAGTTTGATTTTACCGTGTTCGATGATCCGAATATTAGCGATATCCAAAACCAAGCGAATCCAAATTCGGATTGGTCGCAAGTGATTGGATTGCAGAGCGGAGCACCTCGGACTGCAATGAAGCTAAACGAAGGCGATGATAACGTGGATAGTTCATTAGGCTTAGGCGAATTGGCGCAGTTGACGGTTAACAATGACGCAGAGACTACATATGATATAGCGACGACTAAAGAGTCATTCCGGAAAACTTGGAACGCTAAATACACATTGCGAAGCCATTTTGATGGTGTGCGAGCGTTAGCTTTTCACCCAGTAGAATCGGTGTTGATAACTGCCAGCGAAGATCACACTCTGAAACTTTGGAATCTACAAAAGACAGTTCCCGCAAAAAAGAGCGCGTCATTAGACGTCGAGCCGCTGTACACGTTTCGGTCGCATAACGGGCCCGTACTGTGTTTAGCGATGTCTGGAAACGGCGAACAATGCTACTCTGGCGGCTTAGACGGCGCGATTAACTGCTGGAATCTACCAAACGCAAACATAGACCCATACGATTCATTCGAACCGGACGTATTAAGCACTACGCTCGAAGGGCACACAGACGCTGTATGGGGTTTATCCGTAGATCACCAACGATTGCAATTATTATCATGCGCTGGAGACGGCTTCGTCAAACTATGGTCACCTGCATCTAAGATCCCACTGTTAAACACGTTCGCGTCCGAACAAGACGGGATTCCGTCCTCCGTCGATTTTGTCCGGGATGAAACTAATAAGATTGTCGCCGCGTATAACAGCGCGCATTGCGTGATTTACGACACAGAAACGGCAAAACCGGTCGTGCGATTAGAATCGAGTCCAGAAGTGATGAATAATGTCGCAGGGAAACAGATAAATCGTGTTGTTTGTCATCCGACGTTAGCGTTGACGATCACAGCGCACGAAGATCGACATATTAGGTTCTGGGATAATAATACGGGTAAATTGGTGCATTCAATGGTGGCACATTTGGACGCGGTAACTAGCTTAGCGGTCGATCCGAACGGATTGTATTTGTTGTCTGGCAGTCATGATTGTTCGATTCGCTTGTGGCATTTGGATAATAAGACGTGCGTGCAGGAGATAACGGCGCATCGGAAAAAGTTCGATGAGTCTATATTGGATGTGGCGTTCCATCCGTCGCGGCCGTATATTGCGAGCGCTGGGGCGGACGCGCTGGCGAAAGTGTTCGTTTGAGAGTGTATGGCGGCGTGTCAGGCCACACCGGTCCCCGTCTGCTGCAGAGAGTGTCGTCTCTCGTGATCGCAGCTCCAAGACCACGTTACAACCATTTTACAACAAATACACATAAAACACACATCATACACATACATATACAACTTGTGGCGTTCCATTATTGCTTGATCTACTCTTAGTAAAATGCAGTATGGGTGTGATGTAAAGATATGTCGTCATAATCTTGTAGTTGAAAACAAAACCGAATTTGAAAGGAAGATAATAATACATACAATACGATACGGATATGTGTATGTGTGTCTGTTAGTCGGTTGGCTTTGTACATAATATTGCACTATTTTCACATCTTTTTATAATTGTTACTTACTAAAATAATTACTAATAATTACAATAAATATGAATTAAACAAGGCTATAATATTTGTACATAGATTCTTCAATTCGCGATTATTTACACAATTATACTCCATTCCAATAACTAAATCGTCTCTAAACTCTGTAGTTTTTCTTCCACCACTACAAATCATACTAAATAATTGATACAAGATTCATTTAATAACAAAATTAGAATCAGATCAGATGGTTTATGAAAGTAAATACTGGAACAATTAAAAATTGCTTTGGTAACCTTTATGGCACTAGTGTTAAAAGTGATTTACTATCCTATAGTATACCAGTTTAAATTCGCTAAACAACAGTTAAAGGCTTAGAACAAAATAGTAATCAACGGATAATTTCTTATGTCTTCCAGTAGGTAGACTTTCCTATTTATAAATGCGTTCGGATAAGTACCTGTTTTAACCGATATGTTCGGACACGGCATTAAATTTGGTCCATGGCTCCACTTTCGATAAACATAATGGAACTAGCGTAAAAAATAATCTGAATCTTTGCAAATTGCTTTCATACTGAATCTGAATCCATTAATACTGAGAGCAAATCTGCACTAATTTATGTTTTAACAATGATTTATATGGTGCATTTTCAGATCGTGTCCTTTTGTAAAAAAAAAAGTCGAACGTTCTGAAAGTGCGTATAAATTTGCAACTAATTGAAATGGAGTATAATAACTAAAACATGATTATTTATGTGTTGAAATCTCCCGACTTGATAGTGTAAATACGCAGTAAATATTAGTAATACAAAAATGATGCTTTTACGTTATTTAGTCCGAAAGCGAAATGTACGTTTATAATCGGTGATATTGTTAAGCAGTGTTTGTGGAACTAAACAAAAAAATAATTATATATATATATATATATTAAGAAAGCCCGGACGTTGAATTCCTGACCTGCAAATGAACCATTTGTTATAAGATAGATATAAAAATTAACTACGTGTGTACCAGTTACAGTTATAAAGTACCCTAATAATCGGATCTGACCTCGGAATATATGAATCGGTAACCGTGCTTAGGTCACATTAGTACTGCCAGTTTTGCTGTTGCCTTTTTCGCTGTTGTTTTCCTATTTTTCCAAACCACCAAAACGAATTCGTTCATCGCGCCATCCAACTACGTCACTACATCACAATATATTATAAAACTATTTAAAACTATATGATAAGCAAATCGGATAGATTAATGTGAAATTCAGGTGTCTGTATTGTTTTTCATTTTGTTCGAAATGGATCAGTGTGATATTATGTACAAGCAGCCCCCTACAGTCTAGTCTGTTGGACCAACATTAACATTGTTGTACTCACACATTGTTCATTGCAAAAGAAGATGGTGAAACAGTGCGAGGTGTCGTGTATTTAATATTACAAACATTTCTGTTTTTTTTTTCTGTTTTTGGAACATTCTCTTATAGTACCACCAAGCGGATTGTCCGGCCGGAACATATTTATGTTATGAAAATGTTGGTCATTCGCAGATTCAGTCCGCGTAAAGACAAACTATTTCACCACCGAGTGCATTTACCGCTTGGTCGTACTGTATCGACTTTATACTTCTTACTTAGAATTGGCATTTGCTTTTAAGTATTTATATATATAGACACCATGCATGTAAACATTATTAGATATAATATAATATATTCAACAAAACTGCGTGTTTCTTTATTTGTGAATAGATTATTGCATTTTATTTATGTATGTATCAAAATTGAATTTTATTTTTAGTATCGGATATCTATTGATTATTATTTCAGCAAAATAATACGAGATATCCAAATCAGTTGACTCATCTATCAAAAATTAACTAGTCTAAATTAGGGCTGTTTACCACCACCGGTAATTCAAATAACAGTTACCTAAAGAACCGGGTACTCACCAACCGCTATAGCGAGCCAATTAGTAATTATGATTAGAAATAACAAATAACTAACTCAATTGGTTATATGACGAGCAATACTAGCATTCACACTAACAAAATAAACGCTGTAATTATAAATGTTCCTGTAAACGCATTATTTGTCAAAATAAACTGGATTATTAATTGTAATTTCTAAGTGGTTCGCTGTGAATGGACCTTATAGCTATATGCACAGCGGAGCCAATTAGTAATTATGATTAGAAATAACTAACCCAATTGGTTATATGACGAGCAATACTAGCAAAATAAACGCTGTAATTATAAATGTTCCTGTAAACGCATTATTTGTCAAAATAATCTGGATTATTAATTGTAATTTCTAAGTGGTTCGCTGTGAATAAACCTTATAGTTAAATTCACAGCGAACCAATTAGTAACTAAAATTAGATATTACGAATAGTTATTCCCAGTTTGTTTCATGATAAACAATGCTAGCATTCACCAAAACAAAATTAGCGTTTAAATTATAAATATTGTTTGCTGTGAACGCTGTATTTGTCATAAAATAGTCGTAATTACTATTTAGCTCGCTGTGAATAAACTATAGCTAAATTCACAGCGAACCAATTAGTAATTAAAATTAGATATTACAAATAATTATTCTCAGATAATTTTATGATTCACAAAAATAAAATTAGCGTGTAAATTATAAATGTTGTTTGCTGTGAACGCAATATTTGTTATAAAATGAACTGGATTATTAATCGTAATTACTATTTAGCTCGCTGGACCTTATGGCTAAAGGATTGTTCACAGCGAATTATTTAGTAATTAGGCTTAGAAAATTACAAATAATAATCCAGTTTGTATTATGATAAGCAATGTTAACATTCTAAGCAACAAAATTAACACAATGTATCATAAATTTTATTGCTGTGAACGTTATCTTTCTATGTCATACAACAAACTGGAATTATTATTTATAATTTCAAAGCTTAATTACTGATTGTTTCGCTGTGAACAATCCTTGGTGTGTTCACATCGAACTAAATAGTAATTAAGATTCGAAAATTACAAATAATAATCTAGTTTGTATTATGACAAGCAATGCTAGCATTCCCAGCAACAACATTAACACAATTAAGTATATATTTTGTTACTGTGAACGTTAAAGGCGTGTTCAGAGCGAACCAAGTAGTAATTATGATTAGAAAATTACAAATAATAAACTAGTTTGTATTATGATAAGTAATGCTAACATTCTAAGCAACAAAATTAACACAATGAATGATAAATTTTGTTGCTGTGAACGTTAACTTTGTATGTCATACAAAAAACTGGAATTATTACTTATAATTTCTAAGCTTAATTATAGATTGTTTCACTGTGAACAATCCTTAACATTGTATTCCATGCAACAAACTGGAATTATTACTTATAATTTCTAAGCAAAATTACTGTTTGTTTCGCTGTAAACAATCCTT
Source organism: Leistus spinibarbis (assembly GCA_933228885.1). Classification (NCBI taxonomy): domain Eukaryota; kingdom Metazoa; phylum Arthropoda; class Insecta; order Coleoptera; family Carabidae; genus Leistus; species Leistus spinibarbis. Next base: position 3,982,355 of record OW121805.1, read on the forward strand.
AAATTCACAGCGAGTCAATTAGTAATTAAGATAAGATATTAGAAATATTTATTCCCTGTTTGTTTTATGATAAACAATGCTAGCATTCACAAAAACAAAACGTTTATATTATAAATACTGCAACAAATAATTATGTCCAGTCTGTTTTATGATAAACAATGCTAGCATTCACAGCAACAAAATGTATGCTTTAATATTGTTATAAAACAAACTGGGATTATTAATTGTTTTAATCTTAATTAGTAATTGACTCGCTGTGAATGCATATTTAAAGAGTTATATTTCTAATAACCTAATGGTATTTGCAGGTCAAAATAAATATAATTAACATAGTTAAAAATGAATTGTAGATATTTATGTTAAGATATTACATGTGTATTTAGTGATTTTATTTCCCGAACAATTCATTAACAGGATTGGAAACTGAACAAATAATTCTCGAATATGTAGGTATATTTTCCGAAATGATTCTGATTCAATTTCACGATGCTAATGAATAATGACTGTGTTTGTTGATTTTAATACAGAATGTATGTAAGAATGACCTAATCAAGTATGATGAATGATATTTTGAATTAGGATTTAATTATTTACTAAGTAGTACTATTCATAGATATATATATATATATATTAAAAAAAAATTGTAGTAATAAATTGTGTGTTGTAAAATACTGTATTTACTAAGTAATATAAATACAAAAAAAAAACTACTTTATAGATCTATTATCATGGCAATTGTTGCCGTAACTTGAATCTATAGATTTTTTTAAGTCAGCTTATAAAATACAAAAGCTGTGAATGTCATTTTTAGCACGTACGTGCTTGGGTGTGTGTCTGTTACATGCATCAAAAGAATTCCTTTACGAACAGATCTTTAACCCAATTAATCGTACAAAAGAGCTATAATGATCGGTGTGTCTGTAACATTCTCGAATCGAATTTGCCCAAAGTATACAAATCTGAATAAGTTCATAATAATGGATCCACAAAAGCTTGTAAGCTGTTTGTGGAACAACTGTAAATGTAGAATTTGAATAATAAAGAAAAAATTCAATAAGAACACCCATTTTATTTCAAATTCGCAGTAATAAGTCTTGTAAATCGAGATTACAGATTTACTCTTCCCTGAATCGAATGTGACTATTTTCGGAAAGACGTCTGTGTGGTCCGAAAATGCTACAGACATACGGAATATAAATCTATATAACGTCGTAAATTGAAGTCAAATATGCAACATTTTTTAGTTATCTAATATTACATACATATAGATTGCAGATAATTTATAACTACTGCAATTTGAAGAGACAATGCGAAGGATAATAACATTGTAATTGATTGCAACAATAGCCAGATTTTTTATGCGGTCGCATACTATAAATTTTAACATTATTATTTAATTTCTTTTTGTCATTTCATTCACGATCTGAATACAGCTGGAGTGGCCTTCATTATTTATAATTATGCTTTATTTTGTTTTAAATTCGCCCATTTTCAATGGCGATTTTTCAGTAAATGTTACAGACACGCGACTGTGTAAAAATCGGTAGTAATGTTTAGGATTGAATTATTATACTATTACTATTTAATATTGTGAGCAAGATCATTTTTTTCCTCATTGAATAAACAATTTGCAATTTATTGGATAATTATATAAGAGAGCGATTATTATCTACCGAATTAGATATATTTGTTTATCAGTATTAATTGAGTATTTATCTCTTTGGTCAAAGTAAATTGTGATTGAAAAATTATTTATTATACAACAGTCTTCACTGAGCAGCAAATCTTAGTCAATTTGATTTTTTTTTTATAAAATACAATATGGAGAGCACAGGTAAATTGAATTTATTTTAAATTGAATTTTTATAAGCTAATTAAATATAAATTAATTAATCTAGCTCAATGGCTATATACATATTTTCATATGATGATTAATACATAATATATTATGTATTAATCATATGTAAATAATGTACATTAAAATAATAATAATAGCTATTTATGTAACCAGTTTTTTAGTATTCTTATTAATTTTGTATAGTATTGTAACGCGTCATGTGTGTGCCTGTAGCGTAATGTCTGTTCGTGTCAATGCGTACATGTAATGTGGGTGGAATGTGTATTGGCGTGATCGAATCTGTTATGTATGCTAACCCCTTTACGGCCATGTTACGAAGTCACCACAAAATTGGAAGGAATGGGTTATATTATAAATCATAAATAACTAAATATCATTATCATTTTATTTCCAGTCGTACTCATTTATGTAAATGCATTCAACAACAATGATTATTGTGTAAATTTGTTTGATAACTTTGGAAACGATTTAATAGCATCGGTAGCTCGCTCCTCCAGGACATTGGTTTCTGATATTTAAGTTACTGGTTTTCTATACCAAAAAGAACCAACATCACATTTAATCTCTGAATAATGCTACCCATTCCATTATTTCATAAAGTGATTCAATTTCAATATTACTTTTTTTCATTATTTTAAAGTTAATTTTATCATTGCTGTTCTATATTATTGTTTAGTTATTAAATATATATTATTTCTGGACGTTACATTCATAATTTAATATGTAGGTTGGAAATTACGTGTTTGTAATAAGTTACGTGGAGCTAGAGTATAAAATCATTAGTGACGACGGTTACCGGCAGTATGGCGTGCGTCTGGCGGCAAGTGCGACGGCACTGTGGGCCAAGCGATTACTTCAGCGGCGCGAGCCGCTTCAATCAGCGTATCCTCCGCTAGGAATTTGGACAGCGATTCGCCGTGGGTCGTCCGGTAATATTTAAGTGTCGCCTTCTGTTTCTTTCATCTGTTGGTCTCTGCGAGTGTTGCCCCGGCTTCCAAGTGTTGCTGTCTTTCGCTGGTAGAAACGTCCTCTGATTCCCAACGTGCAGTTACTCTCTTTTCTGACTTGTAATATGAATTCGGCTATCTCGTTGCGTCGTGTTGCTGGTGACCTACCGTTGGCGTACTTACGAATTATTATTTAGGTTGTCCAGCCGTGTCGTTTACAGGAATACTCTCCTGTATTGCGTGTGACCTACCGTTGACGTACTTATGAATTGTGTGCTGTACATTACAGTATAAATACTATACAAAATAAATAAGAATTGGTTACATAAATAGCTATTAATTGTATTGTAATGTACATTATTGTTTCTTATTAGTAAACCATAGCGAAAATGGGGATAAAAAATATATCAGTGTATCGACAGATCAAGAGATGGTGATTGATCGCGGTATCGGTGAATATTTATATGAGAAAATAAATATTTACAAAGATAATATTGCACAAGTAATTTTCACAAGTTGTGATTGTGATTAAAATACATGTATCTGGCTGAAAATTTGAAAATAAAAAAAATTATTCATTATAACACTCAACTCAACTCAACGAGTGGTTTATGTTTAGCTTATCTCTCCAAAAATCAATTGTTATAAACAGGGGTTCTGCATTTTAAAAATCATTAGTTATGAAAATGTTTCCTTCTTAATTTTATTTTGCTAAAACTTGTTACACGTTCGCCACATACTGGTATTACGATGTATTTTAATCTCAGTTTAAATTTAATTATACTAGAAGATAGCAAAATGAATGCATTTCTATTTTCTAGATAGATTCAATTACTGGACGCAAAGAGACATATTCACAATTATTACGTCGTGCAATTCGAACATCGCGATGGCTACTTTCCTTAGGTCTTACAACCAAAGATATAATTTCAATGTGTTGTTACAACAACATGGACTACAGTGCAACAGTACTAGCGTCGTTTTTCACTGGTATTAAACTTGCGCCAATGGACCCAACTTCTCCTGCCAGTAAGAACCAGAACATACATTTTAGTCTATTCAGAGAATCGGGCCCAATTTTAGAAATTTTATTATAGTTGTGAAATTATGTTATAGGTGATATATGCCATTGTTTAAAGTTAACTAAGCCACGGCTAATATTTTGCGAACAAGAATCTGCAGAGATGCTTCGTTCAGCAGTACAAAGCACTGGTTTACTGATTAATATCGTTGTTTATGATGATCCTCAGAATAGCTTTAAGCAATGGGAAGCCGCAAATGAGAATAGCATTGATGATGAATCATTTCCGGTAGCTAAAGTCACGAATGTGTTGGATACAGCTATTATATTATTTAGTAGTGGCACTACTGGCTTACAGAAAGCTGTATGTGTGACACACTACGCTCTGTATTTCCTCCCAAACATTATAAAAAAGTAAGGAGTAACATAATTTTAACTCTACTGAGTGTAAAAAGGAATTGAGCTGGGGTGGTGTTCACTCGACATTTTTCGTGAGCACTATGTGCCCGTATCGTATATAGAGTATGCATTTTCTTTGTTTCTAGCCAGCTTACTTTACCATTAGTAATAATGCCCGTGACTAGTCCATTTTGGATCGGAAATACAACTTTGTTAATTTGGACAACACTATTTGGACATGCAAGAGTTATGTATAAGGCATTCGATGAAACAAATTTCTTCAAAATTTTACATGATTATGAGGTTGAAATTATTGTGTTTGTCATTAGAATTCTCGCTGTAATATTGTTTGTAGGTGGAAGTAACGTTTATCACTCCCCTGTACGCTAATGCACTGGTGCAACACCCAGAATATTGTCAACATGACACAAGCAAATTGAAATATGTAGGACTTGTAGGAAGCGCCTCTGCGCCTCGTCAAACCGAACAGACCATTCAGCTATTTCGGCATGCAATGATTACTATAAGTTACGGTATGACTGAAATGGGAGGTGGTGTATTTTCTGCCAGTGAACAAACTATTGAAGAACTACAGAGAACCAAGAAAATATCGATTGGTAAACCCATCCCTGGGTTTATATACAAAGTATACATTTACACACATATATATATATATATATATATATATATATATATATATATATATATATATATATATATATATATATATATATATATATAAACGTGCGTAGGTAATTGGTGAGGATGAAAGACCAGTTGGGCTAAATGAACCAGGTGAATTGCGTATTAAATACCGTGGAGTAATGAATGGGTATTACCAACAACCGGAATTATACGCGGACGCATTTGACGCTGAAGGTTTCCTGAAATCCGGTGATATCGTTTACTACGATGAGCAATTACGTTTTTATTACGTAGATCGTCTAAAAGAAGTTTTCAAATACCAAGGCTGGCATGTTAGTAACTCCGTTAGTAAAACTCGGATAGAAAAATAGGTGCTACAATAATATTCTATTCTAGATATCCCCAGTTTATATCGAAGCGGAGTTAATGTCGCATCCCAACGTAAAGGAAGCGGCTGTCATTGGTTTACCAACGGAGGATGTCGGGGAATTACCGACAGCATGCGTTTCTTTGCTTGACCCAAGCCAGACTAAGCCCGAAGAGATTATTGAATATATTGCCAGTAAATAGCAAATTGTATTTATGTGGTTTATTTGTATTGATTTGGATTCATTTCAGAAAAATTACCAGACCGATACCATCTGCGTGGGGGTGTGCACATAATTGACAGTATTCCAGCCACTGCCACCGGTAAAATACGTCGCAAAGGCTTAAGAGCTTTGGTCATGGAATTGAGAAATAAATCTATTGCCTAATTTATTTACACATGTATACGCCTTCGTTTTATAAATCACTCTGAATTTTTGTTAGCTATCTTTCTATGCAACTTATATTATATTATTAAAATAAAATAAATCTTTATCAACTTTTATTGCATTCTTAAATTGTTCAAGTTTAAAAATTTATATAATGTGAGCGAATATGTCACAAATATTGTTTTGTAAAATATTCATATTTTGTATCATAATAACTACTTTTAAAAATGAATATAAATGATGAAAATATACAATTTTATGGTGGGATTTGGGCACAAATACAATTGGAATTAACGAATTTAAATCTTAAAAATAAATTATATAAGTACTTTTTGGCATATTATTTTATTGTAATTCTTTGATTCTGATAATAGTGAGAAGTCTATCGTCACTTGACAATGACAACTATTCAGTGTGATTATTATCTACCAAATATTATAACATATATTTGAATAACAATAGCAGTTGTTGTTTGGCCTTAAGGGTAGTATATATACTGAGACAAGGCCTCATTCTTCGTTCAAGAAACATTTTTGTCAATTTGATTCTTTTAATATTTAGTTCAATATGGTGAACTCCACAGGTAAGTTGATTTTTTTTTTAATATTTCATTTATTATACTACCTACTACTAACTACCCTACTTCACGTGTATTTATTTAGACTTTTAACAATTGTCCTGATGTTTAAGAAATAAATTGCTGTTCACGGTATTGTATTTTCGTTATTTTCTCCGTGACTCATTTCTCGTTTGTATTGTATAAAATAAGCACATGAAAGATTTGTTATTATATCTGTCATTGGCACACAATATATCCTATGTGTGTAAACTACACAACACACTAAATACACATCAAATCTTCAAATTAATATATATAGAATAAGGGTTAATACTCTCGACCTTCACCAAAACAGTCTGGCTTCATTTAAAAAATAGGTGTTCTACACATACTCACAAACATACACATACATCTGTGTGTATATATATATATATATAAAACAATTTTTTACATACATAGATATAATGGGTAGATAATATACATTATTGTATCTTTCTAGTAAAAGAAAATGGTGATGTGAAGTACATAAGCATTCCGCCAGATCAAGAGGTTGTGATTGATCGCGGAATCGGTGAATATTTATATGAAAAACTAAATAAGAACAAAGATAACATTGCATTAGTAATTATTATAATTTATGATTGAGATTAAAATACACATTTGTATAATTAAAAATATTAAAAAAGACAATTGCTGTCATTGTTCTGTTATCAACGGTTATTTAACTGTAGGTGTTTGAGCTTGTAAATTATTGAAATAATTTTTAAGTTGAATTGTGAATTATGAATTCAATTCCAGTAGTAATGGATTTAGTCCAGCTCTGCTTACAATCTACTTCTAATCAACTCACGACTTGTCTTATGCTCAATTCATACATTTATTTTCGGGGGGACCAGTTTGTAATTATAAAGATATTCAATATTGACTAATAATTTTGCCTTAATAGAGGCTCCCGTAAATTTGCTTGGCAGTCGAACACTTAAGTTCGCCACACTGGTGCAGATACTTGAACCGCATGATAGATTTATACGTCAGCTGTATTTTAATCTCAGTTTAAAATTAATTATACTGCAAGATAGTAAAATGAATGCATTTCTGTTTTCTAGATAGATGCAATTACTGGACGCAAAGAGACATATTCTCAACTATTACGTCGTGTTATTCGAACATCGCGATGGCTACTTTCCTTAGGTCTTACAACCAAAGATGTAATTTCAATGTGTTCTTACAACAACATGGACTACACTGTAACAGTACTAGCGTCGTTTTTCACTGGTATTACACTTGCGGTAATGGACCCATCTTCTTCTGCCAGTAAGAATACGAACATACATATTAGTTTATTCAGAGAATAGGCCCAATTTTTGAAATTTTATTATAGTTGTGAAATTATTTTATAGGTGATATATGCCATTGTTTAAAGTTAACAAAGCCACGGCTTATATTTTGCGAAGAAGAATCTGCAGCGATGCTTCGTTCAGCAGTACAAAGCACTGGCTTGATGATTAATATCGTTGTTTATGAAGATCCGCAGAATAGCTTTAAGCTATGGGAAGCTGCAAATGAGAATAGCATTGATGATGAATCATTTCCGGTAGTCAAAGTCACGAATGTCTTGGATACAGCGATTATAACATTTAGTAGTGGTACCACTGGTTTCCAGAAAGCTGTATGTGTAACACATTACGCTCTGTATTTCCATGTTAGCGCTTTAATGAAGTAAGGAGCAGTCTTGAAGGAAATATTGTAATTATGAATAAGCTGAAGTGGTCTTCACTCGAATTTTTTATAAGTCCATTATTTTCTAATACCAGGGATCAATAAAATTAAAAATATATTGATGATGGCATTAGTGATGCCGAAACGTTGAGCTGAATAAATAATTTTTTTATAGAAATTGTTTTATTTTCTGCTTCATCCAGTCAATGAAATACACCAGTCCAGAATTTGATTTAATGTTTCTAGCCATCTTACCAAACCATTAGTATGTATGTATCAGGGACGTACAATTTGGATGGGAAATATAACTTTGTTAATTTGGGCAGCCTTTGCTGGACATGCAAGAGTTATACATAGGGTATTCAATGTAACCAATTTCTTCAAATTCTTACATGATTATGAGGTTTAAATTGTGGTGTTTGCCATAAGAATTTTTGCTGAAACTCTGTGCTAATATTATTTGTAGGTGGACCTGACGTGTGTAAATCCCCTGCAAGTGAATGAACTATTGCAACATCCAGAATATTGTCAACATGACACAAGCAAATTGAAATATGTATCTATGGTTGGAAGCGCATCAGTGTCTCGTCAAGTCGAAGAGGTCATTCATTTATTTCCACATTCAGCGATTTTGCAATCTTACGGCATGATTGAAGCGGGAGGCCTTGCATTTAAAGCGTATCAACAAAGTATTGAAGAACTACAGAGAACCAAGAAAACATCGATTGGAAAACCCATCCCTGGGTTTATATACAAAGTATATTTACAATTTACACATATAATTCCAGGAATATTTAAGTATAAATAAAATAAATAAACGTGCATAGGTTATTGGTGAGGATGAAAAATCAGTTGAGCCAAATACACCAGGCGAATTGTGTATTAAGTTCCGTGGGATAAAGAATGGGTATTTCCAACAACCTGAATTAAACGCGGACGCATTTGACTCTGAAGGTTTCCTGAAATCCGGTGATGTCGTTTACTACGATGAGCAATTACATTTTTATTACGTAGATCGTCTAAAAGATATGTTCAAATACCAAGGCTGGCATGTTAGTAACTCCGTTAGTAAAACTCGGATAGAAAAATAGGTGCTACAATAATATTCTATTCTAGATATCGCCAGTTTATATCGAAGCGGAGTTAATGTCGCATCCCAACGTAAAGGAAGCGGGTGTTATTGGTTTACCAACGGAGGACGTCGGGGAATTACCGACGGCATGCGTTTCTTTGCTTAACGCAAACCAGACTAAGCCCGAAGAGATTATTGAATATATTGCCAGTAAATAGCAAATTGTATTTATGTGGTTTATTTATATTGATTTGGATTAATTTCAGAAAAACTACCTGACCGATACCATCTGCGTGGGGGCGTTCACATAATAGACAGTGTTCCAGTCACAGGCTCCGCTAAAATATGTCGTAAAGATTTGAGGGCTATGGTCATGGAATTGAGAAATAAATCTATTGCCTAATTTATCTATACATTCCTTCGTTTAATAGATCACTATTTATATTTGTTAGCTATCTTTGTATATGCAACTTATCCCCAGTAGCACAACGTTATAGTACCAATATTGTTTGTCATATTGGCTCAATGTGGTTTGGGTTAACATAGTACTATATTACTAGAGGATTGTATTTTAATATTGGAATTATATTTTTCATCAATATTGGCAGAATATTGCAAACGAATATTGTATTCTCATACGAGATCTATATTAAATAAATATTGCATTTTCTAGGATTCCTTATATTATATGATTATTGCCGCACAATATAAAATAAGTATAACGTCTTTATATTTACCCAATGAGTAAATATGTAAATGAAATATTTATTCTATATTATATATTTAGATTAAAATATATAATAAAAACTCAAAATTAATAATAAATATATTTAATAAAGTTTATTGCACATCAGAGATATAAAACATATATAGTGTTATAGTGTAAATATATAAAAATATATTAAAAGAAATTGTTAATAAAAATAAAATATAATAATTAAAAATATATTCTAACATATATTAGTAAACTATTATAAAATTAGGGTCACCCGTGGGCACCATGTGCCCATATAGTATACAGAACATAGGTCAGTTTTGACTGATGCCGAATTTTCATGTAATTTAATAATAATAACACGGTTTTTCTTCATTTTGTATCGTTTGACTATAATAGTAATACAAATTTCCACATCGCAAATAATAATAAAGAAAAAATCGAGTTCTATCTTTGAACGCTATTTTGTTCTTAGATCACTATGCTGAGATTAACTAATCGATCGCTTATTGCATCACACTGTGTAACATCCGATAAATTTAAACTAAATTTTGTTTAACTTTGATTTTAACCTTGTATGGTGCATATGTGTTGTATCATTTAGACAGTTTCTATGATTGTATATAAAAAACAGGATTATAAATTTACTTACGATTGCTGTTTATTATTTGAATCGATTATTCAAATAATATGTATTACAAATCCTTTTTACACAACATATTTAATGATTTGACATTTGATTCATTATTGTTTTTGAATTAAATAATCAGGCTAGATTCTGAATTTTGCAGTATTAATCTGATGCAGTGTCTCAACGGCAGTTTTAAAAGTGATGATAATTAGTTATATGCTAAAATACAATGGATTGTGCCATCAAAAATAAAAGAATAAAATTGCCAACCAAATATGTTCTTAAATATGTTTGAATTATCTCTTCAAGATTTTATTTCTCTAATAATCAGAATTATAAATTTACTTCCTTGCAGTTATTATAATTTGACAAACTATAAAATCTTACCGCAACTCATATTTTCAAAAATCACTGCTTCTTGGCCATTTTGAAGTGAAAAATATTAACTATGAATTAAAATAAATGTACAGAAACACGTATTTGCTAAAAATATATGATAATTAGGCAATAATATGCACTTATTTCATATTATATACTTAAAAATTATAGCATGCTACTCCCCTTAAACTTAAGATTAAACTTTGAATTGAAGATTTATCACAAAAACTTTTTTGACATTTCATTCTGACGTTTGATTCGTTTTTGTCTATTTCAAAGCAGACTGAACAGAATCGTAGTGATTGTTTTATTTCAGTATAAACTATTTGATTTTTTTTTATAACATTATCAACAGTCGCCATGGTGCAGTGGTTAAGTGTCATGCCTTTCACCCTGGAGGTCGTGAGTTCGATCCCCGTCTATGCCAATCTGCATTTTTTTCAAAAAAGCGTTCCACACATACACACTCACTCACATACACACTCACATACACACACACTCACATACACACTCACATACAAACATTTCTGGGTTATTATATTAATGATATATAAAATATCTGGAGTGGCCTGCACTCAACTTTCTTTTACGCAGTTTTCACTAGATATAAATATATGTATATATATATAAAACCAAAACCAGCTATAAAACTAACCAATACTGTACAGAAATATCCTGAAATGTCATTTATCTAATTGAGTCTATTTTGTTTGCCTGTTGAAATAGCAGATGATCCGATTTTATAAGCTACATGCGAATCCATGGCAACGTAAACAACATATTTATAATGTTTCTTAGCATTTTTCTCGCAACTGGTAAAGTTTTTGAAAACTTATTTCAAACAAAAGTTGTGCGAAATATTAATATCTTTCATTATGAACATAACTATATTTGGCGTAAGTGTAGCCGTTCTAGTGATATTGGAGATAAAACAAAAAATGTAGAGTACACATGCACTTCCGGCTTGAATATTCTTTTCAAAAATAAGAGGTGCACATCTAGGGCATATACAAGTCTTAAGTTTGAAGTTTCATAATATTAAGTTCGACAGTTTTGGCTCTAGAGCGTTCACAGACACACACAGGCAGACAGACGTCATTCTGAAAATATATCCGTTGAAATCTCGAGTTCGAAATTTTTCATGATTACAAGACTTACTTATTACTTCGTAAAAGAAAGTAAAAATCTAAAGTGAATTGGGTTACTGTGCAAATGATTAATTTTTTTGGCCAGGTCTAAGAGGAAGTATTGGAATCTTGTTAAAGTATAGGATCATTACTTCTTTGTCTGTATATACAATTTTAGTTCATGATTTTAGTGGTCTTACCCATCCAAAAGTAATTCAATATATTTTAAGAAAAAAATTCATGCGAAATGAATGCAAGTGGATCTTTGTGTCCTGATAAATATCAAGAATTTTTTTCTTGCGGTACCAGTGAATATTTATACGAGAAAATAAATATTTACAAAGATATCATTGCAATAGTAATTATTATAATTTATGATTGCGATTAAAATACACGTATTTGAGATTTGATAATTAAAATATTAAAAAAGACAATTGTTGTCATTGTTGTTGTTATGTACGATAAATTTCTTGAAGTTGATTTGAGCTTGGGAATTATGGAAATAATAACCAGTTTGGAATTATAAAAATATTCAATATTGACTAATAATTTGGCCTTAATTTGTTTCGCGATCGAACACCTTCGCCACAAATCGACGCGCATGAAAGATTTGTATTTTAATCTCAGTTTAAATTAAACACTGGTATTAAACTTGTGGCAATGGACCCATCTTTTCCTGCCAGTGAGAACAAGAACATACATTTTAGTTTATTCAGAGAAAAATGCCCAATTTTAGAAATTTTATTATAGTTGTGAAATTATGTTATAGGTGATATATGCCATTGTTTAAAGTTAACTAAGCCACGGCTAGTATTTTGCGAACAAGAATCTGCAGAGATGCTTCGGTCATCAGTACAAAGCACTGGTTTACTGATTAATATCGTAAATTATGTATTTGGCAAGTACATTTTGAATCAGAAATACATCTATGATAATTTGGGCAGCTCTTTTTGGATATGCAAGAGTTATGCATAGGGCATTCGATGAAACAAATTTTTTCAAAATTTTACATGATTATGAGGTTGACTACGATTGGTGAACCCGTCCCTGGATTTATATACAAAGTATACATTTACACGTATAATGCCTGGAATATATTAAATAAAGCATGTATAGGTTATTGGTGAGGATGAAAGGCCAGTTGGACCAAATGAACTAGGCGAATTGCGTATTAAATACCGTGGAGTAATGAATGGGTATTTCCAACAACTGGAATTATACGCGGACGCATTTGACTCTGATGGTTTCCTGAAAACAGGTGATGTCGTTTCCTACGATGAGCAATTACGTTTTTATTACGTAGATAGTCTAAAGGAAATGTTCAAATACCAAAGCTTTCATAAATAATAAATCTTTATCAACTTTTATTGCATTCTTAAATTGTTCAAGTTTAAAAATTTATATAATGTGAGCGAATATGTCACAAATATTGTTTTGTAAAATATTCATATTTTGTATCATAATAACTACTTTTAAAAATGAATATAAATGATGAAAATATACAATTTTATGGTGGGATTTGGGCACAAATACAATTGGAATTAACGAATTTAAATCTTAAAAATAAATTATATAAGTACTTTTTGGCATATTATTTTATTGTAATTCTTTGATTCTGATAATAGTGAGAAGTCTATCGTCACTTGACAATGACAACTATTCAGTGTGATTATTATCTACCAAATATTATAACATATATTTGAATAACAATAGCAGTTGTTGTTTGGCCTTAAGGGTAGTATATATACTGAGACAAGGCCTCATTCTTCGTTCAAGAAACATTTTTGTCAATTTGATTCTTTTAATATTTAGTTCAATATGGTGAACTCCACAGGTAAGTTGATTTTTTTTTTAATATTTCATTTATTATACTACCTACTACTAACTACCCTACTTCACGTGTATTTATTTAGACTTTTAACAATTGTCCTGATGTTTAAGAAATAAATTGCTGTTCACGGTATTGTATTTTCGTTATTTTCTCCGTGACTCATTTCTCGTTTGTATTGTATAAAATAAGCACATGAAAGATTTGTTATTATATCTGTCATTGGCACACAATATATCCTATGTGTGTAAACTACACAACACACTAAATACACATAAAATCTTCAAATTAATATATATAGAATAAAGGTTAAGACTCTCGACTTTCACCAAAACAGTCTGGCTTCATTTAAAAATAGGTGTTCTACACATACTCACAAACATACACATACATCTGTGTGTATATATATATATATATATATATATATATATATATATATATATATATAAAACAATTTTTTACATACATAGATATAATGGGTAGATAATATACATTATTGTATCTTTCTAGTAAAAGAAAATGGTGATGTGAAGTACATAAGCATTCCGCCAGATCAAGAGGTTGTGATTGATCGCGGAATCGGTGAATATTTATATGAAAAACTAAATAAGAACAAAGATAACATTGCATTAGTAATTATTATAATTTATGATTGAGATTAAAATACACATTTGTATAATTAAAAACATTAAAAAAGACAATTGCTGTCATTGTTCTGTTATCAACGGTTATTTAACTGTAGGTGTTTGAGCTTGTAAATTATTGAAATAATTTTTAAGTTGAATTGTGAATTATGAATTCAATTCCAGTAGTAATGGATTTAGTCCAGCTCTGCTTAGAATCTACTTCTGTTCAACTCACGACTTGTCTTATACCCAATTCATCCATTTATTTTCGGGGGGACCAGTTTGTAATTATAAAGATATTCAATATTGACTAATAATTTTGCCTTAATAGAGGCTCCCGTAAATTTGCTTGGCGATGGAACACTTAAGTTTGCCACACACTGGTGCAGAAACTTGAACCGCATGATAGATTTATACGTCAGCTGTATTTTAATCTCAGTTTAAAATTAATTATACTGCAAGATAGTAAAATGAATGCATTTCTGTTTTCTAGATAGATGCAATTACTGGACGCAAAGAGACATATTCTCAACTATTACGTCGTGTTATTCGAACATCGCGATGGCTACTTTCCTTAGGTCTTACAACCAAAGATGTAATTTCAATGTGTTCTTACAACAACATGGACTACACTGTAACAGTACTAGCATCGTTTTTCACTGGTATTAAACTTGCGCCACTGGACCCATCTTCTCCTGCCAGTAAGAACACGAACATATATTTTAGAGAACAGGCCTAATTTTTGAAATTTTACTATAATTGTGAAATTATGTTATAGGTGATATATGCCATTGTTTAAAGTTAACTAAGCCACGGCTAATATTTTGCGAACAAGAATCTGCAGCGATGCTTCGTTCAGTAGTACAAAGCACTGGTTTACTGATTAAAATCGTTGTTTATGATGATCCTCAGAATAGCTTTAAGCTATGGGAAGTTGCAAATGAGAATAGCATTGATGATGAATCATTTCCGGTAGTCAAAGTCACGAATGTCTTGGATACAGCGATTATATTATTTAGTAGTGGTACCACTGGTTTCCAGAAAGCTATATGTGTAACACATTACGCTCTGTATTTCCATGCAAGCGCGTTATTGAAGTAAGGAGCAGTCTTGAAGGAAATATTGTAATTATGAATAAGCTGAAGTGGTCTTCACTCGACTTTTTTATAATTCCACTATTTACTAATACCAGGCATCACGCCATCATCAGGAGTTTGGATAGTTAATAATTTGAAAAATCAATAAATAAAATTAAATTTATATTGATGATGGCATTAGTGATGCCGAAACGTTGAGCAGAATAAATAATTTTTTATAGAAATTGTTTTATTTTCTGCTTCATCCAGTCAATGAAATACACCAGCCAATAATCATTTAATGTTTCTAGCCATCTTACCAATCCATTAGTATTTATGTATCAGGGAAGTACAATTTGGATGGGAAATATAACTTTGTTAATTTTGGCAGTCTTTGCTGGACATACAAGGGTTATGTATAGAGCATTCGATGTAACCAATTTCTTCAAATTCTTACATGATTATGAGGTTCATATTGTAGTGTTTACCATAAGAATTTTTGCTGAAACTCTGTGCTAATATTTTTTGTAGGTGAGCCTGACGTGTGTAACTCCACTGCACGTGAATAAACTATTGCAACATCCAGAATATTGTCAACATGACACAAGCAAATTGAAATATGTATCTATTGTTGGAAGCGCATCAGTGTCTCGTCAAATCGAAGAGGTCATTCATTTATTTCCACATTCAACGATTTTGCATGATTACGGCATGACTGAAGCTGGAGGCCCTATATTTAAACCGGGTCAACAAACTATTGAAGATCTACAGAGAACCAAGAAAACAACGATTGGCAAACCCATCCCTGGGTTTATATACAAAGTATATTTAAAATCTACACATATAATGCATGGAATATATAAGTATATAAATAAAATAAATAAACGTGCATAGGTTATTGATGAGGATGAAAGACCAGTTGAACCAAATACTCCAGGTGAATTGCGTATTAAATTCCGTGGAGTAATGAAAGGGTATTACCAACAACCGGAATTAAACGCGGACGCATTTGACTCTGAAGGTTTCCTGAAATCCGGTGATGTCGTTTACTACGATGAGCAATTACGTTTTTATTTCGTAGATCGTCTAAAAGAAATGTTCAAATACCAAGGCTGGCTTGTTAGTAACTCCGTTAGTAAAACTCGGATAGAAAAATAGGAGCTACAATAATATTATATTCTAGATATCCCCAGTTTATATCGAAGCGGAGTTAATGTCGCATCCCAACGTAAAAGAAGCGGCTGTCATTGGTTTACCAATGGAGGACGTCGGGGAATTACCGACGGCATGCGTCTCTTTGCTTGACCCAAGCCAGACTAAGCCCGAAGAGATTATTGAATATATTGCCAGTAAATAGCATATTGTATTTATGTGGTTTATTTATATTGATTTGGATTAATTTCAGAAAAACTACCTGACCGATACCATCTGCGTGGGGGCGTTCACATAATAGACAGTGTTCCTGTCACAGGTTCTGCTAAAATACGTCGCAAGGATTTGAGAGCTATGGTCATGGAATTGAGAAATAAATCTATTGCCTAATTTATCTATACTTGCCTTCGTTTTATAGAACACTCTGTAGTCTGGTTAGCTATCTTTGTATATGCAACTTATATTATTTAAATAAAACTTTATTAATCAACTTGTTTTGCTTTTTACAAAATTATGATTATTTATTGATTAAAAATATATTACGGTTGCATTGTTACACTTTTGGTCAAAGTTGTATGTGTTAATTATAATAAAACTACCCGAACCCTATCATGCTGAAGTTAATCCGATTTATTTTTATAGATGCGAAATTTCATAACTAGTTCTTGGTAAAAATATTAATTTATTTGCACAATTTCGGAGATATATCTCGAAAACTGGAGGTTATAGAAAATTAATACTTTTACCTGGTATTTTCTATGCAACTACGCATCCACTGATATTTTTTTATAAAATAAATAGGTCGAGCTTGAATCAGTATCCGGTATATTAATTTCTCATAACCGTTGTCACATATAAATTAATTTTATAAAGTGACTGCATTTCCCAAGAAATTGTTTTATTTTCTTCTTCATCCAGTCAAGAAAATACACGCAGTTCAAATTTTATTTAATGTTTCTAGCCGTCTTCCCAACCCAATAAAGTTTATGTACTTGGCAAGTACATTTTGATCGGAAATACAGCTATGATAATTTGGGCAGCTGTTTTTGGACATGCAAGAGTGGTCATGGAATTGAGAAATATATCTATTGCCTAATTTATCTACACATGTATACGCCTTCGTTTAATAGATCACTCTGAATTTTTGTTAGCTATCTTTGTATGCAACTTATATTATATTATTAAAATAAAATAGATCTTTATCAACTTTTTTAGCATTCTAAAAATATTGTTTTGTAAAATATTCATATTTTGTATCATAATAACTGCTTTTAAAAATGAATATAAATGATGAAACTATAGAATATTTATGGTGGGATTTGGGCACAAATACATTTGACAATGACAAATTTAAAACTTGAAATAAATATATATGTACTTTTTGGCATATTATATTATTGTAATTCTTTTGATTCTGATAATAGTGAGAAGTCTATAGTCACTTGACAATGACAACTATTCAGTGTGATTATTATCTACCAAATATTATAACATATATTTGAATAACAATAGCAGTTGTTGTTTGGCCTTAAGGGTAGTGTATATATACTGAGACAAGGCCTCATTGTTCGTTCAAGAAACATTTTTGTCAATTTGATTCTTTTAAAATTTAGTTCAATATGATGAGCGGCACAGGTAAGTTGATTATTTTTTTTAAATATTTCATTTATTATACTACCTACTATTAACTACCCTACTTCACGTGTATTTATTTAGACTTTTAACAATTGTCCTGACATTTAAGAAATTATAAAGTCTTAAGTTTGAAGTTTCATAATTTTTCGCTCGACAGTTTTGGCCCTAGAGCGTTCACAGACATACAGACACACACACACACACAAACACAAAAAAAAAAAAATATATATATATAATAAACAATATTTTAAATTTTTTACATACATAGATATAATGGGTATATAATATACAATATTGTACCTTTTTATTAAACGAAAATGGTGATGTGAAGTACATAAGCATTCCGCCAGATCAAGAGGTTGTGATTGATCGCGGAATCGGTGAATATTTATATGAAAAAATAAATATGAACAAAGATAACATTGCATTAGTAATTATTATAATTTATGATTGAGGTTAAAATACACATATGTATAATTAAAATATTATTGAATATTATTGAAATAATTTTTAAGTTGAATTGTGAATTATGAATTCAATTCCAGTAGTAATGGATTTAGTCCAGCTCTGCTTAGAATCTACTTCTGTTCAACTCACGACTTGTCTTATGCCCAATTCATCCATTTATTTTCGGGGGGGACCAGTTTGTAATTATAAAGATATTCAATATTGTCTAATAATTTTGCCTTAATGGAGGCTCCCGTAAATTTGCTTGGCAGTCGAACACTTAAGTTCGCCACACTGGTGCAGATACTTGAACCGCATGATAGATTTATACGTCAGCTGTATTTTAATCTCAGTTTAAAATTAATTATACTGCAAGATAGTAAAATGAATGCATTTTTGTTTTCTAGATAGATGCAATTACTGGACGCAAAGAGACATATTCTCAACTATTACGTCGTGTTATTCGAACATCGCGATGGCTACTTTCCTTAGGTCTTACAACCAAAGATATAATTTCAATGTGTTGTTACAACAACATGGACTACAGTGCAACAGTACTAGCGTCGTTTTTCACTGGTATTAAACTTGCGCCAATGGACCCATCATCTCCTGCCAGTAAGAACCAAAACATACATTTTAGTCTATTCAGAGAATTAGTTTATTCGTTGAATAGGCCCAATTTTTGAAATTTTGTTATAGTTGTGAAATTATGTTATAGGTGATATATGCTATTATTTAAAGTTAATTAAGCCACGGCTAGTATTTTGTGATCAAGAATCTGCAGAGATGCTTCGTTCAGTAGTACAAAGCACTGGTTTACTGATTAATATCGTTGTTTATGAAGATCCGCAGAATAGCTTTAAGCTATGGGAAGCCGCAAATGAGAATAGCATTGATGATGAATCATTCCCGGTAGTCAAAGTCACGAATGTCTTGGATACAGCGATTATAATATTTAGTTGTGATACCACTGGTTTCCAGAAAGCTGTATGTGTGACACATTATGCTATGTATTTCCATGCAAGCGCTTTATTGAAGTAAGGAGCAGTCTTGAAGGAAATATTGTAATTATGAATAAGCTGAAGTGGTCTTCACTCGACTTTTTTATAATTCCACTATTTACTAATACCAGGCATCACGCCATCATCAGGAGTTTGGATAGTTAATAATTTGAAAAATCTTCCCGTTGTACAAGGTTCGATAAAAATAATTAAATATATATATATTGATGATGGCATTGGTGATGCCAAAACGTTGAGCAGAATAAATATTTTTTTTATAGAAATTGTTTTATTTTCTTCTCCATCCGACTGGATTTAACTATAAAATACACCCAATCCAAATTTGATTTAATGTTTCTAGGCATCTTCCCAACCCATTAGTCTTTATGTATTTGGCAAGTACATCTTGGGTCGGAAATACATTCATGATAATTTGGGCAGCTCTTTTTGGACATGCAAAAGTTATGCATAGGGCATTCGATGAAACCAATTTCTTCAAATTCATACATGATTATGAGGTTCAAATTGTGGTGTTCATCATAAGTAATTTTGTTGATATTTTGTGCTAATATTTTTTGTAGGTGGAACTAACTTATATCGTTACCCTGCACGCGAATAAACTATTGCAACATCCAGAATATTATCAACATGACACAAGCAAATTGAAATATGTATTTCTTCTTGGAAGCGCATCAGTGTCTCGTCAAATCGAAGAGGTCATTCAGATATTTCCACATTCAGCGATTATGCATTGTTACGGCATGACTGAAGTTGGAGGCCCTATATTTAAAGCGTGTCAACAAACTTTTGAAGATCTACAGAGAACCAAGAAAACATCGATTGGAATACCCATCCCTGGGTTTATATACAAAGTATATTTAAAATTTACACATATAATTCCGGGAACATAAAAGTATATATAAAATAAATAAACGTGCATAGGTTATTGATGAGGATGGAAGACCAGTTGAGCCAAATGAACCAGGCGAATTGCGTATTAAGTTCCGTGGCGTAAAGAATGGGTATTTCCAACAACCGGAATTAAACGCGGACGCATTTGACTCTGAAGGTTTCCTGAAAACCGGTGATGTCGTTTACTACGATGAGCAATTACATTTTTATTACGTAGATCGTTTAAAAGAAATGTTCAATTACCAAGGCTGGCTTGTTAGTAACTCCGTTAGTAAAACTCGGATAGAAAAATAGGTACTACAATAATATTCTATTCTAGATATCCCCAGTTTATATCGAAGCGGAGTTAATGTCGCATCCCAACGTAAAGGAAGCGGCTGTTATTGGCTTACCAACGGAGGACGTTGGGGAATTACCGACAGCATGCGTCTCTTTGCTTGACCCAAGCCAGACTAAGCCCGAAGAGATTATTGAATATATTGCCAGTAAATAGCATATTGTATTTATGGGGTTTATTTATGTTAATTTGGATTCATTTCAGAAAGACTACCTGACCGATACCATCTGCGTGGGAGTGTGCACATAATTGACAGTGTTCCAGTCACAGGCTCCGCTAAATTACGTCGCAAAGATGTGAGAGCTATGGTCATGGAATTGAGAAATAAATCTATTGCCTAATATATCTATACATGCCTTCGTTTAATAGATCACTCTGTAGTCTTGTTAGCTATCTTTGTATATGCAAATTATATTATTAAAATAGAACTTAATTAATCAACTTGTTTTGCTTTCTACAAAATTATGATTATTTATTGAATAAAAATATATTACGGTCGCATTGTTATACATTTGGTCAAAGTTTTATGTGTTAATTATAATAAAACTACTCAAAGCCTATCTGAAGCAAAACTTGGAAGTTAATCCGATTTATTTTTATAGATGCGAAATTTCATAACTAGTTCTTGGTAAAAATATTTATTTATTTGCCACAATTTCGGAGATTTATCTCGAAAACTGGAGGTTATAGAAAATTCATATTTTTACCAGGTATTTTCTATGCAACTACGCTTTGGCTGATATTTTTTTATAAAATAAATAGGTCGAGCTTGAATCAGTAACCGGTATATTAGTTTCTCATAACCGTTGTCACTTATAGATACAATTTAATTCTGTAGCATACAAAATACGTTGTATACCGTGTAATAATTTTATCTTAATTACGGAATACACAATCTATAATACGTCGTAAATATAATTCGCAATTGAAATCAGATAGTTTAAGGTCAAATGGTCCAAATTTCATTAATATAACATAGATTACAGATAAAATAATTAAAAAAATATATATGTGTCCTTTCACTATCTGTGTTTATAATAATGCTTTATTCTGTTTTAAATTCACTTTACGATTGATATGAAACAAAAGCTGGAGAGGCCTTCACTCATCTTTTCACTATCTGTTTAAATATAATGCTTAATTTGGTTTTAAATTCGCCTTACGTTTGCTAGTGAAACGTACAAATTAAATAATCATTTTCAAAGGCGATTTATCAGTAAATGGTACGTTTCTCGAAAAAACTTTTTAGGTAATAGTTGCTTGAAATTTTAATATCTTCAACTTTTATAAGAATCGCTTTTTCTCTAACGCAACCAGTTTCTGAGATATTGAGAATATACTGTTTCTTCCGGTTAGGAATTTGTATTTTCGTTAAGTTTGCAGTTTCACAATTTTTCGTTCGACAGTTTAGCCTCTAGAGCGTTTACAGTCATACACAGACGTCATTCCGAAAATAGTCGATGCAAGGAGGTCAAAACGTGTATATCCGTTGAAATCTCGAGTTCGAAATTAAATATTAAAAATACACTAAATTGGTGTCTCTATGCTTGTTATAAATCTGAGAATAGTAAGAATGTTACAGACACACCGTGTAAAAATCGGCAGTAATGTTTAGTACGTAGGTGATAAATGACAAATATTTGGCTAGCAAATCCATAATAGATTGTATCATGATTATAATAGCCAAAAAAACCAAATTTTATCTACTATGAACAATTGATGATTTATCAGATAATTAGATAAGAGATTTCTGAAATCCCGAGTGATTCTTATCTACCATATTGCATATATTTGTTTAAGAATATCAATTGTTGTGTTGCCCCACTAAAGAGATAATTTATCTCATTGGTCAAAGTAAATTGTGATTGTAAAATTACTTTACATTACAGTCCTCACTGAGACAAGGTCTATTTGTTCTCCTACAATAAGAATCTTTGTCAAATATTTTTTTTAAATTAAATACAATATGGTGAGCGACACAGGTAAGTTGATTTTTAATTAAATATACATATTTCATATTTATTACTTACAATTTGAAAAAATAAAATTCAAAATTATAATATTTAATAATTTTTTATGGGCTTTGAGTTATCACTATGAAAAAATCTTGTAAATATAAATATCTTAGAATTATTAGTAGAATTTTTGAGTGTTTTAATAGTTTTTATAACGGCAGTATTAAGGGGGGCTCCAAATTTTGGGGCCCTATAACTCGTACAGCGAGCTAATAAGACTATTTTCTATAAATGCTTATATAAGATAAACAAGTGTGTAATAAGTACCTACACTGTAAAAATATGTTACATCTTTAGACTTAAACATACAATGTATAGCAAATTTCTAGAGATTCTTCAGTTTTGTTACATATTTATTTATATTTAATGTACTCTTACTTTGGTAATTGCCATTTTTTTAACATGCGTACTGCGTAAGTTATTTCGTATTATGTATGTGTAGAACGTTTTGTTTATAATAATACAAACTGATATGAGTCAGGATTAAACCATAATTGCCAGTATGCCAAACAAAAAACCTTAATTTTACAATTTCCTTTTTATTTAACTGTCCTACAACTATGATAATCTATATTTTATGAATATGCTCTTAGTACACTCCTGTACGCTACTTATTATGCACTTAATAAATTCGTGATAACATCTACATATTCCATATGTTTTATTTTTAATAATATTTGTAATTGATTTTATTTTTAATTCGCGCGATGTCACTGACATTTTGGTTGACCTTTGGGCAATATGTTTACGTGTTGACTACATATTTAGAATCACAGCAAAATTAAATTTATAAATCCAGTTTGTTTAAACAATGCCTTCACAACAACAACAAAGTTTATAATTGATTCTGTTAATTTTATTGTTGTGAATGCTAGCATTGCTTGTCGTAATACAAACTGAATTATTATTTGTAATTTCTAGACTAAAGCACACAAAAATTACCTTATTTTAATATTATTTCTTTCGAGTCACGATTAAATAATCAAATTGTGCAACTTTTTCGAATATTTTTATTATTTTATTAAGTATTTTATGTACTTAAAATATATTTACTGTGTAGACTTTTTTCTTCTGGATGCGCCAGTTTGGAAATGTGATTTTGTGTAACTCGTGACGCAAAACGAGGCATTTCTAAACTATAGTTACATAAATAGCTTTTGTTTTAATACGTAGAATGTGTGTTTTTTTTTAGTAAACTATAGCGAGAATGGGGAAGAAAAATACATCGGTATACCGCGAGAGGAAGAGATGGTGGTTGATAGAGGAATCGGTGAATATTTATATGAAGGAATGAATAATTACAAAGATAACATTGCACAGGTAATTATTATAAGTAGTGACCTTGAAAATAAAATATGCAATCAAGAGAATTCTCTCATCGTTGTAATGAAGGGTATTTAATGGTTTTATCACCGCATCAAGTGGACACTTGGGCTTATCTCCCAAATAATTAATTACTTTTAACAGAAGTTCTAAATTTAGTTATAAAAATATTTAATTCTGCTAAATATTTAATATTTACTTGAAATAGCAAATTTAAGTACATGCCAGCCTTAATGGAAGCTTCCTTGAAATTTGTTAAGGGAATGAACACTTAAGTTCGCCACATACTGGTGCGGAAACTCGATTTGCATTATAGATTTGTATGGCAGATATATTTAAATTTCAGTTTGAATTTGATTATATTGCAAGGTAGTAAAATGATTGTATTTCTGTATTCTAGATAGATTCAATTACTGGACGTAAAGATACATATTCACAATTATTACGTCGTGTTATTCGAACATCGCGATGGCTACTTTCCTTAGGTCTTACAACCGAAGATATAATTTCAATGTGTTGTTACAACAACATGGACTATACTGTAACAGTACTAGCATCGTTTTTCACTGGTATTAAACTTGCGCCACTGGACCCATCTTCTCCTGCCAGTAAGAACCAGAACATACATTTTAGTCTATTCAGAGAATAGGGCCAATTTTTGAAATTTTACTATAGTTGTGAAATTATGTTATAGGTGATATATGCCATTGTTTAAAGTTAACTAAGCCACGACTAGTATTTTGCGAACAAGAATCTGCAGAGATGCTTCGTTCAGCAGTACAAAACACTGGTTTACTGATTAAAATCGTTGTTTATGAAGATCCGCAGAATAGCTTTAAGCTATGGGAAGCCGCAAATGAGAATAGCATTGATGATGAATCATTTCCGGTAGCTAAAGTCACGAATGTGTTGGATACAGCGATTATATTATTTAGTAGTGGTACCACTGGCTTACAGAAAGCTGTATGTGTGACACACTACGCTCTGCGCTATCATGCAAACGCTGCAAAAGAGTAAGTCACATAATTTTAACGCTACGAAGTGTAGAAATAAATGGAGTATTGTAATTGTTACTCTACCGTTATTACTTTTTTGGCAAAGTCTAAGAGAATCATGATAAAGTACAGGATCATTACTACTTTGTGTGTATATACAATTTTAGTTCATGTTTCTAGTGGTCTTACCCATCCAAAAGTACTAATGACCGTGTCAAGTCCATATTGGATCTCAAATATATCTCTGTTAATTTGGGCCGCCCTTTTTGGAAGTGCAAGAGTAATGTATAGGACATTCGATGCAACAAATATCATCAAAATATTACATGATTATGAGGTAAATTTTATGGTGTTTGCCATAAGAGTTATCGCTGAATATTTGTACAAATATGTTTTGTAGGTGGAATTAACATTTTTCACTCCCCTGAACGCTAATACACTAAGGCAACATCCAGAATATTGCCAGCATGACACTAGCAAATTAAAATATGTATTTATTGGTGGGAGCGCGTCTGTGCCTCGTCAAATCGAAGATGTCATTCGACTATTTCCACACTCAACGGTTTGTAATGGTTACGGCATGACTGAAATAGGAGGTCTAGGTTTTACTATGAGCGTACAAACTATTGAAGAACTACAGAGAACCAAGAAAACATCGATTGGCCAACCCATTCCTGGGTTTAAATACAAAGTATACATACATATATATATATATATATATATATATATATATATATATATATATATATATATATATATATATATATATATATATTTAAAATAAATAATCGTGTATAGGTTATTGGTGAGGATGATAGACCAGTTGAGGCAAATGAACCAGGCGAATTGCGTATTAAATATCGTGGAGTAATGCCTGGGTATTACCAACAACCTGAATTAAACGCGGACACATTTGACTCTGAAGGTTTCCTGAAAACCGGTGATATCGTTTACTACGATGAGCAATTACGTTTTTATTACGTAGATCGTCTAAAAGAAATTTTCAAATACCAAAGCTTTCATGTTAGTATAGCGTTAATAAAACTTGGATAGAAAAATTGGTGCTACAATAATATTATATTCTAGATATCCCCAGTTTATATCGAAGCGGAGCTAATGACGCATCCCAACGTAAAGGAAGCGGCTGTCATTGGTTTACCAACGGAGGACGTCGGGGAATTACCGACGGCATGCGTCTCTTTGCATGACCCTAGTCAGACTCAGCCCGAAGAGATTATTGAATATATTGCCAGTAAATAGCAAATTGTATTTATGTGGTTTATTTATGTTGATTTGGATTCATTTCAGAAAAATTACCTGACCGATATCATCTGCGTGGAGGTGTATATATAATTGACCGTGTTCCAATTACTGCCTCCGGTAAATTACGCCGCAAAGGTTTGAGAGCTATGGTCATGGAATTGAGAAGTAAATCTATTGCCTAATTTATCTATACATGTATACGCCTTCGTTTAATGCAACTTATATTATATTATTTAAATTAAATAAATCTTAATTAAATAACTTGTTTTGCTTTCTATTAATGTTCTTGTTTAAAATAAAAAGAATGAAAATAACCATATTGTTTTGTAAAATATTCATAATTTCGTATCTACATTTAAAAAAAGGGTAAAAAATAAGCAATAATAAAATTCTATATGGTTAGAATTATAACACGGCGTTCACATAAATTCATTTGATAGTGCCTATTTTTGAGTTGACGTGTGTGTGTGAACGTTCTAAAAAAAATTCAATGGAAATTTGTATATTGCCCAGATGAAAACAAATTACTACTTTTTCACATATTATAATTATTATTTAATTATTCTGATAACTGTGAGAATATGTACATTGCAAAAACTTTGCTATTAATGTTTACTAAGTTACGTATATTTGATTAACAATAGCAGTTGTTGTCTGGGCCCAATATAGATATAATATTTTGGCAGTATATATATACCTAAGCCATTACTGAGATAAGGCATAATTCTGTGATTTCCTTCAAGATACATCTTTGTCAATTTGATTCTCTTAAAATTAAATTCAATATGAGCTGCACAGGTGAGTTGAATTTTTGTATTTTATATATTTATATATATATATATATATATATATATATATATATATATATATATATATATATATATATATATATATATATATACTAGGGTCACCCGTGGGCAACGTGTGCCCATATGGTACAAGGAATATAGGTCAGTTTTGACGGGTGTAGAATTTTCTTGTAAATTATAGTTACAATATAAGAATAAGGGATTACCCTTACACGGTTTTCCTTCAGTTTGTATTGTTTAACAGACTTAAAAATAATTAAATATTCATAATTTGATATATTTTTCCAGCCAATCATGTGTCTAAATATGTTTGAATTAACTCTTCAAGATTTTGTTTATTATTTAATTTATAATTTAATTTATAAATTTATTTACTGCATCTATTTGTAGTTAAATATATTGTACAATGCACATTTTATATTATTTAATAATTTGATGCATGTTTTTATTGTTTTCTAAATTATATGATGTAATAAAATAATGAATGATTAAGAATTTGGACAGTTAATGAAAATTGTTAATAATCATTATTTGTATAAATGTATGAAATTGAAACAATTCATTCTGATAACAAAGTCGAAAAAAGCGCGATAACTTTGAAGTACTACTTGATGGCACTTCATACTTCATACCCTTGGCTGAAGTTTATAGTTTGAAGTTTGAAGATATTTGTCAACATGAATAAAATGGTTGTGTTATCTGAATGACGATGCAATGTCAAAAATAGTTGTACAACTCGTGGACTGTATTCATTTGCAGAAACAAATAACAAATTCTGTATTAATACATAAAAATAATGATGATGTTTATGTTGATTTAATAAATAGATGGGTTTTGCTATTTTTAATTACTAAATTGACAGATATACCTTAATTATAAAATATTTTGCTGCTAGCAATTAGCGAAACGACCAGCGCTAGCTTTCCTACCTCTTCAAGAATCTAATATTACTTCATAATTTGTCTATTGCTTTTATTAAATGTTGTAACTGCGGTATTTCTGCGAACTGAATACAAACAATATTTGTACACGTGCATTAAAACAGTCTCCATGCGCATGTATTATTACACAAACATCGGGATTATAAATTTACTTACGGTTTCTGTTTTCTAATTGAATCGATTATTCCAAAAATATGTGTATTACAAACAATTTTACACAACACTTCTTCTTTATAGTAAACGAGTATGGTGATGAAAAGTACATTAGTATATCACCAGATCAAGAGATGGTGATTGATCGTGGAATCGGTGAATATTTATATGAGAAAATAAATATGAACAAAGATAACATTGCACAAGTAATTAACACGATTTATGATTGAGATTAAAATAGACGTGTGTGTGTGATTAATTAATTAAAATAAACAAATAAACATTTGTTGTCAAGGAACTGTAAACTGTAGGTAATTAAAGCCTGGGAATTATGGAAATTATTTTTAAGTTGAATAGTAAATTATAAATTCAATTCCACTAGTAATTGTTTTGTTCCATTCTCTATATTCATGCAAATTCATTAAACCATTCATAAACGCCTTTTGTTCCGCTTACAACTTATCTTACATCTCAATCATATTCCTGCTAGCTAATTTGTTACACGCCCGAACACTTAAGTTCGCCACACACTGGTTCAGGAACTCGCATCGCATAAAAGATTTGTGCGTCACAAGTATTTTAATCTCAGTTTAAATTTAATTATACTAGAAGATAGCAAAATGAATGCATTTCTATTTTCTAGATAGATTCAATTACTGGACGCAAAGAGACATATTCACAATTATTACGTCGTGCAATTCGAACATCGCGATGGCTACTATCCTTAGGTCTTACAACCAAAGATATAATTTCAATGTGTTGTTACAACAACATGGACTACACTGTAACAGTACTAGCGTCGTTTTTCACTGGTATTAAACTTGCGCCAATGGACCCAACTTCTCCTGCCAGTAAGAACCAGAACATACATTTTAGTCTATTCAGAGAATAGGGCCCAATTTTAGAAATTTTATTATAGTTGTGAAATTATGTTATAGGTGATATATGCCATTGTTTAAAGTTAACTAAGCCACAGCTAGTATTTTGCGAACAAGAATCTGCAGCGATGCTTCGTTCAGCAGTACAAAGCACTGGTTTAGTGATTAAAATCGTTGTTTATGATGATCCTCAGAATAGCTTTAAGCTATGGGAAGCCGCAAATGAGAATAGCATTGATGATGAATCATTTCCGGTAGCTAAAGTCACGAATGTGTTGGATACAGCTATTATATTATTTAGTAGTGGCACTACTGGCTTACAGAAAGCTATATGTGTAACACATTACGCTCTGTATTTCCTCCCAATTGTTATGAACAAGTAAGCCACATAATCTTAACACTACCAAGCGTAGAAAAGAATGGAAGAAGCTTAGAGGGAAGTATTGTAATTATGAAGAAAAGCTGGAGTGGTCTTCAACCTTCTTTGAATAATTAGAATACTTCCTTTTATATATATATATATATATATATATATATATATATATATATATATATATATATATATATATATATATATATATATATATATATTTGTATACAATTTCAGTTAATGTTTCTAGGCGATATTCCCCAAAAGTGCAAATGGCCACGCCAAGTCCATTTTGGATCGGAAATGTATTTATTTTAACTTGGGCAACCTTTTTTGGAAATGCAAGAGTTATGTATAGGAAATTCGATAAAACAAATTTCATCAAAATATTACATGATTATGAGGTTATTATTATGATATTTGCCAGCTGAATTATTGCTGAAATATTATACTATAATTATTTATAGGTGGAACATACGATTATCAGTCCCCTGAACGCCAATCAACTGATGCAGCATCCAGAATATTGTCAACATGACACAAGCAAACTAAATTATGTATTTATTGCCGGAAGCGCATCTGTGCCCCAGCAGATCGAACAGATCATTCGACTATTTCCGAATTCGACAGTTTTGAATACTTACGGCATGACTGAAATGGGAGGTATTTTATTTTATAGTTGCGAAGTAACTATTGATGAACTACAGAGGACCAAGAAAACAACGATTGGCGAACCCATCCCTGGATTAATATACAAAGTATACATTTACACATGCCTGAAATATATATATATATATATATTAAATAAATAAACGTGTATAGGTTATTGATGAGGATGATAGACCAGTTGAACGAAATACTCCAGGCGAATTGCGTATTAAATACCGTGGAGTAATGAATGGGTATTTCCAACAACCTGAATTATACGCGGACGCATTTGACGCTGAAGGTTTCCTGAAAACCGGTGATATCGTTTACTACGATGAGCAATTACGTTTTTATTACGTAGATCGTCTAAAAGAAATTTTCAAATACCAAGGCTGGCATGTTAGTAACGTTAGTAAAACTTGGATAGAAAAATAGGTGCTACAATAATATTCTATTCTAGATATCCCCAGTTTATATCGAAGCGGAGTTAATGTCGCATCCCAACGTAAAGGAAGCGGCTGTCATTGGTTTACCAACGGAGGACGTCGGGGAATTACCGACGGCATGCGTCTCTTTGCATGACCCTAGCCAGACCAAGCCCGAAGAGATTATTGAATATATTGCCAGTAAATAGCAAATTGTATTTATGTGGCTTATTTATGTTGATTTGGATTCATTTCAGAAAAACTACCAGACCGATACCATCTGCGTGGGGGTGTGCACATAATTGACAGTGTTCCAGTCACTGCCACCGGTAAATTACGCCGCAAAGATTTGAGAGCTATGGTCATGGAATTGAGAAATAAAACTATTGCCTAATTTATCAATACATGTACCTTCGTTTAATAGATCACTCTGTATTTTTGTTAGCTATCTTTGTATATGCAATTTATTTAACTAAAATAAAACGATTTGCAAACTTCCTTTTAGACTTCGTACTTTCGATTACAAGAGTAAATTTACCCACTACTGGTTTAACAGCGTTATGTGAATTGAATTAATTATATTGAGCTAATAATATGTCTCCCTTTCAAGCCAGCACCCCGGATATTTGCGAATAATATAACGGCGTAGCTCGTCATAGCCAACAATCAATATCGCAAATGGTACTCCAGGTAACCACCACTGAAATCTAAAACAACAGATACCAATAAATGATTCTATATATATATATATTTGTGTGTCACATATTACTTAAGTGGAAACATCTTCATAGCTGGACCCAGTCCGGGACAGTACGCGAGAAACGAAGCTAATGCCACCTCGAAGAATATAGAGAAATTTAGCATTTTGTTACTATAAAATAACATGAATTAATTCCAATTATAATCATAGCAAACCCTGAAAATGGTTACGTCATTTTTTGTTCGCAGAGTGAGTTCCGCCTGGTCTTGCAGATGAGCAGATCCGAGATCTGTACAACGACAATCGCGATGAAGAAGGCCGTGGAGCAGGTGTACTCAAGTAATTTCCGGTTCGCGTACGTCTGTAACAGTGTTTATTCACGGAGAGGAAAATGCGTATGGGCAGCCGAATATTTTTAATACCCATTCTTGTCCATATGTGTCAAGGAGATCATTAATATTCTTATCTTCCCATTGTGCTCTAATACCGAGTAGTGTCCGGGGCAAGAAACCCGATTCAGCCATTACTACAAAGTAGGCAAAGAATCCAGCTGCAGTTTGGATCATTCCAATCTGACCGTACGCCAAGGAAATCAATCTTAAATCAAATCATTATGAAATTGTTCGAATCTCCTTGAACTTATTAATAATACCTGTAATTCACTAATTTATCGTATTGTGCATTACGTGGTTTTCGCTTCATAATGTCGGACTCAGGTTTTTCATATGCTAGTGAAATCGCAGGTAACTACCAATGAAATGTGTTAATAAAAAGCAATTCTAAAATGCATAAATGCTTACCAAATCGGTGCCGATATCAATACACAGAATATCAATAACTCCCAATGGTAGCGGAATGTTGAATAGAATAAATGCCAAAAATGGAGACATCTCCGGGATGTTAGAAGTGAGTGTGTACGCAATAGATTTCTTTAAATTATCAAAAATCAGTCGGCCCTCTTCTACTCCCGTCACAATCGAAGCAAAATTGTCATCTAATAAAATCATATCGGCCGCTTGCTTCGATACATCGCTCCCAGAAATCCCCATTGCAATCCCAATATCAGCTTTCTTCAATGCCGGAGAATCATTCACTCCATCCCCAGTAACCGCGACAATAGCTCCCAGCCTCTGACACCCCTCCACTATAAGCAACTTCTGTTGCGGTGAAGTTCTCGCGAACACAATTTCACTATGAGTCTCCAAAATTTCATCAAGCTCTTCAGATCCCATGGTTCGCAATTGACCACCGTGAACCACAATTGCCTGAGCCTCACGTGGATTCACCCTGTCCACCGAGATATTTAACCGCTCTGCAATATCCTCAACAGTTTCAATTCCTTGCGAAATAATACCGACTGATCTGGCAATTGCTTTTGCTGTGATCGGATGATCTCCGGTCACCATTATTACTTTAATACCTGCACTTCGACATTTTCGGACTGCTTCTGGTACTGCCGCCCGGGGCGGATCAATCATTGAGATTAAACCGACGAAGCGAAGCCCAGTTAAAGGGAAATTGGGCTCATCGTCACCTTCAAACTCGAATCCAACAGGATACTCGTCTAAGGGTAGTATAAAATCACAGAAACCTAGGACACGTTCACCCATCCCACCCAGGCTGAGGTAGGCGTTATTGAAGGCGACCCTCATTTCCGTCGTCAATATTTTTTCATGGCCGTTGACAAAAATGGTAAGGCATCGCTCCAATATTTGTTCCGGTGCTCCTTTCATTACCAGAATATTACGCATGTCATCGGGATCTGAACCTGCATGAATCGACACTTGAAATTTGTTGGTTGAGTTAAAGGGAATCTCACATAATTTCCTGTTCCGCTGACGAATTAGGTGGACATTACCAAATTCCAGCTCCATACATTTGAGTAGCGCAGCCTCAGATGCATCCCCGTTTACCTCGCGCCTAGGGATTGGAATGTGTTCTTGGCCATGCTTGAACACAGCTCGATTACAGAGTATTGCAATGCGAGCCAGTGCTTGGAATCCAGGCGAAGACGTATCATGATGCGTCCCGCTCTGATTCTCTGAAGTGTCCGTTTCGATGATTTTGTTATCGTACCACATGTGAGCCACTGTCATCCGGTTCTGGGTTAGCGTTCCTGTTTTATCCGAGCAGATAGTAGAGGTTGACCCCAGCGTCTCGACTGCTTCCAAATTCTTGACTAAACAATTCTTTTGTGACATTCGTTTCGCCGTCAAAGACAAACACACAGTGACTGTAGCCAGAAGGCCTTCTGGCACATTGGCGACGATGATCCCGATCAGGAACACAATTGCATTCAACCACGCGTAGCCCTCACTCATTGCAATTATAAAGAATGTAACACCAAGTATCACCGCAACCCAAGTGATAATATATATGAAATGTTCAATCTCTATGCCTAGTGGTGTTTTACCAGTTTTCAAGCCTGAGGTTAACCCAGCGATTCGTCCCATTACCGTGTCGTCGCCACAAGCAAACACGACTCCCTTAGCGGTTCCCTCGACCGCATTGGTTGAAAAGAACGCCAGATTCTTTGTCTCTAGCGGATTCTGATGCGTACACTCAGTACTACGGCTCTGGGCCTCTGATTCGCCGGTCAACGAAGAATTGTCTACCTTAAATCCGTGACACTGTATTATTCGGATATCCGCTGGAATTCGGTCACCGAATTGCACCTCAACGATGTCTCCTACGACTAGTTCTTCCGCATGTATCGTATGCTTGGTGCCTGCACGGATGACCATTGCAAATTGGGGCATCATTTTTTTAAACGATGCCATTATCTTGGAACTTTTGCGCTCTTGAAAGTATGAAAAGAGGCCAGTGATGAATACCACGCCCACCAATACGATACACATGTACAAATTGTCTTTGGGTACATCTTTTTCGGTTGCGTGCTGTATGCAAAAAGCCACACCGCATAGAATAGCTCCAGACCATAACAGTATTGCGAATCCACCAAATAAGTTCTGCAAGAATTTTACCCATTCGGGTGTGGTTTTGGGGGGGGTTAGCGCATTAGGGCCATCCCGGATCAGATATTCGGCAGCCTGCTCGCTGCTCAGACCCTGAAAGAAACTTATCTTAACATGCCTCGAACGAATCATAGGTTCAATATTGAAATTCGAAAATTGTAATTCAATTAGACAGTACAGTTTCTGGATCAGTGGCGAATTCAGCGTATAGTTCTTCCAGTTCGATTATATGGTAATCGATTTCTAATTCATGTTTTAACCCCTCTAGTTTAATTGCCCTTTCCTCTTTTGTTGGCGTTGCTGGTTTCGTCGACCTTCCTGTTCTCGTCGACGTTCCTGTTCTCGTCGACGTTCGCGTTCTCGTTGACATTCTTGTTTTCGTCGACTGGAAATAATATATAATAATAATTATAAACAAATAAAGTTAAATAATGATACCGCAGATCTCATCTTGTTTGTATTTATTATTTCGATTTAATATTCTTCGATTACCAATAATATAATATTTATTAATATCAACAAATTGTCAAAGCAATTGTTTATTTCTAAAGACGTCATTCGAATAAGTAACAATAATATTACGCCATTTCAAATTCTTCACCTACGACTTTTTTGAAAACATACAGGCATAAATGCCTTTAGCTGTCCGTGCCACGAGCTCATAATAGAAAAAATAAATTGTAGGTAATATATTTTATAACCACTGATTTTTACTTATATGTTATGTATATTCAAATAATATTTTTATGTTCAATAATATTGGCTGTATAATATAGTGAAAACTAAGTATAAGAAAGATGAGTGACGGGCACTCTAGATTTGTATATATATATATATATTGGTTTTAGGAAGATATCAATAAATAATGTCAATAAGATTATTTTATGATATAAGAATTTATTTATCTTTGTACACATAATATTAGATAATATTTAAGATTTTTATTTCAAATTATTATTTTCAAGTACCTAATACTTTTATTTTAGCGATAAAAATATATATCTAAATCGTTCACGACCAAAATTAAACCTTTTTAATTTAACGAAGAAAACATTTTTAAAGATTATTTTATAGAGTAAATTTATTTAAAATGCCGTTTTATAGGTTTTAGGTTATATTTAAATACAACTAAAATAATATATGTTAAATTTATATTTAAATTGAGCCCTAATAATTACATAATATTAAATAACTTACAAAAATATGTTTTATTATTATATATTAATTACAAATTCTTATCCACAAAATAATATATATTTTACATATACAAAAACAATTTAATACTATTTATAATATAAACAATATTATTATTGTATATTATTTACTTATACGAAAGTAATCACAACATTTCGAACTAGAGATCGGAAATACACGTTTTGACCATCCCTGTATCGAATTTGACTAAACCCGTTGAAGGAAATAATGGTTTTTGAAAACAATATTTTAACCGGATATATTAGTTAATTTTTGCTGCTTTTTATCTCAGAAACCACACGAATTAGAGAAAAACAAATTATATAAAAGTTAAAGATAATATAATTTCAAGTAACTTTTGTTTGAAAAGTCTTTTCAAAAAATGTACCATTTGCATAGAAATCGCATTTGAAAATAGTTATATTTACGTTTCGCTAATTACGATAAATATTGATTTTATTTCAAGATAATCGTGAATTTAAAATATAATAAAGCATTATTATTTATATAAGAAAGTCGGGTGAAGGCCACTCCAATTTTTTAATCAAGAAAACTGTCCTACAATTATTAAAATTTATATTGATGAAGAATGGACACATGGTGCTCGTCTAGCAACGGTTAATATCTATTAATTTCAGGCTCATTAAGATATATATAAATAATCTAGAAAAGTAGAAACCTAAAACCATACAATATTAACAATGTGGCATATTTTTTTAAATATATTTTTTTTAATTGTAGTCGTTAATTGGTATAATTCAAAAATATATCTATATACCAATGTACAGCTACAGTAATAAAACTATTAATACTTTTCTGTATTACTGAAGGTAGTAATGATTGTAAAATAACATATATATATATTTATATTGTTGAGTCGAAGCCACAGAGATAAGATGGAGGAGTTGAATCTCACTAAGTGAAATATAAAGTGCAGAGACCACTACTCCACTTAGCCCTTGTAACTTCCGTGTGAATATATATATAAATGTGAAACTAGAAGTGATTACCTTTGAATGAAATACGTATTAAGTGTGTACACCGGTTCGTTGTTGTATTGTTAGATTGGCCATGAGCTGGAAGGGTTAGATCTGGCAGAAAATAATTCATTTGTCGAGATCTGCTCTTCCAACTCGCAGCCAACCCATATCTTCGTCAGCGGGCCCTCAAAATACTCATTTGTACCAATCAATTTTATAAATTGATGTTATTAACGTGTAATGCCATTGAAGACACCAAATACCTGCATTTATAGCGAATGTCTATCTATCGATACGATTGATAAGAACATTGATAACGACCTTTGTAAATACCTGTAAGTATACCACGAAAATATAAACTAGATAAGTTTTTTCGTCTTGTTCTAAAAATTTACTCAAATAATAATATCGACATACATACATATGTGCCAAATATTAATCAATTCAAACACGTAGTAAATTCCTATAGCCAAAACTGTCGACCGTAAAATTGTGAAACTTAATACTTGTATATAGTCTATTTTTAGCTCGCCGTACGTAGTACCGAAGAGGCTAAAGCATTCGGTCGTGTGTCTGTAGCATTCTCGGATCAAAAAATTTCATTAAGAAAAAGTGTTCGTCTCGTCGCCCTGATTCCGAAAATGTATATAACTTATATACTTGGATGTTAGTCGTCGCTCGCTCGTAAGACCAAATTTGTGCCCTCTACTCCTCTGAAGGTACCGGAGCGATTCACTCCAAATTTGGTACACATATTATTTGGCATCCCATTTGAATCCGTTCGCAGTTTAAATCCAATCGCCCGTATACTTCCCGAGTTATAGGGCCCCAAAATTTGAAGCCCCCCTTAATACTGCCCTTATAAAAATAATTGAAACCCTCAAAAATTCTAATAAAAATTCTAAGATATTTTTTGTCTATAAGATTTTTTCATTTTGTTAACCCAAAGCCCGAAAAAAATTATTAAATATTTTAATTTCGAATTTCAAAATTTGTTTTTTTTTTTTTTTAATATATACTTAAATTAAATGTAAGACTTTTTATATCTATAACATTTTTTCAATTAGTTAACCAAAAGGCCATAATTATTAAAAACTGCTCGCATCGCATATATTACTTATAAGGCGAGCTGGACGCATAGGTGCGTTGTACCTAAGCTTGTTGAAAAGAGTATTCAAACCAGAAGAGCATGTTTACTCTATGCACTAGAATGTCACTAGAACGGCTGCACTTTTGGCAAAAATAGTTACATTCATAATGAAAGATATTAATATTTCGAACAACTTTTGTTTGAATAGTTTCTTTAAAAAATGTACCAGTTACGAGAAAACTGCTACGGAAAATCCCTAAATGTTCTTATTTATGTTTTGATTATTTACGCATGTATGGGGATTATATTAAAATAATAAAAAAGGAAACAAAATAGACTCAAATAGATCGACATGAGTTTATTATGCAATAAAGCACTAAAATAGTCGAGTGAAGGCCACTTTAGATTTCCCCCACTGATAAGTTCGTTCTACGACGAGCTGAAGGCTTGTTTTTATATAACTTTAGATATTTATTTAGTTTTGTATTTATAAAAATGATTTTAATTTATAAATCCACCTTACACGTTGACAACTACTGATAATTCTTATGTTTAATTAAGATATAGAAAAGCAAATACGATAAAAATATACTTAATAGTATATTGTAGGTAAAATAAATTGTATTTTGTGAACAAATTTAAGATAAGTTATATTACAAATTAAGTTTAGTAATATTAGGAAATATATGTACATATAATTTACTTACCATTTTGTGTCCATGACATATTTCAAAGGATTAATATGATTTATATTATTTTTATTCATATACGTACCACTATAAATACGTTACGAAATAATTCAAATTTGAATCCTAACAAAATGAGTCTAAAGAAGATTATTTACGATTATTTTCAAATATCATATATAATTTAAGTTATAAAATACTTATTCAAAGAAATAATATTTAAATTCTGCTTATTTGTTTATAGCGGTCACACATTTCTCTGGAATATTGCTAATTAAGTATAAGTCAAGTGAATGCCACTCCAGTTATTTTCTACGAAATTCTATTAGCGCGCGAATTAATATTTTAATCAAGATATATGTTATATGTAATTTGTACGAAAATTACGATGACTCAGATATGACTAAAACGCATGAGCTTGTCAGCATAGGTAAAACAAGCTTAGGTACAACGCATCTATGCGTCCAGCTCGCCTTATAAGTAATATATGCGATGCGAGCAGTTTTTAATAATTATGGCCTTTTGGTTAACTAATTGAAAAAATGTTATAGATATAAAAAGTCTTACATTTAATTTTAGATTATATAAAAAAAATATATATATTTTGTTCAAATTTTGAAATTCAAAATTATAATATTTAATTTTTTTTTTCGGGCTTTGGGTTAACAAAATGAAAAAATCTTGTAGATAAAAAATATCTTAGAATTTTTAGTAACATTTTTAAGTGTTTCAATTATTTTTATAAGGGCAGTATTAAGGGGGGCTCCAAATTTTGGGGCCCTATAACTCGGGAAGTATACGGGCGATTGGATTTAAACTGCGAGCGGATTCAAATGGGATGCCAAATAATATGTGTACCAAATTTGGAGTGAATCGCTCCGGTACCTTCAGAGGAGTAGAGGGCACAAATTTGGTCTTACCAGCGACCGAGCGACGACTAACATCCAAGTATATAAGTTATATACATTTTCGGAATCAGGGCGACGAGACGA
Source organism: Leistus spinibarbis (assembly GCA_933228885.1). Classification (NCBI taxonomy): domain Eukaryota; kingdom Metazoa; phylum Arthropoda; class Insecta; order Coleoptera; family Carabidae; genus Leistus; species Leistus spinibarbis. The sequence goes on from OW121805.1 coordinate 4,021,632, forward strand.
ACACTTTTTCTTAATGAAATTTTTTGATCCGAGAATGCTACAGACACACGACCGAATGCTTAAGCTTCTTCGGTACTACGTACGGCTAAAAATATATACCAAATTAAAAAAATAAATAATAAAAAAAATAAAAGGTCAAAGTGATTAATTTGTACGAATTTATCACATACACCGATCATTATTAATAATTCACAACTATCTCTGGTAAATGTAAGGAAAGGAGACATACATATTTCACAGGTTAGATTTGAAAATAATACAAAACAATATTTTTATTAAATTTATAGAACTAGACTAATAATTATTGACAAATATAATAATTGTTGTTATTAATATTTACCGAAAGGCGCAAATGTTTTATATTTATTATATATATATGTATATAAAATGATGATTTTTGCCACTTAGGGTGATAAGCAATAAAGAGCCAAAAAAAAAAAAAAAAGAAAGTGTAATCATTAATTAAATATTGATTTATTTGAAGTAATATCACAAGAAAAGATAAGTACATACATAAAAATAATACTACATAAAACTCAATACAGACACAAAACAAAATATATCTTGGTTCAATATATTAAAATATCATTTAATATAAAGCATTTTAAATACTAGAAGTCTTGTATATTTCATATATGATAATAATCATATTAAAATACTATTCATAATTCATTCCTTTAACATACAAAAGCATTCAAAATTGGAAGATTTGCCTATATTAATATCGCATAGACCGGAAGCTAGTGAACATGTCTCTGGGTCACTTAATACTCTTAGAAAAAAAAAATATATGTCTAACAAACATACAAATTTTGGGCTCGAAAGCTATAAAATAATATTCATTTATTTATTGTATTAGTTACTTGCTTTATTTATCACAAATTATATTATTTCTACATATTATATATATTAATCCAGTGAATTTTTCTTTTCAAACCTTTAATACCCAATCCACAATCAATCATAAAAATAATTATTTGGATACTGATGGGTTAATTTTGTTCATTAGCTCCCAGTTTAATAGTTCGTATTCACTTCATCTTAGAATTAATTAACTACATAAAATTATAGAGATTCTAATATTCGATATTAACAAAAAATTAGGGTAAGCAATATTGGCGCGGTATAATAAACCAAAAAAATTTAAAATTTGCGTTTTTAAAGGGCTAAATATTTTTCAAAGTATCATCAATGAAATTCGTAAGGCATCTAACAGCCTGCAAAAAAGCGGCCAGGAGTAGAGACATCGACAAGGAGAATAATTTCTGAGTAGTTCGCGCGCGCGCCACGCTCTTAGGCTCACTAGGCGCACTAGGCTCGCTAACACTAACACTAACGACACACTGTTGCTGCGTAACTATACAGCCTACATTGCACACAATGATTGTGTTGATGCCATCGAGCAGGCCGTCAGAGCAAACCGAGGACTGTCAGGTTATCGATGAGGCAGTGTCGCCGCCGATGAGCCGGATCTCCTCCAGGTGCAGCACGGGCTCCGACAACGATATATGACGGAATTCCGGGGTGAATGTAAACACGTACGCCATCGTGCATATGGCGTAAATCCACTCCGACGCCGTGCTCACTATATGCAGCTCCCAGCCACCGTCATCCTTCGACCACTTTGTCATCTCTGCCACCGTTGCACCTGGGGGATATTCAAATTATTGGTTTAGTAAGATATAAACACGAACATGGGCGCTTGTACTAATGCTTTTGTTACCTGTGAAGAAATGATATGCGAGCACCGCAAATAAGAAACTTAGAATGAAAGTGATTGTGCAAATAAGAGCGAGTATTACTCGTGCGGCGAGGATCCAATGTTGGCCACTCATTGGAAACACCTTAAACGAAATGACCGTCTGAAACACACAAATACCTCTAAAATGATCCAGATTACCGGAATATTAGTGAATATTACCATCAGAATCATGTATACAACCGCTAAACCGAAACCGAAAAACGCACCGGATAGATGAACCGTTGTAACATTCGTCTCTTGAAAATTGCCTACGATACTTACACCGAACACGGCAATGCCGCTGGATATCGCCGCAAAAATATTCATAGTTTGTACTTTTTTTGGTAAATCATGAATTTGATACAACTCCCGTATTTGTCGATATCTTATATATAACGCCGAAGATACTAGAAATGCATTCATTTTAAATAAATATATACATAGCTGCCGGCACTAATGCCTTCAACTCGCCGCATATTTTATTATTTTATTTATATAGAAAATATGTTTTTAACCAGTGATATTTTAATAAGACATGATTTTTAATAATATAACATAATAAACGTTTTAGTAATAGGTTATTTCTCGGTTCATCTCTCTTTCATTCGTCATTCCTTCTTTTTTCATGGTTCTTCTCTCTGCCACTCTCTTTGTATTCGTCATTCATTCTTTTTTTCATGCTTTCTTGGTTTATCTCTCTGCCACTCTTATTTTTTCATGCATTCTCGCTTCATCTCTCGGTCATTCTCTTTATATTCGTTATTCAATCTAATTTCATTCTTGCTTTCTCTGTTCATCTCTCTTATTCTCTTTATATTCGTCATTCAATCTAATTTAATTCTTGCTTTCTCTGTTCATTTCTCTTATTCTCGTTGTATTCGTCATTCATTCATATTATTTTCATACCTTTTCGATTCATCTCTCTGTCATTCTCTTTATATTCGTCATTCAATCTAATTTCATTCTTGCTTTCTTTGTTCATCTCTCTTATTCTCTTTATATTCGTTATACATTCTTATTTTTTCATGCATTCTCGATTCATCTCTCGGTCATTCTCTTTATATTCGTTATTCAATCTAATTTCATTCTTGCTTTCTCTGTTCATCTCTCTTATTCTCTTTATATTCGTCATACATTCTTATTTTTTCATACATTCTCGATTCATTTCGCTGTCATTCTGTTATATTTGTCATTCAATCTAATTTCTTTCTTGCTTTCTCGGTTCATCTCCCTGTCATTCTCTTTATATTCGTCATTCACTCTAATTTCATTCATGGTGTCTCTGTTCATCTCTCTTATTGTCGTTATATTCGTCATTCATTCTTATTATTTTCATACTTCCTCAATTCATCTCTCTTTCATTCTCACGACGAGAATGAAGGAGAGATGAACATTCTAAATTATTCTCTTGCTTTCTCAGTTCATCTCTATATATTCGTCATTCATTCTAATTTCTCTCTTGTTTTCTCGGTTCATCTCTATGTCATTCTCTTTATATTCATCATTGATTCTTATTATTTTCATACCTTCTCAGTTCATCTCTCTTTCATTCTAAATTATGTTCTAGGTTTCTTAGTTCATCATTATATATTCGTCATTCATTCTAATTTCTAGCTTTCTCGGTTCATCTCTCTTTCATTTTCATTATGTTCGTCATTGATTCTTATTATTTTCATACCTTCTCAGTTAATTTCTTTCATTCTAAATTATTCTCTAGCTTTCTCGATTCATCTCTATATATTTGTCATTCATTCTAATTTCTTGCTTTCTCAGTTCATCTCTCATTCATTCTCTTTATATTCGTCAGTGGTTCTTATTATATTTATGCATTCTCAGTTCATTTCTCTTATATTCTCGTTATATTCGCCATTGGTTCTTATTATTTTCATGCTTTCTCGGTTCATTCGATTCTATTAATTCTCTATATATTCGTCATTCATACTTTTTATTTGCATGCTTTCTCAATTCATCTCTCATTCGTTCTTTATATATTCGTAATTCCATCGTATTTCATTCTTGCTATCTCGGTTCATCTCTTTATATTCGTCATTCATTCTAATTGTTACCTCGGTTCATCTCTCATTCATTCTCTTTATATGCTTCATTGATTCTTATTATTTTTATGCATTCTCAGTTCATCCCTCGTTTATTCTCGTTATATTCGCTATTAATTCTTATTATTTTCATGCTTTCTCGGTTCATTCGATTCTATTCATTCTCTATATATTCATCATTCATACTTTTTATTTGCATGCTTTCTCAGTTCATCTTTCATTCGTTCTTTATATATTCGTAATTCCATCGTATTTCATTATTGCTATCTCGGTTCATCTCTTTATATTCGTCATTCATTCTAATTGTTTCCTCGGTTCATCTCTCATTCATTCTATTTATATTCTTCATTGATTCTTATTACTTTTATGCATTCTCAGTTAATTTCTCTTTTATTCTCGTTATGTTCGCCATTGGTTCTTATTATTTTCATGCTTTCTCGGTTCATTCTATTCTATTCATTCTCTATATATTCGTCATTCATACTTATTATTTGCATGCTTTCTCAGTTCATCTCTCATTCGTTCTTTATATATTCGTAATTTCATCTATCTCGGTTCATCTCTTTATATTCGTCATTCATTCTAATTGTTTCCTCGGTTCATCTCTCTTTTATTCCCCTTTATATTCGACAATCATACTTATTATTTTGATGCTTTCTTGGTTCATCTCTGTCTTATTCTCTTAATATTCGTCATTCATACATCTAACTTTCTTACTGTCCCTGTTCATCTCCCTTTCTAAAATTGAATGCATTCTGGGGTCTGATTAATAGTGTGAATATTTAAATATGAATTACATATAACTACGCCCATATTGATTAATTGTGCAAATATGCAACTCTCTGGCGAGAAAGTACTTGTGTCACTTATATACGGAAACACCGGTGTCACATGGTCCAGCAACACTGCGATAAAAAACCTAAAACACATTCAATTCAGTCACATTTAGTTACACTTCTAACCTAAATTTGCACATACGTTATAAAAAAGGTAAGTGGAAACCATAAAAACACCAAAATTGGCAATAAGTGCAACTTTGCACAAGCCATTATGCCAAATATTGGAAACTTTTTCAAAATAAGAATCTTATTATTTTTGTACTTGTGTGCAGCCATGTGTCCTAAACATTTTTTACACAGTTAATACACTCGTAGTTTCACCCTATTCTGTCCCATTATAAACGCTAGCAATAATACAATAAATTTTATTTATACAACTCAAAACAACTGTCAAAATGTTGAACGTCAAAAGAAAACACCGCAAAAATGGACTACAAAAGTGATGACGCGTTATTGTGCGGCAAATTTAGATGCGGTCGCCGCCATTTTCGTTTCTTATGGGATTTAACATATAGGTGAAGTTTGCATGTTTGTACCGTTCTTATTGTAAAGCTGGTGGGTGTATGAGTTATTTTTTTTAAAATAGGCTCAAGCTTCAACTCCAGATTCATGTATTTAAAGTAGGGCGACCATAACTAATTAGTTTGTAATTAAAGAATAGCGACATTATGGGAAAATAGCATTTAGTGTTGCCGAAAAGTGCTAGCATATTCACGATAGATGGCACGCGTGAAACCCTTATCCGGCCTTGTGATTGGCTGCCTTTAACTGACACTTCATTTTAATTTACAAAATTAATTAAAACACGGTTTTTAGCCATATCTATCAACATTATTCAACATATATTTTAACATAATATAATACGTAAAGACCCAAAAGGTTATTTATTGAAATCAGGGAAATTATGTCAAATATTATGAGTATTGACATAATTTCCCTGATTTCAATAAAATATCTTAAATAACCGTTTGGGTATTTACATATTATATTATATTAAAATATATGTTGCATAATGTTGATAGATATGGCTAAAAACCGTGTTTTAATTAATTTTGTAAATTAAAATGAAGTGTCAGTTAAAGGCAGCCAATCACAAGGCCGGATAAGGGTTTCACGCGTGCCATCTATCGTGAATATGCTAGCACTTTTCGGCAACACTAAATGCTATTTTCCCATAATGTCGCTATTCTTTAATTACAAACTAATTAGTTATGGTCGCCCTACTTTAAATACATGAATCTATAGTGGAAGCTTGAGCCTATTTTAAAAAAAATAACTCATACACCCACCAGCTTTACAATAAGAACGGTACAAACATGCAAACTTCACCTCTATGCTAAATCCCATTAAAAACGAAAATGGCGGCGACCGCATCTAAATTTGCCGCACAATTACTTTTGTAGTCCATTAATAGGCGCAAAATTGGTCAGTTCGGCTTACCGCCGCTACTAGCGTAATACTGTGCTCGTTGTCATATGTTATTATTATACAAATGCATCATTTATTTCCTTTTTCGTTAAATTACACCAATACATTTTTAATTAAATTGTATAACTTTGTCAATTGTTTATTTCATTCAAAATGTAAATAGAGCGATTTTAAATATTTCCCCTTATGTTCGCTTATTTGGAAATATAATATGTATATATGTGTATCTGGAACGCTTTATTTACACATAATAATTATTACATTTACAAAATTGTTTCAAAATAACGGTTACATTGTTTCTTTTCATTGTCTAATTACATTATACACATCTAGATGTATATATCCGGAACGCTATCTGTAATAATTACTACACTTATTTACAAAATTGTTTCAATTATAATTAAGAAATAATATTAGGTAATTAAACAATGAAATGAAACAATAATGTTAAAAATATATTAACCATATACGTTAATTACATATATACACATCTGATGTATGTGTTAGGAATGCTTTATTTAGATGTTGTATCCATGGTCAATATAAACTCACTTTACGATGTTACAAGCTTTGGTACAACGCACCTATGCGTCCAGCTCGCCTTATAAGTAATATATGCGATGCAAGCAGCGATTTTTAATTATTATGGCCTTTTGGTTAATTTGTATATATGTTAAAAATTTTAGTGCATATTTTATAATTTAGGTTAACAATATGAAAAAATCTTATAGATATAAAATATCTTAGAATTTTTAATAGAATTTTTGGATGTTTAAATTTTTTTTATAAGGGTAGTATTAAGGGGGGCTTTAAATTTTGGGGCCCTATAACTCGGGAAGTTTGCGGGCGATTGGATTTAAACTATATATTATCTTTTCTCATTTTTAAAGGTTTTTGTGCCTAAAATCACAAAACGTGAAAAAACGTTATAGTTTAAAAAGTACATATTTCAAAATTCAAAATTATAATATTTAATTAATTTTTTCCGGGCTTTGGGTTAATAATACGGAAAAATCTTGTAGATATAAAATATCTTAGAATGTTTAGTAGAATTTTTGAGTGTTTTAATTATTTTTATAAGGGTAGTATTAAGGGGGGCTCTAAATTTTGTGGCCCTATAACTCGGGAAGTATACAGGCGATTGGATTTAAACTGCGAGTGGATTCAAATGGGATACCAAGTAATATGTGTACCAAATTTGGTGTGAATCGCTTCGGTACCTTCAGAGGAGTAAGCACAAATTTGGTCGAGCGACGACTAACATCCAGTTATATATATATTTTTGGATTCAGACATTCAGAGCGACAAACACTTTTTGTTAATGACATTTTTTGATCCGAGAATGCTACAGACACACTACTGAGTGCTTTACATTCTTCAGTACTACAGCTAAACATGTGTTCCAATAAATAAACTGTATTTGTGTTCAATTAATGGAATAAAAGAGACAAAGTCTTTTTGTTAAGGACATTTTTTGTCCCGAGAATGCTACAGACACACTACCGAATGCTTTACATTCTTCAGTACTACAGCTAAACATGTGTTCCAATAAATAAACTGTATTTGTGTTCAATTAATGGAATAAAAGAGACAAACACTTTTTGTTAAGGACATTTTTTGTCCCGAGATTGCTACAGACACACTACCGAATGCTTTACATTCTTCAGTACTACAGCTAAACATGTGTTCCAATAAATAAACTGTATTTGTGTTCAATTAATGGAATAAAAGAGACAAACACTTTTTGTTAAGGACATATTTTGTCCCGAGATTGCTACAGACACACTACCGAATGCTTTACATTCTTCAGTACTACAGCTAAACATGTGTTCCAATAAATAAACTGTATTTGTGTTCAATTAATGGAATAAAAGAGACAAACACTTTTTGTTAAGGACATCTTTTGTCCCGAGATTGCTACAGACACACTACCGAATGCTTTACATTCTTCAGTACTACGTACGGCTAAACATGTGTTCCAATAAATAAACTGTATTTGTGTTCAATTCATTTAATAAAAGATTGAAATTAATTTCGCAAATACTGTACTGCAAGTGTATATGGGTCAGTTGGCAATTGGTACATGCGTAACGTAGGTATATACATAAATATATATATATATATATATATATATATATATATATATATATATATATATATATATATATATATATATATATGTGTGCGAATCGAGCATGAGCCATGAGGAACGGCGCTGAATTGGATCCGGCGCGGCGGTTACACTTGCGCAGGGCAGTGGGCAGAGCAGAGCAGAGCAGAGAGAGTAGCGGGCCCGGGAATCATATTGATCCTGCGATACGCGATGCGCCTGCGATCTTCTCGCGCGAAAAGAGACAAGCACATCTGCGACAGGCGCGCGCGACGAAGACGCTCCGCAGCCACCGCGCGCGAAGCAATGGTGTCCGTGCCGTGACCGTGTGCAGTTTTGACCGTGACCAGCTTCGTGTGTGCAGTGTGATGTCTGACGCATCGTTCCCAGACGTCATCGAACTAAACGTCGGTGGTGTCTTCTACACATCCTCCCTATCGACATTAATCCTTGACGAAGACTCCTTACTAGCAGCGATATTCACCGGTCGTCATCCAATCACCCAGGACGTCAAAGGACGCTACTTCCTGGACCGTGATGGCGTACTCTTCCGCTATGTCCTGGACTTTCTACGCGACCGTGCCCTCGTCTTGCCCGAAGGGTTCCGCGAGCGCGACCGCCTCCAAAAGGAGGCCATCTACTTCCATCTGCCCCTAATGGTCGAAGCAGTATTAGCTGCCAATGGAGAGAAACGGTCCACTGGGTGCATTACGGTCGGATATCGCGGTAGCTTTCAGTTCGGACGTGACGGTCTTGCAGATGTTAAATTCCGGAAGCTATCGCGTATCTTGGTGAGTGGCCGAGTTACGTTGTGCCGAGATGTGTTTGGGGAGACGTTGAATGAGAGTCGAGATCCGGACCATGGTATGACTGAGCGGTATACGTCCAGGTTCTTCTTGAAGCATTCGTTTTTGGAGCAAGCGTTTGATATGTTGATGGAGCAGGGCTTTAAGTTGTGCGGAAGTTGTGGATCGGGGACGGCTGGCAGCACGGCTGATTTGAAACCTGGCGTTGATTCCGAGGAAAATCGTTGGAACCATTACAACGAGTTTGTGTTTGTCAGAGAGTAAACATCAAATAAACAAACACCAGTGTTCATAAATAACATACACATGCACAGTCTTATGCCAACAGAAGATTGGAAATAATGATTCTGATTCTTTGTAACTCTATAGGACAATTATTCCCTTCCCTCTATTGGTGTTAGAATTTACAATCTTCTGTTTTAAGACTGCATACATACATCATTTTGCAACACCTCTACCTTTTTGTAGATAACACATCTGCGATTGAATGAAAATTGTAATTATTAGATACGTCTGAAGTCAGTCTCCCATTTTTATCTCACTTTCATCATAATAATGTTTAAAGAAACATTATACTAATAAATAGTAACACATTTTCAGAAATACTCTTTACAAGAGTCTAAATTAGTCTTGTCTTGGTCTCATCTAGACTTTCAAGACAAGAAAACCAGTCTTGATATTCCCCGTAGGTAGTTCTAGACGGTTTTAGCTCTCCCAGTAAGTAATATAATGTTCCTGAGATGTCACAGAGACGTAGCATGCACATGTAACGTTGCTACTATATCACAGAGATGTCACAGCAACGTAGCATGCGCATGTAACGTTTCCACTACATCACAGCGATGTCACAGTGGCGTAGCATGCACAAGTAACGTTTCTACTACATCATAGCGATGTCACAGCGACGTAGAATGCACATGTAACGTTTATACTAAATCACAGGGATGTCACAGCGACGTAGCATGCATATGTCACGTGTATACTACATCACAGAGATATGACAGCGACGTAGTATGCACATGTAATGTGTATACTACATCACAGAGATGTCACAGCAACGTAGCATGCACATGTAACGTTTATACTAAATTACAGAGATGTCCCAGTGATGTAGCATGCACATGTAACGATTCACGACATCACAGAGATGTCATTTGAATCAATATAGTGTATTGGGTTGTAGCTCTAGTCGCATTTAACATTGCAAAGGACATCTCTGTGATGTAGAGACATGCAACGTCGCTGTAATGTCTCAGAAACGTCATTTAGCATAGCGACTGACTTCTGATGGTGTATTTAGAGAAATATCATTGCATACATCAATAGGTATTAGTTAAGAAATAATCATTTTAATAGGAATAACTTCAAAACTTCAAATATTTCATACTGTAAATATATCATTATAATATAACGCTGCAATCAGGTGTTATAAAATCATTTATTTTGTTATTATGCATACATAAAAAGAACGTATTTTATTAAACTGTATTTTATTTATCTTATATAAATTGCGGTTGAGGTTGTGAAATAATTTATATTTGACTATTTACTGATTATTTCACAACTTGTATCACAAATTAATTTATATTTAAAAATTGTAAAAAATATAAAATGCCAAATTTTTATAATAAACAGGTTATTTACAAAGTACATAAACAAAAATATTCTATTTCTACAATTTTAAGTTATATTTGTCTATAAATATTTTGAAAAGTATATATATATATATATTTATGTAGTATTTAATTAGTTATATACATTTTTAGTAAGAATGAAAACAAAGTCTTCGTAAATCTATATGTAATATGGAAATTAAATGTATTGATTGGCTGTCAAATAAACCTGGGTATAGTTAATATTATTTATGTGTAAATAATTGCACGGTAAAATTGTACAAAGATAATATTAATAAAAAGAATATATATCTATATATATATATAGAGTAAGAATGTAGCGATTTTCTTCTCCTAACATATACGCTTTTTATTGATTTATTCTATTTTTGATACCACTTTTATATGTTTACTCTCAGCGTCAAGGGATTGAAATATGACATGTATTTTAACCTAGCGTTAGTGTCAATATTTCTATCAGCGATAAATATCGTTCGAGCAAAACGCGGTGACCGAAAAATGATTCCCTGTTAACAAGTGCGAATATATTTTTAGATTTTACAGGGTATTAGCTTCGCTTTTATATCTTGAATATTAGTAAACAAAGCAATAAGTAAATTACTGGTACATCTATACGCATTTAAATGCGTACAGATGTACCAGAGTAATTTCGTAAATCTTTAAAGTTACTAGGGTCGCCCGTGGGCACCATGTGCCCATATGGTATACAGAACATTGTGCCATCAAAAATAAAAGAATAAAATTGCCAACGAATCATGTTTCTAAATATGTTTGAATTATCTCTTCAACAGGAAATTTACGTATTTGCTAAAAATATATGCTAATTAGGCAATAATATTCACTTATTTCATATTAAATACTTAAAAATTGAATAATAACATATGTGACTCCCCTTAAACTTAAGATTTACCAATTCAAACAATGTTTCCGTAACTCGTACGTCACTAATGCACATTGAAATACTGTTTTTGACGCTCACGTGTGGTAGCACTTTTATTTATATTTGTTCTTTGGTCGCTCATTTTAACATAAATGCTTAAAATAGCGACATTCACAAACTTCAAATTAGAATAAATTAAACTTAATTTTATTAACTAACTAAATTATTTATATTTCTCATTTACATACAATATCAATATAATATAGCAGATATGCCACTCTGCGTAAAGTACACAACACACTAAATACACTTCAAATCATCAAATTAATTGAAGATTTATCACAAAAACTTAATTTGACATTTCATTCTGACGTTTGATTCGTTTTTGGCCTATTTCAAAGCAGACTGAACTTCAGAATCGTAGTGATTGTTTTATTTCAATATAAACTATTTGATTATTAGCAGACATGGCGCAGTGGTTAAGAGTCTTGCCTTTCACCCTGTATTTTTACAAAAAAGAAGCGTTCTACACACGTTCACACTCACTTATTCACATACAAACATTTTTGGGTAATTATATTAATGATAATTATAACACGATTTTTTAATACAATTGGGAACGAGATAAGAAAATAATACTTAGTGTAATTTTACTAGAAACAAGAAAATAGAATTTCTAATGTAGTTTTTATTAAATATTACGTGAATTTACATTTTTTACTGTGTAATATCTTAAGCTATATTGTCTAAACTAAATGAAATCTTATAATTAAAATTCTTAAAATCATAATACATCGACAATATATATAACCCTTGGCAAATGCCTAATATCCATTCGGATATGGTACTTACTAACCGGAAATCGTACCCCGGTTTATCCGAATCCCATTGCAGCGCTATGTGAGCGCTCACTACAAACAGAATATTAATTATACATTTTTATTTAAAGCTCAAATATATTTAAGTATATTTTATAAGTTATAAACAGATTATAACGGTGACGAAACTATAGGTGGCGCAAACCCGATACACCAATGCTGCAAATATTTAATTTTGCTCAATTTTAAACAATATGTGTTAATTAAAACTTACCATTATATTCGGCGAAAGCCATTTTCGCAAAAATTAATGTGAATGCGAACGAAATTATATAAATCACACATAGTAAAGTACGTAGTAAATTAAATGATAAATTTTCTTTATTTATCATAAAACATAGAATTGTCTAAAACATAAATGCATATATTAATATTACAATTAATAAATATGTGTGTGAAGAACGCCTTATTTTTATAAAAATACAAACGGCAAGCATACCAGTTATGCAGGTTGCCTAGATTATTTAATCTTGAAGAGAAGCCAACGTGTGCCGAAATTAATTATTATTACAGACTGTTTAATGAGTTAACTTAGTAATTAAATATTTCTCACATGTATAATAAAATATCCAGATCCAACGCCAAAACACAGAATTGCCCCTAATATATGCAACGTCATGTTGCTGGTCTCCTGAAAATTGGCGACGACGCAAGCGCCAAATGCCGCCAATACGCCCGTCACCAGTAGGAATATATTCATTACGTTTAATATTCGGATATGCCGTGTTTCAAAATCTCGTAAAATTAATTTTACTTGTTGATATCGGACATACAGTACTAAACCCACTGAAATAATAATTTTAATCGTTTATGCAATCGAGTTATTTTACCGGGATAAAATTTTCATTATATTTAACTATGGGAGTTGAATTAGTAGAATAAATATTGGCCATTTACAAAAACATATAATTATAATAGCAGTTAACCTAAATGGAATTAGTAATTGTAAAATAATTCCAAGAATTAATACCTCATACATGTAAATATTGACTTAAACGTAATATTTATTTTAGACGCCATTTGCTATATTGAATATTTGTTCTTACATAATAGATAATACTAAAGAAAATGGCTAATATACAGGATGCTTAAAAAGTGGGAGTGGCCTTTACTCGACTTATACTATCACAATCTATATATATATATAATTATAATATTGCTTTATTTTGTTTTGAATTGTATCTACGAAACGTCTATTTTAAATCGAGATTTTCCAGTATATGGCATATTTTTCGAAAAAACTTTTCAAACAAAAGTTGCTAGAAATTATAATATCTTATCTTTTATTATATTCACTTTTTCTTTAACTTGTGCCATACTAGAGATATTGTAAAAATAGTAAAAGTAAACGACTACTTCTGGTTAAGTTAATAATTTTAAGCCGCGATTCTCCCGTATATGGCATATTTTTCGAAAAAACTATTCAAACAAAAGTTGCTAGAAATTATAATATCTTATCTTTTATTATATTCACTTTTTCTTTAACTTGTGCCATACTAGAGATATTGTAAAAATAGTAAAAGTAAACGACTACTTCTGGTTAAGTTAATAATTTTAAGCCGCGATTCTCCAGTATATGGCATATTTTTCGAAAATACTTTTCAAACAAAAGTTGCTAGAAATTATAATATCTTTATCTTTTGTTATATTCACTTTTTCTCTAACTCGTGGCGCTCTAGAGATATTGTAAAAATAGTAAAAGTAAACGACTACTTCTAGTTAAGTTAATAATTTTAAGCCGCGATTCTCCAGTATATGGCATATTTTTCGAAAAAAAAATTCAAACAAAAGTTGCTAGAAATTATAATATCTTTATCTTTTGTTACATTCGCTTTTTCTCTAACTCGTGCCGTTCTAGAGATATTTTAAAAATAGTAAAAGTAAACGACTACTTCTAGTTAAGTTAATCTTTCCATGAGTCAAAAACGACTCAGGGAGGCTCAAAACGTGTATTTTCGTTAAAACCTCAAGATCAAAAGATTGCGTGATCACTATATACATTCGTATAAGAAATTAAAACGTGATATACAAAAACTACGATACCAAAAGGGTCACATTAAATTATACATAAATAATATTACTCAAAATTATTAATTATTAAAAATAAATCTGTATAATTGAAAAAATAATAAATATGTATTATTTTTATATACTTAAAAGTGCCCCAATATTTAGCATAAGCCCAAAAATGCAACTTTCAGGCGGTGTGGTTCCAGTGTCGCTAATATAAGGCCATAATGGGTAGACATGATCAAGCGACGTCGCTATAGAATACCTAAAGAGATCAATAACATATTATTTATTTTATATATTTATTCAGGCAACTCTCAGTTTACGTGAGTTCAAATTTCGACATTAATTATTTCTTAGGATAAAAATAAAACGGAATTCCAAACTAATAGTCAAAATAATTCTAAGATTAAAATAAATAAACATAAAAACTGAATATACGTATTGTTTCGGAAAGCGGGATACACATAACGAACAACGTCGTAATTGTAGTTCTTATCGAGAAAATCAAAGTATATGTGGTCCATATCCATGTTATCACGCGTAGACCAATGATTCATATTTTAAATGCGTGATTCTGCTAATTAATAATTATCAAAAATACATAACACTAATAGAGATAAGATTAATATTTTTTATAACGTATAACTATAAATCTATTAATTTGCAAAATAAATCATATTTCAAATATTCCCACAGAATCAGAGTATTAAAATGAAAATATTTTTATAAACACTGATTTTCAATAAACAAGCTTAGGTACAACGCACCTATGCGTCCAGCTCGCCTTATAAGTAATATATGCGATGTGAGCATCAGTTTTTAATTATTATGGCCTTTTATTTAACAATTAAAAAAAATAGTTATAGATATAAAAAGTCTTACAATTATTTATAAAATATTTTGATAAAATTTTAGTGCATATTATAAAATTCAAAATTATAATATTTAATATTTTTTTATGGCCTTTGGGTTAACAAAATGAAAAAATCTTGTAGATATAAATTATCTTAGAATTATTAGTAGAATTTTTGGGTATATTAATTATTTTTATAAGAGCAGTATTAAGGGGGGTTGTAAATTTTGGGGCCCTATAACTCGGGAAGCATATAAGCGATTGGATTTAAACTGCGAGTAGATTCAAATGGGATGCCAGATAATATGTGTACCAAATTTGGTGTAAATCGCTCCGGTACCTTCAGAGGAGTAGAGGGCACAAATTTGGTCGAGCGAGCGACGACTAACATCCTAGTATATAAGTTATATATTTATTTGTAAATGAAATTTCTTGATCCGAGAATGCTACAGACACACAACCGAATGCTTTAGCTTCTTCGGTACTTCGTACAACGAGAAGATACATTTCAAACATGTATACAAACAGGTATAAAAGAAACAGCAAAACTAAATACGGATTCGTTTTCATTTTATTAGCATTGATTATAAGCGGTGAACTGAAGGCATTGGTGCCTATGCTTGTTAGTTATATTATATAATAATAATGAAATACACATTTTAATCGCATACTTACGAGATGATGAATGTAAGCACAAGCCAGACAAAACACAGTATCGGTAAATATCGTAATTTACAATAATTTGTTTTATTCATAATATATAATGTTTAAAAATTTCTTTATATATATATTTAATAAACCTACACACAAAAAACACCACAGGCAACGACGTTGACTAGATAACGACTGACAAATAATAGATATGCGTACAATTTTTAATATACAATTAAATATTTAAGTCATATTCCAATTTTTGGGAAAGCCAAACTTTCAAACTTTATACACAATTCGATATTCTCTCATGTCTCATCGATTCAATGTAAATGGGAGTGGACATTATTTGTTTATTATCGCAACCAAATATCACATTAGATTATTACAAATGTAATATAATATTCTTTATGTGATTATTGGATAGATTGTATACGCGATTTCCTAGTAATTTGTAATCCATCATGTTATATATAGACAGAATTCACAAAAAGTAAGATTATAATCATTAAAAATGTCGAATTCGATATTTAAACCGAAATACAACCTACAGTAAGCATTTTGTTCAAGAGACATCTCTGCGATGTAACAGAAACGTTACATACACATGCAACGTCTCTGCAACATCTCGGGGATATCACATGAAATCCCACTGCAGTTGCAGTTGTGTGTTTTAATTTATAAATAACTATAAATTGTAGCATATATTGTAAAATTCTGAAATTTGGACGGTGAATAATCATTTTTTACACAATTATGTAATTAAAACAATTATTTCTGATAAGAAAGTCGATTATAAACGCGATAATGTTGAATTATAGTTAATAACGCTCGTACACGGTCATACATTTATATTTAGATCGTGATAAACATGCAAATCATAAAGACCACGTTCGAATCGCCGCTATTTTCTTGATCAATGTCTAAAAATACCTCGTTCTTTGTAGTTAAAGAACGCAATTTCTAAATATATCGTGTATTAGATTTCATTGGCTAGTGCTTGTCCAATCCGCGCTCACGTTTAGTGAACTGAATACCCCCTTAGGTTATTAGGTCAATGAGGCTTTCACGATATTAAAAGATTGGTCACAGCTAAAGAATTAGTAATTAAGCTTAGAAATTATAAGTAATAATTCCAGTTTGTTGTATGACATACATAGTTAACACGTTCACAGCAACAAAATTTAACATAAATTATGTTGCTTGGAATGTTAACATTGCTTGTCATAATACAAACTAGATTATTATTTGTAATTTTCTAAGTTTAACTACTAATTGTTTCGCTGTGAACAATCCTTAAAGCACTGCTTCGTAAGCTGGAGTATGAATCCGCCGCTATTTTCTAGATCAAAGTCCAAAAATACCTCGTTCTTTGTAGTTAAAGAACGCAATTTTTGAATTGAGCTTGTATTAGATAACATTTCATTGGCTAGTGCTTGTCCAATTCGCGCTCACGTTTAGTGAATTGAATACGTTCTAGGCTATAATTGGTCGCTGTACTCGATCTTTCACGATATTAAAGCCGTTTTTTGGTGGTGCACTGGTCTAAAGACCAGTGCATAGCCATAAAACGTCTTAAAATAACGTATGCTATGAAATATAAATGATATGGCTGCGCATAAGTATTTGCGAGCGCGTTCGAACAAGTTATATAAATGAAGCTGATTGGTCGCGTTCAGTTGTTAGGTGCGACTGCATTTGCGTTGCGTTTGTTTGTAACTGCTCCAATCGCGATGGCAGCAGCAGGTAACCCAGAAAACGTGAAAAATGTGCAATCCATTTACGAATTCAGTGCAAAAGATATGAAAGGGGATGATATTAGTTTGGAAAAGTATCGCGGGCATGTCAGCATTATTGTAAATGTTGCATCACAATGCGGCTACACGAAGAACAACTACAAAGAGCTGCAAGACCTGTATGAAGAGTACGGCGAGAGTAAGGGGCTGCGGATTCTCGCGTTCCCGTGCAACCAGTTCGGCGGGCAAGAGCCGGGCAATTCGGAGGAGATTGTTTGTTTTGCCAAAGAGCGGAATATCACGTTTGATATGTTCCATAAAATTGATGTGAACGGGAATGATGCACATCCGCTGTGGAAGTACTTGAAGCATAAACAGGGGGGCACTTTGGGGGACTTTATCAAGTGGAATTTTACGAAGTTTATCATTGACAAAAATGGACAGCCGGTCGAGCGACACGGACCCAGCACTGACCCAAAGACTCTAGTCAAGAATCTTGAAAAATATTGGTAGTTTGTACAAATTACGCATTTATTGTAATATGTAATTATTTAAGTGCCTGTAATGTTCTAATATTAAATAATATATTATTATGAAATACACATTTGTTTTATTGTCTTATACGTAATATATATATATATATTATTGGAAATAGCCGTTTTGAGCATCCAGAAAAAAAACTTATTTATCTCATAAACGACACGAGTTAGGGAAAAATGAATCGTATTAAAGTTATAGATATTCAAATTTTAAACAACTTTTATTTGAAAAGTTTTTTCTAAAAATGTACCATCCATCGCAGAGAAAGAAAACTTATTTTATTTCGTAAACAGCACGAGTTAGGCAAAAATGAATCTTATTAAAGTTATAGATATTCAAATATTAAACAACTTTTGTTTGAAAAGTTTTTTCTAAAAATGTACCATTTACTAGAAAATAGCAATTTCATGATAAAATAAGTTTTCTTTCTCTGCGATGGATGCTCAACACGGCTATTTCCAATAATATATATATATTATTGAAAATAGGCGTTTTGAGCATCCATCGCAGAGAAAGAAAACTTATTTTATCTCGTAAACGGCACGAGTTAGGGAAAAAATGAATCGTATTAAAGTTATAGATATTCAAATATTAAACAACTTTTGTTTGAAAAGTTTTTTCTAAAAAT
Organism: Leistus spinibarbis; assembly: GCA_933228885.1. Taxonomy (NCBI): domain Eukaryota; kingdom Metazoa; phylum Arthropoda; class Insecta; order Coleoptera; family Carabidae; genus Leistus; species Leistus spinibarbis. The sequence goes on from OW121805.1 coordinate 4,040,423, forward strand.
GTACCATTTACTAGAAAATAGCAATTTTATGATAAAATAAGTTTTCTTTCTCTGCGATGGATGCTCAAAACGGCTATTTCCAATAATATATATATATATATATATTATTGGAAATAGGCGTTTTGAGCATCCATCGCAGAGAAAGAAAACTTATTTTATCTCGTAAACGGCACGAGTGAAATGAATCGTATTAAAGTTATAGATATTCAAATATTAAACAACTTTTGTTTGAAATTTTTTTTCTATAAATGTACCATTTACTAGAAAATAGCAATTTTATGATAAAATAAGTTTTCTTTCTCTGCGATGGATGCTCAAAACGGCTATTTCCAATAATATATATATATATATATTATTGGAAATAGGCGTTTTGAGCATCCATCGCAGAGAAAGAAAACTTATTTTATCTCGTAAACGGCACGAGTTAGGGAAAAAATGACACGTATTAAAGTTATAGATATTCAAATATTAAGAAACTTTTATTTGAAAAGTTTTTTCTAAAAATGTACCATTTACTAGAAAATGGCAATTTCCCTAAATATGGCTAAGTATACGTTGAGTGTAAGCCACTACAGATTGTCTATGCTATCACGCGTTTTAGGTTAGACTTTGTTCTTTAAACAAAATATCCACTTGAGCTTTGTACCTATATAAATCTACTAAACCATTTAAATAATCTTCCTGTATAATAATAGCCTTATAGACTCATCCACTATTATCTCCATTATAAATTTAACCTTCAACCTAATGCGTGTCGTCTAATACATTATTATACGCTGCAATATACTAGAAAAATGTCGTATCGTAATAATGATTATTCATTGGTAATTGTATTCGATTTTTATGTGCATGTACACAGTTCAAGGTTAAAATTACATTGGAAATATCTTTTGTTTCTAGACACATCCACGTAATTTGATTCCAGAATTATGCCGACAATTCTACGAGCTGGGTTGGGTAACTGGCACTGGCGGTGGTATCAGCATCAAAAATGCGTAAATATTAACTTAATCTAAACTAGATTAACCTGTGGGCACTATATCATGTCTTAGTCTATTTTTGTATTAATTTAATGATGTAATTTTTAATAAATATTCAATTATTGGGAAGCTAAGGCATTCGGTCGTGTGTCTGTAGCATTCTCGGATCAAAACATTGCCCTGTATCCAAAAATATATATAACTGGATCGTCGTCGAAGGTACCCGGGCGATTTACACCAAATTTGCTACACATATTACTTGGCATCCGATTTGAATCCCCTCTCAGTTTAAATCCAATCGACCGTATACTTCCCGAGTTATAGGCCCCCAAAATTTACAACCCCCCTTAATACTGCCCTTATAAAAACAATTAAAACACCAAAAAATTCTACTAATAATTTTAAGATATTTTATGCCTACAAGATTTTTTCATATTGTTAACCCAAAGGCCGTAAAAAATTATTAAATTTTATAATTGTACTAAAAAGTTGTTTTTACAAAAAATTGTAAGACTTTTATACCAAAAGGCTATAATAATTAACAAGATTTGGTACGCATAAAACGCACCAATGCGTTAGGTAAAATATGCGTTGCGAGCAGTGCTTTTTAAATTATTATGGCCTTTTGGTTAACAATTTGTTATATATAAAAATGTTATAGATATAAAAAGGCGTACAATTTTTTGTAGATAATATTAATTGAAAAAATAATTTTTTTACTGCATATTTTAAAATTAAAAATTATAATATTTAATAATTTTTTTCGGGCTTTGGGTTAATAATATGAAAAAATCTTGTAGACATAAAATATCTTAGAATTTTTAGTAGTATTTTTAAGTGTTTTAATTATTTTTATAAGGGCAGTATTAAGGGGGGTTGTAAATTTTGGGGCCCTATAACTCGGGAAGTAATCGAGCGATTGGATTTAAACTGCGAGCGGATTCAAATAGGGTGCCAAATAATATGTGTAGCAAATTTGGTGTAAATCGCTCCGGTACCTTCAGAGGAGTAAGCACAAATTTGGACGAGCGACGACTAACATCCAATTATATATTTTTTTTGATTCAGGGCGACGAGACACTTTTTGTTAATGCAATTTTTTGATCCGATAATGCTACAGACACACAAACGAATGCTTTAGCTTCTTCGGTACTTCGTACGGCGAGCTAAAAACTCGCATAAGGCGTGCTGGACACATAGGTGCTTGTAATAGCTATTCACACATATTTATTTTGATCTTACAAAGCGTTCTACACATACATACATACACCTGGGTGTTTAAATATACATATATATTTCATTATATTTTACTTTGTATCTACAAAATGCAGTTATAAATAAATAAATTAGAAATAAAACTGAATAGATCGGGGAGCTAAAGGCACCGGTGCCTGCACCTACGCTTGCCCCTATATCTAATATATTAAATATTCCAGTGACAAAATTTATATCGCACCGTCAGGTGTACAAAAAGAGCGCATTCTACCCGAAGATATATTCGTGCAAAATATGAAGGGGGACGACTTAGAGTTGCCGCCCCCAGAGAAGAAGCTTAAGAAAAGCCAATGTACCCCCCTTTTCATGTGTGCTTATACTGCGCGAGCAGCAGGGGCAGTAATTCACACGCATTCCAAACACGCGTTAATGGCTACTCTTTTATATCCTGGTACCGAATTTAAATGTACGCATCTAGAGATGATTAAGGGGATACGGAATCAAAAAACTGGGCAAAATTACCGCTACGATGAGGAATTGGTGGTGCCGATTATTGAAAATACACCGTTTGAGGAGGACCTAAAGGAGAGGATGGCACAGGTTATTCAGGAGTATCCTGAAACTTGTGCCATTCTGGTTAGGAGGCACGGGGTTTATGTTTGGGGGGATACGTGGGAGCAAGCGAAAACTATGTAAGTTAATGGTCCATTCTAGCCAGACAATTATCATTAAGACAAACCATCAGGGCCATTTAGTTCGAAGTAATGCCGCTTCGCTCTCGGCTATTTTAAATGGTGGCGCTACCATCGACTTTGAATGTTCATGCACGCACAGTATTAGAAATGAGCTATTTTTACGCTATAATCAAAGATATTCCATCGAATAATGATTGTTTATTGAATATAAAGGCATTACGGACACATTGTTACACTTTTGGTCAAAGTTATATTACATAATTACATAAAACTACTCAAAACCAATCATAATTAAATAAACCTCGATTACGCAAAAACCAACCGACTAATCTTTATAAAAAAAAATTAGTGAATTCGTAATTACATAAATAATGTCTGGTAAAAATGTGAATTTGTTTGTATTTACAGATTCGGAGATAAAAAATGAAAACTATAATAAATGACCAATTTTGGAGGTTTTTATTTTTTATCTCTGAAACTGTATGTACAAAAAAAATATCATTTTTACCAGGCATTATTTATGCAATTACGAATTCACTGATTTTTTTTTATAACGATTAGTCGGTAGGTTTTTTTTTTCAAGCCTTAAGCCTATAGTTTCAGAGATATGAATTTTTAAAATTGTTAGCGCCAAGAAATGCCAGATAATATTAGCGTTTTTGTCAATTGACAGTTCAAGTTTTCTTTATACGTTTTATTATTTTAAATCAGTCTTTCTCAAGACGTGTATATTAGTTATGTTTATGAACGTAGTTTATTTTATTGATCAAAAAACCACATTAAATCATTTATTTATGTATTTTTTCTACGGAAAAGTAGTATTTATCTAATTAATATTTCAGGTGCGAGTGTTATGATTACTTATTTGATATTGCAGTTCAAATGATGCAGCATAAAATAAAACCAACTTGTACACCCGATCAATACGAATTAAAAATACAAAAATCTGATAATAAAGCCTAATATGTAAACTAAAACCGCGTTTTATTTATACTGTGCATAAATGCTTATTTTGCTTGTAGATATAAAATAAAAACGATTATTTTGGATGTTTTTATTTTTATCTCCGAAATTGTAAAATCAAAAAATACATATTTTTACCATTGTTTATGTAATTACTCGTCAATTGAGTATTTTTTTTAATAAAAATTCGTTGTGCTAATTTTTTTACAAGCTTGTTTCTCTGATATAAAATAAAAACTATTATTTTGAAGGTTTATATTTTTTATCTCCGAAACTGTAAGTTCAAATAAATTAATATTTTTACCAGGTATTCTTTATGTAATTATTAATCGATTGAGTATTTTTTTATAAAAATGTGTCGGGCCCATTTTGTTTAAAAAATTCTAATACAATCTGTATAATACATACAACTGGTACACCCAATCAATATGAATTAAATATACAAAAATCTGACAATAAAAACTAATATGAAACTATAACCGCGTTTTATTTATAATGTTGTGTATCTATTAGATTTTCAGGAAACGTACTTCGTACAGCGTAGCGTACGTTTCGGAGATATGCATTTTTAAAAGTATTCGCGCCACGAAATAACGTTTACTTTGGTTTAGAACACTGCAAGTTGATATTAGGTGTATGCGCCATTACTGTTTTGTTTTCTGATCTGTTAATTGACAGTTCAAGTTTACCTTTACACGTTTTATTAATTCAAATCAGTTATGCTTATGAACGTAGTTCGGTGTATCGGAAAAATAGACTTTATTGATAAAAAAAAACACATTAACTCATTTATGTATTAATTAATTTACTACTAAAATAGTTTTTTATTTAAATTAATATTTCAGCTATTCTATTCTAAGCTATTTAAAGGCGGTTATATATAAGATATAAAATAAAATCTATTATATCGTTACCGATTCCGAGTTCTTTTTAAGTTACATTTAAATATATAAAAATCTCATTTTGCCATTATTTTCACATACGTGGTTTTGCGGAATCGGTAACGATATTTTTTTTACCAGGCATTTTTTATGTAATTACGCATCGATGTGTATGTTTTTATACAAATTTGTGGCGACAATGATCGATATAGCAGTACAAAAGGTGCAACATAAAATAAAACCGAGCTTGTTTCTTTGATATAAAATAAAAACGAATTATTTTGAAAGTTTATATTTTTTATCTCCGAAACTGTACGTTCAAATAAATTAATATTTTTACTAGGTGGTGTTTATGTAATTATTAATCGATTGAGTATTTTTTTATAAAAATGGGTCGGGGCAATTTGCTTTAAAAAATTCTATTACAATCTGTATAATACATACATACTATTATTTTGAAAGTTTATATTTTTTATCTCCGAAACTGTACGTTCAAATAAATTAATATTTTTACCAGGTGGTGGTTATGTAATTATTAATCGATTGAGTATTTTTTTATAAAAATGGGTCGGGCCCATTTTGTTTAAAAAATTCTAATACAATCTGTATAATACATACAACTTGTACACTCGATAAATACGAATCTGATAATAAAAACTAATATGATACTATAATTTATGTTGTGCATAAGATCTATAGTATTTTGTTGTGTATCTATAAGTATTTCAGGAAACGCACAAAGTATCGTAAACGATTACTTCCGGTAGGGAATATAGAGCATATATATAATGGTAAATTCACTACTTCCGGTTAAGATATTTTTATTTATATATATATAAACTACGTAAATTATGCTACTGTTTAGTTAATTAATTTTTAAATCGATAACAAAAATGCAATATACACTTTTATCTTTGTTCTATCAGCTACAAGGCCACTCGTAATTTTTATACTGATAATTCACAAAGAGAACGAGATAATTTAGCAATAGTGTGTGATAATATGAATTTATTCGAATATTTGTGCAAATTATTAGAAAAATAATAACCTTGTGTGTGGGATTTGTCTCAAAATGTGTCCTTGAATTAAGTCGTTAACCCTTTAGCGAAAAATCTAAATGTGTAAGTGTGCAGTGTGGGGTCTTTTAACCGTGTTACCCGTTTAAATAATAACAAATTTATTATAATAAAAGTGTTCTAATTATCCCGCTTACATGTCGCTAAAGAATAACAACAGGTATGTTTGTTTATACGTTGACAAAAATATGTTATTCAGTTGACAGTTGTTTTTAACCTCAAATATCTGTTTTACTTTACACATTTCTCAACAATTTTCTGATTCATTTCGTATGTGATTCATGGTTTTATTTGTTTTGTTTACCTTTGTTATGCTTGAAATATGTGCACTTGTTTTAGTTTGTACGAATGAGCATTGAGTCTGGGTAAGGGTTTAGACCCTAATCTTTAGGGGTATATCTAAATTAAGATCTAAATTTAATCCCTAAATTGCAACATTTATTTAAATTCTCACTTATTGTCTATAGACAAGCATTTTTATGTAATTTTTTAAAATATAAACACTCCATTTTGTATGCGAAACATTGTTATTAATCTGGTGTGGCCTTCGCTCGACTTTCCTTCCTTATTTAGTTTTCCCTCATATATATATAATAAATAAAAATAAATTATTTATTTATATATTTTAGTGGTAAAAATGGATGTAACGAAAAAGTTGGTGTTACAAAAATGCAGAGAGGCTCTGGTAAGAGACCTAGAAGTAAATGATCTAATTGATGATCTTTATAGTAAATTAGTAATTAATTCAGATGATCGGGAAAAAATTGTCGCGCAGGTAATTCAATGTACTAAAGTATTTAAAGGTGGTTATATAAATAAAATCAATTATTTTGGAGGTTTTTATTTTTTATCGCCAAAACTGTAAAATCAAAAATATATATATTTTTACCAGCTATTGTTTAGGTAATAACGCATCGATTGAGTATTTTTTTATAAAAATGCGTCGGGCCAATTTTTTTTTACGATATTGTTTCTCTGATATAAAATAAAAACTATTATTTTGTAGCTTTTCATTTTTATTTCCGAAACTGTATGCTAATTTTTTTTTTTACCAGGCATTGTTTATGTAATTACGCATCGATTGAGTATTTTTTTATAAAAATTCGTCGGGCCAATTTTTTTTTACGATATTGTTTCTCTAATATAAAATAAAAACTATTATTTTGTACGTTTTCATTTTTATTTCCGAAACTGTATGCTAATTTTTTTTTACCAGGCATTGTTTATGTAATTACGCATCGATTGAGTATTTTTTTATAAAAATGCGTCGGGCCAATTTTTTTTTACGAGATTGTTTCTCTGATATAAAATAAAAACTGGTATTTTGTAGCTTTTCATTTTTATTTACGAAACTGTATGCTTATTTTTTGTTTACCAGGCATTGTTTATGTAATTACGCATCGATTGAGTATTTTTTTATAAAAATGCGTCGGGCCAATTTTTTTTTACGATATTGTTTCTCTGATATAAAATAAAAACTGGTATTTTGTAGCTTTTCATTTTTATTTCCGAAACTGTATGCTAATTTTTTTTTTTACCAGGCATTGTTTATGTAATTACGCGTCAATTGAGTATTTTTTTATAAAAATGCGTCGGGCCAATTTTTTCACGAGATTGTTTCTTTGATATAAAATAAAAACTGGAATTTTATAGCTTTTCATTTTTATTTCCGAAACTGTATGCAATTTTTTTTTACCAGGCATTGTTTATGTAATTACGCATCGATTGAGTATTTTTTTATAAAAATGCGTCGGGCCAATTTTTTCACGAGATTGTTTCTCTGATATAAAATAAAAACTGGTATTTTGTAGGTTTTCATTTTAAATTTACTGTATGGTTAAAATAATGTTTTTACCAGGCATTGTTTATATAATTACGCGTCGATGTGTGTGTTTTTATAAAAATTTGTGGGGCCAATTTTTTTTACGAGCTTGTTTGTCTTAAGATATGAAATAATACTATTATTTTGTAGTTTTTATTTTTTATCTCCGAAACTGTAAGTTCAAAAAAATTAATATTTTTACCAGGTATTCTTTATGTAATTACTCATCGATTGAGTATATTTTTATGAAAATGTGTCGGGCCAATTTTGTTTAAAAAATTCTATTACAATCTGTAACCACCTTTAAAAACTACTGAGTTCAGAATATTATTTAACAATTTGATTGATTACAAGACGGAGCGTTCATACAAAGCGCGATGTATGTTAGACATAATATCCCTGAAAGGCAATGCGGAATATGAGTCGTTCGTTGAGGTTTTAAGTAAGGACTATGATTGGTTGGCGAAGGGATTGAAAAAAGATATCGGATGCCTCAGTGAGCTGGAATATGAAGAACAAACATATAATGTCATTCTGGCTATGGGCGATGTACCCCAATTACCACTTCACTACGTGCGGCGCACTTCAGAAGTAAGCATTAAAAAATTAAAAATTTGGCAAAATAAAATTATGTTATTTTTGTTTTTTTTACTAATGTAAGACATGGACTAAACAGGCAAGTACACAAAAAGAACTTCAGTATTTTCGTTTGTCATATTTCATTAAATCAACTGTGTATTTAATTTAATAATTCCGTTTGTAAATCACAATTTTAGTATCGTTTTATAAGTTTTAAAAATTTACAGTAAAATTCAAGCACAAGTTGTTTAATTTTTTAAGAAAATCACCTGTTTTTTTTTTTTTAAACAATTATTATTCGTATACTTTATAGAACTTCATTAGAATTGTTTGCTCATTTATGTTTCAAAATCGTATAATAACAATTCTTAAGACTGCGTTAAAAATTCTCTTGGCGCATTTGATATTTAAATATAGGTAACAACTTAATACATAACATTTTCATGATAAAAAGGTTCTATTGGACTATATTGCTATATATGTCATCAAATTATTTGGGAATAGCAAATTAGAGCAATACATTTGGAAATAAATGTTTATAGCGTTCAAATTTGGAGTTTAAACGTTATAAACATTATTTTCAATAGCATTGCTCTAATTTACTATTCCCAATTAATTTAATGACAAATATAGCAAATTTTAAACAGTAATTAGTCCAATAGTACGATTTTATTGTAAATTAGAGCAATGCATTTGGAAATAATGTTTTTATAGTGTTTAAACTCCAAATTTGAACTCTACAAACATGTATTTCTAATAGCAATGCTCTAATTTACTATTCCCAAATAATTTGATGGCAAATATAGCAAATTTTTAACAATAACTAATCCAATTAAACGATTTTATTGTAATTTAGAGCAAAACATTTGGAAATAATGTTTTTATAGTGTTTAAACTCCAAATTTGGACTCTATAAACATTTATTTCTAATAGCAATGCTCTAATTTACTATTCCCAAATAATTTGATGACAAATATAGCAAATTTTAAACAGTAACTAATCCAATAAAACGATTTTATTGTAATTTAGAGCAAAACATTTGGAAATAATGTTTTTATAGTGTTTAAACTCCAAATTTAAACTCTATAAACATTTATTACTAATAGCAATGCTCTAATTTACTATTCCCAAATAATTTGATGACAAATATAGCAAATTTTAAACAGTAAGTAATCCAATAAAACGATTTTATTGTAATTTAGAGCAAAACATTTGGAAATAATGGTTTTATAGTGTTGAAACTCCAAATTTGGACTCTATAAACATTTATTTCTAATAGCAATGCTCTAATTTACTATTCTCAAATAATTTGATGGCAAATATAGCAAATTTTTAACAATAACTAATCCAATTAAACGATTTTATTGTAATTTGGAGCAAAACATTTGGAAATAATGGTTTTATAGTGTTTAAACTCCAAATTTGGACTCAATAAACATTTATTTCTAATAGCAATGCGCTAATTTACTATTCCCAAATAATTTGATTACAAATATAGCAAATTTTTAACAATAACTAATCCAATTAAACGATTTTATTGTAATTTGGAGCAAAACATTTGGAAATAATGTTTTTATAGCGTTTAAACTCCAAATTTGAACTCTATAAACATTTATTTCTAATAGCAATGCGCTAATTTACTATTCCCAAATAATTTGATGACAAATATAGCAAATTTTAAACAGTAACTAATCCAATAAAACGATTTTATTGTAATTTAGAGCAAAACATTTGGAAACAATGTTTTTATAGGGTTTAAACTCCAAATTTGAACTCAATAAACATTTATTTCCAATATAGCAATGCTCTAATTTACTATTCCCAAATAATTTGATGACAAATATAGCAAATTTAAACAATAACTAGTCTAATAGAACGATTTTATTGTAAATTAGAGGAATGCATTTGGAAATAATGTTTTTATAGTGTTTAAACTCCAAATTTGGACTCTGTTTACATTTATTTCTAATAGCAATGCTCTAATTTACTATTCTCAAATAATTCGATGATAAATATAGCAAATTTTAAACATTATCTAGTCGAATAGAACCTTTTCATCATGAAAATCGTATCTACTATGTTGTTATCTACATTTGAGTACCAAATGTTTCCGGGAAAAACTTCGAACGTATTCTTAAGAATATAATTTCTATTTTAGTTAACTAGAGTAATATCCAATTTAAAAACAATGAAACGCGGCCAATATTTGGTGCTTCACGGCATGACTGGTTCAGGAAAGTCGGTATTGGCCGTTTCTGCTGTTCGAAGCGTAGATATTTTAAATAGCCATATAAATTGTATGTATTTTATAAATGCCGGTGAGGCAAAAGGCCAAATGGACGTCGCTAGTCTCCTATATCGATTGTACGCAAAATTCGATGAAAAGTACATGAATTTAAACATTGCGTTCGATCGACATGGGATTAGTTTCATGAAAGACCGTTTAAAGAAAATCTTCCTTAACGAGGAACAGTGCGAAGCACTTTTGATACTGGATGATGTGTGTTCGAAGAATATTATCGATGCGTTTGATTTCGGGTGCAAGATTTTGATCACTACGCAAGATACTAGTTTGGTGCCTAATGCGAATTCCGTATTTTTTGAGGTATTCCACACACACATATATACAAACACACATACACATCTTGGTATTTATAGATAAACAAAGGTTTTAAAGAAGCAGAATCGCTGCAGTTATTCAGTAAATGTGTAAATATAAAAATTGAGGAGTTGCCGATTGAAACAAAAAAGATTCACGATTTATGTAAAGGGGCGCCCCTAGTTATAGCGTTAATCGCCTCGAATTTGGAGCGGTGGAAAGAGGACGCGAGGAATAAGGAACGCTGGAGGCACTACATCGATATGCTGATCGACAAGAAAGACGGGTAAGACATTGGTTTAGAGTTTTGGTTTAACAGTTGGATTAAAAAGGATCCTGAGCTCCTAATAACACCACCTTACTAACATTTTGCGTTCAATTCTCAGCTTTACTAATTCGACTAACATGCATTTTCTTATCTAGTCGATTGGCAAAAGCGTTGCAGCTGTTTTTTAGGCGAAGAAAAAACGAGAACCGCCCCAAAGACTACCTATTCAATACGATCAAGCACTGCCTGGAATCCCTGCCGGACGACTACCAAAACTACTTCAAGCATTTCGCGCTATTCGTTGAAGACGTAAATATAACTTCAAAGGTCATGGAAATCGTTTTAAGAAAATCGAAATATGAAATCGAAGAAATTGTGACTGAACTAAAAAATAAATCGCTTATTGTTTGCGCGTATAATGTTGAGCTAAAGACTTATGTGTATGGCATTCATGATTTATTGTTAGCGCATTTAAAGCAAAGTTTAAGTCATTCCGAAATTGTAGAGCTTCATAAGAAATTAGTCGAGAATTATCGGAAGGAGTCTGATAACGATTTCGCGCGATTACCGAACGATAATTATATATATACGTATATTGGGTATCATCTACTTGAAGCTGAACGCTATGATGAGTTTCCGACGTTGTATTTTAATTTAAATTTTATTGGCGCTAAAATCAAGGCGGTTGGCATCGCTGGGATGATTGGGGATTTCGTCCGATATCGGCAATACATCACCAATAATAATGTAAATATGTTTATTATTATGATTTAATTGTTTGTAAATTTGTGAATGTCTAAAATTGAGATTAACTGAAGCCAGAATTAACTTAGGTACAAGGCACCTATGCTTTCATATCGCCGCGAGCAGCAGACTGCCCCACGCTTGGCATTATATTAAAATATAAAAATAATTATTTTTATTTATTATGGTTTATAAGTTTTCAATTTGATTAACTCGCCGTACGAAGTACCGAAGAAGCTAAAGCATTCGGTCGTGTGTCTGTAGCATTATCGGATCAAAAATTGTTTGTCTCGTTGCCCTGAATCCAAAAATATATATAACTTATATACTCGGTCGCTCGTAAGACCAAATTTGTGCCCTTTACTCTTCTGAAGGTACCGGAGCGATTTGAACCAAATTTGCTACACATATTATTTGGCATTCCATTTGAATCCACACGCAGTTTAAATCTAATCGCCCGTATATTTCCCGAGTTATAGGGCCCCAAAATTTAGAGTCCCCCTTAATACTGCCCTTAGATAAATAATTAAAACACCCAAAAATTGTACTAATAATTCTAAGATTTTTTCATATTGTTAACTCAAAGCCCGAAAAAAATTATGAAATATTATAATTTTGAATTTTAAAATATGCACTAAAATGATTTTTTTTTTAAATCAAATAATCTTTTTATATCTATAACATTTTTTCAAATTGTTAACCAAAAGGCTATAATAATTAAAAATCGCTACTCGCATCACATATATTATTTATAAGGCGAGCTGGACGCATAGGTGCTTGTTTTTTATTGCTTTGTGATTTCTTTTTACCCATCCGCAAATATTGAAGAAAAACCGATTCATAAACATAAATAATTTTCGAGATTCAACGAAATTTCTCGAGCTATTGATATACAAAATGTGTTTTCGTTCCATTATTCAAATTTAGCATCACGAAATTTTCACACTATTCATTCAAGAAGACTTTTTATATCCATAATATTTTTTTTTAATTGTTAACCAAAGGCGATAATAATTAAAAACCGCTGCTCGCATCACATATATTACTTATAAGGCGAGCTGGACGCATAGGTGCTTGTTTTTTATTGCATTGTGATTTCTTTTTACTCATCCGAAAATATTGAATAAAAGCCGATTCATAGACATAATAATTTTCGAGATTTAACGAAATTTCTCGAGCTATTCATATACGAAATGTGTTTTCGTTCCATTATTCAAATTTGGGATCACGAAATTTACCAAACTATTCATATATGTATTCGTGTTATATGAAAAATGAACCAAGTTTTATATTATTTACGTATAATTTGAGCAAAAAAAAATCCACAATTCACAAATTATATTTATATGTCAAATATAAACTTAGAAACAATCAGTAATAGTAAATTAAATACTTTAAATTGCAATTTTTAGAAAATGTTACAGTTTAGGAGAAAACTTTTGAAATAAAAGTTGTTTAAAATTAGAATATCTTGAGTTTTTATATATATAAGTTTTTCTGTAAATGCAACCATTGCCAAAATAATTAAAGAATAACACGAGTAAATGAACATTTCCGGTTGAAATATCCTTTTCAAAATAGGAGGTTTTCTATTCAGGGGCAACTTAAATTCTAAACATATTTTTACGTTGAACGTTTATAATATCGGCCCTAAGGATTAAAAATTTTAAAAATGTATCATTAAATAAAGATTAAAAATAAATAATATAAATTGCAGGACGTTGATTTGTGTGCAAAGTTAGATAAATTCTCGGCGTTTGTGCAAAAATACGGCCAAGATTTGCACAAATATCCAGCAACAGATATAATTCAGTGTGGCCTACAACAACCGCTTAGTAGTGAAGTACATGACGCCGCCTTGCACATAGCGCAAAAACAATGCGACGACACCCTGTATCTACAAACGCAGTAAGATAACACGTTAACTGCCATATGGACGTCCTACCAGATAATTTTTTTTTTTAGATTTTTCGGCCAAACTGTTTACGTAACACATACATTAGATTTAAAGGAAGATGTTTGTTCAACATGTTTTGCTCACCAAACAAATACAATCCTAGTCGGCACTAATTCTGGCGAAATTCATGTAAGTACTCACCCGCCATGTGCATCCGGAACAATTAAATTTATGGCTAATTGTGTTTAGTTATGGGACCACAGTTATAAAAGCAAATTACGTACATTCACTGGGCATACGCAGCGCGTGTTCAATCTTCAGGTATCACCCGACCTCACCATGTTCTTGTCTGTGTCTGAAGATGGCTGTGTGAAAGTGTGGTCACTTGAGGACGCATGCATTAAGAGCAGCGGCCAAATTTACGACGAAAACGGTCAGTGAACATTATTGAAACTTAATAATGTGTGTGGGTCTGTTTATCTGTGTGTGTGGGTCTGTTTATCTCTGTGTGTGTGGGTCTGTTTATCTGTGTGTGTGTGATAAATATATGTGGTTTTGAACTAAAGATTTGTATAGCCCAAGAACACGAGTTATAGAAAAAGTGATTCTTATAAATGTTATAGATAATAAAAATTGTAGTAATTTTAATTTATTAGATCTCCGAAGCACCGATGAAGCTAAAGCAATCGGTCGTGTGTCTGTAGCATTCTCAGATCTAAAAATTGCCTTAACAAAAAGTGTTTGTCTCGTCTCCCTGATTCCATTAAATATATATATATATATATATATGACTTATATGCTCGGTCGCTCGTATGATAAAATTTATGCCCTCTACTCCTCTGAAGGTACCGGCGTGATTTACACCAAATTTGCTACACATATTATTTGATATCCCATTTGAATACGCTCGCAGTTTAAATTCAATCGCCCGTATACTTCTCGAGTTACAGGGCCCCAAAATTTACAACCCCCCTTAATACTGCTCTTATAAAATAATAAAAACACCCAAAAATTCAACTAATAATTCTAAGATATTTTATATCTATAAGTTTTTTTCATATTGTTAACCCAAAGGTTATAAAAAATATTGAATTTTAAAATATGCACTATTTTTTTTTAATATCAAAATAATTGCAAAATCAATCAAATTGTTAAACAAAAGGCGATAATAATTAAAAATCGCAGCTCGCATCGCATATATTATACTTATAAGGCGAGCTGGACGCATCGGTGCGTTGTACGTACCGAATCATGTTATTATTAACATAGTAAATTGACCATGGATACAAGTACAAAAGAGCTGTGGCATTCGGTTGTGTCAGTAGCATTATTGGATTAAAAAATTACAATTAGTAATTAAGCTTAGAAATTAAAAATATTAATTCCAGTTTGTTATAGGGTCCCAAAATTTGAAACTCCCCTTAATACTGCTCTTACAAAAATAATAATACACCCGAAAATTCTACTAATAATTCTAAGATAATTTATATCTACAAGATTTTTTCATATTGTTAACCCAAAGGTCATAAAAAAATGCTATAATAACTGCTCGCATCGCATATATTATTTATAAGGCGACCTGGACGCATAGGTGCGTTGGACTCACCGATTGCTTTAGTTCTGCACTTCAGCAAGCTACAAATGAAATATATATATTTCAGGTTTCCATATGCATACGCCTCCGCCATCAATCCACCAGAAATCCTGGGTAAACTTTTTCGGAGAAAACTTAAAAATTGACCGAAGCAAAACGTACCTAATCCCGGATGATCACCTAACCACCGCATCGTTTTCCGCTGGTAGTAAATACTTACTAGCTGGCTCCCAACTTGGCGTCATCCAAGCTTGGGATCTAGCAACAAACGAAATCGTATTCACCCGGAAGCGAGACCAAACCCCGATAACTTCCTGTACATTCTCGCTAAAGAACTCGATGGTGTTCTTCGCTTGTGAAAATATGATCTTTATGTACGATTTTGAACGCAATGAGTACTTGTCGCAGTTTATGAATGATTTGCGGACGACATCGTTGCTAGTCGTGCCGTATTCAGAGACAAAATTAGTGGCAATTAGCGACCGATCTGTAACGATTTGGAGTTGGAAGCAAAGGGATCGAGACGGCGGGGGGGTATACGTGTACGAGCCGAAATCAAATGTTTTGGATTGTCGCGAAGACGCGCATTATATTTGCGGGGCGGTCACTTGGGACGGCGTTTATTTGGTGGCGGGATCCACGGATCATTGCATTAATATGTGGAATATTGAGACGAATGAAAAGGTTAAGGAGATGCTGGAGCATAATGGGTAAGTACATTAAAATGCGTGTATTAAAATATAAAAATGCCCTTTTCACACCAAGACTTTAAGATAGGATGTTAAAGCGAAACTGAAGACAGATTTGTGTCTTAAAGTGTGGTCACGTGGTGTTCATTGCCTTGAAAATACAATTGCGAGATTACAAATTTATTTATTTTATGCGTTTATGTACAATATATAAGTACTTACTGTTTCTATTTTCTATTTGAATAGATTATTCACTATAATATTGATTTAGACGGATTCGTTTTTGTCGTAGTATTAAATAAATAATCAGTGGCGAAGTAAGACTTTTGTGGTGGCATTTTTGCTAAAGCATTCGATCGTGTGTCTGTAACATTCTCGGATCAAAAAATGTCCTTAGTAAAAAGTGTTTGTTTCGTCGCTCTGAAAGTCTGAATCCAAAAAAATATATAACTGGATGTTAGTCGTCGCTCGACAAAATTTGTGCTTACTCCTCTGACGGTACCGGAGCGATTTACACCAAATTTGCTACACATATTATTTAGCACCTTATTTGAAACCGCTCGCAGTTTAAATCCAATCGCCCGTATACTTCCCGAGTTTTAGGGCCCCAAAATTTACAACCCCCCTTAATACTGCCCTTATAAAAATAATTAATACACCCAAAAATTCTACTAATAATTCTAAGATATTTTCTGTCTACAAGATTTTTTCATATTGTTAACCCAAACGCCATAAAAAATTATCAAATATTATAATTTTGAATTTTAAAATATGCGCTAAAAAAATATTTTTCTAATTTTGGTATTT
Organism: Leistus spinibarbis; assembly: GCA_933228885.1. Lineage (NCBI taxonomy): Eukaryota > Metazoa > Arthropoda > Insecta > Coleoptera > Carabidae > Leistus > Leistus spinibarbis. Next base: position 4,057,232 of record OW121805.1, read on the forward strand.
GGTATCCCATTTGAATTCGTTCGCAGATTAAATCCAATCGCCCGTATACTTCCCGAGTTATAGGGCCCCAAAATTTCGAGCCCTACTTAATACTGCCCTTATAAAATTAATTAAAACACCCAAAAATTCTACTAAAAATTCTAAGATATTTTATGTCTACAAGATTTTTTCATATTGTTAACCCAAACGCCATAAAAAATTATGAAATATTATAATTTTGAATTTTAAAATTGCGCTTAAAAATTATTTTTCTAATTACAAAAAATTGTAAGACTTTACTGCTACACATCCGTTCGCAATTTACATCAAATCTCCGGTATACTTCCCGAATTATAGGGCCCCAAAATTTGGAACCCCCCTTAATACTACCCTTACAAAAATAATTAAAACACCTACAAATTCTAAAATATTTTATATCTAAAAGATTTTTTCATATTGTTAACTCAAAAGCCATAAAAAAATATTATATATTATAATTTTAAAATATGCACTAAAATTTCTTTTTTATAAAAAATTGTAAGACTTTTTATATCTATAACATTGAAATTGTAAACTAAAAGGCCATAATAATTAAATACCGCTGCTCGCATCGCATATATTACATATAAGGCGGACGCATAGGTGCGTTGTACCTAATCTTGTTTATAGTGGCATTCATTAATCTAATTTAGACAAAAATATAAAAATAAACCAATCAACTAACATTTTTAGTAGTTTAGTTCATAATTTATCTTTTTTCTCTTATAATGAAGAAATAGGAGAGATAATAGATTCTAATATTCCACAATAGTGATAGAAAATAAAAAACAAGTTATTATATATTCTCTAATTTGTTTAAATATTGTTCTAGGTTGGTAGTGAGCCTAGACACATTCCTGAACAAGGAATCAAATTCGAATGTAATGTACATATTGCTATCAGGCTCCGACAACAAGACAGTAAAACAATGGCATATCCGCGAAGTAGAAACCCAAAAGCCAACCATCTCAAAGTTAACCGCCGAATTCTCAACGTGCTGGTTACACACTCCAATCCCGCTAATAGCGGCCATTAACACTGAAAACCGTGTGCAAGTCTTCAGCGGCCATGCACTAATCTCCGAAAGCGAAGTTATACCCCAGCCAAAGTGCCTAGCGTTCTCACCGTGCGGCGCTCGCGTCGCAGTCGGCCTTAACAACGGCCTAGTCTTAATCTTTGATTTTCGCACCAAACACTACCAAACTGTAATGAACCTAGAAGGCGCCGTTAAATACATCGAATACCTACGCGACCCAATCACATCCGACGGTTTTATACTAGTCGCTGCCTCAGAAAACACGTGTTTAATGGCGTACCGGAAATGCAAATCGATTAGGTTTAAAAAACCGGAAACACCCGAATTAATAAAAAAACGGCATATTTCTTGCACAATACACTGTTTTGCGCTGCCGGCAGCTCAGAAAATATTGTCGGTGGAGGCGAATGGGAGTATTAAGATTTATTTTGAGCAAATTGAGGATGTTTTGGTGGTTAAAGAGCCGAATTCGACGGTGACAATGGCGACTATGACGCGTAAACGTGATTTTATTGCGCTTGCGTTTTCGGATAGGTATTTTAAGGTGTATGAAATACGGGTTGGGGAAGATGATCACGTGGTGATGTGTCTGTTCAGTCAAGGTCGCCAGTTGGAGGACATTCCAAGGTCATGCTGCTTCTCGGATGATGGTAACTTGTTGGCGCTTGGGCAAGACTCAGGGGATATTGTGGTGAGTATACGATAGCCACGCTTTTAATTAGGTGTATAACAAATATAGGTACAAGCACCTATGCCTTTGTTTGGAATTTTAATAACATAAAAATATATGAATTTGTTTGTTTCAGTTATGGAGTATTGAGAATAAGGCACAGTTGTCTACGTTAAAATTGCACAATAGCTGGGTACGACATTTAACGTTTTCGCCGTCGCCATTACCGGGTGCTCCGCATGTTCTTGTTAGCGTCGGTGATCAAATCGTTTGGTGGAATATTACACACGTTCTTATTAAATCTACGGAAGATATACGAAGGAACAGTCGGTAAGTTAATTAACATTATAAAAAAACTATTTGTATCTTAAATTTCGAGTTGTTTTTTTTTTTTCAAAACATCAGTTTCGTATTTTCAACGACATAAACAATGCGCCCATTTTTTTTTTTTTAGCGAATACTACATTATTTATAAAAGAAAATATAATAACTTAGGCAATTTTCACAAAAGCTACTGTAAAATTAACAGCTTCGGTACTAGTAACTATAATAGAGACATATAGACCAAAGCGTTCTACACATTCATTCATACATTCACGCATACACAAAGTATTGTTTGTGTGAAAACTGTAATAAAGTTGACATACATATACTTTTGTACAAAATTTTATATATATATTGTGACTAATTAACCTCCTGAAGAAGACAAATTATTGTCGAATCGTCGAAATTGATTAAATAAATTTAACAAATGATTGTTTTCCCATCTAATTTTTAATTCAACATTAAAATACCAGTCGATCATCCAAAAATTCATTAAGCCCAGAAAAAAAAAACTCTAACTCGATCTTTATATAAAAAAATCAGTCGATTCGTAATCGCATAAATAATGCCTGGTAAAAATGTTTTTTTTTTTGTAATTTAAAAAATCAGGAATATACAATTACTGTTTCTATTTTATTATTCACTATAATATTATTTAATGTGATGTTAGATTCGTTTTTGTAGTAGTATTAAATAAATAACCAGTGGCGAAGCCAGGATAATTTTTTAAAAGTAATAAATAGGTTTTCTCCCGATGTTTTAGCGAATAGTACATTATTTATAAAGTACATTTTCACAAAGGCTCGAGCCACTGTAAAATAAACCTAGCCTCAGTACTAGTATCTATAATAGAAACATATAGACCAAAGCGTTCTACACATTCATTCATACATTCACACACACACACAATATTGTTTATGTGAAAACTGTAATAAAGATAACATCCATATACAACATTATATATATATATATATATATATATATATATATATATATATATATATATATATATATATATATATATATATATATTGTGAGTAATTAACCTCCTGAAGATGACAAATATTTGGTTGAATCATCGAAATTAATTAAATAAATTTAATAAACGATTGTTTTCCCGTCTAATTTTTAATTCAACATTAAATTACCAGTCGATCATCCAAAAATTCATTAAGCTTGGAAAGAAATACTCCGATTTGATCTTTATAAAAGAAAATCAGTCGATTCGTAATTGCATAAATAATGCCTTGTTGTTGTTTTTTTTAAACTTACAGTTTCGGAGACTACAATAAATGACCTATTTTGGAGGTTTTTATTTTTTATCTCCGAAACTGTAAGTTCAAAACAAACAACATTTTTACCAGGCATTAACTATGCGATTACGAATCGACTGATATTTATTATATAAAGATCTAGTCGGAGTTTTTTCCAGTTATCGAAGTTTGTAAATATACATTTGCCCAAAAGTGTAACAATGTATATATTATTCAATAAACAATCATTATTCGATTGTTACGTAAAAATAGCTGATTTCTAATAATGTGTGTATGATTACGAGGTCGTTGGCAGCGCCACCATTTGAAATAGCCCATAGCGTAGCGGCATTACTTCGAACTAGATGTACCTAATGTGTTTTGGTTTAGAAATCGGGGTAGTATGCGGTTTCGTAAACCGGAAGAATTAACAATCGACACAATATCAAAGACAGCGTTAATGGACGACGTATGGACCGGGAAACGGGGTATCTCCGGGCGGCCCGAGCTACTATCCGCAATTAAGCTGGCAGGGGTGCACGCACCCAGCGTTGCCATCTCGCCCAGCTTCACCTGCTTCGTTACTATCGATATGAGCGGCTTACTGTACATTATGAATGTATTACGGCCCGCAAACGACACTTAAAATAGAGTGCGAGTAATATTTCAATATTATTTTTGACTTACTAGGTTTATTATTATTTTTATAAACGGGAAAAGCCGTGGGAACAACGACAGACTGCCATATTTTATATACACGAAATTTACGTAATTTTTCGAACGCACACCTCCTTTTTGATCTCTCTACTACAAGACTTGTTTTTTACCATATATTTTACAGCCGGTTTTACCTCATTTTCAATTGAAACGTATATTTTTTTAATAACTAAGCCAAGTTTTTCAAAGTCAATTAATAATTTTAGGCCATGTGGTTTTATTTTTAAATAATGTAGCAAGTTGTTGAATTAAAATTAACTAATGTTAATTTATTTGTGACGCCATTTTAATATTCTAACAGACACACAGTGACCTTTATACTATTATGGACTAAATATACCAGGAAAATGCAGGCATAAGGCATTGTTATTTCTCTTTTAATGCAGTAACAAAGTAATCGAGGCTCTTACACTTTTTTATAAAGAATTATTCTTTAAGGGCCAACATTATAAACAATTTAATGTCATTAAAATTGTCATGACAATGTTATTTTGATTTAATTTTGTTAAATTTAACGAATACATTTTAATAGTATATTAAATTGTTTATAATACCGGCCCTAAATTTATTAAATTAATATTTCAAATATATTGATATATCTGTTTTATGATAAATTAAATTTAGAACCCCCTTAATACTGCTCTTAGGAGAAAAATTAAAATATCCAAAAATTCTACAAGAAATACTAAGATATTTTCTATCTACAACATTTCTTTATATCCCAAGCCATAAGCCCAAAAGCCATAAACAAATATAAAAAATAATAATTATAAATTTCAAAATATATCCTTTTTTTATATATTAAAAAATCTACAAATGTAATAATATTTTTTATAATGCGCATATATTTCTTATGAGGCGAGCTGTAGGCATAGGTGCCTGTAATAACAGTATAAGAGGTCACTGATGACACATGACATTAGTTACAATTAGGAAATTATTATTTTGCAATATAAAAATTAAATTAAACATGTGATACCTTATCACAAATTATAATTATGACGGCGTAAATAATTTAATAAATTAATGTATGATTAAGTGAATGACCTTTTTTTTTATATATATATATTAAATAGTTCCTGTGTAGAAATTGTGTAAACTATTTTTTAAGTGCATTTTAAACAACGAATTTTTGTTAGTAAATGATTAAAATGGCAACTGAAGACACAGATACATATAAAATACTCGTGTTGTCATTTATTGCGAATGAATTTATTTTCTATATATCAAATATTTTAATTATTTAGTCAAATATGGTTGTTTTATTAAATGTTTTTAAGTATTATATTTGTATTGTGTGTATTATAAATGTATAATTTATAACGATTTTTTGTGCATTCCATATATATCTATTTGTATTCTTGATTATTATTTTAATTTTGGAATATTAATCTTGTTGTCACATTTATTGTATTTTATTCTATATTATCATAAATAAATATATTTATATTTGAACGACTGGATCTTTATTTTTTAACTGTTTTTACTTTCTTTTCCGCAATAATAAGTAAATATTCGTGTTAAATTTACAACTCCTGTTCAATAAGGTTTTTTTGAAAAATGAATTATTAACTGAAAAATAACGTCCAATATTGATATTTAGGAATAAAATTAAAACAGCAAATTTATAAATAGCGAATTTAAATAAAATTTATACATTTAACGAAAAATAATGATTAATTTTTAATTTTATGCGCATTTTTATGTATACTAAACATAAATAGATACTTTGTTTAGCTCGTGCCAGCATCTCTGAGATCTACCTACATAAAATATTCACATTTACATCAAGACCGTTAAATAATTTGTTGTTTGCAACACTTGAAAACATTCATCAATAAATTACGATTTTGGGTCTTACAGGCAAACATAAAAACGATCCGGTTCTTGCGATCATATAAGTACAGGGACTTGATACACGCAACATACATAAATTATAGGGGGGTGATTAGCTAATTGCACAAAACTGTGCGAAAGAGATATAGTTTATTTATTTTATCATTGCTAAAACGCACTATTAAAAGGGGTAATGATCTATGAAGGGAGAGCCATTAAAAAAAAATCAAGTTTAAATTGCTAGATATTTTAATATATTCAACTTTTATAAGAATCACTTTTTCCCTAACTCGTGTCGTTTTCAAGATATGCAAAAAACAACGCGCACTTCCGGTTAAAATAACTAATTAATACCGTAAAATCGGCGAGCAGGAATTTAAAACAAAATAAACCAATATGTATAAAGATAGTAAAAGTATAATTTAGTCGAGGGAAGGCCTCTCCAGTTTTTTTAAGTTAGTGGCCCCAATACTTGTCGGTATACATAAATATGCTGCCTATAATAATTTATTTTGTTGATACTCAAAAACAAACAAAAAAATGTGTTTCTGAAATTCTACAACCCGGATAACACACGTGCTTCGCGTACCTAAACAGCAAACAACCATCAAATATTTTGTACGTGTCTTTTTTGTGTCAAGCAAAGCAAGTTTTAAAAACATTGCAACTGCAACCTGATATATATGATTATTATGATCAAAATTTATTATTGTAAATACATTAGTTTTCATAACATAGGATTGGGATACATTTGATTTATGTAGCAGGAAAGGGCAAAAAGACTGCGATAGGACAGATGTGTCGAGGGGGACGCGCAGGCAACCAGGGCGGCGTCACTGGGCCAACACGGTGTCAGTGTGGTTCCAGCAACCAACTCGACAAGTAAGTTGTGCAAAAAACCTATTTATACTCATTGGTGCACGTGCATTAGTGTATCTATTATATCGCTATTAGTTATAAATTATTATTTATGCTACACCAAGTGGAATTGTAACGTTTTGGACTTAAGTATAAACATGTAAATGTAATTCAAGTTCAAGCCAGACGTCTAAATGAATCGTACAAATAACGAATGTAAGTTGCACTTATTTATAATTTAAAAATCATAGAACATTCCAGTATATACCTAGAAGGTGCACCGTTGTAACAAATCCAGCCTTTTTAAAAGAAAAGCCTGCTTATTTCGATTTAAGAATTAATATTAATGTATTAGTTTAAGCTGCGCTTAAGCCTTTGTAATCTACATTTATTGTAAGGTTAATTAGAGCTTGAATTGTATGTAAATATTGATTTTAATGATGATTATAACCTAAAAGGCGTTTAGTTTAATACTAGGGCCAAAGATCTTTCATTTGTTCTTTGTAATTATCTTTCTATTATTTAGGAATATGCGTTTAATCCCATTAGGACAGTTTAACTTTAAAATTAATGAAATTAATGTATTCAATGATTTTTAATGCAATGTTTTTATGTATTTTATGTTAATAATGATTGCCCAAAAGTTATGTTTCAGCGATCTTTAGGCTATGTTATTGGGCGGTTAACTTGGTGTACCTGTGTACCCTATGTGCCCATAGCATATACAGGATACAGTCCACTTTTCACCTATATTATAATAATTATGTATATTTCAATAATATAAATATTTAGATACAAACACACACACACACACATATATATATATATATATATATATATATATATATATATATATATATATATATATATATATATATATATACATATATATGTATACTTAATACTGTGTTTAGGAAATATTTAAAAATATTGAAAAATACTACGAGAAATTCTAAGATATTTTATATTTAGTAATTATCTTATCATTGTGAGCCCGTAAGCTATAAAAAAATATATAAAATATATATTTTTTTCACTAAATCTATCCTAACGGCGAGCTGTATATATATATATATATATATATATATATATATATATATATATATATATATATCCCCAATCCCAATCCAATCAGATCAGAAAATATATATATATATATATATATATATATATATATATATATATATATATATATATATATATATATATATATATATATATATATATATATTGGATTTTTATGAATTCTAGTCACGTTCTGTTAATAAATTGTTATAATTATTTTATCCACATTCACATCTGCTCGATAATTGCGTTACGAATAAATAAAATATTTCGCAGAATTCTTTCACAGCTAAAATTTGCATATAGTCTTATTTTACATAACAAATAAATAAACATTTTTTCATTCCGAAAACGTTACAGACACGACCGAACACTATAGCTATTAGGCACTACAGTGCGACGGGTAAAAACCCCGAGGTACAATACATATGCTGAATAACATTAGCAGTATTATGTAAATATGTATGGACTGGGAACACAATCCAAATCCAGTGGCGCAACTAACCATGACGACATATATATAAATATATATATATATATATATTTTGCATTCCCAAACAGTGGGAACCCCCACTGCGCGCCCATGGCATTCAGCCACCCCGTGGTTACGCCACTGCCCATATAGTTAAACCGAAATACGAAATTTTCATATTAAATTGGTTCCTTTTTATATTGTACGATTTATTTTGGTTGTAGGATATTTAAATAACGGTGACCAGTTTATTAAATTATATATATATACACTGAGAAAAATATTAATTAATGATAAATATGAAAATATTTAATATTTTAAGTTATATTTTGTATTTTTTGCCGTAACTATTTACGTTTTAAGTATTTTATATATTTATTTAGCTTAAATATTTTAATTTTAAATATGTATTCTCAAATATTAACTTTTCTCAGTGTACATACTAGAAAACAGATTTATACTGTGACAAACGATTTGGCGCTAAATTCAAAACTGTTGATGAAAAAATTATAAAACTTAATTTAAAACCTGTATAATGTCTGGAAGAAAACAATATCTTAACCAGAATTTTCTTTCTTATTACTATTTCATTATCTTGAAAACGTGAGTAAATAAGTGAGAAAAATAAAGATAATAAAATTTCTAGCATTTCAGAATAATTATTTTTAAACAAAAGTTGCTTTATATGTTTAGATTTTCTACTTTTATAAGAATCAAAGTAATCTACAAAAAATTGCAAGACTTTTTATATCTATATCATTATTTTAAATTGTTAACCAAAACGATATAATAATTAAAACCATTATTTTTTAATTTAAAAAGTACGCTGCTCGTATTACTTATTAGGCGAGCAGAACGCATACGTGCGTTGTACCTAAGCTTGTGTTTCTTTTTGGTGTGCACAACGCCTCTTGATAAATAAAAGGCCCAAGGAAGTAGGTCAAAGCCTCGTATTACACAGTAATGATTAAAGTTGTAACAAAATAACAATAATATGGTCAACCCGATACCTCCATTTTGTAAGTCCAAAACTTGACCTTTTAAAACTGTCCTGTCCATTAGCACACCGTGAACCCGGTTATTGGCTATTTTTATTTTCACCAAATAATGCATGGTTCGTATAAAGTGGTAAAGTGCAACGAATAAATATTAATCGACAAAATAAAAAAGAAGTGGAATATTTAATACTCCCCAGTTTAGCAACTATTATCGATAAACTAGGAAAATAATTTATTTGAATCAATTTAGGTTTACTAATATTAAATTTAACCCATATTTAAAAACGTGTGTTTCTTAAACGTCTATTATAATATATATATTCCTGATCAGACAGAATCTCTAAGAGCCATGATATGAGTAGCTACCTATAGTGAAGCGACGGGGTCCACTCGACCCCTTGACCTATATTTCAACCATGAAATGATAAAGCACCGTGACATCTATGTCAAATAGATTATATTTTGCCCATTTAATATTCCTTAGGAATTTCATTTTTTATTAGGCATTTGTTACAACGGGATTAAAACATTTTTCATTTCTAATATCCGAGTTTTTAACTGCATATTAAATTATATATTTATCTCGTCCCGAACAGGGCCGTATTTTTATAATTAAGGACCTCAGACAGGGGGCGTATTTAAAAAGAGTAGTTTAATAGATTTTTGTTTGCTCTAAAACATATTTGTCATTTCACACCTGCAAATACTGCAACCAACGTTACATAAATGTATTCTTCATTCTCTGCGGTTGTTAGTTTATATATTTATCTCGTCTTGAACAGGGCCGTATTTATATAACTAAGGGCCACAGACAGGGGGCGTATTTAAAAAGAGTAGTTTAATATAAGTTTAGTAGATTTTTGTTTGCCCTAAAAAATATTGGGGGATACTGTGAGCAAATTTGTCATTTCACACCTACAAATACTGCAACCAACGTTACATAAATGTATTCTTCATTCTCTGCGGTTGTTAGTTTATATATTTATCTCGTCTAGAACAGGACCGTATTTATATAATCAAGGGGTACAGACGAGGGGCGTATTTAAATAGAGTAGTTTAATATAAGTTTAGTAGATTTTTGTTTGCCCTAAAAAATATTGGGGGATATTTTGGAGATATTTGTCGATTCACACCTACAAATACTGCAACCAACTTTACATAAATGAATTCCTCATTCTCTGCGGTTGTTAGTTTATATATTTATCTCGTTACGAACAGGACCGTATATATATAATCAAGGGCCACAGACAGGGGGCGTATTTAAAAAGAGTAGTTTAATATAAGTTTAGTAGATTTGTATTTGCCCTAAAAAATATTGGGGGATATTGTGAAAATATTTGTCATTTCACACCTAAAAATACTGCAACCAACGTTACATAAATGCATTCCTCATTCTCTGCGGTTGTTAGTTTATATATTTATCTCGTCTAGAACAGGACCGTATTTATACAATCAAGGGACACAGACAGGGGGCGTATTTAAAAAGAGTAGTTTAATATAAGTTTAGTAGATTTTTGTTTGCCCTACAAAATATTAGGGGATATTGTGGAGATATTTGTCGATTCACACCTTTAAATACTGCAACCAACGTTACATAAGTGCATTCCTGATTCTCTGCAGTTGGTAGTTTATTAGCCCAACAGATATAAATAAATAAGCAAGAGTAAACTAATAACCGATGTGTCTCGTCAATCGATTATGTTCACATTATTATTTGGTACTTTCGCTTCAGCGAGTTATCTAATAATATTCGATTAACACACACACACACACACAAAGGTATAAGCTGTTAATCTGCCCAATGCGCAAGTATCTTTACGATGTCGTGATCTTGTAGTTCCCTCTACAGATCTTAGATAAATTAATGCCTCAGCTCATCACAGTCATCTTCGTCATTACTAGTCTTATCATTTCCGTAAATGCCTGACATAAATAACATCTGTACACCATTTTGTGTATTATTATTTAGATGAGATTGCCATTCTAAAATAGCAAGCTTCGAAACTGTTTTGTAAATAGATTAAAGGGCAAACCCTTATTTTGAGTACAGCTGTAATATTATTAATATTTTGCGTGTTAAAGACGTATGTGTATACTTGTTATGGAAAACACGGCTATTACTAGAATTTAATGAAGGACGACTGTGGTTGCGTGCGTGCCTGAGTGTTTGTGCGTGTGTCTGTAGGTGTGTGTGTGTGTTTGTGCGTGCGTCTGTAGGTGTGTGTGGTGCTGTAGGTGTGTGTGTCTGTAGGTGTGTGTCTGTGTGCCTTGTAGCGTTCTAGAGTTAATCCCGTAGACGGCAAAATTATGAATTTTTAAACTTAAGACTTGTTTATGTCCCAGAGGAAAACCTTCTATTTTAAAAAACAATATCTTAACCGGAAGTCATGTTTAAGTATTCCTACTATTTGTGTAACTCGAAAACATAAGTCAGAAAACAATGAATACTTGTATAAATGTTAAAGAAATTAAAATTTCACAACAACTTATCTGAATATCTAAATACTTTTCCTACCCTTTCACAATTACTGAAAATAGTTGCGAATTATTACTACATTCTTACAAATTACCCACTTTGTCATATTATTTAGTTAGTATTAATAATGGCCGGTTATTATTATTATAAACCGATTGATTGCTTAAACCGTAACATATATTTATAAATGCGACATCGCAATTACGTTTTTAGCTCGTACAAGTGTACGGTCGTGTGTCTGTAACATGCTCGGACCAAAACAATTCACGTATTTTTGCCCTGAATCCAAAAATATGTATAACTCATATACTTGGATGTATGTATGTATTTCGCTCGTTCGTCAGATCTGATTTTGTGGCCGCAATAACTCTGAAGGTACCGGACCGGTTTTACTGAAATTTGATATACGTAAAATATGGGGGGCTTAGAAGTCCCTATTCCAATTTAAATCTAATCGTATGTACAGGTCTAGAGTAATAGGGCTCTAAAATTTGGAGCCCCCCTTAATACTGCGTTTAGGAAATATTTAAAAATATTGAAAAATACTACGAGAAATTCTAAGATATTTTGTGTTAAGTAATTATCTTATCATTGTGAGCTCGTTAGGTATAAAAAAATATATAAAATATATATATATTTTTTTCACTAAATCTATCCAAACGGCGAGCTGTATATATATATATATATATATATATATATATATATATATATATATATATATATATATATATATATATATATATATCCCCAATCCCAATCCAATCAGATCAGAAAATATAATGTTCAAGTCAAAGTAACAGATGGTCTTGTCAATAATAGTAATATAATAAGTATCCGATTGGTTTGGTCGGTCACGTGGCGTGTATAGTAAACAACAATGTACACTGCCCGCGTTGAGTGAGTTTTGTGTAGTGGTTTGGTCCACATTCACATAAACACACATACAAACACAGAGCATCTCGCATCGATTGGCCCCGCTCGTAGTTCGTTGCTAAGAGACGCCAAAATGCAGCCACGTTCCTCTTACGTTCGATATACATATATACCTGTCTCCCCCACAAACATTGTTTGTTATTTCCTACTAATCTAACTTTTCTCTTAAAACGAACCAATTTTAACTCCTACATAATATAAAAGAGCTCAAGGAACCGGTGCTGTGTTTGTAACATTCTCGAAATGACCAAATAACGGGAACATAAAATTATTTTCTTTTTTAATTATTTATACGGCGAGCTATAGGCATTGGTACCTATGCTTGTTTTCGTTCAAAGTTAGTCTACACATCCTGTAGTTCAGTGTTTAACTAATTAATCTAATAGCAGAAGTTTAGTAAAATTTGGAAACCAATGCGTGAAATTTTAATGTTTCGGAACAGATATTATCATCATTAGCCGAAGCAGCAGTCCTCAGAGGTATTCAGGTAGTCTGCGGCTTCGAGTACGCATATTAATTTTTAATTGTTACAACTTTTAACATAATTCCTGCCAAATCATTTAAAGTAGCACAGCTAAAAGGATTTTTAATTTATATCCTTTTTATATCTCACGATATAAATAAATGGAACATTTTTCGAAAAAAACTGTTTAACAAAAGTTGCTAGAAATTTAAATATCTTCAATTTTTATAAAAGTCGCTTTTTTGTAACTCATACCGTTTTTGAGATATTCACAAAATAACAGGCGTAAAACATTACTTTCGGTTAAAGTATCTTTTTCAAAAATAGAAATATGCAAATATTTTCAATAGCGATTATTTACAAAATAGTACATTTTTCGAGAAAAATTGCTTAACAAAAGTTGCTAGAAATTTAAACATCTTCAATTTTTATAAAAGTTACTTTTGTGTAACTCTTACCGTTTTTGAGATATTAACAAAATAGTAGGATTAAACCACTGTCGGTTGAAATATCTTTTTCAAAAATTAAAATATGCAAATATTTTCAATAGCGATTATTTAGAAAATGGTACATTTTTATAGAAAAATTGCTTAACAAAAGTTGTTAGAAATTGAAATATCTTCAATTTTTATAAGGGTCAATTTTTTGTAACTTATACCGTTTTTGAGATATTCTCAAAATAGTGGGAGTAAAACATTACTTTCGTTTGAAATATCGTTTTCAAAAATTGAAATATGCAAATATTTTCAAGAGCGATTATATAGAAAATGGTACATTTTACGAGAAAAATTGCTTAACAAAAGTTGCTGGAAATTTAAACATTTTCAATATTTATAAGAGTCACATTTGTGTAACTCTTACCGATATTGAGATAATCACAAAATAGTGGGAGTAAACCATTACTTTCGGTTGAAATATCGTTTTCAAAAATTGAAATATGCAAATATTTTCAATAGCGATTATATAGAAAATGGTACATTTTACGAGAAAAATTGTTTAACAAAAGTTGCTAGAAATTTAAACATCTTCAAGTTTTATAAGAGTCACATTTTTGTAACTGTTACCGTTTTTGAGATATTCACAAAATAGTGGGAGTAAACCATTACTTTCGGTTGAAATATCTTTTTCAAAAATAGAAATATGCAAATATATTCAAGAGCAATTATATAGAAAATGGTACATTTTTCGAGAAAAATTGTTTAACAAAAGTTGCTAGAAATTGAAACATCTTTAATTTTTATAAGGATCATTTTTTTTGTAACTCATACCGTTTTTGAGATATTGACAAAATAGTAGGAATAAACCATTACTTTCGGTTGAAATATCTTTTTCAAAAATAGGAATATGCTAATCTTAAATTCAATCAATAGTATTGGCTGTGGATCGTTCACACACACACACATACAAACACGGATAACAATTTTTAGTAATCACAATTCTCTAAAAGTATGAATAAATATTGTTAAACAGTTTTTACAGCACGAATAAAAATATTATTTTAAAAAGAAATGCTATTTCCAGAATTGGAGAGTGCTTTGAACCGGAACTGAAGCGAAACCCGGAAAAAAACGTTATATTTTACGAAAATCGGAGCTGAAGCGAAAACAATCTCGGTTTATTTCTGTTAGGTACATGTTGTAATAAAATTTAAACACGAATAAAAACATTTACAATTTTTTAAAATTAATCTTTCGAAAATTGTAATATTTACCAATTTCACAACAAGGGTAAATAATTTCTTAGTTTCAAAGTGTTTTTATAGTGTGAACTAAAAATGATTAAATACATATTTATATAGGGATTGACCCTATGAGCTGTTGGAACCACGTACATCCATTTAGGGACGTCATGTCCAGAAACAATGTTGTATATATATAGTATTAGGTGCCCTCCTATTTAGAGGTTTATATGATTGATGACCTAAGCGACCAGAACACGTATTGGTGATGATGGCCAAACTAATATGGTGTCATGTATCATGTGTGGAAAATAGGCACCAAACCGGCCAGGCTACTCAATTTAATGATAGTTATTACATTTGTTACAGACATCAGAGGTCGCGCCATGTGGATAACGTGATGTCACAATGACATAATGAAGAGTCTCCTCGGAATCATGTGGATCGTTCTGGTGCTAATTTCAGGTAAGCGGTTTGTCCGAGAAATTAGCATAACCATTACTCTTTAGCCTCTAGTTTCGGAGATATATATATATATTACAAACACTTATTTACCCCTTAACAATATGCAACCAACAATACTTGTAAGGTCACATACTACAACCACCAATACAAGTGAGAAATGAAATAGTATTTAGTCCTTTACAATATGCAACCAACAATACATATAAGGATACATAGTTGTAGCATAAGTTATAACTTAAATTGTTTAGGATTGTTCCAGAATCCCCCTTTTATATATATATATATATTCGTAGAATAGCAAAATCATCTTATTGTGATTAAATTTCAAATGAATATTAATTACTAAAGTTTCAAAACTGAGAGTTTGTATTTAAGACAGTTGCCTGGACAGATTTGAAAGATTGTAGAAGATATATACTCTGCCCGTCTAGTGATCTTATTGTTAGCGATATGACTTTAGAATTAGCGAGTGATGCATACAGAA
The DNA here is from genome assembly GCA_933228885.1 of Leistus spinibarbis. Classification (NCBI taxonomy): domain Eukaryota; kingdom Metazoa; phylum Arthropoda; class Insecta; order Coleoptera; family Carabidae; genus Leistus; species Leistus spinibarbis. The sequence continues at coordinate 4,072,978 of OW121805.1, forward strand.
AAAAGAAATGTTTAAAACTTTATCTATGATATATTTTATACCGAAATTTGCATATGAAAGAAAATAGGGTGATTTTGAACGGTGACGATGACTAACTTTCAACTGTCATATTAACTGAACTTCTGCATGAATGACGAAGAAATATTTCTTTTCTTAGATATTTCTTGTTAGTAAAAATTTAAAAGTTAGATTGATATTTCTTCTTTTTATGTATATAATGATTAAAGAAAAGTTTCAATACCCACCTATTAGTTAAGAGAAAACCGGAGTGGCCTTCACTCGACTTACAAGTATACCATCAGTATCAATATTTAGTCCTTAACAATATGCAACCAACAATACATATAAGGTTACATGGTGGTGGCATAAGTTATAAATTAAATTGTTTAGTACAAGCCATACAGAATTGTTCTAGAATCCCCCTTATATATATATATATATATATATATATATATATATATATATATATATATATATATATATATATTACTTTCTTATACGCTATGTGTATTAAAAAGTATTGTAATTACAGAACAATCGTATTTTTAATGGAAATATCCATTTTGAAAGCCCCTGTTTCTATTTTGACAGTCTGTACAATCAATACCATTGCACATAAAAATATGTTTAGTTGCTGTAACGGTTTACTCATGTTACTATGTCAATTTCTCTTAAATGGTTATGAGTTAGAGAAAATATGAATACATATTAACATAGTTTCCGAGCAATCGTAATTAAAGCAATATAATAATTTAATATAATATTGCTTTAATTACGATTGCTCTGAAACAATGTTAATATGTATTCATATTTTCTCTAACTCATAACCATTTACGAGAATTTGACATAGTAGCACGAGTAAACCGTTACAGCAACTAAACATATTTTTATGTTCAATGGTATTGATTGTACAGACTTACAAAATTGAATCAGGGGCTTTCAAAATGGATATTTCCATTAAAAATACGATTGTTCTGTAATTACAATACTTTTTAATATACATAGCGTATAAGAAAGTAATAAAAGGGGGATTCTGTAACAATTCTGTGTGCCTTGCACTAAACATTTTAACTCTTAACTTATGCGACCACCAAGTAACCTTATATGTATGGTTAGTTGCATATTGTTAAGGGCTAAATACTTTTTCTTTTCTCACTTGTATTGGTGGTTGTAATATGTGACCTTACATGTATTGTAGGTTGCATATTGTTAAAGGATAAATAATTAATATATACATAAAATAAACGCTAATAAGAAATGTCAGAATGCTTCAATGCATTTTATAATTAAAACTTCAATCGCGAAGTGTGGTCATGGCACCTTTGTGCAGGGGGCGGACTAAGTACAAAATATTAATTTAACTAGGAGGCCCTTATATTAAAGAGTATAATTAAATACGTTTTGGAAACAAGAAAATTAACAAATCGTTTTCACTGATACTTTTAAAAAAACTGGCCCTAAATGAATATGGTTCACGTGGAAATTCTACAATTGCCTTATGGCTAGTCCGGCCCTGTGTTACAATGAATGTTCAAGGCACAAAGAACTGTGATTGTACCATAATGAAAGAAGTATGAATTGTTGCAATGTATTACAATAAAAAATGTATTGAAAAATAATTAAAGAAAATGGAGAAAAATGAGGAAGGAATTGATGAAAACGGGAACGACTGCAGGGAATAAAATATTGATCTAGTGCAGTTCTTTGACTCCAAAAACTCGCGTGTCAACAAATGCCAAAACAAAGATGGTGTGACTGAAACACATTAATAGCTAGCTACCTATAACGACGATTAAAATTGCGGTATCTGTTTTACGCCCTTCTATTCAAAATAAAATGTTTCAAGTGAATTTATTTCCTTTGTACTTCCGTACAATTGCGCACCAACCACATTAAATTCAACCTATTTCATTCCAGGCTATATTTAAAATAAGCTGCAGTGGCATACACTCGACTCTATTTATAATAAAATAATCATTTTCAAAGGCAATTTTTCAATAAATGGTACGTTTTACGAAAAAAATTATCATACAAAAGTTGCTAGAAATTTTAATATCTTCAATTTTGATCTGATTTATTTTTCTCTAACTCATTCCGTTTCCGAGATATTAAAAGAAAAGTTTAAGATAAGACATTTTTATTTCAAATTCAGATTAACTATTTTCGAGATGACGTCTGTATGCGTGTGTGTGTCTGTGTGCTTTACAAACAAAAGAAATATATATATATGTGTGTATTTATTTGTAGGTTGTTCCGGCAATCCAGACGCCAAACGCTTATACGATGACCTGCTGTCCAACTACAATAAGCTAGTGCGGCCAGTGGTCAACGTCTCTGATGCGTTAACTGTCAAAATTAAACTCAAACTGTCACAACTTATCGATGTTGTAAGTATAGACATACTGTCATTCATTTATATACACCGGAGTTCGTTTCGTTCCTATTTTAGACTTATAAATAATAATTCAGTAGCGCAATTATTATAAGTGTTCGTACAATATCAAAAAACTCGAAAAAATTACTTAGATAGATTTTTTTTTAAATAATTCAGTTATTGTGTATTTGTAGAAAGAATAACTGGTAAAAATATTTTTTTGAATTTATAGTTTTGGAAATAAAAATAGTAAGCATACAAGCACTAATGCCTTTACCGTATTCAGTGAATGTTGTAACTCTCTTATTTATATAAAAACATATTGTTAACCACTGAATTTTGAAGGGATAATAAACACATTGTTATTCGTTAATTGCAGCAACAGCCCTTTTTTATGATTTTTTTTCTGGTCTTTAGGGCACAATATGAAAAAACTTTATAGATATAAAAAGTTGTATAATTATGTGAAGAAATGTTTGATATAATAAAAAAATGGGTAGAGTGGCCTTTACTTGACTTTCTTGTCCTTTCATTGCAATGTGAAGCATAAATATAAAATAACCATTTTCAAAAGCGATTATTCAGTAAATAGTACGTTTTTCAAAAAAATGGTTTAAACAAAAGTTGCTAGAAATTTCAATATCTTCAATTTTTATATGATTCATTTTTCTCTAACTCATGCCGTTTCCGGGATATTGAAAACAGTACACAGTAGGAAATATAAACTATTATTTCTTCTAACCTAACCTAACCATTTTCAAAAACGATTTTTCAGTAAATAGTACGTTTTGCAAAAAAATGGTTTAAACAAAAGATGCTAGAAATTTCAATATCTTCAACTTTTATATGAGTCATTTTTCTCTAACTCATGTCGTTTTCGAGATATTTAAAACAGTAGGCAATATAAACTATTATTTCCGGTAAAATATAGTTTCATAATTTTGCCTTCAATAGTTTTGGCTCTAGAGCGTTCACATACAGATTCAGAAATGTTTAAAACGTGTATTTCCGTTAACATCTTGAGTACGAAAGTGTTCTTGATTACGATACTAACTTTTAGAGTTTGTCCAAGAAAATACAAATTAATGAATACTTTTTTACTACTATTTTATAGCTTTCGTGCTCACAATTTGAAAACATTTGTTAGACATGAAATCGCTTAAATATCAAACTGTAAAAATCTCGAGCTCGTTATTTTCCGTGATTACAATACAAGTAAAAAAATATTGTTTAAATAGAAAACCCAAATAATTGAAAGGACAATGTTTGGGGAAGGTGCGGTTTTGATGGCAAACAGAACTAATTCTAGTGTCAAAATAGTTTGATTAGGGGTTTTAGAGTGCTCAGAAATGTAGGAAGTTTCGCCTTTAATCAATGTGATGCAATCTAGGACGAAGCCCCAACCGGTATGTCTGTGGAACCGTGAAATTAATTTATCTCGCACTTTACACAATTACTTTGAAATTTAACCAGTCATCATGATGAATCATACAAAACTTTACTTTCTTATTGTTCGAATTACATCATATTTATTACTATGTGTGTTCAGTAATTAAATTAGGTCGTTTAGTGTAACCACCAAATATAGAATATAGATTATTTTAATGATTACAATGGTTCGATTCAAACTTCGTCCAAGACAGCAAAAAAAGTTTGATGTAAAGGGGAATTTAGGAGTGGGAAACCGTAACACAATAGCAACGTTTTCCCACTATTATAAACCAAATATTTGAAAGTGCTTTTTTCGTTTCACCCTAATGTACATAAAAAGAATAAAGACCCTTTTTTGTAGTATTTGAGCCTTAGGCAAAATATTGTCCGCGACGTCAGTAAAACTTACGACTCATATTACGATTTGTTTGTACGCGATTAAAACGAATCTGATTCAAGAAAGAATAATATTCGTTGTGTTTCGTAGATACATCTCTTATCCTGTTCAGGTCATGATTTGTCTCTCTTCTATTTATGAAGAAAAGGACGAATTATGATCTGGACAAGAAATATTAATTCAGTTGAATTAAAACATTTTGTACATATCCACCTTCAATATGTTACAGATCTACAGACAGGAACATTATTTATAAATGTATTAACGTATTTTCAGTTAAAACCGCTTTTTTGTTTACTCTGCCACACCCATCCCACATTGAAAAGTATTAAAAATTTTCGTAATTTAAATAATGATTTCTTTTCTTTTTCAGAATCTTAAAAATCAAATCATGACAACAAATCTATGGGTTGAACAGGTAAATAAAAATATAAATAAATAAATATGTTAGTAATAAAATAATGAAGCGTAAAATACCTCAAAAAAAAACTTGAGTAGTCTACACTCAACTTTCACATATAAATTAAATAATAATTTATACTGTGTAACTTCATTTCAAAAATGACTCTTCTTAATAAAATGTATGTGTCTTGGTGAAACATTTTAATAAAACATCGCACCTATGCGTTCAGCTCGCTTTATAAGTAATATATGCGAAGCGAGCAGCGGTTTTAATTAATATGGTCTTTTGGTTATCAATTTGAAAAAATATTATAAATATAAATAGTCGATTAAAAAGAATTGTTTTGTGCATATTTTAAAATTCAAAATTACAATATTTAATAATTTTTTATGGCCTTTAGGTTAACAATATGAAAAATTCTTGTAGATATAAAATATCTTAGAATTATTAGTGGAATTTTTGGATGTTTTAATTATTTTTATTAGGGCAGTATTAAGGGGGGCTCCAAAGTTTGGAGCCCTATAACTCGGGAAGTATAAGTGCGATTCGATTTAAACTGCGAGCGAATAATAAATGTATTTAAAGAACAATATTCGGTACGCACCGATGCGTCCAGCTCGCCTCATAAGTAATATATGCGATGCGAACAGCGGTTTTTAATTATTATGGCCTTTTGGTTATAAATTTGAAAAAATGTTATAGATCTTACAATTTTTTGTAGAATATTTCGATTGTTTAGTGCATATTTTTAAATTCAAAATTACAATATTTAATAATTTTTTATGGCCTTTAGGTTAACAATATGAAAAAATCTTGTAGATATAAAATATCTTAGAATTATTAGTGGAATTTTTGGGTATTCTAATTGTTTTTATTAGTGCAGTATTAAGGGGGGCTCCAAAGTTTGGGGCCCTATAACTCGGGAAGTATAAGTGCGATTCGATTTAAACTGCGAGCGAATAATAAATGTATTTAAAGAACAAGTATAGGTTTAAGCACCAATGCCTCCAGCTCTATTCATAACGGTAAACATAGAATATTAAGAAAACATATTTTTACTTGGGTTCACAACCTAAATCAAAGTTTTACAATCATTTCCTATTTTAAAATGAATTGTTTATGGCCTTTGAGTACAGAATATAAAGAAATTTTGCAAATATAAAATATTTTAGAATGATTAGGAATTTGTTTCTAAGGATGGTCCTAAATTTTGGGGCCTTATAACTCCGGAAGTATAAGGGCGATTTATACTGCAAGGGGATTCAGAATTTGGTTTAAATCGCTCTGGTACCTTTAGAGGGCAAATTTGGTCTTACGAGCGACGTATATGAGTTATATATATATATATATATATATATATATATATATATATATATATATATTTGGATTCAGGGCGACGAGACAAACACTGTTAAAGTTATTTTTTGATGCTTTAGCGCTTTTGAACGACATGCTAAACATAGTAGGTAATCCAGTGTGTAATGTAACCAAGTGTGGCATCGTGTTTATACCTTAACCACGATTACTTCCACTTGAGTTAACAACCAACATATATTTACATGTCTACGTATCTCCTTTATACGATACTCTCTCTATGTGTATAACATTGTTGGTTGTCTGTGACACAACAGAGTTGGTTCGACTATAAACTAAAGTGGGACCCGAAAGAATACGGTGGCGTCGAGATGCTTCACGTCCCGTCCGACCACATATGGCGTCCTGACATCGTCCTTTATAACAAGTAAGTAACACATTCTACTTGTCGCAAACACACACACACACACACACTCGATTCATTAGTACATATGTGTACTTAGGTCTCTCCGTACACAATTAAATTACTCCGCTTCCTTACATTTTTGTACTCTCCGTGTTAGTTTTATATATTTTGGTACAATAAAAATGTTTAAATGCAGAAAAAAGACGAGCAATAAACTGGACTAAACCCCAAATTGTTGCCATCAAAGATGTGTTTGTATGAATATATGAATTAGGGATGCCAAAACCAGATACGATTTTCGAATTAAAACGGTTATTATATCAGAGAAAAAGCTGGGAATTGAAACAGGGTTTCAATTCCTTTTCAATTATAACAGATTTGTAATTGGTAAATAGTCTTTAATTCCTTTTGATTAATTACTTATAAGGCAAATTCACATAAAAGGGTTAATTTGTTTTGAGTATATGAATTAGGGATGCCAAAACCAGTTACGATTTTCGAATTAAAACGGTTATTATATCAGAGAAAAGGTTTGGAATTGAAACAGGGTTTCAATTCCTTTTGAATTATAACAGATTTGTAATTGGTAAATAGTCTTAAATTCCATTTGATTCATTACTTATAAGGCAAATTCACTTAAAAGGGTTAAATTTGTTTTGAGTATATGAATTAGGGATGCCAAAACCAGTTACGATTTTCGAATTAAAACGGTTATTTTATCAGAGAAAAGGTTTGGAATTGAAACAGGGTTTCAATTCCTTTAGAATTATAACAGATTTGTAATTGGTAAATAGTCTTAAATTCCTTTTGATTAATTACTTATAAGGCAAATTCACATAAAAGGGTTAAATTTGTTTTGAGTATATGAATTAGGGATGCCAAAACCGGTTACGATTGTCGAATTAAAACGGTTATTTTATCAGAGAAAAGGTTTGGAATTGAAACAGGGTTTCAATTCCTTTTGAATTATAACAGATTTGTAATTGGTAAATAGTCTTAAATTCCTTTTGATTAATTACTTATAAGGCAAATTCGCATAAAAGGGTTAAATTTGTTTTGAGTTGTGCTTTGTAACCAATTAATTGTAGGTGAATTATCGAATTGAATTGTGAATTCAATTCCAGTAGTAATTAATTTTGCTGAGCTGTGATCATGGTTAAAAAATAATAGAAAAATAAATGTGTCGTCGTGAAAACGTAATTACACGTTTACTTAGACACGAATTCTTGCCACAATATTTATGCAACCCGCATTACTTTCTTGTCATCTAAGTAAACTGTTCGACAATCTGAGATATTCCAAGCATTTGTAATCATTTTACTAAATATATAAAAACAAGTTCTTGTGTTTTACGCATATTTGTATGTTATAAACAATTTAAAAATATGTTTTGAGCTGTGATCATGATTAAAGCTATTAATAATAGAAAAATAAAAGTGTCGTCGTGAAAACGTAATTACACGAATTCTTGTCACGGTAATATTAATGCAACCCGCATTACTTTCATGTCATCTAAGTAAACTGTTCTACAATCTGAGATATTCCAAGCATTTGTAATTATTTTATTAAATATATAAAAACAAGTTCTTGTGTTTTACGCATATTTGTATGTTATAAACAATTTGAAAACATGTTTTGTTATATGTAAAATTGCGTAGTGCCGACGGCAACTTCGAGGTAACCCTGGCAACGAAAGCCACACTGAACTATACGGGACGTGTTGAATGGAAACCGCCTGCAATTTACAAGTCCTCGTGTGAAATTGACGTCGAGTATTTTCCGTTCGACGAGCAAACTTGCGTCATGAAGTTCGGATCGTGGACATACGATGGGTTCCAAGTGAGCATTCCATTTTATTCTACATCTATACGACATTCCTGAATTTATATATATATATATAGAATATTTTGGTGAACGATCTTACAGTTAGAATTAATTTAAAAATCACAGCGTACATAGACGACTCTAGCTTGAAATAATCCTTATACTAATCCTATGTTTAATATGCGTCCCGTATCCCAGTAAGATTTAACAGGATTCTCCAGATTAAATATTCTAATCTAGTCCCTAGCTTTTAGCTCTAACTCCCTAAAGGAATCCCTACAACTAAATCTTGTATAAATGCTACGCGTATATCTAGGAATAGTAAAATAAAAATTGGAGTGCTCTGCACTCCACTTATTTATTTAATATAATATTACTTGATTTTGTTTTAAATTCATGCTAAATTGCCGTGATAAAATATCAATATGTTACCATGTTACACTTATGTATCCATAGTTACATATACATATATTGATATCAGGGCAATCTTAGCTTGAATTTAAAAGAAAATAATGCAATATTATATAAATAGTGTATTTTATGTTGAATAAGGTTGATCTTCGACACGTGGATGAAGTGAAAGGATCAAATATTGTAGATATCGGTGTGGACCTTTCAGAATTTTATACTTCTGTTGAATGGGACATTCTAGAAGTGCCAGCAGTCAGGTAATTTAATTATTTTAACGTAAAGTTAATTTAGGATAAATAAAAAGGAAAATTATGTTTAATATTTTTTAAAGGCCTTTAGGTTTGATATTTTTGAGTATTTTTAATTTCTAACAATGTAGAAGTGCTGTCAGGTTATTTTAACGTAAAATTATAATTTAGAATAAATAAAAAGGAAAAATATATATTTTAAAATGCATAATTATTATGTTTAATATTTTTTTATGGGTTTTAAGTTAGATGAAAATATTTTGTAGACAGTATTTTTAATTTTTAACATTTTAGAAGTGCTGTCAGGTAATTTAATTAACCGGTACATAATGTTTACGTAAAATTTAAGATAGATTAAAACGAAAACAAAATATTTTAAAATGCATAATTATAATGTTTAATAATTATTTATGACACTAAAGTTTACAAAATGTAAATATTTTGTAGATATAAAATATTTTTGATTATATGTAGAATTTTTGAGTATTTTTAATTTCTAATATTCTAGAAGTTAAAAAAAATTTACGTAAAATTATAAATTAGGATAAATTAAAAGGAAAAATATCTATTTTAAAATGCATAATTATTATGTTTAATAATTTTTTATGGGTTTTAGGTGTCCATGAAAATATTTTGTAGATAGTATTTTTAATTTTTAACATTTTATAAGTGCTGTCAAGTAATTTAATTAACCGTTTAGAATTTATACGTAAAATTATAATTTAGGATAAATATATATTTTAAAATGCGGAATCATTATGTTTAATAATTATTTATGGCGTTTACGTTTACAATATAAAAATATTTTGTAGGCATAAAATATCTTTGATTATTTGTAGAATTATTGAGTATTTTTAATTTCTAATATTCTAGAAGTTAAAGAAATTTTACGTAAAATTATAAATTAGGATTAATTAAAAGGAAATATATCTATTTTAAAATGCATAATTATGTTTAATAATTTTTTATAGGTTTTAGGTGTCCATAAAAATATTTAGTAGATAGTATTTTTAATTTATAACATTTTATAAGTGCTGTCAGGTAATTTAATTAACCGTTATAGAATTTTTACGTAAAATTATAATTTAGGATAAATATATATTTTAAAATGCATAATCATTAAGTTTAATAATTATTTATGGCGTTTACGTTTACAATATGAAAATATTTTGTAGAGATAAAATATCTTTGATTATTTGTAGAATTATTGGGTAATTTTAATTTCTAATATTCTAGAAGTTAAAGAAATTTTACGTAAAATTATAAATCAAGATAAATAAAAAGAAAGAGTATATATTTTAAAACTCATCATTTTTTATGACCAATTTAAAACTTTGTATTATATAAATAATGTTTTTATATGTTTAAATATTTCAGGAATGAAAAATTTTACACTTGCTGCGACGAACCGTATTTGGATATCACATTTAATATAACAATGCGCAGAAAAACGTTATTCTACACTGTAAATTTAATAATTCCTTGTATGGGGATTTCATTTTTAACAGTACTCGTATTTTATCTGCCATCAGATAGTGGGGAAAAGGTAATATTTCATACCCATAAAAAAAAATAATAAAAAAAATCATTTTTCCAAAACAAATGTTTAGGTGAGTCTCTCGATATCAATTCTACTGTCGCTCACCGTGTTCTTTCTACTGTTAGCTGAAATCATTCCACCAACATCCCTCGTAGTGCCGTTACTAGGCAAATTCGTACTATTTACAATGATCCTAGACACCTTTAGGTACGTTTGTTACAGATTCATTTTGAATTAGTAAAAATAATGAAGATTTTAATATTTTTATCGTTTGTTTTAACAGTATATGTGTGACGGTAGTGGTATTAAACGTACATTTTCGATCGCCACAAACGCACACAATGGCCCCATGGGTACGCCGTGTCTTTATACATATTCTACCGAGGCTTTTAGTCATGCGAAGGCCACATTATCAAATCGATAGAAGAAGGTGAATAATTTTCGTTAAATTTATTTTGTTTTGCATGTTGAGAAATATTTGCAATGTCCTGTGTAACCTTGGATATATGTAAATTTTCTAATTTTAATAACGATTTATTATATAAAAAAAAAAAACAGTATGACAATATCATCGCACGCCCGAGTGATGGTCCGGACATGTAATGGTCTCGAGCTGCAAGATCCGACGTTATACACGGACGAGGCTCTGGATTTCGACGGTGATCTTTCCGATCAATTGGTAGATCCATCACTTCTCTTCCCTAGCGCTGGCTCCAGAGATGAACTTACACCAAGGTACATTTTTTAACATTTATTAACTATGTCCTAATATGAAAACTAGAATAATGGTCCAAGTTCATATTTTTTGATCAAAAAGTATGTCACTGTCTACTGAATCAGTTGTTTTTATAATAAGCTGCATTCACAGCAAATTAATTAGTTATTAAGATTAGAAATTACGAAGAATAATTCAGTTGTTTTATAATAAACAATGCTAACATTCACAGTAACAAAATTAACGCTTTAATTATAAATTTTGTTGCTTTTAAAGCAAGTATTATTTGTTATTTATAACGAACTGGATTAATATTTCTAATTCCTAATCGTAAAAATTAATTGAATTAGTTGGAATTTACAGAATTAATTGGAAATTGCTGGAATTTATGAGAATTAGTTGGAATTTAATGGAATTAGTTGGAATTTGAATTTATGTCTACGCATTTTCGAAAATGAAACAATGCTAACATTCACAGCAACGAAATTAAAGCTTTAATTATAAGTTATGTTGCTTTTAAAGCAAGTATTATTTGTTAGAAAATGAACTGGATTAATATTTGTAATTCCTAATCGTAATTACTAATTGAATTTATGGGAATTCGTTGAAATTCAAGGGAATTAGTTGGAATTTAAGGGAATTAGTTAGAATTTATGTGAATTAATTGGAATTTATAGAATTTGTGGGAATTTAATGGAATTGGAATTTATGTCTACGCATTTTCGAAATTGAAACAATGCTAACATTCACAGCAACGAAATTAAAGCTTTAATTATAAGTTTTGTTGCTTTTAAAGCAATTATTATTTGTTAGAAAACGAACTGGATTAATATTTGTAATTCCTAATCGTAATTTCTAATTGAATTAATGAAATGTATGGGAATTAGTTGGGATTTACAGAAATTAATGGAATTTATGAGAATTAGTTGAAATGCAAGGGAATTAGTTGGAATTTACGGAATTAGTTGAAATTCAAAGGAATTAGTTTGTTTTTAAGGGAATTAGTTGAAATTTAAGAGAATTAATTAGAATTTAAGGGAATTAATTGGAATTGGAATGTATGTCTACGTATTTTCAAAAGTGAAATAATGCTAACATTCACAGCAACAAATGTAATATTTTAATTATAAATTTTGTTGCTTTTAAAGCAAATATTATTGGTTAGAAAACGAACTGGATTAATATTTGTAATTCCTAATCGTAATTACTAATTGAATTAATGGAATTTATGGGAATTCGTTGAAATGCAAGGGATTTAGTTGGAATTTAAAGGAATTAGTTGGAATTTATGGGAATTATTTGGAATTTAAGGGAAGTAATTGGAATTTATAGAATTTAATGGAATTGAAATTTATTTCTACGTATTATCGAAAGTGAAACAATGCTAACATTCACAGCAATAAAATTAATACTTTAATTAAAATTTTTGTTGCTCTTAAAGCAAGTATTATTTGTTATAAAACGAACTGGATTAATATTTGTAATTCCTAATCGTAATTACAAATTGAATTAATGGATTGTATGGGAATTCGTTGGAATTTACAGAATTAATTGGAATTTGTTAAAATTTAAGGAAATTAGTTGGAATTTAAGGGAAAAAAGGATTGTTCACAGTGAAACAATTAGTAATTAAGCTTAGCAAATTACAAATAGTAATCTAGTTTGTATTATGAAAAGCAATGTTAACATTCCAAACAACACAATTTATGATAAATGTTGTTGCTGTGAACGTTAACCTTGTATGTCATACAACAAACTGGAATTATTACTTATAATTTCTAAGCTGAATTTCTAATTCTTTAGCTGTGAACAATCCTTTAGTTTAAATTTAAGTCAATTAGTTGGAATTAATTGGAATTGTAATTTAAGTGTACGCAATTTCGAAATGAATGCGCATTGATATGTTTAGAGAATTGGAGGCAGCGTCACTAAGTGCATGCCGAATCCATGGTATGACCCCACCGCCAGCAGCTAGCCTGTTACTAAACGGAGACGCCGGGTGTGACCTAGCAGCTGACCTGGGGGTCGTAGGCCACCTAGAGGAAACACTGTGCCGTGGTCTTTCACACATATCGTGGCACCAGTGTCCCGAGGTGCACAAAGCCATTGATGGCGTCAGATTTATTGCAGACCATACCAAACGAGAGGAAGATTCAACAAGGGTAAGAATCTTTAAATATTATACTGCAATATATATTTTAAATATAAAAACAACAGGTAAAAGAGGATTGGAAATACGTGGCAATGGTTCTCGACCGGTTGTTTCTGTGGATATTTACACTAGCGGTGTTAGTGGGAACAGCCGGAATAATCTTACAGGCGCCTACGTTATATGATGACCGAATACCAATTGATGTGCGACTGTCAGAGATCGCGTCAACGACAGCTAAACCACATATAGCGACGGCCCTGTAGTGCCAGTGCGCGTGCGCAAACAAACACTAACTAAACATAACCTACAAAAATAAAATAAAAATGGCCACCAACGAATTTATAATCGGTGCAGTCTCCTTGCGCTATGAGGAATTGAAATTTAAACAATTATTTCCCGTGTTTAACGTTTAGTCAATGTTATAAATAAATAATGACACATTTAAATGCCACAAATATGTCGTAATTCTACTTTACATCAACATATATCTTTATAAATGATGAAATAAATTAGAATGAAGACATTTTTAACTCTGCAATTTTGTTATGGGCCCGTTGGACCCATTTGCACAGTGTACTCATTTGGCTGGTTCAATACAAAATCGGTTTAATTGTTTTACGTTAAATATGAATTTTAATCAGTGTACACTAAGAATCTTTTTAAATGTCCAATCGTTAGATACATAAAAATGCACATAATTTTGTTATAAATCGTACATTCCGTTGAATAGTATTGGTGAAACAAATTTTAGGGGATCAGGTGCTAGGTGCCGTTTAGGCCATTTTACGTTTTAATAAAATGGTAATAAATTATTTAGTGATTATTTTGTAGCTACTGTTATTTAACGGAATATATTTAATGTTTAATATAAATTTAAGCGAATTTTGTTGAAAATAATTCGCTAGCCAAAACTCGCCTAAATTTTTTTTATGTGTATTTATATAATAATATATAGATTTAAAATAATAGAGAGAGACCAAATAATATAATATTCGCGTTCTGCTGGTCCAGACCTAAGTCATTAATTATATAAATAATGTAAACAAAGTTTTTATTACAAATTAGTTCAAACATTTAATTAAACACTACTTATCAGAAACATAAGCGAATTTTGGTGAAAATACGTACTAGGTACACACAACCATTTATAATATAAATATTTAATAATAATGCGCACTTGATATACAAAATTTGTAATTGCCAAAATTCGCTCTAATAATTATATTAAAACAAATTCACTACGGGATATTTTTATTTTTATTCTGTAAACAGCGAAAACCATAAATAATAATTCCAGTTTGTTTTATGACAAACAATGCTAACGTTCACAGCAACAAAATGTATAATTGTGTTAATTTTCTTGCTGTGAATGCTAGTATTGCCTGTCATAAAACAAGATTATTTTTTTATCATAATTACTATTTGGTTCACTGTGAATACAGTTTTATGGCCGATTACACCACTCCCACTTATCTTAAGCGTAACCTAACGCTAACATATTTTTGACGTTAATAAAAACTGTCATAATTTGTTTCTATGGTTAAGTTTAAGGATTATTTGTAATATTTTAATCTTAATTACTATTTGGTTCACTGTGACTACAGTTTTATGGTCGATTACACTACTCCCACTTATCTTAAGCGTAACCTAACCTAACATATTTTTAACAGCAATAATTTGTTTTTTAAGGTTAAGTTTAAGGGACAGTGGTATAAACAGCCGTTTAAATGATTTAACCTATGGTGTTAAATATTGCATAGAAAGAAACAACGAATACGATTTTTGTATTCTTTATTTTACATTTGAGTTGGTTTATAGACGGTTAAAAAATAACGCTGAGTTAGGAAACATTGATTAAAGTTAATTTAACAAATTATTTAGTATTATTTTAATATAGTTGTTAAATTTAACGAATACTCACATTTTCGAAAAGCAAAAACATACACAAAAAATACATTAATTTAAATAAAAAGATTTAATTGTGTTTATTAATTACGTTTCATAAATTTAACCATTGTTTAAAAATTATTTCCTGTAACTAAAAAAAAAAACAACTAAAACTAATTATAATAAATACATTTTTATAAAATAAAGTTATTTGAAATGACATAAAATTATTTATTTATTCCTTTCACACATTCATATACAAGTTTTTTAAACAAAACAAGCATAAAGTACCAATGCCTTCAGCTCACTTATTAATTAAAAATTATTACGCAAAAATTTCCGTAAAGTAGGCAGCTGGAAGCTTTGGTGCTAGCATATATATTTTTTAGGTAATTTAATATTTCGCCTATAAACACCAGCGGTTTTAAATATGTTTATGTTTATATAATTAAAGTTATTAAGATTAAATGACGCAACTTTACTTGAGTATAGCAAAGCTGGAAGCGTTGTTGCTAGCATAAATAATGAATGGTTATATTTGTATTTTATTCCAATTAATTAATGTATCTTGACTAGAATTTATAATACAATTATAAAATATAAATTATGTTAATTAATTCAAAATCTTCCTTTCTTCCATTTCTTCTCCAATATCCATGGCTTTATCGACAATTTCATCCAGGATATCTTTAATAATATTCGTGTTTTCGTTTGATAAACGTCTTTGTTTTAGTCTACGACGTAAGTTTATCATACCTAATATTATAAAATATTTTATTCGTAGAATAAAAATATAATACATATATAATTCAGTTAAATTAAAAAAATAATTAAAGAAAAATATAAATAATTACATTTTATTGTTTGATATAAAGCAACCTTAGGTTTTTTATGTGTGCAAACTCTAAAATAAAACTGAGTTAGTTTTGCCGCTAAAACGTTTAAATATCTTACGTACTGTCATTTTTAATTTATTAAATCGAAAAGCACGATAAAAAAAAACCACTAACCTTTATAAAAAAAAATATCAGTGCATTCGTAATTGCATAAATAATGCCTGGTAATTTTTTGAATTTTTTTGATCGTACAATTTCGAAGATAAAAAATAAAAACTATAAAAAATGACCTATTTTTGGGATTTTTATTTTTTATCTTCGAAACTGTACGTTCAAAAAAATAAACATTTTTACCAGGCATTATTTATGCAATTACGCATTCACTGATATTTTTTTTAATAAGGGTTAGTCGGTTTTTTTTTGCGTAATCGAGGTTTGTTTAATCATGATTGGTTTTGAGTAGTTTTATGTAATTAAGAAATGACCAAAAGTGTAACAATGTGTCCGTAATTCCTTCATATACAATAAAAAATCATTATTCAGCAGAATTGCTTTATTTTTGAGTAAAAACAGGTAATTTCTGATTTCTGGAGATTTTTTAATGCATTTGCATTTTTTGAAAAATTATTTATAGCCTTTAGGTTCACAATATGAAAAAAATGTATAGGCATAAAATATCTTAAAATATCTTATTCAATTTTTGGGTATTTTTTAATTTTACTAAAAACAGTATTAAGGGCCAAAAAATGAATTAAATGACAGTACGCATTGATTATAACAATTTATTTACGTATGCGTGCGATTTTCAATATTTTTGCGTAATTTAGACACAGTAAATGCTGCATCGGTTCTCGGTGGAAATATACAACAATCAATAAATGATTTTTCACACACAGTAAAATGACGATCAACATGATGGAACGCAAAGTGTTGTAATATTTTAGAAATCACCTATAATAAAATGGATTATAGATAGAATTGAATTCAATTCGTGTTTACAGTGTATGAGAATTACTGAATTATAAACGTTGAACGCCAACCATGTCCATAATGCAATATTAAGGGTGACATTCGCTTGCGTTGCATTGAATAACATACGTTTTATTACTGGTAGAAGTATGAAAGGTGGTATTAATACTGTATACATCGATAAACTATAGCAATAAATACATTTTTATAGTAAACTTATTTATTATAAACGTAATTATATAGGGGAGAATAGTACACACATGTAATGGTTATAAAGGGAGTAGGCGGAAGGGGGTTAATAGGGGTGCAAGCATATAATATGTAAATATAATTATTTGGAATTATTTATTATAATTATTATACAATTTTTTGAGTATTTTTAGCTCGCCGTACTAGGTACCGAAGAAGCTAAAGCAATCGGTCGTGTGTCTGTAGCATTCTTGGATCAAAAAAGAAATTCTTAACAAAAAGTGTTTGTCTCGTTGCTTTGAATCCAAAAATATATATAACTGGATGTTAGTCATCCGCTCGTAAGACCAAATTTGTGTTTTCTACTCCTCTGAAGGTACCGGAGCGATTTACACCAAATTTGCTATAAATATTATTCAACATCCTATTTGAATCCCCTCACAGTTTAAATTCAATCGCCCGTATACTTCCTGAGTTATAGGGCCCCAAAATTTGAAACCCCCCTTAATACTGCCCTAATAAAAACAATTAAAATACTCAAAAATTTTACTATAAATTCTAAGAAATTTTATATCTGCAAGATTTCTTCGTATTAGTAACACAAAGGCCTTAAAAATTATAATTTTTGTATTTTCCTTACAAAAAGGTACAAATTATATACTGTGATTAACTTATCTAGCCAGCAATAGATGGCATTACAATCTTGGTTTTTGTTATGCTCGGAAATTGTTTTTTGCTGATTCTATCCAAAAGGCGAGCTGCACGCATTGGTGCGCTGTATCGAATCTTGTTAAATTTATAATTATTATGTATAATATTTTTTTAAGGTCTTTAGGTTAAAATAGGAAGTAATTGTGTAGGTATTTAAAATATATTAGAATGTTTGGGTATTTTAAAATGATTTTTAAGGGTAGTATTAAGGAGTGATTCAAATTTTTAGCCCTATAATTCTGGAAGAATATGAGTTATAAATATATTGAGATAAGAATTTTTATTTTATTCGACCAGGGGTTCGAACCAGAAAACGGAAAAAACCGTAATTTTTGTCGAAACGACAACCGGACCTGAACCGAATAAATATATCGGTTAGGAGCTCAAAAAAAATATATATATTATAATATAAATAAAAACAATTAAAAGTAACTCTGAGCTAAACCAAAAACCGGAACCAAACAATTTTTTTTATTAAACCGGAATGAAAACCGTTACGAAAAAAATTAGTTCTTCTGTACTTCGTACTGCGAGAAAAAAGTTTCAAGAGAAGTTTTGTTAGAGATCCCTTATAAGGGCGTAATAAATTATATAATCAAACTTTATCAGGATTTTCCATAAGAGAGCAAAAATTTCTGAACATTTTAACAATAATCAAAATTCTCGACCGGAAACAAGCACCAACTTCTATTCCCTATTAGATAATTTACCTAAAGTCAAGTATAAAAATTGTATTTTTCCTAATTGGCAACAACGATGCATTAAAAAAAGAATATGTATTTTTTTAATTAAACCGTAACGAAAAAAATTAGCTTTTCTGTACTTCGTACGACGAGCAAAAAGTTTCAAGAGAAGTTTTATTAGAGATCCCTTATAAGGGCGTAATAAATTATTTAATCAAACTTTATCAGGATTCTCCATAAGAGAGCAAAAATATCTGAACATTCTAACAATAATCAAAATTCTCGACCGGAAACAAGCAATAAAACGACCCTATTAGATAATTTACCTAAAGTCAACTATAAAAATTGTATTTTTCCTAATTGGCAACAACGATGCATTAAAAGAAATTTGAGGAAACGGTCTAATAATGCATTATGTGTACCACGCTCCCCTATACCTAAACCCCTACCTTGCCGCAACATGTAGAACAAAGTAAAAAATTGAAATCGCGTTCATAACCACTCGATTATGTAATTGGAACGCAAAAGTTCTACTCAATTCCAATATACACTGTGTTATATTATTCACGTAAATTAATACGAATAATAATTCAACACATCTAAAAAAACATTAACAATAAGTTTAGCTCACTAAATTCAAATTTAGTGAGCTAAACATACCCGTTTATATATATAACAGTAGCAAGTAAAGCGAAACTAAGTTGTTCCAAAGTGTATAAAATCGAGCCACTTTGAATAGTGCCCTCCCAGAACGCATTATGCGCGTAATACGTGCTCAAAACAGTGAAACCGAATAAATATCGGGCCGGGATAACATTAATATCGTTAGCCAAAAATTTATCGTGAAAATTAAAAATATCGATGTTATTTCGCGACAAAGTCGCAAAACAATACATTAAACTCGCACTACAGAAACTAAAGTTCCATAACGTGACGATTATACGTGTTCGTTGGTACTCGGGGTACTTCATTTGTTTTAGAAGTACCTAAAAGTATTAAAAACACAATCGTAACTGTGTTAAATATATTCAAAAAAATAAATAAAACAGATACTTACATTCGTAAACTTGTAGAACACAAAATGCACAATTAACCAAATAAATAACGTCCAACTAACAGCGTTACCTAACGCATTATTATAATATTTACCAACATATCTATCAAATATACTAGGCAAACACGTTAATTCTTTACTAAAGAAAACATTAAATGCACTAGACATCTTAGTATATATGTATAAATTAACTAATTTCCACTTTTAAATATACGATATTCATTTAAAAACATCGACCCATCATGACAGACATAGTTGCCAACTATAATCTACACTAAACACAATATTCTCAACCATAGCTAAAAATAACTTAACGTCTATAACGTTAAACATAACTATTATTAATTAGATACCTAAACACATATTTTAAATACAGTAATACGTCGGTTTAACACGAATTAAATTAACGGTAACGGAGGCAACATGTCGCCATGTAAACGTTACGGTGGGACTCGAGGCACTGCGGGTGATAGCACGGAGAACCGGCATGTTGGGGTATCACTACTGGTGCGCGCGCGTTTGAAGTTATATAAGAATAACTTGTTTCTTCAAGTATTAGAATAAAATATACACGAAAATTGTTGATTTAACACATAAAAACAAGTATAACAAACATCAATGCCTTCGGCTCGTACTTAATCGTAAATTAGATTGTTCATGTAATAAAGTTCTTAGCGATTAAAAACATAAACCATAAATTTATAATATAAAATAACGAGAAAATTGTTGATAATACACATAAAAAAACGTGTATAACAAGCACCAATGCGTTCGGCTCGTACATAATCGTAAACAAATTAGATTGTTCATGTTATAATGTTCTTGAACACAAAAACCATAAATAAATAATATAAAATAACGAGAATTAAATTTAATATTTGAAACAATTGATTTCATTGCTATTGCTGTGTTTTAAATTCGTATAAATATTAACGAATATAAATAAAAAAACATAATAATAACAATGAAAATCAGTAATATTTGATTTATAACTAATTATATATTGCGGGGTACGGATATATAATTTCCAAAAAACTGGAAATAATATATACATATGTATATTAATTTGCATTTTTATTTTAAGTTAAATAAATAAATATACATCGTCATAAATTCGGTATTTCACACCGAAATAATTAACAAAATATAATAGAATGATTATTTGATTTATAAAATTAAAAAATTAGATTATTTTAACAAACAATCCATAAATTATCATATTAATACAACATAAATCAATGAAAAATCAATTAATATTATTTACAAAACTATTTATCATAATAAATTCGCACAAACTGATATTTCGGGCAATTTAAATTAAGGAACTGGAAATAAGAAATGTAAACATTTGCATTTATAAATTTATTTTATTTTAAGATAAATAAATAAATATACATCGTCATAAATTCGGTATTTCACACCGAAATAATTAACAAAATATAATAAAATGAGTATTTGATTTATAAAATTAAAAAATTAGATTATTTTAACAAACAATCAATAAAATATCATATTAATACAACATAAATCAATGAAAAATCAATTAATATTATTTACAAAACTATTTATCATTAAAAATTGGCACAAACTGATATTTCGGGCAATTGAAATTAAATTACGTATTGACGCTCTATAAAAAAGTAGTTTAAATGTTCATTTAACAGTTTTACTGATAATTTACAACACAAATCCATTTTACCACTGGCAAAACAGCGGTCCTTAAACTGTGGGGGTTCAAATATAACATATTCGTAATTCAGATG
The DNA here is from genome assembly GCA_933228885.1 of Leistus spinibarbis. Taxonomy (NCBI): domain Eukaryota; kingdom Metazoa; phylum Arthropoda; class Insecta; order Coleoptera; family Carabidae; genus Leistus; species Leistus spinibarbis. The sequence goes on from OW121805.1 coordinate 4,094,285, forward strand.
CCTATCGATAAACCTTTTCTTCTGGGGGGTACCCAATGAAATACGGCTGGGGAGCATTTTGATAATAGGGCGGTACGCGTCCCACCGTAGAAAACGCATGTCGAGGCACTTGCTGTGGGGGGCCTTGTTGATGCATTTTATGTGGTAAAGTCGCAGCATACCCCCCCTGCGGCATAGTACCCGTCATGTATCCATACATAGGTTGGGGGGCACCTTTAACACTACAAGCACAACTACTAGCAGGCCCTACAGGCCCCATAGCCGTAGGCAAAGCCCCATTATAATAACTATTACCCGAACGTAATCGAATTACACAAATAGCGATAATTAGTATCGCAATAAAAGCTACTACACCTCCAACAATAGCGATAATTAAAGTATCGTCATTCCCTGTACTTGCTGTTTGGGTAATTTTCGGTTTGGGCTTAGGGGGGGACATAACTGACCAAATTATCTCAGGCTCAGTTGTTGCCTTTGTTGAAATCGTAAAGATGGGTGTGTCAGTCGTTTGACTAAAATCAGTCGTACGTTGATTACAAGTCAGTTCATTATCGTTTAAGTTATTTAAAATACGATTCGATAAATAATCGGGGGTGGAACAGTTTATTTGAATGTTATGGATTAGTAACCATTTCCGGAATGCTCGGGCGTTACAATCGCACTGAATTGGATTAGTGTTAAGGCCTTGTATGTCTAAGTCGCCTCTACGGTCTTCTAGCGCTGTTAAAGTTTGCCCGGTTAAAGTCGTTAGTAAACTATGGGCTAAGTCTAGCTTAACTATCGATGACCTTGGGACAGGGAAGAATAACGCTGGAGGCAAAGCACTAAGAGACGTATTACACAGACTTATGATAAGTGTAGGCGCTTTTAAACCTGAAAATGCCCCCGACGATATTGTTTTTAATCGAGATCCCCAAACCCCTAATTCTAGTAATCGTGGATGTAACACAGAGCGTAATTGTTCTGCGCCTAGAGCAGGCTCCTTTGTTTCTATATTTAAGCGTTCTAAAGCCGGCAAATTAGCCAAAAGGCCTTGAACATCTAAGTATCCTAGTTTAGGGTACCCAAACGCGTCTAATGCAGCAAGATTTGAAACGGCCTTAAATGCATTCTTCTCTATTTTTGTGCATTCGTACAAATTTTCAATGCGTAATTGGCGTAACGTGTCTAATGCAATTAAATCATTTTGTGTTATACTTAGGATTGGGTTGCTGGATAAGTCTAGATGTTGCATATTTTTTAATAACTCCCAAACTTGTGGAACTAAAACTGTTAATTGATTGCTTGACATATCTAAAGTTTCTAATAGGCTAGTGCGATCAAAAGCGCTTTGCGACATTGTTGTAATATTGTTATGTGACAAGTTTAAATGTCGTAAAAATGGGGTTTCTAATCGTGTTATTTCAGTAATACCGGTCCCAGCTAAATTTAATTCCCGTACTGTTTTAGGCTCACTTAACACATTTATAATTGACTCTCGTGACAGTGGATTAAAAGATAAATCTAATTTCTTTATATTAACCATAACACTATCATCTGCAGGAATATTTACTATTTTATTTCGTGATAAATCCACAGAGGAGACAAAAAAGTATTGCCGCTGCAACGATTTCAACGGTGCAACTTCAAACTTATTCCCAGCTAAATTTATATTTTCTAACATCTGCAATCTAGCCCTTTCGAATATCGTATCCGGTAATTCCGTTAACTGATTATCCTCTAAATTTAAATACGCTAACCGTACTAGTCCTTCAAACGTTCGATCACCTAACCGATCAATTTTATTACGACTTAAATCGATGAGTTGCAATTGCGTAGAATTATGAAAAGCAACTTCAGAGATTGACGCTAATTCGTTTGACGCTAAATTTAGTGATCTGAGGCGAGGAAGTCGACCAAAATCTAATTCTACAACAGTTTTAAGCAAATTTTTAGACAAATCCACATATTCCAGGAATTGTAAACCTGATATTAATTCCGCTGGGAAATACGTTAACTTATTCCCTGCTACAGATACCCAACGTAGGCGTGGATGTATTTTAAAGGAACTCGGATACACGTAGCCTAATTCATTTCCGGAAAGGTCTAAAGTCTCTAAACTAGTCCCTGTATTAAATATTTCCCCTTTAAACGAGTTTAGTTTATTATTATTCAACAATAATACATGTATTTGCATCGTGTTAACAAAACTTCTAGGTCTTATATTAATTAGTGCATTATAACTCAAGTCTACATGAGTTAAATTGCGTAAATTCATAAAAGCCCCTTCGTTTAATTCAGTTATTTCGTTCCCTGACGCATAAACCTTCTGAATACTACTAGATTTCAATAATAAATCTTGCGGTAACGCCCTTAAACCTGTACGGCTAACATCTAAGTTAGTTAATAGTGGCATTCGATGTAATAGCCCAGATGGAATAGCAGCTACTGTTGTTATAGGATTACCACTCATGTTTAAATTTACTAACAACGGCAAAGCTGTAAATACTTCCCGGGGTAACTCAGTAATTCGGTTATCTGATAAGTCAAGGTCACGTAACGCTAGTAATACTAGTGGGACTTCGTTTAGTGTTACTAGTTTATTCTGGGATATTTTTAGTGTCTCTAGAGTTTTCTCGAGTCCAGAGAATGTGTCTGGGGCTAATGTGGATAGTTGGTTACCGCTCAGGTCAAGGTGGGCCAATTGCCGGAAATGTTGAAATGTTGAAGCGGGCAGTTCACGGATTACATTCCGTGCTAAGACTAGGGAGGTGACGCGTTCCGCCATTGAACTTAGGATGTCGCCTGATAAGGCTGCGATGCGGTTGTAGTCGATGCTTAGTGAGGCTAGACGCGGCAGACGGCCTAAAGCTGATGCGGGGATTAGGAGTATGTTGTTGTCTTTTAGGGACAGTGTTTTTAGGTTGTCCAGACCTTCGAAGGCGTCGTCTTCTATCTGGAAAACAAGAGAAACATTATGGTAATACAAATATAGGGCATTGTAGATTTACATTGATGAATTTGTATAAAACATGCATAGGTACCAATGCCTTCAGCTCGCCTTATAATCTAGTAGTTCTTGTAATAGTTATTTTAAATGTATATAGGAGACATTTATTTAACCACATGAAATGAAATAAACCAATTTTCAACTGAATTTGCATAAAACATGCATAAAGCTCGCCCTATAATCTATTCAGTTGTGTTTTTGTAATAGTTATTTTAAATTTATATAGAAAACATTTGTTTAAAACATGAAATAAACCTATTTCATAAAACAAGCATAGGTAAGGCACCAATGCTTTTAGCTCGCCCTATAATATATTCAGTAGTGTTTTTGTAATAGTTATTTTAAATTTATATAGGAAACATTTGTTTAAAACATGAAATAAACCTATTTCAGTTTTCCATTGAATTTGCATAAAAAATGCATAGGTACAGGCACCAATGCTTAAAGCACGCCCTATAATCTATTCAGTAGTGTTTTTGTAATAGTTATTTTAAATTTATATAAGAAACATTTGTTTAAAACATGAAATAAACCTATTTCAGTTTTCAACTGAATTTGCATAAAACATGCATAGGTACAGGCACCAATGCTCGCACTATAATCTATTCAGTAGTGTTTTTGTAAGTTATTTAAATTTATATAGGAAACATTTGTATAAAACATGAAATGAAATCTATTTCAGATATCAACTTCGATGAAATTACATAAAACATGCATAAGTATAAGCACCAATGGCTTCAGCTCGCCGTATAATCAATTTACTAGTTTTTGTAATAGTTATTTTAAATTTATATAGGAAACATTTGTTTAAAACATAAATCAAACTTATTTCAATTTTCAACTTTGATAAAATTGCATAAAACATGTATGTAACAGGTACAGGCACCAATGCCTTCAGCTCGCCGTATAATCTATTTAGTAGTTTTTGTAATAGTAATTTAAATTCATATAGGAAACATTTGTTTAAAACATAAAATAAACTTATTTCAGTTTTCAACTTTGATAAAATTGCATAAAACATGCATAGGTACAGGCACCAATGCCTTCAGTTCGCCCTATAATCTATTCAGAAGTGTTTTTGCAAAAGTTATTTAATTTTATATAGGAAACATTTGTTTAATCACATGAAATGAAATAAACCTATTTAAAAACATTAAATTTGGAGAGATAAAATTATAATAGACAAAAATGAATGTAAAGGCGTGTTCACAGCGAAGTAAATAGTAATTAAGATTAGAAAATTACAAATAATAATCGAGTTTGTATTATGAAAAGCAATGCTAACATTCCAAGCAACAAAATTAACACAATGTATCATAAATTTTGTTGCTGTGAACGTTAATTTCTAAGCTTAATTACTAATTCTTTAGCTGTGAACAATCCTTAATTGATTGATTGCAACAATAGATTTAATTTCAAAATTAATATTTTCAATCATTTCTCTTTCACCTTTGAGTTCACAATACGAAAAAGACGTATTATAATTATTTAAATGTATTTTTATATAATACAAATATATATGAATATTTTAAATTTCAAAATAGCAAAATAACGGAGCATTTGCAAAAAGAATGTAAAGGAGGCTATAAATTACGTACGACGAGCTAAAATATTCTCAATATTTGATACCTTTCGATACTTGTTTAACAGTTATTGAATATTTAATTTTATTTCATATTATATTTTTCTATGGTTCAATCTAAAAATACGATACAACAAAATATGTAAATTTTGTTTACATGTTCGTACCCTCAAATTGATTCGAAGGTCATTATTAATGAACACCAAATGAAATATATACAAAGCAATTATTCTTGCCGGTACGTGCAAGAGGATTACGTCGATTAGTTTTAGGTAAATTTTTATATTCTCTGCCAGTAGTTTGTTAAATTTATACGTGTGTGGATGTTCATTCTGTATTTAAATCGAGCAGCCGAGACTTCCATCGGAAATTCATAGAGAAAATTGATTTTTTTAATAGGTAAGAGTTTGATAAGTATTTTAAAATGTCTTTATATTCTTATATTGCTTTAATTTTAATTTATTTGGTGGAAATTTATTGTTTTTGTGGCCAATACATTCTTTTAAGGTAACCTATTAGCCCATTATCGGGTTTGAATTTTATTTTAATTAAATTGTATTGTTTTAACACGGCATAAAAAAAAATTCTACACGATTTCATTCGATTTAGCACGGTTAAAATAGTTATATATATATATATATATATATATATATATATATATATATATATATATATATATATATATATATATATATATATATAATGTATAATTATTTAAATCATAACTTACGGTTCGTAAAGAATTAACGCTGATATCAAGATGTCGCAATTGTTTGAGGCCTAGAAACGTCCCTGGTGCAATATTAGCGATGTTATTTCTGCTCAAATCTAATTGATACAGATTTAGCACTGACTGTAATTCTTCATTATCCAAACTCTAAAACAATAAATAAATCTTTAGACAATCTTATACCAATTAACATATTTTTTAAACACACTCAATTCATAAAAAATATATAATTCAACATAAATTCGTTAAAATTAATGTAATACCACTATAAATATATACATTTTTATTTTATTACCTTTATAACGTTAGCGGATAAATTTAAGAACCTCAATTCGTTAAACGCTTTAAATGCGACCGCTGGAAATTTTGCAATGAAATTCTCAGCCATATTTAAATTTTGTAATGAATGAGCGCCATTGAATATATCACTATTGAATTGATTCAATCTGTTCTTAGTGATTTTGAGCACTTTTAATGCGCCCATATTACGAAACGCGTTGCCTTCGATTGAAGAGATCAAATTATCACTTAGATCCAATTCCTCGATATTCTGTTGCGTTTTGAATGCATCACTCTTTATTGTACCTGCATAATTTAAATAATTATAAATATATAAATATTAGGAATATTTAATTTAATTAATTTCATGTCAATTCCAAAGTTTATAATCCAATACACCTAATTATAGTATTTAGGGGACATAAAAATGCAATAGTTATATAAAAATACATACTTATTCGGTTTTGAGACAATGATAATTGTTTTAACGCCCTTGGTCCATTTAGAGATGTACTTGGAATTGATATTAAACTATTACGATCTAATAGTAATTCCTAAAAATAAAGTATATATTTAGTATAAATTTATAATGAAAATTTCGACAAACTTGTATTATTATATTTACGTAATCTATTTATATAATGCTTTTTAAAATATTTGCTGGGGATGGCAGAGTAAATAAAATGGGAAAACATAAAATATTGACAATTTTTGCTCACAAATTGCATATTTTTTGCGTTTTGTTACATATTGCAAATGTTTATAAATAAAAACCATTCGTGAATAAATATACATCTCACATCTTATCTATTTATAATGCTTCTGAATATATATATGTTGGGTATGGCAGACTAAATAAAATGGAAATCATATAAAATTGACAATTTTTGCTCACAGAAGTGTATATTTGTTGCGTGTTGTTACGTTACGCAAATGTATATTTATAAATCGAAACAATAACAATTATAATGTGTAATTATATTAAATTTATAACGGATAACGGGAAACTTATTATATTATTTATACATTGGAAACAGTGCAAAACCTAGTTAATTCAAGTAAGTAAGTTAGTGAAAGTGAAGAATTGTTTCAAGATGATTTTGATTACATAAAATATATTTTAATTAAATAATGATAGAAAGTAACAACTACTATGTTTATATTTAATAATCAAGACACAAAAACAAAATCTGTTGTGGCTAGCACCATACTTTCTTATAAATTGCTGCCTATTTGTTTATTTTAAATTCATACAACAATTCCAATAATTTCGGTCGTTTTTTAGATAAAATATTGTTTTTGTATTACCGTAAAAATATTTTTTTGTTGATTGTAAAGTAATTGAATTAAATAATAATTTTTAGAATGGCCATGAGATGCTGGTGACACTAAATCGGGAAATATGTATAATGAATGCCTAATAAATATAGTATTTTAAATAAATTAAATATTGGCTAACGGAGTATATGTTAATATAAACAAATATACAAAAGAGGATGTATTTATAAAAATAATTTATGGGCACTAAAGTTTCCAATAAATATTATAATGTATTGGCTTATTTTTACTTTCTCCAAATCAGAGAAAGTTTGAGAATCACGGAAACAATTTTTATTTACCAATTATTTATTCAAATTACTTGAAACACAATATACATGCATTTTCAATTTGATAACTCTCTGGTGGCCGGAATAAATAAATAATATTTTATAGAAATGTCTCTAAAACCCATTTATTCTAACATCGCACGAATTAATCACCGATTATTTAAATTTAATAAAAATATATACGTAGATTTCACTATATTATTTTACTAAATAATTTGGTAGCAATGCGCGCGTGAAAACCTATGTTCTAAACATTTTGGGACTTGCGGTATAATATTGCTCCAGTTTGTTTTAAATACATACAACGGTTATCATGAATCAATATCAATATGTGTAGAAACTATGGAAACGTAAATATAACTTGCAAATTTTAAAGGCGATTTTCCAGTAATTGGTACATTTTTCGAGTTTTTAAACAAAAGTTGCTAGAAATTTTAATATTTTCAACTTTTATAAGTATAACTTTTTCTCTAACTCACGTCGTTTTCGAGATATGTAGAAAAGCAAGAGTTTATATATATATGTATATATATACCATTACTTCATTTTTAAGTTTAAAGATTCATAAATTGCTATTAACGTCCTCAGAGTAACAGACACACACACACAGAGACGTTATCCCTAAAATCGCTAGTGATAGCCAAAACGTATATTTCTGTTCGAATATATATATATACGTATAAGAAATTTAAGAGGTTAATTTAGAATTTGTTGTAATGGGCAAAAGAAAACAGTTAATTTAACAAAAAATGTTTACTTATTTGTTAGTTGCATGTAAGATTTCGTCAAGATTTGCATTTACACGCGACAAAAGAAAAACACATGAGAAAGTCACATAATTATTCACATTTAAACTCATTTTATTATTTATTTTTACTGTGTGTAATATTAAATTATAATAAATTATTATACAGTTATTTTCAAATTAAAAAAATATTACAACGCATAAGATAGTACGATATTAATTTGAGAAAACTATCAATATATCGATAGTAATTGATCAAATTTTGTGCAAAAATAACCGGGCATAACTCATTGTTTCTAAGATTAATATTTTGTTAACTCAAATTGTTTTTAATATTTGTCGATAAATAGAAAATCAGAATTCTAAATCATTTATTTTATATGTCGTGGTTAAGTACAAAATGTAATATTATTGTTTAATTTACGTATAACGAAACTAATATAGCTTAATTGATATTATAACAATAGCCAAATAAACGTTGTTTTTTAAAAACAGAGTCAATTGTGTAATCCCGCCACAAATTGTATATTTCATGTCTAACTGCGCATGACTTAATCCTCATGTCAATTTCCCAACAATTGGGCTCGAGTTTAGTGTACACCAAAATCGCGATTTTATACGTAAAAAAGCGCTTTTAAACTGTGAAAAATGTTTGAATCTCGTTATTAAGTGATTTAGATCGATTTAGTGTAAACAAATACATAGATTGTTTCCGGACTTCAAGGAAGTATTTCGTTTTTTTTTTTTTTGTAAGTGAATTTATTTATTATTTTGGGTTCTAAATGTAATTTGGGTATATTTTACATTGTTTTAGAGCTGTTATGTACAAAATGTATGTGTTTATATGTATGTTTGTCCTATAAAAAGTAATTTTTGTGGTATAAACCCATTTAGGGAAAAAATATAGCACAATTCTTATTTTTACCTAAATATAAAATGGCTGTACTTCGTTTTTACAAACCTGTAAATTATCGCATCCCTTTAAAATGCCCTCCTCAATCGCCCTTATCGAATTCCCACTTAAATCCAGTACTTGCAAATGCGTCAGTCCATGAAATTCACTGCTGGAGAAAATCGGATTCAACGTATCCCCCAGTAAATTATCAGCTAGCCGCAACTCCAGCAGTGAACCCCGCATTGCTAGTAGCATACGTTCAGTCAGCCTTCGCAGTGCATTCCCTGAAAAATCTACGCTTCGCAAAGGCAATGCAGAGTCGCCGAATAACTGCGGCGGTAACGCTTGGTGGCCTGCCCAGCGCTGGCTGAACGCGACTATCGGCGCACCGTAGGGTAAAGCCGGCAGTTCGCCCGGGAACACGACTCGGTCGCAGTCCATGAGTATGGCCGGGTTGTCCGGGGGCTCTTGCGGGTCCAACTCGCAACGGCATGGGTAACGTAGCTCGCGGCTTAACTCGGAGCAGGGTGATCCTGAGTGGGTCCTCTGTGATTGCCATAGTATTAACAATGTTAGCCATGCAGTCTTCATTCCTAGAACCAATTAAAACAAGCTTTGGTTAAACCTATGCGTCCAGCTCGCGGTTTTTAATTATTAAGGCCTATTGAATAACAATTTGCAAATAGGTTATAGATATAAAAAGTCTTACAAGTTTTTGTAGATTAGATAAAAAAATATTTTAGTGCATATTTTAAAATTCAAAAATATTTAATATTTATTTATGGCCTTTGGGTTCACAATATGAAAAAATCTTGTAGATATAAAATATCTTAGAATTCTTAGTAGAATTTTTGGCTGTTTAATTATTTTTATAAGGACAGTATTAAGGGGGGCTACAATATTTTAAAATTCAAAAATATTTAATAATTTTTTATGGCCTTTGGCTTCACAATATGAAAAAATCTTGTAGATAGAAAATATCTTAGAATTCCTAGTAGAATATTTGGGTGTTTAATTATTTTTATAAGGACAGTATTAAGGGGGTTACAATATTTTAAAATTCAAAAATATTTAATAATTTTTTATGGCCTTTGGGTTAACAATATGAAAAAATCTTGTAGACATAAAATATCTTAGAATTCTTAATAGAATTTTTGGGTGTTTTAATTATTTATATAATGGCAGTATTAAGGGGGGCTATACATTTTGAGGCCCTATAACTCGGTAAGTATACGGGAGATTAGATTTAAATTGCAAGTGAATTCAAATGGGTTGTCAGATAATATGTGTAGCAAATTTGGTGTAAATCGTTCAGGTACCTTCAGAGGAATTTGGTCTTACGAACGAGCGACGACTAACATCCAAGTATATAAGTTATATATATTTTTGGATTCAGGGCGACCAGACCAACACTTTTTGTTAAGGATTTTTTTTGATCCGAGAATGCTACAGACACACAACCGATTGCTAAAAATATTCGATTTAATTTTGTGTTTACATTATATGTAAAGAGTTTTAATTCCTAGTAGGTAAACATTTCCCTGTAAGGGGCGCTGATTATTAACGTTTGTAGGTTTTATTTGACGAGTATGTTAATTATGTTATTATGGACGTGCATAATTGTTACATATCGGCACAAAACATACATTTTTTTTAAATCTTAGTGTAAAGGTCACATTTAAAATGTACTACGTTGTTATAAAATGGATTATATTTGGGGTGGACTGTGTTTGAATGTTTCTCGGTTAGATAGCGAGATTTTATTATGTAATAGTTTAAAAATAACGCCCTCATGTTTATTCTAGTACAAGTTTTTGATATTGCAATCCATATTAGTTAAAATATGCAAGAATTTAAGTTTATAAAATATCTATATATATAAACATGATTTAGCAAATGGACCTTGTAATATTTAAATAACTTTTACACCACAATAATGAATTAAAAACATAATAGAGTTGGTACAACAAAGAAGTACCAACTAATAATCGTAAAACTTGCTTCTAGGAATGTTTTTAGATATATAGATAGATGTTGCTGCTGTTTAAATGTCAGTTCTCATGCAATTGTGTTAAAGTTCAACTGTTACACAATAAATATGGTGAACTGTAAGACACAGTGGAATATTTGTAAATCGTTGGGCACGCCGCGGGTTTCTATTTTTTACAATAACTATGACTAGCCCATCTGCTTCGATGTTCGCGGCGTGGCGCGGCGCGGCGCCTTTTACACGTTCTAGGGTTCTACCAAATGTCAAGGCGACCTCAGAATGTTTACACGGGGTCGTGCGTTGATTCACATTCGATTCGAACGCTTACCTAGGAGCTGTTTCTACCACCTACTTATACTTAATTCCATTGCATCTAATTACTAATAAATTACATTCTCTGCCCAGTGGCCTGCGCTCGACTTATACCTAGTTTTCTGCCAATACTCCACAGTAATACTTATTAATTTAATACGTTATCAATTATCTAATCAATATATTAAAATTTTATATTTAATATGTACTGTTTTTCAATATTTATCTGCAATTACCAATACACGAAACACGTTTTTGGTCGATTAATTTATGATAACATGATTTGACCCTTATTTTGTTTCCTTGTCAAAATGGTGTCAAGTATAGTTCATACGATTTAATAAATGCGTATCTATGGTATAAATAGGAATATTTTCGTAGCAATTTTCTCGTAACTGGTACATTTTTTTAAGAAATTTTTCATACAAAAGTTGTGCGAAATTTTAATATCTTTCATTATGAACATAACTATTTTTGCCGTAAGTGCAGCCGTTCTAGTGATATTGGAGAAAAGACAAAATAAATGAATAGTATTTATTTTCAATACCAGTTCTCGCGTAACTGGTACATTTCCTGAAGAAACTACTCATACAAAAGTTGTGCAAAATATGAATATCTTTCATTACGAACATAACTATTTTTGCCATAAGTGCAGCCGTTCTAGTGATATTGGAGAAAATACAAAAAATGCATAGTATTTATTTTCAATAATAGTTTTCGCGTAACTGATACATTTTTTGAAGAAACTTTTCAAACAAAAGTTGTGCGAAATATTAATATCATTCATTATGAATATAACTATTATTGCCGTAAGTGCAGCCGTTCTAGTGATATTGGAGAATAGACCAAAAATGCATAGTATTCATTTTCAATAGTAGTTTTCGCGTAACTGGTACATTTTTAGGAGAAACTTTTCAAACAAAAGTTGTGCGAAATATTAATATCTTTCATTATGTACATAACTATTTTTGCCGTAAGTGCAGCCGTTCTTGTGATATTGAAGAAAGGACTAAAAATGCATTTTTGGTATATTTATATTTTATTATAAAAGACAATTGTTTCTTTTTTGTGAGAAAAATAGATTCTTTTCGAATGTTTGTGTTTAAATAGTGTAAATTCAAAGTGGAATTGAGTAGTGACAAGCAACGGAGTGGTTACATTCCGAGCATCGTCAATGAAATGTAAGTTGAATATAGCGGTACATTCACCTGCCTCCTATTAGCCTTCACGGGCGACTTTATACGTAAATAAATAAATAATACGAAGAATAATAGAAAAATATCTCGACACATGACACGGAATTACACAATTATAACGTTTTCACATATATACTAGTATTTGTAAACTTATCTTAGTTATTAGTAACTAATAATAATAAATTATTGAACATCTGAGTTCCCCTATAGAATTTATCTGTGATTGAAAATTATCCGGGTATAACTATAATTAATAACGAAATACTGTTTTATGTCAAGATTATGAAAGAAAGTTAATAGTTTAACTCACGCGTAACTAAACACAGGAATACAGTTATTAACATTTTAAATATTAATACTAGTTTTATTGCAACAACAGTTATAATAATTGGAGTAAATATATAATTAAATATGTTTATTTTGATAAACATAATTTTTACCAGTCTTATACGAAGTATTTTAACGGTTTTACACGTTTTTATCATCCCTGAATACAATCGTAACTAGTTTTAAAATAATGTCTGTGTGTCTGTAATCGCTGTACAGCAAAAACTATTAGTAAAATCTTCCAATTTTTGAAGTAACAGTTTACTTTTGCAATTTATTAATTATCTCCAAAATGGTATGAATTAGCGAAAAATGCGTCTTATAAAAGTTGAAGGCATTTAAATAACGAGCAACTTTTATATAAATAGTTTTTACGAAAAATGTACCATTTACTGACAAATCGCCTTTGAAAATCACCATACACAGGCCGACAGACACACAACACAGATATAGATAGGCAACCAAACTGACGTCCTTGAGGCAATAGTCAAAATAAATTGAGGAACCCTCAAAACGAATATATCATTTATAATGTTGAGGTCAATACATAACGTATAAAAAAGAATATGTGTCTTAAATTTAGTAAAGTATTAAGAAAAAAAAAAGTTTAATGTACCAATCATCTGGTTCAGCTTGTGTGACACCGATCTCTTCGGGATGTATGTATGTAAGTACTAGGTACTTTCTAATAGGAAGATGAACACAATCGCACTAACTAACCTAAGAATAACATAACACACACACACGAATGAATAGGCTATCAATAAACAGTTCAATCTAAAATCGTCATTTTATTTCGAGGTAAATAAGATTACTGTTACAATCGCCACCGAGTACACCGACAAAGACTTGACCGTGCAACTGCGGAGAACCACACTGACACACACCGAACTCTTGTAGAGAGTGCTATGCTAACAGCTAACCACAAGAAGAGATTGCCACGAATCTCTGTGCTGTGTGGGTACCACCAGTTTACCAAGAGCTGTCTTAAGGGGGTTGTCTAGTCTGCTTACTAAATGTTTATTTATACGTTATATGTAAAGTAGTGGGATCATAATTAATTGGCATTTTAATGGAATATCTGTTTTGAGGGTCCCTGATAGGGCTTGGCGATTTTTTAACAATGAAATCGATATAAGAACAAAATAAGAAATATTTAAAATCAATTCAAAATAAGTAAGAAAGAAAATGAAAAACAAAATAATTTATTTAATATCGAATAAACGATCAAAAATTGAAACAATTGAGAAAATCGATTATGTAGGTATATTGTTATCTTGTAAATTTGAAGTGGGTAGATTAATTAAAATTAAACATTGATTTTAATCGATTAATCGACTTTTTTGTCAGATCTAGTCTCTGAATTAATTTTGACTATTATCTCAGTTACATCTGTGTATCTGTCTGTTTGTATGTGTGTCCGTGTATATATGTGTGTCTGTTTGTATGTGTATCTGTCATAGTCATAGTCAAACTATGTTTTTTTGTTTGTATTTCTGTCTATCTGCATGTATGTCTATCTGTTTGTCTATTTGTTTGTCTGTCTGTTTACCTATTTATCTGTCTGTTTACCTATTTGTCTGTCTGTTTACCTATTTGTCTGTCTGTTTACCTATTTGTCTGTCTGTTTACCTATTTGTCTGTCGGTTTACCTATTTGTCTGTCTGTCTGCTTGCATGTGTGTCCGTCTGTATATGTGTCCGTCTATATGTGTGTGTCTGTCTGTATGTGTATGACTGTCTGTCTGTATGTGTATGACTGTCTCTATGTGTATCTGTCTGTCTTTTTGTATGTGTATGACTGTCTGTATGTGTATCTGTCTGTCTATTTGTATGTCTGTCTGTCTGTCTTTCTGGAATATATAAGTTTGTCTATCTATGGCTTTTTGTATGTATTTCTGTCTATCTGCATGTATGTATGTGTATCTGTTTGCCAGTTTGTCTATATGTATGTCTGTCTGTCTGTCTGTTTACCTGTTTGTCTGTCTGTCTGCCTGCTTGTATGAGTATTTGTCTGTCTGTTTACCTGCTTGTATGAGTATTTGTCTTTCTGTTTACCTGCTTGTATGAGTATTTGTCTGTCTGTCTGCCTGCTTGTATGTATATTTGTCTGTTTATATGTGTGTCCGCCTGTATATGTGTCTGTTTGTATTTGTGTCTGTTTGTATTTGTGTCTGTATATATGCATGTGTGTCTGTATGTTTGTCTGTGTATTGGTTTGTATGTGTGCCTGTTTGTTTGTGTGCCTGTTTGTTTGTGTGTCTGTTTGTTTGTGTCCCCTGTGTGTCTGTAAACGCTCTACTATACTATTGTCTATACAGTGAAGAAATTCGCATGATGACTGACAGTATTGTTGCAATCACATCAAAAATCAATAATTATTAAATATATTTTCTTCATTAAAAAGCAAACTGTAATTAAATAAATATTTTTTATTAAATATCCACCAAATATACGTTGAGCTACTAGCATTTTTCGATAACAATCTTTTGTCCCCCTAACAACTTTAATACGCCCCTGTAGTTTGATGACACGTTAACCTGGAGCTGAAGAACTCTTTCTTACTTCATCGCGAGAGAATACACACACACACACACACACAAACACACATACACGCATAGAAATATACATAAATAAACATTGAGTGAGGTATTTATTATGTTTTGTTTTATTAACGTGATCATGATATAACGTTTATTTGCCATCTTAACCAGCGACTGCCTCGGATGACGACGAAGAAAGAATGTCTATAAACAAGGTGCAACTGCATTACTAATTATGGTTGTGTGTATAGAGAAAAATACATCATATGTAATTTTCTTTTTTTTTGTAAGATTCGAGGTTGTTTAACACTATTAAACATAATAAAGTGGCCTTCACTCGACTTATACGTAGTTTTTTCTTTAAATAATATATATATATATATTGGTATAGTAGCAAAAATAAAGTGTTACTTCCGGTAAGATTCTGTTTATAAAACGTACGTTAATTTATTTTACAATTATTCAATACGCAAAAAAAAATTACACGTATTTTCGTTAAGAATGCCTCGGTAAATTATCAATTTTTTCTATTATTTATGTTTGAAGATAAAAAATTAAAACTATAAAAATGTTGTAATTTTTGAGGTTTCATTTTTTAATAGTGCTCACGAAAAATAGAAAAATATTTTGTACATATATTTGTATGTTCGTATTCTTTAAGTAAATACGTATCGATGAATTTTCATTTAAAATTGCTAAATTAAAAATACATATCGTACGATTGTGTATCCCGGCAAAGTGAATTCTTGGCGGCAAGTGAGCGCGCACTTGCCGGTCACTATTTTGTCGCTGGCCCGGCGACACAACAAGTGTTTTTCACCAGCAGCTCTCAACATGCAGGGCTTATATTAAATTTAAACTATAATCAGGATTACATTTAATTAATTTAAGCAAATAAAATTATAGTTTCGTATTTTTAATCAATATTTTTGCAAAATAAATTAGAATATTTCAAACGTATATAAAGTATTCCTATTTAGTTGGTGGAATATTTTTGATCAATTTATAATCGTATTTTATTAAAATAAGAATTAAATGTTAATATTTCAATAATTATTTTTAAATCTTTATAGAGACAACTCTACAATTTCCTGAGACAACTCTACAATTTCCTGAGACAACTCAACAGTATCCTGAGACAACTCAACAGTATCCTGAGACAACTCAACAGTATCCTGAGACAACTCAACAGTATCCTGAGACAACTCAACAGTATCCTGAGACAACTCAACAGTATCCTGAGACAACTCAACAGTATCCTGAGACAACTCAACAGTATCCTGAAACAACTCAACAGTATCCTGAGACAACTCAACAGTATCCTGAGACTCCTGCGACCTGGATTCCTTCTGGATAAGGTCCTTTGGTAAATCGTGAGTAATTTTTGAGTATCCCCATGTACCATCTCTGTGTGTCCAGCATTGAAAAGATGTAGTACGGTTTGTGACTTTGTTTTGGACTTTTCCTGCACTTTCGAAATCACTTCGAAAAATAAATAAAAAGATTTGGTGTTGCAAGTGTAAAAGTTCAATCCTCTTATCGAGGAATCCCATTAATAAATCAAGTAATGCAAAGTAACTTCAATTCATTTTAACTTCAATTCATTTTAACTTCAATTCATTTTAACTTCAATCCATTTTAACTTCAATCCATTTTAACTTCAATTCATTTTAACTCGAACTAATTTTAACTCGAACTAATTTTAACTTCAATTAATTTTAACTTCAATTAGACATATATATGGAACACGCGCCCAGGTTCCATTTATACGTCATTTTGAACAAGCTCCCTTCAAAATGCCTGTTCGTCAAATCGTTCATCATAAATTCAAAAATTAAATTCAAAAATCAAAATCAAACAAAAAACAGGGACAAAAACAATAAACAATAGAGTAGGCAACAACAACAATGAAATGTCCATTAACTGCCACCGTTGGGACACCCGAGCAACTATGTTTGTGTCCCCGGCAAAAGCGCGTATATGCGCTTTGATGGTTACACAAGCATGGAGACCTCGATGACTTCAAGTCTTCCGTCGTTGGACTACCAGACTACAAGAACTTCAGCAGCGCACGACGACCATTATAATCGCCCCGGGGCTAACGAACGGGGGGTTCCCTCAGAACCCCCCCTGTAGGAATCTAGCTAGGAGTATCGAGTTACAGTTCACCTCGATTTATTTTGTTGAGGGAGTGTTTGCATTATCGGTTGTGTGGGAGGGATCGGGTTTAGTTGCAAAAAAAACTGTATTAATTTTAAATTCAGAATATTGCAATAATTGAGTGAAGCCGTTCTTACGACAGCCTCAAAGCTTCGCCGGCTAGTCACTGTCCGCTCTCTGCGGTGTTTATCCTATTTATAGCTATTATGCCAAAGCAGTGGTCTAGTCGCTAGTTAGCGAAGTGGCGGGGTGCCAGAAATACTTAGCGGTGTTTAGTACTTGATTCTAGAAAACCAGGCTATAGTTGAAAAGTGCTGGCATCGTTTCGTACTATGGAACTGTATAGACACGGGTCACGTTGATTGCCCAAATCGTTGGTCGTAGAATCTCGCTGGGAAGGTGCCACCCCAACATTTACTAACTGTTCTTTCTAAATTTCAGCTAATTTAAGTACACTAACACTCTACTCCTAAGTCGCTCCAGTCCTGGTTGCTGGGCGGCTGCCCTTAGGGCGACCCGTGGCCCCGCGGTGTGCAAGTCCGGACTTGCCACTGCACCTAATCCGTTTTCTCCTTACAGATATCAGAACAAAACGACGATATTTACAGAAACAAAGGTGGGATTAGAATTAAGGAAATAGTAAACGGAAGTTGTGTCGTATTAGCTGAGTCATTTTAATAGGCAGGATCCTAATCGTTTGGGAAACTTAGGCGCGAAATATGGGTTATATAAAGAAAAGATAATAGGGAGTTATGCTTGGTCGTATAACTCCTGTTTTAACTTTTAAAGTGAATAAAAATGAGAAATCATCTTGAAAGGAAAAGAAATGTATATTTTATTAATAATAATTTCTGTTTCGGAGTCAACAGAAGTCCTGGATGTAGTCAAATGTAAAAGAGGATACATCCAAAGTGAAAGGGAGTTATGCTTGGTCGTATAACTCTTGTTTTATTTTTTAAGGGGAATTAAGATGAGAAATCATCTAAAAGGACAAATAAGCATCAAACTGATGCAACTAACAGGTTTCACAATTCTAGGGGAAGGAAATTCTTTAAAACATATAGTCATTTTAAGTCTACAAATTACAAATGAAATACACAGATGTATACTGGGTCCGCGTTATTATATGCTTCAACCGTGATAGAAATAAGTTTGCAACCATCGCACACTAACGTAATGAGGGTCACTGGTCAGTTATTATAAGTACAATCCGTAAAATATTGATAGTGTAATATATATTTGAATTGAATTGCAAATCATTTCTAAACTGATTCTTTAAGATATATCGAACATAATACGTGATATGTGTAATTAATAATACTAAAATATGCCTCCATTAAAGAACTACAGCTTTTTCAGAATCGTACTGATTCTTCTTATAGACTGGCTCAGAATCGCACCATAAATGTGACAGGATATCCTTTGGTAAACGACCAAGAATGAATAAAATTCTATAAATCAGTATTAGAAATACACATTTTCTTGTTATTATATTAATATAAACGTGATATACTGTTGTTTTCATGGTTTACCCTGCGACATTGTAAACGCGCACGCACATACAACGGTTATTATATTATGTTAATGAATGTTGACTAAAGACAAGTGAAAATTAGTTCAATAGATTTTTATTAAAAAAATTAAGTTAAGAGTTGACATAAAGGTCTAAAATACTTACAAAACAAATCTTAAATAACAATAATTAGACCTAAGTATTTATATTTTTTTGTTTTCATTCGTTTACCATTTGTGACTGTTCCTACATATAAATTATATTAAAATACACATCTTACAAAAATAATTCATCTTTCCTTACATTTTATACTCTGTTTCACTCACACACCATTACTGGAACATTTTCCATAACCTTTGTTTAATAGAATAAAACTTGTGCATTTTTTTTTAATAAACCATCACATATTTTGGTATCATTTACAGTATAATTAATAAGCCATCACATATTTTGGTATCATTTACAAAATAATTATGAATTATACAACAAAAGTTAGTGGTCAGGTCACACGAGAATGTGGAGGAGTGTTGAGACACGAATAATTTAAATCATCCCGCACCAAGTATGTCATGGACCTTTTTTTTTATATATATATTTATAAATATATATATATAAATATTCAGTCTCCAAAATTATGAACACATCAAACGATTAGACGATTCATGATCCGTTTTTAAGGGTTTGGGAGGTGCACAAACAACTAGGCGAGTCTTGGCGAGCCCAATTAG
Source organism: Leistus spinibarbis (assembly GCA_933228885.1). Taxonomy (NCBI): domain Eukaryota; kingdom Metazoa; phylum Arthropoda; class Insecta; order Coleoptera; family Carabidae; genus Leistus; species Leistus spinibarbis. The sequence continues at coordinate 4,113,880 of OW121805.1, forward strand.
ACCAGCGGCACTTAAACTGTTCCAAACCGACCCCTATTTTGCAAAAGATAATTTTGTTTCTCCCACGGTCCAGTTTAAAAATCGCTGATTTAGATACAGTTGCACCAGTATCACTTTAAGGGGTGCTTAAGTTGTATTTATGTAATTAAGTGAAATTGTTTACTCAATTGGTTAAAACTTAATAAATGTAATTAATCTTTCAGTTAAATTAATAAATTAGTTTACACACAGTAAAATTTAAGAATGAAGCTTTAATTAGTTTAAATTGAATAAGGAGCAGTTGTACTTAATCGTGGTTTAAAACCATTTATTATTTAAGTTCGGTATAAGTAGTAAATAATAATTATCCTTCTGCCCACCAAAGACTAAGACTGTATTCACAGGGAACCAAATAGTAATTAAGATTGGAAATTACAAATCATCCAGTTTGTATTATGATAAGCAATGCTAGCATTCACGGCAGTAAAATTAACACAATTATAAATTTTGTTGCTGTGAATGTTAGTGCATTATTACTTGTAATTTCTATACTTAATTACTAATTGTGTCGCTGTGAATACACCTTAAGCGTATCCGTCCGTCTAAAGCTGTAGAAGTTTGTTAAAGTACCCACTAGAAACAAGTGTAGGAGGTTAAGACTCATTAACTGGCCCCTTATTCATTTTAAACACCTCGCCAATACTCGCCAAGTGTATGAAATCAATCAATGAAATATACTAATGGCTAATTTTATTGGACCCATCTAACCGTATGACACTGCAATTTTCATCGAATAAACAACAAAAAAACATAAAAATCACATACGAAAATATATAACTAAAGCACACGCGCGCTGGCTGTGTTCACTCAGCTTTCCGCGACAAAATAAGCGCTTCCGCTTTTTCCTCGGCGGGCTGGTCTCGGTCGCCCCAACCCCACAATTCATGCGAGCCATCGCCAGTGCGTTCGACGCGTTTCTTGATCATGTCGACGGGCACCGTTTTCAGGTCGTACGCCAAACCGAGTTTTGCGCACGTATCAATGAAACATGTTGTCCAATTCAACATGTATTTTCCCAGTTCAGCCGTTTTATAGTCCCACGGGAATGTGTGATGGTAATTGTGCCAACCTTCGCCCAGAGCCAATATTGCCACAGAGATGTTTTCGGCAGGGTTAATGTTCCTGGAATTACACAATATTATAAATATATATATATACGGAAATCGCATTTTTAATCGTTTAGTTGCTTTCAAATTATAACAATGAATTGTATGCAATATATGTATGTACGCTTTATAGCCAAAACTGTTGATATACAGCCCGAATGTGCATCTTAAATTTTTACTTTCTTTTACGAAGTAATAAGTAAGTCTTGTAATCATGAACCATTTCGAACTCGAGATTTCAACGGATATACACGATTTGACCTTCCCTGAATTGAATGTGACTATTTTCGGAATGACGTATGTCTGTCTGTGTGTGTGTATGTCTGTGAACGCTCTTGGGCCAAAACTGTCGAACGAAAAATTATGAAACTTCAAACTAAAGACTTGTATATGCCCTAGATGTGCACCTTCTATTTTTGAAAAGAATATTCAAATCGGAAGTGCATGTTAACTCTATACATTTTTTGTTCTATCTCCAATATCACTAGAACGGCTACACTTACGGCAAATATAATTATGTTCATTATGAAAAATATTAATATTACGCACAACTTTTGTTTGAAACATTTCTTCAAAAAATGTGCCAATTGCGAGATAAATGCTACGAAACACATTATAAATATGTTGTTTACGTTGCCATGGATTCGCATGTAGCTTATAAAATCGGATCATCTGTTATTTAGACCGGAAAGCAAAATAGACTCTATTAGATAAATGACATTTCAGAATATTTCTGTAGAGTATTGGTTAGTTTGACTGCTTGTTTTGGTTATGTATATATCTAGTGAAAACTGCGTAAAAGAAAGTCGAGTGCTGGCCTGCACCAGATATTTGGAAACAATTTCTTAACCGGAAGCAGCAGTATTTATTTATTAAAAAAATCATGGCTACAGCTAGGCCTGCAGTTAGGGTTTGATCCCGGTTCATATCAGTTTGTATTTTTTAAACAAAGCGTTCTACGCATATATATACATACATACTTTCATATATACAAACATACATTTTTATAAACCGTTACATCTGGGTATTTATATATATATATATAGTTTTTTTTCGAACGTGAAAGATAATACAATCAATATTTTTGCCATGATATTGGAAAAAAAATATTTGTATACGTTTCTTGGACAAGTTTAATAGTTTGCTTTGACCATCGATATGTGGTCCAGTTTTTTACGTCATTGTAATATGAATATTAAAAAATTTATAGATGTTTAACCGATCAAAGAAAAACAAACTAATTATGGGCGCAACTTTACTAATTTTATTTGCTTAACCTTGTAATCAAATAAAGGATAAATAAATTAATAGTTATACGTAATCGAATTATAAAGAGTATAATCGCTTATAAACAGAATTAACGACATCAATCACCAGGATCTATGACGTACGACTATAATATTACTCACTTGTCGTAAGATCTGTGTCCCCAAAAATGCGCTGCGCTATTGACCAGCCAAGTGATATTCAAATTCCAGCAATACCGGAACAGCGTTGAGACAAACCAGGCATTATGCAAAGATTCACCCCACATGTACCATGGCGTTAACAGGGGGAAGGCGAAACAGATCACTGGCATCATCAGCAAATAGTATTTCTTTTGGAATTTCAACACGGGATCTTTATACAAATCGGATAGATCGATGCCTTTGCCTTTTGCCTTGACTTCTGGATGCTTCCGGCACAGGAGCCAGCCGACGTGCGAGAAGAAGAAGCCACGATTCGCGTTATGTGGGTCTGCGTCCGTTTCACTGTACTTGTGGTGGACACGGTGGTCTCTAGCCCAGTCCACTACAGCGTCCTGAAAAAAAAAAATTAATATATTATTGTTGTGATATAAACACCACTTATTAGTTATCGTAATTGTATCTATGTCCTGATAACAGTGAAGTAGTGTCGTACGTCTAATAATCTTAAAAAAAAACTGAATTTCGCAATTGAAATAATCCACCGGAAGTAAAAAGGCTTACAAGACCGAGTTTGATATCAGTTAAGAGGACTAGAAAATTTGCTTCGAGGTCTCAAAATCAGATCTTACGACCGAGTGAGCGAGCTAGTTATATATTTTTAAATTCAGGGAGATGGGACACAAGTACTTTTTGTTAAAGCCTAGCCTGTTACAGACACACTACTATCGTACGACGAGCTATAAAGAATTGATTTACGTTTCAAAGCAATCTTAATTACAAAAAAATAGTGATAGTATATGAAAGTCAAGTGAAGGTCACTCCAGTTTTTTTAAATACACACAAACGACTTGTTTAATGTAACGATTACCTATCAGTTATTACTTGTATAATGAATAATTACGCATAATTGCGTGAAAGGTTTCAATAATTGAGATGTTACATGTATTTTTGTATGCAAGATTATAAAATTCTGGATTTACAGTTGTTTTAAATCTTTAATTGCGGAGATATGCATTTTTACAACTATGGTTTCTTTCTTTTGTCAAGATTAGGGCATTGCAATGGAGTTATTTTATTAGTTAATTTTGGCGGCCATTACTGTTTTGTTTCTGATCTGTCATTTGACATCAGTGCAAATCAGTCTTTTCAAGACTAGCAAAAGCATCATCCCAATTAAATTCAAAAAATGTGACCATAAGCACCAAAAGAAACTTGATTCAGAGTTAATTGTTTTTGATTTCATTTAATTAGTTTTCTTTTTATTTACCTGAAACGCTAAGGTGTTACACAGCATTAGGAACACTCGCATTGGCCATTTGGCCTTGTATGATCGATGTGCCCAGAGTCTGTGAGCCCCGGCCGTTATTCCAAGTCCACCAAAGACGTATAGTATATAAGCTGAAATTAAAAAAAGAAAATTAATCATCATTATTGTAAACAATATCTTAATTGAGAGTAATTCCTGCTATTTTTTCAATATCTCTGAAAAATGGTTATTAAAATTTCGTTAGAAATTGTCTATTTTAGATTTAAGTTTCTCTAGTTACTATTATATATATATTGATATTATTTCGTAGTAGGAATTTAAAACAACAAAGTAATTGATAGTAAAGCTATATCAAAGTGGAGTAAACCCCACACCAGGTTTTATATTTCATAGGAAAAGTAATTGTATTTGTAGAAAAATTACCAGAACGTAAATTATATTATTATTATATATATATATATATATATATATTAAATTCATGGATAAGGGTCTAAATTATTTTAAAATTGGGGTATATACCCCAGCGTTCTAATCATATAACTTCCACCGTACCAACGCCGGGTTATTGGGTATACAAAAATAGTTGAAATTATACAAATTTAATTTGCATTTTAGTGTAAATATTTTTAATTATTACTAAGCGGGTCTAATTATCCAATAACTATAAATAAAATACTTAATAATGCACTACAGTTAACTGTAATTATTAGCTATACATTTGTACCAGTGCATTATTGAAACAATTTCGTAAATAACGTCGTAATTCACGAAATACAGACGTGTGTCGCATTTCTGCGCATGTACGTCATTTATTTTCAGTTTCTTGAAAATCGATAAACCCTGAACTAAGCTGTTACCACCAGCACCAGACTGTTGACCTACGTGCCACCAAAGCGTGCAACAAAAATTCTGGAAGATTCGGAATGTATTCTCTATAATATGCAGCTATTCTTTAAGGGGTTATACGCAGTTAGACGGCCGATTTTTCAAGAATTTTTCCTGGATAAACTTCTTAATTTATTAATGTAAAAATTTATATGCATATTGTGGTAGCTATTAACTTTATAGTGATATTTTTTATTTGTAAAAATAATGTGTTTTGAAGTTGCCATAGCCGATCTCTGGTGTGCACGATATATCTGCACTGAATCTTTTAAAATGATAAAACAAAAATAAATTCGTTAATATAAGGTATTATCTGGTATTTAACCAAAGGAATAAGCAATATACTAATTATTAACAAAATGGCGGCTTCTCAAACACAAAATGGCTATTTTCGATAACAATTTTGGCCTTAAATTGTTTATAAAATGAAAACTATTTATCGGCGAGAAAAAACCTTCGATCAACCACTAAAAAATATATTTATTAAGCTTGTGTACAAATTTGAGACGGATTGGTTCAGCCGTTTCCGAAATATCTTGCACACACCGACTTTACAAACATAGTTTTCAGGGAAACGCGTTCAAAGTTTCAAAAGCACACACTTAACACATAGTAAATATGTATTTACAAATATGCGTGTAACTTCGAGAATATTCGTCGGATTGACATGAAATTTTCTGTGTATATAATTAAATATATGTAGAATACGAAAATGAAATTAAAAATATCGATTTTTTAAAAATAGTCTTACTAATACACTTACCGAAACCGATCGTTAATAATTTCGCTGAGGTGAACATTAGATAAACCCCGTACAAGGACGCCAAATGTAGATACCCCATTAGGAGAATATTCCGCCAGACTAGTTCGGTTTTGGTTTTCTCTGGGGCTATTGTCCTTGGGGCTGCCTCACTGGTGTCCACGCTAGCATCGTCCTCTTCGTACAACGCACCAGTTGCTGTTTCTTTAATATTTGGTGTCATTTTGTCTGTTTTGAACCTGCAAGCAAAATAAAAATACAAATTATGCATTATTACAAACGGTTATTTTGGTATAAAATAATACAAATTATTCAGGGTCATTGTTTATCCCTGTGAATAATTGATTACTTGATCAACTATCGACACGTTCACTAACTTGAGCTTGCCGTAGGCAATTGTGCGAATACGACGTTGTTGCCAATATAAATGTTCTTTTGTAATAAATTATGATATAAAACACAAATAAAACAATTAATTTTTTTATTAAATTGCTTGTAAAACCATGTAAATCACAACGTATCAGTAATAAATATCCTTTTTGTTTTAAACCTTAGTACAATGGCACAATGTACACAACTCGATATGCATTTTTCAGATTCGGAATATATTGACATTTGAATTATTCGGACGTATAACCTTTTATTTTTACGTAGGGCAGATGACTTGATTAGAAATTTATTCATTACTGTTGTGTAGTCTTTTATTTCAGTATAAACTATTTGATATTATATACTAAATCCTTATCTGCCGTCATGGCATGGTGGCTAAGACACTCGCCTCTTACCCTGGAGGTCGTGAGTTCGATCCCCGTCTATGCCAATCTGCATTTTTACAAGAAAAAAGGTTCTACACACACTCACATACAAACATTTCTGGGTTATTATATTAATGATACGAAATATGAATAATATATATTTGATCCGACAAAGATATGACATGTATTCGTAGTAATTTTGAAGTAATTTAGCAATTTCTGTAACTATACGTAATTGCGTAATTATATTGATGTTCAATTACATCGTATATACGTTTCAAAGTTGTACATTGGAATGATTTGATTACTACTAAAAAATAACCATGAAATCAACGTGTAAAATTTACTTGTATTTAATTAATTCTTTTAACGAATTTACAATCAACTTTTCGGAAAATTATCTAATATAATAAACAAGCTTTGCTTTTTGGACCTTGTACCATTTTACTGTCTTATTATTCAACAAAATACAAAAATACGCTTAGGTACAACGCACCTATGCGTTTAGCTCGCCTTATAGGTAATGCGATGCGAGCTGTTTTTAATTATTATGGCCTTTTGGTTAAAACAATTTGAAAAAATGTTATAGATATAAAAAGTCTTACAATTTGTTGTAAATTTTCAAATATTTTATATTTTTTTACGGCCTTTAGGTTAACAATATGAAACAATCTTGTAGATATAAAATATCTTAGAATTATTAGTAGTATTTTTGGGTATTTTAATTATTTTTGTAAGGGCAGTATTAAGGGGGGCTTCAAACTTTGGGGCCCTATAACTCGGGAAGTATATGGGCGATTGGATTTAAACTGCGAACGGATTCAAATGTGGGGGCTAAATAATATGTGTAGCAAATTTGGTGTAAATCGCTCTGGTACCTTCAGAGGAGTAGAGGGCACCAATTTGGTCTTACGAGCGACCGAGTATATAAGTTATATATATTTCTGGATTCAGGGCGACGCGAGACAAACACTTTTTGTTAATGAAATATATTGTACTGAGAATGCTACAGACACACGACAGAATGCTGCTTCGGTACTTCGTACGGCGAGCTACCCAAGCTTGTTTTTGTAAATTTTGTTATATAATATTAGATAATATATAAGTAAAACTAGTTAAGTGTTTGGTTGCTACGATACGACGGGTAATAATACGTCATTTGACGTCACAGTAACCCAGCATCCGACTGGGTTAACAACCGTTCGATATAGTAACCGGCCGCGAGCGACGGCGCATCAAAGCCTGACCTTGAATCACCTCTTTACAGTAACATCTTCCGATATTATCGCACTCTGTATTGGCCAATTTCACGTAACTGATAATATCACGCCATTTAATATTTAGGGTTTGTTCAATGTCATATTGCGACATTTTAAAAACAAACTAAATTTATATGTAAATGACAATAATAAAATTCATCTAATTTTACTGATCTGACCGGTTAAACATATAATTACAAATTATAAAGATAAAAAATATATATATATTCTTATTTTACATCCACTAAAAATTTGTAGTAACTTAGAAATATTTTAATTATTGTCGTAATTGGAAAAAACAGAATGTTATAATTAAAATTTGGTTTGTATATTTTGTAAACTATTAAAGTTTATTTAAATAAATTGTTAGATTTTCGTAATACAAATGACATTTTCGAACATTAGTTTTATCTGTAATTTATAAGTGTCACATAGTTTTGCAAAATTACTTTAAAAATGATTACATTTTAAATAAGTATGTAGTACAAAGATACGTTTAAAAAAAAAAACTGGAGTGACCTTCACTCGACTTGCTTATATTTTTAAATAAATTCTACAATTGCCATGAAACAATATCAATATGTGTGGTAACTAGGAAAATGTAATTGTAATATGGCTGTTTTTTGAAAAAACTTAAGCGTCCAGCTCGCCTAATTAGTAATATATGTGATGCGAGCAGTGGTTTGTAATTATAATGGTTAACAATTTGAAAACATGTTTTAGATATAAAAAGCCTTAGATTATTTAGAAAATTCAAAATTATAATATTTAATAATGGCCTTTGGGTTATTAATATGAAAGAATCTTGTAGATATAAAATGTCTTAGAATTATTGAGTATTTTAATTATATTTATAAGGGCAGTATTAAGGGGAGTTTTTAGTGGTAAATAAGTAATTTAATACACAAGTTAACATAATTTACATAATAAGCAATAACTATAATTAATAATATTATCATAAAATAAAATATTGTTTCATCAAAAGATCAAATGATTTCAAAAACTGTTTATTTGCAATAAATTTTTTGTTGTAAGACGTCACGGAATTTATTATGTTTTCAATGCTTACAACCTAAATATTAAATAGTTATTTTAAACTGTAAATTTTCAGAAAATGGTGCATTTATTGAAAAAATGTTTCAACCAAAAGTTGCTAGAAATTTGAATATCTTCAACTTTTATAAGAATAATAATTTCGCTAGCTTAAACCGTTTACGAGATATTGAGCAATATATGTTGATATTTTTAAACTTGCCACCAAGAGGTCGAATTCAAAACAGTATTGCTATATAGCAACTAGTTATCAGCATTATGTCATAATTTATCATTTTATATCACAAGTAATTTGTCAAAATAATTGCAAATATTATAAACAATAACCTTGTTGTGTAAAAAGTTCACGATATAATATTGTAAGTATCTATGCAAAATATTGTTATTGAAAAACATTTCGAAATGGAGATATTAATGGAAATACACTATTTTCGGAATGTTGTCTGTTTGTATGTAAATTATATCCAAATTTTGACAATATCTTAACAGAAAGTTACGGTTTATTCCTGCTCCATTTTCAATATTTAATTAACAATACGAGTTAAAGAAAAATACGTATAAACGTTAAAAACATTAAAATTTCTAATTTCCTTACAAATAATAATTTAGTTTATTTTATTACAAGCCATTCTAGCATTTACAGCAACAAAAACATTATGAAGGTTTCACAGCCAGCCAAATTAGTAATTAAGAATTGAAATTACAAATACTATTCCAGTTTGTGTAATGGCAAGCAATTTTAGCATTCACAGCAACAAAAACATTATATAGGTTCATTTACAGCGAGTTAATTACTAATTAAGTATAGAAATTAAAAATACTAATCCAGTTTGTATTATGACAAGCAATTCTAGCATTCACAGTAACACAATCATTTTATAGGTTCATTTACAGAGAGCCAATTAGTAATTAAGAATATAAAGTACAAATACTAATCCAGTTTGTGTAATGGCAAGCAATTCTAGCATTCACAACAACAAAAACATTATATAGGTTCATTTACAACGAGTAAATTAGTAATTAAGAATATAAATTACAAATACTAATCCAGTTTGTATTATGGCAAGCAATTCTAGCATTCACAGTAACACAATATAATGAGGTTCATTTACAGCGAGCCAATTAGTAATTAAGAAAATAAATTACAAATACAAATCCAGTTTAATTAATGGCAATCAATGGCATTAACAGCAATAAAATCATTATATAGGTTCATTCACAGCGGAACCAATTAGTACTTTAGAATAGAAATTTCAAATACTATTCTAGTTTGTATTATGGCCAACAATTCTAGCATTTACAGCAACAAAAACATTATAAAGATTGTTTCACAGTGAGCCAAATTAGTTATTAATAATAGAAAATACAAATACTAATCCTGTTTGTGAAATGGAAAGCAATTCTAGCATTTACAGCAACATTATCATTATATAGGTTCATTCACAGCGAATTTGAAATAGAAATTAGAAATAGTAATCCAGTTTGTTTTATGGCAAGTAATGCTAGTATTCACAGCAAAAATTAAGGATTGTTCACAGCTAAAGAATTAGTAATTAAGCTTAGAAATTATAAGTAATAATTCCATTTGGTTGTATGACATATACAAGGTTAACGTTCACAGCAACAAAATTTATCATAAATTGTGTTGCTTGGAATGTTAACATTGCTTGTCATAATACAAACTAGATTATTATTTATAATTATCTAAGTTTAATTACTAATTGTTTCGCTGTGAACAATCCTATATTCATTGTAATTTCTAATATGTATTAATAAATGATTCACTGTGCAGTGAAACAATTAGTAACTAAGGTTAAAAATTACAATTAATAAATGACAAATAAAGCTAACGTTCACAGCAACAAATTTTATAGTTAATTTTGTTGCTTTGAATTGCTATTTATAATACAAACTGGATTATTATTTATAATTTCTAATCTTACTAAGTAGTTCGCTGTAAATACAACTTAAGGGCTTACTTAAATGGCTTACTTACACTTTAAATGTGCATCAAATGTATGATTTCGGAGACAACAACAGCGTTGATTAAATATATATACGATATATTGCTGGCGAGTAAAAATATTAAATAATACTCAAACGAAAAAGAAAATTTGCAGAATTGTCCGAAACTGCTGTACAAAAATTCGTATAACATCGAATATTGTGAAAAGACTAGGACGACCGTCGACAAGTAACTGTTTGAGCATGATTGGCGTTCTTATAATTTATGTGCGCGACAATTTTCACCTATTGTTCTTCCAGTATAATATATAATTATAAAAATTCATAAATTCATATATATACATCCGAACTTTGGAACAAATGTCACTATAGCTAATATAAGTGGCACATAACTACACATTTATTCACCGTGTGGCCAACCATTATTTAAATTAATATTAATAAGGTAAAATAAATTAAATATGTTTTTACTTTCTTATACACCGTAATTAAATCTGGTTACCCTAAATCAAATATAACTATTCTCGGAATGGCGTCTATAAACGCTCTACAGTCAAAACTGTCGAACGTAAAATTGTGAAACTTCAATCGTAAGATTTGTATGTGTTTGTGTCTTTTCTACAATATCATTAGAACGGCTGCACTTACGGCAAAAATAGTTATGTTCATAATGAAAGATATTAATATTTTGCACAACTTTTGTTTGAAAAATTTCTTTAGAAAATGTACCAGTTACGAGAAAACTGCCATGGAAAATAAATATTATGCATTTTATGTCTTTTCTCCAATATCACTAGAACAGCTGCACTTATGGCAAAAATAGTTATGTTCATTAAGAAAGATATAAATATTTCGCACAACTTTTGTTTGAAAAGTTTCTTCTAAAAATGTATCAGTTACGAGAAAACTACTATTGAAAATAAATATTATGCATTTTTTGTCTTTTCCCCAATATCACTAGAACGGCTGCACTTACGGCAAAATTAGTTATGTTCATTATGAAAGATATAAATATTTCGCACAACTTTTGTTTGAAAAGTTTCTTCTAAAAATGTATCAGTTACGAGAAAACTACTATTGAAAATAAATATTATGCATTTTTTGTCTTTTCCCCAATATCACTAGAACGGCTGCACTTACGGCAAAAATAGTTATGTTCATTATGAAAGATATTAATATTTCGCACAACTTTTGTTTGAAAAGTTTCTTTGAAAAATGTATCAGTTACGAGAAAACTACTATTGAAAATAAATATTATGCATTTTTTGGTCTTTTCCCCAATATCACTAGAACGGCTGCACTTACGGCAAAAATAGTTATGTTTAATAAGAAAGGTATAAATATTTCGAACAACTTTTGTTTGAAAAGTTTATTTGAAAAATGTATCAGTTACGAGAAAACTACTATGGAAAATAAATATTATGCATTTTTTGTCTTTTCCCCAATATCACTAGAACGGCTGCACTTACGGCAAAATTAGTTATGTTCATTAAGAAAGATATAAATATTTTGCACAACTTTTGTTTGAAAAGTTTCTTTAAAAAATGTACCATTTACGAGAAAATCGCTGTGGAAAATCTTAATATTTATGTATTTGTGACAAATTTGCATTTAAAATCGTCTAACCTTTGATAAATTATTATAGAATCAATCTATATTATAAAAAAATAATAAGCTAATTGAAAAGTTCTGTGTTGGCCACTGATTATTTGATGGTAATTATTTAATATTTATTTATACGTAAATATTTAACCCGAACCCGATATATTTAACTGCTCCGTTTAAGAAACAATTATTTATCACAAAATGGTAATTTGAATCATTTTGAAAGTAATTGCAGCGGCAACAAATGCGTATTAAACAAAATAAAACAAGGATCGTGTTTCATATGACCTTGACATACGTCAACAATGTACTTTGCTCGTGATACTTTTCTTTTCTTGTACCAATCAATTAGCTTCCTGCTCATTTATTTAGAATTACTCTCGTATCGATTTGCATATATACATAAATATACATAATTACAGATACAAATATACATTAGTACATAGATCATTATATTACATTATTTACGTAAAACTTACATTAATGCCTGATCAGTAAAACGATTTACTCGAGTCATATTTTGCATATCTCGAAAACGACACGAATTAATGAAATTTCTAGCGACTTTTGTTTTTCTATAAACTAAAAGATCATGACCAGATTACATTGTTAAAATTAAGATAACAATACGAAAAACCCATTTTTGCAAAAATATCACCTTGAATTATACTAATAAAAACGCATATTTTAGTTATTCCCACGTAATTAACTCAAAAACAAACAATTTTATTTGTGGTCTCTAGGTGGAACCACAGGCATGAAAGTGTTAAAACATATTTATTGCTAGTGTTTGATTTTGCTTGTTTTAAATATAAAATAATAGTTAAAGTATTTTATTATTAGAATTATTTATTATTGATATATTTTATGTATCTATACAATTTTATTTTTAATAGTCATAATTCTTTATAAATGTCTGGCATTAAAAATTATATATGTTATTGATTTCGAAATCTAATCTACATATTGACGACATGTGAAGTAAATTTAATTCAATTCATTGTTATTATTAAAATTGCTAGAAATCAGTCTCGACAATATATATAATTATAAACTTAACTTGAAATCATTTAAATAATACTGAATAAATTTCATTTGTTATATTTGCAAATGTGGGAATCATATATATATATATATATATATATATATATATATATATATATATATATATATATATATATATATATAAATATATATATATATATATATATATATATATATATATATATATATATATATAAATATATATATATATATATATATATATATATATATATATATATATATATATATATATATATATATATATATATATACATATATATATATATATATATATATATATATATATATATATATATATATATATATATATATATTTAAATTTCTTTTGCTTAAACTATATACCTGAACTAATTGAGATGCCTCAAATATTGCATTTTTGACAATAACAAGTAATTTTGCACATGAATAACACAGAAATTGTATTTAAATAAAGAACATTTTAAATAATAATAGTAAAAATTAAAGATAGTCTTATATGTTATTTAATTTTAGGAAGTCATGGTTTGCTCTTGTTGCATTTTGCGTATCTCAAAAACTACTTGAGTGAATTTAATAAAAGTTAAAGATATTAACATTTTAATCAACTTTTGTTTGTAAAGTTCTTTTCGAAAATGTACCATTTACTGAAAAACGGCCTTTAAAATGGATACGTTTCCCTAATCACAAAAATATTGATTTTGTTTCAAAGCGTAAGGCGAATTTAATACAAAAAGCATTATTATAAATATATTTAGCGAATGTACAAGAAAATCAAGTGAACCTATTTTTATTTTCTTTCCGATTCATTCAAAGTGTTTAAGAATTCATTCATAAATTATATGATTTAAGATGATTATGCAATTTCCCAAAAAAATTCATGTAATCACAAAATAAAGATCTTTCAAATAAAACAATTACCCATTTAAAATGGTAAAAATACACGTAACTGATTGAATTAATCAAGTTCACCTTTTTCATATTTCAAAATTGTGGCAAAGATTGAAACAATACAAAACATAAAAACAAAATTCAAAACAGGATAATAAATAAGAAATACAAAAATAGATTTAATGTTTATATGCGTTATATAATTTTTGTATATTTTATGGTAATTTTTAACTAAGTTGTTAATTATTCTGATACTTTGTTCAAAATAGTCAATTTTTGGCATTCGTAAAGGAAAAAGATTGAGCAACAAGCACAACGCACCTATGCGTCTAGCTCGCCTTATAAATAATGCGGAGCAGCGGTTTTTAGTTATTATGGCCCTTTGGTGAACAATTTGCAAAAATGCTATAGATATAAAAAGTCTTACAATTTTATGTAGATTAATTTGATAAAAATGTAATTTAGTGCATATTTCAATATTTAATAATTTTTTATGGTCTTTAGGTTAACAATATGAAAAAATCTTGTAGGTATAAAATATCTTAGAATTATTAGTAGAATATGTGGGTGTTTTAATTATTTTTATAAGGGTAGTATTAAGGGGGGTTGTAAATTTTGGGGCCCTATAACTCGGGAAGTATAAGGGCGATTGAATTTAAACTGCAAGCGGATTCAAATGGGATACCCAAATAATATGTGTAGCAAATTTGGTGTAAATCGCTCCGGTACCTTCAGAGGAGTAGAAGTTTTGTCTTACGAGCAAATACTAACATCTAAGTATATGAGTTATATATATATTTATTTGGATTCAGAGCGAAGAATTAAAGCTACTCCAGTTTATTTTTCTGAATAAAGAATATTTATGTTTGTAAATTATGTTAAATTTGATTGTTTCAAAACGTGAATTGTATTGTATTGTATTGGCGCACAAAATATGATTGTAGAATAATAAATACAGTTGTATGAGTAGGGGCAATACTCACTGGATAAAATCAAATGGATAATCACTGAAGAATTCGGACGAATTTCCCACAAACACTGATGGCAATAATGTAACACTACCAAGTTTATGCTACAGTATACAACTGAATTTAAGCCTGAACGCCTCGCCGCTTATATATGAATCAACTGAAACGAATTCGCGAATGTTTTTCTTTTTCTTTATTCTTTTTTAAACACTTCCCGCTGTATATCGCATTTCCCCGCCGTAAGTACGGTGCAAACTCTAAATATCGTCCGTATAAGCACGCGACCAACGAAACTGATCCGGCAGGTCGAACACGGTGTGCACTTTGGACATCGTCGTCGTCATCGACGGGCCAAAGGAGATTCCCGCGAGTCGGCAAACCTGACGTGGTGGTACCGCTGGTACGCTCGTTTGTCGGTGCGACGGCGCGGCCCAACAGCGGGACGGGGCGGGCGAGCCGTATCACGCCATCCCCACCGCAAATGCGAGCGCACGCCGAAGATGGCGTGATGTGGTGTGGTGCCCCCTCGGACTCTCGTGAACATCTGCGCATGACCACACACACCGGTGCAAGGTTGCAAAAACCATGAAAAATATATATACACATCATTAATCTATTCTTATCAAAAAATATTGATGATTATATTAGATGCACTGGCACTGAACGTGTTACCAACAGCGAGATAGGTATTCAGAAGATTCTAGGACCTAGGATATCCATGATGAAATGGTGTGCTCGACAATTTGACCCTATAAACATCCCAGCAAACACATTATTTTATTTGACTTCCCTGAGATGTCGCCGAGACGTAACATACGTATGTTAAGTCGCTGCAACATCACATAGATGTCACAAGATTCAAATTGTTTGCTGGGATATAATTTCTCCTTTAAACTCCAAATATAAAAGCTATAAACATCTAATGTCTGCAATTTAATATTCCCAAATAATATTATGGCATATATAGTAAGTCTTAGGTAGTATAAAACACCTTTTCATCTTGGATATCTTACGTATCTGCATTTTAATACAAAATATGCCAAAACAATTTCTATCGTAGTCTTAAATCAAAATGCTGCATTATAAACTAGTGTAACTTGTGGGCATCATATGCCCATATCATATATATAGTCAATTCTTCAGCAATATAATATTAATTGTTGACATAGATGATGCAACGATTATTATGAAACAATTTTGTATTGTCAAAATTGGTTTAGTACCATTAGAGATTAGGCAAAAAATCGTGTTATATTATTATTTTCCTTCAGTTCATGTAAAAGACAAAGGTGAGAATCTTGTAAAAGTTAACACAATCTTGTGATAATCTAAAAGATAATCATCGATTTTTCTCAATTTATGGCAGTATTGTTTGAAGATAATCCAGGATAATTAACAATTTAAATCATAGATTAACCAATTGTTTTATCAGTTGCATCAGTTTACGTTTGACCTATGGAATACACATTTTTTTCTATTATTATTAAGCCAAGAAGAACGAAACATGTTTTGCAGATAATTATTCTTTTATTTAAATATATTGTTTATATACTTGACTTATTACGCATCAAAAACCTCGTAAACAAGGTACAGACACCTATGCCTAAGTAATTGGGTTCAGTGTGTGTGTAACAAACATTTAAGGATACACTGAGAAAATTGGATATTTGAGACCCTGGCCCGGATAAGGAATTGAAAATACATCGCGGGCCGGACTTTTTGGCTTGTATGAGAGAACGTAAAAACCACTATATCTTTATTAGTTTGTTTTTTTTTTATTGAAATTGTCATAGAAATCACAAACAAAATAGTAATCACGTGGCGGACCGCTTCCGGCCCGCGGGTCATAGGTTGCATATGTCTGATTTAAACCGTGGTCTATTTCTTAAACTACAAAGCAATTTTACGTAAGATAAATATGTTATGTTAAATTAAATCAAAATATTGGTGTCTATTATCCATTGTGTTTAATTTTTAACATAATTTTGCATATAATGTACGTATATGAAATTAAAAAGTCATGCATTAATATCGTTCAGTTCGAATATAAAACTTATCGCAGGTATAAATAAAGGAACATCTACTAACCAATTTTTGCTTTATTTAAAATGTTCTATTTCGGTAAATAGAACGTTTTTCGATTATCACAATTTCTCACCAAACGCAAGTCACATGTCAAAGTTGATATATTTTTGTATAAACAAAACATGAAAACCAAACGAAATACATAAATTTAACATAAAATTGAAATAATGAATAATTTAATCGATTATTATAAACAATTTATTTATAAAATGACAGCATACTTGTCGTTATAATTAATAAATACTTATTTGAGAATTTATTTGTGATATTTTCTTTAATATAATAAACTAGTCTATTTATTACAAGTACATTATTTATTTGAGATGTCTATCTTAATTATAAAGTAAATTTATTTAATAGTAATAAATTTGCGATTAACCTTTAGCGGCCACACTGGGGTCCGTTTGGACCCCATCGAGAAAAATCGTTATATAAGAAAAAGTATGTAAAATTTTGACTTGAAAAAAATCTGGGATACACTTTGAAGGTTAATTTTAAGTTTCCAGTAGTTTAAATAAATAAATAATTAATTTAAGTTTATAAAAGATATTAGAAAAAGCTAAAAAAGTGAATGAAATAAGTTTTTTATTTAAAAATGTATATCTTTTTAATTTATAGATAAAATGAGCTGAAAATTTAAGTTTTAGATACTTAAAATCAAAATCTAAGAACGTGGGGTCATTTCGACCCCACAGTGACCGCTAAAGGTTAAGGTAATCACTATGAAATTTAATATAGCATTTTTTACACAAGCATGATTTATTTACAATTCAATTCACCTACAATTAAATGGTTTCAAATCACAATTCAAACCGTTTTGATGAATTTGTGTTATAAGTCATGAATCAAAAGAAATTAATCTGTTATAATTCGAAAGGAATTAAATCTTTCCTGCAATTAAAAACCATGTATGTGATTTTGATTTATAAACCAAAAGGAATTAAGATCTGTCAATTACAAATCTTTATAATTCATAAGGAATTGAAACCTTTTTCACAATTACGCCTTGTATGTAATATTGTATTATATTATAAATGTGATTTGAAACCATCAGTTGCAGATTTTATGTAGTATATTATTTAAATTCTTTGAATGTGACAAGAATAGCTATGTCATAGGTTATGTGATCCACCAAATGTCGTGTTACTATGGCCCTAGTAACTGCATTTTATTTATAAATTTAAATTTTATTCGGTTTTGTTTTCATTGGAAAACAGTCGGTAATTATTATTCATTTCTGAAACCTTCGACCTTTGTATTCAGATAGCAAATAATATACCTTTACCTAAGATTTTTCTAAATCAATTATTATAATTTTTGGTCATCCATGAACTGTGCATTGCGTTTAGAAACATGCAGTAATCACGTGCTTCAAACCACACATGCAAAGTACGAATATCTTACTCATTTTAAGTGATAATTATTAATTTGAATCTACGAAACGAAAATTGCATCACTTTCAATTATTTCTAATATTTCTATGCAATCCATTAGCTAACACGTAATAAAATTTTGTTCTAATAAAACTTCAAAACTTTAATATATTTTATATATTTAAAAGATTTCTTCATATTTGTAACCAAAGGCCATAAACAAATATTTAAAATTATAATTCTAAATTGCATTAAATTTAAGTGACTATTTTCGGAATGACGTCTGTTTGTGTGTGTCTGTGTGTGTGTGTGTGTGTGTGTGTGTCTGTGTGTGTGTGTGTCTGTGAAGACTTGTATATGCCCTAGATGTGCACCTTCTATTTTTGAAAAGAATATTCAAATCGGAAGTGCATGTTAACTCTATACTTTTTTTGCTCTATCTCCAATATCACTAGAACGGCTACACTTACGGCAAATATAATTATGTTAATAAAGAAAGATATTTATATTTCGCACAACTTTTGTTTGAAACATTTCTTCAAAAAATGTGCCAGTTGCGAGAAAAATGCTACGAAACATTATACATATGTTGTTTACGTTGCCATGGATTCGCATGTAGCTTATAAAATCGAATCATCTGCTTTTTTGTCAGGAAAACAAAAGACTCAATTAAAATAGTTAAGTTAGAATAGGATAGATTTAATCGGAAAAAATTAAACTATTTATAAACAAATAATCACCAAAATTTATTATTTAAAATCAATTTGATGTTTAAAACTTGATACAAATGTACATAATTTATTATAATTTTGTTACAAAGATATCATTACTAAAAGTAACTTAAATTTTAATTTGCAATAGTTATAAATTAGAATGGGACCAAAAACACAGTTTAGTACCCGTTGTCCTATTAGTATACAAAATAAAAGACTAAAAAAAATTCATGTATAGAACCTTATGGCAGGTAAAAATAAAGCGTCATCATTTTTGCGTTAAGAAAATTTTTACTTAAATACAATTAACTTTAAATTACTAATTATTACCATTGTTCGTCATTTGGAGCTTCATGAAAATTCGATTATGATGAGTAAATTGCCAATAAATACTAATTGTGGATCAAAATATATCGAATAGTTTACCTAAATTTTGCATATATATAAATAAACAAAAGTTTAAACGGAATTGAAATTAAATGTTATCCATTATTTAACCTCCGGAATGCATACGACGGCCATATTTCTTTGTTAAAATGGTACTTTGTTAATTTAAAGTGAGGATTAATAATATGCACGTCTGGCAGACGATCGAGAACACATTAATTAAGGGAGCTTTATAGAAAATGTCAATAATATCGTTTTCATCCCTAAAATCAACAGCCACACGGAAGACAGGGCGAGTGGGTGGTGCCAGACGTGCAAAAGAACTAATTATTTTAAATAAACGTGTTTACGATCGACTGCCAAACCATATAAATTCATTCAAAATTGGTTAGAATTCGTTTCACTAATCCTTTTTTTTATTTTAACTAATGAATTATTATCGATTTCAAAATATGAAATTGACAACAGCTAAAATGCAATCCGAACGTTAAGAAGATAAAAATGTCGAATAGTTATTAATAAACCGTAAACACGCGTTTATGCGCCAGTTTTCTAAACCCCTAAAACTAAAGTATCATAAAAACGTATTACACCTTAAACAAAATAATTAAATTGTTGCTACTATCACATAAATGTTCAATAATTAACGATTTCATTGGCGAATTCATAAATATTTACGATAACAGTAGCACAGAATTACTGATTGACTCTTGCACACATTCTTTTTCGGACACTTCGTTGTGGTGGTGTTGATTGCCCGTTTTTAGCATGACTCGCTTCACTAGGTCTTTGGACGGTTGCTTGAGGTCCCAGGCCCAGCCGATGCGGGCAAAGAGGTCGAGAAGGGCCGTTGTCAGATTCAAGGAATAATTGCCCAGCTCGGCCGCCTTATAGTCCCACGGGAACATGTGATGGTAATTATGCCATC
The DNA here is from genome assembly GCA_933228885.1 of Leistus spinibarbis. Classification (NCBI taxonomy): domain Eukaryota; kingdom Metazoa; phylum Arthropoda; class Insecta; order Coleoptera; family Carabidae; genus Leistus; species Leistus spinibarbis. Next base: position 4,134,369 of record OW121805.1, read on the forward strand.
CTTCGCCCAAGGACACAAAGGCTACGAGACGATTCTCCGAGGGTTTTATGTCCCTAGAACATATTTGCGATATTCATTTCAAGCTTGTTATAGCACAATTTTATGTATATTTTAATGATGTGTGTGCTCATGGAAAAAAATTAGTACATATTTTAAAATACATAAATGTAAACTTACAAATTGTATGGCTTATATCCCCAGATGTGTGCGGCACTATTGACGGACCACGTCGAGTTCAGTGTGAACACGTACCGAATAACACAGTGCACTATAAACGATGTATACCACGATTCATTTAACCAATAAACAGTTATTACTGTTGGTAGGAAAAAACAGAAAAACATTTTCAGTGGTATAAAATATCTGTAACAAAATAATAATAATTACAAAAATATTATTAGCAATTTACACAATAAAGTAGACGGCGTATAAAAACCAATAAAACAATCGTAGGACCTCTTCAAAAATTAATCTAAACTTAATTATATAAATAACATGAACATTTTTACGTTATTGAATCAAATCTGACTACCTTCGGAATGACGTCTGTGTGTGGGTGTGTCTGTATGTCTGTCTGTCTGTCTGTGTGTTTGTATGAATGTCTGTCTGAATGTCTGTGTTTGTGTATGAATGTATATCTGTGTGTGTGTCTGTTTGTATGTCTTTCTGTTTGTATGTCTGTCTGTTTGTAAGTCTGTCTGTTTGTAAGTCTGTCTGTTTGTAAGTCTGTCTGTTTGTAGGTCTGTCTGTTTGTATGTCTGTCTGTTTGTATGTATGTTTGTCTGTTTGTATGTATGTTTGTCTGTCTGTATGTCTTTTTGTCTGCTTGTATGTCTCTTTGTCTGCTTGTATGTCTCTTTGTCTGCTTGTATGTCTCTTTGTCTGCTTGTATGTCTCTTTGTCTGCTTGCATGTCTCTTTGTCTGCTTGCATGTCTCTATGTCTGTCTTTATGTCTCTCTGTCTGTCTGTCTGTCTGTCTGTCTGTCTGTCTGTCTGTCTGTCTCTCTATCTCTCTGTCTCTCTGTCTCTCTGTCTCTCTGTCTCTCTGTCTGCCTGTGTCTGTCTGTCTCTCTGTCTGCCTGTGTCTGTCTCTCTGCCTGCCTGTGTCTGTCTGTCTGTGTGTGGGTGTGTCTGTCTGCCTGTATGTCTGTTTCTCTGACTGTCTCTCTGTTTGTCTGTCTCTCTGTTTGTCTGTCTATCTGTTTGTCTGTGTATCTGTCTGTCTGCGTATCCGTATGTGTGTGAATGTGAAAATGAAAACAATATTTTCGCCGAAAACACCGATTTACTCTAGATTTTTTTTTTATATTCTGGAACGACGCATCAATTAGAGAAAACGTTATTTTTATACACAATAAAGAAATTGATGTCTTTGAATTCAGAATTAAACAATAAGAAAGTGAAACCCGATAGATATTGGTTGAAAAAATAAATGACAATACTTCCTTGTTTACATGCGTATAAGAAAGTAATACAGCAACGAAGGTTACCTCCATAAATAAAATTGTAAACACTGTTTACCACGAATGCCAGTGTTTATGTTTAACGGAAAGTCAATTACGACATATATTGTGTCAACCACCATAGGAAACTTGTTGCAACTATGAGATGCAGTTTCCACTATTGTTTCATTCATATTGTCATAACAGAACGTACATTACTAAATATTATACTAAACATGTCAACATTCTACTTGCAAACGACAAATAAACTTGCAATAAAGTGGATTCAACTCCAAATTGATACCTTTAAAAATATTCATATTGTAAATTAAAGTGATGCTTACTTTTGACTGAACTGAACGACCGGATCTGCTAACACATCGCTCATGTCAAGCTGTCTGCCTTTCCGGAGCACATTCGGATGTTTGTTCTGCATGAGCCATCCGCAATGGGAGAAGAAGAAGCCGTGATTTGCATTGTGTGGGTCTGCGTCTGTGTCACTATACTTGTGGTGGACGCGGTGATCGCGCACCCAGTCAAATATTGAATTCTATCGACAAAAATGCATACGTTACATTTTCTAATAACAAAATTAACAATTGACTATCTTCAAAATGTTGTTTGTGTGTCTATTGGTCTATCTATCTGTCTGTCTGTCTATATGTCTGTCTATCTGTTTGTCTGTCTATCTGTCAATATTGGGATTCATATTTATAATGATTAGCAAATTTGAAATACGTGTATGTCACAAATTCTTATATCCTTTAGCTATTTGAGATAAATTCGATTATAATGTTAGTTAAATAAAGTAGTAAATTCTTGCTTAACATGCAACGTGTTATGTAACTATTATTTTAAATGTTTCATTCTGTGGCGTCTAATCAAATTTCCCCGATTTTATGCAATCGCCCAAAATATGTGTCATTGAACCGAACAATTCACGTTCTATCAAATTGTCTTCAGGCAAATTATTACACAACACACGAGAGCACAAATTTTTTTTTCTTCTGATGTTGCACTGTTAAAGTTAAAAAATAATCTTCTTTATACTTATACTGTAAATGCACTGGTAGCATTGGCGCTTGAATTTATCTAGTCAAAACAATCGTATATGTTATTACAATTCAATTCTTACGTAATAGTTGTTATATATTGCTTTTATGAAATTTTAAATAAACTATATAAGGATATTTGTTTTTTTATATAATATATTAATTAAATAATACTGTAAATTGCAAGTATAATAAACATTTAGTGATAGTAAAAATTTAACTATCAAATAATTAACCATAAATTATAATCAAGACATAAGAACATTTAAATGCGAGACTTCCTTATAATATATTGCATAAAAGAAAGTTACATTTCATACAATTAATCAACGTAATCCGCCATGTCCATCTTATGTTGTAACTCGTATTTATGGGGATAAGAGTAATTTCATACTCCCTTACCTTGAAAACCCGAGGGAAAACGTATTTTTTTAATTTTACGCAGAATTATTCTAATGCATAGTTTTTACAATATATGTTTAAGTATTGACAGTTTGTTGCATATCGAGTTGCATAAATAATCTATTCATAAGGAAAAAATGCAAAAAAATTCGCCCTCCGTCAAATTATTAAGATGGATGGGATTGTATTCTGTATATGATATGGGCTTATAATGCCCACGAGTTAATCTAGTCAACTAATAAATAATAAATGCCATGTGCCATTTCTCTAAAAGTGTAAGAAAGTAAAAATATTAGCAAAATTACTATCTTACCTTTCTCTTACGGAAATGTTAATTATCCTATATTATGTATATGTATTACAGTGTCCTTGAATAGGTTAATATGCAAAATACTAGCCTTGCATTTAATCAATTACAAATATTAATAATAACAAGAAACCTGACATAAATAATTATTCCGTAATTTAATTCATTTGTTGTAAATTATACATAAAATTAATTATTGTAAGTAATATTTACCTGGCCTGCCATCATGAAGCATAACATAAGGATAATTCGGAGGGGCAAGTTTGCTTTGTAAGTTTTATGGGTCCAATATCTGTGTACTCCTCCAGTGGTCCCAAATCCTGCGCACAGGCCAGTGAATGTCGCTAAAAACCAATCAAACATTTAATAAGAAGATATTTGCCGAATTAAGGGAAACTTTAGATAACAATAGATTTTCGTAAACGTAAGAGACATTATTTCTTAAAATTGTGAACTCGAAAGCTATAAAAAATAATGTAATATAATAGAGGAATAAGTTACTTACCAAATATACATGATTTAATTTGCAAATCAATGGTAAACAACGCATGAATAAACCAGATATGCAGTGCCGTAATCAAAATAATATTAGACCATTTCAAACGTTCCCCATTACCAATTTTGGGATGAAAAAACGAATATTCGGTATTTGGTTTTAACGTTTCTATAGTTGATTTCACAATAGGCGCCGTTTGCACAATTCTTGCACTTGCCGTTTGGATAATATCCCCATTTTGGTACGAAATGGAACGAAGTCGAGTCGGCAGTGATTTCGGTTGAACATGCTCTAACTCCGTTTCTGTGATGGTCGTGCTTATTGGAGCCATCGTTAACTAATGCCTTTAGCAAACTGTAACGGAAAGCACAATTTTTGTTATTCATTTATACTCTTTTGCAATGTGTTTTAAAAAATAAATAAAAAACAATGGTTCTCATTGCATAAATATTTATTTAAACAATGTCATGTTACGTTTGGTGATATTAGAATACCATTCGGTTTGTAATAATGTCGCTGATTTACGTATTTACACACGTGACTGCATTTAGCTCGTACAGTACAGTGTGTCTGTATTATGCTCGGATTAAAAATCTCCTTCATAAACCTTACCGTTTATCTATTCAGTAGATGGATAATTTTGTTTTGGTTTAGTAAAGTAGAAAATTTATTTAAACTACTGAAATTTGAAAACTGATTGCAACAATAGCCAGTCTTTTAATGTGATCGCATAAAGTCCCCTTTAACCCTTTGACTGCTATAAATATAAGTGTACGTATACTCGAGCATAGCAGCGAAAAGGTTAAACTTAAGATTTCCAGAGGTATATAAATCTTAAAGTCGACGATATAAGCTGACAAACGACGTTATTAAGAAAATTGTCAAAATTATTTGATTTTTTTTTATGTTTACGAGATTATTCGTATAAGATAGAAGATTATACGGCCAGCTGAAGGCATTGGTGCTCGTGTACCTATACTAATTAAATTGAAATAATATTGATATTGTTTCGTTCTTTCATGGAAATAGACATTAATTTATATGGTATTATTTAAATACATAATAATAATGTTTATTTAAACATTTCATTATTTTATTATTTCTTATTCTATCAGTAAAACGGATATTTATTCAATTATACAATATTGGCTTCCAGAAGGACATCATTTACAGTGAAGTATGTCACCATATGACGTGGGCAGTCGCTGAAAATTAGAACACCATTGTCTGTGCTTCAAAGTGAACCGAATACATTTAATTTTGCATAAACACATTTTTTGAATTTATTTTAGGCCATTATCTCAGGAATTTCCAATCAGTAACCATTTTATTAAATATTAGCAAACAGTAACAATGTAAAATTGCATTTTCTTTTCTCTATTATTGTTAATTAAAAAAAATAGGTCATTGTCCTATGCTTAAAATGTTTAAACTATTAATTTGCTCGCGATATATATATATATATATATATATATATATATATATATATATATATATATATATATATATATATATATATATGTATATATATATATATATATATATATATATATATATATATATATATATATATATATATATATATATATATATATATATATTTATATTCAACATATAATCTCGATACGTAAACACTCATTCTATAAAACTCTTATTCAATGGCTTCTACATAATACCAGTTCTTTTTGACAACATACGTAATCTTAAAATTCGTGTATTTATCTCGAGGCTATCATATAGTATTAACAGGTAACTTTCTTTTGGAGTAAGATTAGCCTAGAAAAAAAAACTGTTGGATAATAACAGTGGCGTACTATTTATAAAGAACTGCTATAAAAATTAGCAAAAAATTAACTTAAAAAAATATAGAAATAATTCTTTTAGTTTAGGGTTTACCCTTAGAATTAAATAAAATATGTAAATTGCATAAAAGATATTTTATTATTTACGTATACGCTAAATTAAAAAAAAAGTATTGTGATAACAATTAAAAATTGACCTTGAAATTTTAATAGAAATAACAGCCAATATTGACCATAAAAATACCATATTTTGAATTTTGCTACTAATCGCAGTGAAATTGTATTCAATTATGTCTAAATTTTAATACTAAGCCAAGCTTAGTGAAGGATATGGAAGACCGCTGCTCGCATAGGTGCGTTGTACCTTAGCTTGCTTTTCAGTTTTTCTAGAAAAGTCCACATTGGATAGTTATTTGAATATAACCAAAATTTACTTAATAAATCTTATTTGTTCATCATGTCACATTATGGTTAACCAAATGTAAATTTTGGGACAGAGGTCACACTTAGGACAATATTTACACAGTAATTTGTATTAATGTGTGTGTAAACATTAATATTATGTAAAATAAATATATTTTATTTCTGCAGAATATATGTCATACTCATCGATATTCTGCGTATTGTTATTTAAATAAATATCACTTAAAATTTATGTTTTTTTTTTGAGCATATTTCAGCAACTAAATAAATTACTAAATATACAAATTTATATGTAAACACTAGTGCTTTCAGCGCACCAAAAACTGTGGAAAGTAAAGTTATGATACTTTAAGCCTATTTTGGAAAGAATCAATTTATTCTATTTTCTCAATATCTCTGAAACGGCATGACTTAGAGAAAAAGTGAATCTTATAAAAGTTAAAGATATTAAAATAACTAGTAATTTATGTTTGAAAAGTTTTCTCAAAAAATGTCCTATTTACTGAAAAATTGCCTTTGAAAATTACAATTACGTACATATAATTTTGTGTCATCTAGCATGAATTTAAAACAAAATAAAGCAACATTATCTTAAATAGATAGTGAAAGTATAAGAAAGTCAAGTGAAGACCACTCCAGCTTTTTGTTTAAGAGAAAAATAAATGTTTAAATTAAATTTGTAGTATTTCATAATTGAATATTTTAATTTCTTATATTATATTTATATTTTAATAATAAATATTCAGTATAAGAAATTACACAATTGAAAAAATTAAAGTAGTATAATTAATAAATCGAATAATAATGATTTGTTGATTTAATGTTTTTATGAAAAAATGCATTTATTAGTTATTTGATTTCTACTGTGTTTTCCCTAAAACATGCATCATAATGTTAATTACTAGCGAATTTAACATGTACGCGTTAATTGAATAAAAATTTCTTCGTAATTCTAAAATAAACCTTAATGTATTCCCAAATCATTAGGTTTTTACGATAATTTTATAAATATATGCTAAATCCAATAACACTTTTCATTGATTCGTAACATAAATAAAAATAAATACTATTATTTATAATAACAATTAAGACGATGTGTTTTTAGAAATAAATGAGAATTGGCCTGCACTCGACTGTCTTATACGTAGTTTTCACTAATCGAACTAACCAATATCCTACAGAAATACTCAGTAATTGTACCAATTCGCTTATTATTTTATTACGTTAAGAAATACTGTTTCTTCAATATAAAATATAGATTGTTTCTTTAATATTCATTTTAGATACTAAATAATATATTAAATTTTATTTATTTATTGATTTTGCAAGATTTGCGTATATTTTTTTTAGGCACCGAATATTTTCGTGTATTTGTTGAATTTTTCTTGTATTTAACAAGCATATAAAATAAGAAAGTTTGCCGAAGTCTTGACGAAACTTCGAGAAAGGTCCTCTACACTGACAAGAATTTATTACATACCAAAAAATGGTTACATCATCTGATTTTTATTATTTGTCCCATTCTAAACTGTATAACGCATATTTTATGTTATTATCGTAATCGCGATCATAGGTTGTTGTTGTTATAATGGTTAGTAGTTCAAAGCATAAACAAGCTTAGGTACAAGACACATATGTCTTAAGCTCGCCTTATAAATTATGTACGCGATGGAGTATCTAAACTTCCCCGTCCTATTCTATGCTTGGCAAAATATTAAAATTATTTGCTTTTTTTATATATGGCCTATGAAAAATGTTATAGATAAAAAAAAAAGAAATTTAGTGCAAATTTTAATTTTAAATATTTTTTTATAGCATTAAAGTTACAAATATGAAGAATTCATGTTAATATAAAATATCTTAGAATTTTTCGTAGAATTTTTGAATGTTTTAATTATTTTTCTAAGGGTAGTATTAAGGGGAGTTACAAATTTTGGGCCCCTATAACTCGGGAAGTATACTTCCTTAAAATATATTTATATATATATATATATATATATATATATATATATATATATATATATATATATAATATAAACATTACATGTACCTATGCTTGTTTAAAAAAATTTATTAATCTTATAAAAGATTACTTATTGGAAACAAATTACTGGTTTATTGTATATATTTTATGCGACAAAAATGTGGTATCTAAAATATATGTAAATATTAGGGCAATTTTTAAAATCGAAAATTCATAAAATCTATTGTGATTGATCGTTGAAGTCTCCATATTAGATTATCTAGGAATCGTAATTATTTACTACAATTATTGTTTATTCTGGGTGTCGACTCGATTTACTTAATTTTTTTTTATACATATATTTAATATTTCAATTAACTTTTACTTAGACTGGCTCTAAGTTTAAGACCTGTATAAGGCTTGCAAGAAAACTTTTTATATTTGAAAACAACCAGAAGTAGTGGTTTACTCTTTTTTGATTCTTCAATATTTGGTAACGGCATTAGTTAAAAATAAAGCAAACATTTCAAAAGTTGAATAAATACAAATTTCTAGCAACTACAGATACTACTAGATACAATTTAAAACAAATATAAAACAATATAATATATATATATATATAGTCACAATATAATAGAGTACAGGACACTCCAGTTTTTTTTTGTAATTCCGTGCAATAAGCATTAATAAATTGTAATTTTATAAATTTTCATATCTAATTTCAATAGTTATGGATTTAAATTAATTTGTGTAATTTTTAACTAAAGTAAAGTACCTTTTATTGGTTGGATTAATATATCCAATGATGTAATGTTCACGAAACAATTTAATTCATCGAATAACACTATTTAATATTTGTAGTATTTCTCACTAAGTTCACTTTAATAACCCAACTTTTAACGAAGGACTGTAACAAGAGTAGCTGAATATTGATATATATATATATATATATATATATATATATATATGTATATATATATAATATATAAAAATTCTAAAGAAAGTGGCGGAGCGCTGAGCGGCGTGTGTAAAGAGATGTTGCGCGGTCGTTGGTTCCTCAACTTCTTGTTGCGTGAAGGAGAGTGTTGGTGCTGCACTGCTTGCACGACGAGTACTTAATACGTCTTTTACTCTACCACGGCTCATAGATAGCCACTTTCTCCTTTAAAACATTTGACACTCCGCTTTTGTTTCGTACACTCATGAAAAACCTGTTTTAATTTTTTACATTCTTGGACGAAGCCTAAAAGGAAGTATTGTAATCATGAAAAATTACGAAATCGACATTTTTACGGAAATACACGGTTTGACCAACCCTGCATGTGAGAGACAGACACCCAATCAGACAGACACCCAATCAGACAGACACCCAATCAAACAGACACACAATCAGACAGACACACAATCAGACAGACACACAATCAGACAGACACACAAACGGACAGATTTGCAAACGGACAGATTCACAAACGGACAGACACACAAACGGACAGACACACAAACGGACAGATTCACAAACGGACAGATTCACAAACGGACAGATTCACAAAGGGACAGACACACAAACGGACAGATTCACAAACGTACAGATTCACAAACGGACAGATTCACAAACGGACAGACACACAAACGGACAGATTCACAAACGGACAGATTCATAAACAAACAGATTCATAAACGAACAGATTCACAAACGGGCAAATCTTCAAAATATAAATATATTCAGGGTTATTCGTTAAAATCTCGAGTTCATAATTACAATACTTCCTTTTATACCTTCGTATAAGAAATCTATATGGTGACCTATATAATTTTAATACAACAATAATTTGAATTTGATTGACGCAAGTTATTACGAATTAACAATAGATCATAATTCTTTGTTGATTATAAAATTATTGTAAGTGATGCAATATTCATGTAAAAGTATAGAAAAATATACAAATATATAAAAAATCTACTAACAATTGAAATACATGAAATCAGTTATTGGTTCATTGATAATATCATAATGATGCCATCGATTTGTAATAACCGATATAAATTGACAAAAATTAAATTATTTGAGTCAATTTTGTTTATTAAATATTATCTACATGCGTATCTATGGTAACAAAATTAAGTAATTTAAGATTTTCCCGTATAGTTTTCTCGTAACTGGTACATTCTTTAAAAAAACTTTTCAAATAAAAGTTGTGCAAAATATTAATATATTTCATTATGAACTTAACCATTTTTGCTATAAATGCAGCCATTCTAGTGAAATTTGAGAAAGAACATTCATTTCAAAAATTCACTGGAAAATATTTGTTATAGAAACGAAATATTAATTATAGTAACGAGGATATTTGATTCTTTTATTTATTAAGTGTAACTGTGTATTTCATATTTACAAATGATATACGGCGAGCCGAACGCATTAGTGGGCTTAGGCTTGTTCAACTAATTTGAAGTAGAATTTGATGACAGTCAATTGCCAAATTTCCCAATTATGCTAATATTAATAGCGAAACGCTTATACACAGTCGTTGACGTCTACGAAAAAAAAAAAACCGATGACGAAAACCAAGCACCCCATTAACAATTTAGCGTGACACATAAGGCCGCCATACTACTACTACTCTCAACCGCTTTTGAAAAGGCGCGGTAATTAAATAGATAACCCGTTTAAATTCAAAATACAATAATACAAATAATATAAGAACACACAAAATATAACAAATAATCATTTGCATTCATATATTTCTTGCAAATTGATTTTTATCAAATAATAATTAATATATATTAAATTACTTATAAAATGTGACACTACTCGACTTATTTCAAGTAATTTTGCACTTTTTTACGATATTCACTTTCCGCCCGCTCAGCTTTCAGTTAATTTATAGTTGGAAACATACTTTCAGCACGTTCATAGATATTTATATTGATGAATATATACATATATATAAATTTTTTTAAACTCCATTACGATAAGGGTAATCCTTCAAATAATTACCCTTCACAATGTGACAGGTACACAGGAAAAACTAGTAAGCACAAAAAATAATCACGAACAGAACGCACCTATGTTTATTGTACACTGTATAAAAGTATGTAAATTTGCATAAAATCACTCTAAATCTACAACTAAAAACTTTATAACTTAATTTTTACCAAATTTACTATAATTTTTAAGTAATTTCCCTATTATTATGTACATTTACATTATTTTTAACAGTAATGTTATGAATATCTAGTAAATTTACATCCTTTATTACAGTGTAATGTCTTTTATAGGTCTAAAGAAAATTATTTACATATTAAAAATTATATCTTCATTATTTATAAAACATAATTTACATTTATATATGTATATGCCGGGTAACAACTTCTTTTTACTTTCTTATACGTATAGTATAAAATAAGGTATTGTGGTTATACAAATAAATCAATAACGAAATTTTAATGAATATTTCCTGAATACTTATATACTTGGATGTCTGTAATTCCCTCTATCGATTAAAATATAGTGAAGACTAGGTTTAAGAAAGTCTAGTAAAGGCCACTCCATCTTTATTTTTATATATCTGTAATATTATATATATATATATATATATATATATATATATATATATATATATATATATATATATATATATATATATATAATATTACAGATATATAAATGATCAGTTTTGTGTATTGCGGGCTTCTAGGAACCTCTAATTTTACAACCTTCTAATTGGGGAAATACCCGATATGTAAATACCTTCACCTTACAATCGTATTTTTATGAATGTTTTTTTTTGTAATTACTTCTGTATTTAAAGACGTAATTATTGGTTTATAATAAAAATACTAAGCTATTTAAAATATGTAGAAATTAACTTATGTTTATAATATTCGTTATATATAAATATATATTTTTATATATATATATATATATATATATATATATATATATATATATATATATATATATCGATATTTTGTTATCAATTTTTTAATGTTTCAAACTTTTATGTATTATATATATATATATATATATATATATATAATACATAAATTGATTGCAACAATATTCATTTATTCTACGAATAAGTATGATACAAAGCTTAACAATTTAACGTGTTTAGGTCAACATTCAATTAGAATGTTTCCCTATTCTGAGTTTATTTGTAATACGCAGGAGGATTGAGAGTACAAGAAAAAATCTCATCAAGAAAACCTGCTGTTAAACAAATAAGTACTCACCTACTTCATACTTTGATTATCAAACATGTTGCGAGCTAAGCAAATAAATACTATCTTGTTAGCATTTACAGCATCCCGATATCAAATTTACACATTTACAATTTAATATAAGCGTTCTTTTAACAGTATAGAGGCGAGTTGCCTAATGCGTACTGGTCACCTACATCATACCTGGTAGATTTTACGTTTTAGGTAAATCTAAATTTATTCTATATACAAATATAACATTTTCGGAGTTTCGAGTTTTAAGACGTAATTTACTATTTTTAATTTCTATTCGTAATTACGCATTAAATTAAAAATATATTTTTTTAACCTTCAGGCTGCTATCAGACGTCAATATTATGCCAATAATTTATTTAGAACATATTTTTGTATTTACTTTTTCATGTATTCTTCCATTATATTCTTTTCAACTCAGACGTATTTTTGTTTTGAATTTATTTACTTTTAGATACAGTATTATAATAATTTATTTTGTTATAATATTAAATGCGTAAAAGAAATACTATTTTTTTAAATAACAATATTTTCTATATAAATAGATTTAAATGAATAATTAATAAAATCATATGCGCAGTTTTGGCTCTAGAGCGTTCACACATACACAGATTCGATACGGAGATGGCCAAAACGTGTATTTCGGTTAAAATGTGGAGTTTGAAATATATCCTTATATACATTCGTATAAGAAAGTAAAAAATGTTGTCTACGTGAAAAATATGTCGGTTTTTATTTCACTTTCTAAATCTTAAATTGAGCTCCTGCATATTTTGTAATAATGAATGATAACTAACTTACTTTCTTTTACTAAATTATTATATAGTATTACATACTAGATTGTACGATTATATGCAATTAGCATTGAACTAGTTAATTTTAAAAATTATAACAATATAAACAAATATCTTTGCGAAACAAAATACTTTTCAAGTATTAAACATTTTCCACCCCTAATCAAATAATTGATTTATCATGAAATATTAAAAATACATGCGATGTGAGCAGTGGACTTCCCATTGTTACTCCACGCTTGGCATAATATAAAAAAATAATTGTTTTTAATTATAATGGCCTATGGGTACACAATTTGAAAAAATTCACATTTGAAAAGTCTTACAATTCCTGGTAGATTTTTTGATTTACTCACAAATTAATTCAAAATTCGAAATTATATTATTTAATATTATTTTTATGGCCTTTAGGTTACTAATATGAAGAAATCTTGTAGATATAAAATATCTTAGAATTTCTTGTAGAATTTTTGGATGTATTAATTATTTTTCTAAGGGTAGTATTAAGGGGGCTAAATTACTCGGGAAGTATAAATAATATGTGGTATAAATTTGGTTCGAAAATGTTCATGAATCAATACTTCCTTTTAGACGTCACCCAAGAAAGTAAAAATATCAATGACACTCTTACACAATCGTAATAATAATAAAAATTGAAGGATGTTCAACATTGAGTAAAAAAAAATTGTTTTCATCATAAATTATATTAGCTATAACATTGGCAAAAGGTAATGTTATTATTAACGAATCTCACACATCGACTTCACAAGCAGCGACTATATTTCATTGTATGATTTATATGGCTTGGTTGAATCTTTTGACATTTTGAATGTTACGTAGATGTAAGAATGATGTGTGTATGTGTGTGTGTGTGTGTGTGTTTGGTATTGTGTTTGTGTGTACTTAACCTAACAATTACTATAAGACATTGCATATATATGTAAGTCTATGCAATCGCATGATGCAGCCGCAACTCACAACTGATATTGATGCATGTTATTGTCTGCATAGGATAGGATGGGAACACTTTCTAATTATTTCAACGTACTTTAACAATAGGAATGTTAATTTATTTCAAATAACATATATTACCTATTTTGTTTGTATTTTATTACACAAATTAGAACATTTTTAAAAAATTCCCAAAAAAACAAATCATTTATATTTTTGGGAAATATTTTGACCAAATTAATGGTTTATATTCACAGCGAAACAATTAGTAACTATGCTTAGTCCAGTTTGTTGTTTGACAAGCAATTCTAGCGTTAATGATTAATGAAAACAAATATCTAAATTATTATTTGAACAGTGGGAAATTAGATTAATGGTGTATTCACAGTGAAACAATTAGTAATTAAGCTTAGAAATTACAATTAATAAGTTCAGTTTGTTGTTTGACAAGTAATTCTAGCATTGACAGCATTGAAATGTATAATTAATGAAAACAAATATCTAAATTATGATTTGAACAGTGGGAAATTAGATTAATGGTGTATTCACAGTAAAATAATTAATAATTAAGCTTAGAAATTACAATTAATAAGTCCAGTTTGTTGTATGACAAGTAATTCTAGCGTTCACAGCATTAAAATATATAAATAATGAAAACAAATATCTAAATTATGATTTGAACAGTGGGAAATTAGATTAATGGTGTATGCACAGTGAAATAATTAGCAATTAAGTTTAGAAATTACAATTATTAGGTCCAGTTTGTTGTATGACAAGTAATTCTAGCGTTCACTGCAACAAAATTCATAATTAATTGTGTTAAATTTGTTGCTGTGATACGAACTGTATTATTATTTATAACTTATATATATATAATCTTAATTACTAATTACTTCGCTTTTACTTGATTTTGATCATTTTAAGTTATTTCTGTTTTATCCCAAAATTTCTACAATAAATTCTAAGATATTTCATGTCTACGAAATTTCTTCATATTGGTAATAATTATTTATGTAAAATTTGCTTCTTTTGTCTTTGTATCTAGCTTTCTATCCGCAACGCAAATCATACGAACTAACAAACATTGGCAAATTGTTTAATTTTGTTTCAAATACATATACATTTAGACACACTTACATTCGAAAACCTGCGTAGAATAATAATATTTTTAATTTCTGCTATTCAAAAAACAATTAAAATAATTTGTTATTATATAAAACCTGTAAAAATATATCTGTAGGTGTTATACCAATTATTATATTATTAATATCAATAATTGTGATTAATTGTGCTGTTTATGTAGTTTTAAATCAATTTAGATTTAATGATTAGGCGGAAAATTAATATTTCTCAACTTCTAAAAAGTAATACTATATATATACGAGTATATGTTGAGTGCAGGGCACTCTAGGTTTTTTATACTAAAGTAATTATGTACTAAACAAAAAAATTAGTACACGAATCATACTTATAATCTTACGTACTATATAATATAACTATAAAGAAAGTTTTTTATTGAATTGTAACTTTTCTATTATAAAATACACGTTTTGTATTTTTTTTTTTTTTACGCTCTGAGAATTGTAACATATGACTTATTTTATTAGTGGGTTGGTTCAGGCGAATGTGTCAGAAACTAATGATCAGTCAGTCAGAAAATGCATTCCACGTTGAGCAGGTGGTTGTTAGTAATAATTCTAGTGGTTAGTTTGCGTGTCCAGAACGTGCAGACACACAATATTTCAAACCTACTTCATATTCATCCACTAACAGTTCCAGCTTTGCAATTCATAGTTGAGTACTGTCATTGGCGCAGACTGGATCACATCATTATATTTGATTCGTACATAAAAAGAGGTGCGAAATGATTTTTTGCTAAGGTTTTTGTCAAATTTTACTATCTTGAACAAAGCCTTAAAGAAGTATTGCATGAAAAAATCGATTCACGAGATTTTAACATCCTTGAATTGAATCAAACTAACGCTTTGAAGCCAAAACCGTTAAAGGAAAATTTTAAATCTTTAAACGGAAGAAACATCATATTTTTAAAATAATACCTTTACCGGAAATTGCTGCTTTTTTCATATCCCGGGAAGCACACGAGTTAGAAAAAAGAAATTCATATTTTTAACTAATTATTTTATTACGTTATCAAATACAGTTTCTTTAATATAAAATATAAATTGTTTCTTTAATATTCATTTTATCAATTAATTTAAATATAATTTTTAATATGTACTGGTTTTCAAATTTAATTCAATAATAATTACGCTAAAACTCGTCGTTCTATTTGTGTTAACCGGTGGAAAATGACATAAATTATTTCCGTCTATTTTGTATCCCTGTTAAAATATCTTCAGGGCATAATTTGTATGTTTAGTTAAACATATTCTGTATATATGCGTATCTATCAACATAAATAAGATATTTTAGATATTCCGTAACTGGTACAAGAAATTTTAATATTCATTATGAACTGTATTGATAGTCAAAATATTTATATAGAATTAAATATTATAATTTGGAACAGTGCAATTCTTGACTCATTTAGTGGTTATAAAAATATTTAATCGTAAGTTTAATAGAATTGTTTTCCGCACATATGGAGTAATTATAAGCCGGGAGCATTGGTGCTTCACCATTATGTAGTTTAATTTCCAATTGATACGAAGAACAAACATTAATTAAATATTCGACACAAAATAAGTAATAATAGTTTAATAGCATTATTTTCCGCTCATATGGAGTAGTTATAAGCTGGGAGCATTGGTGCTTCACCATTATGTACTTTAGTTTCCAATTGATAGAGAGAACAAACATTAATTTAATATTCGGCATAAAATAAGTAAAAATATGTTGTCGTAAGTTTAATAGAATTATTTTCCACTCATATGGAGTAGTTATAAGCTGGAAGCATTGGTGGTTGACCATTATGTAGTTTAGTTACCAATTGATACGTAGAACAAACATTAATTTAATATTCGGCACCAAATAACTAATAATATTTTGTCGTAAGTTTGATAGAATTATTTTCCGCTCATATGGAGTAGTTTTAAGCTGGAAGCATTGGTGCTTGACCATTATGTAGTTTAATAATTGATACGGCGAACAAACACTAATTGGAAATTCGGCACAAACAACTAAAAATATTTTTATTGCCCAAATATACTTTCTTACAAATGTTATGAATAAATGCAACCAGAATGAAAAATGAACAATAAAGAAAGTAGGCATTCGTTTGTGTAAATACCATTTACACGCAATAAAAATACAATTTAATGTAAAAACATATTTTTTGCGACCCGTTATACTTTGCAATTCAGTAAAGATTCCTCATGTTTCTACAAATATTGTGATAAGAATTATCTGCCTGGTGTACATATTTTTTAATATTATTCCATTTTATTTTGGTCACGTTGCATGCTTATGTCAAATGTGGAAAACGTGATATAATTAATTACGACGTATTCAGAATAACTACCGTGGCGCATACATATATCTATATTGTTTATAAATATCGGTTTAGGAAAAATAAAATAACTTATTTAATCTTACGAAATTCTTATTTACATTTAATGTGTTGGCTCATATATAAATTCGGTTTAGCAACGATTAATATCTATCGATTTCAGACTTATTAGGTTTTATATAAATAATCATGTAAAGCAGAAGCATAGAACCATACAATATCTACAATATGGCGTATTGTTTTACAACGAATTTTTATTAAACTGTAAATTGGTATATAGATATATATGTTTTATTATACCAATTAACCGCTACAATAATAAAATTTCGCTAGAAAAAATATGCCATATTGTAGATATTGTATGGTTCTAGGCTTCTGCTTTACATGATTATTTATATAAATCTTAATAAGTTAACCGTTGCTAGACAGAGAACGAGATGTAAACAAGTCTAGCGCTTTAAGAGGAATCCCCATGGTTACCCTTGTCCTTAGAGGTCGGTGTAAAGGGAGAAGCGCACGAATATCGTAGCGCCATAAGAGCCAATGCTATTTACTACTCAGTTGACACGTTCATTTGACCCTTAAAATACTTGCTAATACATTTTTTTGAATAAAACTTTTAGAATATTCCGGTAGAAAAATAGTCAATGTATCCTTGTCTAGTTTTGAATTTTTAAATTTGTCATCTCAATAAAAACTATGGACATTTGAAAATAGGGTAAATATAGAACAATATAAAAGAAAATCTAAGCAAAATATTGAAAATCGAAAACTAGAGAAGCATAGAGCGAAGTATTGGCTATTCGAAAAATATAAATTTCATTCATTTTAATTTTGTAATAAAGGAGTTTTAAGGGTTCGACGAAACCTTGTTCTGTTTGCTATGTTTGCAGCGGGTATGGGGATTCCTCTTAAGGGGTTATACGCAGTCAGAAGGCCGATTTTTTAAGAAATTTTCCTGGATAGACATCTTAATTTATTAATGTAAAAATTTATATGCATGTGGTAGCTATTAACTTTATATTGTTATTTTTTATTTGTAAAAATAATGTGTTTTGAAGCTGCCATAGCCGATCTCCGGTGTGCACGATATATCTGGACTGGATCTTTTAAAATGAAAAAACAAAAATAAATTCGTTAATATAATGTATTATCTGGTATTTAACCAAAGGAATAAGCAATATACTAATGATTAACAAAATGGCGGCGTCTTAAACACAAAATGGCGATTTTCGATAACAATATTGGCCTTAAATTGTTTATAAAATGAAAATTATTTATCGGCGAGAAAAAACCTTCGATCAATCACTAATAAATATATTTATTAAGCTTGTGTACAAATTTGAGAGTGATCGGTTCAGCCGTTTCCGAAATATCTTGCACACACACCGACTTTACAAACATAGTTTTGAGAGAAACGCGTTCAAAGTTTCAAAAGCACACACTTAACACATAGTAAATATGTATTTACAAATATGCGTGTAACTTCGAGAATATTCATCGGATTGACATGAAATTTTCTGTGTATATACTTAAATATATGAACATTACGAAAATGAAATTTTAAAAAAATCCTGACTGCGTATGACCCCTTCACATTACAATTATATTTGTTTAGTTTTGTTGTTTGTGTTTCAGGGAACATCCCTTATAACATATTACAACTAATTGATTGTTTGAGTGAACAAGGAATATATTCATCGGTATATTCAAGTCATGTACCAATTACGAAGGACATATTTCGTATTCAGCGACATCGTTTAGGGGTCGTAGTATTGTTCAAATATAATGAAATAGTTGGTCAAGATCATATTCTTTATAAGGTACCACATACCCTATATGTTAGTTTGAAAATCGTCTAAGCCAGTGTATAAAATAATCAAACAAAGTAGTTATTGAATAATGTATTCAAATACATTTCTAAATCTATTTTGTATTTGAATAGATTACTGAGATAAATGTTGGGATACAGTTCTTGATAACGTTATCAAATAATAAGCTAAGTTGTACATTACCGAAGGCACAGGTGCCTGTACCTAAGCTTGTTTATGTAGTTTTATATTTAATCGTATTGTAAATTAACTGGTTATTTATATACTATCAATATTAATCCCAAGATTATGATTTAATTACATTATATCGATTTTAAACATAATTTTGCGACGTTTATTTACGACGTATTTCTTTTTTTATACGTCGAACCTTATTTAAAAAAAATTGAATGCCAGTTTATCTTATAATTACTTTCTGCATTAACTTTACAATAAATAAATTACACAGATAAATAATTATGATGCAATCATGTAAGTATATAGGTATTTTTATTATAAATAATAATTAAACAACATTTTATAGTTATCGACATCTTTGAAACTTAATTTTACGAATTAATGTCAAATAATGAACTAGGTTAATAAATGGGTGTAAATTGTAAAAGTTTTTAGCTCGTCGTACAGGATGAACGATAGAGTGATTGGTCGTGTGTCTGTAACATTCTCAAATCAAAAACAAAATTTTGTGCCCTGTATATTGGTCGTAAGACCTGCGTTTGTAGCCGGATTTCTCTGAAGGTATCGATTAGATTTTAACGAAATTTGGTATACATATAAATTGGGTAGCTATGAAGTTTCTGTTAAATTTTAAATCCAATCGTTTGTACAGGACCAAAGTAATAGGGCCCCAAAATTTGCAACCCCCCTTAATACTGCTCTTAGTAAAGATTTAAATATATTTAAAAATTCTATGTAGAATTTCAAGATATTTTATATCTAGCGCATTTCTTCGAATTGTTAGCTTGAAAGCTATAAAAAATTATGAAAATAATAGTTATTCCGCAAATTATGAGCCTAAAGGCCAGAAAAAAATTATTAAATATAATCATTTTGATATTTAGAACATAGTGATTAAAAGACAGGTTATTGTTGCAATCAATTAGCTAAAATGCCATTATTATCTTTTCAAAATGTTATAAATAGGTTTTCTTCTTAAAACATTAACAGCCATATTCATGGTCTTGTTGCTAAACCCAGTTTAAACTAAGGCTAATAAAACTGAGTTTAAACTAAGGCTAATAAAATTTATTTTTAACTAAGACTAATAAAACTTAGTTTAAACTAAATCTAATAAAACTGAGTTTAAGCTAAGGCTAATAAAACTGAGTTTAAACTAGAGCTATTCATAGTCTTGTTGCTAAACCCAGTTTAAACTAAGGCTAATAAAACTGAGTTTAAACTAGGGCTATTCATAGTCTTGTTGCTAAACCCAGTTTAAAATAAGGCTAATAAAACTGAGTTTAAACTAAAGCTAATAAAACTGAGTTTAAACTAAGGCTAATAAAACTGAGTTTAAACTAGGGCTATTCATAGTCTTGTTGCTAAACCCAGTTTAAACTAAGGCTAATAAAACTGAGTTTAAACTAGGGCTATTCATAGTCTTGTTGCTAAATCCAGTTTAAACTAAGGCTAATAAAACTGAGTTTAAACTAGGGCTATTATAGTCTTGTTGCTAAGCGCAGTTTAAACTAAGGCTAATAAAACAGAGTTTAAACTAAGGCTAATAAAACTGAGTTTAAACTAGGGTTATTCATAGTCTGGTTGCTAAACGCAGTTTAAACTAAGGCTAATAAAACTGAGTTTAAACTAAGGCTAATAAAACTGAGTTTAAACTAAGGCTAATAAAACTGAGTTTAAACTAGGGCTATTCATAGTATTGTTGCTAAACGCAGTTTAAACTAAGGCTAATAAAACTGAGTTTAAACTAGGGCTATTCACATAGTGCTAGAAGAACATAGTTTAAACCTAGACTAGTTAAACTGAATTTAAACCTTGTGCTTTCTTCGTCTAACTGCGTTATAATTAATTTCGCGAATAACTTCTAAATCTTCTAACTCTTCCAATAAATTATTTAATTCCGGTAAAACCTTCACAAAACCTTACTAGGTCTAAATTACAGACTCAGTTTAAACCTGGTTGAGGTTTAAACTACATTTAAACTGCACTATGAAAAGGGAATTTTCTAGATTTAACTTAAAATAGACATAAACCGGGTTTAAACTAGCTTTGGTGTACTATGAATAAGGCTATAATTGTTTAATAACAAAATTAAAATCTACTGAATAGAAATTAGAAAATACGACGAGCTAAAGGCATTGTGCACCTATGCCTGTATCTAATAGCCTAAGTTGTAACGCAGGCTTCCCAATACAGTTTCTTCAATGAGCAATACGCTTGGCTTATTATCACAAACGACACTGAAGAAAATGTTACCAAATCCAACATAGAACAATTATCGCTTAGTTTATTGAGCGACCTAGTTATCGCTACGGTAACTAACTACAATTTAAATGCAACCCTCACATCAGCTGAGACAAAGTGCCCGCTGAAGTTAGCCACATATAAAGCACAGACAATCACCTCTGATCCAAATGTTTTTAAGCAACACAGGAATAGTCCACAAAAACGCGCTGTGAATGAAGATACAAAGATCGACATTGTTGCCAATACGGAAAGGGAAATTAATGAAACCTTACAAGAGAATACGTATTTCGAACTTGTGCAAGTCTATAAGATACGTAAAGATAACGACGAGTCACTGGTTTATTCAATTTTAGGTAAATTAATTACACTGATGTACAGCAATTACAGACACATCCACAAACTTTTCGTTATTAAAATATTACCTTATTCCGCGGAGATTGAAAGAAAATATATTTAGAATATACGTAAACGAATTAATTAAAAAAAATTATGCATTATTTGAACTTTGACAGCAGAAATAGAATAATTCATAGAATTTTTTCATAAATTATAGACAATATACGAACCATTTTTGACCTAATTCATATATTTTAAAGTTTATTGCATTCGTAATTCGCTTTATAATTATAATTTTTAAATAATGATTCTCTGAATCGTGACTAGTTTGAATATTAGGTTCCTGGGGAATAGGTACACATTTTGAACGGATAATTCCGTTTATTCCAGTAGAGAGTAGACAGGATCTCATGGGATTCCCCTTGGTTGCTGGCTACAAAAACAGGTCACTCCTAATGAGTGTTAATACCCAGGATCACACTGATGTAGATGACTTCAATAATCTGCAAGAAATAATGAATTTTATTGCGAAATCTTTAAATGCTACGTAAGTTAATTCTGTATGCTGCAGT
Organism: Leistus spinibarbis; assembly: GCA_933228885.1. Classification (NCBI taxonomy): domain Eukaryota; kingdom Metazoa; phylum Arthropoda; class Insecta; order Coleoptera; family Carabidae; genus Leistus; species Leistus spinibarbis. Next base: position 4,156,871 of record OW121805.1, read on the forward strand.
GTTGCCAACCATACTTCTAAAAATAGACATCTTTTAGAGCTAAAGCAATCCTTAAAAGTGTTTGTTTCGTCGCCTTGAATTCAAAAATATATATAACTGCTTGGATGTTAGTAAGACTAAACTTGTGCCCTTTACTCCTCTGAAGGTACCAAAGCGATATAAACCAAATTTGCTACACATATTACTTGACATCTCATTTGATTCCGTTCGCAATTTAAATACAATTGCCCGTTTATTTCCCGAGTTATAGGGCCCCAAAATTTAGAGACCCCCTTAATACTACCCTTAGAAAAATAATTAAAACACCCAAAAATTTTATTAATAATTCTAAGATATTTGATGTCTTTAAGATTTCTTCATATTGTTGACCCAAAGGCCATAAAAAATGATTAAATATAATTTTTAATTCTAAATATGCGCTTAAAAATATTTTAAAGAATTGTAAGTTTCTTTATATCTATAACATTTATTCAAATTGTTAACAGAAAGGGCCATAATAATTAAACACCGCTGCTCGCATCGTATATATTACTTATTAGGCGAGCTGGACGCATAGGTGCTTGTTTAATTATCTAATAATCTCATTCCATAATCTGATTCCGTTCGAAATTTAAATACAATATACTTCGCGAGTTATAGGGCCCCAAAATTTAGAGACCCCCTTAATACTACCCTTAGAAAAATAATTAAAACACCCAAAAATTTTACTACTAATTCTAAGATATTTTATGTCTATAAGATTTCTTCATATTAGTAACCTAAAGGCTATAAAAAATTATTTAAATTTTATTAATTTTGAATTTTATAATTTGCCCTAATTCTTTTCGTGAATATTTAAAAAAAACTACAAAATATTGTAAGATATTTTATATTTACAACATTTTTTCAAATTGTGAACTCAAAGGCCATAATAATTCAACGCAATTATTTTTTAAATTTAATTTTGTGCCAAGCGTGGAGTACGACGGGGAAGTCCCGCTGTTTGCAGCGCATATATTACGTATAAAGCAAGCTGAAGGCATAAGTGCCTAAGCTTGTAATATTTATAACAAATGTGAACACTATAACCAGAAAACAATAATTAAAATAATGTATTTGAAATATATAACATTAAAATGATCTCATTAAAAGATCGAGTATTGTTGCAATCAATCAATAACATTGTATCTCTTCAAAATGCAGTATAATATAAATAACAAATTTGAAATCCACTGAATGGATAATATGGCGAGCTAAGGGCATTGGTGCATGCACCTATGCATGTTATAATATTATTTAATTTTATTCGACCCTACTTGAAACAATGACCGTGATATCTTAAAATAGTTATTGTTTTGCGAGACATGTAAATTTTTACAATAATATTTTTGTAAATTAAGCATATTTCTATTTCTAGGTAAAAGAATTATAATACGCGTGTATAAAATTTCAATAATAGGGACATTTTTATAAAATTATGATTGGCGATACTGGTTGGCAACACTGCTCTTCTTCGCATTCTTCTTCTAGGTGCATGCTATGTTAATATGCCATTTCGTTTATTTGCCGTAATTGTTGTTATATGAAAGAATGATGAAATCGCGTCAAAAATCACGCGATAATATTTTTTAAACAGTATCTAATACGTGACCGCATCGTCTTGTGCAATTCATATACTGTTTATGAAAAATAGTTATTTTTTATTTTTAAATTAATAACACGCTTGCTTAGATTCACAATAAATTAATAGTCGACGAGTTTTCACGTTTTAGACATTCTCAGGAATGTTTCTATCAAACTCTCCGATACACAGCATACAACGTATTTTGTATACTCCAAATTCTAGGTTATTAGATATTTTTACTTCAACATAATTATTTGATTTACACTCGACTGTAAATCTGCAAGAACAATTTCTCAAAATGAAAGTAATTTGTAAATGCAATATACAAATTACGTAATTGTAATTATTTACAATTTTAAAGTAAATTGTCCTCTACCACCCTAATTACTATTCATACATTAAAGTAAATGGCTTAAATCCTATAAAAACCCAACCCAATACAATATTTGAAATAGTAATAAATAAATAAATATATAACATTATGAAACATTATAATATATACCCAAATTTTATTTCATTTCTGGTCTGAATAAAAAAGCATTACGAAACAATTTTCTAAAATGAAAGTACCCAAATTATATATATATATTATGAAATATTGTGGTATACCCAAATTTTATATAATTGCTAGTCAGAATAAAATAAAATTTTGTTGATAACATAAACGCTAAAGAATTACAATCTATTTTAATCGCCGAAGGTTATGCAATTTCACATACTGTAATGTACTGCGGTTTGCTCACCGGTTTGCTTAAACTTCTTATATATGTTGCCATTTATGAAAATAATATTTAAAAAAGCGTATGAACAGGAAATAAATGGATAATTGTCAATTTGCCACCAGTAATCACGAATAGATCGACATGGCAATGAACCTTGTGAAGCTAGACATACTTATATTGAATAGACTATGACCCATTTCTTTAAAATAGAGTACAATATCAACCGTATGATATGGTTGGTTCCGAAGTCCATGACGGAGTTTGGTCAGATTTAATGAATGCAATTGTCACAGGCGAAGTGGATATTGGACTTGAAAAAGTCACAATTTCATTCCACAAACTCAACTATATGGCATTTACCCATAAAATTATTCAACGCAGGTATTATTGCTTAGAACACTGTTTTAAAACTAACTAGTACCGACATTTCACGCCATAAATTGTCGAATAATACAAAGAAATAGCCAATTTGTATTATTCTTTACCCTACCCATATAGCACAGAATGCCTAAAGACGTAATAAAGACGTCCAATAGATGACATCTTAAAATATGTCGTCTATTGGACGTCTTTATTACGTCTTTAGGCATTCTGTGCTATATGGGTATCTTAGGGGTACATTTTTAGTGCCGCCATTTTGAATATAGTCTAATTCTCAAGTTGGAATTGGATTGGTATAAGTAAAACTTTTCTATTTTGCCAGCCACAATATATATATGCATCCCTCCGAGTTTAGTGTCAGCAAAGACATTTATTTAACACCATTTAGTCCAAAATTACTATTTTGCGTGTTAACTATGGCTATTTTGCTTGCAATAATAATGCTTTTGATAAGCGCAGTAGCAAATTTTAAGTCCAAGAAAAGAAATCAGCAAATTGAACCAGTAAACGCTTCGTATGCAGCGTTATGGATTGTGGGTATTTTAAGTATGCAAGGTATTGTATTTTCAAGCAATTACGAGGGCTGTCCGACAAGTAGTTAGCCTCACCGGCCTATGGCGCCACTGTCGCAAGAGACATAACCTACTGTGTAGTACATTATCTTAGACGGCTACTGTTAAAATTTCAGCCGAATCGGACTCGTACTTTTGTGTTGACCGCGGAAAAAGAGCAATATTGGTCGGTGATTCGATCGAACGCGGTCAAAACAAAACTAGTCCGATTCCGCTGAAATTTTAACAGTAGCCCCGTCTAAGATAATGTACTACACAATAAGTTATGTCTCTTGCGACAGTGGCGCCATAGGCCGGTGAGGCTATGAACATGTCGGACAGCCCTCGTATGTTTGGGTTTCTGAACTGGTTTTATTGTACAGGAAGCGTATGGACTCCTGTTACTTCGTCAGGAAATATGACTCTTATATCCAGTTTAATATTCGCGTTAATTATTTATAATTCATATGCTGCATTTATAACATCGATTTTATCCGTTAAAACCTCTGATATAAATTCCCTACACGACTTATTTGCTAATGACTATAAAGTTGGGTACATTGAAAATAGTTTGGACGAAGTTTTCTTACAGGTAATCATATTTAAGCAAACTTTACCTCATATGGTAATTTGTCAGGGATATATGAAAAATATTTACACTCGTACCGCGCCTAGTGCACCCCCCGCCTAGAACACGAGCTAATCCTCGCCTAGTACACCGGCGTCACGTCACCCTCCGAGTTCCCCTCCTCAGCCGGTGCACTAGGCGGGGATTTCTGAATTTAATGCCGTGCACTATATAAAGTATTTTTAGAAACAATCCGACGAATTAAGAACTATATATCTACGTGGCTATGAGTCCCGAGTTACAGATATCGAAACAGGATTATTGTTAGCGGCCAAAACAAGATATGCCCTATTCGTGTCCACGCAGGCAGCACGCCGGGAAATTCACGGGTTGCACCCATACGAATGCCGATGTCAAATACAAGAATTCGTCTTGAGATCAACTGTTGAAGATGTGGCGTTACCCCTCAGTAAAGAATCCCCTTACCATAAACTTATCAATTTGGGGTGATTAAATTATTACATTAAGCCAATTATGTAATTTTGCCACCACAGCGAAACAATCAGTAATTAAGCTTAGAAATTATAAGTAATACGCAACAAAATGTATCATACATTGTGTTCAATTTGTTGCTTGGAATGCTAGCAATGCTTGCCATAACACAAACTAAACAATTATTTGCAATTTTCTAATCTTAATTACTATTTGGATCGCTCTAAACACGCTAAGTGTAAGAATTCAACTCAAAAATTATTTTGAAAATACAGTATAAAAAAAGATGAGCCGAGAAACTGAATATTTAGATTTAAAATTTCAGTATAATGCGTCTGAAAGAATCTGGGACACTAAGCAAGATTCAAGATATGATGTTACCCAAAATGCCTATGTGTAGTACGGATTCATCTTTCATTAGTGCCCAGTTGGATGATGTATTAACGGCTGTACGACTGCTATTAGCCGGCATAATTGTATCAGTCGTTGTCGCAATTGCAGAATGTACAATTTCGTATCGGCGTGAATTAAAAATACGACTGAAACAGAATATCCGAAATATTGGCATGAAAATGATGGACACCGTTGAAAATTTTGAATTCTAGCTAATCAAATTTGTCTTTTGTAGAGAGATTTAAGAAATAATATATGCACATTTCAAAGAAAACGTTATTTAAAAAATACTTTCACTGTTCTTACTTCCACTATGTATATTAGGAGTGTCATATACTGGACTATATTGTAATTATATTATTGAGAAATGCTCTTAGACCAATAGTAGCAGACTGGATTTTAGACGGCCCTAGAAAAACGACTGTAAGCCGGTCTCGATTAAGAACAATTTTATTGGTCGTCGGCCATTGTGAACTAATATGTATAATAAATAAATAATCCTAAATATGTTTATATTATTTTTAAATCCTTTATAATGCAATTAATCTAAATCGCGTGCGCTTAAAAAAAATTAAGTACTCTGTAAGGTTGTTTTTCAAACCGTGAATCTAAAAGCACTCGACTTTCTTTTACGCAGTTTTCACTAGATATATATATATAACCAAAACCAGCTATCAAACTAACCAATACTCTACAGAAATATCCTGAAATGTCATCTACCTAATTGAGTCTATTTTGTTTTCCTGTCAAAATAACAAATGATCCGATTTTATAAGCTACATGCGCATCCATGGCAATGTAACCAACATATTTATAATGTTTCGTAGCATTTTTCCCGCAACTGGTACATTTTTTGAAGAAATGTTTCAAACAAAAGTTGTGCGAAATATTAATATCTTTCATTATGAACATAACTATATTTGCTGTAAGTGTAGCCGTTCTAGTGATATTGGAGATAGAACAAAAAATGTATAGAGTAAACATGCACTGGTTTGAATATTCTTTTCAAGAATAAGAGGTGCACATCTAGGGCATATACAAGTCTTAAGTATGAAGTTTCATAATTTTACATTCGACAGTTTTGGCCCTAGAGCGTTCACAGACACACACACACATTCGATTCAGAGGTCAAAACGTGTATATCCGTTGAAATCTCGAGTTCGAAATTTGTCATGATTACAAGACTTACTTATTACTTCGTAAAAGAAAGTAAAAATATATAACCATTCATAACTTTAATGTTTAAAATATTGTAGAAATCACTTTAAGACTGGCTATTGTTGCAATCAATAGCAATTTCTTCTTCATAATTCAGTGGTTTTATTTAAACATGTGGTAAAAAACAATTTTCTATTTGTGTAAATTAAAACATCCACTAAATAGATAATACGGCAACCTAAAGGCATTAGTGCTTGTACCTATGCTTGTTTTGTACGTAATAAACGCAATAGTTGCAAAATAAACTTCAATTCGGGAACATTCGTGATATAGGTGTCACATTGATAACAGATATCCAATTCCCAGGGCTTCCACAGCAATTTTTGTATACAAAAAAGTGAAATAGTGTAGTTTTTAAAGGATAAAAGTGAAATAAGTGACTGAAAAAAGATAAAAAAGTGAATAAAATATTCATTTTGTAGACACCATTTTGTTTTTAGACCAGACCTAATCATAATATGATTGATTAAACTATGTGCAAATACCTGGCAACATAAATAAGATATGTAAGATTTTCCGTAGCAGTTTTCTCTGGTACATTTTTTTAAGAAACTTTTAAAACAAAATTGTGTGAAATATTAATATCTATCATTATGAATATAACTATTTTATATTGGAAATAGAACAAAATTGCATAGAGTAAACATGCACTTCCGGTTTCTTAAGTTTGAAGTCTCACAATGTAACGTTTGACAGTATTTGCTCTGTGTTAAAATCGGTTTTGAGTCAACGAAGTTAGAACATTGACGAATTTTTAGCGTCTTTAATACATTTATAACATGAATATAATGAATAAAATTTAAAAATAGTTATCGATTTCGGAAATAGTGAATGCGTGGAAGCCTTACCTTTACCTGTAATTTGTCAATTTTCGTTTTATTTTAATTTATGGAAGTGATATGGCATTTTTTCCGAGAATTCCCCTACAAAACTGCGCCCGCTTACGTAAATACATACTGTGAATAATTACGAAAACAAAAACAATAAAAAAAAAAACAAATAAAAATAAAATTCCAATCAAAATTATTTTTTCATCACATGTACATAAGACGCTGAGAGTAATTTTACGATACATACAATTCAACTCAAAACGTATTTACAAATAATAAACGTAACATTAAAAAGAATCATTAATTAATAATAATATAAATGGGGGGGGGGGGGATATATAACAGAGAAAATGGTACCTAGAATTTGTTATAAAATAAATGGACTCTTCATGCAGCATATTGAACTATTAAAATGTAAAGTGTAAGCATAATAATAGTAGTAAATTAAAATAATTTCAAAAAAAAAACAACCTATACACTTGTTTGTATTTTTTTTTTTAGTTTTTATAATATATTTATTATAGATATTGCCACAAGGCTTACTTAATAATTAATCAGTTGATAATAATAATAATATTTATATAGAATTAATAATGTGACAAACAGTTGGTATAACATCAATTATATCTTTCGCAAACTGTTGATTAAGTTTACCTCGACTTTTGGCACCGCTTCCCATATTTAACCACAATTATATATATATAAATATTAAGTTTGATAAACTCACATTTCGGCTTCGCCGCGAGATAAAATTATTCTGTGTGATTTAAAGAATGCCATTGATACAATTGATAGAATACAAACAAACACAACTCCTAAACAAATACAACCAATTTCTTTCAGCGGACCAAGTCTTCAAATCTGCCCCTCGCATTCAAATTTAACCGCTAAATAATAGAATAACAGAATTATTTTTAGAAAATAATTTAATATTAATTAAAAAAAAAATCAACAAAAAGTGGGGACACCGAATATAGTAAATATGAACAAATTAACGGAGACCAATTCGATAAATTTAGAACGATACATTTACTTATTATTGCGTAAACCTCGATATATGAATTGCGTTTCTGCGCATCTACCCACTGCGCACTTTTGTTAATTTTTAGAGGCGTAAATCAAACATATCTTAAAATTAACAAAATCCAGTAAAAATGACTCAATAATAGAGAACTTAATCTTGATTATTACTTAAAATATACAAATTCTCGCTTTGGTAGAACCAAATTCGTTTATATTTTCTATTTTACGGTGTTCATATCGAGCCGCGTTTTTGGTCCAATGAAAGAGCAGGTTAGGCGTACAATGATACAATATCTAAATACACAGAAGCCCTCATAATTATCAACAATATCCGCTACATGATTTTTATTTTTTAGTTTGTTCTTCACAAAAAAGAAACAGATATTCAAAAAAAAAAAAAAAGAACCCGCGGCACAAAGGTTACAAAACACAACAACAGTAGTCAAATTCAGAATAAAAATCAATGTCAAGAGTCAATCACTGAATCATCAATAGTCAGTGATTGTGCCGCCATCTTGTTGAATAAGTTTATTCCCGCACCAAATCTAGTTTTGTTTGTTTGTTTGTTAGTAGCCAATAAGGGATAGTTTTGGGGGGGGTTAAGAACGAATAAGGGGATATTTAGAGAATTAGGAAAGCAGAAAAAGACCCTCCATTTTTAACTTTGATGCTAGTTATTCAAGAGTGCTGTTTAACTACGGTATTAACACTGTATTTTTAAGTTTACCACTCCCGGAATTTTTGGTTTCTTCAAATATGTAGACAAATATTAAACAATTACTAAATTATTAAAGCTTTTTGACCAAATTATTAAAAATAGATCCGCCTATTTGTAGATGTAAACTATTATTTTTCAAAATGGCTGCGAACACTTTTAAATTCAACGTGTACAGCGCCTAGCAAGAGTGTCGAATGCGGTTAGCTAATGCCTAGTTGCACCCCTTGCATCATTAAATTAACTTAATCTTTGCTTTATTTACACTTGAAAGTGAAATTTCAGAATAAATTTAATTAAATACATACATAACGTTACGCCTTCTCATAACTCGGGTTAAATTAAATACACTCGTACCTCGCCTAGTGCACGACCTAATCCTCGCCTAGTACACCGGCGTCACGCAACCTCATTAGCCACAGTAGAAACGTCGGTAACAATATGGTGTTTCGCATTACATTTACTTATTATTGCGCGTGGAATGTTTACAGAACCGCACAAGGCGGTGCAACTAGTCATTTGTTTGTGGGCCACCAAATATACATCAAATTTAATTTTTATGTGCCTTCAAATTGATTGAAAAATCACACAAATTCTCAATCAAGCAATGCGATTTAAAACCTGTAAAAGTAATTCGCACACGAAACATACCGAAAAGTTTCATACGTGAAGAAATAATATATATATATGTATTTTAGTTGCAATCAGGCGAAGATAAATTTCCAATGTACTGTGATATATACCCAAACATATTGGGATATATCACTATTGGGCGCGTTCTTATTGAAATGTACCGCTACAAACTAAATAAGAATCAATTCCGTGTAAATAAAAGCCACAACGGGGGGAGTAGGTAAGGGGGGAGCAATATTTTATTATTATTATTTATTAATACAGGTCTCAGCGTTGCGTCTCTTTGTGCGCTGGGCAGGAAGGGAGTGTCTAACTTGAGGGTTCACTTTAAAGCTCCGCCTACTAGTAATAATATTCTTATATACCGTAACACAGAACGTCACTACTAGCTGGTCGAGTGAAAGTCTAGAAAAGTGGACAATCAATTAGATGTAGGGGAATTGGGGGGTAAGGCCGCACGCACCACACAACACACACATACACACACACACACACACTAACACGCACTTTTAAAATGGCACTGTCTACATAAGATTGGGGGGGGGAGAGCGAGGGTGTGTGCGCTTGTCCAAATTTTGATGAGAGTGGGATGGACCGTGGGGTAGTGGTGACGATTGGTGGTGACGTTGTTTGGACGGGGCCTCCGGGTCCACCCACCACGGGGATGGGAAGCGCGCAGTCGGCTCATATCTTTTGAATCTTCTCGCCCACCACCACCGGATTATTCCGGCGGATCTCCTGCGCCCCCATCTCCCGGTAGTCGAACGAACACTCGTGCTTGTCGCTGTATCGGTGCACGGCACAGTAGAGCCCGCCACAGCGACACTGGAACCCTACACCACCAAATATACTCTAATTACTGCTCATCACTGCTTATTAATATAACTGACCTGTGAGCCCGACCTTCTTGCGACACATTGCACACCGGTTCTTTTTCTTTTTGCCATCTTTGTCGGAGTCCTTGCCGTCGCTACAGTCATCCTGTGCGGAATCCGAACTATCCGCTTGGGCACCACTCTCCTCTAAAGAACTCTAGCGATACCAAACAAGAACATACAATTATACACAATCCACTATATATATATATATATATATATAAATAGTAAGGTTTTACGTCTTTGGCGATGGCGACTGATTGTGCAATAATCTCGGCGCTGGTGGTGCTAGTGCTTCCAGCTCCGTTACCGCTGCTGCCACTGCCAGCGGTGCCAATGCATGGTATCGTCGGTTGTGCGGTCGCTGTATCAATGAGACTGGCCAGCGATGCGGCTGCAGCGCCCTGACTGGAGAATTGTCCCGCGGTACTACTAGCGCTCGGCGTTGACACGGGAGGCTGCTGTTTTTTCTTCAGTGCTTCCTGCAATACAGGCTTGTTCGTATATAGTGACATTGAATATCAATGTAGCATTGTTTGCATTTAAATATCGTGAGCGCAAAACGTATTAGCATTTATGACGTCATTAAACGACGTATGGGTTATTAATTTGTTTGTATTTAAAAGGGCCATTGAAATTTATTCGTTAAAACAAATCAAAATAAATATATTTTTAATTTTTATATTGCATATAAAATAATGAGTAAATATTCGGAAACACATAAATAATACGTTTGCGACTGGGCTCACTATTTGCTATATTGGTTATATGAAACTATTTTGTGCAACTTAAGGATTGTTCACAGCTAATTAGGCTTAGCAAGTAATAATTCCAGTTTGTTGTATGACATACAAGGTTAACGTTCACAGCAACAAAATTTATCGTAAATTGTGTTAGTTTTGTTGCTTGGAATAACTAGATTGTTATTTGTAATTTTCTAAGCTTAATTACTGATTGTTTCGCTGTGAACAATCCTTTAGACTATATTTCGCTGTTATATTGTGTATGCAGCTTGCCGGTGATGATTTTATTACATAATCAGGATAAATTAATAACCTAACAGATAATATATTATTTAAGTCGGGCCCACTTGTGATTGGGCTATATTGAGTGTACGAAACTATTTTGTACCCTAACACATGCAACTTAGAGTACAATTTTCTCTGTTGTACTGTTTTTTAAGTTTTATATAATTTTATTATATATATTTTCGACATAAATTAACAACCTAACAGATAAATAATATACAATCTATTTGCGACTGGGTTCTTAGTTTGCTATATTGTACGAAACTATTATAATAATAATAATAATAATAAAAGATTTATTTAGCAGAAATGCTATACATGTACACTAAAACGTGCAACTTCAGGGCTTCCACAGCAATTTTGTATACAAAAAAGTGAAATAGTGTAGTTTTTAAAGGATAAAAGTGACATAAGTGACTGAAAATAGATAAAAAAGTGAATAAAATATTCATTTTGTCTTTAGACCGATTTTGAAGCCAGATTCGTAATCTCCGACCCCAAATACCTTGTGTTATCAAATTTCAGGCAATTGATTGAATAAATGAAAGAGTTATACATATTTTAATTTTAAAAATGTATTAAAAAAAGCTAGAGTGACATGCAGTCGACTTTCTTTTACGTAGTTTTTACTAGAAAAAAAATCAAAACATTGACAGGCATTAATCATAATATGATTGATTAAACTATGTGCAAATATATGGCAACATAAATAAGATATTTAAGATTTTCCGTAGCAGTTTTCTCGAAACTGGTACATTTTTTGAAGATACTTTTAAAACAAAAATTGTGTGAAATACTTATATCTATCATTATGAATATAAGTTAGAACATTGACGAATTTTTAGCGGCATTAATACTTTTCATACATTTATGACATGAAAATAGTGAATAAAATTTTGAAATAGTGACTATTTCGGAAAAAGGGAACCAAATAGTGAATAAAATTTTGAAATAGTGACTATTTCGGAAAAAGGGAACCAAAGCGGAAATAGTGAATGCCCTGTGATGATTTTATTATATACATATTTGTGCCGAGCTAATACTTTGGGTTTGTAGTTTACTATATTGATTGTACGAAACTATTTTATATCCTAAAACGTGCAACTTAGACTAAATATTTCTTTGTTATATTATGTACGCCTTCCCGATGTAAATGATTGTATTATATACATATTCAGCAAAAATTAATAATCCAACAGATAAACCCCCTAACACTTAAAGTGCAATTGTGTGTTTTTATTATGTTATTCTTACATACTATTTAAAGATATTTAACAAATTGTTGATTCGGCATACCTTAAAGCACAGCGAACACAGCCCGTCCGTGGCCGGATTGCCGTAGAAGCCGCACCCGGATCGGCACAAGGCCTGCATGGGGTTCGACTCACGTTCCATTTGGGGACCTATCGCAACTACTTTAAGTGCACCACCGTACCACTAACGGGTACCCTTACACCGTCTTCCTTGCTCTGTATTCTTCTATTATTTTGACGAAAAAGTCGCACACAACGACACAGTGTTTTTACTATAGTTTGTCCAACAATTATTATAGTACGAATATATTTAAATATATATATATATTGAATTATAAACGAAGTAAAATGAAGATTAAGTGACGGTTAATTTTTGTGTAGTCACGTGTGTGTGTATTCAGTCTAACCAATCAATCCGAATGATACGCCGTCAGGAATATCGTTTCACCTGCAACAAAATACACAATTATTGATATATAATCGTCTTTAAAATATATGGAGGAGCATCGTTTACTCATAAATTAGATATGTTAGACAATCAGTCTAGGGAAGGCATAAAATGGAGAAGAATAAATGTCCCAGAAAGTGAATCGGCTATTAGCAAATATATGTGAATCCGTTTCGCCGGCATTGCCAGAGCGCACACGTGGCCATCTTTCTAGTTCCCCCAAGTTCTTCGACCTCGCGAGAACATGGTTATGTGTACAGTTACTACCATACCAGCAACGTAACACACCACACACAGCGGGCATGATGCCATGCTTGCCTTAATAAAACAGCCGTTACACTGGCTAAACCCCCCGAGCTCCGATGATGCGCATGTCCTAGCCGCCCTTGCCATATTCCCCGCTCTACTCCCGTCAATTATAACGCTTTCAATCATCACTATTTTTTATTAAATTATTCCCAGATTTATTCGCCTCCGCTTAACGAGTGTTCACAGCGAAACCATTAATAGTTAAACTTAGAAAATTACAAATAATAATCTAGTTTGTATTATGACAAGCAATGTTAACATTCCAAGCAACACAATTTATGTTAAATTTTGTTGCTGTGAACGTGTTAACTATGTATGTCATACAACAAACTGGAATTATTACTTATAATTTCTAAGCTTAATTACTAATTCTTTAGGTGTGAACAATCCTTTATGAAAGTAACAATAGCCATATTGAGATACTTTCATAGCAAAACATGTATATATATATATATATATATATATATATATATATATATATATATATATATATATATATATATATATATATATATATATATATATATATATATATATATATATATATATATATATATATATATATATATATATATATATATATATATATATATATATATATATATATATATATATATATATATATATATATATATATATATATATATATATATATATATATATATATATATATATATATATATATATATATATATATATATATATATATATATATATATATATATATATATATATATATATATATATATATATATATATATATATATATATATATATATATATATATATATATATATATATATATATATATATATATATATATATATATATATATATATATATATATATATATATATATATATATATATATATATATATATATATATATATATATATATATATATATATATATATATATATACGGTTGAATATTGTTGCCTCTATCCAGCCATATGTTGTTTTGTCAGGCATGTGCCACAGGAAGCAATATTCAACCGTATGTATATGGGTTTTAGGACGCTTTTCCTATGAAAGTATCCCTATATATGGCCGTTTTTACTTTCATAACACTCGTTATATATATATATATATATATATATATATATATATATATATATATATACAGTAAAACTTCCCTAACTCGAATCTCAAGGTACAGGATAAAAGATCCGAGTGAGGGAAACTTCGAGTTATAGAAAATACACAATAAAAATATGTGAAAAAATTAGTTGTTTATTTGAAAGTATTCAGTAATTTTCTTTTGTATTTTACAAGACCACATTTCATTTTCTACAAAATCTTCCACTAAATTTAAAGAATTGTATATATAATGAGGAACATACAATCATCAATAAAAAGAACGAAACATTAGTGTTCAAGAAAAAAGTTCGACTTAGAGAATACTTCGAGTTATAGAAGTTCGAGTTAGGGAAGTTTTACTGTATATATACTATAAAGTGTATCACATTTATCGTTTCCATTAGAGTAACTAAATAAGTATTTGAAGCTTTTCACTTGTAAAAAATTATTGATGCATAAATAAGTGGATCCCTTTGTTACTATATGTTTAATTACATTTTCTTCTATATACAATTGTTATATAGCTGAGATCACCAGTAAGAAACACCTGTATATGTATATATATATATGTATATATATATATATATATATGTATATATATATATGTATATATGTATATATATATATATATATATATATATATATATATATATATATATATATATATATATATGTAGATATATATATATATATATAATGGTTTTGTTGGTCCAATGGGTATATACGTATTGGTCAAATAAATTGGCACACGACCAAACCGAAACCAGTTATTGCAAATGTCACATGGTTCCGGGGGTCTCGGGTGCAATGCGTGGGCCCCTTCAACATACTCATATACACTAAACAAGTTCATTTACTTCTCATATTATAATTCCAAATATTGGTCTTGTAATACTTCATAATATATTACAATATTTATAAAAATACAGAGTTTAACCATTACTAGGGTAAGAAATTACCCCAACGATAAAAATTCGTAATTAGATTTATGAATATTAAAAGCGTAGAAAAAATCATCTACTACTACTTTTAAAGATAATCTCATACAACAAGTATTGGTACGCGCGTAAAACGCCCTAATGCGTAGAGCTCGCGCACCTATATGTTCTGCTCTCCTAATACATAATATATGCGATGCGAGCATTGGTTTTAATTATTATGGCTTTTTGGTTAACAATTTGTAAAAATGTTATAGATATAAAAAGTAAAACACTTTTTGTTAATGAATGCTACAGACACACGACCTGCTTTAGCTTCCTCGGTGAGTTAAAAATTCTAAATTCAGTGGCCTTCAAACCGAGTGTATATCTATTAAAATTTCGAGGTTGATCATACCACTTTCTTTTTTACATAGCGAACGTGAAAGTAAAAACAAAGTATTATATTTGTAATGCAATTTCCAATATTTGCTAAAAAAATAAAAAAATCATATTTGTAACCGATTACTCAACAAAAAATTCGCGCTGACGTCATCGCTTTGTGGCTATTCCAGTTACGTCATACCGATGCAGACACGCTTTGTAAATCAGTTTAGATTTCATTGCAAATCGAGCGAAACTCGCTGGAAACATTGGTGCTTGCACTAATTCTTATTAGTGTAGTAAAATTACTAATTTACAAATAATAATTCAGTTTGGTTTATGACAAACAACGCTAACGTTCACAGCGACAAAATGAACGCATTAATTGGGGAAATATCTCTAATTAGTTCTTTGTTTACGATTTGCAATTAATTATATAAGTTTCTTTATTAATTTAAATATGAAAAGAATTTACCGATTACTAGAAATATATATTATATATTTCTCGAAATAAAATTGTTTCATGACGAATAACATTTATTTTCGTAATCAGTGAAAGATTTTTCTGGAATTTAATTTAATAAATTAGAGCATTTTATCAGTGACTCGTGCCGCATATCCTGTTCTTCGAATTTTAATCTGGTTTCAAAATGTTTGGAACTGTAACGTCATTTCTAATTCTGATAAGATTATGAATACTTTGGCTTCCACTTATCTACAAATATGCCTCTAGTCATAAACAAAATGTTGAATTTGGATTTTATTAGGAGATTGAAGATAAATTGGTTTCTTTTTGTAGAAAAAAAAAAAGTATATATATATATATATATATATATAAATGAAAAGTTGGTGAATCTGTAATATATTTAATGAGAAAACATGTTTATTCTTTAGTGTTTAGAAAACAAATGTGTTTATTTTTAATTGTGATTTTGATTGTTTGCGGCGATCTCATTGTTCGTCTTTATTTCGAGGTCCGTGCTCTGTGACGTATGTGCGCTTTGTCTGTCTGTGACGAGACTGTGACGTCACGGCGACGTTGTTTTGTTTATCGGTGTACGACCTTGTCTGCCTCTGCCCCCTCCCCCACCCCCCCCCCTCCAACCTTTGATGTTCCGTTGCACAGATGATTTTGATCATCTGTGCGATCTGTGCTATAAAATGTACCTGCTATACTACTTTCAGCGAATTACCGTAAATTCATATAAATATCGCGTGTTTAATACGCTATTTTCAGTTTATTAACGATTTGTTCTAGAGTTAAATAAATATAATTTGCATACACATATATTACAATATTTTATATTGATTCTTAACATGTTTCCATAAGATTATTGTAATTTTAGGTTTTGTTATTGTTCGATTATGAGAATTATGAGTTTTAAATCTAATCGTCTGTACGGGGCCCCAAAGTTTAGAACCCCCCTTAATACTGTCTTTAGGAATTTTTGTAACATATAGAAAAATTCTACTAATAATTCGCATTACTTATAAGGCAAGCTGGACGCATAGGTGCGTTGTACCTAAGCTAATTTTTATTATCAAAATTATCTACAAAAAAAATTTATATCTATAACATTTTTTCAATTTGTTAACCAAATGGCCATTATAATGAAAAACCGTTGCTCGCATCGCATTACTTATAAAGCTGGACGCATAGGTGCGTTGTACCTAAGCTTGTTTTTATTATCAAAATAAACTACAAAAAATTGTAAAACTTTTTATACCTATAACATTTATTCAATTTGTTAACGAAAAGGCCTTAATAATTAAAAACCACTGCTCGCATCGCATTATACTTATAAGGCGAGCTGGACGCATAGGTGCGTTGTACCCAAGCTTGTTTTTATTATCAAAATAAACTACAAAAAATTATAAAACTTTTTATATCTATAACATTTTCTCAATATGTTAACGAAAAGGCCTTAATAATTAAAAACCGCTGCCATCGCATTACTTATAAGGCTGGAAGCATAGGTGCGTTGTACCTAAGCTTGTTTTTATTATCAAAATAAACTACAAAAAATTGTTAAACTTTTTATATCTATAACATTTTCTCAATTTGTTAACCAAAAAGCCATAATAATTAAAAACCGCTGCTCGCATCGCATTACTTATAAAGCTGGACGCATAGGTGCGTTGTACCTAAGCTTGTTTTTATTATCAAAATAATCTACAAAAAATTGTAAAACTTTTTATATCTAACATTTTCTCAATTTGTTAACGAAAAGGCCATAATAATTAAAAAGCGCTGCTCGCATCGCATTACTTATATGACGCATAGGTGCGTTGTACCTAAGCTTGTTTTTATTATCAAAATAATCTACAAAAAAATTTAAAACTTTTTATATCTATAACATATTTTCAAATTGTTAATCAAAAGCCATAACAATTAAAAATCGCTGCTCGCATCGCATTACTAATATGACGCATAGGTGCGTTGTACCTTGAATATTCATGTTTACAATATATTAAAAAAACATATATTCTTTATGACGTAGTAACATCGAAACAAAATCAATTTTATAGTCATATATAGATAAGATATCAATTAAAATGTCTGAACCAAGTACAGACATTAATTCCCATTAATATTAACAGAGAGCACGTATTCAAAATATCTAAACGTACGCGTATTCTTTATCCAGACAGTATATACTTGTTCTAGATGATGACTACGTTTATATTTATTTAACGGTTTGACTTTTGTAACTGTCAGCCGCCACGTGGACAAAAATAATTAATATTCTCCGTCGAAAACAAAGAAATGCAATATACATTTTTACTTTCTTATATGTAACGTATAAGAATCTTGGGGGTCCCTAAATAATTTTTGACGACCCTACACCGTATACAATGTTTTGAATTTAAGACCACCTATTTTAAAAACTTATATCCTTTCTTAAATAACTTGAAAATTTAAGAAAACTATCCAATTTATATACACTTAAATATTGTACACATTGCGAATAACATTAGTGACGTCAACAAGTTTTTATGAAAAACTAACTAACTCAAGGATTTAGCTTAAATGTGTGATTTTATTTTAATATATACATACGGTAAATGAAAATAAATCCAATGAAAATCGCGCACTAATACAGCACATATGGTATATATACACACACAAAGCACGTATTAATCACAAAGAAATATGTTTGCACACCACGAGTTCAGCACTGATCACGTTCAAATCATACACAAAACAGCTGACTGTAAGGGGCTGGCGCGCACACAACGCGTCACTCCTAATACAAAGACTACGCACGACTGAGATAAATACGCTTATCGTGACTTAAAAACCCATGCCATGATACGCTCACGTATTCGGGTGCGATCGGAAATAATTCGCGTATACTAGCTGTGGGCGCGACAGAGACAGACGGCTGGCGGAAATGCCCGAGGTGAGCTAAATAGCACCGTAATCATGGCCGTCGTGCTTTCAAGGTAGTCGCTCTCTAGCGCTAGGCGGACACGTGGGACACGCGCACACACACGCTAAGTAAACACAGTCGATGCTACAAACAATGATACAAAAGGCATTTCAGCACCTGTCAGTGTACACGTCACACGGCATACATCGCCGTGCTTATATAGCGCAGTCATTCCCTTTCATTGTTCGCCACTAATATCGCTTTGTACTTTCAGCGATTTTTATTTAATTTCACCGGGACCCTGTACTTTTTGCGATTTATCTGCCTTGTAGAGGGCAAAGGGGACATAGCACACAGGTACAGGCGCCAATGCCTTCAGCGCGCCGTATAATCTGACGAATTTATGTTAAACAAAAGATTATAAAGGTGTATTTTAATTATTTTAGATATTTATTTTTGTTTTGTTCGCGATTTAAAAATATATTTCCCCTCCCCCCTTCCCAAAGCGGTACACAATATGCTAGAAACAACGCACTTGAACCAGGTAATGTGTAATGACCTTACGAAGTTAAAAATATTTCGTCGGAAGACTAAATTTAAATTTTAAAAACAAGGAAGAGAAAACACAGGGCTGGCTTAAGTTTGGGTGACCTCCACAGGCCATACGTAAACAACTTAGACAAAGATATTGAAATCTATATTAGGAGTCGCAGTTTCTCTTTCTACAGGGTCAACAAAATTTCTTTGTTTAATTATGAAGGAAATGCGATGTTATGATCGAACGAATTTACATTTAACTGCCAATTACCAAAAAAACTGCAGGAATATGTATAATTGGGATTTTAGGTTTGTGAAATGAAAGTGGCCGTTATGTTTGATTGCAACAATAGGGGTCGTAGTAAGTGGGTCATTTTGAGATGTCGCGGTGCAACTGCCTCACGCGAGCGTTGGCGCGCGTGTGTGTGTGCGCGGGTGCAGTGACCTTGCACAAGGGGAGACGTCCCGCTCGGAGAGTCTCGTGTGTGTTCGTCACACTTCGTGGCGTCTCAGTCATCTCGCGGGCAACCAATCATGCTGTTGCGTGCGGTGTGCGTATTCGCCAGTGCGATAGCACTATATCATTCCCTGCAGCGCAACAGAGCTAACCGATTGGATGCGCTTCACTTTTATTAACATTATTTTCCCTATACTATTATTACGGCGGCGCTAGTTAAAGTTCATTATATTTACCATATGATACATGGAAAAATAACCTTGGGAAATTATTTTGTTCAAATACTTAATAATAATATAAAAACTTACACCAAGCTCGTAGATTTTAAGTAAAATATAATTTAAAAAATTGCTTACCATGCTTAAATCAGGAGAAACGTATATCATATGCTATAGCAGTAAAATAATCCTGCTTATGGCAAGATAAGGGCCGGTGGTCATTACAAGCAGTACACACCGGCAACGGATTCTTTCGTACTATGTGAAGGGGGGGGGGGGGGGGTGAGATGGTCCAATCCGATCCTATAAGCACATAATCACAAACGAAACAAATTAGCTACCAAAATGCCATACTTATAACCCCTAAACTGACCCTTGGGGTCCACCAGACCCCAGCATACATTTTTATTAAATCTGTGGGACAGTTATGCTATTTATAATTATTATTTTATGGTCTTAAATTCACAAAATGAAATTAAAATATATATATATATATTTGGTTGTTAATCGTCGTTCGCGCGTAAGACCAAATTTGTGCCCTCTACTCCTCTGAAGGTACCGAACCGATTTGAACCAAATTTGCTACACATATTATATAACATCCAATTTGATTCCGTACACAGTTTTAATTCAATCGCCTGTATACTTCCCGAGTTATAGGGCCTTAAAATTTGGAACCGCCCTTAATACTGCCCTTATAAAAATAATTAAAACACTAAAAAATTCTACAAATAATTCTAAGATATTTTATATCTATAATATTTTTTCATATTGTTAACCCAAAAGCCAGAAAAAAATATTAAACATAATTATTACCAAAATTATCTACAAAAATCTTTTTTAAAAATTATTAACCAAAAGGCGATAATAATTAAAATCCGCATCGCATATATTACTTATAAGGCGAGCTGGACGCATAAGTGCGTTGCACCTAAGCTTGTTTTTAATTGTATATATTCAAAAATTAGTATTATTTACAATAAAAACATCGTGGATTAAAAAAACGGTTTCTAAATTAAAAATAAATTATTAAATAGATTAAACACGAGCTGAATGCATTAATGCCTATGCTTGTTTTGTATTTAATGTAACTTTAGATTCAAATAACATACGACGACCGAAATATTGATGGAAAATCCGATTAAGTATGCCAAAACAACAAAAATATCAAACGTAACCAAATTTCTGCGAATATTTTCATCAACAACAAAACAATCAAACAAACAGATTCGAAAATAGTTTTGGGCTTGGTTCACTTTCTAATCGGACATTTCTGCGCGCGATTTTGATACCGATCAAAATCGGCTAAAAATCTGATATCGTGTCCGCAATACAGTTAACTTCCGTGTACACTGCCTATAAATATGTTAATTTCTTAACATAAGCTAATCTTGCTAGAATAACGTTATGGCAACCGGTCCAAAACGTAATTGTGGCCAATATTCTTTTTTATACTAGTTTTGACTAAATAGATATAGCTTTATTATGTTTTAAATTCATGCAATGATTGCTATGAAACAATATTAATATATGTGTAGTAACTAGGGAAACGTAAATGTAACATGGCTATTTTCAAAGTAATTTTTTAAAGTAAATAGTACATTTTTTGAAAAACTTTTCAAATAAAAGTTGCTTTAAATTTCAATGTCTTTAACTTTTATAAGAGTTAGTTTTTCTGTAACACGTGTCGTTTTCGAGATAAATCACTATTTGTGGTAACTAGATAACGTAAATGTAACATAGCTATATTCAAAGATAATTTTATAAGTAAATAGTACATTTTCGAAAAAACAAATAAAAGTAGCATTGAATTTGAATACCTATAACTTTTATAAGAGACACTTTTCTGTAACTCGTGTCGTTTTCGAGATATATCACTATTTGTGGTAACTAGGTAACGTAAATGTTACATAGCTATTTTCAAAGTTCATTTTTTAAGTAAATAGCACATTTTCGAAAAAACTTTACAAATAAAAGTAGCATTGAATTTGAATACCTATAACTTTTATAAGAGACACTTTTCTGTAACTCGTGTCGTTTTCGAGATATATCACTATTTGTGGTAACTAGGTAACGTAAATGTTACATAGTTATTTTCAAAGTTAATTTTATAAGTAAATAGTACATTTTCGAAAAAACTTTTCAAACAAAAGTTGCTTTAAATTTGAATATCTATAACTTTTATAAGAGACTCATTTCTGTAACTCGTGTCGTTTTCGAGATATATCATTATTTGTGGTAACTAGGTAACGTAAATGTAACATAGCTATTTTCAAAGTTCATTTTATAAGTAAATAATACATACTTCAAAAAAACTTTTCAAACAAAAGTTGTTTTAAATTTCAATATCACTAACTTTTATAAGAGTTACTTTTTCTGTAACTAGTGTCGTTTTCGAGATATATCACTATTTGTGGTAACTAGGTAACGTAAATGTAACATAGCTATATTCAAAGTTCATTTTATAAGTAAATAATAAATTTTTCAAAAAAACTTTTCAAATAAAAGTTACTTTGAATTTGAATATCTATAACTTTTATAAGAGACACTTTTCTGTAACTCGTGTCGTTTTCGAGATATATCAGTATGAGTGGTAACTAGGTAACGTAAATGTAATATAGCTATTTTCAAAGTTCATTTTATAAGTAAATAGTACATTTTCGAAAAAACTTTTCAAACAAAAGTTGCTTTAAATTTCATTATCTTTAACTTATATAAGAGTCACTTTTTCTGTAACTCGTGTCGTTTTCGAGATATATCACTATTTGTGGTAACTAGGTAACGTAAATGTACATAGCTATTTTCAAAGTTCATTTTATAAGTAAATAATACATACTTCAAAAAAACTTTTCAAACAAAAGTTGTTTTAAATTTGAATATCTTTAACTTATATAAGAGTTATTATTTCTGTAACTCGTGTCGTTTTCGAGATATACAATTATAATATAACTATATATATATATACCTTTACGTTAACCGCAAAAGTTAATTAATTTTAACAACAATATTAACGAATTAATTACGCAATATTGCTATAAAAAAGAAAATATTAAATATTTAAAACGGCCTTGAGAACGCTAAGCTTGACTTAAACAATTTCTATTTGGTATTAAAAACGAAGCGAAAGTGGCAAAATATTCATAAATGCTACTTTAATTTAATACTAAATTTATTCGTGCATTAATGCTTAAAACTTAAGTGCCAGTGAAATCTAACATAAACAAAGTAGAACTTAAGCTTAGATAAGCTTAACTAGTCAGTAATATTATAATGTATATTAAAATACAATTAAATAAGACTTAATTAGAATTTGTGTACGAAATTCCGTAAATTTAAGACACTAAACTTATAATTCACATTCATGCAAAAGCCTATTTAAAATCTAGATTTAATGACAAGGATTTTACGTTCTTGGAACTTTTGAAATGGCATTACTCACTAATGATCACATATAAGAAGTCCGCATATAATCCAAAGTAGTAACGTCACAAAGCAAGATAACAAAACCAATTTTTCAAATCACATTAATTTTAACCACTTAAAAACACTACGAAAAAAAAAATGAAACATAAAAACCATTATAAAACTGTCATAAGTTCTGTCAACAATGACTGATGATTTTTATTGCGTAAAAATTGTCCAAAATAGCAAAACAGTCGCACACATTGCACAGAAAATTGCGACTGTAAAATAACTGTTCATTTACAACGCGTTTAACCAGTGTTTAAGCCGCATCTTAGCAGCGCAAAGCGAAATTAACCAACATTTTCCTTTGCCATTTACAAAATGGCGTCGTTTCCTAACTATTGAGAAACTGAATTCGTGAACACGTATGTGTACTAGTTAGGGGCGCTCGCACAGTTATTCCACAATCAACAATAACACTATTAATGTATAGTAATTGTGGTACTTACAAAAATATCAAAAATAAATTGGATATATATCGCTAAATATCACGAAAATAAAGAAGCATTCCAACACGAACTTCACTATCAAAAAGATTTGGACCAACTGAAGTCACATGACTTGACGGGAGCTACACGATTGGTCAGCCTCGTTTAAAGTGTGCACAAAAATACATTTAAACAGCGCCATCATTGCTACACAAATTGAATTATATTTGACAATCAGAGTTGCCATCCCTGCAAATAAAATACACCCATGCCGCGTAATTTGCCACATGAATCATAAAGGAGTAAACCAGTACATAATTTCTGCCTATACCGAAACATAAAATGAAAATTTAATCCCATTCAATACATGTATTCGTTATAATATAATGATTATAAATTCCTTAATATGCTACCATTAATTATTTATTTTGACAACATTGGCAACATTTGTTATGCTCGTAATTTAATAATTTATTGCACAAGCAATATATTTTTATATATATTCCCACTTTTATACCTTATATAATAAATTTATGGCCTTAGAAAAATATGTTTATAATTGAATAAATATTCTAGAATATAATTTAATAGTTTTAACCTAACTTTTAACTGTCAAACGTTTTGCTAGTGTTAACCGTATGTTTAGGGTTCACAATTTAGATTAAATAGTGTAAATAATGGAGAAGAAAGGTAGTTTATTAATGCGGTTTAATTGTAAAATGTAATTTATTTAAATATTTTAAATAGATATTGAGGAGTTTTTCTGCAGTATTTTAAAAAATGAAGAAGATGTTTCTGCGGGTGTCGCTGCGATTAGGACCCTTTTTAAGGTTCTAGAACACTATAAATGTAAGTTAAAATTATTTGTCGATTAGGCGGAGCCATTTTGAATGACTATGGCAGAGTAGGTTTCTCCGGTTTAGATAGAAAAGGAATAAAAATCACAATAACTTTAGAAATATATTAAATTATTTTATTAGCCTTATGTTCTAGGTTTATTTTTATTATGTTTTAAAATATTTATACTATTATAAATGGAATAAGTTTATACTATTTTTATGATTAGAACTTGTATTTATGCAATTTTTTTAAAATTTTTTTTAAAACTGACACTATACAGCACGCTGATTAGGGACAATATTAGACTAGTGTTATTTAATTTTTGTATCCATTCTACTAATTCGTTAAAAGCGGAGACTGTCCAAGAACTTGATTGGAATCTACAATCGGCTATAGACGTAATGCGAAACACGGAATATCCAGTTACTGCGATCGTTTCCGGTTGCGAATTATTCCGCCGTTTCATTACATTAGCTAAATTAGACACTACTGTATGTAGAATATAATAAATATAGGTATTACTCAGTAATACAACAATTTTGTAAACATATTTTTAGACGTTTGATGAATGTAAGGAAATTATGTTAGCGCGAGGATTGTTATTTCTTAAGAAATTGGAAGAAGCCCGTGGAAAAATTCAGAAATTGGCCAGCCAGTTTATAATTGATGGATCGGTAAGTTTAAATGGGGTATTGTTGCATGGTGGCATTTAACGTGTTAAATATATTTATTAAAGTAATTGTATAATAATAATAAAATAAATCAATGAAAAAACTCGACTACCTGAGTAGATTTGTGCCTTTTTCATTGATCGCCTAATTAGGGAGCGTTATATCGTTTTACGATGTTTACCACAATTTATAATTCTTTTACTTTAGAAATTAAACCAATTTTATTCATATTTATAAATTATTTTCATTCCTAAAACAATTATATTGAAACTAGGTGAATCTGTGTGCATTATGTGCCCATATCATATACGGAATACAGTCCATGCCTCGCTAATATTTTACTACAACTTATATTTTTTTTACTTTACAAATTAAACCATTTTATTCATATTTATAATTATTTTCAATCCCAAAACAATTATATTGAAACTAGGTGAATCCCTGTGCTTTATGTGCCCATATCATATACGGAATACAGTCCATGTCTCGCCAATATTTTGCCACGACTTATAATACTTCTACTTTACAAATTGGACACATTTTATGCATATTTATAAATTATTTTCATTTTCTAATAATTATATTAAAACTAGGTGAATCCCTGTGCATTATGTGCCCATATCATATACGGACTACAATCCATGTCTCGCCAATATTTTGCCACGACTTATAATACTTCTACTTTACAAATTATACCAATGTTATGCATATTTATAAATTATTTTCATTTTCTAATAATTATATTAAAACTAGGTGAAACTGTGTGCATTTTGTGCCCATATCATATACGGAATACAGTCCATGCCTCGCCAATATTTCACCACAACTTATAATTCTTTTACTTTACAAATTGAACAAATTTTATTCATATTTATAAATTATTTTCATTCCCTAATAATAATACTAAAACTAGGTGAATCCCTGTGCATTATGTGCCCATATCATATACGGAATATAGTCCATGCCTCGTTAATAGTTTGTCACGACTAATAATACTTTTACTTTACAAATTATACCAATGTTATGCATATTTATAAATTATTTTCATTCCCAAAACAATTATATTGAAACTAGGTGAATCTGTGTGCATTATGTGCCCATATCATATACGGAATACAGTCCATGCTTCGCCAATATTTTGCCACGAGTTATAATACTTCTACTTTACAAATTGAACAAATTTTATTCATATTTATAAATTATTTTCATTTCCTAATAATTATATTAAAACTAGGTGAACCCATGTGCCCATATCATATACGGAATACTGTCCATGCCTCGCCAATATTTTGCCACAACTTATAATCTTTTTACTTTACAAATTATACCAATTTTATGCATATTTATAAATTATTTTCATTTTATAATAATTATATTAAAACTAGGTGAATCTGTGTGCATTATGTGCCCATATCATATACGGAATACAGTCCATGCCTCGCTAATATTTTACTACAACTTATACTTTTTTTACTTTAGAAATTATACCAATTTTATTCATATTTATAAATTATTTTCATTCTCTAATAATTATATTAAAACTAGGTGAACCCGTGTGCTTTATGTGCCCATATCATATACGGAATACAGTCCATGCCTCGCCAATATTTTGCCACGACTTATAATACTTCTACTTTACAAATTGGATAAATTTTATTCATATTTATAAATTATTTTCATTCCCTAATAATTATATTTAAACTAGGTGAATCCGTGTGCATTATGTGCCCGTATCATATACGGAATACAGTACATGTCTCGCCTATATTTTAATAATAATGTACATTTTAATAATATAAACAAATCTTTGTCTATATTTAATTGTATACATTGGAAATAAATGCCAAAAAATTGTTTAATTGTTTTGAAATGACGTTACAATTATAAAATAATTTTAATAATGCAGTAATGGATACAACAAGCGAAATTATTTAATAAAGCAATTGCTTACACGAGTTATTTCTTAAAAACTCAGTGAACAAACTTTTTATTACAAAAAATCGGTAGCTATAAAAATTTGTTCTTAATTTTTACACCATTCTTAGTGAGCCTATTAGTAATTAACATAAAAATTACAATTAATTAGCTAGTTTACATTATGATAAACAATGCTAGCGTTCACAGTAAGAAAAATGCTAGCATTGTTTTTCATAAAAGAAACTAGATTATTATTTGTAATTCTTAACCCTTCCGCGGTTATACATTGTAACACGCTGGTCACACGGGGTCGCAATGACCCCATCCGTGTTTAAACGGCTGTCGCGTTGACCATATCGATTCATAAAAATTCAGGAGAATAGTTTGAACATTCTAAAATGTAGAATTCACGGTATTATAATTTAATCGAATTTCGGTCAATGCGTAAAAATTACCCTTAAAAAACTACTAATTTTAGCTTAAATTTGCTAGTGGGGTCAATTTGACCCCCGGAGGGTTATCTTAATTATTATTTGGGTCGCAGTCAATGCAACTTTATACTGTGTTGGCTTTATTCTAATTATTACCCTAATTTAGTAAAAATGAAGGCATGTAAGTATCGTACTATTTCTAGCGTGTGTTAACACATTCGAGATCGCGCGTCGTTTTGCATACGTTAATAGAAGCAGCTCGAATGGGAAAAAGATTCGAAGTATTTGTAACGAAGTCAGCACCAGATAACAGCGGGTATTAAACTGTGGATTCTATTCTGTTTCAAATAAATATCTATTTTAACATATATGTAAAAATTATGTTTATTTCAAATTGAAATATATGAAACAGAATAGATGAGTTTTATGGGTGATTTATTGAGTATAGACTGAAGAAACGTTTCCATATTTTAATAACAATTTTAGAGAACGAATGTGCAAAGATTTACGCGCTGAAAATATACCATGTACATTGATTTTGGACTCGGCCGTTGGATACGTTATGGAACGCATGGATTTTGTAATGGTTGGCGCTGAGGGCGTTGTTGAAAGCGGCGGGATCGTCAATAAGGTATTTTTGTCATTATATTTCATATTAATACATTTTTTTTAATATATTACAGGGCTTCCACGCATTCACTATTACCACTTTTATTCACTTTTTCCGAAATCGCTCACTATTTTAAAATTTTATTCACTATAGTCATAAATGTATGAAAAGTATTAAAGACGCTAAAAATTCGTCAATGTTCTAACTTCGTTGACTCAAAACCCATTTTTAACATTTTTTTTATTTAGGTAAAAAGGTGTGCTTTTTATTTTTCAATTGTTAATTAGTAAATATGTGTTTCTACTTTCTTTTACAAAGTAATAAGTAAGTCTTGTAATCATGAATAATTTCGAACTCGAGATTTCAACGGATATACACGTTTTGACCTTCCCTGAATCGAATGTAACTATTTTCGGAATGATGTCTCTGTGTGTGTGTCTGTCTGTGAACGCTCTAGAGCAAATACTGTCAAACGTTAAATTGTGAAACTTCAAACTTAAGAAACCGGCAGTGCATGTTTACTCTATGCATTTTTTGTTTTATTTCCAATATCACTAGAACGGATGCACTTACGGCAATAATAGCTATATTCATAATGATAGATATTAATATTTCACACAATTTTTGTTTGAAAAGTTTCTTCAAAAAATGTACCAGTTACGAGAAAACTGGTACGGAAAATCTTACATATCTTATTTATGTTGCCATGTATTTGCATATAGTTTAATCAATCATATTATGATTTGTGCCTATTAATATTTTGATTTTTTCTAGTAAAAACTACATAAAAGAAAGTCGAGTGCAGGCCACACTTTAGCTTTTTTTTAATACACTCTTAATTATGATATGTATAACTCATTTATTTATTTAATCGCCTGAAATTTGATAACACAAGGTTTTTGGGATCGCAGATTACGAATCTGACCTCAAATTCGGTTTAAAAACAAAATGGCGTCTACAAAATGAATATTTTATTCACTTTTTTATCATTATTCAGTCACTTATATCACTTTTATCCTTTTAAAACTACACTATTTCACTTATTACTTTCTTTTACCAAGTAATAAGTAAGTCTTGTAATCATAAAAAATCTCGAGATTTTAACGGATATACATGTTTTGACCTTCCCTGAATGAAATGTGACTATTTTCGGAATGACGTCTGTCTGTCTGTGTGTCTGTGAACGGTCTAGGGCCAAAACTGTCGAACGTAAAAATTATGAAACTTCAAACTTATCGTCTTGTATATTTTTGAAAAGAATATTCAAACCGGAAGTGCATGTTTACTATATGCATTTTTTGTTCTATCTCCAATATCACTAGAACGGCTATACTTACGGCAAATATAGTTATGTTCATAATGAAAGATATTAATATTTCGCACAACTTTTGTTTGAAACATTTCTTCAAAAAATGTGCCAGTTGCGAGAAAAATGCAACGAAACATTATAAATATGTTGTTTACTTGGCCATGGATTCGCATGTAGCTTATAAAATCGGATCATCTGCTATTTGACAGGAAAACAAAATAGACTCAATTAGATAAATGACATTTCAGAATATTTCTGTAGAGTATTGGTTAGTTTAATAGTTGGTTTTGGTTATATATATATATATATATATATATATATATATATATATATATATATATATATATATATATATATATATATATTTAGTGAAAACTGTGTAAAAGAAAGTCGAGTGCAGGCCAGTTTTGTATACAAAATGGCTGTGGAAGCCCTGAACGACTGATCCAGCAATTTATAATATTTATTTTAAGGTGGGAAGTTATACAATTGCACTTTGTGCGAGAGAATTAAAGAAACCATATTACGTTTTAACCGAAAGTTTTAAATTCGCTCGTTTGTATCCTCTAAGTCAACAAGACCTTCCAGATGATTTTAAAGTAAGTTTACCATGTGGTCTGGCCACGAAATGATCCCAAAAAAATTCCCGAAAAATATAACCATTTTCAATATATTTGCAGTACACCGCTAGTATGCGGAAAAAGGATCTGGATAAGGAGCATCCCTTAGTAGATTATACACCGCCAGCGTATATAACTTTACTATTCACCGATTTGGGTATTCTGACACCATCAGCTGTTAGTGATGAACTTATCAAACTATATTTATAAAACATCATTCAATAAAACTGTTTATTATTAATACTATTTTGTTGTTATTTTTTTTTATACATATACATCATTGTAAATAATACATATAAGTAATGACTGACAATAGTAAAACAAAATATATACTTCGTGCAGATCGTCACAACATCGTAAAAAAACATTTGATCGGTGGACACACAAGAAAATAAACCCGCGAATGTTTAATAAATTAATTAACTTTAATAGTTTGATCATAAAATTTAAAATTAATAAATAACATATTGAAAATACGGAACAAACATATTTTATGTTTCATTTATGGCCCTATTATTTTTACTGTCGTATAAAAAAGGACCTAAGTTTTAATGGAAATATTCGTGTTTAGACAATGCCGTCCCATATAGCACAGAATGCCTAAAGACGTAAAAAGACGTCCAATAGATGACATCTTGAGGCATTCTGTGCTATATGTGCATTCTGTGCTATATGGGGTCTGTCTGTGAACGTTCTACAGCCAATAACCACAGAACATAAAAAAATGAAATGTTGATATTAAGATTTGTATATCTCAACCGGAAATGATATTTTTCGTATATCGAATATGTCCACCGATATTGTAGGAAGAGCTACACTAAGCACTAAAGATCCATTCACAGCCAATTAGAAATTACAATTAATAATCCAGTTTATGCTAGCGTTCACAGCAACAACATGAATTTACGTTAATTTTATTGCTGTGAATGCTAGAACTGTTTGTCGTAAAACAAACTGAATTATTATTTATAATTTTAAATCTGATTACTAATTGGGTCGCTGTGAATGCAGCAGATCCATTCATTGTGAGCTACTTAGTAATTAAGATTAGAAATTACAAGTGTTCCCACCATTAGCTAATGAATGCATTAATTATTTTGCAAATACATTTGTCATTAAACAAATTATGATTATTTGTAATTTCTAATCTTAATTACTAATTAGCTCGCTGTGAATATAGCTTAACGGTCCATTCTCTAGCAGTCAATTAGTAATTGAATGCGTAATCAAAACAAACTGGATTATTATTTGTAATTTTGAATCTTAATTACTAATTGGGTTGTGAATGCAGTTTAAGTGTATTCAATTTGTAGAATCGTCAAAATTATAATGTACACAATTAATAATCAACTAGCTGCCCATAGTATGACACAATTAATAAAATCTCCGTAACTATCAATAATAATAAAAATAAAATACTAATATACATTTCGGAGTTTGAGATCAACAATCAGAAACTCTAACTTAAAACATAGAAATAGCACAAATCGTATGACACAGTGTAATAAGGTTTGTTTGTTTGTTTGAAAAATCACAGTATGTTGTACACATATTTATGTTTTGTTATGTTTTTGTATTCCTTGTTTAAATGATTATTAGTGTTTACATGTTTGTGATTTATTTATCGTAACGCTTCGTGTAATGTGTCGACAACAGTAAATATTTCTTCGAAGTGTGGCCGTTTTTCGGGGTTGTACTCCCAGCAGCGGTTCATCATGCTATACATCGCGTCCGGGGTCCCATCCGGGGCCGGCATTCGAAACCCTAAACACAATACATAATGGCCTATTCGAGAGTAATACTTTCTTTGAACGTAGTTTTTATCTCCAAAATTGTATATTCATTTTTTTTTTAAATTAGCAGGCTATCTTTATGCAATTACGCATCGATATATATATATTTTAATTAGTATTACTCGGGCCAATTTCGTTTCCGAGCTTGATGTTTGCTGTTATACTAATAGTTAAAATTAAAACTTACCGGCGTCAATTTTCTCGCGGGCCTGCGCGTTATTCAGTCCATTGTAGGGGGTTCCCCCCCTTGAGAATATCTCCCAAATGAGAATCCCGTAACTCCAAACGTCACACAACGATGTATATTTCCCGAAATTGAGCGCTTCTGGTGCTGTCCACTTAATCGGAATTTGCTTCATACCATCCGACACTGTGTATTCTTCTTCTTCGCGGGACATGCCGAAATCAGAGATTTTTACGATGTTTTCGTCACCTATTAAATCACAAAAAATAATATGCCCCCAATTAAATTATAACTTCAGTTTGAAAGTATTTTTGATTAGAAGAAAGTAAAACCGTACCAACAAGACAATTACGAGCCGCCAAATCTCTGTGAATACAATTCTTCGACTCCAGGTACCGCATGCCCGCCGCGGCGTCCCGACACATCGCCATGAATTGGCTTTGTTTCAGCGTCGAGCCACGATTACGCAAGAATGTAAGTAACGAGCCGCCCGGCACCAGTTCCATAACGATCATTATCGGCTGTTTTTGCACACAAATGCCGATCAGTTTCACGATATTCGGGTGATCATATTGTTTTAGAATGCGTCCTTCTTGCAAGAACTTTTTCTTGTGCTCTTCAGGGATTTGCACCTTGCATGTTTTCACAGCGACTTCATGCCCACTGTTCTTCAACTGAGCTTTATACACCTCACCGAAATTACCCTTTTTAAGTGAAAACAAAATACATAAATAATTGCACATTTTTGATTTTAAATGTAGAAATTGAACTTACACGTCCAATTTTATCTAATAATATAACATCGTCATTATTTAACTCCCATCGTTCCCGAGGTATTGGTTTTCTTAAGATAGCGCCTGATCTACTGGTTACTGGTAATCCACTAGCGTATTGATGAAGAATCAGTTCTTGTATACTAGGGAATGCGGGACCCTCGAATCTAAAGTGGCCCTGTGCGATACATTTGAACATATTTTCAATTAAATTATATATGCATTCACTGAGTTACGAAAAATCGCCATAAAAATATTAAATATATTTATTTATTCATAAACTTAACAGGCAATATGCCTAAATTACTTAGTTTCACATAAAAAGTATAATAATACATAAAAATAGAAGAATTTATGAAAATATTAAAAAAAAAAAAAGTTTTAAGCCCGTCAATTATATTCATACACATGCTTGGTTTAAATATAATATAAATTAATGTTTCTTCTTTATAAATAAGCATAGGTGCAGGCACCAATGCTTGCCCTATCTATTTAGTGTATATATATATTTGTATTTGTATAGAAACATTGATGTTTAAAAAAGAAAACCCATAAAACTGGCGATTAAATTGATGAAAATCTGATAGAATTTGAGTTAGCGAGTTTTGAAATTGTTGAAATGCCATTATCCATATAACTCGAAAACGGAACAACGTATCGCTCCACCGATACTTAAACACTCTATATGCATAGTTTCAGCCTTGTTAAAAACAAAAAAGATATTTGGACACATTTCACGAAATTTTTCTACTTGAAATTGTTATCAATATTTTGCGCTTTTTTTTTCGACCAAACTATTAATGATAGAAAGTTGAAATTTGCAGGGCCAAACAGACTATATTTTGTTTATATTGTCACAAATTTTCAATTTCATTGTGGCAATATTACGAGCTCCACAGCAAAGTGAGTGAAAATCATCGATTTTCGAAAAAAACGGTAACTTGCCAAATTTTTAGGCAAAAAATCGCATAAATATTTTCGAGTTTAACATATATTTAGATTAATTTGACTACGCTGATTCCATAACTGGCGATTAAATTGATGAAATTCGAAGAAAATAATGTAAGGGATCATAATTGTACTGTAATTGATTGATTGCAACAATAGCCAATTTTTTAATGCGTTCCCTACAATATATATATATATATATATATATATATATATATATATATATATATATATATATATATATATATAGAATTTATTTTCTAATTTTGGGACCCAATTACTCCGGACGATTGGATTTAAAATGACGTACCTCGGCAGTGGTCTGCACAATGAAATGTTTGTGACCTCCCCAACAAACTGATAGCACCGTTTGGCATTCGTCGTTCCGTGTCGTTTCTCGAACAAGAAAATCGCCTTCTTTCGTTAACAGTCGAACGACTTCCTCTCTGGGTAAAACACCGTGAAACCATTCTTCGTCGACCAGCGGTCGATTCGGATTTATTGTTATCTAATAACCAAACGAACATAAACAAAAAACGTTTTCATAGTAATCCTCCCTAACAATATTTAAAACTCGATCTGTGGATCCGATCTTTCTTTTACGTATAAATATTGAATTTTTATTAAAACGATAGCTAACATTTAATATCTTTATGATTACAAACAAAATATCGATCATATTAATCGCAATATTAGTATGTGATATAATACGAAATATGATCTATTTATAATTACTAAAGCTAATGAATTTTACTAATGATGTTAAACAAGAACAACAAATGCAACAGAGAGAGAGAGTGGGAGCAAACAACGGCAAAAACATACAGATGTATCTTGTGCCGCATCTACTCGAGGGGCTGATTCAGCCCTCGTGTTGGCCAACCTGGGCGTCGCTATGGGCGACGACGGTACTGATTTTCGCCGGAACGGTTTACGAAATAGATTTTTAAGACGACCATGGGCATGCGGGAACAGTCTTTTGTGCAGACTGGACTGAGAACCATCACCAACACCCCCACCTGCCTGTGAACATGTGTACCAACCAACCCAACACTAACCAACACCATTTTTTGTTACACACACACACACATACATACATACATACATATATATATATATATATATATATATATATATATATATATATATATATATATATATATATATATATATATATATATATATTACTGTTAGTATTGCCGATAAAATTATTATATAAACATGCAGTACAATTATATTCGCAATCGAGAATATCGTTATGTTGGTAGCGTTAAAGCTGGCTACTGGAAAACTAATTTAACATGGAACGTTGTCACCGTAAAAACGTTCGACGTTACAGCCGTTAAATGGTTTGATTGACTGTTCTGTTTATCAATAATCTTGCAAACAATACAAAGTCAATGATTATATGATGTCAAGGCTTAAGATGAATCCCTTCCTAGCTCGCTTTTCTCTATCAGCATATTTCAGTTGCACAAATATAATAAGATTTGGTACGCGTAAAACGCATCAATGCGTAGTGCTCGCCTTTATGTAAGATATGCATTGCGAGCAGTGGTTTTTAATTATTATGACCTTTGGTTAACAATATGAAAAAATCTTGTAGATATAAAATATCTTAGAATTATTAGTAGAGTTTTTGAGTGTTTTAATTATTTTTATAAGGGCAGTATTAAGGGGGGCTTCAAATTTTGGGGCCCTATAACTCGGGAAGTATACGGGCGATTAGATTTAAACTGCGAGAGAATTCAAATGGGATGCCAAATAATATGTGTACCAAATTTGGTGTGAATCGCTCCGGTACCTTCAGAGGCGTAAGCACAAATTTAGTCGAGCGACGACTAACATCCAGTTATATATATATATATATATATATATATATATATATATATATATATATATATATATATATATATATATATATATATATTTGGATTCAGACATTCAGAGCGACGAGACAAACACTTTTTGTTAATGAAATGTTTTGATCCGAGAATGCTACAGACACACGACCGAATGTTTTAACTTCTTCGGTACTTCGTACATAAAAATCAGTTATTGAAATGCTTGCGTTTCTGTACCGCAGTATTTACAAATTTTACCGCTAGACGCAGTACATTCCAAATAGTTTGCTTGAAAATGCTGTTACAATTTTTCGAAATATGACTACAAAATGTATTTTTAGTAGATATTTCTGTTAAATAATTGCAAGTTAAAAGTTCAATCTAGGCTTGTACAGCCGTAAATTGTAAATATCGGTCTTCAATTCATAATAAACCGTTTATAAAAATCATCAATTTTAGGAAAATGTTTCATTTATTTTTATTTGTAAATTTTGATCATATTTAAGTGACATATATTTTAATTTAGGATCAGAAAACGTCAAGAGCGGAACGATGCTCTTTGTTTTCACGCTACTGGATATAGGGATTCCTCTTAAGATGCGCTGGTAACTAACGTTTGCTGGTTATACTTGACGCGAGTGTTTATTATGTTATTATAGACGTGCAAATTCGTTTACAACACATGAAATCATTTGAACCGTTACATTAAAAATGTATTAACAAGAGCTATCGTAACACAAATATGGCTTCTATTCGGGGTGGACTGTGCTTGCCTTTTTCTCCGATAGATAAATCATTAATCTCGATCGCGAATAGATAAATATAATTTGAACCATTCTTTAGCCTCTGGTTTGGTAACATTAACGCCATTATTTAAAGAATAAAGCACTTAAAATTATTTTATAAAGAACATGCAATAGATTTATGTCTGATCTTATAAACATAAGTTTATATTACTTATGTACGAATATATATGTGAACGATCTAGAACCAAAAGTTTTGATAGTTTAAGTTCTAGAAACTTTAATTTAAAACAGCATTTTCGAAATACAGTTACAATTAATATTTATTTTGTTTATAAGATCGGGTATTACAGCTAATACAGATAATAATTGTTAAAACGACAAACCTTGTTAGTTCCAATTTGTTAAATAGCTAAGCGGAAAAAATAAATAACAATAATGTAATTTTATTAGTAACAAATAGAATTAATGATATACCTGATTTTCAGCGCCGTTTTCTATGGGTGTTGATTGTTCGATAACCAGATCACAGCCAGGCGGCGCTTCTTCGCATCCCAGTTCATTCAGGGCACTTTTTATTAATTCTAATTGCCGCAGCATTTTTCGTTCTTGACATCGAACTTCATTCAACTCTTTTTTATTTGTTTCTAGTATTCCGCTGTGTCTTAAATTACAAATCACAAATTAATTACCAATTATCGATACTCGTTCAATTAAAATCCCCTTACCTACTGTTGATAGTATCAGTTTTACCATTGATAAGACTATCCGAATTATTCGGTAATAATAGCGCCTGTTTCTCTTGGGATTCCCGCACACCGGATTCTAATTCGGATTGTTTGTTCTTCAACCATTCGACGGTTAGATTATCGACGGTTAATTTGTTCGCTAACAGTTTACCCGATGTGTCCTCCACGAGACTTTCGTCAAATGTAAACGTTACGGGACTGGCAGGATTTGTTCTGCGCCAATAACAAGAACGGTTCTACATGACTAAATAACAATTTTGCCAGTGTGATAGTGAAAATAGCAAGAATAAACCCTTACTACCTGTTTTGTTTAATTTTTTTAATTTTATTGTACAGTTTTTGCAGCGGAGCATTCACAATCACACACACACACATAAATATGATCAGCGAAGCTCAAAACGTGCATTTTCGCTTAAAATCTTGAGTTAGAAAATGTACATGATTACACTATTATCTTTAACTATTGTTTTTCCCAAAATAAATGAATTATTTATAACGTATTCCGGTTACAAATTTATTACGGTTCGAATTGACTTTAATGAGCCAAAATTACATAATTTCGATAGTATTACCGATTATAAACAGTTTTTCTACCATTTTACCCTCGAAATGCTTTTCAAGTTCGAGAAATTCAATATTTTATACGTTACCGGTTACAGTGGTCCAAGAATAAACGAATTATTTATAATGTATTAACCGGTTACAAATTTATTACGGTTCTAATTGACTTTAATGAGCCAAAATTACATAATTTCGATAGTATTACCGATTATAAACAAATTTTCAGCCATTTTATCCTCGAAATGATTTTCAAGTTCGAGAAATTCAATATTTTATACGTTACCGGTTACAGTGGTCCAAAAATAAACCAATTATTTATAATGTATTAACCGGTTACAAATTTATTACGGTTCTAATTGATTTTAAAGAGCCAAAATAACATTATTTCGATAATATTACCGATTATAAACCGTTTTCCTACCATTTTACACTCGAAATGCTTTTCAAGTTCGAGGTATTTGATATTTTATACGTTACCGGTTACAGTGGTCCAAAAATAAACAAATTATTTATAACGTATTCACATTAACCGGTGACACATTTATTACGGTTCTAATTAATTTTAAAGAGCCAAAATAACATTATTTCGATAATATTACCGATTATAAACAGTTTTTCTGCAATTTTACTCTCGAAATGTTTTTCAAGTTCGACAAATTCAATATTTTATACGTTACCGGTTACAGTGGTCCAAAAATAAACGAATTATTTATAACGTATTCAAATTAACCGGTTACTAATTTATTACGGTTCTAATTGATTTTAAAGAGCCAAAATAACATTATTTCGATAGTATTACCGATTATAAACAGTTTTTCTGCAATTTTACTCTCGAAATGCTTTTTAAGGTCGAGAAATTCAATATTTTATACGTTACCGGTTACAGTGGCCCAATTTCGGAATTTATTATTAATGAAAGAATCGTTTATATCTATAAGAAGTAATTTTTTCGTTCGGTTTTCCAGATATTAAAAAAGTAGTAAAAGTAAAGATATAGTTTTATAAAAATACGTTGTTTTCACTCAAAAATAGTTAATGTTAATTCAGGGAAGCTCAAAACGTGTATAAATGTTAGAAAACCGAGTTTCCGTATAGGAACGTAAAAATATACTGCTAATCGTACCTATATTTATCGGTGAACTCTTTGTATTCGTCCGATGGTCGTATCGTATCCAAACTCGTTTCAATTTTCTGCTGAATTTCCTTGAACCGGTTCGACGTAAAGTCAGAGTATTGCGCAACATCTTGTAATATTTGTTTCCTGCGAAAATAAAACAAAACCCATAAATCACTAATCGTTACTTTTCCCTTTACAAATTCCAAAAATGCACTTTATCGATAAAAAAACACAATAATTAAGTAAATACATAATAAAAAAAGCTGTTTAGTACCAGGAGAGCACAAACGTTTCTTGGACCCCTTGTTGATGCTCCAGTAAACCCGGCAGTAATACGGTCCTGTAGTCCTTTTCGTATTCGGCTGCTTCGCATAGTAATAGCACGTATTCGTTATGTGTTAAATGTAATTTTCTGCATGCCTTTTGATATTTATCACGAACCTCATCTAATTTCCGGCCACCTCGACCAGCTAAACAAAAATAAATAATATACAATTATTTATAGGATAAATTGCGTAATTATTCATTTAATAATGTTATTAGAAAGTAATCATTTTATTTATTAAGTTGGCACAGCATTTTACGATTCCAAAAAACTGTACTAATTCTTATAGCTATTTTACGACTACAGTTCTTGATTAGGACTGTGCAAAACATTTGATTAAGAGATTAAAATTTAATATTCTTTTTATTAATCGATCGGTTTCAAATTTAATAGAAATTATATATTAATATAATCGATTAAATTAGATTTTTATGGTTTTAAACAATGCTTTTTGCTTTTTAAAGGATTACTTCATGGAAATGTAACAATGTAATGGATGTAAACTTACATTTAACGTAGTGCTCCTCAAACCGAGATCGCATTAATTTATATAACTCCAGATACTTTTGGTACTCGGATTTTTTCCGTGTTACATCATCTGTAAGCTGTAACATACAAACATCACATTATTAATTTAAAAAACTGGAGTGGCCAATATATATATATATATATATATATATATATATATATATATATATATATATATATATATATATATATATATATATATGTAGAACGTTTTTACAAGTATAAGACAGCCTTAAGCAATATTATTTTCACAAGCTTTTAGCTCGCCGTATGAAGTACCGAAGAAGCAAAAGTATTCGGTCGTGTGTCTGTAGCATTCTCGGATTAAAAACATTTCCTTATCCAAAAGTGTTTGTCTAATCGCCCTGATTCCAATAATATATATATAACTTATATACTTGGATGTTAGTCTCTCGCTCGTAAGACCAAATTTGCGCCCTCTACTCCTTTGAAGGTACCGGAGCGATTTACACCAAATTTGATACACATATTATTTGGTATCCCATTTGAATCCACTCGCAGTTTAAAGCGAATTGCCCGTATACTTCCCGAGTTATAGGGCCCCAAAATTTGGAGCCCCCCTTAATACTGCTCTTATAAAAATAATTGAAACACCCAAAAATTCTACTAATAATTTTAAGATATTTTATATCTACAATATTTTTTCATATTGTTAACCCAAAGACTATAAAAAATTATGAAATATCATGATTTTGAATTTTAAAATATGCATCAAATTAATATACAAAAAGGCCAATAAAATTAATTAAAATACCCAAAATTTCTACTAATAATTTGAAGATTTTTTTATATTGTTAACTAAAAGGCCATAAAAAATATGAAATAATTTTGAATTTTAAACAATGCATCAAATATACAAAAAATTGTAAGACTTTTTATATCTATAACATTTTTTCAAATAGTTAACTAAAAGGCCATAATGATTAAAAATCGCTGCTCGAAACGCATATATTACTTATAAGGCGAGCTGGACGCATAGGTGCGTTGTATTTAAGCTTGTTTATCAAAATTATCTACAGGAAATTGTATTGTTCATTTTTAATATCAATATGATTTTTTAAGATAGTAAACTCAAAGGCCGTAATAAAAATAAATATTTTTTAATTTATAATATTATACGTATATACACGGAGGGAAATGCATTTATTCGGCGAACTGAAGGCATAGGTGCCTGTACCTACATTTATTTTCGAAGTATTTGGCATATATCAGG
Organism: Leistus spinibarbis; assembly: GCA_933228885.1. Lineage (NCBI taxonomy): Eukaryota > Metazoa > Arthropoda > Insecta > Coleoptera > Carabidae > Leistus > Leistus spinibarbis. Next base: position 4,197,970 of record OW121805.1, read on the forward strand.
CGTATCAGAAAATGTACACAGCGAAACAATCAGTAATTAAGCTTAGAAATTATAAGTAATAATTCCAGTTTGTTGTATGACATACAAAGTTAAGGATTGTTCACAGCTAAAGAATTAGTAATTAAGCTTAGAAATTATAAGTAATAATTCCAGTTTGTTGTATGACATACAAGGTTATCGTTCACAGCAACAAAATGTATCATAAATTGTGTTGCTTGGAATGTTAACATTGCTTGTCATAATACAAACTAGATTATTATTTGTAATTTTCTAAGCTTAATTACTAAGTATTTCGCTGTGAACAATCCTTTAACGTTCACAGCAACAAAATTAATCATACATTGTGTTAATTTTGTTGCTTGGAATGTTAGCATTGCTTGTCATAATACAAACTAGTTTATTATTTGTAATTGTCTAATCTTAATTACTATTTGGTTCGCTCTGAACACGCCTTAAGTAAAATACAATTTTCACAAAATAGTTTTACTTATTAAAGTACTTCTGAGTTGTGATTGGAAAACATTCCTGTTCAGCCAAAAATGCAAGCGTAAACATATTAACAAGTAAGCAACGTGTAAATACAGTTATTCAATACAGGTATCGCATTCATGGGTGTTTGTCTCAGGTTCGGTCATCGACACACACACACACACACAGACAGACACACAAACAACCACTTATATTTCGTGTGTTAAGTTGTTGTTGCGCGGACTGCGAACGAATCGGATCTACGTCACGCATAGCCCCATTCTGGTTGCTAATACCATTTAACATCAGCGACGAGCGACAACGACCGATGAAACACCGTTGTATTGCCTACTTGAAAACCGTTCTTTATTTATTTTAACGATTCAACGTTTTTCTATCTTACATTTATATTCTAAGTCGCGCCCTTGACATTAACGGCAGAAATACCTACATACATACATACTTGGCACCACCAAGTGTGTTCTTTGCGCTTACTTATGGCAAATGGGAGCCGCAAGCCAAATTGATACTACAATCGCTATACATAGATAACATCACCTAAATTAAATAGGAACTTTTTTTTTTTTGCATTTTTCGATGCCTTTAAAGTCGTTTTGAGAAAAACCCCTGGGATAACTAAGTAAACGTAAGATGAAAAATATTATAGTTATCCAGTATATATATGTTGTTGAAATATATATATATATATATATATATATATATATATATATATATATATATATATTTATATATAAATAAATATATGTGTGTAGAACGTTTTTACAAAATCAAGTATAAGACAGCCTTAAGCAATACTATTTTCACAACATAGTTGTTAGCTCCCCGTACAAAGTACCAAAAAGAAGTTAAATCATTCGGTCGTGTGTCTGTAGCATTCTCGGATCAAACAATATCATTAGCAAAAAGTGTTTGTCTTGTCGCTCTGAATGTCTGAATCCAAAAATATATATAACTGGATTGTTAGTCGTCGCTCGACCAAATTTGTGCTTACTCCTCTGAAGGTACCGGAGCGATTCACACCAAATTTGCTACATATATTACTTAGCATCCTATTTGAATCCTGTCGCAGTTTAAATCCAATCGCCCGTATACTTCCCGAGTTATAGGGCCCCAAAATTTACAACCCCCTTAATACTGCCCTTATAAGAATAATTAAAACACTCAAAAATTCTACTAGAAATTCTAAGATATTTTATATCTACAAGATTTTTGCATATTGTTAACTCAAAGCCCGAAAAAAAAAATTGTAAGACTTTTTTTATATATATATATATATATATATATATATATATATATATATATATATATATATATATATATATATATATATCTATAATATATTTTCAAATTGTTAACCAAAAGGCCATAATAATTAAAAACCACTGCTCGCGCAACGCATTGGTGCGTTTTATGCGTACCAAAACTTATTTTTTAAGCTAGGCGTATTTTCTCTGGAATTATTCGACCGATTTGCTTGGTCTTTATTTTAAATGAATGTAAATACTATTTATTGGAGCTTATACCAATAATATGCATACATTTTTATAAATAACTATTATTTATTATGCCCTAAAGTGAAAACAAAATTTGAAAACGAAAAACATTCTTCATACGGTTGTTATTTTGTTATATATATAATATATATATATATATATATATATATATATATATATATATATATATATATATATATATATATATATATATATGTGTGTGTGTAGAAAATTTTATATAAAAGAGGACTGATTTTTTATAATTTCAAATCAAAACCTGTTTGAAAATCGAGTGTATGTATGTTTGAATTTAGCCGAAAGTCAAGTAATGATGTTAGGTCATGGACTGAAAACCAGCAGTACCACAATGCCATCGAAACATATACAAATAATTTGATTTATGAAAATTATAATATAAATATTTTTAACAATAATACTAAAAGAATTTCTAATTCGAGATTAATACGAAAATACACGTCTTAAACGTCGATTAGTTTAATGCATTAATGCATACAAATATTAAACAAACTGAGACTCATATCGTGGCCAGCACTCGACTTTCTCAAACGGAAATTTCTTTGACCGCGAACCATAACGATTGATCCTAATCATTTAATTTATTTAATATCATATTTTTAATTTGGTTCTTTGAAAGTTCTAATTTAGAACAATTATTTATGTATCTTTTTTATAATGTCGTAAATATCTTTACTTCCGGTTTAAGCATTTGTGAATTTCTCTCGTGTATAAGTAAAATCACCTACTGGCACATATGGAGACAGAAATAGACCGCATCCGAGACGTCATTACACGTCCACGTGTTATTCTAGCTATTATCGTTAAAAAAAAAAAAAAATCTGCATTGTCGTATATAAAAAAAATATTTATAAATACTTCGTATGATTTTATTACAAATATTACAGACAGGGTGCTGGTCTGTTAAATTATTGCAATTTTGTCCCTACAACGCAATCTTTTAAGAATTTTTTATTATATATATATATATATATATAATTCGTTTCCGTAAGTAATTAACATTCTATTTTCGCACAGTGTAATAAATATCAGAAATATAGTTATGAGCATAAAAACATATGCTGTTTATAAGTTATGTTAAAAACAAAATAAATAAATAAAAATTCTAACTTCCGCGTGTATTTTTAAATTATAATGCAGGTCTTAGACGTATATATATATATATATATATATATATATATATATATATATATATATATATATATATATATATATGCTAGCGCAGGTTCTTTTTAAATTCAAAAATGACAGTACTAACTCCTCCATCACATAAATCAACAAACTATAATAACACAATACACACTTGCAGAGTTTACCATGGTAATTCTCGAATGCGACTAGCCATAGAATTAAAACAAGAAGACGTATATCTGCCAAATTAATTTACTTTCTTATATGTAATGTATAAACCAGAAAAAAAAATCGACATTGAAATTAATATGGAAATATTCATTTTAACTCAATTTTCAATGTCGTCTGTGTATAAATGTTTTGAAATAAAATATCTTGAAATATGTAGGATCAACCTTGCTCCTTTTGCTGCAAGAATATAACTAAGGCAAGAGTAGCTAGTACAATTATACTTAATTGATATGAATTAGTCAAATGACGTGTGCTCCCAACCCAAAGACTTGACCCCAACCATTAAACATCAACTAGTAGAATAAATAAAAAATATTCCATACAAATGTCCAATATATATTTGGTACTAGTTACTAGTTTTAAAATATGCACTAAACATTTTTTTTATCAATATAATCTACAATTGTAAGACTTTTTATATCTATAACATTTTTTGAAATTGTTAACCAAAAGGCCATAATAATTAAATACAGCGGCTCGCATCGCATATATTACTTATGAGGCGAACTGGACGCATTGGTGCGTTGTACGTACCGAATCTTGTATTTATTATTATATCAAAATAATCTAAAGATTTTTTATATCTATAACATTTTGTCAAATTGTTAACCAAAAGGGCATAATAAATAATAAAAACCGCTGATCGCATCGCATATATTACTTATAAGGCGAACTGAACGCATAGGTGCGTTGATCCTAAGTTTGTTTTTATAATCAAAATAATCTACAAATAATTGTAAGATTTTTTATATCTATAACATTTTGTCAAATTGTTAACCAATAGGGCATAATAATTAAAAACCGCTGCTCGCATCGCATTACTTATAAAGCGAGCTGGACGCATATATGCGTTGTACCTAAGCTTGTTTTTATAATCAAAATAATCTACAAATAATTGTAAGACTTTTTATATCTATAACATTTTGTCAAATTGTTAACCAATAGGGCATAATAATTAAAAACCGCTGCTCGCATTGCATTACTTATAAAGCGAGCTGGACGCATAGATGCGTTGTACCTAAGCTTGTTTTTATAATCAAAATAATCTACAAATAATTGTAAGACTTTTTATATCTATAACATTTTGTCAAATTGTTAACCAAAAGGCCATAATAATTAAATAATGCTGCTCGTATCGCATATATTACTTATAAGGCGAACTGAACGCATAGGTGCGTTGGACCTAAGCTTGTATTTTATCAAAAGAATCTAGATATAATTATAAAATATTTTATATCTATAACATTTTGTCAAATTGTTAACCAAAAGGGCATAATAATTAAAAACCGCTGCTCACATCGCATATATTACTTATAAGGCGACCTGAACGCATAGGTGCGTTAAACCTAAGCTTGTTTTTTCTACAAATAATTGTAAGATTTTTTATATCTATAACATTTTGTCAAATTGTTAACCAAAAGGCCATAATAATTAAATAATGCTGCTCGTATCGCATATATTACTTATACGGCGACCTGAACGCATAGGTGCGTTAAACCTAAGCTTGTTTTTTCTACAAATAATTGTAAAAAAAATATATCTATAACATTTTGTCAAATTGTTAACCAAAAGGCCATAATAATTAAATAATGCTGCTCGTATCGCATATATTACTTATAAGGCAACCTGAACGCATAGATGCGTTGTGCCTAAGCTTGTTATTTGTATAATAATTCGCATTGCATAAAACAATAAGAATTATACATAAAATATGAATGTTTCTTGTTTCAATTTATATATTTACAATACTTTCAGGTCAAATTTGCAATAATACTGCTTTTAATGTACGATTACATGCATGAATGCCAACAGTTGCAGAAACAATAAATTATGTGTCTCAAGTATTCCGTTCTACACATCTCACAATCAATCAAAGATATTTATACATTTCCAAGTAACTAACATGCGTAAACTGCAGTGATATTCTGTTGTGCTCCTCCTGGTACAGCTTCCTGGACCTACGTTTCTCGGCACACATGCTAGCCAGTCGGTCAATCGCGCGGCCCTCCATCGCGTCCGCGTTCTGCTTAATCAATCGGCCGACATTGTCCAGTTCCTCCATAGCGGTCCTCCAGGCGGCAGCGATCACACTGCCCAGCAGCTCGTTGTCATTGCGGTCCCATTTCAGGCCATTGGTAGCCACCTGCGTCAACGTGACGCCGTATTCCCGGTCACATTTCACTTTGTTCGACAGGCAACGGCGCATCGTCTCCAGCAGCCGCAGCTCCGCGTCCTGCCGCTGCAGGAGCGCTTCGTGCGCGCCGCGGCCCTGCAGGCATGACGAGAACCCCATTGCACACCCAGGTCTCACATAGTATTTTGCTATACACTATTTTAACCGATTCATAGATGAATCAAACACAATTCACACTAGCACTAGTTGGCTCAGGCGTCGCGCGCTAAATTTAGCTATGCGACATTTGTTAGGAAACACTGCGTTCACCTTTGTCGACACGGTACATAACACATTACTTCCTCGCTTTGCTTCTTTCTATCTGCTTGATTTTGACAGCGGTGACTGCACTGTGTGTACGCCAACAAAAGGCTCCGCTCAGATGGGGCATCTATTGGCCGGGATTGTAACCGTTGTACATTATATGTAGACAGCATGCGTCATCTAGGGACTGTTGCTCGGACGTTGCTTATACAGAATGCATATTATTATTGGGATATTTGTCATTTCACGCCTACACATACTGCAACCAACGTTACTTAAATGCATTTCTGTATTTCTTATGTATGTGGCATATCATTTAAGGGGTTACATGGGTTTTAACACTTACACGTGGGTTTTAAAAATAAAAATAAAACACTATTTTTCGGTAATTTTTTTTTACAAAATGAATAAATATGGTTTATTCTAAGTTATGGCATATAAAAGTAAATTATTTGAACAAACTATAAAAAAATATTCATAAATTACTTTATATGTAATGAGGAATTGCGGATAATTTTTGTGTGTGTATGTTTTATCCTCATAATCTGATAATGTTGTTTTCATCAATAACTGGGGTGGCCTGCACTCGACCTTCATTTACGTAATTTTCACTAAATAGGGGAAGGTGTTATATAGGAAAACAAAATAGGCTATATTAGATAAATGATATTTTAGAGTAATTCTGTAGAGTATTGGTTAGTTTGACAGTTTATACATATATCCCAAAAAAAAAACCCCCGTCAAACTACAGGAATACTCTGAAATGACATTTATCTAATTGAGTCTATTTTGTATTCCTGTCGAAATATTGACAGGCGCAGATGATCCGATTTATTAAGCTACATGCGAATCCATGGCCAACGTAAAGAAGAAATTTCTAATTTTTCCTAGCAGTTTTCTCGTAACTGGTACATTTTTTGAAGAAACTTTTCAAACAAAAGCTGTGCAAAATATTAATATCTTTCATTGTGAATATAACTATTTTTGTCATTAGTGCAGCCGTTCTTGTGTTATTGGAGATAGAACAAAGAATGTATAGAGTAAACATGCAGTGAACAAAACATGCATTGGCTAAACATGCACTTCCGGTTTGAATATTCTTTTCAAAAATAGATGGTGCACATCTAGAGCATATACTAGTCTTAAGTTTGAAGTTTCTCAACTTTAGGTTCGCCAGTTTTGGCTCTAAAGCGTTCACACACAGACTTCATTCCGAAAATAGTCACATTCGATTCAGGGAAGGTCAAAACGTGTATATCCGTTGAAATCCCGAGTTTTCATGATTACAAGACTTATTATTTCGTAAAAAAAAGTAAAAAGTATAAATTGGAATGAATAATCTTTGTTAGTCAAGTTATTTAAAAGTTTCAAATTCGAATTCTACAGGAGAACGTTACGAGTTTTAAAATAATAACTTTATTTTTACCATTTGTTTTCCTTTCATCCCTCCAACAAAACTCATTTCATATACTGAATGTTCATAACCATGAATGTTGTTCAAGTTGTTATCTGGCCTTGTGGTTTTGATCAATAATATTTCATATTCATTATTAGATAAGTATTTGTTGGTCAGCATTTTTTGCACAATGGACCATAATAAATATAAACGAAATTTTGCAACAATATATAAATTTAGTAACATGCTAATGATATAATAATAACTCCAGCGGATTATTTAAGATCGTTAGAGATACAAAATAATCTGGTAACAATGCATTGGTAAAATTTTGGAGCCCTATAATTCTAGAAATATACGGGCAATTGAATGTATACTGCGAGCGGATTCAAATGGTATGCCAAAGAATATGTGTAACAAACTTGGTTCAAATCGCTCTGGTACCTTCAGAGGAGTAGAAGACACACAGCGAGCGAGCGACGATTAACAACCGAATATATGAATTTATATATATTTTTGGATTTAGGCCGACTAGAACATTTTGTTGATGACCTTATTTGATCAGAGAATGTTACAGACACCCGACCGAATGCTTTAACTCTTCTGTACTTCGTACGGCGAGCTTAAAAAGCGCAATGTCGAAGATATACTTGATTAGATTAATATAAATATAACCAAAATCGGCTCAATAGTTTAGGAGCAGCTAGAACGATTTTAGCAATCTGATGTTGCACTCACATAAAAATACATCCTACTAGAATAATATTTCAAATATTAACAAAATAATTTCGTTTCTGCCTTTGTTTTCCATAACCATGAATGTTGTCTAAGTCTGTCATCTAGCCATGCTATTTTCAACAAAATTATTTAATATAGCATTTATTAGATAACAATATATATATATATATACGGAATACTAATGATATAATAATGACTACTTCTAATTATATTAAAACATAAAAATGATTGAATTACAAATAGTTATGGTTTGGTATTACAGCGGTCTATATACCTATTCGTTGAACGCTGAAAGTCGTATCATAAAACAAATAATTCTTTGAATCCTTTCCAAATAACTTATTGTTCTGCATATTCTACTATGAAAGGCAGATTTAAATTAATGATTATGTTTAACATATTATTATACCTGGATCAAACTAAAGCTGTAAGTTCTCATTTATTATTACTATACTAGCGGAGACTCTTTATGAAAAACAATTTCTTATTAAATTTGTTATCAATAACGTAATTGTTACACATAAATGTAATCATCAAACCAATTTATGTATGGTTTTCATGGGCTACTCTTTCGTGTTAATTCTTGTTGCTATAAGTGTGAATATGCAACGGTTATTATATTATTGGAATATAGTCAAAAGAAGTTGTCGCCCAAACTCGATAATATTAAGTGGGCATCGTTTGTTACTGTAGAATCTGAGGATAATATACGACAGAGTGGAAGCTATGGAAGTACCAAAAGAGTCTAAAGTCATCAACAGCGATTGCCATATATTTCCAGCTAATAATTCATTCTTCCAAGCAGAATTTGAAATTTTAGAAGATATAGTCAGCAGCAAACTGAAGGTTAGATTATCACCCATATGAAATTATGCAGTATAAAAATACGGTTACATAGAAATCAGGAACGGATAAATTGTAATGAATAATCATGTTTAAAGTGAATTGATGCTCAATTAACTCAGATTATTAGAGCGTTAGTTAAAGGTCTCAAATGCGAATCCTACAAATCCTACAACGTTCATTTATTACAAGAAATCATGTATTTTGGCCTGGAAGGAAAACCTTCTATTTTTACGTACCGGCGAGCCCAATCACTATAAATACAATAATGAAAGCGATAGCAATTGTATAAAATTTATTGTTGCAATTATCCAACAATCAATCAACAACATTTTAAATTTCTATATTATTATTAATTTTTTTTGACCTTCAGGTTCACAATCTGTAAAAACATTATAGATATAAATGGTCTTATAATTTTTTGTGGATATTTTTGGATTGTACGACGTTTTTTCTACTCCATTTTTTCTACTCCATTTTTTCTACTCCGATTTTTCTACTAATTTTTTTCTACTATTGTTATTATCTACCCAAAATAATAATACCCAAACGTCAATGAAAAACTGAATTTTTATTAAAATGTATTAAATTAAAATGTAATGTAATGTCCGACGTCTTTAAGGTACAATAAAATTTCATTTTTTCGTTCTTCGTACTGAAGCACCACGTTGCTGATTCGGTCTTCTTGCTGCTGTCTCGATTGATTCCTGTCTTTTTTAATTCGTTTGCCTAAATCCAGTTCACGGATCATACACTCAGTGTCCGCTTGTTCCTAAAAAAAAAAAAAATTAATATTGGTAGAAAAAGAAATTAGTAGAATTTTGTATGCAGTAGGAAAAAGAATAAGGTAGAAATAATTATTAGTAGAAAAAAAGGAGTAGAAAAATTGACGCCCTACGATATTTTTGATATCCCTGGGCTTACAATTTGAAAAAATGTTGTCGGTATAAAATATCTAGAATTTTTTTTTTAATTGGGCAGTATTTAGGTGTGTTTATAATTTTGGGGCCCAATAACTCCGGACCTGTACAGTTAATTGAATTTAAATTGCGAAGGGAAATTCACGGGCGTGGAAATTATATGTATATCAAATTTCATTAAAATCGGCCTGGTATCTTCAGAGGAGTTAGGTCCACAAAGTTGGTCTTACGGACGATCGAGCGACATAATCCAATGATATAAGTTATATACATTTTCGTAATCAAAAAAAACGTGACAAGCAATATTTGTTTAAAAAAAATTGATCCGAGAATGTTACAGACACATGACCAAACACTATAGCTGTCTCGTACAATCGTACGACGAGCTAAAAATATCTAGCAACTATTCTATGAAAAGTTGTTTCAAAAAATGAACCATGTCCTAAAAAAGTAGCTATATTACAATTACGTTTTCTTGGTTACTATGAACTTACAACAATACTTTAATTATTTGTCCAATAAAGAAAGTAAATAGCTAATATTCTGTAATAGAAATAATTCACTTGGAAATAAGTTGCTAACGGAATACAACAAATAATTTTTTATATATTTTAGATAGTTGTTATAGTATTTAGATGTTTGGTTAGAGAAGCACCAGACACATGTGAATATCTAATTACGCTAAAGCCTTTGAATGCTTGTCTGTTAATCAACGCTGAGAACACGGCATGGAATGCTATGACAGATGCCTTTACTCCAAAATTAAGATGTCCATTTAAAAAGGCAATTATATTTATCCTATAAAAATCGAGTTCTTGCTTTTAAAATTAAATCTCTTCTTTTCTGGTTTCATCAATCGTTCTCAAATTTCAGGGTAAATATGTAGCAGATAAAATTACATTCGATGCAAATAAGTGGAACATTTTCCCGTTGGATTTGTGGTTCTTTAAATTAACGTACAAAATATACGAAGGAGATGTATTACAACAGGGGATCATCGCAGAAGTTCACTTTATTCGTGTTCACTAAATAAATATTATACATAAATACTATGTTGGGAAGGGTGGGGTAAAAAGTTACATTTTACGCAGAATCGATTTCCTAAGCTCTGAGAGCTCACGGAATTGTCAATCTTGCAATTACTCTATAGGAAATAAAAATCTCTACAACATTTTCGTATAAAATTTTCCGCTATCTCGACGGGAAATATATATTTATTTAGTTTTTCTGAAATGTTCATTTTGTAACTTTTTGCCCCACGGTGGGGTAAAAAGTTACAACGCGTTTTATTGTCAGGTTTAATATTAATTTGGTTGATATTTTTTTGTCTAAATCTATACACCTTTCCTTCTAAGTTATAATCTACATCATTATTTACACAACTCGATAAACATTTTGATATTTTATAATTATTCTGAGACAGCATAAAAATTAAAAGAAAGAATCTCAAGAAATCGCATAGAAACCATTTGAAAACTAATAATACGAACACGTAATACACGACAAAAACAACAACATGTTTCCACCGAAATAAGCGCCCAAAATATTGTGAAATAAGCATTTTATTCGTATTTCGCGTATGTCAATTAGCTTAGAACACTAATCTTAAATAAATTTAATGATAAAAAAATTGAAATTTCTCAGAATAAAATAATTTATATGCGAACACTGAAAACAATTGTCTCAGAACAATAGACTGATGTGGGCAATGAGAGCCTTCTACAGAAATTATTAGAAGGTCCGACCATTCATAGCTTCTGAGATATCTCAATATTTTGTTTTGTTTGGTGTAACTATTTGTCCCATTCTCCCCTATACATAAATACATATACAGAACATTGTACATAGATACAACAAACAATTTTAATTGTATCTAAATTATAAAAAATGTTCATTAAAATTATATAGCTTTTAAAATTGAAACTTTATTTTAACCATTTTCCTGAGCTATAAAAATAATTCGCAAAATATTTTATGTCTATAAAATTTCTTCATGTTTTTGCTGTCGAGACACACAGATATATATATATATATATATATATATATATATATATATATATATATATATATATATATATATATATACATATGTATTTATATATTAATATATATATATATATATATATATATATATATATATATATATATATATATATATATATATATATATGTATTTATATATTAATATATATATATATATATATATATATATATATATATATATATATATATATATAATCTATGCTTTTGGAAGAACAATATTTTGTTCACATTAAACATAAGTGATGTCGCTAGAACCGGGTTGTGGTTCTTGTCTTTGCTTACGATTACTGGCGAAGCAGATCATTTATTACGGTAGAAATAGATGATAACCGCTCAGAATTTAAACTCTGTTGTTGTTGTGATAACCAAGAACCAGAATCGCTAAAATGTTGTCAATAATATAGTAATTTTCTGCAAAGCCCCAATAGTACCATCTAGTAGTTGTAGATAGTTCTAAAATATAGATAATGCTGTTCCTAGCGAAGGAAGATGAACGTTTACTATTTTTCTTCCACATTATATCATTTGACGGTGTATCTGTTATATGTGTGATCTGAGGTTTAATTTTAAATTTTGAGTATTGTAAGAACTGAAAATATTACGAGCATCGCTTATATTATTATTACTTTGTTACTGTAGAAACTGAGGGTAATGTATGACAGAGTGGAGGCTATGGAAGTATCCAAGGACTCTAAAGTGAAGGTGGTGTATTGTCGTATAGCACCTAGTAATAATTCATATTACCAATCAGAATTTGATGTACTAGAAGATATGGTCAGCAGCAAACTGAAGGTTTGATTGCCACACATATATAATTACCCTGATGAAAATATGGTTGCATAAGAAAAGGATAAATTGTAATGAATAATCATGTTTATAGTAAATTGTTGAACTGTTACCATTCTTAAATACCGCACTTATGCACCAGAGCTATAAACAGACTTTAAATAAATAGTTTCATATTTTTATCTTTAACAGTTTTTGAAGTAGAGCTATCACAGACACACAGATGTCATTTAGACAATAGTTGATGTTTATTAAGAATTGTTCAAAACGTGTATTTCATTTAAAATCGCTGGTAGAACCTTCACTGACGCAAACAAAGACTACATCTCGAAAATAGGCAAGATACATTTATATCCATTACAATTTCCTGTGTGATATGTTTACGATACTAGTATTTCTACAGTTAAGATTGTAGCTAATATTATATATAAGCATAGGTGTAATTCACTCATTTGGAATTAAGTTGCCAACCGAATAAAACTAATTTCTTATATATTTTAGGTAGTTGTCATTGTATATAAATGTGCGGTTGGGGAAGCACCAGATACTTGTGAATATCTCATAAAGTTGACACCACCGGATACTTGTAGGACAATCAATGCTGAGAACATGGCATGGAATGCTATTACAGATGCCTATACCCCAAAATTAAGATGCCCATTTAAAAAGGTAAGTGATTCGATTCAAATCTAGTTTTAGCTTACGAGATATTGAAAATGTATCAAGAGTTAATTATTACTTCCGGTTAATACATTATCATTAATCGTTTTCAAATTTTAGGGTAAATATATAGCAGATCATATTTCATATGATCCAAGTAAATGGAACATATTCCCGTTAGATAACTGGTACTTCAAAATAGCCTTCAAAGTGTATGAAGGAGATGTATTAACAATGTCAATCATTATTGAATCTCACTTTATTCGTGTTCACTAAATAAATATACATACAGAAATAATATATATACATAATTGTTTATATATACATGGATACATCAAATATTTTTAATTGTATCTAAATTATATAAAGTTGCTTACTAAAATTATTACTTTATTATAACCATTTATTTTCCTTTCACTCACCAATAAAACTCATTTTATATACTGATAGCCCATTGGCCATCATCTATTATCCGTATTAAGCATCGTTTGACATGTAAGTGCGATGATAATTTACAAAGATTTCGCACCTTTCATCTAAATTATATAAAGTTGTTAAACAAGCAAAAATTAAACTAAGAATTAACATTAATAAGTTAAACAATGTAAAACGTTAATTACGTTGTTTAACTTATTAATGTTAATTCTTAGTTTAATTTTAGTTGAATTTTTTTCTAGTTTAAACCCAGCATTAAATTATATTAATTTTAAAATTAAAACTTTTTTTAACCATTATTTCTCCTTTCCCCCATCAACACTCCCTTTGTTAACTCGTCATAAATTGCTTTATATGTAATGAAAAATTGCGAATAATTAACCTTTTATCCTCATAATCTGCACTCGACTTTCTTTTATGTAATTTTTACTAGATAGAGGAATACAAAATAGAATCAATTAGATAAATGATATTTTAGAGTATTTCTGTTGGGCATTCGTTAGTTCCAGACAAATAATAATAGTGTTTTTAGTTTTTATTGTTCAACAAAATATATATATATATATATATATATATATATATATATATATATATATATTATAAATAAACAAATTTAAAAAAAACAAAAAAAAAAAACAGTATCTCAATAATAAAAATTTCCATATTTCAGAGACAATTCCCTAATTCCCATTTGAGGCTTAAAATTCCCACGAGTTGACAACACTGCTCGTGGGCCACATCAAATGACTTCGCGGGCCGTATGAGGCCCGCGGGCCGGAGGTCCCCCCCCCCCCCCTTCAGGAATACTCTAAAATGACATTTATTTAATTGAGTCTATTTTGTTTTCCAGGTGCAGATGATCCTATTTATTTAGCTACATGCGAATCCATAGCAACGTAAACAAGAAATTTCTAATTTTTCCTAGCAGTTTTCTCGTAACTGGTACATTTTTTGGAGAAACTTTTCAAACAAAAGTTGTGCAAAATATTAATGTCTTTCATTATGAATATAATTATTTTTGTCATAAGTGCAGCCGTTCTTGTGTTATTGGAGATAGAACAAAACATGCATTGGCTAAACATGCATTTCCGGTTTGAACATTATTTTTCAAAAATAGGAGGTGCACATCTAGAGCATATACAAGTCTTAGGTTTGAAGTTTCTCAATTTTGGGTTCGATAGTTTTGACTCTAGAACGTTCACAGCCAGACACACACAGACGTCATTCCGAAAATAGTCACATTCGATTCAGGGAAGGTCAAAACGTGTATATCCGTTGAAATCTCGAGTTTTCATGATTACAAGACTTACTTATTACTTCGTAAGAAAAAGTAAAAAGGATAAATTGGAATGAATAATCTTTGTTAAATTAGTTAGTTATTGAAAAGTTTTAAAATAATAACCTAATTTTTACCATTTGTTTTCCTTTCATCCCTCCAACAAAACTCATTTCATATAGTGAATGTTCATAACCATGAATATTGTCCAAGTTGTTATCTGGCCTTGTGGTTTTGATCAATAATATTTCATATTCATTATTAGATAAGTATTTGTTGGTCAGCATTTTGCACAATGGACCATAATAAATATAAACGAAATTTGGCAACAATATATAAATTTAGTAACATGCTAATGATATAATAATAACTTCAGCGGATTATTTAAGATCGTTAGAGATACAAAATAATCTGGTAACAATGCATTGGTAAAATTTTGGAGCCCTATAATTCTAGAAATATACGGGCAATTGAATGTATACTGCGAGCGGATTCAAATGGTATGCCAAAGAATATGTGTAACAAACTTGGTTCAAATCGCTCTGGTACCTTCAGAGGAGTAGAAGACACACAGCGAGCGAGCGACGATTAACAACCGAATATATGAATTTATATATATTTTTGGATTTAGGCTGACGAGAACATTTTGTTGATGACTATTTGATCCGAGAATGTTACAGACACCCGACCTAATGCTTAAACTCTTCTGTACTCCGTACGGCGAGCTTAAAAAGCGCAATGTCGAAGATATACTTGATTAGATTAATATAAATATAACCAAAATCGGCTCAATAGTTTAGGAGCAGCTAGAACGATTTTAGCAATCTGATGTTGCACTCACATAAAAATTCATCCTACTAGAATAATATTTCAAATATTAACAAAATTATTTCGTTCTTGCCATTTTCTTTCCATAACCATGCTATTTTCAACCAAAATATTTAATAACATTTATTAGGTATTTGTTGGTCACCAATTTGAATATTGGACAATATTTTTTTAAATTAGCAAAACAATTGTGATCATGTTCTTCTCTATAGTTTTATCAATAATTCCCATAACCATGAATGCTGTCTCAGTCTGTCATCTGGCTTAGTTATTTACAACAATAAAATTTAATAACATTTATTATTTATTTGTTCGTCACCAATTTGAATAATGGACCAGATTTTGCTACAATAGATATACGGAATACCATGCTAATGATATAATAATGACTATATCTAATTATATTAAACCATAAATATGTCTGAATTAGAAATAGTTATGTTTTGGTATTACGTCGGTGTATATACCTATTCGTTGTACGCTTAAAGTCGTATCATAAATCATAAAATAAATAATTCTTTGAGTCCTCTCCAAATAACTTATTGTTCTGCATTTTCTACCATGAAAGGCAGAATTAAATTAATTATTATCGTTAGCTTATTTTTATACCTGGATCAAACTAAAGCTGTAAGTTCTCATTTATTATTACTATACTAGCGGATACTCATTATTAATAACTATTTCTTATTAAATTTGTTATCAATAACGAAATTGTTACCACCTGGTTTACAAATAAATCAATCTATGTATGGTTTTCATGGACTATTCTTGTTGCTGTAAGTGTGAATATACTACGGTTATTATATTATTTGAATACAGTTAATAGAAGTCAAGTTCTCGTTAAATTATGTAAGTTACACAAAATCGTATTTCCTATAATAAAGTAATTTGATTAAAATAAGGGGATTTAACTGATGAAATTATTATTTTATGAATTGTGTTGAAAATCAAGTGTATACGATGCAGTTTGAAATTAATGTTTGTGTAGTGCAAAAACTGAAAATATTAGGAGCATCACTTGTATTATTATAACTTAATTACTGCAGAGCCTGAGGGTAATATTCGACAGAGTGGAGGCTATGAAAGTACCAAAAGAGTCTAAAGTCATCAACACCGATGTTCATATATTACCAAATAATCATTCATTCTACCAAGGTGAATTTGAAGTTGTAGAAGATATAGACAGCAGCAAACTGAAGGTTAGATTATCACCCATATGCAATTACCCTATTAAAAATACGGTTACATAGAAATCAGGAACGGATAAATTGTAATGAATATTCATTTTGAGAGTTAAATCATGCTATTTGAGGTATTTTACTTTAACGTTTTCTTGGTTGCTATACACTTACAACAATACTTTAAATATTTGTCCAGTAAAGAAAGTAAATAGCTAATATTCTGTTAGATGTTATTTCTGAAAACATAGAAATAATTCACGGCTTTGGAAATAAGTTGCTAACGGAATACAACAAATTATTATTTATATATTTTAGATAGTTGTTAAAGTATATAGATGCTTGGTTAGAGAAGCACCAGACACATGTGAATATCTAATTACGCTGAAGCCTTTGAATGTTTGTATGTTTGTCAATGCTGAGAACACGGCCTGGACTGCTATGACAGATTGTTTTACCCCAAAATTAAGATGTCCATTTAAAAAGGTAATTATATTTATCCTATAAAAACGAGTTGTTGCTTTTAATATTATATCAAAATTGATTTCTACATTAGTAAGTTTGAAATACCACACGTGCTTACATTACTTTTAACTTAATCCGTTTAAGAGATATTGAAAAAATAGCAAAAGGAAACGATAACTTCCGGATAATAAATTATCATGTATTGTTTTCTAATTTTAGGGTAAATATGTAGCAGATAAAATTACATTCGATGCAAATAAGTGGAGCATATTCCCGTTAGATTTGTGGTTCTTTAAATTAACGTACAAAATATACGAAGGAGATATATTATTACAGGGGATCATCGCAGAAGCTCACATTATTCGTGTTCATTAAATAAATATTATACATAAATAATATATATATATATATATATATATATATATATATATATATATATATATATATATATATATATTTATGTATATATATATAATACATAAATAATAATATATATATATATATATATATATATATATATATATATATATATATATATATATATATATATATATATATATATATATATATATACATGGGTACAACCAACTATTTGAATTATATCTAAATTATAACAAATATTCATTAAAATTATATTGCATATAAAATTGTAACTTTATTTTAACCATTTGTTTTCCTGAGCTATAAATATAATTCGCAAAATATTTTATGTCTATATAATTTCATCATGTTTTGGCTGTCAAGACACACAGACATCATTTAAATAATAGTCAATATAGATTCAGAAAATATTAAAACGTAGGTTTCCGGTTCAAAATATTTCATCATTACAATACTTCCTCTAAGATTTCGACTAAGAAGAAAAACAGAATGACAATGTGATGATCATTATTTGTTCTAGTACGTTTTAATTGACATATTTTTACCAGCAGAGTAATCAATTGTTATAAATCGCGTAATATTGGGAATAATATTGACGTATTTGATCATTTATGTTATATTATCTCTTATCTATGTCTCTTGTTTACATCAATATTTCATATCATTCACTGCAAATATATTTGATGGCCGGCAATTTTCATTATGTACCAACATCGATTTAAAGGGAATTTGGCACTATTATATAACCGGAATACCATGATAATGATATATTAATGACTATTTCTCATTATATAAAAACACTAAATCTAAGCGCCATTTCGATGATAATGAGTATAGATATGTTTAAAGATATAATGATGAATTAGTATATAGCCACAATATATATACAAATAATACCAATGTATCTCTTTAAATATTTTATATTTCTAGTAGTGGTTTCAGAATACATTTCCCCGCAACAAAACTCATTTCATATACTGATAGCTCATCAGCCATCATTATCTGAATGTTACATATTTTAAATCATTATCATAAAGTTCTAGTTGGGCGCTTTATAAGATACAATTGTTGACGATGGCTGGGCATAAAACAACTATCTGTGTTAAGTTTAGTTTGACAGGTAAGTGTTATCATAATCTACAAATATTTAGAGATGTAAATGTAATTCATTGTAATATAACCAGTAATATTATTGGTAAAATTAATGACGCAAGCCTACTAGAATAATATTTCAATAATTAGCAAAACAGTTGTGATCATGTTCTTCCCAGTAGAGTTATCTACAGCGGATAATTTTTGTGCGTGTATCTTTTATTCCCATAATCATGAATGTAGCCTTTGTCCTGTGGCTTTGTTATTATCAACAATAATATTTCATAACATTTATTGGATAAATATTTTTGGTCTGCAATTTGCAATATGAACAACAATAGATGTAATATAAAATGTTCAACAATATATAAACAATATATAAACGCTAATGGTATATTGATGACTAAATCTCATATAAAAACAAATAAATATTGGTTTTACAAATATATATGGTTCTGTGTTACGTCGGTGTCTATATCTATTCGTTGAACGCATAAAGTCGTATATTAGAATACTAAAAAAATTAATTATTTGAGTTCTTTTCTAATAACAAATTGTTCTGCATAATCTACCATGAAAAGTAGGATTACATTAATTATTATGTTTAACTTAATATTATGTGTGGTTCAAACTAAAGCTGTAAGTTCTTATTTATTATCACTATACTAGCCAATACTTATTATTAGTAACATTTTCTTATAAAATTAGTTATTAATAATAAAATGTTTACTTTTCGGTTTACACATAATTGTAAACGATAAATCAATGCTGATTCCGCAAATATTTCAACCTAAGTGCATCATTTACACGTATGCGTCAAATTCATATATGAGTATTTTCACGTCCGGGGTAATTTTGTTCATTAAAAGGAATCCCCATTGTTGCCCGTCCTTACAGGTCGGTGTAAAGGGGGAAGCGCACGAATATCGTAGCGCCATAAGAGGCAATGCTATTTACTACTTGAAGCGTTCTAGTTGAAGCGTTCGTTTGACCCTTAAAATACTTGCTAATACATTTTTTGAATAAAACTTTTAGAATATTCCGGTAGAAAAATAGTCAATGTATCCAATTGTCTAGTTTTGAATTTATAAATTTGTCATCTCAATAAAAACTATGGACATTTGAAAATAGGGTAAATAGAACAATATAAAAAAAAAATCTAAGCAAAATATTGAAAATCGAAAACTAGAGAGGCCTAGAGCGAAGTTTTGGCTATCTGAAAAATAAAAATTTCATTCATTTTAATGTTGTAATAAAGGAGTTTTAAGGGTTCGACGAAACCTTGTTTCTTAACGGATGAAATTCTTAATTCCTTGAATTATATTGAAAATCTAGTATGCACATTGCGTTATTTTAATTTTGATTTTTGAGTATTGTAAGAACTGAAAATATTGCGAGCTTCGCTTATATTATTATAACTTTGTTACTGTAGAAACTGAGGGTAATATATGAAAGAGTGGAGGCTATGGAAGTATCCAAGGAGTCTAAAGTGCAGGTGGTGTTTTTTCGTATAGCACCTACTAATAATTCATATTACCAATCAGAAATTGATGTACTAGAAGATTTAGTCAGCAGCAAACTGAAGGTTTTATTTCCACTCATATACAATTACTCTGATAAAAATATGGTTGCATAAGAAAACGATAAATTGTAATGAATAATCATGTTTATAGTAAATTAATGAACTGTTTCCATTCTTAAATACCGCACTTATGCACCCGAGCTATATACAGACTTTAAATATATAGTTTCATATATTTATCTTTAACAGTCTTTGAAGTAGAGCTATCACAGACACACAGATGTCATTTAAAAAATAGTTTAAGTGTTTATTAAGAATTGTTCAAAACGTGTATTTCATTTAGAATCTCTGCTAGATACTTCACTGACACAAACAAAGACTTCATCTCGAAAATAGGCAAGATAAATTTATATCCATTACAATTTCCAGTGTGATATGTTTACGATACTAGTATTTCTACAGATAGGATAGTAGCTAATATTATATATAAGCATAGGTGTAATTCACTCATTTGGAATTAAGTTGCCAACCGAATAAAACTAATTTCTTATATATTTTAGGTAGTTGTCATTGTATATAAATGTGCGGTTGGGGAAGCACCAGACACATGTGAATATCTTATAAAGTTGAAACCACCGGATGCTTGTATGGCAATCAATGCTGAGAACACGGCATGGAATGCTATGACAGATGCCTATACACCAAAATGTAAGTTGTTATTTATTACCCCACTATACTAGCCGATACTTAATATTAGTAACGTTAATATTACGAGCATCGCTTATATTATTATAACATTGTTACTGTAGAAACTGAGGGTAATGTATGACAGAGTGGAGGCTATGGAAGTATCCAAGGAGTCTAAAGTGAAGGTGGTGTATTGTCGTATAGCACCTAGTAATAATTCATTTTACCAAACAGAAATTGATGTACGAGAAGATTTGGTCAGCAGCAAACTGAGGGTTCTTTTAGAATTAACTTCCCGTTAGATAACTGGCACTTCAAATTAAACGTCAACATTTACGAAGGTAGACTGGTAGCCATATTTGAAGCTCACTTTATTCGTGTTCATTAAATAAATAATATGTATACATAAATATATACAGAATTTTGCACATGGATACAACACACACTTTTAATTGTATCTATATTATAAAAAATTGTTCACTAAAATGGTATAATCTTTCCTATATCATTTGTTTTCCTTCCATTCGCCAACAAAACTCATTTCATAATATTGATAGCTCATTAGTATATTTCTTGTGAATACTACGTATAAGAAAGTCGAGAGCAGGCCACTCTACGATTTTGTATAAGGAATAAGAAATACAATATATATATACATAAATAACAACCTGTTTTACTATTATTTTTTTAATGCTACAGAAATGATTAGGACATTTATCTTAGTGTGTTCTATTTGAACTTTATTAGAATCTACGTTTGCTATATTTAATTCTACACATTGCGACAATTCTTTTGTACGAATTAACCTGATTTACAGTAAGGTATCAATAATTCGAAAGTAAACACTGTAAAAGAAACCAAATACCCCAAAATGAGAATCATGAAGGCCGATTGTAAGTTATCTATTCCTAGTATAAGTTCATTAGTATCAGTTAGTGCGGTGTCTGTATCGGCAGTAATGGTTTGTTTATTTCCATAATTAAATCTGCTCCAATGGATGTTTAATCCAGCAGCTTGAATCCTTCCATATAAATCTACGAATTCTTTGTAAAAGAATTTATCTCGTCTTATGCTGTAAACCATTGGAATTGGCATTACACTTTCTTTTACCACATGAAACGGAAGTCGGACCAAATTCTTGTCTTTCTGCTTTAAATGATAAATTTGCTCTTTACTGATAATAATGCCGCTATTGTTGCTGAAACTAATAAATATACAGGTCGTAATTAGGAAGTTGCTTTTCCTCTCAACACCAATAATTAATAATATCTGGTTTCAAATTTTGGTATTGTTAAATTTAATAACAATATTAAGTAGGTACCTGAAATTATAAATCCAATCCATAGATTCGCCAAATGAAGTTATATGTCGTGGTAAAGCTATTATATGCTGAAAAAGCTGAGGACTCTCTTCGGAGATTTTTTGAGCTAATTGCCGTTTAAGTAGCTCAGCTACAGAAACCTTTATATCAGTTTTATATAATTCTTCCAGTGTATCAATTTCTGCATAATATTTAGGGTCCACCAAAACTGTCATTAGAATAGTTTGAAATAACGTTGAGAAAATTAGACAGAAATATACCCATAATATAAATACTAATCGATCTTCTGGACGTCTATGACGATCTGGAATTGATTCATTTAGTAGTAATCTGAAATATGTTAATATAATTAACTAGAATTTACTTAGAATTATAGGTTTTTATATTGCAGTTATATAATATATTCTCTTGTCTGCACAAGCCGAACAGTTTTACAACTAAGCCTCGAGACCAAGGGGAGATATAATTGTTTTATGATGGTTGTCTAAGTATTATATACCTGTAATTTTCCATGAATATTTTAAGAACATCGGGTTTCTTATCCAAATCGAATTTTTGAAATATGATCATTGCCATCGAAACAGCCACCAAACAAGTTAAAGTTGCACACCATACTTTCACGGAGACAATTAAAAATATATACAAATACTGTGGTATTTGGTGTGATGTAGGTACAAGAATGTAGAGGTCATTTTTCTCATACAAACATATAATGTCTACATCGGATTCACCCAAATATCTACCGGCAACGAGTAATGCATCGAAATTATAGAGCTCCTTAAATATACTCATAAATTGGTTGACGGACAAACTCAAATCGGCGCCGTTTACTGCTTCGTAAGAAAAATCTTCGGACAAGTTGTGCACTTCAACGTATCCATTCATTGCATGTGCCACCGTCTCGAAAAACAAACCGTCGGCTCCAACCCAACTTCCGGTACCGTCCTCTTTGGTAAGCCACTGGGCTCGAACATTTACCTGTGGTACGATACATTAGCTCTAAATATTCAATTTGAAATAAGGACTGGATTCCATAAATGATACTGGACTTATAAGACTATAAATACAACAGTGTTAAAACGAAGGTTCATAATTACCAAATAATCAAAATTGTAGAACTTGAGCGGAGTCCCATGTAAATTGGTAACGTCCGAGAATAATGTTGCCAACATCTTAGAATTATTAGTTATGTCAATAGCAAAATCGTTAAGGAATGGGTTGTATGAATAAACAATAAGATGTTCGTTCCAAATACACAATAAGGCATGTGGTGCGTGCCTGTACCAAAATGCATCGAAGAAGTCTCGAATCCATGCTAGATCGAGTTCGGTTTCAATTGCTTCCCCAATAACCACAAATTTACCTCGAATATTCCAAAGTTTAGATGATTCTAAGCCATAAATAACATCTTCAATTTCTAAATGATTGCCCTTGTTCAAAAATATAAAAGTCATGTCTGGATGGTATCCCATATATGTTCCTTGTTCAACGAAAGTATAATTATCTAGAACAACTGTGAAGAATGCTACATTTGGATATATCTCCATCACTCTATTCGCAAATAACTGTGACGCATAGTTATGTTTCGTATCAACTATTAAAACTGTGCCACAATTTTTGCATTCGTCAGTCAGTACACTGACACCATAATCTGCCAAATATTGGTGATAATCTGTTTCTGGTAACATAGCCTTAACGGCCGTTAGAATTATGAACATCTCCAAAACCAAACGAATCATTTTTAATACACGCTGTTGAATGTATGGTCTAATATATATACTCACAATTTTGATTACTATCATTACTTCAAATTACAATTGCATTAGATTCACTTTGAACTCAGTAAATTTGATGAAATCATACGCATAAAATATTATCAGTTTCAGTGTACATAAAATCTGGTCATTATTGGTAATCAAGAGTCCTATTAAATATATATTAGTCATATTTTTGATTTTTAGCTTGCAGTACAGAATGTACAAAGGAGCTAAATTGATCATTATCGTATCAAAAAAATACCATTACAAAATGTTCTTGTCCCGCCGAACCAATTTTAATTAAATTTGTTATATATATAATGTGGATAACGAAGAAATTCCCTTTGCATTACAAATTCAATCGTCAGTACAGGTCTGGCGTAATAGAGCCCCAAAATTTGGAGTCATTATGAGAGTATTGGGTAGCTCCAAATTTTGGGGGCCCATAACTCCAGAAGTATAATGGCAATAAGATTTAAACTGCGAACGAATTTAAATAGAATACAAAAGAATGTGTATAGCATATTTGGTTCAAATTGCTCTGGTACCTTCAGAGAAGCACTAATTTTGGGCGAGCGAGCGACGACTAACATCTAAGTATATAAGTTATATATATTCTTTGATCACAGTATGTTACAATTACTGACACACGACCAAAAGCTTAAGCTCTTCTTTATTACGTACGTCGACCGAAAAACATGAATAAACTATAAACTGTTTACCTAAGGTTTCTAAAAATTGGTTTAGATGACATATAACTGAAGTAGGAATTAAAGTTTCATAAAACCTTTATTGCACGCCTGAAACTTTACGGATGTTATCCTACGTTTTTTTTACAACGAATGGAAAATATTTTCCCCGAATAATTTCCCGGAATAAATTGACATTCAGTGGAGGTGGTACAAAGTCACATAAATCAAGGTAAATATATGGCATCTTGCCGAACGGATCCGCTTTATTCATGTTTTGCAAACGCGAATGTTTTATTTCTATACGTAAACAGACACACACACACACACACACACTGAAATAGGGAAAAAAGGAGAACAATGGAGAAAATAGTTTGGTGTATACTGCGCAGCTCTATTTAATATTTTGGCTGCATAGTATATGTCGTTTTTTCGTCTTTAATTACAATGGCCCCAGACTTCATTTATCATTAGTTTCGGAACATAAAAATACAAAGCGTATGTCTGCTATTTGCCACACTACCAACTAATAGCTTCTTCAAATTACAAGACATATTGTTAATCGTAAGTTTAAAGATTGTACTCAGTTTGAAACAAAAAATATATTTTATATAGGGATGATTAAATGTGTATTTTCGTTAAAATCTTGAGTTGGAAATTATTCGTGATTATAATACTTCCTTTTAGACTTCGTCTAAGTACCACTTTATTCGTAAGATTGTATGCCCTTTATACATTAAAGTTACAATGGTGGCATACGCACTAGGGGCTATATTATTCTCCCATTTTCCTTGGCATTTCTGTATTTTAACGTTTTAAATTAATTAACATTAAATATTGCAAATTCTGAATAAGTCCTTGACCTATGAAATTCAGTTTTCTTTTATTTGTAAATAGATATAGAGCTTTTAACGGGTATTGTTTGTCTTTTTAGTGAACCTCTTCAAGTTCATATTATTATTCTTAGTCCCGTGGCGACAGACAACGGGGAAATCTGAAACGATTTTCGTCCTATTTTAGTTGGTTTGTAAATGTCGGCGTGCGGGTGCCAGTCTGACTGACTGCTTTTGCGTTGACAACCTAGTGTGACATATCGACTAATCGGATGATTTCTGATGCTTCCTTTGTCTGCTCGCCCCTGTCTTTTGTCCTCCTGGCACTGTGCCGTGTTCCCAGCTCAATATGGCATATTACGGCACAAGATAAGGATGTTATTCGCGGAATTATGTTCCAATCTTTCGTTTTTATGACAAGGTTTTCGTTGATAAATCAGAAAACATTTCTGCTACGTTTGTTCCTTGATTGTCATAGATATAAAACTTCTGATATTTATTAATTTTAGTATCATCATAAATTATATGAAATAGTACAAAATATTATCTAAGGCTTCTTCTGTTTTATTGCAGATTGTATTGATTTTATGGTGAACTATATTTACGATTTTGATTAACTTTAATGATTTGCGTGTTATTCAAGTATATATAATTTTTATAAAACAAGTAATTCATAATGTTATATGAAAACTTAAAAAATAATCTTAGATTTATGTATATAACCATCCAGATATTTGTGTGTATGTGTAGAACACTTTATTTATAAAAATACAAACTGCTATGTGTTCGAACCATTGACTGCATGTTAGGCAACCAGTCTGCCTTGGAGCCAGCGTGAATACTCAAGAAAACTCTCCTAGAATCTTGATGAGATATTTCAACATGATTGGCGGGTATAAATATTTTAAATTACAATATGATTATTTATAATGGCTCGAGCCATTGTGAAAATCGACTAAGCCACTGTAATATATATATATATATATATATATATATATATATATATATATATATATATATATATATATAACGACCAAATGCCAACAGTTTGTTGCATATCGAGTTGTGTAAATAAAAAAGTAAAATATTATTAAATTGTAATGGTATCTTTTTATAAATTTACGAAGAAATCAACGAAAATACAAGAATGAGTCTAGGAAAAACCATGTTAAGGAAATGCTTTATTTATATGGTGTATCCATGATTCTAGATAGCATTGTATGCAAAGTTCTTGTTAATACAAATACAAATATATAACAGTAATTTCTTTAATTGAGTATTATAAATATACAGTCGAAAATTATAGTTACAAATAAATATAATGTTTATTTTTAAATTAATAAATATAAAAATAATGTGTACTGTAAAACAATTAAAATATAACCAATTTTATGAATCTGTGACACATTCAATTATTAATATAAACTTAAATCTGATGACAGTAAAAACTATAACATTAGGAACTTTTAGGCTTAATTACTTACAATTATTCTACAAATATAGTTGTACATTTTCTATATCTTATCTTAGATGCATTATAGTGTTAGAAGGCATTGTTTTTATTATTCTTACATTACTTATCGTTATAAACAAATTAAATTTGATTTTAAATAAATTCGGGTGTTAATTTGTGTACAATTTTATTTTTTTATAGAAAGTTGTAAAAAATATTTCATTTATCGTGAATTTGATGATGAACAAATTGGAAAATTGTCAAAAATTGTTGTTGAGATTTCTTTATCTCTCAAATCAAGATAACTTACAAGGTAGTCCAATGGAAATCAATGATACTGGCATCGGCATATTTCTAAACATATTTAGCGAAACAACACACAATTGTTCTGGGCTTTAGTACTAAAATCACTGGTAAAAATCAAGTGCTTTGGGAGTACATGTTATAAAGAGTGCATTACATTTTAATCCAACCAACTAAACGTGTTGATTTCGCGCTACGCTACAAATGCATGATTTCATCTAATTCTGACTTGGCGCTCTGCGACTTGTATTCGCTTACATTCTTTACATCTCACTTCCTCTATTATAAAAGTCTTCAATTCAAAACCTCCGCGATACACTTGCACTGCTTTATCCGTTGAATCCTCTTCTTCCGTAACATTGGCGTCAATGACGGGCATCTCAAAGTCACAGTGATCCAAGTAAACTTCTTCGGTTTACAAAACGCACAAGACTTAAACGCAGCTCCATTTAAATCATTATCTTCATCTTCATCATCAAACACAGTTCTTCCCTGCTTTAAACTCCTCCGCTTTGGGTTCTTTGGGATGTAGAAAGAGTTACATTGTCCATAACAGAACCGGTTGATTATTGTTCTCGTAAGACAACCTTCCTCCTTGATTTTTTGTATTAAAGGTTCTGTTTTGCACCAGTCTCGTTTCAGATATTCTTTTCTGGTGACCAGTAAAGCGTTCTTGCTTGATTTTAATACTTTACGGCCGTTAAAGCCTCGGAGTTCGTTCAGCATTTCCGTATTCTTGTACGGGTCAGAATGGTTTTGTCGCATTAGAACGTTGATTCCGATTCGAGGGTTATTCCCTTCTGGTTTTGATGTTAATATATTTGATTCTGGTTGTTGGTAGACTAGTTCTTGGTGCTCACTTTCAGGTATCATTTCGTAGTTTTCGTCGCCGTCGTCTAACTCGTTTTGGGCTAGATATCGTTTAACTCCCTTCGCTTCAATTTCTTCCCGTTCCGCAATTAACCGCTCGACTTCCTTTGTGTTTATTATATCTAGAATTGAATCACCTACGGTTCGTAGTGCGTTGCTGGATAGGAAGTTTTGTGTGAAGTATAGAAGAATTATGATGTCCAAGTAAGTTTTCAGGGATAAGGTCAGTGCCATCTGAAACAAAAACAATTATCTTTGAATTCTGATTCACACTAAGACAACTTCGATCGTAGCAAGTTTTGTAATGGCAAATGACAAATTTAACTAAATCATATATGATGTCGTGACAACACCTTTAAAATCTGTAATAAGCGGCAATTAAACATTGTGTTCCATTTCATTACCAAAGGCAACGATGCGATGTCTGTTCAGTGTCATTTGTTCCATGACTTTTGACCTTCACCGATGATGAACCAGACATAATATATTATAAACGATCATATATGAATATATACCTACATCCGATTCTTAAATTAATCGTTCACTTGCTATATTTAAACTGCATTCTTTCCATTTCAAATTGAATTTATTTCGCGATGCATTTAATCAAACCTTGTGTTATTACCAATCACACATCCAAGTATATGAGTTATATACATTTTTGGAGTCAGGGATTCTGAGACAGAATTTTAAATATACATTACGTATATTTATATCATGATTGAGAAACAGTTGATGATGAAAAATTAATACTGACATAACAAGATTGCCAAATGAATCAGTTTTGTATAAAACATTTACATTCTGCTTAATTTTTTATCTCTCTAATACATTCAAGCATCTGTCTCTCTTTTTGTATGTCTCCCTCGTTCTAGTTAGTCGCTCGGATTGCAGCTAATGATAAAAAGGATGAACTTGATTCGTTGTTATTTCCGTAGGAAACAAATGAATTATGGACGATGTCAGATGGTTCAAATTTAACTTGTTTACATATGTACAGTCATTAGAGAAAGTTATTCAGTATATACTTTTAAGCATGCACCATCAACCAACGTCTGTATGTCTGTGTGCTTGTGAACGCTCTAGAGACTTTAGACTTATGTATATGGTCTAGGATGTGCACTTTTTATTATTGAACAGAATATTTAAACCAAAAGTGCATGTTTACTCCTTTTTCCAATATCACTAGAGCCGCTATACTTATGGTATAATTACGTTTATAATGAAAGATGTTAATATTATAAAATATTGAATTTTACGTTCTCCTTGAAAATTGTTCATCATTTATCTTAATAGAATTTCATCAAAATATTGTATTTGCATAATTTTAAATGATTTATTCAATGTCGATGTAATATTTACACCGTGTATATATAAGTACAATAAATATAGCCTGTGATTCTACAGAAATGAACTCTGTCAACTGATTGTGGGCCGTGTTCGTGGGTTTTAACCAAGTTGGTTTGTTTTTTTAATAGTAAGCTTTACGTAAATTGTATTTTTGAGTTTAATTGACAACTTTCTTGTCGAAAATCTATACTTACACATCTAAGTTAACTTAAAGTAAACGTTAAATGTGTTTATTTTTTAGATAAATCTGGTTTATGCCAATTTGTTTTTAGGAAACTATTTAATATATTCCCGGGACCAGAAATGTAAAATATTACATGTTTATTTGGGAATAGTAAACGGGAATTTCCGGTTCATAACGACTAGTTTTATACAAAATTAGCAAGTGTTACTATCTTAGATTCACTTGTTACCATGTGTCCATATCATATACAGAATACAGTCCACTTACCGACCTATCTTTCTAATTGAATCATTTGACGGGTAAGAATTTTCTTTTTGTAATAGTAAACCCAGTCATAGACTATATTAGTCCAGTAATGGATTATATTTTAAACCAATATTTTACTACCTTTAGACCAATTTTTATTTATGAATAGATCATGATTTTGCTCATGAGCACTGCCATTAATATTATTGGTATTTAGATGAAGTTTATTTATGTAACTTTCACGAAAGTTAAAAATAACTATACTTGAAAGTTCATTTAGATATATTTCCGAATCAAAGTGCTTTTCAATGACATTCAAATCTAAACCTATAAAATATATTTACTAGTATTAATATAAACAAAATAAGTATAATCGTATCTCCAATTTTCTTGTTTTCTTATGAATGAGTCACACCGTTTTTACAAACCATGGTCGCATGTCGCCCAGGGGCCCGAGTGTGTGTGTGTGTATGACAACTAGAAGACCTGGTTGTAATCTACCTGCGGTCGTCCATCATGCAACTGTTATTGAAGAACAATTTTGTCCGTGTGTTGTTTTTGTTGTTGTTTTTGGTGAGAATTCTCGTGGTGCGTTTTATGAATGGTTGAGTAGGCGTCGGCCGCGAATAGAGACGGCGACGGCTGCAGCACCGCGATCCGTGGGCAGCGAACCATTAAGTAACGAACGGGGTGGCGGGTGGGGGGGGGGGGGGGGTACAGAAAGGTAGGACATGCGACTGAGGTAAATGAATGGGCAGAGATCTTACGTTACAGTGGCGGAGGAACGAATGCGAACCATAATATGTTGCGTATATACCGACAGATTATACCAATTAGCTATTCAGTGGCTGTTCCCCTGAAGCCTGCCTCCTGACACTGTGCTACATTTTAAAAATAGTTAATTCATATTTACGATTCCTTTACATACATATTGATTATATTTAATAGTAATTTTAGGGTGAATTTAATACAAAACTCGACTCTCTTGTTCATTTTGTATCTATTTTTATTTTGATGCTTTATTATATTTTAGAATCACCTTGCGATAGCATTTTCAAAAGCGATTTTTTCGTAAATGGTACGGGTTATTCATAAAAACTTTTTCAACAAAAGTTATTAAGAATTTAAATATCTTCAACTTTAATATTTATAAAATTTTATATAACTCATGCCGTTTCTGAGATATTGTAAAATAAACATGAATAAACTGCTACATCAGTTTTTAAGGTCCTATACTAAGCTTAAGTTTTACGTTTCATAATTTTTCCATTGACAGTTTTGGCTCTAGAGCGTTCACACACACACACACACACACAGACGTCATGTAGAATATTGTTAAATTAAATTCAGGAATACCAAAATTTGTATTCCTAAGTTTCGATTCAGGAAAGATTAAAATGTATGTATTTCCGTTAAAATCTTCAAGAGATTAATAAAGCATTATTATATATATATATATATATATATATATATATATATATATATATATATATATATATATATATATATATATATATATATATATATATATATATATAGATAGCAAAAGGATTATCTCCGTTAAAATCTTCAGGAGATTAATAAAGAAAGGACAAGAAAGTCGAGTGAAGGCTACTCCAGCTTTTATTTTTATACCTAGCATATAATTCAGGAAACAATTCGGTTGAAAAGTGGTTTGAATATCCGCCCGTTATGTTTTAATGTATAAATACATGAGTTTATACATTAAAACGTAATAAACGTAGTAAAAAGAAAATATATTGTTTTTGCAATTGTGGCTGCACTGTTCACGTGCGACACTGGTAAAAGATGCATCGTATTATTATTAACCTGTTGCCTATGTGTACGGAGAGCACGGCACCATAGGGCTATGCGATCGGTGAACGCGCGAGCGAGATGTCCATTGTGAAAGTCGGAGTCCGGTCGTGGGCGCCCCACCAAGGCGGCATCGGCGGGCAGAACGTGGTTATCCACCGGCGGACGTAAAGCAGGGAACGAAATCGAACACATACACTTACGCATGCATACCTACACACACACACATGCGGCACCTCGCATCATGAATGGAGTCTGCGCGCGCGCGTTTGTGTCGTAAAACGTGCTTCAAAAGGTAACGAACGCGTGATTCCCAATCACTTGAATGGATCACAGGTAAAATTTCTATACGCACACCTCCGCACAACACCCAGGCACGGATCTAGCCACAATTCGGCCAAACATTACACTACAATATAAGAATCTCATTGTATAGGCCACGTTTCAAACATTTTAAACTACCGTTTCAGGATTACGCGTTTACAATAACAGGATTATCATTCTTGACAAGATTACCACCCTTATTCGGGGGGCGACTATAATTCGTTTAGGTTTTCAGGTGTAATTTTAATACTTATAATATGCACCACCAATGCTTCCAGATTTTCTTTGTTATAACACAGTAAAAAGATAACAATGGTAAAATATTCAGTGTTAAAAATCACACGATTAGCTCGCCGGCCGAAGTACAAAAGAGCTACAGCAATCGGTCGTGTGTCTGTAGCACTCTCGGATTAAAAATGTTTGTCTCGTCGCTCTGAATCTAAAAATATATAACTTATATACTTGGATGTTAGTCGTCGCTCGCTCGTAAGACCAAATTTGAGCTCTCTACTCCTCTGAAGGTACCGGACCGATTCACACCAAATTTGGTACACATATTACTTGGCATCCCATTTAAATTCGCTCGGAGTTTAAATCTAATCACGCATATACTTCCTGAGTTATAAAGCCCCTAAATTTAGAACCCCCTTTAATACTGCCCTTATAAAAATAATTAAAATACCCAAAAATGTTACTAATAATTCTAAGATATTTTATATCTAAATGATTTTTTCATATTGTTAACCCAAAGGCCATAAATAATTATTAAATATAATTATTTTGAATTTTAAAATATGCACATACTCCTCTGAAGGTACCGGACCGATTTACACCAAATTTGGTACACATGTTACATGGCGTCCTACTTGGATTCGCTCGCAAATTAAATCCAATCGCTCATATACATCCTGAGTTATAGGGTCCCAAAATTTAGAGCACCCCTTAATACTACCCTTATACAAATTATTTAAACATTAAAAAATTCTACTAAAAATTCTAAGATGTTTCACATCTACAATTTTTTTTCATATTGTCAACTCAAAGGCCATAAAAAATATTAAAAATTATAATTTTGTATTTTAAAATATGCACTAAAAATCCTTTACTTCCGGTTAAGATATTGTTTTGGAATTAAATTATTTCACACACACACACAGATACAAACAGACGTAAACTCGAATATAGTTAGATTCAATTCAAGGATGATTAATACATGTACTTCCGGTAAAATCTCTAGTTATAACATTTTTATATTTACAATTGTTCCTTTTAGACTTCGTCCAAGAAATTCATAATTTTATGTTTCGAAAATTGAGTCGTATGATTCAGCGAAAGGCCTAAAGTGATACACAAAATGAATTTGTAGTGCGTGTAAATGAAACTAATAAAAATTAAATTTAAAAATATATGTATACCCATTGATGATTTAATTAAATTTGAGCAGCGCTTTATAGAATAGTGTCGTATAAAGCTGGAGCCTGGCCTGTCCCACGATCATATATTTACCGAACGCATTGTGAGACATGGTGACACTAATCAAACGTTTCCGGTGCCCGTATATTCGTCATTTTGACATTTAACTATTCAATACAGAACACAATTCGTGCCGAACACAAACGGCAGGTAATGAAATACGAAGGGATTTAAACATTGTGTTGTTCGGTTGCGATTACAGTTTGGAGTCTGCCAAAACCATTTTACTAGATTTTTCGATTTCGTTTTGTGGTTTTGGCTATTCATTATGTCGGCTGAACATCGTTTATCATCATTTATAACATCACATATACCTAGTCGACTCTCTGCCAGGTTTCATTTTATTTTTATTATTGAAATGTCTAACGTAATATTAATATGCATTATTCATTAGATCCTAAAATGGGATTCAGTTTATTATTATATTCAGATGGGTTAAATGGGGTTCCTTTATAATTTATCTATGCTATACTTTAGGATTTGGCGTTTTGTTTTGTTTCCAATTTAAATATTCACCAAAGTGTGAATAGAAATCATTTCTTCCCACCTTATTTTCACCATGAAGAAAGATTTAATAGCATCTATGTAAATATCATATATTCAGATGGAATTTTAAGTTATCTCTACTTGCATACAAAATATTTGTCCCATTACAATATAAATACAGCTGAAGTGGCCTTCACTAAACTTTCAATATCAATATAATCAAATATTGCCTAATTTTGTTTTAAATTCATGCTACCATTGCCATGAAACAATAAGGGAAGCGTAAATAAAACATGGCCATTTCTAAAAACGTTTAAATTGTTATCGTTAACTATATAAAATTCACCAAAAAATACTTTTGGTTAAAATATCCTTTTCAAAAATCAATGATTCAGAAAATTTAAATTCAAAGCAACATATTCTATGGATGATATTAGCTATAAAGCATTCACACTCAGAAATTTACTTAAATTTCAAGGTCGATTGTTTCTCTTATACATATCGTAGGGGAAAGTAAACATGATAAGATAATATCTTTAGAATTTCAATCATAAAATCAGTAAATATTATTAAAAATGTTATAGCCATAGTTGAATAGAAGCTCGCCGGCTACGAGCATGGGTGCCTGGACCTATGCATGGATTATTTTAAAAGTAAGGCCTATTTTCTATAACAAATAATTTTTGGTGTATTATATAGATATTTCTTCTTTTTTGTAACATAATAGTCTGTTGAAGGTTTAGAACTATTGTTATATAAACGAATTAGTTTCATAATTTTTTAATAATATATAAATGTGTAGAACTTTTATAGTATAAAATGATTTAGTTTTATATTTGTATCATTTTTCATTATTATTATTGCCACAATTGTAGTTATTCTTACATATTTTGCGGGTGTGTCATTATATACATATACATATATATATATATATATATATATATATATATATATATATATATATATATATATATATATATATATATATATATATATATATATATATATATATATATATATATATATATATATATATATATATATATATATATATATATATATATATATATATATGTATGTATTTTTATGACTTGTTGTTACTATTCTCTATTATTACTTCTGACAATTTCATCTATAGTTGATTTATCTATAACACATATGACAAGTAATAAATATCCTTGCAATGAATATTCATAAAGCAATGAATTATTTACGTTTCCGCTAATAAATATTGGCAAATTGCGTAATATTAACGTATTTAAAATTGTTTTTCCATCGATGAACGCAAAATGTAACAATAAAACCTCAATTTTCTGTAAAAATTGTATGTGAATTTATTGTCCTTCAGTGCATTCGCCCAAAAACAGAAAAACTGGAGTGACCTTCACTCGCATCTCTTATACTGTCACAATCTATTTATAATATAGCTATATTTTGTTTTAAATTGTATCTACATTTACGTTGAAACGATGTCATCTAATTGTGACAAGTTTATTTTAAATAATGATTTTCTAGAATGTGGTAAATCTTTCGAAAAAACTTTTTAAATAAAAGTTGTTGGAAATTTAAATATCTTCAACTTTTATTATACTTATTTTGTCTCTAACTAATGCCGTTTTCGAGATATACAACAAAGTAAATCACTATTTCTGGTTAGGTTATAATTTTCAAAACTAGTTTTTTTTTCGGAGCCAATAGTTTTATAATTTTATAATTAACATTAATATTGAAGATAGAATTGATTTAGGGGGAGTCAAAACGTGTATTTCCGTTATAATCTCGAATCGTAATTGCAATATTTCCTTATATACATTCGAATAAGAAAATAAAAAGTGTAAAATTTCGAAGAATATGAATGATGAATTAATTTGTGTGTGCGGGCATTTTTGTAATTGCGCAGATATTGTAGCAGTTTCATCATCACTAATTATACAAAAGGAACATGGTAAGTGTAGCTGTTTGAGTGGAGACACCCACCCGCGCCTCAGATACAAACACCTGTTCATAATATTGTAATGAGTAGAGCCGCCAATGCTTTATATTCATTTCTGTTAGTTATTTACGATAAAAACTCGCATGATCCAATTACTATAATTATTTTTTTCTTGCATCTATTAAAATTCCAGCAAAAAGTCTATGTATGAATGAATCAAACAATTTGTTATTCATGTTCTATTGCCTCTGCATATATGTATGTAAATGTGTGACTGTGTATTATCATCTTAGAAAATAGTCTATGAATATAGACTTTAGACCTATATATATTATTTTATTTTTACTTTCTTTTACGAAGTAATACATTTTTGTATTGTAATCCTTCCCAGAATCGAATAAGGCTATTTTAGGAAAGACGTATGTGTGTGTCTGTGTGTCTGTCTGTGAAAATCTTATATTTACAATTAAAATTTGTATATTTCTGGAAGAGTAACCTATATTTCAACTGGAAGTAATGGTTTACTCCTTATTTGTTTCAATGTCTAAAAACCGGTAAAATTTAGAGAAAAGAATATTCTTTAAATTTCACCGTATTTGCTATCTTGAAGATATATTATTGTTTCCGGTTGTCGGATGCGTAAACGGTGTATTCGTTAATGGTATTAATACTATAATTATTAACTTTTAAAATTGCACTGCAACATTGTTAACCTGAACGCGGATGCATCGACAAATGTTTGAACGACGTGTGTTCCGCTACAAACAGTTTTTTATACGAAATATGATGATGGGTTTAGAAACTGAGTTTTGTATATTTCTGTCATTATGTGGTGCGCATTGTTTCAAAGTTTTCCTTTATTCAAGTTGTTTCAAAGTTGAAACTAGGACAGACTCTATCTACTTCAAGAAACTTCAGAACTATTTCATACCATTTTAAGTTCCATTCAGTTCATCCTGTTATTTTTCAAGTATAAAACAATCTTGTGCCAAAGTACGTCACGGAATTCAATAACACAATAACATACTTCATAAATATGTTGAGAAAAAAGTTTGATTTTCCTGTCCGTGCTCTATCTGTATTATTTATATATATATATATATATATATATATATATATATATATATATATATATATATATATATATGTATATAATAGTGTATTTTGTACTGAAAATTAATATTTCAAATAATTGTAATTCTCTGTTAAGCATTTGTGTTAATTAGAATGACCGATGAAAAAGAAATATAAATATATTTTGTATTCTAAAACGTAAAATAGTTGGGACCGCTCGGATCGGCTGTAGATGTTCGTAAACGCAGTCAAATGGATCTCTCTCCGTTCGTAAAGTGAATCTGAACAGTCGGGCCGAGTTTTTTTTTTGATGTCTGACGAACAGGGTTGCTGTTATAATTGGTGCAAATTTCAAAAAGTTTACCGTCATGTATTTTGAATAATCGATTTAATTAAAAAGTAATTTATAATCCAGAAAAATAAAATGATAAAGTTATTAATTCATTGACATTAGCAAACAATACAGAATAGAAACCCTCGGATTATTTTATTTTTAATATTATATCGATGAAGAATGGGCTGTATCCGATATGGGCAAATGGTAAAACTAGTTAAATATAATCAGGTATCGTTAGCACCTTCAATAGCAAATGCAAAGGTCAAAGCAATCGAAGCTGATAAGAATCGGGTAAAAATTATAAGTTAATTTCACGGTAGATGGATTCAAAAAGACGCGAATTTAAGGTGGTGCCTAGCAACGGTGTGCAATCACAGGCGGCCCCTGACGTCACCCGGTTACCCACAACATAAAAATAACAACGCGATACACAAAACAAATGAGAACTCACCTTCGCCGTATTGTCAGGGGAAACTTGTCACTTGTGTCACACTGCGTTTTGTTTATTTTGCTATCGGTGGGTGTAACTGATTGTTTTTGTGTGGCTCACTTATGTTGGTTGCATTGCACAGATTGTTGCTCTAAACTGGATTTGTTATTATTGTTGGTTTGATATCGATTGTTGTAAATTGTTGGTGTGTCGACTGTTTCACATCACAAGCACGTGTGATGAGGCTGCTGGAGATGAGGTACCGGTACCTTAGGACAGGCGTTGTTGAATGTTGTATACGATCATATTGCTCGCGCCTTAGCGCTCTCCAGCGTTCTCTGGCACGCAGTCGCCAACGCTATCTGTCCTTGTCTCAGATGCTGGACAATATATAGAACACATGCCATTCCTACCTGTGTATTTCCTATTATAACGAATAACTATATTACACCGAGGAAGGAAAACCTCCCTATTTTTGATATAGGCACGTTACATTTAAGTTTTCCTACAATGAGAGAATTAAAACTATTTATACGTAAATTGATAGATGCAATAAGAAAATTTGGAGTATTAAACCGAGTTTTATAGCCTTAAGAAAACGAATACTTGCAGTAATCATACTAGTCTTATGGTTAGTATGCGCCTACTTGTATACTTAAGGCTAGTAACCGTATATTTACAACTAGTATGTGTATTCTTGCATGTAGAATATACCGGTCCTTGATTTATTTATACTAAGTATTGTTAAACTTTGATTTTAACCTTGTATGGTTCAAATGGCTATTAATAGAGGGTTTTAAAATTGTTATGCAATATTCTGTTATGAGACATTAATAATATTATTAGGGTTATTACGTACGTCTAATTCTTTGATGTGTTTTGATGTAGCCGATTTAAAAGTGCATTTTCATAACAATCGGCTGATGGATACGTGACCCAGAGCGAACCGACGTGTTCGTTTAATGTATTTACGATATAAATGCGCTCCCAGTGCCTACGTCTGATGTTACCAATAAATTCAATCCGTCACTATTTAAATTTCAACTTATATGTGTGTCTGGCATACGTCATGGTGGCCTTGTACTCACTTTGCAATTACTTCAAAATGATTTTATCACATTTTCGTACTTGAGGTACTAATATGTTTTGTAAAGAGCTCAAAAAACTGATGCCAAATCTCTTCATACTTAATAATTATATAGTTCCGTAAATTGGGCTTTACATATAATCAAATAATATGAATAATTTTTGGTTGTTTCTTATTATACTATATACAAGTCTGAAAGTTTCATAATTTTATGTTCGATATACAGACATACAGACGTAATTCTAAAAATAGTCACATTCAATTCAGGGAGGGTTATAACGTGTCAATCTGTTTATATCTCAAGTTCGAAATTTTTCATGTTTGTAGATTTATTATTACTGTGTATACGAAAGAAAAAATTAATTCAATCCGTTATTGATGGTGAAAATATTGTTTAATTATGATTAATTTTAAGAAATTGCATCTACGACAGTATTCTTGCTTACATACAAAATAGATAATATCGAGCATTGTTTTCTCTAGCATCTCTAGATGCTATCATCTGGATTCCGTTGAATTCAGCATTTCAAAATGTATTCAAATTGTTTTTGTTTCCTTTCGATTTCAGTAATTGAATAATATTTTTGTTTTCCGTTGAATTTTCAAAGAATATTGAAAAGCATGTCAACATATCTTCTATTTTACGGGGTTGCATTCGGTGATATTTTTTCCAATCGTTCCGCG
Source organism: Leistus spinibarbis (assembly GCA_933228885.1). Taxonomy (NCBI): domain Eukaryota; kingdom Metazoa; phylum Arthropoda; class Insecta; order Coleoptera; family Carabidae; genus Leistus; species Leistus spinibarbis. The sequence continues at coordinate 4,237,686 of OW121805.1, forward strand.
AGAAAACAAAGGATCTCTAGTACATATAGAACGTATCGAATTTATTTTCTTGGCTCTGCCACTAACTTTCTTCTTTTTACTATTGGCTCCACCAGTAACTGTCTTAATAATTTTTCGTATAGACTATATCTTATTTACCAGGAACTTCAAAATTCATTGGAACGCATTTTCTATGTCTTTCGGCTGGGGTTAAAATTTAACAAAAACTATTGAAGACGTATTTACTGTGGTATATTAATATTATCTGATTACAAACATAGGTTTGCGAATATTTTGAAATCAAATAGATGATATGTCCTATGTTATTTATTAATAAATTGTTTAATATATAAAATTTGTGTACTTTGGGGATGAATTTATGAAAATAAATGACAATTACGAATGGTACAAACAGTATATATATACTGCTAGATACTAATTGAGTTTTTTGCTAGTGAGAAACACTAGTGCCAAGCAAGAGTAATTCATTGAACCGAAAGTATGACAAATGATAATGTTTTGCAAAGAGAGTTCTGTGTAGAAAGCTCCATCCACAAGGCGCACGTATGTATGTACGTATGTACGTAACACTGATCTACATGCCATTAGTGTAATTATGCACACCTAATGGACCTACTCATGTCACAGATAAACGTTCACGTCTTTATTTGCTTAGCAGCCTACTGCAATTCCACTTCGCACTAATATGACATTAATAAATTCGCGTTCGCCATGGAAACAGTAGCAATAGTCGGTCCGGTGACTTATTGCTCGTACCTGTGTGCATGTGTTTATCATTTAAATTTCCACGTTGCTTATGAATGAGTCGCGCTGCTAATAAATACAGTGGCGTCAAACCGACCGTAAACACTCCATTCTCATTACCATTGTAATTGTCTATGACGCCGTCTGCCTGTCAAACACTGAATGCCCCATTTTAATTTTTCTATACAGCCATACCTACTCACCTAATTTTACGACACTATCCTACAATCAAATATGATAGATATAGTTAAACGAAATTTATTAAAGAAATAAAATGGCTTACCTACATCCCATACGGAATTCGTTGGTTTCACGGATTTCTTAATTCATTCATTTATCAAGAGAAACTGTATAATATCCATTTGGATTGATTCGCGCATCATTAATCTTTGTTATTATACGTGAAAAACTGTTGAAATGTGCACATAGACTGTTCCTGTGTTCTGATTCGTTTATCATTTTTAAATTTGCAAATACGTTATTATCCCTGATGTGACGTTTTGCATAAATCGATTTCTCTTATCATGCAAAGTTCGTCCCACGAACAATATTATAAATGTCACGTTTATAAATATATTTCTCTCCGGCCGTGTTCGCCAAATGAAATCAATCAAATGACGACAATACTCTGCAGATCTATGATAAATTGTAACAGTTTTCTAAGTGACACCCATTATATGCTAAACGCATGTTAGATTTATACAAATCTTCCACAGGCCCGTACTCACATTTAAATCACCAAAGCATCTATAAGTGCAATCCGTAAAATATTGATAATGTAATATATATTTTAGTTGAATTGCAAATCATATCTAAACTGTTTCTTTAAGATATATCGAACATAATACATGATATGTATAACTAATAATACTAATATTAGTCTCCATTAAAGAACTACAGCTTTTTCAAAATCTTACTGATTCAGAATCGCACCATTATTTAAGGGAAGGTTTACGTAACTCTGCCCAAAGATAAAGCATGTTTTTCGTGAAATTTTTTCTCAGATTAGGTAAATGATATCAACTTTGGGTTTTTTGCATATTGTTTATTCATATCTCAATTAAATTTTTTGACTTAATTGCATTTTTGAATTATAGAAACTCAAAACTTAAAACGTTTTTTTTTACGAAACCACCTTTTTTATCGGGCGGTAAGATAACTCAAAATGTTATCGTCCGATTTTCGTTTTGTTTATTTTAAATTAAAGTACACTAAGTTTATTGGAGATTTGACTACTTTCACGCATGTCCATCAATAATAAAGATATTTTTTGCAGCTTGCCAAAGCCAAAAAAATTTAAGTAAAAACATGACTATTTTTCGAACAGTCGCCATTTTGTCAATTACCGAACAATTGACCTCAACGTGGTCAAAGCTCCAACTAATCGTGTCTAGTTTAAGATTTTCAAACCAGATTTCATTAAAGATGACTCGGGCGACCTAGAGATTTCCGCCCGTGAGGAGGTGCACGGCGTACACACGCAGATGTTGGGGGCGCCATTTCTCGGTACAATATGCAAATACCAGTTCAAGAAAATCAAAAAAATTAGTCGAAATATGAATAAACAATATGCAAGAAACCTTGAGTTGGTATCATTTACTCAATCCGAGAAAAAAATTCATGAAAATCATGGTTTTTTTGGTGGTTTCGTAAAAACGCCTTTTATGTTTTGAATTTCTATAAATCAAAAAATGTAGTCGAAATATGAATAAACAACATGCAAGAAACCCTGAGTTGGTATCATTTACCTAATCCAAGAAAAAAATTCTCGAAAAACATGTTTTTTTTTGGGCAGAGTTACGTAAATACTATTGTTACAAGTAGCAATTATTCGAAGACACAATATAAAACAGAGGCCACATTTTTGAAAACATCTATGTTTCTAATTACCATACACATTGATTTTAATGTCCAATAGTTCCATGGATTTAAAACAAAATAAAGCAATATTATATATAGGTGGAAATAATATTTAAAATATGTATTATTTATAATGAAAACTACGTGTAGGTAAGACGAGTGATGGACACTCCAGTTTTTAGTGAATGGTATGAAACGTATTAAAGATGTAATGTATTCATTGTAAGTTAGTTGTACTTGTACGTGATGTCATTTTGTTTTTATGAAAATCCAATGTAACGCCCATCTAACTGTGTCGGAAACAGAATGGTATATATTAAAAAGTCAATTTGAAATAAATATAAACTTTGAGTTCTATTTTTAACATAGTTGAATCTGTAAAGTGTGTCAGGACGAAAAAATGGTGGACTGTCAATCATGAAACGGCCGCCTCCATAAATTTTTGCACGATAGCTTCTTTGTGTAAACACAGTGTGTAATTATCAGGTTTGTATTGAAATTTTCGCATGTCCATATATATAATTATATAGTAACATAACATGAACACACCGAGCGACCGAGCCATTATATACGTTTAGAGCACAGCACGTGGGCATAACATACTCGCGCGCTATTCGGATAAGATAATTTGCATTGAAGGCGATCGCATTGTGCCAAAACCGCACATCCTCCTCTTTCTGTCATGGTCTAACATAACTAAACGACCGGCCGCTAGGCGCGCTGCAATCGTGTAGGAGAACTCATCACACAACTCATTTACCCAATTTTAATTATATCATATATGACCACATTTTTATTTTATCTTTTAATGTAATTATGCGTTGACTGATATTTCCCAAATTAAAAATAATAGAGCTTTATCTTTGACCTTAAATACAAGAGAGTCGAGTAACGGTCACTCCACATTTATTGTTTAGTTTTTCAAAAATCAGTGGATTTAATATGCGTTCTACAGGGATGGAATTTAAATTATTTTTTATTTTTGTAGATAACAATGGTTGCATTATTGTTTTTATTATCAACAGTGTTAATTTTCATCATTGGTTTAATAATTATTTGCTACACAAAATTAATTCACCAAATAAATTATACGGTGAGCTGAATGTATTAATGCTAGTCTTTTGTTATACTATTTAAAATCTCGTCGTACAACGAGTTGAAGGTGTTGCACCTATGTTTGTTTCAATGGTTTTGGTTCGGCCAGTATAAGCAAGATTAATATGTTTAACACAGCTTTACATAATGTAATAATAATTCGCATTCTCGTGCAATGATATTCATAACGTGCATAAGTGGGTCGGATTTATGCATTATGATCTTGTCATTTCAGCGTATTATTGCCTACAATGCAGAAATGGCACTACTTTCCATTTATAGATACTATAAGTACCTACTAACAATATCACAGTCGTGTAATAAAATTTTGGTATCCTGTCTTTAAATGCCAAACAATCTTTGAATAATTATATAAATACTACATATATGCTATTTGTCACACACAATTAATATTTGAGATGTTTTTTTACTGTCACAAATTACTTTGTAGCTGTAATAATTGTAAAGCTTGTACCAATGCTTGTTTTTATATATTACGTATGCGAAAATAAAAATCCTTAAGTGTATTGGCAAATGGGTTAAAATATTTATCGAAAGAGCGACTGAATACATCGAAAAATGTATTTCCAAAATGTATGGTTAATAATATTGATTCGAAATTATAATTATACCAAGTTATCTATTTTTAAATTAAATTTATTTGGCCCATCACTCCAACAACCGTTGTACCATTACCAAACTCTCATCTCCATATATTTTCTTTACTTAAATAAGCAAATAACTATACGTAATGTATTGATGCTGGTGTATGGAAATGTATTCAATCGAATTCGTAAACAAAATACCTTTGAATTCTCTGAACAGGATAATAATTACAACATATAATTCCTAAACTTTCCATGAACATTAAATATTATATGATTATTATATGAAATTTTGCTACTACGATCGCTGCTGAGGACAGGTCTGGATATCTAAGCGTTGAATCACAATTTGACGTAAGAATTTTGGTTAAAAATACCTTCATGATGCTTTAAAATTATACGTCAGATCTGATTCGTTTATCAGAACTGTTAGCAACATATCAATTTGTGAAATCGTTAAATAAAAATGTTGTTTATTACGTTTTACGATATTCGGAAATTGCAAATGTTTGAGTGGTACAAAAAAGACTTCCTCTTTGAAATAGTTTGTTTTTGCTATAAAATTGAATATGTGGTGGAATAGTTAATAGTTAAATATATATATATATATATATATATATATATATATATATATATATATATATATAAATTGCGAGGAAACCTCATATAACTAAAAATTCTAAATGATTCGTTGCCAAATAAGGTAAGCCGGTCATTACTACAAATGAAATCCCCAATAACACTAATTCATGCAGCTATGTATATAAATATGGAGGAATTAATTGCAAAATTCGCCCTTCAATAACAATATAATTAATATGCATGTATCCAAATAAGTTCTGGCGTAATTAGGTAGATCTTGTAGATAAATCCAAAGAAATAAAAAAAGGTGGTCTGTCCGGTCAGACAGAAAACCACGGAGTGTCCTGACTGCGTTTGTTAATGAATGAAGACACTGGTACACCCACCAGTGTCGTCGACAGTATTTCTAAAACGAAATTGTTTGCTTATAACGTGCATGCACGCCTACAGAGGCGCCAGTTGTTCATACGGTAGACGTAATGTATGTGTAGCCATCATGTTGAATAGTGTAGGTACTTGAGCGAGCGAGCATGCAAAATAAAACAATAATTGCCTCTACTTGACGTAAAACTATTTTCACTTCCGGTAATTTTCGTGCGATACCTACGCGCGTGCTGTGCACTGTGCACACACACTCAACACGCAAATTAACGACTTTATTTACCTTTTAATTACATTCACATCCACACATACGACGCGCTGCTAATTGGAATTAACAATCTACGCTTTTTTCATCTTTCTTATTTTGCTCACTGCAATGAAGTTTGTCTTTTTATGTAATATGTATTTTCATTCATGTACATATAAGCAATATGTAGATTTTTGCTCATGCTGTAATCTATAATTATACACCGTTTTACTCAATTTTCGAGTAAAAAATACAAGTGAGGTGGGACAATGAATCTGATTCTGTATTCGAATTAGATTCCTAAAGCTAATTATCTCCTGATATGTTTTTACAAATGACACGCAAACAATAAAAGCTGACCTCCGTCGTTTGGGGGAGATAAACAACATGAGAAAAACTGCGTGTTTATTTCCATCATTGGCCGCAGAATGTTTTGATGTCCGCTAATTCAGTCCGCAAGCAAACGATAAATTTGGCGAGCGCGGAACACGCACCCGTCTCCATATATGATTAATAACATGATCTCAGATTCCACCTATAAAACAAATGGGATTTTAAAAGCACCTCCGCTGTATTGGCACACAAACACTCGTCCATAGACTCTAGCAACCCCCATTGTCTTATATATATATATATATATATATATATATATATGGACGGGGGTGGGTGGGAAATAACAAATCTTCACTTGTCAACGGTGACTTGTAAGTTTTATTTCTCCAGCAAACAAACACGGGCAAACGAACTCGGTCGTTTCGGGCCAAACTTTCAAAGAAAACGAGCAAAAAGTCACATAGAAATCAAACTCCTGTACAATAAACGTATTTGGTCGGTTTTTCATAAGTTAGGCGAACTCTTTAAAATGTTATTCTGATGATGCATCATCGTGTAGAAGTTGTGCCGATTATTCCTATTGTTTTGGTCATGATGTTAAGAAAATTTAGAGAACGCCACAGACATGATTTTATTTGTAGTATTTGACGATTGTAAATATGAACGTTAAAAAATGTCGTCTATAGTTTTGGGTGTAATATATAACTGAAAAGTAATGTGCTAACTTTTCGAACTATAAATGTCTGTCGATGACCTGACCTATACTAACCCAATGACACGTTCACATGCTCTATAAAGCGACGACATTTCGACGCATCGCGGCGTACCGTACCTGCTGCCGCCTGGCGCACGTTTTTGGCCAAACAACGACGCGATCTAGCGTCTAGACGGCAGACCAACCGATAGGCGCCGGCCCTCCACCACTTGACATCTCTTTTAAAACCCATATCAACGCACACTTTTTCTCTTTATTCAAATATTGCTGACTTATTTACTCGAAAATATATATATAAGACATACGGTCGATTTCAAAATATTTTTAAGACATTTTCATACATACATGCAGCAAAAAAACAAACAAAAACACTTAAATTTATATTTAGTCAATTGGTACCATACATTTAACGAGACTATAATTAATTTTAAAAAATTGTTAATAATAAATTGCACTAATATTTCGGTTGACGGTTATTTCTGATGGTAAACACATTTTCGGCTTTAGACGGGATCTTCTTGGGCGATTTTGCTGTCGATTCCATAATTTCAAACAACGTAAAATCATCATATTTTTTAATAACTGCAATCGCGTATCTCGTCTCTTTAGGAACTGCCATGCTCCTTAGATCCACTAAGTTATCCCCACAAGCGGGTCCTACTAAAGTTAATGTGCAATAAGAAGGCCAATTAAATATACATAATCGTACGTAGTTCACGAGCCGTCGACAAAATCTGACTAACATCAAAATTATGAAATTCAGGATTATTGCTCCAATATTTCTAGACAAAATTGTCACACATTGGCTTGATGCTAGTAAGTCACGCTTTTGTACGACAGCTCCTGGACCATTATCATATTCACCGAGTTCAGAAACTTTTGTTTTAAATGTCTGTTCGTGTTGAGCTCCACCACTGGTAGCTTTAGCTTTACATCCACATGGTCTTTGAATATCTTTTGCCACTACATGAAAAAAATTTTAATAAACAATTTCAAAATAAAATATAATATTTGCGAGATTGGCAAACCAATCTTATGATATTCACCGGGTTCAGGAATTCTTAGTTTACATGTTGGTTCGCAATATGGTCCAGCAGGCTTTGCTTTTGAAGTCGCACCTCCACATGAATTTTCAATATCTCTCATGGCTACATGTAACATAAGAATATAATTTAATATACAATTTCGAAATTAAATATTATATTAACGGGATTGACAGTCAGGTTTTGTTGATTAAAATTAAAGTTAAACAAAAGTGATACCTCTAGTTAATTAAAAACGATGCTATAATAGTCAAAAGTTTACTCATTACTGAAATTAGAAAATGAAAATTATCTTAAAAGCGACATTTTATTAAATAATATTAAAAAGTATTTTAGACAAATTTTACTTAACATTTTACGAACTAATTTTCTCAAATTACGACAATTTATAACTGATTTACAGCGGGATGCCAAATGATTAGGAATACTTTGAAATTACAAATTGTAATGTTTCCAGCTACGTTCAGGACGATTAGTGCATAATGCGTAATTTACAATATGCTGTGATTAATAGTATACATGTATATAATAACTGATAAGTGGAAACATATTTTTCAAGTAAAAAAATATGGAAATGATACGATTTTCAATTTGCCAAGATATTGGCTATTTTTGTTGGTCCCGTAACTACCACTGGTAGTAACCATAGAAACATATAAACAAAAGCGTTTTACACATACATTCACACAAAAATACATTTACACAAAAAGATATATCTGTGTTTATAAATATATTTATACATGAAAAATAAATACTCTTGAAAACAAAACATGAGACAAATCTTGGTCATCCCTGGAAATGCCACTCTAAAAAGTGTTCGAAGAGAGTGCAAACCATAATCATGTAACCTACGCTCATTTCTGGAAAAACAACAATTAGTTGTATCGTTTACGAGTGCTCTGAAACATTGCACGTTAAGCATTATACACTAATCCTAAACATTGATGGAAACATTTTTGCGTATCGCCATAAGTCAAACTTTTATAAGCATTACACACTAAACAAAGATTAGTACCAAACTTTAAGACAACAGTTGTGAATGAGGATCTTCTTCAATACTTACTGTCACTATCCGAAAAATTATATGAATTATTAGTACAAGTTTCTTTATTAACCATTTCTATTTGACATTGACATCCAAACGATTTATTAGATGGACATCGTATAATTGCATATGGTGCACAAGGAGAATCTTAAAAACGTAGAATTAATCCATGATCAAAGAAAGCATTAACATAAGTTAAAATATTGGAACAAGAGCAACAATGCAGTAAATATACAATAAAATCAATATCTTTGCCAAATTTACCAATATATTTTGGTGATGTTTGTGGAGGAGGTGGTATTGAAACCCGCTTCGGTTTTACCGTCCGTGTTGAAGATGTTGAACAGAATGATCGACACACCTCTGGTACTTCAGGAGGAGGTTGAGCTTAAACAAAGTTATTATTAGGTCCTTCGTCGAATTGTTTTGTGTTAAATATTAAATATTGTTGTTTGAATCCATAATAAAACCATCATTACCATTATAACAAAGGTAATACAATGCAAATATGCACAAACATTAAAAATGATATTTGCGTTAAATTTACCAGAATGTCCTTTTGCTGGATGAGTTGCGTGTGTATTCTTTGATATGTTTGTTCGTGTTGAATATGCGTTATCGGTAGATGAGTAATATTCCGGTATTTTATTTGGAGGTTTACCTTAAACAAAGTTATTAATAGAACCATTGCTGAATTGGTGCAGCAAATTTTATATGCTATGGTTGAATTCAAGTAAACTAAAGAGTTCCACATAACACAATAAATCGCTTCCTCAAATACATTTACAAAGAAACCTGTTATGCTGCCTTAATCAGAGATATCCACAATTTCACTAGTTTAACAAGGTTGGATTTTGGCTTACAAATTAATTTGATCTCTTTGGCATAGACAGGATACATGAAAATGATAACAATAATCCAGGAACAAAATTTCAATCTCCTCTTTAATGGACTGATAATTGTGTAATGGCGATCCCTTAACTTTAAATAAATCCAACTACAATTGACTTATTTACAACTAAATCGCGCGTGGCCTTTGCCATGACTTTCAGACTCGCATGTAATGGATTCCTTTTTGATAGGACATGGAGTAGATCCTAAAATTAGTTCTCTGTCGGCTGGTGTTGCTTTTAACAGTATTTCTTTATCAGTTCGCGTTGATGTTGACTTAGAATGTACTTCTCTTTCAGTTGGTGTTGATCTAGATTGAGTTTTTCTTTTAGATGGCGTTGATGTTGTTCTTGAATGTTCTTCTCTATCATCTTGTGTTGATCTTGAACATTGTCCTTTATCAGATGGTGTAGATCTTGAAAAACATGGATCATATTCGCAATCATAGGTTAATGAACATGACGAACTAAAAGTCGATTCACTTGAAGATCTTCTAGATTTTGCTCCAGAGCATGCTACCCGTGTGGTATTTTGTTTCGGAGAGTCTTGAAATTTGAGAAAATAATGTAGATATTACTATTCATTCAAGATAGTACATTTTATATATTAACAACTGTGTATACAGGATATTTATTTTAATTTGTTAACCATTGAGGTACTAGAATATAAAGATTCGGCTTAATTGGACAACAGTGCCTGGCTTAAGGGTTAGTAATCGCAATCAAGACTGGAGATGGTGTCACTGACGCACGCCGTAACATGACTGGACGTTGACAACTTAAGTATGTTGGTTATATTTAACGCGAGTGTATATTATATTATTATTGACGTGCAAATTAGGTTACAACACATTCCGGTACATAACATTCAGATTTATTTTCAATAGTGGTGAAAAGGACATTTAAAATTTACTATGTTGATTAATTAACAAGAACTGTCATCATACAAACATCCTATTCGGGGCAAACTGCGTTTTGAGGATTCATGAATATTTCCTCAACAAGATTTGCGTTTGTAAAGGATATTTGAACCAAAGGAAACAGTTTACTCCAGCTAATTTTACCGTATCTTGAAAATAGAACAAGTTAAAGAAATAGTGATTCCTGTAAATGTTGCGTATATTCAAAATTCTAGGAACTTTCGTAAATGTAACATTTACTGAAATATCGCCTTTGAAAATATGTTACAATTACGTATCTCCAGTTACCACATTTATAGATATTGTTTCATGGTATGAATTTTAAACAAAATAAAAGATAGTGAAAGTTTAAGAAAGTCTTGCGACGGCCACTTGAGTTTTTTCCCCTCCTCAAATTTGTTTATTTATGGTTATTTTTAGAGGGTCTATTTAAAGTAAAAGTTATAGTTTACAAGAAATTTTATTGTAAATTATTTATTTATTTAACATATTTTAGTGATTGACTTAAATCGATATTCATTTCATTCAATGCGTAGTGATTACAATGAATATAAAATAGAGCCAAAAATTCGTAACCAATAGCTAAATAGTACTAACCTAACCCTTAAGTCAAGTTTTTGTTCAATTTAATCGACATCGTAGCAGCTGTTTCAAGATCACAATTAAAATTAGTAACCTTCCTATAGTACCTTCTGCGATTAATTCTTCTTTCGGGCATACACAGTCGGAAATCGATGGCTGAGGTTCAGTATTAGTTTCTTTATCATAATAAAGTTGGTAATATGACGCATCGGCTTTATTTCTATCCGTAGAAACAGTAGCACAATAATAATTACTAGTGTTATTTCCACTACTGCTTATATATTCGCCATATTCACTGAATAATCCCATCTTCCTAACATTTAATTCCTCTAAACAATAATATCTACCTATTTTAAGAGAGCTCGGTTAATTGTCGAATTATGCATACTTACCAATTGGTTCACAATAAATGTCACTCCCACTAACTAAATCAGTTCCATTCATTTTATCTGACACCTCTTAAATAAAAAGAAAGTACGTAAAACCCAAGCAAATAAAAGAGTTAAAATTAATTACTATGAATATTCACTTCGGATGTTGTTGGAGTATTGCTAGCCGGACTTCCAGGTGGAGACACAGAGTTACTTCTTGTGTTTACTCTGTTAATATTTTCATTACTCACGGATTTCATGAATAATTCATCTTCTGAAGGTGATTCTAGTGGACTATTTGCTGTTTTTTTTTTGGGGAAAATTATATCATCAAGAAAATGATTGGTAAATAGAGGTTTGATCAGAATAACCTGGTTCATCCACTTCTAAGATATTTGGTAAATTATAACACGGTATTATTAAATGCTGTGGCAATTGGCAAATATGTAATTTGGATAATATGGAAGGCATAAAAGTTTGACCAGTTGGCAACATGATGGCAGGATTTAATTCATCAAGCGAATAAAACAGTTGACTATCCCTTTCGAAAACTAGTGTACGAAAACATGAGAAAATCACACAATATTGGTACAGCCGCGATCCTGGTAACCATACCTGCCACAACTGCTCTAAGCCCCATAGAAATTATATTTAGGAATATAAATTTATTGTTTATATAGTATATATAATACTATATTCGTTTTCTTTTTTGCAAAACTAGCATAATGAATTATAAACAAAGGTTAGCAACCGTTTACTCACTCTTGATAAAAGAGTAAGGTATCAGGTGACGGCTATGGTTACCAGGTTCGCGTTAGTACAATATTACCATCTTTATATTTGACTTTTGCTCGGGACTTCGATTTCATATAAAACGTTGAAGAAAGTGAAGATGAAAATGTACGGGTAATTTTATCTAAATTGAAAATAAATTTGAACCCTCACCATTTATAAGAAAGTTATGTTTTCCTTACCACTGCTGTTGCTTTTAGACGGCTGTAAAAAGTGAGCATTTTTTTTAGCATGTTTTGAAGTGACCGCTACTTTTTTTTTCTCATCTGATACTTTTCGGGAAATTATCGGTTTCTTTTTGAATGAAGCCGTTGGGAATGTTTTGTTCTGTTGCCATGATGGCACTTCTGATCTATTTTCGGCTTGCAGCGGCTCATTATCTTAATACATAATATAATTTAAGAAAAGTTTACCACGAAACCTAAATAATGTCTTACCTTTACCGGAGATTCCCATATAAACTGATACATTGTCGTTTGTATACGGCGGATAATGTTGTTGTCGGGGTTTTTTAGGTTTAGGGTTTTCACAGATATATTTAATTTTTTTTCCTCTAGATTGAGGAAATACACTTTCGAATATAATTGATTTTTCTTTAATTACAGGGGGTTTTGATCGCGTTACAGTAGGTTTAGATTTTTGTATTAATTTTGCACCTGTAAAGCAAACTTTTGACCGATACATAACTGCAAATAGCTCGCAGTAGTATTCAGATCTTAGATAATTCGTCAGTATAAATAGTTGATTAACTTCAAAATAGTATTTAGGACAGCTAAAGTCGACATACTTTATAGAGAACTGAATCTTCATTGTACACATTTTAATAAAAATGACATTGATTTTCATATTAATAATATTTAGCTCGATTTTTTAGTGATACCTCCATTATTAACTGATAAATTACAAAAAAAAACTTGTATTATTTCATTGAGCAATACTTCATGTATCAAAATATGAAATCTAGAGTGCCCTTTACTCATCTTATACTTAATTTTCATTGTATATGTAATATAGCTTTATTATGTTTAAAATTCAATCTACTATTGCCATGAAACTATATCCATATGTTTGATAATTAAGGAAACGTAAATGTAACGTGGCTATTTTCAAAGGCGATTTTCCAGTAAATAGTACATTATTCGAAAAACTTTTCAAATACAAGTTACTGGACATTTTAATATATTTAACTTTTATTATAATAGCTTTTTCATTAACTCATGTCGTTTCCGAGATACGTAATTAACGACACAAGTAAATAAGCACCTCCGGTTGAAATATCCTATTCAAAAATAGTCCATTCTCGGGATATACAAATATATAATTCAAAACAGCATAATTGTATGCGGTTGAGGCTCTATAGAGATCACACACACACGCAGACATCATTCAGACAATAGTTTAATTCGATTCAGGGATGGTCAAAACGAGTCCAACAAAGTAAAAACATCGACTTCGGCTAATGGATATTTTGTGTTTGCTTTGGTTTCCTGAATATCTTGTATAATACAGAACACTCGCCTGTTATAAATGTCGGTAAAACAGGAAATCAGTGTCTTGCACCAAGTACAAGTCACAATCCCGCACTAATTCGTTGTAATGACAAATTGGTAGAAAGTATAAAATGAACCAATGCAATCTCGATCAATTTGTTGCTTTATTGGTTACGCTAAAATAATGAAGTGTTCATGAATCACTTTCCTAAGTACAACAAAATTCATAAAATAACGTGAATTTATCTAAGAGCTGAACAGTACCCGACAATTTTTACCAGGGGGTCTTTGGCAGACATTTGACATAGCCGATTCTAAAAAAGAAGCTTTGACTCGATACGGTGATACTTTCCTTGATCTTGGATCTAAAATCACATCCAAATAAGGTCGTCCACAGATATTTTGATATAGCTACTATAATAACCTGAACAAGGTGAGTGATTGGAATCTGAAAAATATCCTTGATACCTAGAAACGGTTGGGGAAAGATCTATCGTTGATCTAGAATGTGGACTATATAATGAGTGATCGGTGTTTAAAAATGTTTTTCTACTAAAATCTGAGATTGCAACTAGACTGTCAATTCCTGAACAAGATACTGCCTTACATAAATCTAAGTCACTTGTTTGCGGTTCTTCAGCAGCAGCCTCTCCGCTAAAGTAACAGCGAATTGTTTCCAAGCCTAAGAGTAATGTTTCATCAGCCGTTGGTCCAAATGTATCTCGATAATAACTGCAATGTGCTTCATCCTCAAATTTTACTTTTCCAGCTGAAATACGGAAATAAAAGCATAAGTATAAAATTAGTATATTAATTTGTAACCGAATTATATTATTGGAGTAATAAAATAGTGAATAGATATTTTCTTGGAATTTCTCATTTAGTAGACTGAAATTAGTAATTGTGTAGTGATGCACTAGAAATGCATCAAAAGAGCACACCAGTTCTAATTTACTAATTTTCAACTCAGTTTAGAATATAAGAAGAAATAAACACAAAATATCCAACTTGCCGGTTGCATCACATTTCATTAATAATATAATGAAAATACACTGTACAAAAATTAGTTATATTGCCTGGTTCTAGACGGCACATTTTACGAAATTATTTATCTAAATCTTAATACATAAGAAATTGATAGAGACCTCGAGTTTGACATACCTTTATCGGCACTGTAGCCACCGGCCCCTTTTCCAAGGTTCGTTTTACTTCCACCAGCTGTAAGTCTGTTCGTTCTGTGTGACTTGTAATTACTAGAATGTTTTGCATGGTCCTCACGATAATTAACCACACTATTCGAGCTTCTACAGGACACGTTTAGTAAATTTCTGTTAAAACTGTATTCTTCTGAACCTAAATATATACAAAAGTAATATATAAGTATAGTATCATCCAGTGATACAATTTTATATCCCCAATTTGACGAAAATACATTCATTTATAAATTTAAACATTGACAGGGAAAATATTGACAGTTTAGCTAATATAAATGCATTTGTTTCTAGAATGACAAAGGATATTTGACGTTTGCAATTTTACCAACCTGGACATGAGCTTGGTGGTAAATTTGGCGAGTCAACTTTCTTGGCTGTTTTCCTGAATTTTCTATCTGATTTCTGTTTTTTGCACGCGAACGCAGCTTTCAATTTTTTCCCAACCATTGTGTATCAAAGGATATAATTTTGATGAAGTCGCAAATGTGCTAAACTTTCTTACATGAATTTTTAAATAATTTACAATTTTCGATTATTTCCTTGGTAACAAAAATGTACCTAAACAATGAAGACATTTGTTATTTCCTTCGAAGAAGTCTTAAAAATGTATTGTAATCATGAAATCGAGATTCTAACGGAAATACAAGTTTTGAGGTTTTTTGTCTATTTTCGAGATATATTTGAAGAGTTAAAAATACCAAAATTTGTTATTACTTGAAATGTTTTCCATTAAAAATGTTCAATTTATTTGAAAATCATTTTTGTTGGCAATTTTATAGGTTCATGAGTACGAATTTACCAAATGACTCATGATAATCGCAGTATCAACAAATAGCTACATTTAAAACAAAAATAAAACAATTTATGAAAGATCGAAATAGCTGCACTTTTCTAGTAATAAAATAACATATACATACAACAAAGTTTCTAAGCTTTCTTTGTTTATACAAACGAGAAAGTCCAGTGTACGAAATTCCAAATTAATCTAAATACAATTCTATGGTCATATTTGGCGCGAGTTGTAGAATACCATCTAGTGCGCGGATTCCAAATTATGTTGAATTGAAATCAATATATTCTACATCAATCTCTTCCCTTATGCCGAGAAAGGTTGTCAGGCAGTTTGCCTTTTAAAAAATAGATGGCATTCTAGTTTAAAATATACTGATTCTTTTTCTTTTTTTATACAGTATAGTAATCATCTGTATGTTTCTGTGTCAATACATGATTTAGAATTAATCCCGTTAAAGGACAATTTATGCATCTTTACACTTAAGTCTATTCGAGATATTGCAGAAATATAGCAAGAGTAAATTGTTATTTCCAGTTAAGATATTATTTTCAGTAATAAGAGGTGCACATTTGGGCTACAAGTTTTAAGCATAATATTTTACCTTCAATAGTTTTGACTCTAGAACTTACACACATACACACAGATGTCATTTCGAAAATCCAAATGTGAATTTCCTTTAAACTCAGACAGGGAGCCGAAGATATTACATTTACATGGATTTTTTAAACGCATTTATAAATAATTATTTTGAATAAAATAATTAAATATCATTATTTAATCCTAAGTTATAATATAATGAACACTTTCTGTAGATTTGTGAATAGTTACATATATCTGTTCGGAATTTTTTTACATGGAACAATGGTTAAAATTTTCCCTTATATGCTGGTACAGAATAGTTCAAGTAAGGACCGCTATTTAAATATAACGTCGCTTAGTTATCGTTTTTCTCGTCTTTTGCTAATAATACAGAATAGGAGACAAATTTTGAATGTACTCCAAATTGTTCAAAATATATCTTAAATTTTTTATTTTGATACTTTTAATATGCTCTGTTAATAGAAATTCACGTAGACTTCAAACTGTGCTTGCAAATTGCAATTAAGATTTCACAAACTCATTGTTCAAAATAATCAAAGAGACAAAGTTGTATTTAGGTTTAAATGTTTAAAGAATTAAATATATTTTCGGCTTCTAATTGAATTCAAATAGAGAATGAATATTTTAGGAATTCTTCTTATAGATTTGATTTGGTTCAAGGTCAAAGAGAAAAAGTTGTATTTATGTTTAAATTTGCACAGGTTACAACGCTAGAACGGTAGGGGAATACCTAAGGTGGAAGATAGAATATTGAAGCATGAGTGGGAGAAGTAAAAGGGAGTAGCAGTGATTTAATGAGAGGATTAATGCAGATTAAATCAGACTCCTGGGATCTAATTACGGCCGTTACACTGAATACCACTTGAATGGCGAAACATGCAGAATGCGATTCGTAATCCTTTCCTGTTAATAGTTTTGTTGTGCAACATTTACATTGTTTTCACTGAAATCGATAAGGATTTGGCGTTTTATATTTTTTATCACATTACATCAAATTAGACAAGAATCGAGGGAAGGCCACTCTAGCTGTCTAAATTTTAATTTTAATTTAAGGCCGACAGTAAGCTGAAGGCATAGGTACCTGCTCCTATGAATGCTGGTATCAGAATAGTTTTCTATTTGAACATAGGGTTAATTAAATTTTGAATAAATCTAAATGATGAAGTGTCTGATAAGGGATGCCGCTTCGTTTAGGGCAGAGTTTGGAATGGCAAGTGCGGAGGTGGCAATAGGTAATGTCAGTTTGTAGCAATTCATGTGGAAATGAAGGCGGAGCGTGCGCTTTCGCGTCCTACCCCTATCTAGGACGCCACCCACTGTACATATTCATCGGTGGTCTCGGGCTACACAATTTATATCACTGAATTAGAGTTCAAACGCATACACATTCACGACACTCAATTTATTGATTTGACGTATAAAAATGTTACAGTAGGCTGTTAATAGGGACACTGAAAATACAAATAGTTATATACTTCCTAGATAAACATGACGAATAGTTGAATTATTACTATATAACCTAAATAATAAAAGGAGCTAAAATTAAAATAGTTTTCAATATTTTGGTAACCCTCACAGTATATGTAAACAGACAGAGTAGTAAAATAAATAAAATTAACCTAACCAGTATTACTATACGCTGACGGTGTCTTATTTCAAGAATGAATCAGAAGAAAATCCAGCGTTAAGCATCAATTCTGTCTGCACTTTAGCCCCCAGAGACTTCGGATTTACGTCTTACTAAACTGTCAACACTTAGCTCTTTATCATTTGTCAAATAGCGATTCTATCTACTTATCTTGTTTTAGTAAAAATAATGGAGTCACCCTTTCAATATTATTATCTATCGATTTGTTTCAGACTCTCCAAAGGAATTAAAATTATGTGGATATAGTACATACAATAAATATAATAAGTAAACAAACATTTATTTAAATTCAATTTAACCTAATCAATAGTAGTATTAACAAGCTCCATCTCGGAGTTACTTCGCGCATGGTTGTGGAAACTAACTGTAGCAGTTCTTCGATTCTTTTTATATAACATAAAAAATATATAAGTAATAAACACTAGCATTAACGACATAATAACTAACAAAATCAACAAAATAACATTGTTCTTATAAGACAAATCACCCGAATTAGCTTTGGAATCTATTGCCTCAGCTGTATTATTTACGTAGTTCTCAGAGCACACAACACCATGGATATTTTCTTGATCAAAATCAGCTGTTTCTTCCCGAACGAATCGCATATGACGCTTTGAGAAAAAGTGTAACATATCCAATAAAAAATCACAATGCCAGTTATTATCGTTTATAAAAAAACTGGACAAGAATGGATTTCGATTTCTAAGTAATTCATAATTGATCTTCTCCAACGAATTTGATTGCACATCTACGATATGTAATCGTTCTAATGGGAACAACGTAGACATTTTCAATTCCAATATACTGTTGTGCGATAAATTTAAACTATTAAGGTTTACAATTCCTGAAAACACTCCAGGTTGGAATTTTTCTATCGCATTATACTCCAACCGTAATGCTTTTAATGATTTGAGATCTTTAAAGACTGCCATTGGAAGATTTGATAATAAATTATTATCTAAGTGAAGTGTCAGTAAGTTTTTTAATCCATAAAAAGTACCTTCATATCTTGGTTTGATAGTTGGAGCAGTAAGTGTATCAATTTTATTACTACCTAAAAATAATTCTTGAAGTTTTTCCAGACCTTGGAATGCGTTTGGTTGAATTTCTGCAATTTGATTCCCTGTTAAGTTGAGGGTCGTTAACTGTATTAAACCAGGAAATTGGTTCACTGCTAGTTGAACGAACTTATTCAAATCCAAAAATAGTGACTCCAGTATTGGAGTATCGTCAAATACACCAGTATCAATGTGATTAATAAAGTTATGAGAAAGGCTTAGAGTAGTTAAGTTTCCTAAACCTTGTAGCATACCTTTCTTCAAAATTGTCAACTTATTACGATCCATTGAAAGAAACTGAAGACCTTTGTTGTTATAGAAAGACCCAATCTCTATGATATCAATCTGATTATCACTTAGCTCCAATATATACATTTCAGAAGTAGCTCGGAACATGCCCCTCTTCAAATGCGTGAGATTATTCTTCTGAAGATACAACATATTCAAGTTTTCTAAATCTGCAAATGTATCTACATCAAGGTTCTGGATATTGCTCCCTTCAAAATTCAAGTATCGAATACTAGTTACATTTCTGAAACTTGTTTTATGGATTATTTGTAGTTTATTATTTTCTAAATGCAATCCAGATAATGATACAAGGTTCATGAATGCGTTATCTTTAATTTCTGTTAGGGAATTGTTGCGCAGGTCCAATTCTTGCAAGGTTTTCAAGTTGGAAAACAAATTTGAATTTATTACACTGATTTTGTTCCCTGATAGATTAATTGCAGATATATTTTTTAGATGCTTGAATAAATTTTCATTGATTGATTTGATTTGGTTCTCTGATAAATCAATGAATTGCAGTTCAGTATTCTTCTCGAACATACCATCTGATAAATCATTTAGTTGGTTTGAACTCAAATCTAGTGAAATTAAATTCGGTATATGTGTAAATGTTTTATCTTCAATTAGTCGAAGTTCATTCTTGTTTAGTCGAATGACTGTTAGCTTTGGATTGTTGAGGAAACTGTTCGAAAGAAGTGTCGTAATTTTGTTATCATTCAAATATAATCTTTCTATATTTGATCCAAAAGAATTCTCATCTATTTGATATATACCACAATCAGCTAAATCTAATATTTGTAAATTTGGGTTAGGAATGAAGTTATGTTTTAAAACTTTCATTAACTTGTTTTTGTTCAAAACTAATCTTTCTAATGCAGGTAACATATCGAAATAGTAAGTTTCCATGTTAGTCAAGCTGTTATTAGATAAATCTAATATCTTTAAATTAGTTTGACTGACGAATAAGTTTCGTTGAAGATAAGCAATTTTATTTGAGCTTAAGTTCAAGCGAGTTAAATTTGAAAGATTTATAAATGCGTCCATTTCGATTGACTCGATTTTATTATTAGCTATTTGTAAAGTTTCTAAACTAGGGATATTTTGAAACATCTCAGTTTCGATAGATTTTAAATTATTAAAACTTAAATTCAATTCTAGCAATTCACTCATATCGAATGCACCATCCTCAATTTTCTCTATTTGATTATTAGTAATAAGCAAATGCTTCAAGATGGAATTGACGAACACATCTTTTTCTAAGGTTATTAGCTGATTGTGGGAAAGGTCCATGTAACGGAGATATGTGAAATTATCAAAAAGTAACGGCTCGATGGTTTCTAAACGGACATTCTTTATTGTTAAGGATATAAATTTGTCTGGATTCCGAGATGAGAATACTGTTGGGAAGAACTCTTTGTTTAATTTCTCGATGAATGTTTCTTCGATTGTAACGTTCGTTGGGGCGGAGAGTCGATAGTCGTAGTATGATAGTTGACGCATAAATCCCGTGCAATAGATCATTCTGTATGGATTATTTGTTGTTGCGTCGCTGTCGAAACTGTCCCCGAACAGAGGCATTGACGGTCTGGTGATCCGGCATATAGAAACTGCGTTTGGAATGATTTGCATTACCAATAATAATATCCATAATATTGGTTTTAAACTAGCCATATTCAGCTGAAACAAGAACAATTCAATTAGCTACTTGAAATCTTTCGGTAAATTTATACGAATATCTTCATGCATTTACGTTATCTGATAACTATTGCCAGACATTTTAAGTTTCATACAAAACAGATTAACATTTAAAATAGCAAGCATAAAGTAAAGGCAACAATACCTTTTTTTTTATTTATTTATTTTTTTATTTATGTAGATAATATATACATATATAACCACTGGTATTTATTAAGAAGAAAACCTATTAATACCACTGATATTTTAAGATGATAAAATTGTGAGCAATTGTTATTGTTTGACTGACATATTTGGAATACAAAATTGATAACAACAATAGGTACTATTATATATTTTTCATATTGGTATCCCAATGGCCTTATGAAATTAATAAATATTAAAAATTTTAACTCAAAAATTTGCTCAAAATTGTAAGAACTTTTATATGTATAACATTTTTTCAAATCATTTAAATTTGAATATGCCAAGCATCGCATACATATCTGCAAGCTGAAGGCATAGGTGGATTTTTGTATAGCCTTTAGGTTCATAGCTTTAAAAAATTTAGTAAACATAAAATGCCTTATAGAATTATTTGTAAAAGTATTTGACAATTTCAAAATTTCGAGTCACTTGTGCAGGACTTGTCTGGCTAACATCATATTAATAACACAAAATTACAAAATTTCCTAACTGGTTACATAAATAGTTACTAATCGACCTAGTCTAAATTCAATTATTTATAGAAAAACAATTCATTTTAACTAATTCGCATAATAATTATAGATTATCCACTTATAGTTATTGCACAGTTTCATTTTCGTATGTCTCGAACAAATAATCAGTATTGAATGAGTAATATATAAGATTAAATGAGCTGTAGGCACTTGTTGAAACATGATTAAATTAATTTTGAAACCAACCAACTGTGTTTTTATTCAATTATTCCTTATTGAGTAATATATATTTGAAATTGATTAGGTTAAAAGATCAACGATTTATAAAATGTTTTTCTGAATTTGGAATATCAAAGTCAATATATACGTATATTAAATTTATAATTTTTTTTCTTGAACAAAGTGCAATATGGAAGGTTCAATCTTTTAGAGTCCTTTAACTCCAGAAGCAAAAAAGTCTAATTTTTTTAAATCGTACCACTATAGAACCGCGCATAGAAAATATGATTGAATATATTAATAATAATAAACTTTATTTCCTAACAATCTACACAGATGTACGGAAAACTATGAAAAATCATATACATTTAATACAAATTATATTAATATTATTGATAATTAATTCCCAAATAATTATATTTAGAATACAGTCATTAGTAATTAGCAATAGTCGCAGAACAGTAATATTATTAAAATTAGATAAATACACAATTCATCGCAGTTAACTATGAGTATATTAAATACATTTTAAAATTTAAAATAAATAAATTATAAATTTGAGTAAATACCTGTTCTGTTTCTTCATACAAGTATAAATTTTCAATTTGTTTCAAATCGATGAAACAATTCTATTAAGATCACTAAGGACCACGTTAACATCGAATTAGTATCAGAAACAGACTGCTTATACATAAGGTCATGAATGCAAAACTTATTGAAATACGATAAGAACGTAAATAGTATTATCGGATACACTCTGACCTGTTCCGAAAGAACAAACAAAATGTTTTGGATAATCTTCACGAAATTATCTAGCCAACATACAAACATTACTCTTCTTAAAATTTTACAGTTGTTTCATTATTTTGTTAAACATATCAACACATTTTTCCAACATTATAATAGATTTGTTTTTGTCTCTTAGTAATAAATGATTTTTTATTAAAATATTTATATGATTCACTGGTAATTCCATCAATTAATTAAAAAGTTTAATTTATTTAAAATATATTTACGCCTTTGTAGCAATTAAAAACAATAATTCTCATACGCATTTATAAAATTAAGTATTGTGATTACAAAAAAAAAATTGGATACTTCTTCACTCAATTCTTGAGAATTTTACAAATAAATTTAAGATAATTTATATCGACGAAATTTCTATATAATGTGAACTTAAAGGCTATAAAAAATTAATTTAAAATATTCTTATTTTCTATTTCAATATATCTTTCTTAATTATATCAAAAAATCTTCAAAAAATTACAAAACATTTTCAACATTTATTACTCGTAGGTTAGAAAAGAATTATTATAAATAATAATAATATTGAAATTAAAAATGTTTGAATGTTCAGATGATTGCAACAATAAATTGTTTATTATAACTAGGTTTTCCTTCTTAAAACATCAGTAGTTAAATTAAATAATCCTTCAAATAAAATATTCGGCCAGCTTATGGCATTGGTACAGGCACCTATGCTTGTTTATCTTTAAGATAATTTTTTTTAATTAGAATATTTAGTTACAACATTGATTACTGTTCTTAAAATTGTAAAATTATTTTGCAGTAGGTTCTCGGTAAGATTAAATTTTATATTAGAATTTTCTTGTTTTTTATTGTTATTTTGTAATAAAAATTTGTTGATTGTATAGTAAATATATAGTTTGGTTGATATTAAAAGAACGTGTGGAAATTTGTATGTATAACGTATTTCCTATCTGTATTATAGCGAATAGTCAATGGTCACGCAGCCCTCTTTGAGAAGCAGAGAAAACAGTTGAACCGGAAAAACTTCATTTCGCGCAAGCATCCCCGTGAAATATACGGAACGGATGCTGAGACACGTGTCCCATATTGCCATCTCTCTTGCACCCACAACCCCATATCAATCACGTTGAATAAATGTCTATAGTGTTACTTTATAATTAAAAATAGACGGTACCCCATATTGTCATGTAGAACCATGTATATTTCTATGTTTGCTGGGGCAAATATGATTTTTACATGATTCTTACAGTGTAATTATACAAATAAGTCTGCAGTGCCGTCTACAGGAATATTTTGTATAAATTACCAAAGAATATGCATTGATATTTGGTTCTATATTTATATTAATTTATTACAAATAGAGAAAGAACGAACATTTATAATATTCCTTTCGTATTGCAATTATTACGAAACAATTTCGTATATAAGTTACAATGAATACTATTTATATATTTATAAATTTCAAAAGAGTTCAAGAATATTTGTTCAATTTCTTTTCTTATTGAAGTAAAATTGCACGTTGTGAAATAAAAACGTTTTTTCTCTTTCAACCCTTCCTTTAAATCAATCACAACTGATTTTGTCATTTAATCATATCTTATACTTAGTTCCACTATATATGTAATATAATTTTATTATGTTTTAAATTAATTCCATCATTACCATAAAATAATAACGTAAATATAATACAGCGATTTTCAACAGTAAATAGTAAAATTTTTAATCTATTTTTCGTACTAAAGTTGTTACACATTTTAATATCTTAACTATTATAAAATACACTTATCTCTGGTTCTTTTCGAGATGAGAAAAAATAACACAAGTAAACTTGCAACTCCGGTTAAATTATCTCTTTCAAGAATAGGAGGATTTACAAAACATAAATTCAAATCAATATATTTTTATGTTCAACGAGATTGACTATATAGCGTTCAAAAGCAAACTTACACACACGCACACAGACACATAGACATGCAGACATACAGACGTAAAAGAAAAGTAGTCGAAATTAATTCAGGGACTCCCAAAAGTGAAGAAATTTGGAAGTTTTTTTATTTATTGGACTAGTGTATTTTCTTGACTGGATGTTTTGATGAAGGAAAAAAAAACGAGATTCATGGGAAAAGCAGTCGTTTTTTAATAATTATTTTTATTTATTAGGTTAATTATAATTAGTTATTAAAAAAACGACAGCATTCCCCAAGAATCTAGATTATTTTTTCCTCAAAAATTTAGGTCTAATGAACGAATGTCATTGCACTAAAAATAAAAGTTTTATTTCATTTTCAGAATTTGGGGGATATTAAATAAAAATCTGAGCAAATAAATCTATTCTGAGAATAATTCAGAAGAACGAACAAATACTATAAGTCAATTATGCATACTCTCCGCCGAGTTAATACGCTCTTCATGAGAGTAATGAGTAATTAACATGTATGACATAATAATAAAAATAATTTAAATTCAGGTTATTGCTTATTGTAGATAAATGATAATTTTAGGTTGTTCTAATAATATATATACGTTAATGAGAATCCAGTTTAGAGCATGGATCGACAATGCCAAAAGGTGGTGGGTGGCTAACATGACAGTTTGGCGCACGGCGCTTTGCCTGAAGAGCGGCGAGGGACGCCGACGCCACGGTCTCCCGGGGGAATCAATACTGGAATCCTCTCTGGACGAGTACCTACTGTACGTACACACGTAACTAGGATAACTATACTCTTGTCATCGCACCAAATGATATCGCTTTATAAATAGAACACGCCGATCAGCAGTAACTAATTGGTATCGGTTTTGTGCGTATATTCTATTTTTAAAATTATACATTATTCAGCGGATATTACTTATACGATGCATCTATTCAAAATGGCCTAATATTTACAGCGAATCTTCGACTTTTATAAGAATTAATATTTCTCCAAGTTCTGCATTTTGGCATATAAACTATACAAATCTTTAAAACTAGATTGAATGGTTTGAAATACGTAATTTTTATTAGACAAATTAAAAATTCCAGTGAAATTCCACAGGTAATGGTGAGTGATGTGTACCAAGGGATTCGTTTTACGCCTCGTTGCACCTGTAGACTAGTTGCTAGGTGACGCTGCTCCAAATATCGTTTAAATAAAACGGAACAGTCAACCGGAAACTGTTTGTTGCACATCCTTCATTAAATAAAGTCCAATATATTGCCTTTAAATAAGTAAATTCGAACTTATTTATTGAAGGTTGTAATAAATATCCATCAGTTAGAACAGATGAATACTAGTATTTCTGGAGATGCAAGATTATGTATGTTAAACAACGGCGTGTTGGTGCCGTATGGGAGTGAATGTTGGGTATGGAAGACGAAGCATAAAAGTAGCGAGAGAAATTGGTGGTGTTACAGGAAGAGACCGAAAGAGTGTATGAGAAGTGCGATATTAAGGGAAATCGATCGGTAAAACAGTGAACGACATATACATATGTATATCAGTTGATAGTAAAACTTGTCAAGTTTAATGAGAAATTTCAAGTTCAATGTAGGTTTCACGCGAGCCAAAATAAAAGGCCCATTCATTTGAAAATCGGCGAAAAATGATGAGTCTGCTTAAATTCTCCCCTATCGCCGTTCTGGGTACTTTAGCTTTTAGATTAACTCTTGAAAAATGTACCCCTTCCACCACCACCGTTCAGATTACAGATTCAAATCTGTCTCTTTCTATGCGATTACTGCAAATGGACTGCTGTCTCTTTCTGCTATCAGAAACGGTTTTGCAATCATCGTATATTTCTACTTATTCATATTTTTGACATGTTTCAAAATATACATACATTTTGTACGTTTTTATTTGTGTTACAGAACAACTTATGCTCCAATGATTTGTGCATATATTTCAATGCACAATTTCAATTGCTATCAATTCTTAATAAAATACATTTTTACAATTCCCTTAAGAGGGGAACCTGGTTTGCAACACGACGTTTTCGGATTTTTTGGTCGTACAACGCACCGATGCGTCCAGCTCGCCTTTAGATAAGATATGCGTTGTGACCTGTATGCGTTATGGCCTATTGGTTAACAATTTGAAAAAAACGTTATAAATATAAAACGTCTTACAATTATATTTAGATAACTTTGATAAAAAGAAAATTGTTGTATATTTTAAAATTATAATATTTAATAATTTGTTTCGGGCATTGAGTTAAGAATATGAAAAATTCATGAAGACATAAAATATCTTAGAATCGCTAGTAAAAATTTTGAGTGTTTGATTTTTATAAGGGCAGTATATATGGGGGCTCCAAATTTTGGGGCCCTATAGCTCTGGAAGTATACGGGCGATTGAATTTAAACTGCAAGCGGATTTAAATGGGATCCCAAATAATATGTGTATTAAATTTGATGTGAATCGCTCCGGTACCTTCAGAGGAGTAGAGGGCACAAATTTGGTCTTACGACCGAGCGACGACTAACATCTAAGTATATGAGTTATATATACTTTTGAAATCAGAGAGACGAGTGATCATAAAGATTTTTATAATATGAATAATACTACAGATAAAATCTTAAAAGTCTGTGCATTTATTTTACCTTAAAAAATCAAATCTCAAAACTCGTTAACTCTTTCGTATTACAAACCAGGTTCTCCCCTTTAGAGCATAGAAAAACAATGTTTGTCAGCAATATTCATCTATTTAAATATCTTACAATGCAAAAATAATTAAAAATACTTCCTTGGACGAAACGAAAATATTGTAATATTGCAAAATTCAGTAGATATGTTCGTGTCCAAATTTATTAATAATTAACTTTCTTCTGATATAATTTCTAGAGGATGTCTAGGTCTGACAAGGAGCATCTCTACAAAATTTCACAGAATTTAATTATACTAGTATTATATGTAAAGGATACACAGCAAAGCAAATGTGTTTGTGGTGTCGAGCGAAGGGATGTGACAACCGACCGCGCACAGACACCGGGAATCTCCAGTGATCAGTGATGAACCCCTGCTGTTCTCGCTTACATCCCCAGCGTAAACTAGGAGTTGGCAGGAGTGTAACCGTGTGGAAATCATCGCCACCGATAAGTCACATTATGACTTCATACAACAACAATCGTAATAGGGTAATGCGTGTTATATTTTGCCAATAGCAACAAAAATATCAGTGGGTTTAAAATATTTCTTTTTAATGATTAAATATGAATTATTATGAATATAAATAAAGAACGCAATTCCTACAAATTTATTCTTCTATTTTGAAGTAAAATTTGATTTAAACTAACTAATTCTCATAAAACACCTTGGAGATATAACGCTATCTAACACCAACACTAGTTTTCCCATGATTATGTACATATGCAAATATATTTTAATCAATATAAATTCGTGGAATGAATGTTATAAATTCATTTCACTGCGCCAATCTTTTATAGTGATAATGCGTGACATCACCGCTCGTCCTTTGTAGCATAAAACGGATGAATATATCCTACATTACGGAATATATAATTAGTGTTAAAAATATTGATTACGACATGTAAAACCACGTAATGAAAACAACCAATGGTGCGCTTACTTCAAAGCTTTCATATGATTGGTTGGAATATTAATTAAATATTATTTTAATTATGTTTGCAATTACTACATGAATTTGAAATTATATTAAAATTATTATGGATATAGCAATTTTTAGCTCGTGGTACGAAGTACCGAAGAAGCTAAAGCAATCGTGTGTCTGTAGCACTCTTGGATCAAAAAATTTCCTTTACAAAAAGTGTTTGTCTAGTCGCCCTAAATCCAAAAATATATATAACTTATATACTTAGATGTTAGTCGTCGCTCGCTCGTAAGACCAAATTTGTGCCCTCCACTCCTCCTCTGAAGGTACCAAAGCGATTCACACCAAATTTGGTACACATATTATTTGGCATCACATTTGAATCTCCTTGCAGTTTAAATCCAATCGCCTGTATACTTCCAGAGTTATAGGGTCCCAAAATTTAGAGCCCCCCTTAATACTGCCCTTATAAAAATAATAAAAACACCTAAAATTTTTACTAAAAATTCTAAGATATTTTATATCAACAAGATTTTTTCATATTGTTAACCCAAAGGCCATAATAAATTATTAAATATTATAATTTCGAATTTTCAAATATGCACTAAATTTCTTTTTTATTGCTGTAATCTAAAAATACTGTAACACATTTTATATCTATAACATTTATTCAAATTGTTAACCAAAGGGGCATAATAATTAAAAACTGCTGCTCACATCGCATATATTATACTTAGAAGGCGAGCTAAACGCATCGGTGCGTTGTACGTACCGAATCTTGTTATTGTTATTATAGGAAACAAAAAGTATCATATTAATGATACAAGCATAGATGCAGCTATGCCTTCAGCTTGTCAAACAGAAAAATAGTATTATTATATAAATTGTATGCAGTATTTATTGAACTATTAATATAATTTTAATTAAATTAACTTTTGTTTAAAAATACGCATGTACATGTATTATCAATAATTAATAACAAATATATCACTTAGAATTCTTTATCTCGTGTTAGTCTCTGACTAGTACTGGAATAGGTCACTGGTCTGTGGTCTCTGACACAGACACACATAAGCCGAGATTACATTCGGGAAAAATGCTTCCCATTATCTAAACATTCATTTAAAATAAATTAAACGTACATAACATCTAACAAACGGAAAATTCGTAGAAGAGATTTCATATCTGTTGTGCAAAATTTTGCAATACACTTTGTTATTTCCGTTTTATGAACCGATAATAATATATTTTTCTAACTGTCGCTCATATCTTATTAGTAATTATTGCACGTACTCCATTACATTAACTATATCTGAGATTATCTTTGGAAATGCTTCATCAAAAAATTAGCAAAATGTATGAAACTTTAAAGTTTCGAAAACAAAACATATAATATATCGGTAATAAATGGTAACTTTTTCTTTGTTTTCACTAGTTCAAAAGTGGCACTAGTTAAC
Organism: Leistus spinibarbis; assembly: GCA_933228885.1. Taxonomy (NCBI): domain Eukaryota; kingdom Metazoa; phylum Arthropoda; class Insecta; order Coleoptera; family Carabidae; genus Leistus; species Leistus spinibarbis. The sequence continues at coordinate 4,267,327 of OW121805.1, forward strand.
GAAAATATAATTCATATTTAAAGGTGATGTTATCAATATATTTTATATATATTTTGGAAGTTGATGACGTCTAAATGTATGTGTCTGTGTGTCCATGTGTGTGTAATTTGATTATAATAACAGGAGATAAATAAACCAGGAAATATCAATAACCATAATTTGACTCAACGAGGTCTGAGGGCTTTTACTTTCTTGGACGAAATCTAGAAAACACTTTAATGGGAATGTTTTTCAGCTATACTAAATTGATATTTGTATGTCTATTAGTGTCAGACGAAACAATATTGATTGTATGTTTAAATTGATTGCAATTTCTTCATAGATGCAAAATATGAACAGTAGGAGTTGATAACGATAATATAATTTATAATTAATTTAATGATCGGCTATAATAATAGTGAAATCATGAAATTTGCATACAATAACATTCTCATTACATATTAACTATTAATCTAACCTTAGCTGAGTATCCTTAGTAAACAATATATTTTGTTTTCGTTTCATCTTCAACGTATAATTAACTTGTCAATCAATTATGTATTGATTGATTAGTTAGAAAAATGTATTAACGTAGACAATATTGTTTCAAAACAAATTTTAATGAAATAACCATCAGGTACGTCTAGTTAGAAGTAATGCCGCTACGCTATGGCCTATTTCTGATGGCGGCGCCACCAACAACTTCAAATATTCAACCAACCAGTATTAGAAAACAGTTATTTTTACGCTACAATCTAAGATAATCTGTCGAATAATGACTGTTTATTGAATATAAAGACTGAACTATGTGTTAATAGGTAAAACTCCTGCATATTTTGTGATAAATAATGGTTAGGTTGAAGAAAAGTGAATCCTAAGAGTCGTAGACAAATTTATCGATAGTTCGATATATGTCTTCGCCGTCTGGTTTAATTCTGTGTGTATTTAAATTCTCGTCGCGTACCTGGCAGAGATTTGTTTCAATTTTCTCAGCTCTGGCTCTCACCGGAATAATGAAATATGTTTAGAACGTGTAAGTTTCTTTCTATAAGCCGTATAATGCGTCCAAGTAGCCGTATCCCCGTTGGGCACAATCAGTTAATAAGATCAGCAAAACAATATATATATTTTGTTGGATTCAAAATGGCCGACATGGCAGACTACCAGTTTGAAATTTTTTTTTGTCGACAGATAGAAACAATATATATGTATTGGTGACGAGGTGACTCCGGGTGTTCCGCCCCTAAAATTCCGGGTGATGCGGTGATTGGTCGCGTAGCCAGGGACTAGTGTGTTTTGGGTGAGTTTCGACGTGATGCTACTGTAGCGAGCAGCCAATGAGAATGGTTGTGGTGGCGGCGGCGCCAGGCGTCGCTACAGAGACGTCGCGTCGCACGGGGCACTACGCCGTGCGGCGGTTTCGCGGATTGCTCCGGCAAACGTACCCGGGACTGCTACTGCTGCTAGTCGACTTCACAACCTCCGGTAAATCATAATTTTACTCTTTTTATTTTTTATTTTAAACTATTACAAACAAAGAAGAATAGGCATGGAGTGAAATTGGTAAATTTTAAATATAATAATTTTTTTTTTAATAATCTATATAATTCATATTTGTATGTAGAACAAATTAAAAAATATAATTTTAAAATATTTGAAACTCACTATATAATTTTCAAACTGGAACAATTTCACCCCAGGCCTATCAACCTCACCCTTATATCTATAGATAAATCAACTTCAGCTTAAATGAATTATTATCAATAAAATATTTTTATGTATGAAAATCTTTAATAATTCCATAGTTTGTGTGTATAATAATTATAAAGTAATCCTTCAAGATAAAATAATGTTAAATAAAATTTAAAAAGAAATCATTTCCCGCTCCTTAATACAGAAAGAACCGTATTGATATATTTTTATTTAATACTTTGTCATTTATATATTTATATTTATTGGAAAAATATTCTACGTTCAAATATATTATATATTATAAGAATAAAAATAATAAATTCTATTGGTTTGTGTTACAGACGATGAAGGATTAAACTGGAACCAAGGAAATGTCTTCACGGAGCGTCACCTGATCGTAGTTATCCTCCGGTTCCGTAATCCGGATTAAGGCCTTATCATGCCTGGATTTTCGGCCCTCGGCAGTATCAAAGAGAAGACTTCAGGAGCAATCGGAGGATCGTGAGTAGCATTTTCAATTTATAACTCAAACACATTTTCTTTTTGTATTTATACTTTGTATAATACATACTAGCGAAAAGGATCAATCTGTGCCGCAGGCGATTTTTTTTTAAGAAAAAAGCTAAACAGTAGGAAATTGGCTCCAATTTGGAATAGCGTCGATTAAGTTCATTCAAGCTCATGAGTAAAATATATTATTTACTATGAGAAATACAAAATTTTAAAATCCAGGCTCTAAAAACAAGCAAAAATCCTAATTAATAATTTCTGTCAAATTTATAACCAATATTGTTAATCAGAGAACGTTATTAGCTGGTAAATTTCCTATATTGATTATATGAAAATTCGAGGAATCGTTATAAAGTGATGAAAAAATATGATTTTCCGAATTAAAATATCAACTATTTGTATACGATAGCTATAAAAGAGTATATTACTTTATTACTAATATAAATACTTCGAACGATGGTCACTAATGATCTTAGAAAAAAAAAAAAAAAAAAATTAATAAATGTATAGCTATCTTAAATAAACTTTGTACTTATGTATGTTTAATTCTTTACTTAATATTAATTCTAATTGGAGCCGAAATATATAGAACTAAGCATATTTATACAGTACTTCTAATAATTATAAATGTATAAGAATATAACTCCAACATTTTATTAGATATATATATATATATATATATATATATATATATATATATATATATATATATATATATATATATATATATTTATTATATCATAAAAACAGCTAAATAAATTTTATAGAGATATCTGGATCATTACGAGAACGTCTTTTTCCTACAATATTTGTCCGTTCTAATATTTTTTTAATTGCTGCTCATATTAATATTTTATATTATAATATATATTTATATATATATATATATATATATATATATATATATATATATATATATATATTTATATATATATATATATATATATATATATATATATATATATATATATATATATATATATTTATATATGTGTTCTAAACCACTGATCTATGAAGAATGTGAACCAACTTGATTGCTTTTGGTTTCAATCAAATTAATTTTTTTGCGAAGAACTTTGACATACTCAAAAAGAAACCATACGGGGAGGCCTTCGCTTTTTGGAGCACTCATATTAATATGTATACCAATTTTGGTTAAGAATTGGCCTAGTACATTCAGGAGATAACAGCTGTAGCTGGTGTATTGAATCATCCCCTCCCTGGGTCTTAGTATTTTCTAAAAAACTGGACAAAATTGATATAAATGTTGGCGGGTAATAAAACGGGACTAGGCAGTTGATATAAGCGTGGTAAGTGAGCGCGCCGATGTAAGCCTTATCCCTCTTTACTGTTCACTGGGTTTCTCTGATAACGCCAGACATAATCCAGGATTTATGTTATTTCTACATTCGCTCCCCGGCTACAACATGACTGATTCGCATCGATAGCAAATATTGTATTAGCAGTATTAGTATCGCAACTGCCTGATACAAAACATAGTTCAACTAAAATCAGTGTATTCCAGGAATTAAAATACCCAAAAAACTACATTATTAATATTCCAAACGAGCATTTGATAAGTTATGTTCTTTGCTTCGCAATATGAAATCTCTGATGTCTGACTTCATTAGTTAACTAGTAGCGACAGAATATGAAAAAAATAATAAATAAGAAAGAGCGTTTTGTCATTCTGCGATTATACAAAGTGCAGTACTTTATCTTCCTTATATGTCATCGTTACAAGCTAACAGGCTACCAAGTTCCCCCATAACATAATTCTTCAAACCCTCGAAATAGAGATACAAAGTGTTCCGAAATAAAATCGCGACTGTCGCAAAATTCCGACGATAATAAAATTGTTTCGAATGAAATTGGATCATATATCGCTAACAATCATCTCCAATTTATATGACTCATATAAATCTTGTTTTGCACATAGTGATAGAGATACTCCAAAGTGTTGAATATAAAAAAAACTTGTATACCATCCAATTATATTTCTAAACATGAAAAGGCAAACGGCTAATTAATAATTTAATGATTAAATACATTTCTTTCTTAAATAACTTTACGAATCGATAATATTTTTGTTTGGTTTGACGACAACTTTTTAATTATACGATATATCGTAAATTCAATTATTTATACCAATTATCAACATTATATATTATATACATATAAACTCCTAAATAAATGTATGTATCCGCGGTTACTACCAGTTAACTATTGTTAAAATCGTTTAAACCACAATAAAATTTTAAAATATTATAATCTAACCTTGCCACTGGTTATTTTATTTGAAACAAGCGTCAAATTGAGTAATATTATTGTAAAATAGGCAATGAATATTTGTGCGTTCAATAATTTATTTTAATAAAAAATTAAGGCAGACAGTAAATATATAATCTTGATTTTTGAAAAGAAATAATTAAACTGTTTAAAATTTTCCTGTAGAGGTCAGCTACTAATCATGAGAATATTCTTCGAGCGCAAACAAATACAATAAGCACACCTACACAACGATTTTTATGACATTTAATTGATGTCAACGTTGCATAAATTATACATAGTTATTAATGTGCATCGATGAATTATTATTGCTTATTAATGATATATTGATTTGACGTATACGGAAATTAATGAATATCGTAAATTATTATTGTTTCTGTCAATTAAAAATAGCTTCCATTTTTTTTATAATTTATTTAAACAATTGTTATCTTGATTGAATTTTCGTCATTTTATCTATGCATAATTTAGTGGTTATAAATAAGTGTTCTTCAATAAACTAACAATAAAATATTGTTTTCTACGTAAAAGAAAAACATTTAAAAGTACTGGTGCCTGTATCAATACTTGAATTGTAAATGGTATTCATATTTACCGAACTTATATAAATAAAAATTCTTATCAATTCTATGTTTATTAAAAATGCCAAGAAATTTTGAAATTATATAAAGTTAAGCTTTTGAGAATTTTAACTTACAATTAATGGAACTCCTATGCAAAATAACAAAATACGGCTCTGTTAGAACACCAGTTTCTTCGTTTGAAAATCGTTCTTCGTGATATAATTCCCACAATTCCCAACGGGACAGTTGGTAACCCGGCGCAACAGTTACCACAATATAAACCACGATTCACAACAGTTTAGCACATATTGAATTAGATGTATTTATCTGCATACTTTAATATTTTAATGACAATAATGCAAATTTGTTACAAACTGCTTATCATCGTTTCCCTTTGATAAGCAGACAACCTCCTGATAACTATATGCGTATAAATATATATGTATGTTTCTAATCTTAGAAGTTACAACGATAATAATACCTTAGCTATTTGTTAATATCAACATGAATATCGATACAAATAAATAATGATTACTTGCATATAGATCAAATAAGGATATATCGGGAAATTTGCGGATGCTAAGTCTTGCCATGTGATAGCTTTTTGGAATTTTGTTTGACGAACCACGCAAATACATTTTCTTGAAATATTTACAACTTGTTAATTGATATTGAAACATATATTCAATTTTTCTTTGAGCCAAAATAACTATAATAATAGATTCTACAGCGGCCGAAAAGCACATACGTAAAGAAAAGTGGTTCTCGGTTACAATAATTTCTAAATCCCTAATTACAATGCTATGAAAAGGATATCGAATCAATTTTAAGATTGAGAGGAAATTATGTATTGTTAATAAGATTTGAAGTCAAGAAATAAAATTAAATAAGACTAATTAATAATAATAAATAAAAGGTTTTAAATGAGTACTGAAAGTGGTGCGTTACTTGTATGCAGAAAATATATTTACCGACACATAATATACACTATATTGTATTTGCTTCAATATAAAATTTATTGTATAAGTCACGTCGGTTATAAAAAAAGAAAAATTGTTTTAATTTGGTCCATATTAAGGATTTTTAACTCTAATTTAATTATATGGGCTTAATTATAAGTAATGTACATGGTTTCATATGAAGAAAAATATATATTTGAATATTAATTCATGTAATAATGAAAATAATACAATGTGTTATATTTAAAAGTTAGAAAAGAACAACAATTTAATAGAAATATTTAATTAAATTTCAATGACCTTGTAATCGTTATGATATTTCGGTAAGTGCCTTAACTAATAGATTGTACTTCAAACACAGAAGTTTTTCTTTTTTAGGAAAATTAACTGTACGATTTATTAAAAGAAAACTATTTGGTTTTAAACATTTCTTCAGAAAATTTTATAGTAGTTATTGTGGGAGACCTTAAAAATGTGCAATGAGCAATCTATTTAAATACAAAATAGAAGCAGTATGTAAATTAATAATCCTGATTTTTGAAGATATAAAATAAAATTCATGGAAACTGTCTTCAAATTAATTATATAAATATAAACACCTATATGTGTATGTGTAGATGAAAGAGAAACACTTTATTTACATGGTGTCTACATTAACAATAAATAGATATGAAAATTTATCACCCGGATGGGTGCCTAGTGGATTGGATTTTGTATATGATATGGGCACGTGGAGCTCCCGGGTTTACTTAGCATACATCAAAAATTACATAAAATTTACTCCGAACAGTTTGTTAATATATTAAAATAATATTCTGTAAAACCAAATGATACACAAAAAAAAAACACATTTTACGATTAAAACACATCGCGTGTTACAAGAATAATTTCAATATTATCGTGACAATATATCCTAATGGACTACATCAATAAGGTTTTCCTGATAAATATCATTTATCGCCTAAATGTTGGTAAAACTGTGTAATAAACGCATCACGATCAGTGATATCACGTTTCGAAAATGGATTTAAATTATGCGAAGACATGACATTCTGTGGACGATGCATTAGCGGGCATTACACGATAGTTCTATATACATAACCCTGGTGTTTGTAGTTATAAACCATATTCTAAAAGTTTCGTTTTTTTCTTTTTATAAACTGTAGTAAAGTGCTTTTAGTTATATAAAGTTATACGTATTCGAATTATACCGTAGGTCAGGTTTTGGTGGGAAACAAATTAATAAGTTAACCTTATAATCTCATCCGATAAAAATTTGTCCTGTGGGCAAATAACTGCGAGACGAACAGAAGAACCACATATATTGACAACACTTTATATTGGTGGAAAAATGTGCTTGTTATGAGGTGGTCTAGCGCCGCACTAAGTGGGCGATCTAGATGGCAATACCTAACGTAAGTGGGGATGTGAAATAGAGATGGAATGCATCACGTGACCAAATTACGAAATCAACCCTGTATTAGTGGCATATAAGGACGCTTAGAAACGTGCGCCGAATTATTTCCAAGCCCAGAGTAAAAGAGTCGAACACAATCAAATATCAAGAAATTTATCGATCAATTGTTTTATCAATTTGCCGTAATGAAAACTATCAATGAAATTACTTATCTGATTTAAGGTTAATATTACATTAGTCTGTAAATTATGTCAGGAGATTAACTTATCTGTGGAGACATTTACTCATTGTGCCTAGTCAGAATCCAAGGAGCCAATTATTGGGGTATCAAAACGCGTATTGAGCAACAATGCAGGTGCAACAAGTTTGAATATGTAGTTTTATTGTTGGTGACACAACTGAATACAGATGACCACGAATTAGTTAAGTGAAATAACGTTGTAGACAATAAATATGCGCGCATAAAACGTTTGTCTGCATATCGTGTTTTGCAATGCGAGGGTGTAGAATGGTAGATGAAGGGTTGGCAGCGTGAAGGGAACACCACACTCCAAATGAATATATTATCTTGTGTTAACACTCGCGATAATTGTTCCCGCAGCTGGATCTAAACCCCGGACACGTTTCAATTAAGTAAATGTTCTGCGATTTAACTATATACACTCGTTTCTACGCAAATGTCAGCAGTTTAACATTGGCTGTATTTTCATTTACATTAGAAATAATATTCATTCAAGTTTTGAATTTTCACTTTCATATACGTTATATATAACAGAAAAAATTGTAATCACAAAATAATCAACCTCGAAATATGAATGGAAAATTTTGTAATATATTTTGCACCAAAAATTTTGGAACAAATGACCTATTTTAATTTTAACATATGGCCATATATTACATTTAAAAAATGCTGTGTTACTGCAAAATTGAAAGTCTACCTCCGCCACTGGTTATTTATTAATATGCATTGAATAATCTATTCAAATACAAAATAGAAGTAATAAGAAAATGTATAATATTGATTTTTGCAGAGATATTGTTATTGATTGACTGATAACCAATTCAGAATAAAATGCTTTATATATATGGTGTATCCATGATTAGGTCTACATTTACAAACAGCTAGAGTGGCCTTTATTCTAATTTCTAGTCCTATCATCTGTATTTATGATAATGTTTTATTTTACTTTAAATTAACTCTACGATTGCTATAAAAATTAATATTGGTTGTAACTAAAGCTGCATTCACTGTGAACCAATTAGTAATTATGATTAGAAAATAACAAACAATGCATTTACAGCATCAAAATTTATTATACATTTTGTTGTCTTAAACGTTAGCATTGTAAGTCATACAACAAACTGCAATTATAATTTGTAATTTAAAAGCTTATTTACGATTTGTTTCACCTTAAAAAAACGAAATTATTAAATAACCATTTTCGAAGGTAATTGGTCAGTAAATGACGTTTTAGATAATATTGAAAAAAATAGGAGGCCATATGCAAGTTTCATTATTTTTGACACACAGACACACATTTATAATTGTTAAAATAAGGAAGATGCTATTTTTGTGGGCGCTGCTGTATGTCGTTAGGAAAAATTGTGGTTAGTAAAAAATTGGACGAGAAAAATGCATCCAAGTGCGCATAAAATATTCATGGTGTAATATATTCAAACAGAATTAATATCATAGTGGGCTGGATGCCATCTAGCGGGAAGTTGATAATGTAGAGAGTCGCAGTGGTTGATGATGACAGAAGGCCAACGTAGCAGAGCGAAAGAGCGAGCGAGCGAACGAGCGAGCGATGTGGGGAAAAGCGCAGAGAATTGCTAATACCGTAATGGGCTTTGTCTTGGTTGCTTGCGCAGTGTGCAGACGCTAATGGCCTGATTAAGAGATTGAGCAACCAGAGTAATGGACAAGCGCGCAAATTTCGTGCATCCTCAGCACAGCACTATTGTCAACTTGTCGTGCCCCATATACACACCCCTTCTTAAAACAACTGACTACACTAATCACTGTCAAAGCGCACAGTCACCAATCAACTATTTCAAATTATTGTCAAATATATCTTCATAACAAACAAATAATTGCGAATTTCAAATATAATATTAAATTGTAACCATGATACATTAAAGAAAATACAAGAATAGGTACAAGGCACCTATAGCCTATATGCCTATATATGCCTATAACTCGCTGAGCAACGGACTTCCCCCGCCTACTACACACTTGACATAAAATAGAAATTTAAAAATAATTGTCTTTAATTATTATGGCCTAAGCGTTGCAATTAATTTGTTATATTTTAGTGGAATCTTTGAAATTAAACATTATAATGTTTAATATTTTTTTATGGCCTTTGGGTTACCAATATACAAAAATCTTGTAGACATTAAATATCTTAAAATTTGTACTAAAATTTTTCAGTGTTTTAATTATTTTAATAAGGGCAGTATTAAGGAGGGCACCAAATTTTGGGGCCCTATAACTCGGAAAATATACGGGCGATTAAATTTAAACTGTGAAAGAATATAAATGGGATACCAAATAATATGTGTAGAACATTTTGTTTAAATCGCTTTGGTACCTTCAGAGGAGTACAGGTCACAAATTAGGTTATACAAGCGACGAGACAAACACTTTTTGATATGTAAATGCTTTGATACGAGAATGTTACAGACGCACAACCGATTGCGTTAGCTCATGTGTACGACCGTAACAGTCGCAAGAAAAGTAATATCAACGAAGAAATAAATAAAGTCATTACCCAACACAATTGTGAACTTCGCTTTGATGCCATTAAAGTTTTAATAAACTCGCAGTTGATATTAAAATGAACGTAATTAATATTGCACGAAAGGCAACTCACAATGAATACGGAAACCATACCTACATGTATTGATGTGGTTCTAATTAATACCGACCTAAACTCCAACGTTGCTGCCGTCATAGAATGGGTGTCAAATTTCAAACAGTTTCTCTGTATTCGGTCACAAGTACGACCGAAGCAAGACCAAGTTTAGGGATGATTTAGGGAAGACGTGGCAACGAAGGGCTCCGTAATATGAAGTATAAAACACTTGGTATGCTGTTCGTTACACTGCGTAGGGGGTAGCTCAGATTTCCACGCTTTGACACTCATGACGACCGAAAACGAAAAGAACACCATTCATTTAACAAAATCCCCGTTACGGAGTTTATAACTTTAAACTTTCTACATTAAGCGGACGTGATTTGAAATTTACAAACGACATTTTCACATACTTAAATCGGATCTTTAATACACAACATTCGATTATCTTTTACGTACAACCATTTATGTATTGTTCTATAAATAATTATCTTATTATTATTATATATATATATATATATATATATATATATATATATATATATATATATATATATATATATATATATATATATATAAATGTCTCTCTCTCTCTCTGTGTATAAATTGAAATTTTGAAGGATTTTGTAAATTGCAGAATTAGTCGATACTTACGAAAAGAAATCTGCAATCATATTATAGTATGATTTAATATTTGGTGTGATAGGTTTAAAGATTATTATTTGTCATAGAAACATAAAATTTCGAAAATAAGAAAACTGTGACAAAAAGAAAAAAGTTCAATGGCCAAATATAATATGTTGGTCCCGGCCAGTAGGTACTTTGTTATGAAGCAAACGATGCAAAACATCGGAAGTCTTCTCAGTAAACCAACGATGGATATCGAGCGTCTGTATGTCTCGTCGGGACGGCACAGCACAGCACAGGGACGCCTGGCAGACGCCGCATTTCGGTGGCGCCGTTACAAACACAATAAAGTCCCACAGATATGCGGCGCCGAATTTCTTACAAACCATAAAAACTATTTCCAGCTTCGATCCAAACATCGTCATTTCGTCGAGACGACTCCACCAAAAGTTACGCGGAAATTATTATCAGACTACATTAAAGTTCTTTTTAAATATACTGGAGAAATATAACGATGATTTCATTTACTTTAAGGTTCTAGAAAAATAAAAACATCTAAAGAATGCGAGGATGAGAGAAAAATCTTAATTTATTTTACATATATTTTTGATCCGATTGGTAACTTAACCCAATAATTAGTTGAAACAACATTAAATTTGTTGAATTGCAGAAGATATATTCTCCGACACATGTTATTCAATGTATTTTGTATGTAGAATAAAATAGATTGTACTCACGTAAATAGATTGTATTCATGAAACAAATTCTGCATTATGACCACATTTTAACCGAATAAGGGATTTTCAACTCAAATATAATTACAATCAAACCTTGGTTCACGAAATTAATTTGCTCCTCCACGTAAGAACTAACGCAAAATTGATTAATTCGTTCCCCAACCCCAAATGATTACTTATTTAAAATATTACAATAATTTGTGCTCGAGTTCTAATGAATCCAGACGTTTTATACGAAAATAATCTACGCGTCGTATGAAGAATATTATTACGCGAAACAATGCTTGAAAATAATACAATTTGTTATATCTAAAAAAATGTACACCTTAAAGTTATGTTTAAAGTTAATTTTGACTAATTCTGTTAATTATGGTAACTTTTTGATCGATGTAGTCAATTTTTGGAATTTATATGGACGAGTTAGAAACTCTTTCTTGGAGAGTTTGAGTTAATAGGTTCATAACATATTAATTTAAAGTTATTGATATGGATAGTTCTTCCGTGAAATAGTAATTTAAACAAATATATTCGAGTTGAAAATTCCTAGTTATCAATCAAAACAAATTCTTCCCTATAACTGACGTGACTTATATAATCTATGTTATTTGGGGTATACACAATACATTGTATACTATGTGTCGGAGAAGATATCTTCTACACCTTAAACAAGAAATTAATCTTAGTTGGTGGATTATGAGATATACTACAAATTTATAATAAATATGAATTTTTTACAATTACATATATTTTATATTTCAAATGTCAACTAGCTGGTTCGAACCAGTCGTTTGAAACACACTGCTATTTCAGCTGTCAACGTCACGCAACAATCCGGATTATTTTTGGCATGTACAAAACATCATTTAGTTGGAAACTTTTTCCTTTCTGATCTTCTGTTGTCAGCTTTTCACAGTCCACTAATGATGAAAGGAGTATGAGTTGTTTGGGAGATACATCCAGGAGAGGGAGAGAGGAGGGTGATGGAGGGAACAGGAAACGAAATAAAAGGAAAGGAGGGCGCATATGTAGAGCCTGTTACCATGGGTTTCTTCTGCTAGATATATTACGTTTACTCGACTCCTACAGTTCCCTTTTATTGTATTTGGACAAATATCCTCAAGGAATATTTTTATAAATCAAACCCAATATCAATATGAGAATAGAATGTTTCGTTTTAATATATATTAAAATATACCATTTAGTAGAAATTCTGTTACGGTTTATTCCTGTACCTTAAGGATAATTTTATAACTAATCTTTAAAATAGCCAATTCCAAAAATACATTATCAGCTATGAATGTTTTGTGGACTAAAATCTGTAACAGTATAAATGGGTGTGTAATTCTGTATATCATCATCAGTTTAAAACGCTTAGCAGTAATAAAATGCTGGCAAGCTTCGATCACCTTGGCAACTCGTGTACACATGTAAAGCTTGGTGGACTGGAACCGATGTAGTGGCAGGAGGGCATAAGGGGCGACGCGCGAGATTTATTCGGGAGGATTTGCCGGGATATCGGGCGCGCAATAAAGGAGATTTTCTTGTTGAGAGCAGCTTGAAGAGCTCTCTCGGACGATACAAACAGAATCGCAGTTGTATGATGGGCGGTAGTGTGCTCGTGCTCATATCCATGTGCTCGTGCTGTTGTTCGCAGATTTACTAAATTGCACGCGGAAAAGAGCACAATATACAACGAATGCTTATAACTATAATGCCGTAATCGATATCTCGCTTTTACAAACGTTTCAGCGATTTTCCCATTTCATTGATTGCACTATTCATCATATTTGCGAAGATTATAATTCGTATCACTCCAATACTTTTACGAATTCATAATAGAACTGTACCTTTACCATTTCGTTCGGATATTACCTCATCGGTTGACATGTTTAAATTGTAATTTAATAGTAAATTTCTTAGTAAAACAGAAATTACTAGAAAATTAATTTCCTTAACTTGTATAAGATTCACTTTTTCTCTAACTTGTGTCGTTTTCAAGATATAACCTCATAGGTTGACATGTAACATATCTATTTTAACAAGCATTGTTACAAGCACCAATGCTTCCAGCTCGCCGTATCATAAGAAATACAATAATGAAAACGATAGTACAAAAATTATTGTTGCATCCAGCAATTATTCAATTTCGTTATGATTAATAATTTTTTGAGACCTTCAGTTTCACAATATGTAGAAACGTTATAAATATAAAATGCCTTATAATTTTTTGGTAGATATCTTATATAATAAAATAGAATTATGATTTTTTATTATTATTATTATTATTATTTTATAGTCCATGGGCTCACAATTTAAAAAAGCTTTGTCAACATAAAATACCTTGGTATTTTTAGTAGGAAATTAAAAAAAAGCAAGCTTAGGTACAACGCACCTATGCGTCCAGCTCGCCTTATAAGTAATATATGCGAAACGAGCAGCGGTTTTTAATTATTTAAACCTTTTGGTTAACAAATTGAAAATAGGCTATAGGTATAAAAAGTCTTACAATTTTTGTAATTAATTTGATGAAATTTGAAATAAAAAAAAAGCGCATTATTTAAAATTAAAAATTATAATATTTAATAAGTTTTTTCGGGTCTATACAGACCTATACAGACGATTGAATTTGATATGCGACGGAAACTACACGGGTGTGGAAATTATATGTATATCAAATTTCATTAAAATCGGCTCGGTACCTTTAGAGGTGATACGTCCACAAAGTTGGTCTCACGGACGAGTAGGCGACTAATCCAATGATATAAGTTATATACAATTTCGTAATCAGGGAGAAGAGACAAACTCTTGCTTGATCTGAGAATGTTACAGACACATGACCAAGCATTATAGCTGTCTTTTACTATCGTACGACTAACTAAAAATGCAGCAAATGCCAACGATTTTGAATTTTATTTATTACGTTTAAGAAAGTAAAAATGCTTAGAAAAAAGCATGCAAACTTGCCCCAGTCTCCCCTATTTGTTGCCGATGAAGCCCTGCAGCAACCACTTACTTTTTAAAACGTTTGCCAATCGAAGAGTACCTACGAATGCTGGTGTAGTACCTAAAGGTAAATTTAATTTCGAACGTCGGCCTAGATGCCGTCTTTCGTTGTATTGTGACGGATCGGGTTCGTTTCCACAACGTTTAAATTACAACGATGAAATTCTGTACAAACATGACCATTCCGTCTAATTACTTTTCTTTAGTTTTTCTTTCCAACTTTTAATTCCACTCCGTATTACGTTGGACTTGTTTATTCGGTTGCTTTGAAGTGGACAGAATTCATTTGTTCCTAAATAACACTTTATTACGTTTTCCTGTTCGTACATTTGATTTGTTTATATATAGTACAGGAAACCTCACATAATAAAGTTATTGAAAATAAACTGGAGTGTCCTATACGCGACTATATTATATATACATTTTATCTATTTATACTCCCTCAAATTATGGTATATATTTATATAAAAATGTATCGTTATGGATGGCTTTAATTAGGAATAAGGTTTTTAGCTCGCCCCCGCCCCCCCTAATACCGCGATTAGTCAAATATCTAAAGCATCCAAAAAATATTACGAAGGATTGTAAGAGATTTAATATCCACACGATTTCTATACGAATATATTCACATGCACCCAAACAGTAGTCCTTTCGTAAATAGTCAGAATAGTTCACCATTTTCAATTATAATTATTATTAATTGAAGTAAATATTAGGAAATTTACCTTATTTTCATAAAATGGTACCTAATCTTACCATAAATAACAAGCATTCATTGATATGTACATAACATCTATATCAGCGGAAATATGACCAGAACAACATCTTCTCCCACTAGCCCAGACACAACACCCCCCCCCCCCCCGGGTTTCCCTATGTACCGCTGTTCTCCGCGGTTAGGAAATCAATTTCATTACCCTCCCATAAGTCCATTTAGCGCAAGCATCCCCATGCTGCGACGTCGATCCGAGCCTGAAACCCCTTGATGCAAACACTCGCGTTGTACTGAATGTAACTCAATTTGCCACTGAATTTTCAACATTAGTTTACCAGTCTGTATGGCGCTCACACAGAGGAGAACCATGGACAATGCACTAGAATTGATGACGTAAACACATCCTCCCAATGTAATTTACAGGCATACGTTTGAACATCCGTATTGCTTCCGCAGGTATAAATAACAATGCATATGTAACACGTGTGATATTGATACATGTCAGGTACAGATATTAACTGGAATAATACGATGAATGTCGTTTGCAGATATTAAAATTTCACGTATGAATATAAACTTTGGTATATCGTTTTAAAAACAAATTGTCAGTGGTGAACGAATACTACATAATCAGCGAACTAGTCTTATTCATGGTTCATACCAGAATGAATATAATATATTCAAAAACCTTTCCTAAACACTCATATAACATTATAAATGATAAACATAGGGCTGGACAGTGACGCAATTATCCATTAGTAAAGTAGTATTGAAAATAATGATGAAATGCTCACATATATATATATATAGTAACCGCAACAACCGAGTTCTGAATAAGAAATATATTTGCTGATTCATTGCTATGCATAATACGTTGTATCGTTAGAATAAATACTCAAAATCGATCTGCGTTTATTGACTGAGAGGTTTGTGCAAAAATAAAAATATCTTTGATAGAATCCTTAGAATTTAATATTTGTATTGTAAATCTTATGACATTGGTAGACGGCACGAAATACGGTTTATTAAAATGGAATTCTATTCTAGACAAATAACGCACCAAAGCACGTTTATCAGAATACATCTACATTTTTTTTATACTACATACAAAAATATATATCAAGCATAGGTGCAGACATATATATTGTGGCCAGCGCAATACTATTATTACTACTGGGATTTCCTTTAATTTGTATTAAATTCATGTACCAGTCTCCAAGAAACAATATTATTATGTATAGTAATCAAGGAAACGTAACTATAAAATAACTGTTTACAAAATTAATATTTGCAGTAAATTGTATAGAACGGCTGCACTTAAGGCAAAATGAGTAAAGGGCAAGATGAAAGTTATTAATATTTCGCACAACTTTTATTAGAAAACTTTCTTTAATAAATGTACCACTTACGAGAAAATTGCTACAGAAAATTTTCATTGTTCTAATTTATATTGCTATAGATACGCATATATGCAGAAATCGTATGAGCTATCCCTGAAACTATTTAGACAGAGAAACCAAATAGAAATTATGTTATTTTCCACAGGATAACACAAATAGATCAGTATTGGTTATTGCAGATAAATATCCCAGCAAACAATTTTAAACTTGTGACACCTATGTGATGTTGCAGCGACTTAACATGCGTATGTTAAGTCGCTGCAACATTACATAGATGTCACAAGTTTAAAATTGTTTGCTAGGATACATTTTTTAATTCGCCACCGCTTGACAATAGCTAAAATAGTAGTAAAGCAACAGGACCCTTATATCAAGAGTATATTAAGACGAAATTAGCAGTGTGCGCTGAATACTCGGCCTGGCCAGGCGTTATATACAAGATAAAACTTGTAAATCGTTCAATTTAATTTTAAAGGAAAATGCATTTATACAGTAAAAACTTGTTCAGTTTATATTTGTAAATATTAAAGTTATAAGATGGAGATATAGTGCATTTGTGGAAATGATGTCATTTATAATCTTGATCAATATCGGGCGATTTTTCGTGGCTGATTTATCTAAGTGACAGTCGCTGAAGTCTGTGACAGCGACAAAGTTCCCGGCATTCATCAGTCTTCATTAGATGTTCTGAGTAACGTCAGCACTTCACAGCTGGTTAGCTACGTACGGTATATCTGTGATCATAATTTCTGCGGGGAAATATAAGTGCAGATACGCTTAATCAAGCATTCTCACCATTATAATCAGACGATGCTAATTGCAGCCATTATCAGGAGTTTTATCAATTTACTAGTAAAGTTTCTAGTAACTAAAACCTAACCTAACATAACCTTCCTCAGATATATATACATATATATATATATATATATATATATATATATATATATATATATATATATATATATGTATATATATATATATATATATATATATATATATATATATATATATATATATATATATATAGAAAAATAACTGTTCATGAACCACCAGAAAATACTCTGGAATCAAACAGTAATTTGTTGACCAAGTATAGAAGTTCGTTGTATCGAGCGAACCCAGTAAAAAGGCAATAGAAAATGTGTAATCCGTATATGCCCGTCACGCCACTGTGTCCCGAAAACAAGATCACAGAGTGAGCCATGACCCGGGGCTCCGATATTACTGTCTAACGCCTACAGCCGACAAATATTTGAGACGTAAACACACACAGTTATATAGCGAAATCCATCTCGAATGTAAACAAAACTGGGTTCATAACGGTGCTTAATATCCATCCATCGGAATCCCCCAACCATCCATGCCAACTCACCCTACAATTGCCAACCAGTAGTTCGTAAAATGTTTTAATGGAGATTTAATTCACAATCGATCCTCAGTTAGAAATCCACATGCATTGCATTCAATGATTTTCATTATTAGATCCTTGAAAACATCAATTTACGATGATAAATTTTACTTACTAGGCGAAATTTAAAAGAAAGTATTGTAATATCTTTAAAGTTATTTTAACGGAAATACACGTTTTAACTCTGTCTGAAAGGAAATTATAATCTTGAAAAATATCGAGCTTTCAACGAAAGTACTTAATTCTTATGAGGAGTGATGGATATATTTATACTAAACCAGCCTGAAAAGTTGAATAGAAGTTAGATAAGAAGAACCGGTATGATTCGTGTGTCAATCAAGATATGGTAGAGTTACATTGGTATGGTATAATCCATCAGTATATGGGTGATCCTCTGCGTCGCATTCAGCGAATGAACATTGCCTTTCTGTGGCCATTGAAGCGTGGCACAGATACTGGTCTGGCCCATTGAAGCCAACCCGCGACTGAGACGTCCTCTGGGAAATCAGCTAAGCCCACCTCTGTAGCGAACGATACCACCATGTCCCCCAGAACCCATTACATCTATGCGAATAGCTCTTTAACTCGACGAATTTTTATGTTTTTCTCATCGCTCCAATTGTATTCTGATTTTATATGTCGGTTAGCGTTGAAATATCAATTTAATATCATTTGCATCAGAACTCATCACTTCAGGGAATTACAGATGCTTGTATACACTACCAGATACTACTCAAATATCAAGGATCTTTAATAAAAATAAATTTGGTTCGAGATTTATTGACCACTTTAAAATTCGTAACACGTAATAAATATCGCAAAGTATAATGTTACGTTAGGTACCAGTGTGCGACAACCGTTGGAAGAAAGACACCGAAATGCACTTCTTGCGTTCCGTGGCTGACGTTTGCTTTTGGGCACAAAAGAAAGCGGTCTCCTTAGAAAGCCCGTCTAAAAGCCAGAGGGGATTTTTATAGAAAACAAATGTGGCAGTGGTGTGTGGTCAGTTCTAGGGAGGGGCCATTTGGAGAATGGGGAGAGGTCAGGACCTGCAACCCGAGAAGTTCGTGACTTTTCATCAATCTCAACTCAGATTGCGTTTCCATTAGCAACGATTATTTATCCACGTGATCGCCGGTTGACATTGGTTGATTTTCCTTTCCAAAAACATGTTTTGATACTTTTAGTGGAAATTTTTTGTATTATCCCAACTATTTCCCAAATTTAGCAATGTATTTAATATAAAACTTATTTCTGAAATACATACAAGCGAATGTCCATGAGAAAAAATGTTGTAATACCAAACAGGTCTATGATAAACAGGGTTGGATGGTATATTATGCCATTCGTGTATTTTGCTTTGATGTCGGATTAAAACCTTTACGGAGGGCCGAATGAATGCGATCCGCGCGTCACCGGATCCAGTTGCCGGATAATTAATAATAGCCGCAGGCGACTCTTATTCAAATATATTTCAAAAGCTAATACCACAAATATACAAACATGTAATCAGTTGTACAGTTTAATAAAGTAAATAAAATCTGATTAATATTTGCACAAACATTTGAAATTTTTAAATTAAACATAATCCGTATAGCAATATTTTATAATTAAAATGGTAATTATTGTAACCACAAATGAAACGGTTGCATAGGTGCAGGCACCAAGGCCTCCAGATTACCGTACGGCTAGCGATTATTAAAAAGAAAGAAAATACTAACATAGCGATTTATTTTTAAATAAGTCGAGTGAAGGGCCCTCAAGATTATATTTTCTAATAAAATAAACAATTTTACAATCATTAGTTTATAAATAGATGATTTAAACATGTATACATACTTTATTGGAGGGCATAACAAAACGAAATAATAATTTTATTGAATATTTTAAATTATAATATAGTTATTTTTCTATTACCTGAAAAGACACCAAAATCCTATAATTTTATGTAAAAATGTTTGATATTTAAAATAATTTACTATACCCAAAGATGATTTATTATGAAGAGTTGTTTCTTAAATTTATTCCATCATGGTGAAAGTGATTTTTTTTTCGGTGGCACATCTATTTAAGATATAAAATTGGTAGTGAAAGTAAAGGAAAGTGCTAGACCATTTGATTGAAAGTTGACATCATCGGCGCGTAATTGTCTGGAATAGCTAAAACGGATTTGACGTCGAAAATTGAATCAAATGTCGTCCCCTCACTGGTCAAACCTAGTTACGCGTTTTACGACAATTTAATAATAGTATCGTATGGAAGTTATTCTCAAGAAATAGACACATCGTTTTTTTTGCTCGTCGTACGGCACAAAAGATCTATAGTGTTCGTTATCGCATTTTTATTTCAGTTTATAGATAATTATTAGACCCTGATATTTATTGAATATATATTTATTCATGGCGGTTGAGGGCAAAAACGGAGGCGAATCTTCGAGATTTTAATAATTGTCGGTCTCTAACAATCGAATTCCATTTAGTAAACCGGCAGAACTGAAGCAGAACTCAAACATTGCGCTAGTGTAGCAATCGACAGCAATTTGCATTGAATTGCAATAGAAATTGCTCGTCGGGCGAGAACATGGAAATCGCGTGGCTTTTAAGGGTTGCAGAGATTTCAAATCACTCAGTACAAACGAGAAACATTCAACTCGGTAAAACGTTTTTATTCTATCCACTCTTACTGTTTCTACGTTTTCACTGTATGTGCTACGATTTTATACTCTGATATAGTGTGGATGTAAAATAAAAAAGCTCTTGTGTTTGTGGGAAAAAGTTTTCGATTTTACGATTTATGTGATGCGTCACAGTCGGGCAAGCAGAAACCGGAAATGCTTTAGTATTGGGTTTCGCATGGCTGGACGCGGACGACTACCCTATTCCTCACTCACCACTACCGTGGGGGAAGATTCTGATTTACAATTGTACATACAATTTCATAAAATGCATAAGAAGATGAAACAATAAGATAACCGCTTATCTGGAATTATCTGTTTTAATACCACAACCGTTTACTAACACAATTATCAGAAACAATATTTTCGTATTTTTATTTTCGTAGACGGAGTTTAATAGAAAGTATTGTAAACATGAACATTTTCGAGTCGAGTGTAGGCCACCCTAGCTTTATTCCTAAAGTTTTAATTAAACAAATTGAGCGAAGTAGAATGATTTATATTCATTTTTATATTTCGAAATAATTATCGTATTACTAATATTCCCAAACTAAGATTAAGCGTACAAATGACTATAAAATATTGTTCCCCAAATAATGACTGATTTTATTTCACTTATAACCATAATTGTGTATGTATGCTCATATAATGCCAACCCTTAACAAGTACATTAGCCGAATCGATACCATTTATCTGAGAAAAATGTCATAGTAATATCCTTGGCGCATCGCTTAAACAACTGTATCTGCTTTGACGATCTTATTCAGCGTTCCATTTACTGGGGCAATTCTTTCCATTTCCTGTCGCATTATCCCGCCACGCCGGCCGGTTGAAACGTTAAATGGTGTGACTGCCTGATAACTTTCATTGGACCCTGCCGGTATGCGTTCAACTTTTAAGGACTTCAATTATTTGAATACACCACCCGAAGGGTGAGCCAGACGCTGGAGATAATTAAAAAACGCCACTGAATAAATAGAACCCGAAGCAGACGGACTGAAAATACGCCCGATGGAATGATAAAAAGACTAGGTAGGTATTTATAGGAATTTTATGCAAAAGGAAAAAAATAGGTAATTGGATTTTGCCGAATCAAAATGATATTGGATCAATTAATACTGTTTGTTAAGTTTTATCACGTCTAAAGCAGAAACTGTGTATAACAGTTATTGTAAAAACAGTCCTTCTACTTTAAAATATAAATTACGATAATTCTCCTAGAATATCACGAATTAACAGAAAACAGTGAACAAATATATAGAAATTAAAAATACCTGTCCAACATTCGTTTACACTAAATACAATATATGTAAGGCTTAAAATTTAGGAAGGCTTAAGCTAAAGTTTTGTTCTTATAATAATGAACAATGAAACGCTGGAGAAGCGGATTTGTCACCAAAAGGACCCTAACCTACACTGCGGGAGTAATGTCAAAATAATGTCTACTATCGATTTGGTAGTGCTTGGTGGTACTGGTTGAAATTTTAATCTACTGTAAGTGATACCACGACAAAGCATCTGAATATGTTTTGTTGTGGCTCCACACAAACAGACACAAAAGACCTGCGCTTGCATTCTATTGTACTACCTTTACGAGAAAGACGCGTAAACATAAAAACACCAGTTTCAATACCTGCAGATTCAATTACTCTAATGCTTCGAAGCAATACTGTAAATTCCCAAAAACAGCATTGTTTTAAAACACTACAGTTAAACATTTTGTGAAGTCGCCTTAAAACCAAACAATAATGGAAATCAAATCATGATTAGATCCTTAATGCCTAATTGCAGAGAGATATGTTACGTTAGAAACCTGACGATCTATCAAAACTTGACAAACCTTTCTGTAACTAGACATAAGAATATTAACCACCGAAACTATTTCTTACATTGATTTGAACTCCTACGGTAATTTTTGGTAATTTGGTAAAATCTAATTATTAAATCTCTATTGACCTATCAAACAGAGGTTTGATACGTTAGAAACCTGACGATCTATCAACTCTTGACAAACCATTCTGTAACTGGGTAAAAGAATATTAACCGCCGAAACTATTTCTAATGTTGGATTTAAACTCCTATTTTTCTCTTCTTTGATAAAATCTTTATCTTGTTTGATCCCCATATTCTCTAAAGATCGTCCCATTCATTCAAAAGATGAAGGGTCACTCACTGTGTATCGAGTTGTCCCTTTCTGTTACCAAAAAGCAGTGCACAGTCTATCTTTATCTCGTCATTGGATTTGGTCTCATTTCCTGTGCGACCAGGACTGCCGAACAATAGCGCTGATTCCGGGATATGTGCCACAATAAAGGGATTACCAAGGATATCACCGGGATACGAGACAAAATCGCGATACTTTTCAGTAAAATCCTACTGCATTGTTGAATATATGTAATACGGGGTTCGATAACTCTCTTGAACGAAAAGAAAAAGATACATTAGATAATCAGAAACTATCGGTAGAATCATTTTAAGACATTTTTATTCATTCGTAAATGCTACCCAGTTTATAGGGAAGGAATATGTATTTGGCACAAGCCAATGTTTGAAAGTTGCATATATGAGATTGGGGAAGTAAACACTGATATAATTTGAAACACAATCTAGCGTCAAGCAAATGCAATTGAACATCAGACCAAATAAATGGAAGCACACCGACTTCATTATGTTGTGGGGGTATGGTACTCTAATAAAAAGCCTGGTCGGACCAAATAAAGACACGCGTCACCAGTACAGCATCATGTAGAACAGACCAGCCGACAGTGTAAAAAAGCGAAAGGCATCAGCATCAGCGTTGCCAAGAAGGGTGGCTTGTTTCGTAGTATATTACAGTTTGAGTTTCAGATACACGTCATTGAGTCTACATAACGGGGAGAGATGGTCCTTGTGTTGTTGTGAGACCGCGACCTACTGATTTTACACAACGTAATATACAATTCTCCCTCCTTCTCGTTTCGCCTCTCCAAACTTTCTGTCTGACAAAGCGAAGTAGAGAAGGGTGAGATCTTGCCACCCTTGTCATGTATCATGTTTGAAATATTTTACTGATGCAGCGATATTAGTTGTGAAGTAATTGTATCACGTCGATGCGAGTCTCATCCCTATCCTCCATAATTAGAATCTACGAAATATGTTCCATAATTTACTTATAGGTACTACATTAAAATTGTGTCATGCCCTTCTGTTTTGCTTTCTTATACGTATTGTATAAAATAAAATATTGGGCACACATAAAAATCAACTCATATTTTAATGGAATTATCCGTCTTGATGGTCCTTGAATTCATTGTGTCTATGACGTCTGTATGTTGGTCTGCCTGTGTGTGTGTGTGTGGGTTTGCCTATGAACGCTCTACAGCAAATAATAATGATGTTTTGAATTTAAGATTTGAATATTCCTAGAAAGTCAAAAAAGTATAAATGACTAAACAATATTTGATTTAATTCCCTCGTTTTTACAATTTATACA
Organism: Leistus spinibarbis; assembly: GCA_933228885.1. NCBI lineage: Eukaryota > Metazoa > Arthropoda > Insecta > Coleoptera > Carabidae > Leistus > Leistus spinibarbis. The sequence continues at coordinate 4,291,630 of OW121805.1, forward strand.
GCAGGCAGAAAATTAGCGAATACAAATATTGTTTCCAAAATAATGCCACTTTGTGTGTGTAAAATTTTTAATATGAATGTAACGGTCGATATATAATTCTAGTAATTTGCAAATAATCTATGAATTTTCGTACTAGGCGAAATTACTTGGGTAGAAATAAGAAAATAGGACAAGAAGTGAGTGTAGAGCAGACAACAAAACAAGAGCATGGAAGTCAACACCATCCGAATGTGGTGTCTATCGATCAATAAGTCCCAACAGCCGGTATGGAAGATAGGGATGTTATCGACTCTCGCTCGGCCACAATACTCATCAAACGGTGACAGACAGACAGACGGCCGCCGATTTACAACGCTGCATCTCTGAACTACGATAAAATTACTAACTGTAATCTCAAATTTCTCCACGTTTTAAACAACCGTTATTTATTAAACCCTTCTTTTAAATACTAGTTGAAACTGCGATATAATTAAATTTACCAATTCTCCACTAATTTAATTTAAAAACAATATATACGTATGTAATATCAAAAATATGTACGAAAATGTTCTCGATTATTAATATTTCGTTTCGATATCTCTTTATATTCTGATATTATGAATTTTGTAGTATTACAAACTGAGAGCTTTTTCCATATTATGATCTAATTTTAGATGAATTGTATTTTTACTATAAATTATATAAATAATATGGAGTTATCATTCGTATTATGAAGAAGTCTAGCTATAAATATCCCGGTAGGCCACGTGACCAGCCGACAAACTCCGGAAGCATCCACTCCCGGACTCATTCCGGAATCCGTGACTCACTTTTCACGTTGGCACGCCAACCGTTAAGACGTACTGGTATTTTTATCACAACTTGCCGGTTTTCTGTGCAGAGTGCGTGTACAGTGGGTGAATTCGGTGTGTTCAAACAAATATGCATAAATTTAGGTGAGGCATTACACCTGTGAATCCATTCATACACTAAAATATTTAAAACTTTATCATTTAACTATAATCAAGTGAATCTGCAAGTTAAAAGACTTCGATAATTAACTAAATGTGCTTAAATCAATAGGATACATTATTACTATTTTTAATAACTAATCAGTATAATTCTTACTCGACCCCAACAAATTTCATCGCAAAATTATGTTAGACATTTTATTTTTACGGAACCAAATCTACTATTTTTACTTTCTTATTCAAATGTAAAGGAATAATGTAAACATGGAAAATTTCGAAATCAAACCTTCCCTGAATCGAATCTAACTATCTTCGAAATTATGTCGGTGCGTTTGTCTGTTTATCTATGTGTCTGTGTACCTGTATGTCTGCATATCTCTGTGTGTGTGTGTGTGTTTGCATATATGTGTGTGAACGCTCTATATCTTATACTGTTCAACATATAAATATGATGTTTTGAATTCAAGAATTGTATATACTCTGGGAAAGATTTAAATTGATATTTCAACCGGAAGTGCTGGTTTACTCGTGTTATTTTTTATACATTTCGAAATTGACTTGAGTTAGGGAAATAATGAGTAAAATTAAAGTTTAAATTTCTAGTAATATTTGTTTAAAAAGTTGTTTCGAATAATGTACCATTTACTAAAATATCGCATATAAAAATAATCAGGTTACATTTACGTTTACTTTTTTACCACACTTTTGATATTGTTTCATGGTAATGGTAGAATTAATTTAAAACATAATAAATTTTACATATATTATTTAGTAAACTTGCAGTATATTTCGACTGTATACATTATTGTTTGACGATTTATTTTCACGAAAACCTTTCAACAAAATATCAAAACTTAATTTAACTAATATATCGATGGATATTGCCTATTCTCAATAAATGTCATTTGCAAGTGACACCTCATCAAATAGCGGTGATTCTGTATATTGGTTTACACGAAACCCACACCTTAAATAATAAATAAACCTGCAACCTGTTGAATTACACTCTGTTATTCAACCAGCAGGTGTTCCGCGGCATTCACACTGGTGGCTGAAGTGAAGAAAACTCACCGAATGAAAAAAATACGTAATTACAATGTAGGGATCTAACCGCCAAATTAAGATTAAATGCTTCGTGGAACATTTGTATACGCGTTTAATTTGTATTTATGTTGAATTCAATCTTGTGCTTTTCACACTAATAGTATTAGAGTTTTGTGAGTTTTCCACAGATTTAAGATTACTTAAAATGCTAATTTTATCAAAAACGTGCATTTTGTATAATGTATGTGAATTAAATTAAAATACATAGGTGTAAGCCCCAATGCGTTCAACTAATCGTGGTTTATAATCAATAAAAACATATATTGGTATTTTGGAAGAAATACAATACAAAAAATTCAAATATTTTAGATTTCCTATCTTTATTTATGTTAAAATAATTTTGTTTTCAACAAAATTATTACAAATCGACTTCCTTAAGGGTTCTTATTAGTGTTATATAGAGTAATGATAACTCTAAGTATGTACTTTCTTTGAACAGAGTAATTTCTTGAAAATCAGTGATTTTTAATTAAAATTTGGATACAGCGTTTTCTCTAAACTTTCATCCACGTAACTGAATATTAAATACACATTTTTATAGCTGCAACAGAAAACTGTTTTAAAATCTCTGGTAATTGAAGAGATAATCCAAAAATAAGCAATGACAGTGATAATTGTATTCTTGAATAAATTATTTTGTAAAATTTTGTTTTGTAATTATAGTTTATATGGTCTAGGTTCAATATATAAATACTTTATATTTATATAACGAATTAGTTTTATATTTGAAATATTTTCAATAATGAGAACAAGAATTATTTTTTTAATATTATTGGGCTGATGTAGAAGTGGGGAAGCAATTTTCCGCCTTCTGAACATATATCCCTGAATCAAAATTGCGATGCACGTCCTTGGCACTGCGAGAAATATATATTTAATCCAAGTTTCTGTTCTACCGTCACGAAGAGATGCAGCGCCTACTTTTCCGTAATCCAAATAGATTTCTTTACATTTGAAACCCTCAGACTTGAATGTGATCCATTTCCGAGTCGTATATCTATTTAAAAGCAACCTGCTTGCTTTTTATTTATATATATATATATATATATATATATATATATATATATATAAAGACACCATTATATTAGTAATTAATTTCAAAGCACTTATTTTTACTAAATACTAAAACTACAATAATTCTTATCTGAACCAACGATATTAATTCTAACTATAAAATGTATATATTTAAAACAAATTAATATTTATTAACTACCATTATTGATTTCGCACGAACTTTTGTCTCTTTCAAACTATTGGTTTCTGACTGAGTCATTGACTGCATATTTATCTCTACTCACTGCATATTTATCTCTCTCACTGCACATTTATTTCTCTCACTGCATACTTATCTCTCACTGCATATTTATCTTTGTCACTGCATATGTTTCTCTCTCATTTCATATTTATCTCTGGCTCTCTGCTAGACTAGCAATTCCGTTACAATATATATGTATATAATATGTAATATATATATATATATATCTAGCTTTCTTTCCAGAGTGTTATGTAAACCTTACGAACTAATTATTTACGGTATTTATTTAATTTTCTCTAGGCAATTAGTTTCTGATGTGTTTATGTCGAATATAGTATAAATGTTTTAGCGTTGTTCATGTTATAGAAATGAATAAGTGAAATAACAGAGTAATATATTTGATATATTCGCGTAAAGCGCGTGTGCGATATTTTTATATTCTACAGTGGTTCCTTTGTGGGGCAGAAGTGCATATATTTCATGGTGGCTCACTCTTTAGTTGCGTTTTCAGCGTCCTAAGCTCATTTACAAGTTTCTAGAGCTTTTGTCTTGGGCTCGCACACTAGACGTGAACGCGCATTCCCCCCTTCTTGGCCACAATCTGCACACAGCTATTGTCAGCGTCGTCGATCTTCTCAATATGTACAGCGTGAGCGATTACTTAATATTCACGATCGATGCTACAGAGATACGGATAAATATTACCGACGGTAAAGTAGATTTGTATGGCACTTTTAAAATACGTGTTTCGAATAAACAAGCGAAATGATCACAAAATATACTATTCATCGATTCAATAATAAAAATTGCATTCCAACTGAAATTATATTAGGTTTCTTCGCGAGTAATGCACAATTACAGTAATACACTTAAAATGTTGCCCTCTTTTTGTAAAACAAGCATATGTTCAAGCACCAATGCAGCTCAACATTTAATCTATTTAGTGGATATTTTTATTTATATCGAAAGCTATTTTCTAACCGGTGCACTTTAAATAAGATATATATATAAATAAATATATATACTAGGTTAACCTGTGGACATAATAATAATTTCTTAATATTTAAATTTTTCCAAGGACTGTATTAAGAAGGGCTACATTTCTTGGAACCGGAAATTATATTAGCTTATATTACATGAATACATGAAATGATGGATGTTAGTCGCCGCTCGCTCGTAAGACCAAATTTGTTACTTCTACTCCTCTGAAGGTACCGAAGCGATGCGCACCAAATTTGGTGCACATATTATTTGGCATCCCATTTGAATCCGTTCGTAGTTTAAATTCAATTTCTCGTATTTTTCTCGAGTTATAGGTCCATATAAAAATAATTTAAGCACCCAAAAATTTTACTAATAATTCTAAGATATTTTATATCTATAAAACTTTTTTATTTGTTAACCCAAAGGCTATGAAAAATTATTAAATATTATATTTTATATCTATAACATTTTCTCAAAGTATTAACCAAAAGGCCATAATAATTAAAAACCGCTGCTCGCATCGCATATATTACGTATAAGGCGAGCTGGATGCATAGGTTGTACTTAAGCTTTGTTTATGAATGTCTCTAGCAGAGACCCATTCAAGGGAATATCTGTCAAATTGAATTAAAATGACAAATAACATTAAATTAATATACTAGGCAGGGGTAGGTAATATTAAAATATCGATTAAAGAATGTATATAGATGTATAATGATACGGATTCATCCTCGGAATAAATTGCGGAATACGATAGGAAATGAGTTTTATGAGAAAAGACTGAATATAAATTGAATAGAGAACAATTTTAAGATTGTGAATGCATAACACATGTCTGTCATCGTATTTCAAGGAGAGAATCGTGATATTATCAATAAATATTGTTAATCTAAACCTAATCAAAATAGATGTGTATGGTGTGATTTTATACGGCGAATGAAACACGATCCGACCTGGGTGACTGGTGTTCGTTGTTAAGGTCATGAATACCGGAGCAGCATTCGGAAGTGACGTCGAGTGGACGGAACCGATATTGCTTCGCGCGTCTCGCGAAAGTGGTAGTAGAAGATGTGTGCGTTGGGACGCCTTGAGGAGCGCACCAAGTCCCTCTTTTGGTGACAAAGCGTGCCCATCAACAGCCATTGTTCTCTTGATATTAACACTCGACAACGTTTGCGATAATTTCTGGCTATGACGCGTTCATTACATTACATATACACTTATATTACGTTTGCTAGTTTTTTTAGTTCTTATATATTTTAAATGTTATTAAACCTTGTCGTATTTTATAGACAGTGAATCAAATTCCGAATTCAATTTTAATATAAATTCCAAGGATAATGAGACTCAACATGCGTGCTTAATTGAAAGTTTCAACGTCGAAAATTATTAACCGTATCAAGAACAATCACGTTTCCCATTTATATGTTTTGAATCTAAATCTAATCAATTCTAATGCTTAAATCATTACGTCAATGCTCACATTATTATGTATAAATAATAAAAAAATATGAATCTAAAACATTTTAGTGTAGAATATAGTTGTTACATAACGATAGCTTTTATTGTGTCAAATGGAACGAGTTGTGCTTTGTGTAGCATGCTAATGCTTCGTCCCCTATCACAAAGGCTGGTCACAGGGTGCAAAGGGAGTTTTAGGGTGGCTAGGAGAAAGAGCAATGCCACTAAATGGACTGCCATTAATAACTGCGATGTGACAACATGACGAATATAGCAAGAACCACTACATTAGGCGTAAATGTTTTTTGTGCTTTTCATCGTCGAATCGATGACATTCACGGATATTAGAAACATGAGACAAAGACTCCTTTTTTGCGTTAAATTTCTTTATCCAAGGAAACATTTATTTTTTCATTGATTCATCAGACGGTTTATTAAAATTATTTATATAATTGAGACATTTGATTCGTGAATAAATTAATACCCAATTAAAACCGACTTAGTACATCGACTTTATTTTCCATTTATAGATTTGTTTTGACATTAGTGTCGTCCAAGTATTATTTTTTGCGAATAACAAACGTCCCCTCATTCTCGGTGTGGTTTGCGCTTTACCCCTCGCTCGCCTACCAATTATAATCAGATTAAATATGAAAGCAATCAACATGTTCCATTAGCGAAAGTGATCCTGTAGAGATGCGAATTGCATTTATACATTTTGCGGCCTACACGTTTTCTTTTTACTCAGCAACATAAATTAAACAGTCTGAGTGTTTCTATACGATTTTCGTAATGATTTCCAAAAAAATAATCAACACAAGTTAACTACAATAAGACCGATAATTTTCTTCATAATTGCTAAATAGTGTTAAAAAATACTATAATGAACTTTAATTTAATGGAGAAACAAACCTGGTTATAAAATTTGTTTTATTTCTTCTAGGACGGTCGGTTATGAAGAGTTCGAGCTACCGAAACATGCCAAGGGTCCTGATGATGGATTCGCGGAGGATGTTAGCAGTCCCGAATCATTACCATCACCTGATAGACCGCCTTTGCGACACATCGACAAGTACATCCGGCCAGAATGCCCTTGTTTCAGCAAACGGATGACTGTGGCCGTCCTGACTTGTATGGGCTTCATCATTATGTTCGGGATGAGATGTAACATGGGCATGGCTAAATTACGATCAGATAAAGGAGTAAGTTAACAAAATATGGAATAGGTTAATTTAATTACCAATAATTTTTATTAGAAATTATGTATGTCAAGTAAATTGGAATATTCAAGTTCAATTTCGTGTATTGCTAAAACGGACAAGGCCGTCAAACACGTACTATTTTGTATTAAAATATATTTAGAAAACTGGATTAGCGAATTACTACAAAAACAAAATAAGAAATATCGGTGGCAGTACTTGTTTAATTTACGATAAATGCAATGCCGCTTTAGCAATTTTGTTCTGTGTAAGGAAACCTACAATTCAAACGGCCGAAATAACTGTCATTATCCAAATAGACGCATAGAGACGTTCGTCAGTTGCTTTGTCGATCCCCTCGCACAAAACGGAAATGGATGCGTTTGTTGTAAAGGCGTCCACGCGTCACGAATAGAATCACAATTACAAAACGCTGATGGCGTCGTGACGCCGTCAGACCCCTGCAGCCCTTCCGCGTAACGCTTTTTCACTGTACAACAATAGGCCCATCGAAACGTACCGTCAAACTGGCAACAATCGCGAAACTGCCTGAATCGTTTTGCATTCACGTCGACGAATCCTTAAAATACCCTTTGTCTTTGCAGCACGTGAATTTCAACTGGACAGTGGGGACTGCAAGCGCCATTGATTCATCCATTTTCTGGGGTTACTTAGTAACACAAGTTCCTGGTGGATTCCTAGCCGCCAAATATCCAGCTAACTTAATTTTTGGATCTGCGATTGCTTGCTCTTCATTTTTAAACTTGTTTGTGCCATTCGCCTTACAGTATAATGCAACTGTGCTTATTATGATTCGAGTGATGCAAGGTTTAGTTGAAGTAATATTCTAGCAATTATTTTTATTACATTGAAAAACAGTAATGGTTGATTTCATTCTAGGGGTTTACTTATCCAGCTTGCCATGGCATTTGGCGGTTCTGGGCACCACCGTTGGAACGTTCCCGTTTGGCTACGTTAGCTTTTTGTGGGACGTATGCTGGTGTATTTTTCGGGATGCCGTTGTCAGGGATATTAATCAGTTGGATTAGTTGGCAAACTCCATTTTACTTTTACGGGGTACTCGGTCTATTTTGGTATATATCTTGGTTATGGTTGACGTTTGAGAAACCCCATAAACATCCGACAATATCAGCGAGAGAGTTGCAGTACATTGAGCAATCACTTGGCACTTCGACACAAATGGCAATGCCTACATTGAAGACAACTCCGTGGAAATCATTCTTTACGTCGATGCCTGTTTACGCTATTATTGTTGCCAACTTTTGTCGGTCATGGAATTTTTATTTGTTAGTTATTTTTCAAGCTTCCTATATGCAGACTTCATTTGGCCTCCAGACAGAAAAGGTAAGATTGACACTATTTTATCTTATGAATCATTGTGTTTAGTAATCTTTCAGAGGTGCACATAAAAACATATTTACAACTGCTATCATTTAAATTTCAGACGGGTATTATAGGTTCTCTTCCTCATCTATTAATGACAGTGATCGTACCCTGCGGAGGCATGCTAGCAGATCACATCCGGAAAACCGGTTTAATGACAACAACGAATGTCCGTAAGCTATTCAACTGCGGTGGTTTCGGGATGGAAGCAGTATTTTTCATCGTTGTAGCGTATGCTAAAAGTGCAACGCAGGCAACAATCGCGTTAACATTCGGAGTGGCATTTAGTGGATTTGCTATATCCGGTTTCAATGTCAACCATCTGGACATAGCGCCGAGATACGCGAGTATTTTGATGGGCTTGTCCAACGGCATTGGAACTATAGCAGGTCTATTCTGTCCAATCGTCGTAGATCATATCACAGAAAAGAAGGTACGTGACCCTTTTACACAATGTAATTCCAGGACAGTGCATTTAAATAGAATACATTTTATGGTATTCGGAGCTAGACAGGCGGATATAACGCGAATTTACGGTTTCCCTGAGTATTCACTGCATGGAAATAATAATATTCATACTGTACCTCAAGCTGATAGTTTTATTGTTTCAGAAGTATGTTTCCAAAACTTTAAGTCCTCATTATCAAAAGAGCTTCAATTAAATTAATTAAAATCCTTTTGAATTCCTTCTAACTTGAACAGCTCTGTTCAGGATGAAATGTTGTTTCATTTTAGGATAGAGAAAACTGGAAGACAGTGTTTATACTGGCAGCAACTGTCCATTTCTTTGGGGTGATATTCTACGGGCTGTTTGCGTCAGGTGAATTACAACCTTGGGCGGAACCAGTGCAGCCCAAGGAAGAGAAGCCGTGGAATCCATTTGACGACGCGTTTCAAGGACATAGTTTGAAGCAATCACCCACGGTAAGCTAAACCAAGCATTAATACGTCTCGGCGGGTCAACGCAATTTTTAAATTTAAATATTATGACGAATGGAGCAGTGTAGTTTAATAACTAAACCTTGCATACATTTAAAAAAAAAGTGATTTACGAGCAGATGCTTTTCTTATTTCCGGCGTGAATTAATTCTGGAGCATACAAAATACGTTGTACAACGTATGTCAGGGATTAAATTGGCTGCCCCTTACGATGATTTCTTATATTCTTCTTTACAGCAAACAGAAAAGCCAGAGCTACAGCGCCAACTGAGTGGCAAAACTGTAACCTATGGCGCTGTAGAACCATCGCCTGGCAATCCATTTGCTTACTCAAATCAAGTAAGCGAAGAACAAGTACAACCAGAGGCTCGAGACGCATATCTTCACGGTACGGTCGAAGATAGAACTTATTAATAATACCGTGAATATTTTTTCTTCTTTTCATAATGAATCATATTTTCACGTTATCAATGAATTAACTTTCATGTACAGTATTTGAATAATATATAGTTGTACGTTTTTGTTTTCATAACAATAAAGATAATCTAGGGTTAAGGAATTGACACTACCAAAATGCATTTGTTAACGAAAGGCACAGATTATATATGTTGCGCTAATAACATGTATATACAGTCAATTTCGAAAAAATATTCTCTGAAATTTGAAACTTATACTTTATAAAGAATATATTTAATAGTTTAGATGAAATTATTTACAATTTTTCATTCAAATTAAAAGGTATTTTTATATAAAGTATTCGGAAATATGTATATATTTTTTACAACTTATGAGAATGAAATACAACAATAATAAATACATTTATGCAAATTACAACTAAAAATAAAAAAATTAAACCTAAAAAGTAAATATATATATACCATTTTGGCAACTAAACAAATAACTGCTTTCTTATTAAAAGGCTACATCTCTTTATATCTCGTTCTTTGTTTAGCAACGGTAAATATCCATTTATTTCAAACATATTAAGCCTTAAATATATAAATTCGTAATACGTGCCCGTGCAAAACCATATAATACAATATAGGACAGTTTTTCCTAATAGAAATATTGGATATATTATTTAGATAGAATGAAAAATTGTAAACAGCTTCATGTAAGTACAAATAGTATACAAAAATATATTGTACATATATTTAGAAGTAAAGTAATTGTAATACACAATTAATAAGAGGGATGAATAAAATGGCTGAAATACCTATAATATTCAGAATATTTTCAATCTTTGAACCACTATCTACATTAAGACACGATTACCTGTAACCAGTAATAGTCAAAAAATAATAATTCTTAAAGATGACTAGAAACTATAGGCGAATTTTTCATTATTCGATGAAGAATTCATTCAAAATTTGCCATATCGGTCATTTTCAATTGCTGATGAAATTTAGTGCACTAATGATGAATACAAAAAATTCGCCTCATGTCAAACACCTGTCGTAAGAAATTTACTTAAAAATAAGTAGATAGTTGTTAAAAGTTTGAAAGAAAGTGAATCATATAACGTAGCTAGGATAATTGAGGTGAATCTCACTCTCAAGGCTGTGCAGACAATAATAAAGTGCAATCACTAACTGTGTTGCACTAAAAACTCGTTGATAATAATAATCAAGATAATAATTTAACTCTAATTTTAAGAGCAGTAGCTACATTAGATATGTAAATATATATTAAAATAATAGATGGATATATAATTATTAATTTTCGTTAATAGGTATACTTGTAAAAAAAAATAGAAAAAATCGGACAATATAATTGTAAATAAACTTGAAATGTCTAACTTCGGTAACTGTGGATCATGATAATGTATGTAAAAATGACAAAAATATTTTCTTTAACACTTAAACAAATCAAATGCTTAATAATCTAACTGTTTTAATGATCATACGGTCGCGTTTAAAAAATATGAATAAGTTAGGTGAAACAACTTAATAGAAATGATATTAAAATTACTGTGAATCAATTATAAACATTAGTGAAGTCAAATATTCAATGAAACGACAAGATCAGAAGTGGGATTGCTTTAAATTGTAATCATATTTTTAAAGCAATTTAAAACAATATCCAATTCTGTAAACTATGTATATATATATAATGAATTTTTATTAGCCTGAATACTTGTATACGTCAATCAGTAATTAAAGAAATGGAATTACTGACTATAAAACAAATATCTATATTGTATTCGTAAAGTAATTTAATGTTGTTATTATAAATATGTTGCCGTTGTCTGTAGTTTTTTTTTCGGTTAGGTAATTAACCTTCGGTTTTAACTATTTACTGATTAATGTCTACAAGAATTCGGCTATATCCTGTTAACTATTCAAACTGTATTCAGAATTATTCGACGTTAACTTAAGGCAATGTAAATGATTAAACAATGAATGTATTTAAAAAATTATCTAAATGGGTGTTTTGTGTGACGTCTGTTTTTCAATTCTAATCAAATGTTAACCAGGTGCATTTGTTAAGATTAAGGGGTGAAAGTTTCCAAAGGCTCTACGCAATGCAACTCACCAAAAATGACAAAAAAAATATTATTGTATGCATGTTACAGAATATGACGTCAAAAATATATTTATTTGTTAATAAATGTTGCTATATGACTAAATTTGACGAATGCGCTTTCAAAAATGTATCCCTCTTGTTTATCACTTTTCTTGTTAACGGTGTATAGTGATAGGACTACATTTTATTATTTTATATTAGTATGAGTTCTCTCAAATCCAATGTACACGTAAGTCGTGAACTATATGTACATTTTTTAATATTAAGTATATGTTTTTGTAATCGCAGCCGTCAAAGAATTTGTTACTGTTAAAAGGTAATTCATGTATCTTGTTCTCTCGCTCTGTCTGAATGTTTCTCTCTCTTGGTCAATACAGTGTTCAAAATGTAGTGCAACTTGTAAAAATATCGTCGACACCAATCGTTTATTATTTACAATGTTTTCATTTTTCGTATTAAGTTTTTAAAATGTTTAATACTGTTTCGTAAGTTCAGAGTTTAAACAAAACGTATTTATATAAAGCAATAATGTTGAACTGCACAATGAGTTGTTTATTTCATTAAACTAGTTTCTAATTAGAATAATTTTACAGTTTATCAGCTTGCTTGCTTACTATTGCAATCTCACAACATATCTTGCTAATATAAAAATATCAATTTATGGTCACTGTATATTTATTGTGTATATGTGTATGAATCTATTAGAATTGAAATATATCGTTTTGAAAAAAATAAATCCTATCCATTCGCTGACAATAAAGTGTGATAATGCTGTATTATATTATACAATTCCTCATATTTAGGCTATGCATTTTTCCTTAGTCGTACGAAGTACAGAAGGTCGTATGTCGGATCAAAAAAATCCTTGTCTCAACGCCCTGAATAAGACAAATATATATAAGACTCATGTTAGTCATCGCTCGTAAGACTAAATTTGTGCCCTCCTCTAAAGGTAACGAAACGATAAACGACTTGTAAATTCAATCACCTTTAAACTTCCGGAGATATAGTGCCTATTAATACTACATTGCCCTTAATAACATTTAAAAGATATTCAAAAATACTAGGAAGATTTCTAAGATAATTATTTTAACAAAGTTTCTTATGAACTGAAACTATTTCTTAGTCCAGCAAGTAACTCCTATATTGGTGCGTAAGTCTATAAGAATATACAATAATATAAACAAAAATTAAAAATTATTATAAATTTTATTCCATACCTAGTATGTAATTAAATAACAGTTATAAAATTATAATCCTGAATATGAAGTATCACAAATGAAATCAAATACTACGATTCCTATAGCTAATCATTTCACCTAAGCTTAAAATTCTGACTATTTCTCGTTGCCATTGTTTGTTTTCTCGTCGGACGAATTAAATTCATAAACTTTTCTGGTGGTCCCTGAGCGTACGGAGACTTTGGATTGGTTACTACGTAGTAAGTACCTCGTGCCCTAAATATGTAATGGTTTAATTAAATACTTTACACAATGAATCACAGCATTACCTTTGATTAACATGCTCGCCCATTAAAACATATTCGCTATCCTTTGGACTGCAGTATCCAACCATATATGATATTAGAGTTGGACAAGGGTATGCCCAAAAGCCGTTTCGACTTATTATTGATTCGACAAAAAGAGGCGATACTCTGGTATGATCGCAGGAAAGAGTTTCTAAAAGAAATACATTGATCCATACAGCTAAGACCCTCGGGTCGTAAAGCAATCATTAATTTTGAGTACATGTCTATCTTGGCTAGTTCTTACCCAACTGTGTTTGGAATTAAATACTTACGAAATATTGAATCTTTCGAGCAACCTGGTTGGCTGGTTCCGCCATTCACATAAAAATCTGCATGCCCTGTAGGACCCCATTGCCCTAAAATGCCAGCTCCAGTATGTAGGACATCCACAAAATGTGCATCAGTGGGGTCCAAGTCACGCGATGTATTTGTACCAGAATAGAAGACAATCGTTGGATCCAAACCTACAATTTTATAAACTTGTTAACACACATATCTATTTCGTAACAAAATAGTAAAATTACCAGTTATACGTCCTAGTTTCCCGTGCCTATCTTTATCTAAATAGTTAGCTACAAGTCCAGAGATATGCGCTCCAACACTGTAACCAATTAAATGAAGGTCGTCAGCTCTTACACCTCTGGGATGGGTCGTCAAATAGTCTACTAGTTGTGAGATACACCTGAAAAGATAATGCATGCTAATTTATGTAGTTAAAAGTTGATACAGCCATTTACTTTCTTTTTAACTTTCAATTTTCATCTGAAATTGAACATGTCAAAAGACATTTGAAAGAAAAATTATAGCTTAATAATGAAATTACATTTTGTGCTGGTGACACGTTCAAGATTTCTTTTCTAAAGCCTGTTCTACATGATCTTTGGAAAACTGTACATTATAGGCTGTAATCACAGCTGCGTTTTTACTCAAAACTGCTTTTAAGAATCAGGGAAAGTAAAAGGTAAAATTAATTGTCTCTGTGTGAACCCAATAACTCCGAAAGCTATTGGATTTATCCGCTAAGCCCTAAATAGACACACATATAAACCAAGTCCGAAAGGAGATGATTTTCGAAATCAGGAAGACATCCGTGCACCCAATGTAACACGACCGAATGCTATAGCTCTTTTGTGCGACCGTACAACGAACTAAGAATTCAATCTTAAATAGAATGAGCACATTCTTAATGTGATTGTTTGAATCTGTATAAGATTTGTAATTATCCTGTTTGGAAAAATTGTTTAACCCAGAAACATATACCTGCGTAAGTAGTTATGTTAATACAGAGTACTTTAAATTTTTCTTACATTAAAGAAACTGGATTTACTAAAAGATATGAAGAAAAGTGTGGGTTATTATCATAAACTGCAGTTTGTACTCATGTTTTCTAACAACTTTCGTTTTTTTAAAGAATCTGTTCAAGGAAGATAAGGTTCTTGAGATAATTTAAACAAAATTATGAGTATTTTTTTACGCTACACGTTGTATTATGAACCGATGGCTTCATTCAACAAACATAAATGCAAAAAAGAGAAACTTGTCTGCCAAACATATGTGATAAGCAGATACATATGTTTTCGAATTAATATCATTGAATGATTAGGTGTTTGTTGGTTCTGCACTGACTGTTCTGTCTTTTTTCCACTTATAATGAAGAAGAAGATAGTTAATGATCAATCAGGCTATATTGTGCTATGTTCTTAAGCGTTAAAAGAATTAATAAATATAGTACATTATTATTATTATATGATATGGGCACATGGTGCTCACGGGTTAACCTATTACTTGAAGATTTACCTGGCACAAAATCTTGGCGCCCAACTCATTTGACTCAAACATGGCTCCTTGGCAAGAGTACTATAGTCTACTACAATAATATTATAATTGCCTCTTTTAAAATAGGCAGCTCTAAAGTCAGTACTTGGTGAATAAATACGTCCACCTCCGAAACCATGTACTAGGACTTTTGTTGGATGTGCTCGATTGAACTGTGTTAAATATAAAGCTTCCGGTTTCAAGACGTTTAGAAGCTCAGGATCCTTTTGTGTTCGTCTAGAACAAAAGTCAAAATTATGTTTAACATGCTGACCAAATAATACAATATTATAACATAGAAAATTAAAATCGCTTTTAAATCAAATATAATTCTTATTTCTTCAGATGCCGCTGGAACTCGCAGATGCAATACTCCCAAAAATATATGTGCAAACGAATGCCAACTTTAACGGTTTCCTAAAATTCTTATGGGTGTGTTCTATTACGTATACAGTCGAAGACCTTGATTTTCACATTCACAACTACCAGAAATATCAGCGATTCTCGTTTAAAAAGCTTTGGTAGTATTACGCAACATGAATTCATATAATTTAAATAACATATACTAAACCGTTATCCGTTGATAAAACAACATATATGGTATAAGTTTATTTAACTCTGCGTTTTTGTTAGTTGTATACATAAACAACAGATTTTTTTAAACTTTTACTGCCACATATTAATGCATAAAAGTTTTCAACTATATTCTTAATAACGGCTGTATGTGTCAGTGTGTCTTTCGGTCTGTGTGTCTGTCGATTTGTTTGTTTGTCTGTTCTGTCTGTCTGTTTGTTTGTTTGCCTGCTTTGTTCTGTTCTGTTCTGATCGGTTCTGTTCTGTCTGTCTCTGTCTGTGTGTTTGTCTGTCTCTCTGCCTGTGTATACCGTGTCCCATTGACGTTAAAATTAACTATAATATATACTGAATATTAATTTGTTAAAAGTGAATGTTTATAAATAGTTTTCTATTCTTTAAATGTAAAATACTATGAAGTTCATTAATAAAAATTCTTCGGCATAAAATTTAATTTCACTCTCTATCTACAAAATTAATGAAACACCGCTTCCGTACTATGTAAATCTATTTGAAATAAACTTAAGTCTCGTATAAATCATAGTTCTGATATTAAACCTTCACATATTCCATTATATACCGACGATTCAGGATATTATTAGTTTCATTCATGACATTCTGAATGACTCTGACATATAAACAGACGATACAGCCCATTAAGCCTAAAACTGGCTATTAGGCAGATGTTGCCTTATAGAAATCTAATATAGCTTCGTTACTTTTTTGTTCTGTATTTAATGTAGATATAATACTAGTGAACAGACATTGAAAACTAAAAAAAGTGTGTTCTTCACTCGGCTTTAAACTCGTTATCATTTTTAATTATATATATTTAAATAGTTTTTTTCTCCAACTTGTACGGTTTCCTAGATATAAGAAAGGTTGATAGAGTAAACTAGTACTACAAGATTAAGATATTGTTTTCAAAAATAGGTTTTCTTTTTTCTTCCCTTACGTGTAAAGTTTCATAATTTTAATTTCAACAGTTTTTTCTCTAGAGCAATCACAGAGGGACTGACACACAGACAGATAGACAAGCAGACAAAAATATGGATGCAAGTTGTTACTTTCTTATAAGAATGTCCACTATTCACCGATATAAAAGTAAAAATGTAAATTCGAATAATATAAATATCTAATTCCAAAAGCTTTTGTATCTAAATCACATATGAGGACATCACTCAGGCATATATATATATATATATATATATATATATATATATATATATATATATATATATATATATATATATATATATAATTTAAAGTGGGTTTACATAAGTTATATAATACTGTTATATATTATAAAACAACTCGAGTTTTTGTTAGAATGAGCATGACCAGTAATGCCTTAAGTGAGCAATATAGATATTCAATTGTAGAAAACATTGCTTGACTCTCGGTAAACACCGAATAATTTGCCTCAAAGCATATTTACCCGTTATGCAACTGAATTGTATAATAAATTCAGTAAATTTGTACAAGCACTATACAAACAATAAATTGCAGATAATTATAATTACACGTAATTCGTGCAAAATAATATTTCAATATGCTATGCAATTACTTTCATAATTCCCAAAATAAAATGTGTATTTCATAACCTAACCTATGTATTATTTAATATAATGCGTGATGTTCCTACATAAATTTCACTTACGAAAGTAATCAGTTACTTAAGTGACAGTAATGCATAATGAAGCCATCATTTAATGTTGAGCAAACATATGTTCTAATTTACTTCGACGAAATATTCATACATATTTCCAAATTTTACATAAATATAAATAGCATTTGAGCTTTCCAGAAAACGAATTCCAATTCAGAGATATCAATTTAGCCAACTACAACATTTGTTAGCTTCTGTATCATTAATTAAGGAATATCGACTTGAGCTGTATGTTTGTCTGTTTCTGTATTCTACAGCAGAAAACGTTGAAGATAAAATTATGAAAATGAAACATTAAATTTATAATTTGTATGTAGGAGGAAACTCGTCCATTTGTGAAAATAATATTTAAGCCTGTGGTTAATGTTAATTTTTGGTTCCACCTCTCCTCTTTCTCTTTCTTGTTACCTCCATCTCTCCTCTCTCACTCTTTCTGTATGTAATAAAATAATATAAATATTCTACAACTAATGTATACAATACCATTTTCTAAAGGTAAAAGAAAGTCCATTGTAGGGCAATGTGGATTTCTTAAAATAAGTCAATAAAAGCAATAAGAATCTTATTGTATGATATTCTTATGTACAACTTGAGAAACAGATGATTGTTTTCTTATATTCTTGCATTTAACTAGCGAAAATAATAGATACAGTACCGATTGACAATCATTTATGTCCAGTTTTACATATAATGACAACATTGAACCTAGTATACATCAATATTGTCATTAACGGAAAAGATGATTGTTACTGTATGATAATAATTACAATGTATCGGTTTCACTTTCTGACCAGTAGGATACTATTAACCTACTGGTGAAGCGAAATGGAAACTTATACTTTAGATGCGTGTATGACATGAAGGAAATTATTATCAAATGATAATGTTTATATGCAGTGAAGACCGTCAACTAATGTTTCTTTACACACATAAAAAAACATACTGTTGTTTACATGTGATTTCGGCCATTAAAATTGAATAATAATTTGGTCATACTGCTTTCTAAGATATTGCAACTAAAAATCTCCGTGATTGTTATACTATTTCGTGGTATTTAATTTATATAATTTAATATTAGTAATGTCGCACGACTCATTATATACCATTTGGCCCATGGCAAGGTATAATTCCTTTTTAAATTTGTTAGTTAAAAAAAATTAACGACATAAATATGTATTTATGTGGCCTACGATAAAACACACACGGAAACAATGTGGAGTGGCTTGCACTCGACTTACACGTAGTTTTCACTAGAAATGCATTCATGATTACTAGACTTACTAATTACTGAATATAAGAAAGTCAAAAACAAGACTGGTTCATGATATATTATCGTAATTACAATTTTTCTCTAAATCTTTTTTATTTCACCTTAAAGTACCCTAAACCATATAAATTTATAAATAAGATATAATATATTGGCATTAAATTATAAAAATATTAAGAAGAAATTTTTTTTACTGTAGGAAAATTCCTAAAATAACCGTAATTATTTAAATTTCTCGACAACGAATAATTGTGTCTAAGAATCGTGAAAACAGTTCATTATGTCCAATTTACGTTTTTATTATTCCATTAAGTGTGCATTATGGATAAGTGAAAAACAAAAGTAATTCATTTTAAATCTTAAACTTAATTTAATGATACACTTATAGAAAGTTGACTATTTCTATATATAAATTTTACGAAAACGCATGTGGTTTCGTTAAAAATGTACTTTCACACATGATCACTCAGTGATTATACTCGCTACTCAAATAAAATCGAAAAAGAATAAACTATAACTTATATTTTGTTTCCTGTATTACATACGTATTACAAATTATTGTAATACATACGTATTACAAAATATTGTAATACATATGTAATACAATCTGCAGTGCCCTATACTGATTATTTTATCTTACTTCAGTTATTGATGTAGTAATACGAAAATATCTAAACTTGCACATGAAATCAACATAGAAAATTCTTGTTAACCTAAATACTATCTATATTGCAGTACTATTGCGTAACTGTTTTTCAAATTTCTTTAATCGGTTTTTAATACTAACCTGGTATACAAGTAGAACTGAATCCTTGGATGTGGGCAAACATATGGTTTTTCTATACACGAACTGGTGTTATATAAATCTTGAACAGTTTGCGGTTCTTTGTTTTGACCATTTACACCTAAAAAAATAATTAAGAAAAACTAAATTACTGTACATTTAGTACGCCTGAGGAAATTGTAATACATATCCCTGTAATGTTTCACAAAGATGAATTAAAATATACCAATATTAAATTAAATTGAAGAACAATGCATTTTATGTTTTTTGGAAATTTATTTTAAAGTGAATACCCGACGTTTCGACAACATTTCTTCAGAATATACAAATATTATATATTATTATAGATGACCTAACTAATAAAATTTAATATGTATATATATATATATATATATATATATATATATATATATATATATATATATATATATATATATATATATATATATATATATATATATATATATATATATATATATATATATATATATATATATATATATATATATATACATATAATTATTATTACGAAATGTTGCAATAATTTAATTTTTGTTGTGTTATTTAACTATTTCGAAGTATTCGTATTTTTTAAGAGGTAATAACTAATTATTACACAAGGTCCAGTATCCGATTAATATTACTCAAGAATTGACTAAATAATGACAGTATTTTAATATTCTTGAACAAAGTCTTAGAATCTTTTAACGAAAATAAACGTTTTAAGTTTACTTCCTGATATAGACTTAGTCTAAGAAAATAAAAACATGCCTGCATTGCAATAAAACATATATATATCCAAGAGAATTATGTTGGATATAAATAGATTTTAGTACAATAATAAATGTAGCTTGTATTTATATAATAATAATAAGATAATAATAAATGAATTCCAATTATTAATTTTTAATTCAAGCACATATCCTTATGGTATTCAAATATATGTATATTTACTTAGTAACTTATCAAGCAATTATAATAAATTTACATATCTCTACAATCACGTTCAACATTATAATAGTTTGAAGAATTTCATATAATCCTCCACAGGAAACATGTTAAATAATATATTTTTAGTTATTATAAGTAGTTATAAAAAAGATGTTAAATAATAATTAAATTAAGATGCATTTAAAATTCAAAGGCTAACACATTAAATCCTGTAACAGTTACCTTGATTTTTTTTTAATACCTATTTATAGTTCAAGGCTTATTTATAAAATATTGGGGTTTTCTGAATATTAATAAAAAATCAGTATCAATTCTAAATTTTATAATTGTAATTTATAACATCTACCAGTATATCTCTACAAATTATACCAATAGTTACGGGTTCGTGATTCACGAGAAACCCAGAAAATATTAATTTGTATTTAGTAAATAAAATGTTGAAAATGTTACGAACTGATAAGAATGGGGACCCATAGATTTAGAACCGCTGTACTAGGTACATATAGGAATTGAGATAAACAAAATTAATTGTTTTAGAATTATGTTAATGTAATATATCAATTTTATTTAAGGTAATAACAGTTTATTAAATTTTCATTGATAATTCTTATTATTGAATTATACATGCGATGAAATGGTCTCCGAATAAAACATTTCAGTAAAGTACTTTCAATATCTGACATAATTTCTGTACTGTAGAACATGGCGTCGTAATATATATATATATATATATATATATATATATATATATATATATATATATATATATATATATATATATATATATATATATATTTAATTTTGATTTTTTAGACTGTCAGTTATGACAAATTTAATTCTCAAATTTTTCCTCATACGATTTCGTATAATTTACTTCCATTTAAAACCATATAATTATATACGAGTAAAAACCCCTAATTTGGACAGAATACAATATATATTAAAACAAAATTTATTTATAAGTTATAACCGACGTGACTTATACAATCTATTTTATTTTGGACCATACAGCATACGCTGTATACCGTGTTTCGAAGAGTTTGTAAGCTGCACAGAAGTATTGCACCTTATGATTTGGATACAGCAAAACATAATAACCCGAAGCAACGTGATATTTCACCTGAATTATCTGAATTTAGGCTACAGTGTATACGTACAAGTATAAATAACAGCCTAAATATAATATTACGTTTCTTTGACCTATCTAATTTTATAGTTATAAAAAACAAACCATCCATTATAACAGAGTAAAAGATAAATTTACAATAAAGGCTTTTTATGTAATTATTTTTACTTTTGTATACGTGAACACAAAAAAAAATCAACCTCGAAATATTAATATAAATATTTCATTTGAAGGTCCTTGAATACATTTTTAATCATTTCTCAATGACACCTGTTAGTCTATGTGTGAACGCTCACTATTAATACCGTTGAACGTAAAAATATGATGGCTTGAATTTAGGATCTTGTGAAAGAATATTTTTTGGTTTTATAAAGAATATTTCAACTGGAAGTGCCAGTTTACTCGTGTCTTTTCTTGTATATCTCGAAAAGGACACGAGACAAACAATGTATCTTATATTTGTTGTAGATATTATAATTTCTAGCAACTTTCATAGTTCTTTTATTTTTATAAAATGATATTTACTCTTTTGAAACAAGTTTATTTTACGTTTCTGGTTACTAACTAGTATTGTTTCATGGTAATCATTGCATGTATGATAATATTAAGCAAAAGTCGAGTAAGGGCCACTACAGTTTTCATAAATTACTTAATCATCTCGACGTGTGGACGAATGCCTGCTTCCGGATAGAAATTTTTATAAGGGGGGGCTCATCATTTTGGGGCCCTATAACTCGGGAAGTATACGGGCGATTAGATTTAAACTGCGAGCGGATTCAAATGAGATGTCAAATAATATGTGTACCAAATTTGGTGTGAATCACTCTGGTACCTTCAGAGGAGTAGAGGGCACAAATTTGATCTTACGATCGAGCGAGGACTAACATCCAAGTATATAAGTTATATATATTTTTGAATTCAGGGTGACGAGACAAACGCTTTTTGTTTAAGATTTTTTTTTTGATCCGAGAATGCTACAGACACACGACCGAATGCTTTAGCTTCTTTGGTACTTTGTACGGTGAGCTAATTATTTGTAAATTAACCATAGGTTTTTAAGAAAATAAATTATAATTATTGTGAAATGATACATAACTTGCGCAAAGATGATAAATGTATTTACAACTTCTCAATGACACCAATTGTTTAATTGAATAATTTAGATTGTTTAAAAACTATTTTTACATATCTTATTAAAACTTAATTACTAAATTTCAATTCGAAGACAATATAAATGTTGTATGCATGTCGTTAATATAAATATTTAATGCACCATCACCTCAATAGGGTGATGATAAATATATGTAGATATTTTCTTAAAGCATAATTTTTACCTAAGCATGTAAGAAAAACAACGACCAGAAACAAAAGATCACAAAATATGTAACTTTTAATCATTTTGGATAGAACTGCACAAAAAACAGAAAAATTGTGTTTACACTTTCATTGAACTTGTAACCGAACACTTCGGGCGCGTAACACAGCACATCACAACAATCGAACGGTCATCGTACAAAGTGAAACATGTGAAAGTAAGAACAAGTCTGGTTTGCTAGGATTTCTCACAAGGCATACACGATACACACTACATAAACCCACACCATCACAAAAAAATCCCACTCTTACTCTTGACAAAAGAATTCGATTCTCAGTCCAGCTATATCATTGATAAATTAGAAGAAATTTTAACCTTTCATATTTGTATTCTCAGGCAAATTACTTGATCAACTTTTAATAGTAATAGGATGGGAACTTTGATTTAATTACCATTTTAGCAATAATCGTGTTTGAATTATAATGCACAATTAATTAATACTATAAATACCGCTTCTACAGGATATGACAGTTTATTGATATACATTTAAATTGTAACATACATAAACTTTGCAATAAACATCGACAATGTCGTCAACTGAACTTTCTTTTATGCATAATCAAAGAAAAATTATAAATATTTTGTGGTTTTACAACATAAAGAGGGAGATGCGTATTCTGATATCAATATCACTCATATTATTGTAGCTCATCGTACGAATGTTCAATATAGCTAGTCTGGTTGTGTGTCGGTAACAATACAGGAATTAAAAAAATATATAAATATATCCTTTTAGAGTTTGTCTAAGAAATAAATAGTTTTGACAAATCGAAAGATTTAACATTTAAATGTCGATTTCTATACAGCAAATTGACTTTGTCTTCTCTTTAATTTTTAGTAGTAATGAAAAAGTTTCAATTGAGAAAAAAATATCAATACCTTCTTTCCTATCCTAATTCGAAAGTGTTAAATTTTATAAACCGGTTCTTCATTGCCAAGGGTCTAAGTATATTCTTTAACATTCTTTTATTGGAAATTACACTATCCATTTAATAAATCTAAGCTAGGAAACATTTTTATCTACTCCAGATGCAGTGATTGTTCCAAGAACGAAAGCATTGCTGAGTTAACAAATCAACCTACAATTCCCTTCACAAATATGAGACATATCCTTGATATGTTATACTTATTACTAATATATCGTGTAATAATTACAAATAGAACGAGATTCGAGTTTAAGCTAGTTATTGGAGTAAGTGAAACTACGATTAAGCGAATTTAAAAATAAATTTTATTACATAAACATATATAAGCATTCACATATAAACGAAAGTGGGAATTCAAAATATCCGCGCTACAGAAAAGATATCGTGGTGTACTGTGTACTGGGATCAGAGCAACGCATGCGTTCTGGCCAGCACATGCGTTAGTTGAGTCGGACCTTTCCCAGGCACAAAGATAACCTACTAGATAGAGAAAGGAATCGCGGTCTGCATGGTTTTCATCTCGTAGTATAAGATAAACAGTGTTTATTATAGACAATCGTGCAAAAAGTACTACAGGACAACTATGTTTACACATTTAACATGTTTACAAGGTGCAGATTGTTACGTTCAGCTGGTAAAGCATATTGTATCATAAACCATAGAATGCATTCATTAACTCACGATTCAAGACACATTTTTTATAAATCTGTCGAAGCGGTCGATCCAAACAAACTCATAAAACAAGTTTTGAAATTAAACAACAACGAACTGCTCGTTTGTAACAAGAAATATGAAGTGGCAAATAACTGCTACGTTGTTGGGTTTGGTAAGGCAGTGTTGCGCATGGCAGAGAGAGTCGAGTTGATCCTTGGTAGCCATCTCGTGACTGGCGTAGTAAGCGTCCCAGTCGGAACATTTAGTTCGGAGGTACGCCGGCCGTATTCTACAATCAAGTACATCGAAGGCGCCAAGAATAACTTACCCGATCGTAATGCCAGACTTGCTGCTTGGGAAATAGCTGAACTGGTTAAAAGTTTAGATAAAAAAGATTTACTAATTGTTCTTATATCTGGTGGAGGATCAGCTTTGCTTCCGCTTCCCAAATCGCCTGTAACACTAGAAGAAAAGAGTCAGCTAATAAAATTGTTATCTAGACGTGGAGCAGATATTTTAGAGTTAAATTGTGTTCGCAAACGTTTATCTCAGCTTAAGGGCGGCGGTCTAGCTCGCCTAGCTTACCCGGCCACCGTAGTTAGCTTGATATTATCAGACATAATAGGAGACCCATTGGATTGCATTGCCAGCGGCCCAACGACGCCCAACACCGACACCGGCGACAAAGCCATGAAAATAATCGAAAAATTCGGTCTGACTACCAAACTGCCACATTCCATCAACGAGGCTCTGCGAAATGAAGATATTTCAAAAACTTTAGAAGACGGAAGTTTTGCACATGTGACAAATTTCGTGATTGGAAATAACAAAGTTTGTGGCAGGGAGGCGGTTGCCGCGGCAAAGGGACTTGGTTATCAGTCGACTGTAATCTCTGTCGCTGTCAACGGTGATGTTTCTTTGATAAGCGAATCATATACGCGCATTGCACTCGAGACTGCTAATGTTATGAAAGGGATTTCTTCAAAGGCGAAGTTATATTCGACGCTCAAAGACGTACAGACGGTATTAAAGTTATCAGACGAAACGATCAACGAACTAATCAACTACGAATTTGAAGCGCTGGACGGTGGCATTTGTTTGGTGGCGGCTGGCGAGCCCACGGTGACGGTGACCGGAGAAGGACGTGGTGGTAGGAATCAGCAATTAGCACTTCAATTTGCGATCGATGTCGACAATGCATTGCTGCTTCACCAGTCACCCGAAAGTGTCAAGAGCATGAATATTTCATTGCTGAGTTGCGGTACCGACGGAATTGATGGACCGACAGATGCAGCAGGCGCGATTGGGTTCAGTGGACTATGTGCTCTAGCACAGAAACAAAATATTGATCCTGTATCGTATTTAACACAGAACGATTCCAATAGTTTTTTCAACACTTTCCAATATGGAAAATATCTTGTTGATACTGGACACACTGGCACAAATGTTATGGATATCCATGTACTAATAATCAAAAAATAAATATCTTATGGAAACACTCTTTCAAAATTTGTTTACTATTGTATTAAATGTTGTTATTATAACTTTGATGATAGTAAACGACCCTGTTCTTCAACTCATCAAATTACGTTGTATTAACAATTGTTAACAAAACATTCATCAACGAAACCATATTGAATCAACGGCCGTTCGAGTTATAGAATAATTTTTTACAAAATATGATCCTAATAAACAAATTCAGCTTCTAATTATTGTTATCTATGATGATAAAATTACCGACTTCTAATCTAAATATTCAGTAATCAGTAAATAATCCTCGATATAGAAGATAACAACTATTTTCATAATCAAATACTTTCCAAATATTTGAATTTTATGTCTATATCTTATTCTGTTGGGAGTTAGTTGAGTGCCAATTACATATAGCAAAAAGCATAGGTATAGACACCAATGCCTACAGCTAGCCGTATAATGTATGAAATAAATTATTTAAAGCTACGTAGAAAAGATATTTTTAACTCCTGATGTGTTAAATTAAAAACCCTTTTTTAACCACAGATCTATAAAAACAAAATGATAAAAGACGAATTATGAAAGCAATTGTGTAATTAAATAATTAAAATTTCAATAATTATTGTTTTTAATATGTTTTATGGCCTTTATGTTCACAATTCGACAAATGTTATAAGTATATATAATCTTCTAATTTTTTGAAAATATTATTCACATAGTAAATATAATTAAGAATATTTAAAATTCATAATTTATAATTATTTAAATTTGAAGATAAAAAATATATCTCAACTGTCAATGTATTTTCAAAAAAAATTTAAGGCAGTGTTAAGGAGAAATCCCAATTTTTGGGTTTTATAACTCCGCAAATAGCTGAATTAAATTATGTGGGGATCTTTCGTAACAAAAGGCTTTTCACCAAATTGATAGCATTATAATTAAACAGAATATTAGATGACTATTTTGCTATATAGTTCAATTAAACGAATTATTAGTTTGCTTAAAGTACAAAGACTCGTTAAATCATCCCTTTAAAACCGGTTTTAGAATATTACGCAAAGAAAAAATGGCAAATAATATAATGGCTATAGGAAATCTGTTGTAATTATATAAATATTCAATATTGGCTATCAATTCGGGAAATATTCAATAATTATGTAAAATAAGTTCCTATTTTTAGAAAACAAATATTGTTTTAATATTTGCTAACCCATTTAATAGAATAACGTAATCAACTATCATTTACGATTCTCTAGGTTAGTCTTATATGATGAATGAGAGTATAAAACTTGAACAAATTTAAAGATAATGTGCAAACGAACGCTACCGACTTGGTCCGTTTCTAGCAACGAATGTCAAACATGCGCAGTCTCCTAGGCCCTAGCGTATTCACTGTCAGACTCGTTGGTTTCATAAGCGTGCATTCTCATTGTCGCTGTGAACATGGCGATACGATGCCAGTGTTTTCTGTAAAGTTTCATCGAACAAACGTGTTAAAATGTGTTTAAACAGTTATAAAAAGAACTGCACATGCATTGTGTTGTATTTCGTGTTGTGTTTTATGAACATTGGTAATACACAACTTCTAATTAACGTCCGAAACCAGGTAAGTCACAAGTGTTTATTTTGTCCGAGCCATGTGTCGCATGCTGCACGTCAGACTTGTTCGGCGACTCGAATACTATAATTTTCGCTTTTGTTCTAGGTTTATTTTATAATATAACTCAGCATTAACAGTGTGTTGAAGGTTTAAGGTGGTGTTATGAGTTTATACGTATGCTTTGGTCGTACGATAAGATAAGGGAGCCTATGGTTTATTCTCTGTTTTTAGTTTATATGCATACTAGGGGAAATAAAACTGAAGTGTTCGTGTCTTATGTACTGTTGCCGGAAGGACGATTTCGTTCGGTTATCATTTCAACAGACTACATCACTCATCAAACATAATTTTTTTTTGACTTTGTATTCGAAATTGTAATAGAAATTGTTAAAAAAATAAAAAGCTATTTCATATTAACAATGTTTAATTACTATTTATAAGTAACAACGCACATTATAATAACAAAAACGAATATTTTCATATGTTTACAATATGTTGGTATTGTAATGTTTACATAACAATGTTGCACGCATATCTTGAGTATATCAAGGCGTAACTCACTTTTCCGCTAGCATGCGGAGTTTAAATATTACGGAATATCACGTGAACTTGACATAAAATTCAATATTTAAGAGGTCGTGGCCTCCGTCAAGTTTATGTTTCGCGTAAAGAGAGAACACGTTTCTTGATACCGTAGTAATATAAATGAAAATAAATCGAAATGGACTAATTTAGTTTTGATTTACGATAGCAATGAAACATTTTTTTTTTGTTGGTCACATGGCTTATTACAATTAATAACATGGATTATTAAATAAATATATCTTCGAAAATATGAAATCACGTTATAAATGCCTAATTAACAGGAGCTGGATAAGAATATGTAACACAACATTATTTGGAAATGGTATAAAACACTTACGAATTAATGGTACATTGAACGGCTGCACTTATGACAAAAATAGTTAAGTTCATAAAAATATGAATATGTCGCACAACTTTTATTGGAAAATCTTCAAAAAATGCACCAGTTCAGAGAAAACTACTACGGAAAATCCTAAATGTTTTTATTTATATTTCCATACATGGGAAGTATATTTAATAAATCATATGAACTATACCTGGACAACATTTGACATAGGAACAAAATTGACTCAAATAATTTGATATTTGTTATTGGGCATCGGTTATAAAATAGATCGACTGAGAACGTGTTTCGAGTGTATTGTTTATTGAAAATAATGCAAGACAAACGATAAAATCTACAAATTTGTATATTTGAAATTAATATGCATTTCCAAATATTAAATAAAATGGCAAAATTAATTGTACAAAATATATAAACAGTTCAATAATTTCTTGGACGAAAATTAAATACCTGTCTAATAATTTATGGAAAATTAAACCGCCCAAATAACAAATTATAGTTCCTTATATACACGAGTATTACGATGCGACAGATTTCGTGTAATTCTCGTTTTATTCCAACAGAAGATTCCCGAAAACACGCATAGCAAACTTATGTATAGATATTTATATGACAATGTCTTAGTTTGGCCAAAACGAAAAAGTTTTAATGAATTTCCAGAAATAAACAAAGCTTTTGTTCTTTAATTAAGCATGTTCAAGGAAGTTATCTTTTAATTTTACTGCAGCGTTGAAACGAGTCGCTTAATTTGAAATATAAATGAAAATATGAAATGAAAATATTTAACTTTACGTAGATAGAATTCCATTGTTGGTACAAATGGTAGTTAATAAAATTATTATCCGCTAACTGATTCCCTCCGGTGTACCCGTCATAAAATAATTATTTTGATATGAAGGTGTGAAAATTAAATTAATTGGATGAGTTATGTACGTTTACATATCAAATATTTTTTGTATTTTGTGAAAAATGTTATTTAAAAAAGAGGATTTATTTTTATTAAAATTTGATGCTGACTTTACACATAGACGTCATTCCAAAAATAGTAAGATTCGTTTCAAGGTTGATGAAAACGTAGTTGTTTTCAACATGTTTTTATATAACATTTGTTAAAAATCAGTTTGTTTTTTATGCGACGCATACAAGTAAAAATGAGATTCGCGATTCCTATATTCAGTATTTTATCATTATGGAAATAGATATTTATTGTCGTCGGGGCATAACAGAGCAAAAAAATCGTTTTTGAATAGCTTTTCTTGCATGATTTTTACTCTCTTTTTATGTAGGTTTGTGCCCTGAATCGTTGTGGAAATACAAACAACTTTTCCATTTGCGAAGTTCGCGCGCAGTCAGCTTTTAACCTGATGCTATCAAGTCCCTTCTCACGCAGTGCCTACACCCACCCCGCCGGACCGCTGCTCAATCCTGTTGGGGTTGTCAATATTTCACCGTTGTTCAGTGGTTGGAGCCGTTCGCTTCTTTGCATATTCTGCCATGGGACGGGGACAGTGCAAGGGTCTCTCGATTCGACCCGAATTCCCTATGTCATATTGTGCCCACTTTCATTGATGTTGATTTTTATTACTTTGCACCGAATTTGTTTCAGTAACCTTTGAAATAAAAGTTATATGCGCAGTTGATATAATAGGATAACAGAAGGGGTTGGAGAAAGTTAAATTTAGTTTTGTTTGTAATTCTCTGTTATCCTGTTATATTACTTCGGGATTTTGCCGCCATTTGGTATCACGTATATTTAGGCTCGTCCTAAATAGTTTGTGCGTATTTTATTCCTCATTCCTACCTATTATAGAATCAAACATTTCGTGAACTATTTGTTCGTTTTCCTATTAAATTGATTCTTACAAATTAGATTTTTATACCTTGTCTTGATTAAGAATTTGATTATTAACTCGCCGTACGAAGTACAGTAGAACTAAAGCAATCGGTCGTGTGTCTAGCATTCTCGGATCAACAAATATCCTTAACAAAAAGTTCAAAGACCAAATTTGTGCCCTCGACTCCTCTGAAGGTACCGGAGCGATTCACACCAAATTTGCTACACATATTCTTTGAAATCCCATTTGAATCCGGTCGCAGTTCAAATCTTATCGCCTTTATACTTCTAGAGATAAGTTGATGTGATAAGCGTGCCATAAAGCAAATATTTAGATCGATTTATATTGTAAATTTTTGAAAGAAGGAATGTTTTCAATTCATATTTTTGTTTTAAAAACAAAAGAAGAAGTGTTTGTCTAGTGGATTCTAATACACATATTTGTTTTTCAATTGTGTGCGCGAGGGAAAATATGCACGAAGGCTAAGAAATTCCTGAGAGCATTCAGCAAGAATATTTGACTTTATTCTCCAACTTCAGAGCTTCTGGAATGCCATATCTAATCCCCGGTTGTTATGCCAGTAATATTTTCTATATATATAAAAAAACAAGTATTATAAGCGTACAGTTATTCATCTTTTATAAGGAACGAAGAATTCCTCGCGAAGACAGTTTTCATGTTGACCTATCCATAAAAATGTAACGTGGGTATGTTGAAAATTATAAGGTTATAACTTTGATACTGTCACGCTAAGGGGTAGAATGATTCGCTAACCGAGATTACAATGAAATTAAGTATATAATGCGAAATTAATTTGAATGCAATAATTTTGAATTAACATTCGCAGAATTTTAGAACACATATGTATCAAATCCCATGAAAATTCCTTTTGGAAAAATTATAATGCTATATATGGAATAGCAATGTTGCACAATAGGTATTATGGTGATTGGACATGAGAACTTTTTAGCTAAAAAAGCATATTCATGTGAACTTCAAGCTAACTAGTATAACGTCCTCGAAACAACTATAAAAATCTCCAGGACAGCTATTGAGATCTAAAAATAGTTTTAAACATCTCAAAAACTTTCAAAACAGCTTTTAACACCCCCAAAACAGCTATAAACATACTCGATTCACCTCTTAACATCTTCAAAACAGCTTCTAATAGTTCAGAAACTTTTTACATCTTCAATGCAGGAATTAACAACATGAAATATTAAAATGGTGTTTTGAAGATGCTAAAATTGTTATGAGATACAAGTAATATTCGTATTTTTTTAATCAATGTTGTTTTCATAATTAACATAAAAATATTTTTATATCTGCAAAATATTTTTCTCGCTAATGTTCCTTTAGAAATAGTAGTAATAGTGCTAATTCTTTTATGCAACACTTCTAATACCTATGAATTTGATTTTGGACGTTAATACAAATTATATAAATAAATTGGGATATCAAAAATTTAAAACCTAATTTACGTACACTTGGTAAAAAAAGCATGATTAGTAAAGTTATATGGAGAATATAACAGTTAAAAACCTTAACGTACCCTCGAGTCAACTATATTCATCTAAAAAGAACTTATATTAATATTTATAATATAATTAAATATTAAATTGTAAATTTATCGCAAATATAAGTTTTTCATTCCCTTGTTAGCATACTTATACTTTTCCGCGTAACTTTTTTTTTTGGCCTATTATAATAAGGCGCAACTATTACAAAATAAATATTATATTTTAATTAAAGATCACAGTAACTGCGCGTCTGCTTCAATATTAGCAATATACCGTGTATTGTTTGGCCACATTGCGGATCGTATATTACACTTACGAAGCAGCATTCTATATGCAAATATGCTTATAGATAATACGACAAGGAATTCCAAATATTTGGTTTAAATTGTCGGAAAATGTAGTTTTGTGCTTCGATCTACATACATTAGGTTTGTATGTTGCGTCGATCAATTTAGGATTTTATGATTAGATTAGTAATTTCTGGTACTATATAAATATGCAAGTAATGTCTACATTTGTTACGTGTATTACTGATAAATATAGATTGTGTAAAACATCGAAAAATGCCATTCCAACCTGAATCATAATGTGATTGAAAATGCATCTAGATAGGCAGTATGACATGAAACATTTTAGTAAAAGCGATATAAAATTAAACGTGGAGCGTGCGCAGTGTGTCTGACAGAAAATCGGAATGCGTACATGAGTAACGTATTTTAAATAAAGCGTATGTACCGACAATTGTATTGTTGCTGGCTCAAGTTTGTGTCCATTGTATAAAAGGTTTTGTAGGATTGGCATGTATGGGGACACAATAGCTCCCGTCCGTTTCGCTGCTTTTCGAAACATCCCTCGTATTAGTAGAATTACTTCACATTTGAGATTTTCCTTATATTGTGTGTGTGCATACGTTACCAGCATTCAAATACAACAAATCAATACTGCTGTATTGTATTCCTCCAGCGTTCAGATTCCAAATAAAAGATCTTCAAGCATTTCTGACGTCCGCTTAATATCAGCGGTGCCAGCAAACTTTAATACGACGAAAGAAAAATGACGTTGAATTTTTTAGATAAGTGGTTTAGACTGTAAATGAAGTAAGAGCTTTGTATATTTTCTATGGCGCATCAATCAATTAAATTGATGCGACGAATAAAGAAGTTTCTGGAGAAGTAATCAGTTTTCCTTGAACTAGTTTACAGTTTTATCGTTCGATCACGTACTAACTGCCTCCCCTCATAGTTGTGTTTTAACAAATTCGTGACCACATTTATGTTTAAAATTTGCGGTAATTCAATAATTACTGAGACTGTGGTCTGCGAGCCATATACTCCCATATTTACTATGAGGCTAACCATTGGATATAGGAGTTTTGGGGGAGATCTGCGGAAGTATGCGTTCCTAATCGTATTGACCCTCCATGTTCGGTTACAACATAACAGAATTCCATTTCAACCACAACACAATATTGCTAAACATTGCAACCGCCAACGGTGGAAGCATGGGTAGAGTTTTTCCGAATATACCCTGCTCGGGATGGTATGGTATACCTTGTAGGGTATGCCACAGGGAGCGCGTTGCATTTAATACTCTACGGCTCCTATACTGGCTATACTATTGTGTTCTGTTCCTCCCTGTTCTGTCTCTCGTATAGATGTGTTCTTCCATCCATCTTTCGTCTCCATCTAACCAAACATCGACGTACGTTGCAATCCTAATCAGGGTGAAATTCCTCATTAAATCGTCTTAGTGTTTCTATCTTATTATGGTATTGTGTTCTCCTTTGTACTATTGAAATACGAGTTGTGGCATCTTGACAAGTTGTAGTTATTCTCGCATATGGTGGATTATTTGATGCGTTTTAGCAATTAGTATGTTAGTTTTCAGTAAATATGATACAGTTATCTAATTAATAGCTGTGAAGTTCTGTTAGCGGGAAACATTATATTATGTATTCAATTATAGGTAATAACGTTGACGGAAAATCCCGAAAATATAATCCATCCTTCACGTTTACCATAGTCGAAATAAACATATAAACTTTAATTATTATTATGACACATTCGTATTTCCAAGTTGTAATTCACCAGAACTTCAAAGGTTCACTAAATCTGAATGTGAAATAGAGTGCTGGAATGCTAGTGTCAATGCGCTCTGAAATTTAAAATGAAAATCGCGTAAAAGCATTGGAGTACGTGGCAATTTACTGAAACACGACAAATTCATCACAAGTTGCCCACAAACATCACCGAAGCGTTGGCCCTTAACGCTAATAGTTATCAGGCTGGCCCAGGTCACAGAGCAGCCTCTCGACGCTCTCGACGTTGGCGACTGACGCTCTAGCCAGAGATTCGACTTGTAGCGAACAAAACACAGAGTGGTTGGGCGGCCACAGTGCCCTCTCATCTGAGCGGACGAGGGATTAATTAATTTAAGTTTGTTCAGCGAGACGCGACGCGAAAGCTAAAGAACTTTGATGTTTTGTTTTCGGTTTAATGATGGGGGTTAATTGGTGTATTTTGAAAGTGTGGCTTTTCTCCTACTCCTCGTCGGCGTCGTGTAGCTCTGGCGTGTGCGACTTAGCGTCTTTAGATAAAGGAACAATTTCTCTCTATTGTATTGATTGTTTACTCTTCGTTCATCGCTCTCCTTCCCCGCGTCCCGATGCGAAAATTTGAGTGGATTAATGTTTGCTGAGCTGTTGATTTTCGACGTCACCGCTTCTCGGCACTCGCTGGCTGGTGTTTGTGAAGTGTTTGCGCGGAATAACCGTTTGTGAAAATATCCCAGCGAGCGTCTTGTTTCACACGCATATATATATATATATATATATATATATATATATATATATATATATATATACACCCGCCTGCCCGATGCCTTAACAAAAGGGTGTATGTCAAACTTATCTCGTTACTTCCGTTAATTAAGTGTTTACCATTTGTTTAGTTTGACAAGTTAAGCATCTAGGTCCTTGGAGTAATCGTGTAACCCTAGTTGCCGCCTTGTCTCGCACATGTTACATTGAACATGACAGAAAATCGAATTTAATTCATTTAAACATTTATGTAAAAACTTCACTGTCACTAATGGCATCCTTTTCAGGTAATCTCGGTTACGATTCATATCACAATTAGTTCTAAACCGACATTGGGCCAATAGTTAAAAGGGATTGAGGGTCCCTGGGATTGGTTTGATGAAGGTACCTCAATTTCGATAAAATATGTAAATATATGAAGCAATCAATGTATCGCTTGAAAATCTGTGTTATTATTATGCAAATGAGTATAAAAATAAGCGTGAACCTTGACCCAGTTCCTGCAGTTTGTTCGTGCAAGTGTTCCGCATACCAGAGTGTTTCTTGCGGGCGAATACGATTTTCATAGCGACCGCATATAATAATAATAATAATATGCGTATTCTCTGGCAAGTCAGTCAGCCACAACTTTCACATAGACTCGGTCGCTGCTAATATGTGACGGTTTATGCATGCATCTCCCTATTAAATCACAAATTACAAGCGTCTCGCCCGCTTATTATACTCCGAAATATGCATGTCTTCATATGTAACATATTATGATATGCTACCCATATTATTACCCAACAAAATATGCACCCTAGTCCCCTACTACCTTTTCAGCGAATATTACACTACAAATTATCTATGCTGCCGAAATAACTCACCCATATTTCACTTACTACATTTTCTATGCATACCACACATGTATTTCAGACAAACTTACACCCGTATTCATACAACCTCCGCTAAAGGTGCTTCAGCAGCATCCTACAAATATTTAATTTCGTGTAGCAGAGTGTAGTAATTACACACTACATTATAGGATATGATTGTAGCATAAAAAATGCATTACGAACATAATTGTATTGTTTTGTTGTAACGCACGAATGCACTGACCGAAAATCGAAATGCTCTCGCTGGCGCCAAGTCCGAGACGCCGTCGCGACGGCAGAGACTACCCGTATGGCTTCGAACTTCTAGCACAGACAACTATAAATTAGATTTCCGTTCCGGACGTCTCGCGATTTCGACGCGCGTATTGTCTAACTCAACTTTTCCCATATATACGAAGACAGTCGACATTTTTAACCGCAATAGCAGGTACTGGCGTCGTTCCTTATATTTTTTAGTGTTCGGGAAGTATTTTATTATGAAATAATATAAATCAACTGTGGAATACTGTCAACTTTCAGCGTTTCTAGGAGAAATATGCTACGAAAATGTGAATAACCTACAGAATACATAAAATAGGTTGCAAATAAGTTATTTAAATGTGATTTACATATATTCCAAAATTGAATATGTTCTAAATATATGGTTCAACTAGTCTTGGTGATAGCGCCATATTATTCTAAATCTTTTTGCAGCGGTTTGTCTCGGCATAGTTATGGTGATTTCTTGGAATAACGGATGATAGTTCATTTTGTGCGACCTCTTCAATGTCACTTAAAATATTTGAAGATAAGCCAGACTACTACTAAAGATGCCAAAAATTAAATAATATATTTATTCCTTTAATTTTAATATTATGATTTTACTACCTATATGTTTAGTGAATAAGACGTACAGGCCACTCCACATTTTTTCTCCGGGCAAAGTTGAGTGTCTCATCTCGTCAGCGTCGTTTCGCTACACGGTTCTATTCTCAAGTTGACACTAGGCGCCGTTGCGTCGGATGATGTAACTCAGACGGCGACGCCAAAACTGCCACTATTGTTTATGTTCAGTTTAAACAAGCTTGTCTGCAGTAAACAGAAAACAATGTCCGCTGTCTCATACGATATGTAATCTTAACTTTTTGTCCCGTTTTGTGTTCACAGCTGTCATAAGCATTTGTTGGGTTTGCGTTTCAATGAAAACATATCTTTATATTGACAACTATTATCTGTTTCTGACAGTTCCAAAGTAATTCCTTACGTATTTTTGAGATTATTAGATTTGCACACGTCTTTTCGTTTCTGTTGCTGAAGCTTTCGTTTATTATTGATTGAACCACACGCTATACAATATTGACGATGCTAAATAGGATTATATATTATTATTGCAAAATTGTCTGTTGCATTCTTGGAGTTATTTATATCTTATTTCAATCATATATCAGTTTAGAAATAATCGTATTTTATTATTTCGAACCGGAAGAACTTATTAATAACAGAAACATTCGACATAAATAGAACAAATATATTGTATTTACGTCATTGACGAATTAATTTCAAATTACAAGCGAATTAGTTTTATTTTCTTGTACGCAGTAATAAGTCATGAATAATTTCGAACTATTTTCGGAATGACG
Source organism: Leistus spinibarbis (assembly GCA_933228885.1). NCBI lineage: Eukaryota > Metazoa > Arthropoda > Insecta > Coleoptera > Carabidae > Leistus > Leistus spinibarbis. The sequence goes on from OW121805.1 coordinate 4,328,788, forward strand.
TCTGTTTGTCGGTCTGTGTTCGCTCTAGAGTCAAAACTGTCGAACGTAAAATTGTGAAACTTCAAACTTAAGATATGTATGTGTTTTAGATGTGCACCTTCAATTTTTGATAAGACTTTTCAAACCGGAAGTGCATGTTTACTCTTTGCATTTACCGAATCTTGCTTGTTCTATCTCCAATATCACTAGAACGGTTGCACTTATAGCAAAAATAGATATATGGGTATTATATTTAATAAGTCGTATGAACGACAGGGAAACAAAATAGACTCACATTATTTGATATTTGTCATGTGAAATCGGTAATCACAAATAGGTCGACCCCAAAATATATGACTCACAAATTGTTTTTGATAATTCAAGGCAAATAATATTTCTGTACATTTATTTAATTGCATTAATTACAATAGTAAGGGGACTTGTGTATAAGCCCATATGCAAATATAGTAAAAATTGTTGCTTTGTGTTTTGAGTCTTATTGGTATCAGTTTGTAACCTGTAGCTATGCTTCTGGCTTTTTAATCCCCTTAAACAAAAATCTGTATTCAGAAATTTATGATACAAACATTATAACGTGGGAAATATGGGAGCTGCTATGAAAATCTACTTCGTAAATTACAAATAACGTAGAATATGAATTATTCAGTTTCACTAATGTTCTAGACCAGTGGCTTCAAAACCTTTTTCTTCCGTACCGTTAATTTCCCCCAATAACTTGTACCAGCCCACATTAAGGGTATAGTTAATCCCAAATACAGTAAATAAAGCAACTGAAATTATTCCATTTAGAGTATGTGCTTCATGTAGTATTCAGTAAGGGATTAAGTATGGAATTATAAATTAACTGAAACCACATTTTATACATGAAGGTAGGAAAATAGAGAATTTATAATTTAAATGTATGTATAAATATATATATATATATATATATATATATATATATATATATATATATATATATATATATATATATATATATATATATATATATAAATGCATTAAACTCGCTTAAAGTTGTTCATACTCGATGGTTAAGGTTGTTATTAGTAGTCTAAAAAAATCTGGGGCGCCCTTATTTCGGAACTATTTTAAATTCATTCCATCATTACCATATACTCAAAAATATTAAAAAGAAAATTAGTGCAAATTTAAAAATTTTAAATTTTAATATTTAATATTTTTTATAGCCTTTGGGTTACCAATATGAAGAAATCTTGTAGAAATAAAATATCTTAGAATTTATTGAAATTTATATTTCTGCTTTAATTATGTTTCTAAGGGCAGTATTAAGGGGGGTTCAAAATTTTGTTGCCCTATAACTCGGGAAGTATACGGGCGATTGGATTCGGTGCTAAATAATATGTGTAGCTAATTTGGTTCAAAGTGCTTCGGTACCTTCAGAGAATCTTATTTTACGAGCGAGCGACGACATTCAAGCATATGGATTCAGGGCGACAAGACAAACATTTATGTACGTCGTACGGCGACCTTAAAAATCGATTATTCTGAAACCTTAGTTTGAGAATTCCTGTTCTATGCCACACTCACTAATTACAATCTTCACATATTAAAATTTTAATAAGTTATATTTTTCAGATTCCCGCAGGAATAATGTATCAAAATCGTGGTTCACGTATACTTAAAAACGTATGCATTATTTAATTACTCGGTTAATTATTCATTTTCCGTAATTACCATTACCACATACTCGTAAATATAAATTTGCTGCTGCTATGTTTCTAATGAGACTCGTGTATATTTTGTACTACCTCAGTTTGTGGCCGCAATTACTCTGAAGGTACCGGGCCGATTTTACTGAAATTTAGCCTTTAACTCCAATGGTCTGTACAGGTTTGGAGTAATAGGGCTCCAAATTTTGGAGCCTCCTATAATACTGCCATTAGGAAAAAAAAATTATATATTGAGAAATTCTACGATATTTTATGTGCACGACAAAATACTATGGCTCTTTTGTACGAACGCACAACGAGCTTAGAATAATGAAAATATTCCAGTTTTCAGTGAAACGTCTTTAATAATGTGCAGTGTAGAGATACGAAAATAAGTTGATTATTTAAAGTCCCTAAACGTCTAAGCCGGCCGTTTCATCTAAAGCCTGAAAAATGTATTGATACGAGTTATTCTTATTTTTATTGTGGCTGTGTTGGTTACGATATTAGTTGGGCGTTTTTTATGAACGAATTGGAGAAAATATGATATTTATTCTCCGTTTTTGACGGCTCTAGATGGCGAAATACAATCTGTAAACAACCGAAAACGCGGATGACAAATAGACCACCTGAAATATAATCCGGCTTACTGTAAAACTGGCGGTACTGGAAACGAAAAGTCGCGGGGGGCGGGGCGCTGTAGCTGGAAATACCCGGTATATGTTGGCGCGCGTTGCCTCCCTTGGCACATCTTTATAAATCCATCTCCGTTCTTTTTGCGCTGTCGTGATTCATGGCCTGCCTTTCTAACTTTTCATGAGGTCGTCTGTCGTGTGACAACCTCATACAGTCATTTCTTCAGTGTTATGTTTCTAGCGATGGCTCAGCGGGTGGGACGCCGCGCCACGCCGCTTTTTGCCACTCGACGAAAAATGAATCAATCCAATTTTTTGTACGGTTTTGATTTTTTGTTTGTTCCCGACAAATCTGATGAAATATTCAAGCGTATGGTTATTGATTTTGACGTTTGAGTTCAATGTCGAATTCTTAATGTGAAAATATATCCAAAGTATGACGTCAAATAAATTGTTTGAACTAAAATAACTTTAGGTAACGCAATAAACTCATTGCTGTGCATAAGTAAGATGTTAACTCATCGTACGGTAGTTTTAAAGAGCTATAGTGTCCGGTCCTGTGTCTGCAACATTGGTCGAACATAAGAATCGAATTTCTTTTTTATATTCCGCGTATTTTTCAGAGAATCGAACGTTTTGAGGGTCCTTGAAATAATTTTAACTATTTTCTTAATAATCTGTGTGTGTGTGGAACAAAAAAATAAGTGGTTTTGAAATTAAGTTTTTCTATATCCCATTCATTTTTGTAACGTTCACTTAATAAACTAGAAGTGCTTGTTTACTTTTGTCTAAATCATGTCGTTTTCGAGATAATTAAATAATCTCAAGAGTAAACTATTACTGCCAGGTAAAGATATTGTTTTCAAAAATACAAGATTTTCTTCCAAGCCTCACAGTAATTGAAGCATTAACAGTTTTTGCTGTAAAACAATCACAGACACACAGAAATATACATTTCAAAAATAGTCTATAAAATGTTTTATGTTATCAATACTTCCTAATATACATTCGTATTAGAATATATAAAAGATTGGTTGTGGCCTATACAGAACTTTCTTTTATGTAGTTTTCATTAGAAATATATATATTCCAAACAAATTGTCAAATAATTCCAATATAACATCAAACTCTGAAATTGTACCAATTAGCATATTATTTTTTATATACGATTTTAAATTAAAATTTCTCACAATTGACGATATAAATAAGAATTTTAAGATTCTCCCTACCGATTTTCTCGCAACTGGTACATTTTTTAAAGAAACTTGTGCGAAATGTTAATACCTTTCGTTATAAACATAATTATTTTTGCCATAAGTGCATAGCCGTTCTTTCTAGTGTTATAGGAGAGAACAAAAATGCCTAGAATTAACATGCACTTCCGGTTTGAATATTATTTTCAAAAATAGGAGGTGCACATCTAGACCACTTACAAGTCTTAAGTTTGTAGTTTCACAGTTATACGTTCGACAGTTTCGACTCTAGAGCGTAGTAAATAGTCACATTCAATACAGGGAAGATCAAAATGGATATTTCGATTTTTTTTTGTGATCCCTATACTTATTTATTACTTCGTAAAAAAAGTAAAAAGTTTTCCACCGAATTGACGGTTTGGAAGCAATGGGGCTTGCACTAATAATAGTAATGTTAGTTTTTATTCGCATCTGCATACATTTAACATTGTATACTAACTAATTATAGTAAATTAACAAGAACAAGCAAGGTTTTATGACGTCAGCTAAAACAGGTTTGTACAGAATTTTAGCCCTGTACTCGGTGGGCCATGTATGAAGTGAATTTCGTTAGTTTAACTACGTCTGTAGAGTTGTTCACACGATTTTTTTCTATTTGGTTTTCTGTATATATTTAATATAGCTCTAACAAAAATATATTTATTAAAAAATCGCTTTTAAATATAGTTTACGTATCTCCACATATTGATATTGTTTTATCATAATTGTTGAATGAATTTAAATTATAATATAACTATGAAAAGTAAGGGAGAAAGTCGAGTGAAGGGCACTTCAAATTATAGTTTTAAATAGTGTTTTTATGTGGTTTGAATTGTGTTTGTTAATCAACGTGTGGTGGTTCTATTTAATGTTATTTTAATTACTTTCTGTAGAAGATTAAACGGTTGACATTCTAGCATATAACGTTGTAATTCATTGAATAATAGTCTGAAATATGTCTTATGAACTATCTTATCACATTTCGTCTTTATATTATATTCCAAGGATTTAACTCGTAATATATGTGACAGTATCTGCAAGTCGCACGCCTAAGATAAATGTCTGTAGCATGTCAGCGACAATTTAATATATAATCGCAAATCTGACAGTATAAATTTACCACGATTTAAATAGCTATGGTGCTCGCGGCAGATTGGTTCACTTGCGTATACTTTTACACATTTTAAATATTTTTCTTTTTCACCGACCAGAATATTTTATAGACTAGCCCTATTTTATATAAGCATACATAAATCAGTACAGATATTACAATGAAATTCTTCACCTTCTTCTAATGTAAATATGCATGTCGAAAAGCTCTCATGTAATATTATCGTAAAGAAAATGTACTTTATTTTAAAACTATTAAACCGGAGATATGTTCATTTGTTTTTATTGTGCTAGACACGACCAAATGCTTAAGCTCTTCGGTACTTCGTGTGGCTATCAAATAAAAGTATGGTTTATTAGTAAACTAATAAATATAGATCTATCATATGTCAAGTAATATTTATAGTAATGAATTTTATATCAGGCAATACAGATATGACGCCGTAAGTTTTATGCAAGATGTATCATAAAACTGAGAAGATGTTCGTTGGTATATTAGTATCCATATTTTATAACCAATGTTGTGTTTATGCCTTATTTATTCTGTACACGACGCTAATCTAATTTTGTCGCTGTGGCTTATCGCGGTATGGGTTGCCTAGGTTATGCATATATGAAAACTCCAATAACCACCAACCTAGTACTCGGTTTAGAGAAATTTTGTTCGCTTACGTTTATACACACCACTAGTGCATATATATTATTATATTACTTCGTAAGTCTCGTGTATACACACAGACAAACAGACGGCATTCTGAAAATAAACAGATTTAATTTAGAATTGGTCAAAATGTGTATGTCCGTTAATATCTCGAGTTCGAAAATATTCATGATTGCAATACTTCATTATATACATTCGTATACGAAAGTTAAAAAAGCTGGAGTGGCCTTCACTCGACTTTCTGGTTCTTTCACTATCTGTATTTATAATTATACTATAGTATTATAGCTCAAATTTGTATTATAGTAAGCAAGGCTAGCATTCACAGCAACAAAATGAACACAATTTAATATAAATTGTATGCATACAAGAAACTGGTATTATTACTTGTAATTTCAAAGCTTAATTACTAATTGTTTCGCTGTGAAATACACCTTAAGGGAACGTAATAATAAATATATTTTCAAAGCCCATTTTTCAGTGGTATATTTTTCGTGTAAATTTTTTTAAAACGAATATTGCAAGAAATCTTAATTTCTTTAACTTTCATGAGAATAATTTTTCTCTAACTCATGCCGTTTTCTAGATTTTGAAGAAGAAGCCTGAGTAAACATCTAGTTAAAATATTTTTTTCAAAAATAGGAGGTTTACACAACGGTTTTTTATATTTTGTTTTATAATTTTGTCTTCAAATATTTGTTCTAGTCGAAAGCGTTCACACATTCATACACACATAAACATACGTCATTCTGCAAATAGTCAGATTCGATGCAGGGATGGTATACCCGTTAAAATTTCAAATATAAACGGCATTAGTATATATGTATATAGTAAATCTGCGCAAACAGAATTTGAATCTTATGTGCCCTTTGATACTAATTGAATTTTGAACAAAATCGATTATATTTGTACCATTATAATAATTGCAAACCCCAGCCAATTTTCGCATATATATTTTGTATCACTTTTAGCGATTTTTGCTATATTTTTTTACTTCCACTATATTTGAACAAGCATCGTTATGTGAACAGTGCAAACGTATTTTTAATTGGTCGTGTAAATATATTTCACGCTCGTGAAATTATTCGTGCGGTACGATTATTTTTAATTACATAAAAATTTTAATTAATGACTGTTGCGAAAAATTGGTACGCTTTACAAAACGCAAACAAAAACAATATAATGTTTACAGGAAAACGCAATTGCCGCAACAAAACAATCAAACTGTGTTGATTCTTTAGAAAATATAAGCTTCGATATAGAAATAATAATGGAAAGCTTTATTTCGTATCTTCCGCAAAATGAAACAATACAGTGGTTTGTGGTCTTGAATCTTTCATGATTTTCTTGGAATTTCTTTTCGGAAAATGGACTATTTAATGTAGTGCATAATGTAACAATACCAAATACGAAACAGCAGGCCCTCTAGGAGGGTCTAGGACGTTATGCCACGATTTTGATTTGCCACAAGTCCTAGTCGCCGTATCTTTGTCTAATTACTTAGGCACAAGAAATAAATAATAAAGTGGCACTCTCTTATCAACTTCATCCTTAATGTTCCCTTTTTACAGAACACAATTGGTTTCTCATTGTTCTAATTGGTAGTCGTATACCTAACTTATATTGCGGTAAATAAAGTATTTTTTTCCATTTTTCCAAGAATCTTGCAAAAGTAACACCAACGCTTATTCTATCTATGTATATATTTTCTGTAAAAATCGCATAGAACATATATTAAGGAGTAACACCACTTTGACCTACCGAAATACGAGACATTTTCGAGAATTTTTATTAAAGACAAGAATTTATTATATATACATTAAAGTTGAATTTTTCTTTTTTTTTATTCGATTTATTAAGAATTGGTGGTTTAACTACTGATAATCGGGAGGGCTACGAAAATAGATGGTTAAACGGTGGGCGCAATAAGTCAGTTTACATGTGAACAACAGTGAAGCAAAAAAAAAAAAAGAAGTTTTCTTAGTCTAAAAGCTATCGAAATCCGTAAATATGCATTTTTAATGAAATGGCATCGATTCAAAGTAAAATATACATTTATCGCCAATAATTTCGTTAAATAAAGTTGCAAAGAAAATCGATATCAATATTTAAAATTATTTCAACAGTAAACAGCATACACAGCGACAAGGTTGTAGTTTAACTAGCAAAATTTCGCAATTTTTTCTTTCTTGGGCGAAGTCAAAAAGGAAGTATTGTAAATATCCTGGATGTTGCTCTGCCAACGGACACACCGTGTGGACACTGTAGTATAATGGAACATGTCCAACGGTGGTCCAGCTTGGCCCAAATGACCAATAAGCAACATTGGCCATGGCGTCAGGCGACGTGTACCGGGTCAACATTATTTAATCATTACCATTAAAGTGTGGAGTTTTACGAGCTACGGTACAAGGGCCTTCCTCTTTAAATCTGCATGGTTGCGAATGAGGAAATGTATAATATGGCTTATACACATTTACATTCACACAGATTCACTAATACTTACATAGCAGTTGGTATATACGTACAGATACAACTATGCAAACACATTAATGTGCACTCATACGTTCTCATTTTGGCATTTTGTTGTTATTAGGTAAATCTCTGTAGCTCATCGCATCTCATCCCTGATGTGTGTGTGTGTGTGTATCTGTGTGTATGCGCTCTTTATACAGCGAGCTTTTCAGGAGCACGTGAGGCGCGTTAACGTCAACATACAAAATACTGTTTTCACTAACGTAAGCAGTTCTTAACGCAAGTAGAAATTTGATATTTGCGCATTTCAAAATCCGAATGTTGAAAATGCCAATTAGCTGAATTGGTACTACACTTTAAGTCGATTATACTACATATAGTTGTCTTAAGGCGCTAGACTTATATATATCTAGTTCTCTGTCTAGCACCTGAATTAATATTTGACTTATTAAGATTTATATAAATAAATTTGTAGTAATATCTGCAATATGGTATATTTTTTTACAACGATATTTTATTACTGTAGCTGCAAAATAGTGTATTCCAAAAAAATATCTATATATTATATTATAGCTACAAAAATTAAATTTCGTTGTAAGATAATATGCGATTTTGGGCAATTTTACAAAATTATCTATATTTATCGTAATACGATTGAAATCAATAAATAATTACACTGATAATATTTAATATTGGTGATAAATATAAATATACTTTATTCTAATATATATATATATATATATATATATATATATATATATATATATATATTTATTTATTTATATATATATATATATATATATATTTATTTATTTATATATATTTATTTATATATAAAACGTAAATTTATTGTCAAAAATAAAAAAGCATTGTATATAATGCTTTTTTTTATTTTTGACAATAAATTTACGTTTTATATATAAATAAATATTTGTTTAGTTTGACAAATATCCATTTTTCTTAGTGTACAGTTGTTAGACAGAAAGAGATTTAAAAAGTCTTGGCACCTTAAATATAATTTGTATACAACTGTTTCGAGTAGTCCACTTATTTTTTTATATTTTTTATTAGTGATATGACACTAGTGCTTTAATGACTTTATTATAACACTAGTACGTAAAAATAACAATGATTTGAAGTACACATCTACTAAGTATTTACCAAACTGACATGACTAATAAATAAAATATTACTTTTTATTTTCTTGGACGAGTCTAAAAGTAAATGTAGATTCTGACTATTTTCGAGATGACATCTGTCATCTGTGTTGCGTGTGTGTGTAAACGCTTTTTAGACAAATCAGTTAAAGGAAAAATTATGGAAATGTAAACTTACATATGAATTTGGTCCGGGTGTGAAACAATATCTGGGAAGTAACAGTTTACTTATGTTATTTTGAAATCGGCATGAGTTAGAGAAAAAGTGCTTTATATAAAAGTTGAAGATATTAAAATTTCTAGCAACGTCTGTAAGAAAAGTTTTTTTCGAAAAATGTACCATTTACTGGAATATTACCTTTGAAAATGTTTATTTTATATTTACGTTGAATAAATTATTTTCAGATTTTCTACAAATCGTATATAGTGTTTATATATATAATTAGATATTCTAGACCGATTATTTAAGTTTGCAGAAGGCAATAATTGTACTATGGCCAGTTAGTAAATTTTTGAATGATTCTCCTGCATTATAACAAAGTTTCTTGGTACAGCGTCTAGTTGTCTCTGGGGCTGTATTGTGTGTACACGTGGCAACTATTACACAGCTAATTAAAATGTAAAATACGTTTTATTTCACGTTCATTGTGTCGAGCGCGCGTGTGCTTGCGATAGTCTTGTAATTTTAACACCTCGACGCTATGTAATATTACAACGCCTGAGAGACGATGAGTATAGCCGTAGCCAGAAAACGCTCACCCGCCCGCCCGCTCGGTCGCTCGCTCGTTCGCTCGTATATAGAGCGAGCGTAGGTACGGTGCGCTTCGCTCATACTGTTTATACAACATTTAAATGCTAATGATATTTCCGTGTGAAAACTATATTTATGTTGTAAGTTTTATCACGTTCTACAAGGGTTATTAACCCCCTGGCATATTGGCATTTTATGATTTTGACCGACTTACCGAATATTTTTTATGAACTTCCTTCCAGCGAAAGTATGCAATTTAGAAATGATTTTACTTATACATAGATAGGGAAAATATATTTATTTGAACAACCGTAGGTGCACACGCCAAAGCTAGCAGCTCGCCATTAGTAAAACCGAAAATAATTCATGGTAAAAAAATTAAATTTATGTGATTATTGTATTATTTACCAATTCTTGACTATATATTAAATATATATATTTTACTTTATGTATTATATATATACTTTATGTGTATTGTAATAAAGAAAATGAGGAGTGGCCTTACATATTTATCATTAGAAATAAATATCCTAAACAAACTGAATACTTCACAGGAACACAGCATATTATTTAATTTCGTTATCAATACGGTTTCTTCAATACAAAATATAGATTGTTTATTTAATATCCACCTTATCAATGTATTCAAATATTATAATATGTACTGTTTTTCAAAATATATTTCAATATTTAACACATTCTCAGTCGATCTATTTGTGTTTACCAGTGGAAAATGACAAAGACTCGTGCCTTTATAATCTGAGATTAAAAATGTGTTATTGGAAGGCAAATACTAATCGGGGTTGAAAGGTTTCGTGAGCTTGATAGAAGCACATAAAGTGTCTAAGGATTGGGTTGCGAATGAGCAGGCATTGTTATAGGAAGTTGAGTGATTCAAAAGTGATTCTTGTTTTGTTTTCAATAAAATATATTCCAGCAGTAAATAAATGTTTTGATTAATAAATAATTTCTTTTAGGGCAACAAGTAGCATTGAATACATTGGAATAAAATTTAACGTTTAATATAAATTAAATTTCGGAATAATTAATTCAAATTTTTTAAATAGCGATATTGATATGTTCATTCAAATATTATATTTTCAAATAAAATGCATAATTAATTCTAGTGCTCGTTATTTGGAATTGCATAGTTGGATACTTAACAAATGTTCATTTGCTAGGTAATTATATATATATTTATATATATATATATACAAATTCAAAAATATATACATATTGGGAAGGTTCGGACAAAGCAATTATAAAAAATGGAAAAATACACGTTATAAATAAAAATATACGTTCATTGAAACAAAATATTCAAGTACCAATTTAAGATATTTACACAACTATAATTAAATTAAAATTAGCTACAGTGGCCTTTATTCCATTTTTTTATACTGTCAAAATAAATATATAATATTGTTAATTTTCTTTTAAACTAATTCTAAGGTTGCTATGAAACATTAACAATATGTATTGTAACTAGGAATACGTACATGCACATTTCTAATTTAAAAAGTAAATTTTCATTAAATATTAGAACAAGATTTGTCAACATAAGTTACCAATTTTTTTTTTTTTTCTAATACAATTTCTGAGATATTTCAATTATAGCAATAATGCATGTATAGATAAATATTGCTTTCAGAAATAGAGCGTTTTGTTTTGCGCTTAAGTTTTAAGTTTTATTATGTTATCATCGAGCGATCACAGACAGATCTACACTTAGAAATGATTTCGAAGATAGTCAGAAATGATTTAGGGATGGTCAAAACGTGTATTTCCGTGATTACAATATGCATTCGTATAAAAAAGTAAAAGACAAAATCAAGAATCTAATTCTAGACAACGATAAGCTTGCTATTAAAATATAATTGCATTAAAATCTAATTTGCAAGAATTATTTTAGTAGGAAAACGTTTCGACTGAGAAGTAAATTAAATAACTCTTATGGCGCTACGATTCTCATTTGCAAATAAGAAAATAAGTTATATATATATATATATATATATATATATATATATATATATATATATATATATATATATATATATATATATATATATATATATATAATATAGAATTGTTTCTATCAAACTGCAGACTCCGTATTTAATAATATATGTTTATAGTAAGGTATACCTGTATCACGATGTGATTGTTAGAGGATGGATGGATTGTCATGCTGATTGTGTATGGGTGCTTATTAGTGGTGTTAATTCAAGCAGTAAGTTGGGGACGTGTGTCGAGCGCACTGGAGGTGTATTGTTCTGCACGAGCAAGATGTCATTAAGCGGCTGTTCGCGTGCGACCGACGCATTGATCTTTGATGTAATACCGATGATACTGATAACCATTGATTTCCCATACTATCCGCCCAGACAACTAAACAAGCATGATTTATTACCTCCGTTTATTTACGAGTAAGGACATCCAAATATTAAAGTCCATCGTACACTAAGTTCAAAAGATCTATATTAGTACATGTGTATCTATAGCAATATAAATCTGAATTTTTATAATTTTTCGTAGCAGTTTTCTCGTAACTGGTACTTTTATTGAAGAAACATTTCAAACAAAAGTTCTGTGCAATATTAAAACCATAACTAATTTTGCCATAAGTGATATTGGGGAGAGAACAAAAAATTCAGAGTAAATATGCACTTCCGGTTTTAATATTCATTTCAAAAATAAATGGTGCACATCTTGATCACTTACAAGTCTTAAGTTTGTAGTTTCACAGTTGTACGTTCGACAGTTTCGACTCTTGAGCGTAGTAAATAGTCACATTCAATACAGGGAAGATCAAAATGGATATTTCGATTTTTTTTTGTGATCCCTATACTTATTTATTACTTCGTAAAAAAAGTAAAAAGTTTTTCACCGAATTGACGGTTTGGAAGCAATGGGGCTTGCACTAATAATAGTAATGTTAGTTTTTATTTGCATCTGCATACATTTAACATTGTATACTAACTAATTATAGTAAATTAACAAGAACAAGCAAGGTTTTATGACGTCAGCTAAAACAGGTTTGTACAGAATTTTAGCCCTGTACTCGGTGGGCCATGTATCAAGTGAATTTCGTTAGTTAAACTACGTCTTTTGGGTTGTTCACACGATTTTTTTCTATTTGGTTTTCTGTATATATTTAATATAGATATAACAAAAATATATTTATTAAAAATCGCATTTAAATATACTTTACGTTTCTCTACATATTGATATTGTTTTATCATAATTGTTGAATTAATTTGAATTATAATATAACTGTGAAAAGTAAGGGAAATAGCAGAGTGAAGGGCATTTCAAATTATAGTTTTAAATAGTGTTTTTATGTGGTTTGAATTGTGTTTGTTAATCAACGTATCGTGGTTCTATTTAATGTAAGTTATTTTAATTACTTTCTGTAGAAGATTAAACGGTTGACATTCTAGCATAGGACGTTGTAATTCATTGACTAATAGTCTGAAATATGTCTAATGAACTATCTTATCACATTTCGTCTTTATTGAAATTGTACAATTTATCTTATTATTTTATTACGTTATCAAATACTGCTCCTTCAATATAAAATATAGATGTTGTTTCTTTAATATTCGATATATTTCAATATAATATTCAATTAGCACTCTGTTTCAATATTTATCGCTCGAAACACGTTCACAGTCGATCTATTTGTTAAAATCAATTTCAAATAACAAATATCAAATTAATTAAGTCTTTTTAGTTTCTCTGTCAAATTGTTGTATCACTGGCAATAAAAATAAGAAATGTATGATTCTCCGTAGCAGTTTTCTTGTAACTGGTATACTTTTTGAAGAAACTTTTCAAACAAATCATATAATCATATCTTTCAATATGATAATAACTATTTGTGCCATTAGTGCAGCCGTTCTAGTGATATTGGAGAAAGAGCAACAATTGCATATTTTTTTCAAAAATAGGAGATGCACTTTTACACTATGTACAAGTCTTAAGTTTGAAGTTTCATAATTATACTTACGATAGTTTTGGTTCTTGAGCGTTCATAATCAGACAAATGTCATTCCGTAAATAGTCACTTACAATTCAGGGAGGATCAAAACGTGTATTTATTGTTTTCATGATTACAAGACTTACTTATTACTGCGTATAAGAAACTAAAAATAAACAATGCATTACTTCGAAGATTTAACTTAACCTTTTAGTTCCTGTTCCAATATCATTAAAATGATATATTTTTGTTCTGATTGGCAGAAATTTGCATTTCAAATAGAGTAACATTTCAATAAAATGAAAATACATTTTATTTAATACTATAATATTAATCAAATTTATGTCTGATTGATCATAACCATGACTTTCTCATCGTGTCGTTTGACATGAATGCTGAATTCGTTGCACGATAGTTTTTTCGTGAACACGCTTCGTTAGCTTTGGGACTTGTGTGACATAAAATGCATTGTTGACGGGAAGAATACGTTAGTCAAGTTGTGCCTGCGTGGGCCATATTGCTTTGCCTCCATTTTTCACATTCATATTTCAAGATGTAACGTTGAGAGGACACGCGCTCGGATGCAGTCGCTATCGTCATGAAATAATGAAGATAAATTCCATGTGCTCTTTTCACGCTCACCCACCCCCCTCAACCCCCAAACACTGCTCCATCTTTTTCTTCCTTGCAGCACTGCGCTAATTCGCGCTCTACATAATTATAACTGTTGATAAGACACTGTTTGTGAATGCAAATCCTTTTCGGTTAGGCTTCCCCAACGAATGAATATTATTTGCCTTTGTAATTCGCTGAATTGGTATTAAGCCAACCATGCGTTCTCCACACACATACATATTTGTGTGTATACAGGGATAGAATGTGCTGAAAGCTGTACGCGCAATAATTCCATTAAATCAAGAAAGGGATATTTTGAAGTCCCTATCCTTTGCTTAATCAGTATAGGGGAGAACAGGACTAGTTCTCCAGAGGAGTAACTTGAATTTCTGGTCATATTTGAACGACAACAGTTGATATGTCGCTGCTTATCAAACGTTGTTTAAATACCTTAGGTTTCAGTTAATTTGAACTTGTTTTAGGAAAAGAATATACATTTTTCTTTAATGGTAACATTTCTCATAAAAGTATTATTTATATTGGTCTAGCATCGGTTAATATCTATTAATTTCAGAATTATTAAGATTTATATAAATATTCTTGCAAATCAGAAGCTTAGAGAACAATGCAATATCTACAATATGGCAAATTTTTTGCAACGTAATTTTATTACTGTAGCTGTAAATTAGTATATATATATATATATATATATATATATATATATATATATATATATATATATATATATATATATAGATTATACCAATTAACATTAACGCCATATTGTAGATATTGTATGGTTCTAGGCTTCTGCTTTATTTATATGTTTATCTTAATAATCAAACGAAATTAACCGTTGCTAGACAGAGAACGAGATATAAACAAGACGAGCACCTTATATAGATAATGGAAGTTAGTAAGTCGAGTGAAGGCCTCTCTAGCTTTTTTACTCTGTTAATATTGAAAAAGCTAAAAATAATTGTATTTACTTTGCGTAACAAGTAAAATTAATTCAACTTGCCCCGGTCTCCCCTACTTCTATATTCGGAATGTATAATTTACTGTATATGTGTTGGCTTGCAGATATGTACATATACATTTTAATACCGATGAGACGTTTAGCATATTAACCCACAACTGAACTATATATTGTTATGCTAATTTGTGATATTCATCATTTTGTATCAGACCTCTTGAGTTAATAGGTCAGAGAATTTACCTTATTCTATAGAGATTGAATTTGAGATAGGATGAGAATTAAAACAGTAAACTATATTTACTCTTTCCATTCTTAACCCTGCCATACATTGTATAATTTAGATACTAATACACTTTTAACCCGTAAATGCTACTGACGGGTCATTGGGACCCTGTATAAAATATTAAAAACGAAGAAATATTCAAACATTTGTGTATGTATTTACTATTATATAGTGTTTATATTTTTGTTTATTACTTTATGGCACACTGGGTAACAGAGACCCACTTAGCAGTGACGGGTTAATTAAATTATTGCAATTTCATGACTTCTATCTTCTATGATGAAACAAGAATTATCAGTAGTTAATAAAATATTTTAAAACTATGCTTCTATAACCATTGTTAAAAGTGGTTGCGAATTAAAAATTGTGTATTATACGAAAGAGTGTTGAAAATAATCACTTTTAACACTAGTATCATAAAGGTTACCACAGCAATTTTCCATAAATATATTATTTCAACATTTTACTATGTGATTTTCAACAGTCGTAGAAAGAATAGTGTTAATTGTGTTTTTATTTTGAACTAGGCTAAGTTTCGTTTCGCAAACTTTTCACTCACAGAATAAAATGATAAATTTAACACATCTTGTAAAAATAACGGTGATATTGATTATGTACTTGCCGATAGAGTTGAATAGTTAAATTCCATAAAAGTGCGTACAGATTTTGGGCAAACCACATGGGTATTGGGAAATGGTGAGTAAAGGGAAGGAATCTGAAATAACAAACAATGCTACTTTACTGAAAGAGAGCTTTAAACAGTGTGAGAAACTGAACACGCGCTGAAACTGAAAACAGTACAATATAAATCTATTCCTTCCAGACAAGCGCGGTTTCAAAAGTATGTCAGAGTATGCGTCGACGCCTACACGCGACTGTACATGGAAATGGTGTGGGTATTGGTTTGGTGTGTTTGTATTATAATACTTCATCCAACACAATGAACGCTGTTGACTGCTATTTTCTATTAATGCGCTTCTCAACAGACATTCAACCAGAAATTGGTTGCTGGCGAAAAATAAGACAAAACGACAGAACTGCTTTATTTCAAGCTCTTTGCCTTGTCGATAATACATTTCGTTGTGTATATGGCCTTGAAATTTGAAGTTTTACTAATAATATATTAAATTGTTATTAAAATATTAGTTATATAATCATTTTCGGAAAGAAGAAGATAAGAAATTTATTCCTGTGAATTTGATTCTGTTAATTTTACAGAAACAAATGCTTTTTACTTTCTTCGACGATGTTCAATAGGAACTAATGTAATCATACATTTTTTCTAACACAGAAATTTTAACAGAAATACACGTTTCATACTTCCCTGAATTGATATGGATTATTTTCGAGATGCTTTCTCCCTCTTTCTGTGTATGTGTGAAAGGAAATCGCTGATATAATCAATCAATATAAATAGATCAGAAATTACGAAAGTGCATGTTTACTTTGCATTTTTTGTTCTATCTCAAATAACACTAGAACGGCTGCTCTTATGGAAAAACTAGATATTATCATAATGAAAGATATTAATATTTCTCACAACTGTTGTTTGAAAAATTTCTTTAAAAAATGTACCAGTTACGTACGAGAAACCCGCTATGGAAAACCTTAAAATTCTTATTTATATTATCATGAAAATGCGTATGTGAGAAATGTTAATTTACAATCGTATAACATTTGTGTGACATAATTTGATTAATAAGATATCTGATTATTAAATATTTAAATACTTGATAAGGTAAATTATTATAGAATCAATCTATATTATTATTTGCTAACAAAATTAAATAATAAGCTAATTGGTACAATTTCAGAGTTTTACTGTAGAATTGTTGGTATTCTTTGACAGTTTGTGTGGAATATATATATATATATATAATATATATATATATATATATATATATATATATATATATATATATATATATATATATATATATATATATATATATATATATATATTCTAATGAAAACTACTTAAGAGAAAGTTCTGTGTTTGCCACAACCATTTTTTTTATCTCTAATAATACGTTTGAGTATTGAAAGAAAGATATGTTTCATAAAAATGTTTTACAAATAAAACAGAAACAGAAAAAGAATCTCGACGATATATTTATATTATTTATAAATATATAACTATAGATATGTTTTTAATATGGAAGTTACCTATATCGAATTTAAAATCAAATAATTATTTATTGTTTTTAAATTTCGAATGACTTTTATTTTGGGATAACTAGTTTTTGTCGTGAGTACCGAAATTCAAATTTGATCAATACATGCCATCAGCGTTGCCCTCTGGAATTTATGGGAGATTTAGGATTTTGTTTTGAAAATTGTTTTGCCTGGCAAGTTTTAAATCTGTTCGAATATATATTGTTGGGCGCCGGGGATTGGCGAATCTGACGTTCGGTGGCGACTACGTGATTTAAAAGTTTGTTTTTTAAAACTTTCAGGTTGTTTTTGATTTGTCGGCTATCTAAGCACTACACTTGATGCAAACAAATTTAAATGTAGTTGAAAAGTTTCGGGCTCTGGTTTGTTTAACATGGAATATTTTTTTGCTTAAACTGTATAGTTTTTTATTCGATAATTGTAGCTATAATATATCACGTAGGCGTAAGGGGATTTAGTTTTACATATTTCGCTGTTTATTGATGCACAATTGTGTTAAACTTTGACATTTTGAACATAAATAAGATATTTTCCGTTTCAGTTTTTTCGTAACTGGTAGATTTCTTGAAGAAACTATTCAAAGTGTAGCCGTACTCGTGATATTGGAGATAGGGTAAAAAATGCATTGCGTATAAGGAAGTAAATATGAATTCAAATGTATTAAACATTATCTTATAATTATTTATTATTGAACGATGCACTGGATATGATATGGGCACAAGGTGTTCACCTGTTCATCTAATAAGTATATTATAGTTCGTTTCACAGTACAGATAAATTTGTGGACACAAATTAAATTCCTCCCGAAATATACAAGTACTTGAAAATGTTCTATCTACAAAACACATTATTCGGAAGAGAAATATGGCATGAATTTAATCATGTTTAAAAAATTACAGTGAAATTTATAGCTACAAAAATACTTACGTCGCGTAACTGTTACGTTAACACATTACACTTTATTTAATGACCATATTTCTCTGGAACGTGTTCAAGATACATAGGAAGTTGCCGAGAAATGAATTTTATCTCTGAAATTATTTTCTTGTATTATCTGCCAGTTATCTTCGGCACGTACTTGTGCCTGAGCAATAATGATGCAGTGGCGAAAAAAACGGAATAACAAGAAGAACAAACTCTGTTATAATTACAATTTCTTTCCAGTCGATATTTCATTGTTGCTGCTTGGTTAGACATAAAAATATCATCGTTACAAACTCTTAATTAGAATTGAAAATATATTGAAGAAATCATTACATACATTACGAACTGTTAGGAAATGCCTCATTTTGTGTAGACAAACCAAACTTAAATGGAAAATAAACATTGGAAACTTTTCAATTTAATAAAGTTTCTGCTATGAAATACTTGCTGGAGCTCTGTTATTAAGATTGCAATAATAAAATTTAATTTAAACTCGATGACCGTAACTTCAAGAGAAGTTCTACCCTGTGCCGCTATTTCGATACTAACAAGCAATACTTTTAATTCATCTTAATAAAGTCAACGAGTTATTAATTAATTGTAATGAACGCGACCCCTATTATCAGCCAGCAATAATTTACAACGGCAATTTTGCCCCATTACGATACTTTATATTTCGTATAGAAAATTATAATGGTCACAATTAATGGATATGTGGATTCATAAATTATTGTAACCGCAGATTTGGTCATTAAATGCGGTACACTACATCGAATTAGCGTAATGTGCAATAATAATTAATTTGGGATGTACTAGAGCAGTTTACCTAAAAATAAAGCCACACAAAGTGTTATTTGGTAAACACATGATTTAATTTATGAAACATTTGCATCAAACTACTATAAAATTATAATATCAGGTTAGGTTAATATAAATCTTGTATTAATATACCTGAAAATCATATTTGAAAATTTGATTGTGGAAGTATAGTAAAGGCCACTTTAAATATTCTATACTTACATGTGGTACAAATAAAAAAGCTAGAATGGAAATTGCCACCCTTTTCCGTAGTTTTCACTGTAAACAATACCAATAGGAATGGTATGCAGGTCAACGTGAATAGCTATTCAAAATCGATTTTTCGGTAATTGATTGATTTTTCGGAAGAAAATGGTTCAAACGCATGTTTATATTCTAGAGATATATGTAGAAAGTAGTATATGGAGGAGGGTAGTAGAAATTGTTTCTAAAGATTGTAAAAGTTCCGAGCATAGAGGTTCGTTTTGTTTGATATAAGAACAGGGGCACATAAAGCATTAGCATTGTAATTCCAAGTCGGGTAACAGTAACATGCATCGTTTACCATTACAGAATAGAGAGTATTGTGAGGGTAATGTAGTACTACTACTTTGGTAAATGTGTTTTCTTGTATGCGCTGGTACATGTCCTCGTTTATATATGCGCCGATGTTCAGCCATTGCATTAGCGTTTCAGATTTATTAGCGCTGTACATGCAGCCGTATGATGTTGTTTCTTTACTGCTAAACTTCTAATGTATAATAACATACTTGAACGATCTCGTGAAAAATTATTACGGAAACCTATCTAGGATGTTATCTCCCACTGGCTTTTTCTTGTTCGTCGTACAATACTACAAACAGCTATAGTGTATCTGTAACATGTTCACAAAAGTTCTTGTCTCGGCGCTCTGAAACCATTAATTTATAGAACTCATATACTTGGATGTATGTTATGTGTATTTCCGTTCAAATCCCTTGTGCAATCTTTTCTGTCAATACATTCGTATAAGAAGAACTACTAAATAGAATATAATGCGCACTGGAGGCATTGGTACCAGTACGTCTGTTGTTACCAGGACATATGTTTAATTTCTTTTGCCACTACAACAAGTGTAATATACTTTTGTTTGTTTTATTGCAACTGTCAAATGTAAGCGCTACAATTTGTATGTGTTAGAAACAGAGTTAGGTTAAAAGCTGAAAAAAGAGGACTGTTGATAAATATATTTGGGTGTGATTCTCTGCTCTCATTTTGCGTTATGACTTTTTCAAGATAGCTTCATATCTCCTGTTATTTAATCATACTTCACCAAACGGAAAAAAAAAAGAAAAACATATTTCTCTCTGCTAGTGTTTTAAGATGGAATTTTACAGATCCCATAAGCAAGGTTACTTATCATGTCAAATTCACTTAATTCCGAATAGAGTGTGGTACAAGTATTATAAACAATTTAATCTATTATTAAAACAAAGAATTGCAGCAATACTATTTTTCCATTTGGTTTAGATTTTGCTTATTTAAATAATTGTACATTAAATTGCTCGAAAGTTTACAGTAATAACGAGTCAAATGCTGCCGCACTAGATTTTTTCTATGCGAATTCGAACTTCACAAATGGTAACTAATTACGATGATGATGATGATGATGATACCCTTTCACCATTGCGTTATCCTTGCGTGTCCTCTGCACGAGCGATATAACATTTTTAATTGGGAGGCTTTACTGTCGAGAGCGCTTTTGTAGCGTCATGCCTTCTCTTTTCCTTCTTTTCCTTCTTCTTTTGCTCTTCCAGTGAGAGAATACCAATTACCCGAAGGTTACGAAGCCCATCTATCTTTAGCTGAGTTCACTACAATTCCAGAACTCACTTGATCTGTATATGGTTTCTCACCCTATTACACAGGAGATTCAATATTTCAAGATCACCATACTGCATGTGCAATTAAGCTATAGTATTTGGCCCTATATTTGCATAATTCCCTGAAACAATAACAATTTACTCGAATATTAATACAACAATTAGGTGTTTTCGGAAAATTAATAAAAATGCTTATTTATGGACCAAGGCGAACTGAAAGTATTGATGTGATTTTATTGACGTGGAAGTTAATTTATTTGGATTACATGAAAGTTAAAATAATAGTCGATGGAATATTACGATAAATATATTGTTTTCTTCAGAAATGTTTCCCATGATGGGTTTTTTTACATTCAATTTGCGATATCAATAGGCTCCTTAATTCATTATCGGAAGAATATTTTGCAAAGTAAAGTCGTAGTCTAGAAATGACTACGATTTATCGCTCGTATAATTAATTTAAAAATAATTGACAAATTAAACATATCTGAGTGTCTTGATAATTATTGACAAGTAAAAAGTAAATTGCGAACCGAAGCAGGATCTATATTTGCAAATTTATAAAATAATTGCTATTTGAATTAGAACACTTTTACGTTTTATATTTGTTATAACTTTTTATTTTTCTTCTCTGTTCTTTGAATCAAGGTCGTATCGAACTTTTACAAAGTTTTTGATATTAGTTTAGCCTACGTGATCCAATATATATATATATATATATATATATATATATATATATATATATATATATATATATATATATATATATATATATTATAAAAGGTCAAGGTCATAAAATTTTGATCTTGCTAAAATCCGAGGTGTTACAGTCCCGCTACTGAACACTATAGTTTATTTGTTCATACGGTAGGAGGACGTAAACAGTTTGATGAGGTTTTTTAAAATCGGCTTATCTCTTTTGTTATGGACTTTGTGTAACATTCTTTGGAATTATAGAAAATAGTCATTAAGAATAAAGTTTCTGGGAAAAGTATATAGTTGAAGATTAACTTGTCGGTAAATTGGCACTCTTCGTAATAATGTTTTTCTGGCTGGAGTTTCCGTCAAATACGCTGCTATAACATTAAGTGAAAGATCACTCCAGATAAAATGGATGTAATACTTTTTGTGGTGTGCGATTTCTTTGTTCACCTACATTTATTGATCACATTTTATGCGACCTCTTTTAAGCTTTAAGTTCTATTCGGAAAACTATTATCTTGATCACTATAGATTATTCATTTTATGTACGTTTAATGCGATCACTATAATTTTCCTTGAGAGTTGAAATAAATAATTTAAGCCGGAAATTGTTGAGAACGTATAATGGGTGAGGTATGCAAGAATAAGTGAATGATTGTAAAAATGTGTATCAAAGATAGAAAAAGGTTGTCTGCCACCCTTGTTATGGGAAATTTGTTTAATTATATATTATTTTGAATATTAATTCCAATGCCAGTATAACAATTGTAATATAATTGTAATTTTCAATTTATTACGTATTCATGTTTTAATTAAAGCCAAACATAATATTAGTAATGTTCATTAAAAATGTAGTACATTTGCGGCGGGTTGAATATAGTGAAGCTATTCCAAAACATAATATGTAAGCAACATTATATGCGATATGTTGTAGCTACTACCTAACGTAGATATAAGTCTGCAGCGCACCTCCACCAAACTGCTAAATATTTCATACAAAATCTCTTGTTTCGTTTCGTTTCGTGTCGTGTTTCCTGGTTACTTTCCGGTTGAGCTGAAACGAATTTCGCGGTGGTGCTGGTGTACAGAATATGTTGTGCATTTCAATTGTTATCCGCTACAGCTGGTGCGGCACTTGTATAGTCAATTTCCATCATCCATAAAATTAATTATCCATAATTACGTAATGGCAAATAAATTCTTCGACTCTTTAATCACTTTATATGTTTATAATATTGCGAAGCAGGAAATATATATTAAAAAAAAAATCTACTTTGGACTTTCTTTTACGTTTAATCACAGATTTAATTTTGGTTTATTTATATTCAATTATTACTACATAATGATCTTGTGCTGTCACATATAGGTTATATAATATTGCTTTATATTGTTTTAAATTGTATCTACGATTACATTGAAACTATGTAAATATAACATGTTTAATAAAAATTAAATATTTAGTATATGACAGTATTTACGAAAAAGAGAACTTTTCAAGCAAAAGTTGCTAGAAATTTTAGTGCTTGCATAATTTACCCAGAAGTTGTGTTTTAATAATTAATTATAGAAAAATTATGTCTAAGTAAATCTCAAACCAAAGCAACAGTTTAATTTGCAAATACAGATTAATTTTTAGTCATAAGTTGCTGAAAATTTTAATATCTTGAATTTTTATAATATTTACTTTTCTCTAACTCATGTTGTGTTCGAGAAATTAAATACGTAGCAAGAGTATACCATTACTTCAAATTAAGTAATGCTGTTTAAAAATAGGGGGTTTACTTTCGGGCCCTATACAGGTTTTAAGTTAAAGATTTATTATTCTATCATACACAGTTATTGCTGTAGAGCGATCGCAGATACACAGACAAAATCCGAAATTTGTCGTAAATATGATTCTTCCTTTTATATATATATATATATATATATATATATATATATATATATATATATATATATATATATATATATATATATATATGTCCGTATACGAAAGTAATAAATGAACTAATACTTTTACTTTTGATAAAAAGCAAGCGACATAAATAACCATGTATGAAAGATTTAATGCAAACACATGAAGCCCTAGTGATATAAAGGAATTGCATTGAAAGAAACGTTTGCGGACGTCTGAATGTGGATAATCTGCTGTATAGAATATATTACCAATATGCTAATTTGTATTTGTCAATATAATTCACTTGTGGTACAAAATCGAAAATGAGGCATACCGTATCTAAAAGCCCATTGCCCTATTTTTCTTTCATATATTTCTGTTGAATTCTATAGAAACATAGTGTATAAAAATCGTATAGCTTTATATCGATACGTTTGTAAACAGTATGTGTAGTTAATATATTTGTAGAAGGATTCTATTAATGGCTTTTTCACGTCACCCACCGCGAACAAACCTGCGTGCTATAAAGAATCGTACCGAGCTGTGAGCGGATTGAACACTGCGCTATTTCTCTCCTTTCTAAGCGCACGTCTGTGTGTCGGTACGTGAGAGATGTGATCGTATATTATTTAACGTTCGTGACATCAGCCGGCCCCAAGCTAATCTGAATCAAATTGTATAGGCACAATTTTAAACTAGCCACAAAATCTGAGAAATAATTCATTAATTGTACAAAGTTATTTTTATTTAAACCATAAGGGTAGTTTACGCGCGATTTATCAAAAAAAAAAAAATTTTTTAGAGTGACTTACACTCGAATTTCTTGTATATAGTTCTCACTAGAAATATATATCCCGAACAAACTGAATATTAATTGTCTTTTGTGTATGCGTACGCGGGTGTTTTGTCCCCTTTGTAATTCAGTACGTGCGTCTATGGCCCCGTAGACTGTAACGTGCGTATCGTTTAAAAAACAACACTTTTGAAGTGACTGTGTTCAACGCACACGAATTCACACCCACATATACTTATATATGGACGAGTAGATTGTATTCTGTATATGCCATAGGCACTTGGTTTCCAAGGGTTAACCTAGTATAATTATGTTTACGAAATAACAATAGAATTTAATTTTTGTAATAATTATTTTTTCACAATACAAATTTAAATTTTATGAAAACTTATGTTTCCGCAGTTTCAAGTGTGTAGTAAATATTTGCATTTTCTTTTGTTTGTTCTTATTTTGCCCTCGACTCGACTCGACTCGGCGTAATTCCTTCTTTTTGTTTGTGTGCGCACTGTTTGAAGGAGTTTTTAAAAGTTATTGCTTGCTTTTCTTAAATTTACCTCACATAAACGGCACATTTATTCTCATTTTTATACCCCTGTGCGCTGTTATGAATTACGACCTATTTTCATTTACAAATTTCGGTAACAACATTATAATTCACGCTTACCAAGCTAATAACATGTAAATAACTCATAATAAAAATGTTTTTGATATATTAGCTTGCACATCCAGATATGTTTTCACATATTTTATTTATTATTTTCAAATGTCTCGCATCAACACGAAATTAATTCCCCAAAATTATATTTTCACCATTATTTATAATATGTATATATATATATATATATATATATATATATATATATATATATATATATATATATATTTGTATTCAAAATTATGTCCTAAATATTTGGAGTTTTCGAAACGTTGGGTCATATAAATCACTGTAATGCCAACAATACATTTTATACATAAAATAAGCCGAAAGAAAATTGATTCAAGGCTTTCAATGCAGAAGGGCCGAAGATATTATTTTCAAGATATTTAGATAATTCAGTTGTAATTAAGAAAATAAAAAGCTACACATTTCCCATTCGTTATTCTGGCTGTATCTATGTCAGCGTAGCTGCGGTTCAACTCAATTAAGATGGCCAAGAGGGATTTCTTCACAATGCCACCTCGTGCGTATCTCTTTATATTTATAATGACAACTTCACCGAGCCGCTGTTATTCCGTCTGACTATTTTGTATTATTTTCCCGTTGAAAGAAATCCATTTTTATTTCATTCACGTCCTTTACAATTTCAAATTACTGCGAACTTCCTTCCTTTCTTCTTTATTTCATTCTCCTTGCTTCTTTTTCGTCAACTTTATCCGCCGTCGCTTGAGATTTTCATATTTGCAAAAGCGTGCGACAACAGAATAGCTATTTCTTGTATGTTCATAACTATGTGCCGTTATATTCTGTTTAAATTAAATTAAATTTATACATTTGTTTTTTCTTTCTTCTGCTGAAGTTGTGCGTTGCATTTTAACAAGTAATTCTCCTTCTTATTTATATATGATAGAATAAAGTAATTGGATTTTTCTTGTTTACTTGGTGAACTTTAATACATTTTTAATGCTTCGTATATGCCCTAGTTTCTTCCTAAGGAAGTTAATAATTAATTTTTTTAATTATCAAAGTACGCTTTTAATAAAGTTTCCCAACAAGTTAATATAAACATATTGAAGCATTTTTAACTCACTGTATTGTATGTATAAAATATCTGAAACTCGAGATTTCAACGGAAACGCACTGAATCTTTGTTGATAGTTTCGAAATTATAAACATTTTATAAAGCTCTTTGTAATAAAATAATCATACAACTGCGTCTATAAAACTGAAAGTTTCAAACCTTTTTATTACAACGTCAAGTTGGTATCTCTTATATTTCACCTGAATAAGTTATTCCGTCTTTGTATCACAGATTTGAATATGTTAAATTGTCACGAGGAGCGGTTTGATGCTCTCTGACGTCAAACAATGAAATATGACATAGCGGATCTGCACTTCTAGCAGATATTAATTTATATCATTTTGAAACATTGTGTTGAGTAAAGAATATTTTTTACAAAGAAGCATAGCAACCACTAATGCCTTTAGTATAATATAAATACAAGAAAAAATTCGCAATACATTTTAATTTTTTTATAAGTTCTGTATAAAAGCAAATATTGATCACAAAATAAAATCGTGCTCGAAATTTGAATAGAAATAGACGTTTGGGTGGTGTAATTATTTGCTCAATGATTTCTGGGAGCATAAAACAAATCATATTACAACAATGAATAATTTTAATTAGAAAAATATTATAAATGATAAAATTTGTGCTCCGAATTTGAAGAAATTTTATACAAATATATAATGTCTATTTAGGTTGTCGTATACGGTTGTACAAATTAATTATAGCAATCTAAGGTTAGAACGTGTATATCCGTTAAAATCTCGAGTTTTTATATTTTATATTTTTATGATTACAATTCAAGTTATATTCCAACGCACCAACCATTATTTCATATGTATGGATTATTGTGAATATTTGGTTTTAGCTTTACAGTTCATAGTTATTAAAATATACAGCGTATGATGTTCTGGTGATAATAATGGTAGCGACGGGACGTGCCGATGCACGAATTCTATGAAAGGCAGATGAATGTGATTGGTGTACATGTTGACATTAAATGGAATTAAAATTTCAACTAAATCCAGTGTGGACTATTGATTTCTTTTATGAAATCGTTCATGCACTGGGTTCGGCCTGGTTTGAATACCCCTGCTGACTTCATAACAATGAAATTTATTTATATATATATATATATATATATATATATATATATATATTTATTTATTTAGATACACGACCGAATACTATAGCTCTTTCGTACAAACTGAATGACATGACTTCATGGCCGTATTTATAAAATATGTTATCTTTATTAAAGCTAAGAATTTGCTTTTAAATCTTTTACTGCCAAACGTTATGAGCTCGGCGATGTAGTGCGTGCTTATAAGCTTAATACAAAAACAGCCATCAGTTGGGTTGAGTTTTATTATAGGTAGGTTCAATTTATGACCATGTTGTAAATTTAGTTTTAAAGTATAAAGGTTAAAATAATAAGCGCACTGACCGTAAAGCTCAGTAAAAATCCGGAATAAAATTTTATTATAATGACTCATAAATTTGGTTTAGAAACGAGAAAATTAAAATAAAATTAACCCATAACGTACAGTCAGTGAACTTAAATTTGATATAAACGCGTGTTGGATTTAAGGAAGTGTCCTTTCAAATAGTAATTTTTATCTGTACCACTAAATTATTTCTGGAATTACATTCTAAATTGCATCTAGGGAATTTTATTGTTTTGCCGGTTGGTTGGTAATATGAAAATCCTTAATTACTGTGTCGGGTAATTTATGCACAAGCGCATTTAATGGTGCCACGGCGGCCATTTTGAATCATATGGTTGTCGAGCGCTGCAGACTTCGGTCGAACAATGTTTAACTATTTTAGAAATCTCCAAGTAAATCTCCAAAGTATTCCAAGTTTGCACACAACTCAACTTGTGTTATTCAATTGCACAATAAAACTGTAATTAAAACAGAAACTTGGTTTGCACTGTTTCATTTCGTAATAATGTTTTAACTGTTTAACGAAATTTCATTATCCCACAGTTAATTAAACTGTCTCTGCCCTGTTGCTGTTGTTAACCATTTTATTTTTTTACCTTTTTGTACTCTTAAATACAATTTGTTTTCTACCTGCAAAGATTGATATAAATAATATATTATTTACACTTTTTCCATCTTATTGAAACATAAATTAAATTGGACTTAATTTTTCATGATTCTAAGACTTATTTTTCCATATAAGAAAGTTAAAGTTAAGCCAGTGTATTCTTTATTTTGTCGAATATTTGAAGCATGATAATTTTATGTATTATTTATTAAGTGTACACGCCCTTTCTGATAAATGCCCCGGGTCACAAGAACTAGGCAGGTGGCAACTTTACTTGTGTCTGCAGAAGCGTGATTATTTGATCAAGAAGTTGGAACAAAAGCATGGTTAGTTATGCATTTGGGTCGCCGTTTGGGATAATTGACACAGCAATTTTGGGGGTACTTGTTTACTTTAATAAATTCAGGAAATAGCCAACTACAATACAGCATTGATAAGTTAAATATTGGCGAAGGAGGTTGTCGGTTAGTTGCAAATGGTAAATACTGGAAATCAAACAATTGCCATAATTTATTTTACCAGATTTTGGATCAGAAATCCATAATTTACAGCTTTAAGTTTACAATCCCTTAACGCCCAATTAACAATATATTTTACTCATCATATGAAATACGTAAAAAAGAACCCCCCTTAAGAACGTGTTAGCACGATTAAAAGTGTTGGATTCATTAATCACAGTTAACCTGATCAATCGCAAAGCGGTGACTGAAAACTGGTCCTGAATATTCAATGATAACATTCATGCAGTTTCAAATATTATACAGACCAGGTCAAATAATGCGATGGGCAGAAACCGGATACTATTACATTGTAAATTCGGCCATTGTGTCCGCGAATGACGCGTGAATCGTTTACGTAAACAGGCGCAAGCGCATATCACGAAAGATGATATGGTATTTGTTGGGCAGGAACTATGAATGATCGATGAGCGATCGATACTCGTGTATTTTCAATCTGATGCTTAAATTAATTGAATTTTGACGTGCTTTTATAGCGGTGTGCAGAACGGAAGTGTTGCCCATTATATTTGGCACTTTCAATTTAGGTCATTTAATCGGGATTTTAGTGTTTTCCGGTTTCTACCACGCGGACACTAAAACTTGCAAATAATTCACGTCCGGTTCTAACTTTCCAGTGCGATGCTTTTGTATGGTTCTTCTTTGCGCCAAGCAAACCATGTCATTGCGTTTCTGGTTTGGAAAATTTGCTCTTGTAACATGTCACAACATACATTTAATTACTCTTGGCTTCTAGATATAACGTTTATGTTGCATTTTCTTTCATCTTTGTTCTATGAAATATCAAAGATGATTTTGTAATGGTTCTTATACTTCATTATATTAAATGTTTACGAAAATAATTATATTAACTTATACTGCCGTTTTGTGTTAGTCAAGATCATTTTAACATTTCTACTAATCACCGAATTACGAGCGTTATTCAAGTAAATGGGCATACAATATATTATAATTATTAATATACAATATGTCTGGGCCTTAAACCATACACAATTCTATGAACTGTAGCAGGAATTAAATTATACACATCTGTATGTGTATGTTCGTTTTTATTTTTTAATGATTACTGCGTATAAGAAAGGGAAAAAGGTAGATTTTTGGCAGTGATTCAAATAAGCACGAGTCCGTGCCCCGAATGTGCAATAGCAACGAGTATTTTCAAGCGTCTAATTTCGTGTTTAAAGCCCCTAATGCCGCATTACATTCATTGAAACCTCTGCAGAAAGAAAGAAGTGAACCGAGAGAGTATTTCTTTTGTCTGCGTCCGGGCGTGGCGTGGCGTGGCGTGGGTTGCATTCGGCGATTTCAGTTTGTCTAATCAGTGTGTGCTTGTTGCAGGGCGGCGATGTGGTCCAGGAGACGATCTTCTCGAACGTGACGGAGGACACAGTCACGCTCGAGTTCCAGCGTTCCGACGGCACACTCGTCACACAGCTCATCGATTTCAGAAATGTGAGTATCTCATTCCATTTTTTATTCTTTCTTCTTCCTTCCTATCGTGTTTTTACTACGATATTTCGACCGGTTTAAGTTTCTCCGGACGCATCGATGCGTAAGTGTATCCTTCAACATGAATACCTAATTTTAACTATAGCTGAATTTTTATTTTAAACTAAATCGATCAGATATGAAACTGTATATTCGAAATATGTACATTTTTATACATAGAACCCAGTGATTTATTATACATATCCCTCGTATTTTAAAACAAATTGTTTATCGATTTATATTCAAGTTCAGTCGCATATTTGGACGAGACAAATGTCAAATCCGAGTTCTCAAAGTGAGTCTGGCGTAAGACCGAGTTTTAACCAATTTTGCGTCGTGATTCGACGGAGAGCCACGCTCGACATGTAAACCCGATAGTAGCACGTCTGTGTCGCCTGTCAAAACCATGTGGTTCGGGGTTCGCGGTCCACTTTTTATACACCGAGTTTACGTCGCTCGACGTAGACTAAACGATTGTGGTCCGTGAGGTTTAGCAATTGTTTAAATTCAACCCCAATTCAGTCGTGGAATAAATCGATGTTTTTGTGTGTTATGCATTCCTATAGAGTACGCGCTCGGATTGCTCAAACCTTTTCGGATAATAATAATTAACAACATATAAAATTGTTATTCATGTTGGTTATCTCGTTTACTCTAAATTAATCTATGAAATAGCTGGAGGGGCTTGGCCTTTATACTTCCACAATTTATATAAATTAATATTGGATTATTTTGTTTTCAAACAATATGTATTAAAAGTGGTAAGCTTTCATTTACGAAAATTTATATTATTTTTATTTTCTTTTACGAAGATTTTTTTTAGAAAATAATATGTATTTTAAAATTATTATGCTACTATAGGCATTGTACGTCATCTGCCTGTGCATAAATATTAAATGGTTAATATTAAATTGGTAAGCAAGATTTGCATGGTGATTCATAATAAAAATATATGTAAAACTGAATCCTACCCTGTAAATCATACAGTGATTTATGAAATGCGTAGGCAGACATTCATTGTTCAGTAGCTTTTGAATAGAAAATTACAGTTTTATGAAAGCCGAAAATTACTAGGCGCTTATCCGACGATCTACTCAATTTGTAATCGCATTAAGTTCTTTTTACCCAATCTTTTTTAGATCATAATAGTGACCATAATTTTTTATTGTACCTATTTATTTTTTATTACTTTCATTAAAACAAATACTATGCTATGTTTACGCCATTCTGTGTCATATTTATTTAAATAACTTTATGAAATCTGATAATCGAACAGCTATGAATTACCTTATACATATTTTCCGCGATTACTTTAATTATTATGCTTAATTTATTGTTACAACTAAACCCGTAATTTCTCAATTATTATAACTATGCAAGCAGATACCCATTATTAATAACAAAATAATTGTAACGTGTTTCAAACAAGATTATTTTCAAGCATTGTTTCATGTTTCATTTAAAATTTATTCAAAGTTTGTTAAAGTAATAGATTTGTAACCGATGAAATTGTATTGAAAATAAATTATACCGCGTTAGTTTGAGTTTTGTAAGAACTGAAAATATTACGATTGCTTGTATTATTAAAATTTTATTACTGTTGCGTCTGAGGATAATATTTCACAGAGTGGAGGCTATAGAAGTATTCAAGGAGACTAAAGTCATAAACTGCGATGGCCATTCATTGCCAAATAATAATTCATTTCTCCAATCAGAATTTGAACTTGTACAATATTTGATTAACAATCATATCCTTATAAAAATACGGTTATACAGAAAAAAAAAAAATTAATAATCATGCATCATTTAACTCAGGTTATTAAAGCGTTAGTTATTTTTAGGACATTGCACATGGATACAACAAACACTTTTAATTGTATCTGAATAATAGAAAATTAAAATTATATTGATTCCAAAATGCAACTCTTTTTCCATTTATTTACCTTTCACCCACCAACAACAACAGTTTCATATAATGATAGCTCATCAGTCATCAATTGAGCATGATATTTTATTAAATTTCCACATATTTATTTCTGAAACTATGTTTTAAATGAACAATAAAATCAGGCATATTTATGCATTTATGCATCGACGAATATATAGATGAAATTACATTGGCCACATGCGCAATATATCTAGAAATATCCACTACCAAAAAAATTACGTATCATAAATTGACCTTGGACTCATAGAAACAACCAAAAATTCTAAATTGGTTTTGTTTTCTATTTCGTAGAAACTAACACGCAAACTTACCGTGTATATCGAAATACCAGTGAAAAGAACAAGAGAAAAAATGTTCGTAAATATTTTATACGTTTTCGTATAATCCGGTGCGGCAGGCAAGCAGGACGAGCGATTTGAACGCGAATAGACGGGTGGGCGGCTCTCGCGGTCACCACCGCTGGACAGCAGCGTCGTGCATGATTTATGAGCCACTCATTCTGCTTTGCGCTCTTGCCTGATCTGCTCGTACGCCACTGAATTATTACCGACGCCTGGAGGTCAAGGAAAGTGCAGACTGACGCCACTACGCAAAGAAAAGGGTGTCATAATGACCCGTGGCGCATACAAAACTTGCCCATAAGAGCACACTAATTATTCAATATAATTTTGCTTTTTTTTTGTGTTAAATTCATGCTAAATTACCGTGAAACAAATTCAAAGGCGATTATTTAATAAATTGTAGCTTTTTCGAAGTAATTTTTTTGTATTAAATAGTTTTACTTACCTATACGAATGTATTTAGGGAAGTATTGTAATCATGAAAAATAATGACCTCGATATTTTAACGGAAATACACGTTTTGACCAATCCCGAAACCAGTTTTGCTATATTTGGGATGACGTCTGTATGTGAATGCTCGAGAGCCAAAATTGAGTCAAAATTAATATTATGAATTTTAAACCTTTCGTGTTACTTTTTCAATATCTCGGAAATGGCATGAGTTACAGAAAAATTGATTCTTATAATAGTTGAAGATAATAAAATTTCAAGCAACTTTTGTTTGAATTTTTATTCGTAAAATGTACCATTTACTGAATAATTGTCTTTCAGAATAACCATATTACATTTTGTATTTCTGCAATAGTGGAATGAATTTAAAACGTTATAAAGCTGTATTACATATTATATAGCGAGTTACGCGGTTTTCAATTTTATGAAGCCATCGACATCTAAATAACAATTCCTGAAAACCTTTGCTAGCACAAAGTATACAGTGAAATTCATTAAATTAAATTTAAGTGAATGTTCTTTGATTACGCAAAACACAATAACCAAGTGACAATATGCACAGTTAATGAGATTTTCGAGAGGTAAACTTTTCATCCTCGTAAATGTAGGTATATATTCTCAAGATATTTAATATGAATTACATTTCATCAATAGAACAATTACAAAAGTCAAACTAAACATTAAGTTAAATGAAGTTCAGAATTGTAAGATACAATTAGATTTAATCAAGAATAACCGCCGCACTTAAAATAAATTAATGTTTTAGTATTTCAAAAACTTTTTGCTTAATTGTAGAATCTGGTGTTCTTTGACGAAGTCTTAATGGAAATATAGTAATCATAAACAAGAACTGGCGCTAGCGCCAGTGCTATCAGCTCGCCGTTCCGGCGAGCGCGGTCACATCAATAAATACAAAACTAAAAGCGATAGCAATTATTATAGTACAAAATTTATTGTTGTTATGATATTTCATCGGCATTTAATATGAAATTAATAAATTTCTAAGTTTACGTATATAATTCTTAATCATTGACATTATACTCACATAGCCCATTGAACCAATCTAACCAATTATGATCCCGACATTTATTTATTCCTGTACCATAACAGTATTAATTTCCAAAAACCCCACATTTAAAATTGCACACATCCACATGGGTAACGTTAATATCGTTCGTTTCGTGATTTGCCAAGGATATTGATAATTATTGATGAACATTTCCTAATTTTATTAATTAAAACACAGAAGCAAATGGTTTATACATTGGAAAATATAACCAAACAAATTACTGTCACATAAATATAACTTCTTCATTTTACTAACAGATGGCGATCGATGTCTGATATACTTCAAAATATATTTATATTATTTTTTTTAAGCCTATGGGCTCACAATTTGAAAAAACTTTAATCACATAAAATATCTTAGAATGTTGAGTAGAAAATTCTAAAAATTTTAAAAGTTGACTAAGGGCAGTATTTAGGAGGGTTCCAAATTTTGGGGGCCTATAACGCCGGTCCTGTACAGACGATTGGATTTAAAATGCGACGGGAACATCACGGGCATGGAAATTATATGTATACCAAATTTCATCAAAATCGGCCCGGTACCTTCAGACGAGTTGCGGTCACAAACTCAGGTCTTACGACGGACCGTCTGTACGACGAGCTAAAAATAACAAACTCACATTATTTACGGAAACACATGTTTCTAGGTATTCTGAATTGATTCAAACATATTTTGAGAGAACATCTGTGCTTTTTAGCTCGTCGTACAGTAAGTACAAAAGAGCTATAGTGATTGGTCGTGTGTCTGTAACATGCTCGGATCGAAAAAAAACTAACAAAAAGTTCTTGTATTTTCGCCCTGAATCCAAAAATATATATAACTCATATACTTGGATGTATGTATCTCGCTCGCTCGCTCGCTCGGTCGGTCCGTCGTAAGACCTGAGTTTGTGACCGCAACTCGTCTGAAGGTACCGGGCCGATTTTGATGAAATTTGGTATACATATAATTTCCGTGCCCGTGATGTTCCCGTCGCATTTTAAATCCAATCGTCTGTACAGGACCGGCGTTATAGGCCCCCAAAATTTGGAACCCTCCTAAATACTGCCCTGAGTTAACTTTTAAAAATTTTAGAATTTTCTACTCAATATTCTAAGATATTTTATGTGATTAAAGTTTTTTCAAATTGGGAGCCCATAGGCTTAAAAAAAATATTATAAATATATTTTGAAGTATATCAGACATCGATCGCCATCTGTTAGTAAAATGAAGAAGTTATATTTATGTGACAGTAATTTGTTTGGTTATATTTTCCAATATATAAACCATTTGCTTCTGTGTTTTAATTAATAAAATTAGGAAATGTTCATCAAATAATTATCAATATCCTTGGCAAATCACGAAACGAACGATATTAACGTTACCCATGTGGATGTGTGCAATTTTAAATGTGGGGTTTTTGGAAATTAAAACTGTTATGGTACAGGAATAAATAAATGTTGGGCTCATAATTGGTTAGATTGGTTCAATGGGCTATGTGAGTATAATGTCAATGATTAAGAATTATATACGTAAACTTAGAAATTTATTAATTTCATATTAAATGCCGATGAAATATCATAACAACAATAAATTTTGTACTATAATAATTGCTATCGCTTTTAGTTTTGTATTTATTGATGTGACCGCGCTCGCCGGAACGGCGAGCTGATAGCACTGGCGCTAGCGCCAGTTCTTGTTTAACTAATAACAATATATATATATATATATATATATATATATATATATATATATATATATATATATATATCTGGGTATAGTCTCTCGAATTTTGTAGAGGGGGATACTTTGCTCGTGTCTGGTCGTAATCTAACAATCTTGAAAATCAAAATCACTTGTTCCGAGTCTTTGCTTTAAAAACAATAAACGTATACCAGAATATATGTATACGGAGAAGGAATTCTAGTGTAAGGCAGTGCAGATTTTTCAATTACATTAGAGTCTGGGGGTGAAGCAGTGTTCTGCAGGTAGGCAGGCAGGCAGGCTGGGCAGGCAGCTAATCCATTCCGCCGCTGGAATAGCGCTGGAGTGAGGTTTCTATTAGTCATAACGTCGGACGTGTGGGTTCGCCAAACTTAATTTACGAATACAAATACACTACGAGGGAAAAGAGGTCTATCAGAGCCAAAAGGGGTCCACTGAGGCCTACACAATAATAGAATATTTTGTGTGAGAACGCCTTTTTACATGAATAAAATAAACCAGCTAGGTAACGGGTATATATCCATTATATACACACACGGACGGAACGACTTTCATCCTGTAACCCTTTGGGCCCTAGTAGTTGCACTGTGAAACCATCTACTTACTATATAAATATTCAATTCATTCCCTGTTGTTCCCATGCCGATTTACATTCGGCGCTATATAGTAGAAAATCTGATTACTGATTTGCACTTTCTTATACGCTGTATTAAAAAAAGAAAAAATGAATCTTTTCATTTGTATGGCAATGTATTTTTTATATTATATATTTTTAATTATTCTTTTGCAAACGCTGCTAGAAGTAGTATGATAACCATGTTTTTGTGTAAACAGGCCCCTTTTGCTGTCGTACGGCTTTTATGATATTTTTCTCGCGTGTTCAGTTTGCAGGTAGCAATTATAATGTGGCAATATCGTATGTATGTACCTATGTATTTAGCACGGCTGGTGTTGCGGCTATAACATTTCGCACAATGTATGCGCCAATTATAACAACAGCAACAAAAAATAAAACAATAATAATAAAAAATAACTCGTTACACAGTCTGATCGGAGATTAAAGTCTGCATTCAAATTTATGTGCACATTATGAACAAAACTGCTGGTTCATTCTCGCCAATAGCCTCAAATTGTTACTTTTATAACGTTCTATTGTTTTGTTAATACAAAATATTCCTTCATTCATTCTGTTTATGGAAATATTACTATGCTTTGAATAGGAACTATTAGAAACCATCACCGACAAATTAAATTTTCTAATTATCAACATCATCGAAATTAATTTACCATACGTACATTTTAAATATTTGGAGTATTCCAATTAGAGGATACGAATAGATGAGAATTAAAAAATTCGGTTCTCGTGGATTTAAAAACAATTTTACGTTCCGAACAGTAGATGCGGTAGGTAGCGTTCTATTGATATAGCAAAAGTTAACGTGTAAATCATAAAACGGAAAAGTTTCATGGATATAGGAAATCAATTTTGGCACGCGAAACTTTTTATCCCACATCTCAATTACATATTTCTACAAAAACTTTTCAAGCTTAAAGCGTTCAGGTGGGAGGACAGAGGGGCCTTAAAAGAAAAATAAAAAAGTGGACGAGTTGTCACGTGATTTGGTAACGCATCGTTGGATTTTCATCATCGTTTTCCTCAATTTATTTCAATCAAAATTCATTCGACATCTCGCTCTGTTTTGTTCGCTTCGTTCATTCATAATAGCGTTTTTTTTTTTATTATTCTTGCCTTGGCAGTGCTTAACGAAGATTCTCCTTCTGTAATGGACGTCATTATTGGACGTTCTTCCATTTCTGCAATGCCTACGTCGTAGACTCTTTCATGTATTCGTTAGTTTATTAAATAAAATCGTACTTGCTTTTTTCGCAAATTAAAAAATGTGTGTTCACTCACGCGCAAAACACAATTATATTTTGTGATTACTTTTGATGGATAATATTTTATTAATATATCAAATCCAATTTGCCATACTTGCCTTATATTTTTATTACTCGAGTCTTAAAACTACCAGGTTTGCTTCGAACATTGCGAAAATATGAACTTTATACACCAAACAGCTAAACATAAAAATAAGTTTAATACGCTAAAGCAAATCGTGGACTGAACTGCAAATACTCGTAAATATATCCGAATTAACCTGTAATCCAGTTTAAACATGCAAAGGAATCTTTGATATCTATATGTGAATAAATCGATGTACAAATATAGTGGGTAGGCGGCGTAACCGAAAAGTACACATCGCATAATCTCTATTTTCTATTGCGAGATAGATAACTGTGTCGGTGAACCAAAAATATCGTTTCCGATCGGTTGGTGGCAGCGCCAGTCAGCACATAACCGTACTTACCTACCGGTTATCGATTCGCATAACTTATTTGCATGTGCACGTACCGGTTGCCGGGAACTTGTGTAAACGCTGCAGCACGTTCCAAGAACGGCCACGGAAACTATGCCCAATGATGATGAAGTTTTGGGCCCTTAGTCCTAGCGAGTAATTACATTCATATTATATGCTACGAGTGTTTGCCCCAGAGTTCGTCATCTAGAATGAATATCATTGTTTCGCTGAGATCGGGTCACTTAACTTGATTCGGAAGTTTAATTCGTTTCCAGGGAGATTCACCTCTTTGTTGCTCTTCCTTGTTGTCATCCACCAAATATTCAATCACATAAAACAATTAATTCTTGTACAATAAATATTTTTAGAACAAGACAGATATAGTGTTTGGTCGTGTGCCTGTAAGTTATAGAAGAACATGATTTACTTATTACATCGTAAAAGAAGGTAATATATAAATAATAATACTTTTGAAATTAAAAATATTAATTTAAAAAAAGTTATATTCTTCAAACGTTTTTAACTATAACAATATTTTTGATTTTGAACTCTAAAGCCAAAAATTACAAAAAAATATATTGCTAGCGTTTGCACTAAAAGACTATTGTTGCAATCAAGCAGTACATGTCATTATTTTCTTTTACTTTTTATTCGCTCGCCGTACGAAGCACCGAAGAAGCTAAAGCAGTCGGTGGTGTGTCTGTAGCATTCACGGATAAAAAAATGTCCTTAAAAGAAGTGTTTATCCTGTCGCCCTAATTCCAAATATATATATATATATATATATATATATATATATATATATATATATATATAACTTATATACTTGGATGTTAGTCTACGCTCGCTCGTAAGACCAAAATTCTGCCCTCTATTCTTCTGAAAGTACTAGAGTGATTCACACCAAATTTGGTACACTTATTATATGGCATCCCATTTGAATTCGCTCGCAGTGTTTATTATTAAATATTATAATTTTGAATATTAAATATTCACTAAACATTTTTTTTTATCAAAATAATCAACAAAGAATTAATGAACATTTTTTCAAATTGTTAACCAAAAGGCTATAATTAATAAAAACCGCAGCTCGCATCGCATATATTACTTAGAAGGCGACGTATATGTGTGTTATACCATAGCATGTCTTTTCAAGATTCAGTGTTTCAAAGTAGATTTTCTAGTTTAATAATCTTAGTGGTTAAACACTATTTTATATGTAAATAATATAATTAAACCATCTGAATTTATAATAATAATATGCTTGTTTATAATGATAATGTGTTACGCAAGTATTGTATGACGAGATCATAACGGCAAAAATATTTTATAATGATTATTTGTTTTTCTGTAATGAGACGAAACTGGTTGCAAAATATGATGTTCGGTGCAAACATAACTTGGATTTATATTTTTCTGTAATCCTATTACACTTGTAATAGATTGTTAGTTATTTTTGTTCGTTTTAAAAACCCAATCCATTTATTCAGTATAAACAAAATGTTGTTAACTAAATGTATACCGTGACAAAGTTTCGGGGATACAGAGTTCTAAGTAGCTAAGTAGCATGTTTATAGACGAACGAATCGTGCAGGTTTTCCTAAAAGTTCGCCCGTTTAATGTCTTTGTTGATGTGGTAATTTATACAAATATAGTATCTAGTATGGGCATTATTGTTATGATTTCGTGTGAACCATATATTTATTTATTTATTCTACTTTAAGTATCGTGCGTGTTAGGGGCTTTTGACACATATCTATATTTCGTAATCAGATACCATATATTCGAGAAAGAAATATAACGGAATAAACATCATAAATATAAACAAGAAATTTATTTGGCTTTTACGAGAACAATAAAAATATGCATGGTTTTTATTTTCCAAATTATAAACTCGAACTTGTACATTTCACCAATATCCATTCACATGCATCGCTATGAATATGGGACTAAGATATCAAGTGGTCAGTCAGTTCGTATCCTGTATCATCACTTCATTCATATCCGGCAGCACTTCACTCATTATTTATTCCATTTACGTCGCAAACATGGCTGGTGCCCATAGAGAGAAAGAGAGATAGAGGATATATACTGGTGCATCATAACATATATAATAGACTAAATATACATGGTTGTACGTACATGCAGTAAGTTAAACGGTTTTTAGCTAAACGAACCGTGCTAGATCTGGAATAGTTTGCCTATATCCTCATTATTATTCATACGCCTAGATATAGGATAGATAGGATGCGGTTTATTATTTATTATTTGCTACGCATTTCATACATTAGTTTGCATACATATATTGAAGCATAATATTTGTCTTTTACGTTGTTAAATAATAATTGATCACCGTAAATGAGGTATTGTAATCATGTATATCATTTTGAACTCGAGATATGTTAGCTTTACTGTTTTGATATTAGCTATTTGCGTGATGCGTGTTCAATCCCGAACAAATTCTGTTGAAGATTAATAAGCCGGTGATATCAGGAGGCATTAATATGGTCTGACTTTTTAGGACAAATAACGGCAGATGTTTTTTTTTTTTTTTTAATTCTTGAAGACACATTTTCCTGTTTGGACTTTTTCTGAATGCAGTCTTGTGTTTTAATTTGCCATTTCTTATGTTTTTTAAAAGTTGTGGTGAATTTGTAGCGACACAATGAATAATTAAGTTTATAAATTACAATTAATAAATCGCTCACAACAACAAAATTAATAATTGATAGTGGTAATTTTGTTGTGAATGCTTGCGTTGCT
The DNA here is from genome assembly GCA_933228885.1 of Leistus spinibarbis. Taxonomy (NCBI): domain Eukaryota; kingdom Metazoa; phylum Arthropoda; class Insecta; order Coleoptera; family Carabidae; genus Leistus; species Leistus spinibarbis. The sequence continues at coordinate 4,369,906 of OW121805.1, forward strand.
TCTCATAATATAAACTGGGTTATTGTTTGTAGGCAGCCGAGTCGGCACAAACCGCCGTGTGTGTCATCGCTCTAAGAAATAAATAGTGGTCGCGTGCAGACAGAAATTAGTATCTAAATAGATGTTAATGTGAGAAATCAATAACCAAGTAAATAAATTTGAATTAAGATGTAAAATAAATATTTTCTAGTAGAAACAAATATAGCTAGTTAAGTTAAACATATGGTTGTATAAATAAATTAAGTTCGTAGCGTTTAAGTGAAGAATAAGTGTTTGAATTCTCCACCGAGTGCGTAAATGATGTTGCAAGATCTACATATATTAGCGCTAAGTTAAAACGTATAAAAATAATGCATACGTTTTTACAAGAAGCCTTTGAACGTTCTTGAAATACGTATTCAAGAAAACAATAATAAAAAGTATTTCCTTATTAGATCATCTTTAAATTACGTTTAGAACGTTAGCGTAAACAACAAGAACAAAGTGTAATCCGCGTGTACGAAGCCTTATTTTTCCTGTTACACCTCATTGCGAATAATTCCCCATGCGCATAAACGTCCGTGTACTACACAAACAAAGGCAGCCCGAAATTAAACCAAACATTTGTGAATAAATTTGAGTGGATCCTCTTATAAATCCTGCGACTCGACAAACTTCCTAGGTTTATGGCCCTATGTTGCGCACACCAGTGGCCACCAACCAGCAGGCCAGTGCGCTTTATTTCACGTGCGAGATTTACGGATCGAATGACATTCTCAGTTTATAGCCACGAGGGGCTGACCGCTAATGGCATCGCTAAATGCGTGCGCGGGTTTTCTCGTAGCATTTTGATGTGTGCGAGTTCATTCTCGGCCGCAACCTTGTGAATCAGGTTGTGATTTGTGCTATATTTAATAGCCGATCGATCCCTAGAAACATGTAATACCCATTCGAGGAATGGACCACTATTAAAAATAAATCACCAAGTTTATTGCGATGTGGCTAGAATAATAAAATACATCCGAATGACGGCGTACACCAAATCATACTATTAAAATCAATCAGTTTCAATCACTTTTATGATGGCATTGTCTTAAGGTGCCCCTTACAATCATAGTCGTATAGACTCTTAATGCTGAATAACTGTGCTCGGCCAATGTTGACCAGTGTGGAAACTCACTTTACAAATAATTAAAAGAAATATTTCTATTATTTCAAAATATGTTTATACAAATTTATATAAAATATATATTTTATATTTATTTGCTTCAAGTACTTTAATAGTTAGAAAATATACAGTAATAAAATTAATATTTGTTCAATTTTACAATTTCTTAAGAAAACATATTTTCTTACGTAAATATTATTCCTAAGGAAAATTTAAAAATAAAAATAATGGTTTCAAAGAAATTGTAATTTAAAATTATATATACATAGTTATGTTTTGTAGAACAACAGAAACAAAACTTAATACAATATATTATATTTTCCAGTATTGCAGACCACTTTCAAATTGAAAGTTTTTATTTATTTGTTTAATAAAATTATAATCGTCTGAAGTTTCAAGTTTCATAATTATTCCTTCAACAGACTTAGATTTAGAACGTTCGTTATAACGAAAATAGTCAAATTCTATTCCGGGAATGGAATGATTAATATTTGTAAAAGAAAATCAATCGATGTCTAGTTGCGTAAAAAATGCCTGGTTTTCGAGATACGAAATAAAATTGATTAAAAATGGCCTATTTTGTAAATGTTTATCTCCGAAACTGTGGGTTACAAATTTATTAATGTTTTACCAGAGAATATTTATGCATTGAGTTTTTATTTTAAAAATTAATCGGATTAATTTTTCATTTTTGAACTATGTTTCATCATGATTGTATTTGAGTAGTTTTATGTAATACAGAAATATAACTTTGATCAAAAGTCTAACAACGTGTCCTTAATACTATTTTATTCAATAAACAGTCATTATGCGGCGGAATATCTTTGATTGTAGCGTAATAATAGTTGATTTCTATTACTAGTAGTTTGAATATTTGAAATTGATGGTGGCGCCGCCATCAGAAATAAGTCAGAGCGAAGCGGCATTACTTCGAACTAGACGTATCTAATGGTTTGCCTTTTAAAATAATAGATAACTATAAGACAAGCAATAAAATAAATAAACCAATAAACTTTTTAGTACTATTAAATATACTCTTGCTAAATAAAATAGCCAATAATATTTATCGCTTGCAGGAATTATACATAATCGCCCAAATACACGCAAAGAAGTCATCCAATGAAATTTACTGATAGATCTACATGAATAATACCTTTCATGCATTCGTGCTTCGTCAATAAATCGAATTAAATAATTCACGCAACGATCAGTTCCGATCCCAACCGCACATGAAAATTCGCCTGGTTTACGTTGATAAATCATTCAATGTTTGATTTAAAGAACCAACAAGAAGAAATAGGTTGGGAGCCGCTGACCGAATGCGGGTCGGACACTGACCATAAATTTGGCTTAGCCCAAACAAGAGCATCTGCGTGCGAAATTCATATTTTACAAGTTTTCCCCGCCAGCGCCATCGTAGATTAGTGGTTATTAATTCAACAAGCGGCCTGTCTAATTAATTTCCGTGTAAATAGTCGATGTCTACCAGCGTCTCTTGCGGATCCATTTGAAAGTATACACCCCTCTCTTCTTTACCCCTTTACCCGTCACTGCACTACGTCGACGATTTGAGTGTAATTATAATTTTATATAAACATACATTTTTTCATCTCTATAGCATTTTGCAAGTCACTTCATATGTTTACTTTCATGGACGAAATCTAAATGGAATCATTAAAATCTTCGAACTTGAGATTTTAACGAATATACACATTTTCACCATACCTGAATTGAATCTAATTATTTTCGGAATGACATTTGTGTGTGCGTGTGCCTGTGAACGCTCTAGAGCCAAAACCTTTGAAGGCAAAACTATGAAACTTATATCTTAAGACTTGTATATGGTCTAAATGTACACCTCCTATTTTGGAAAACAATATCTTAACTGGAAGTAACAATTAACTTTTACTAAGTCTTCCACATCTTGGAAACGGTATGAGTTAGAGAAAATATTATTCTTATACAAGTTGAAGATAATCAAATTTCCAAAAACTTTTGTTAAACACGTTTTTTCGAAAAACGTACCATTCATTGAAAAATTGCAATTGAAAATGGATATTTTAGATTTGTTTCCATAGTTATTAATACATATTGATACTGTTTCTTCCCAATATAAAACAAAATAAAGTATTATTAGAAGTACCTACAGATAGTGAAAGGAGAAGTAAGTCAAGTGGAGGCCACTTTAGCCTCTTATCTTTTACGAAGTAATAAGTAAGTATTGTTATCACGAAAAAATTCGAAAAAGCATTTTTGTTTAATTATTCATAAAAATAAACTTAGATATTTTGAATATTGCTTCAATAGGTAGACATTCTAATTCTTGTTTAAACATTTAAAAGTCTGAGTTTTGAGTTTCCGGTCTTCATTGAAAACGGTCAGTTATTTTCTGTGTGGAAGTCGTTAATTAAAATATATGTTGCTTTATTTTGGCGTGGGAAACAGAACATGTATCTAAAAAAAAAAAAAAAACACACTTTTTTATGTCACCATTTCTGTTTGATATCCTTTTCTCTTTTTTACCAACATGATTCAGTTTCGACAAATATCACCAAATACCTTTAGCTCGCAGTATAATGAACATTTTAATAACTGCGTGTGTTATATGGCGGAGGTGCCTGTCCTTGCAATTCTACAATCGTTACCAATCAGTCGGGTTGCGCCACATTGGGCAAAGCGTTGCCAACATTCCAATGCGGTTAAACTCTATTCAAACTGTCTGAATAAGATTAACATTGTTTTCCACTTAGTAATTCTGATCTCGGAATTCAATTCTTGAGCTTTACAGTTGGCCGTGTTTGCGCGGATTCGGCGGCGATTTTTCAAATTGATTACATATTGAAATTGATGCGATCTTTCTAGTTTTCGTATTGGTTTCAATTCATACGCAGTCTTCCGTGTAATTTTCCATTTTACCAACGTGATGAAATTCATATTTGTTTTAATTTTTATCGCTCTGCACACGTTTGTATTGAAAACACAACTCGTTCTATTTTTCATTCGGTTTATGCTCTTCTGTCAATATTGTTTTTGTCAGTTTTCCTGTTATTATGATTACCCGCTTACTCCTCTGAGCGTAATGGGTTATATATGTTCCATCAAATTATTTAAATGCAGAATCAATGAAAGTGGAATATTCATTATTGGTTTACTTTTACCAACATATTCGCTATGTATAGAAGAAAGAATTTGAGCCGAAAGTAGGCAAATTATAGAAACAATGGGAGAACTTTGTTTCAGTGTGACCTTTGACATAGAGTTCCCTAAGGAGAAGCGGTCCACTACAGTTTACTGCTACTACTACTACACCTACTGGCCTAGTTACTGGCCATAGATGTGCTATTCAGCCACATACTGAACCAATTCCCAAAGGAATCCGTTTTTCTTCTTTTTTAATAGTCTCTTAACCCAGTTTTAGTTTGTGCACGTTTTATGATTCCATTCGCATTCGTTGTTTTATTTTCGTAGCTTGCTTTCTTTCGTACACTCCCTCGGATTAATGTCACGTGGAGTTATTGCACTTGCAAGTCTCGAATTAATAACGTAGAATAAGTGGTGTCAGATACGGCATTCATACACAGACTCTCTGGCTACAAAGTAGTACTTTACATGAACAGTATTATGTACGGTCTTCTTCAAAGGGGCATTTTCTAATAGTCAGCATTATTTTGTTTCTAAATACTGAGCAAAATTTTCCTTCTTGTGTGCACATTTAAATAATTCCATTGGTTTATTTTAACGATATAATAGATTTAACGATATACTAATTTACTAGGAGAATTTATTGGAGATTTTATGGTCTGTTCCATATGGCTGTCAATGGCATATTTCCCAAACAAAATGGTTACAAAAATAATTCGTTAGTAATTTGGTTCTGGTATAACAATAAATAATGTGACAAATGCAAATACGGCTTGCAAATATTTCCCGTTCTGGTAATGCGGAGAATTGGACAATCGCACACACGTTGTGTATCGAATCGTACAATGACCACATTTGGATTTCAATTACACCAAATTCTCCTGTCCCTGCTTCCGGTACAGCCTACTGCGATAATAAATACGCATATAACATTCGACTGTTGGCGGCAGGAACTGGCATTGCATGAACATCGTCCGGGATTTGCCGAGCAGATAGACTAAGCTCCGTATGTGGACGAAAAGCTGCTTTTATCTAGAGCCGATTTCCGGCAAAACTATGTAGTTTGGATAATACCCGTCACAGTTGAGTATTTGTGTGTATTTCGTATTTCACTTTTCCCCGCATCCCTCTGTCACACATCCTGTGAAAGCGTTACGTTTCAATAACAGTGTCTGCGTGATACACCCACCAGGTCTGAAACTGCATCTATAGAACGCGTAATGCGATGAATTTCTATGAATGAAATCACGAACGCAACCGGTTTAAACTCACTCATGCATCAGTATATTGCGTTTCCATCCATGAATTTATGAATTTAGAGTTTGTCTTTTAGTGCTGTTGTTTCCAAACAATCAGCTTTATTATATTATCACAACATAACAGAGAATTGGATCACTGAGGATTAGCTGCAGTTCCAATTAACCACTCACACATTTAAACCATTATGGGAAATTCAGGAATTAATATAGTTAGAACTGTAAATAACATTATTCGTCCTAGCATTAAAATAGTTTATTATGATCCTGCAAATTATAAATTAAACAATTGAAAAACCTTACACTTGTGATTAAGAGTAAATATCGGTCAGGAGTGAATTGTACATGATGTGGGTACATTCTGCCAATGACTGCACGTAGTTACAGATGAATGCGCAAACCTGAATCTTTCTATAGTTACTCAAAAGTTGTGGTATTATTTTAAAATATTAATATTCTTAATTTTCTCCAGAACTACTAGAAGTGTAGTTCTTGTCTTGATACAAAACAATATCGACGCCGGGGTCGTTCCTTCTTCTGGTCTGATGCTCAATTTCCATGTTCTGATGATTATTGCGTTTTCGAGACTAGATAGATGTGTCAGGTACTAAATTTGACACGGTCGTTTTTATCCACAGCATTTTCGAGTGAAATATCCCTTGTTTCATCAACAGTTTTAATGTGTTAGCAATACCAATATTTACAATCAGACGATATCTATTATTGTTTCAACATTCTACAAACATCACGAAATCTACATGGACCTACTGTTTACCTTTATTGGTCTAGCTCCAAGCTAATGAGGGTGGAATTGGAGTATTGTTGGTTCAATTACGAACAGTGCCCATTTATCGTAATGTTTACTCAAACAATATGCAATGTTTAGCAAATATGCTAGGATGGACAAACACAGTCGGTCCTCCAACAATATCTTATGGTCCATTCGATACTTAATACTCTTGTATTCAATTTTACGGAAATATTACTAACGCCTGTTGGCGCATGCACCATTGCTTGTTTTACGCTATATCACATAAAATAATGGTAATATTCTCTGCACTGGGAACAGAAAATAATATCATGTAAGACGAACATTAGGACCTTCTTAGGGAATAATAATTTTATGTCTCGGATTATAAAATGTTACTTCTCCAGAAATAAAAAGTTACTGCTTCGGGTGTAACATTTCATCGTTTCTACAAAGTGAAGATTTACGCTTTGGAAAGTAATTTTATACTGTGTATGGTGTTTAATTATTCGTTTATGTTTATTTAATAAGAACTGGCCCTAAATATGTATCTCCTTTGTGACACTCTGAAATATTTACGTTCCGTAAACTTTAGCAATGTTAATGGATATTATGTTTATTGGAAAACTTTATGTTTACCGATATTTTCGTTAGTGTTTTTTTCGTAAAATTGATAGAATTTACTAATACATCAACTAGACAAGAGGATTGATCGGATAGATAAAAAATTGATGGATATTCCACCTGTCGTTCTCGATCATAACGTTCAGAATTTTTATATAATATATAGATTGATTATTCCGTAGAGAATGAACCGTATTAACCCAATATCAGCTCTATTCTTAGATGAAATGAGTTTTTCTTCGAAAACTTATTAAATATAATATAATTTAAGTGCATTGTCTACTTCATTAGATTTATCTATAAAAGTGCTCCATCAATTCGCAATTTGGTAAAATGAAATTAGAATTTCCGATATCTGAATACAATACGTACTTTCTGCTATAAAGCGTAATACGCAATTCAAATAAAATAATAACCGTTGTGTGTTTGTGCGTGACCTTTCAACCAGGAAATAAATGAAAGCAAATTGGACCATATATTGATTTTACGTTTATATTTATATGAAAATCAAATACTAACATTTATTCATTCTATAGGTAATGCATAAAAGAAAGTATTATTATCCCAAATAAAATTAACTTCAAAAATATTTCTTGTAATCGATAACCAATGATTTTTTGAAACCCGGGTTTCCGCTAATATGATACAATATTGGCCAATGTAATATCCAGTTTCATATTAAGTTACCTCGTTAATACGTTCACATCATAATAAGTTGTTATCTAAAGCCAAATCAGGTTAGTGGGAGAGAAAATGGTGATGGTGGTGGTGATAACATTCTGTTTGTGTCCGAAATCAGAATTCATTGCAGTGACATTTCCTGTCACCGTCACCGGGAATTAATCGCTCGTATTCAACAGTTTGATGTTCACTGTTCCCGGTACATTTAGCGGTCGAACGCAGATTGAAAGCAACGTTACCGGTTGTGACCGCTGGTTACCGCCCCCACCACCTCTCTAACGTACACTTCTCACCCTTATATGATCACCCACCCACACACCCTCTATTCTGGGCCACGGTATGTTTGTGTTCATTAGAGATTTATTGTTCCGATTGAAATGTTATTTGAATTCGATGATGCTGTGATGTTGATTTCGCAATTCGGACTCTATAACTTCATATATCACCGAATGGAAACCAACACTCCCTTTACTAGTTCTGCGCTGACAACACTAGCCAAACAGTTACGGATCTAGGATATTTCATTGATAACATTTAGCAGAAATTTAAATAGTTTTTCTTTTTTATTATTTCTACAAAATTACTGCAGTAAAAGAAAGTATAAATAATACTTTATGACTTTTACGTCAACTCGGTTTATTAAGTAAATAATTTTGAAACTTAAAATGTAAAATGAATAAATTTTCCTAGTTATCCTAGTATTCCTAATTATAATACTTATTAATATTGTTTCATTGGAATCGTACAATAAATTTAAAACAAAGTTCCGCAATAATATAGATGGTGGCAGTATAAGATTATCAAGTAAATGCCTTCTAGCGTTCTAGTTCTCTATACTGGAATATCTTGTACCCTTTATCATGGAAATATCGGAATTTTGTTCTATACATGTACTTATATTTATACAATGTCTGGTTATCAAATCTGTATAAGCAGAGACATCTCGAAATGGAGACAGACTGTTTTGTTTGTACCTAGATATGTAACTAAATTTTGTTCCAGATGGAATATCTTTTGTATCAAAGAATAGAGTATGTATGCGCAATGTAAATACCAGACAATGTCGTTACAGTCGATACAGTTTTGCTGAAAGCAACATACTGTGAAGAATATCTCCCTACTTACAATGTAGCGGAACCAGAGACAAAGGCTTGTGGAGTCGTCTTATTTGTAAAACATCCCCCCATAAATGTTTCCCTCGGTACTACTAGGTAGCAGATGTGATGGATGCTTCCTGCTGCTGCTGCTGTATCACACATCTTGTCGTTGATGTCTCACATGCAATAATATAGATAGATTGAGTGCCGAGACTATTTACGATTGCAAAATGTATCTGCACAAAATACGTATAGAAAATCGTTATTGTCTGACATCTCTGTTTTCATGCGCTGTATATCTGTCACATACCCTCTAAACAAAAGATTGTAGAATTGAAGAAGAAATTAAATGAAAGTAGGTACTGAAAGATGAATTGAGCCCCGAAAATAGGGACGATTAATTTATTTGACTTTGCAAAATTCAACGTGTTATAAGTATCTTTTCAAGAATAAAATTTAATCTTTGCAGTACGCGTATCGGTAGGTAATGTCCCCTTCTGAAATATATCCTGCTTTCTTCTTTTGTTGAACGATATATCGATAATTGTTACCGTCTATTGAAGCACGCTCGTACCTAATATTGCTCAGAGATGTGAAGCTCACAACAATGGAAATTCCATTCGATACAGATGTAGTAGGTACCTATGGGGAAATTGTGTTTTCCGAACACCGACCCAAACGCTATTACGGATGCTTTGGTGTTTTCTCATACAGTCACATACAAACACATACAAATACTTGTGGACGTGATTTACATACTGATCATTACATGTTCACCGTACTTAATTACATAGTCGTATTCAATGAAAAACTATTTGCATTCAACGGATTTGTGGAATGAGAGGCAAATGCGTCATGGACATGATAGAGTAATCCTTTAGAATGGTTGTTTACAGGATTCAATTATTAATCTGATTAAAACGAACCAAATCTCCAATTATTTTACTTCGTGGTCTATTATTTTTGCGACATTGTTCCAATATCCAATTTGTTCTGAACTCTTCTCAAAAATTCGCCGTGCCAAATACAGAAAAGCTAAAACAAATGGTCATGTGTCTGTAGCATTCTCGAATCATGAATTATCCTAAATTTTGTTGCAATTATTTCTTTGATATTTTCAATAGTTAAGGGGGTCTACCAATAATATTAAATATGAGGTCATTCAAATTTTGTAAAATCATTAATGTGCGTCCGGCACATTAATGATTTTACAAAATTTTCTAGTCACATAGCCAGAGATGATGGGCTATCAGTAAAACAAATGTTTATAACGCGTTTTGATAGTGGGTAGATAATAAAAAAAAACGTTTATCAATAGATATAAGTTAAGAAAAAATGCAGGAGTAATGTAATATTTATTAAGAATCGTATACATGTGAAACATTTTGTATTTATTTCAATATATTATTTGTGTGTATTTATTTAGAGAACAGGAACAATATGGCATTCAACGATAAATCCAAATAATAATACATCTTTTTCGTAAGCTTTAAAGACTACTTTGAAGTAATACTTTTCTAATGAAAATATGTTCCACTTATTTGGGTCGAATCCAGTTTCAGTTGCTACATATTTACCCTAAAAATTTGAAACGATATTTACCATTGCAGTGCCACAATAAGTATTGTAAATGGTGTGGTTAAATTACAATTTTATAAAAATTAGATATTAGAATGGTATTTTTACCAACAATTAAAATAAAACTAAAATTACATCATTTTATCATTAATAGGTTTTGTGGTGTGCGTATGGCTGTGAAAATGTGAACGCTCTCAAACCAATAAGAAATAAGATGTTTTGAATTTAAGATTTGTATATCTCTTGAGAGCAAGTCTATTATATTTGAAGCGAATATTTAAACTGGAAGTAACAGTTTACTAATGTTACTATTTCAATATCCCAAAAACTACACAAGTGAGAGAACAATTAGTTTTTAGTAAAAATTAATGATATGAAAAATGTCTAGCTTTGTTTAGCTGATAAGCACTTTTGTTCTATAATCAAAGCTTAATAATTAACATTAACTTGATACAATCAGTAACTAAATGCGCTAGTAATATTTCAAACAATTTGATATTCTTTTAAACATAATATAATGATATTTTTATAGAATAATAGTAATTACCTTTTTAAAAGGACATCTTAATTTTGGTGTAAAGTTATCTGTAAAAGCATTCCATGCCATGTTCTCGGCATTGAAGAACATACAAGCATTTGGTGGCTTGAGATTTATTTATTTTATCTTCTCCAACCAAACATCTAACTACTTCAATATGAATCTAAAATATATAAAATGTATTTTGCTTTAATACATACATACAAGTATATGAGTTATATATAATTCTGTAATCAGAGCAACAAGGCAAGAACTATTTGTTAGGAAATATTTTTGCTCCGAGTAGCATGTTACAGACACACGACCAAATACTATAGCAATCATGTAAGACAAGCAAAGAAATAACACAATAATTCTGTGATATTTGTCATGAATATTTTCTGTAGATAATTAAATGAGTTTTTAGGTCGAGAACCATACATTGCCGTAAATTCTTTCAAAAATGCATTTTTCTGAATTTTATTGTGGAATATAATGAATTTTTAACGTTTATAACCATCACTTGATTGCAACAAATTTTTGCAACTTTTGGCTCTATTTGGCTGTACTATTATTATATCAAACCTTTAATTTGCTGCTCACTATATCTCGTTTAACTTCAAATTCTGCTTGGAAAAGCGAATTGTTATAAGGTGCAATATGACTATCCAGCACCTGCACTGGATTATCTTCGGGCACTTCCATTGCATCTATTCGGTCAAATATTGTTTTCAGGTGCTACAATAACAATATTTGATGCAATTTATACTGTTGCAAGAAAGTATGTATTATAGTATTGGTAAAAATATGTTTGAGGCTTGATTGTTTGTTAATATTGAAAAACATAATTATTGTAAAAGAAGCTTAAGCAAAATGATACCAATAAAAGTAAAGATTTTTGAAGTACAAAGGTAATAATATTAATATTTAAAAGTACTGTAAATTTAAGGTATGTATTCGCCTTAAGGATATAAGTGTTGGATAAGTATAGAAGAACGCCTGCTTTTGTGTGTGAACGCTCTAGAGCCTAAACTGTCTAAGGTTTAATTATGTAACATTAAACTTAAGACTTGTATGTATACCGGTCGTGCACTTCTTAATTTAAAATTTTGGAAATTACGGAATACTATTACAACTTTTTAAATATCTCAAATAACGGCATGCATATGAGAAAATTTTATTCTTATATAAATATTTTGAAATGGTTAGAACTGCCATTTTCTAATTCAATTTACGTTTCCCTTTTTATAAACATAGTATCATGGTTATCGTACTATACATTTAAAACACAATTAGGTATTATTATATAAATTTATAGTGAAACTACTCACAAGTCAAGTAAGGCTTTAAATCATTTCAGGGTTTTATTTTTCTTAGGGTTTCTTCAAGGATATACTTGTAATCATATAAAGATAATATTATTGGTTTTCTTATCAACTTATTTACATTATCTTACCGAACACTCAGGTCTACCAACAACCACAAATCTATGTTATATAAACTGAACTAATTAACAAAACTAAGATTACACACAACATTTTCCTCATTTCATATGAATTCAATAAAAAAGACAAGAGTAACAAATAAAATAGATGATGAGTTGGACGCTGCTCGATTTATTATAAATATTCAAAACATGCGTATATTTATTCAATGTTCTATCTACCATCATTTTATAATCAGTTTTATTATTATTTTATATATATATATATATATATATATATATATATATATATATATATATATATATATATATATATATATTTGATTTGATCTGTTTTAAAAAGACTATAATTTATTTTAAATAATATAGCATTGTTAATCAAAATTGGATCTATGGCATTGAGCCTGAATTAATTGTACATATTTGTTGAAATATTTTGGCAATAGATAATTCTCTAAATATTTCCGGTCAGGTTTGTTTTTTTAAAACCGCCAACTACCACAGCGGGATGAGGCGAAATGTAAACCTCACTTAAAATAACTTAAACCCCAAATAAATGTCTTACCTTTAAAAAATGTCTATGTTGAAGTGATTGTTGACTAGAGTTGGTGTTGCTGCAAGACGAGACTTATGGTTGGTCTCGACTGACCTTGGTTATCACTATTTATCACGCAAGGCCCACCCAATCCAGGAACATATACGACATATATTGGTTCATCATATGGGTGTTTTGATAGAATGGGATTAATTTGGGGTTTAAGTAATGAATGAAATATACTTCTCGCCGATTAGTTGCTCCTTATGACCTTCAGAGGTACCTTGGGTGAATTGTTACTTCCTCATTACGGAACTAGGATATTTTTTCAATAACATTTAGCAGAAATTTAAATAGCTTTCTTTTTTTTAGTATTTGAACAATAAAGTATATTTATAAGTGAAATATATTTTAACAAATTTAATTTGTACCATCAACCTGTAGTATCCAATCAAGGAACATATACGACAGGTGAAACCTTGAAGCCATAAAATATCCCGAATTTTGTTGAAATTTTAATAGTTCTCTAATGGCTGTAATAAGGGGGTCTACTAATAAAATTAAATATGTTGCCAGCCGGCTAACGTATGTTAATAATTTTACAAAATGTAGTAAAATAAATGTTTAAAACGCATTTTGATAGTGGGTATAGATTAAAAACAAAAAGGTTTATAAGAAGAAGAACGTAGGAGTAATATAATATTTATTAACAACAATCGTATATATCTGAAACACTTTGTATTTAATTATTTAAATACATTATTTATGTGTATATTTATTTAGCGAACCGAAATAATATGTGCTTCAACAATAAGTTTATGTAATAATAGATCTCCTTCGTAAGCTTTGTATTGTACCTTGAAGTAATAATTTTTTATAGGAAATAGGTTCCACTTACTTGGGTCGAATCCAGCTTCAGTTGCTACAAATTTACCCTAAAAATTTGAAACAATATTTACCATTGCAGTGCAACAATAAGTATTTTTAATTGGTATTGTTGAATTACAATAAATTTATAAAATGAAAAATTTCATTCAAATGTTAAAGGCTTAAAAAGTATTGTTACATAAATTTCGGGATTCAAGTGGGCGAAGTCGCTAGGGCGAAAAGCTCCCGTATCTTTTCGCCCTAGTCATATACCATTAAATATAAAAATAAGTTGTATTGAATATAAGATTTGTATATCTCTTAAGAGAAAGTCTATTATATTTGAAACGAATATTTAAACTGGAAGTATCGGTTTACTAATATTACTTTTTCAATATCTTGACAACTACACGAGTGTGGGGATTTCTTTTTAATTATAGAAATAAAAATGGCTAGCATTATTTATTTAGTGAATTACGTGATACAATCGGTAACTAAATGCGCTTGTAATATTTCAAACAATTTTGTATTCCTTTAAAAGTTATGTAATGATATTTAGCCTTATACCAATAAATATAAACATAAGATGTTTTGAATTTAAGATTCGTATTTCTTGAGAGAATGTCTATTATATTTGAAACGGATATTTAAACTGGAAATAACGGTATACTAATGTTACTTTTTCAATATCTGAAAAACTACACGAGTGAGGGGAAAATTATTTTATTATAAAAATTATAGGTATAAAAATGTGTAGCATTATTTGTTTAGTGAATTCAGGAAAAGTAAACAATGTTTAATAAATAACATTTACTTGATCGGTAACTAAATGCGCTTGTAATATTTCAAACCATTGGATATTCTTTTAAATGTAATATAATGATATTTATAGAATAACAGTAATTACCTTTTTAAAAGGACATTTTAGTTTTGGAGTAAAGGCATCTGTAATAGAATTCCATGCCATGTTCTCGGCATTAAGCAACGTACAAGCATTCGCTGGATTGAGATTTATGAGATATTCACATGTGTCTGGTGCTTCTCCAACTGAACATCTAAATACTAAAATTGATATCTAAAATATATAAAATGTATTTAGTTTAATCGGTTGACAAATCAATTTCAAAGCAGTAAATTGTTTTGTTTGAAATTATTTTATCTAACATAATTTTAACTTCTTACTTTAATAGTGGATGGTGTAATGATGTATATAGTAAACAGTTATTTAACCACTAATATTAATTAAGTAGATAATCTATTTAGCACCACTGAAATTAGAAAAAATAAAATGCAAGAAAATATACTGGCATTGTTACTGATTGATTGCAACAATAGCCAGTCTTTTAATGGGATCTCTACAAGGTTTAAAGTTTCAAAAGAAATTCGTGTTTTTTTTTATTTACATATTATTTTTATTTTCAAAATTATTATATGTTTTCATAGATTTCGGGCTCAAATTTGAAGAAAATTGCTTAATATAATAAATAATTATTTTGTAGAGTTTTTCATTATTTTAATTATTTTCCTAAAGGAGGGTTATTTTTAACCATAACTAGAACGTGATTAGCACCAAATATCAGCTCTTTTGGCTCTTTTTCCGCAGTGGAATGTTAAAGTGACTGTACTATTATTATATCAAACCTTAAATTTGCTGCTCACTATATCTCGTTTAGCTTCAAATTCTCCTTGGAAAAGGAAATTGTTATAAGGTGCTAAGCGAATATAATTCACTTGCATTGGACTTTCTTTGGGCACTTCTATTGCATCTACTCGGTCAAATATGGTTATCAGGCGCTACAATCACAATGTTTGTTTCAATTTATACTGTTGCAAGAAATTATGCATGGGTAAAATAGGTTTTTGGCCCGATTGTTTATTAATATTGTTGACTATTTTCAAAAACATAATTATTGTACAAGATATGCTTAAGCAAAATAATTCCAACAAGAATAAATGTTTTTGGTTCAAAAATGAACAAGTTTTGCTACGCGTAAAACGCACCAATGCGTAGAGCTCGTCTTTAGGTATAAGATATGTGTTAAAAATTTGAAAATATGTTACAGATATAAAGTGTTTTACAATATTTTGTAGATTATATTGATAAAAAATAATTTAGGGCATATTTTGAAATTCAATATTATAATATTTAATAATTGTTTTCGGGTTTTTGGTTTACAATATGAAAGAATCTTGTAGACAAAAAATATCTTAGAATTTTTAGTAGAATTTTAAGTGTTGAGTAAGTATAGACGCCTGTTTTTATGTGTGAACGCTCTAGAGCCTAAACTGTGGAAGGTAAAATTATGAAACATTAAACTTAAGACTTGTATGTATACAGGTCGTGTACTTCTTGATTTCAAATATTGGAAATTACGGAATACTCTTTCTCCTTTTGCAATATCTCAATAACGGCATGAATATGAGAAAATTTTATTCATATTATTTATCTTAGGGTTATTTATATAATATTATTGTTTATTTACAATATCTTACTCAACACTCGGGTCTACTAACAACCACAAATCTATGTTATATAAATTAATAATACATTCAAATAATCTTACCCTTGTTGAAACTGAATTAATTAACAAAATTAATATTACACCCAATATTTTCTTCATTTTAAATGAATTAAGTACAAATGACAAGAAAAACAAATTTAGTAGAAGATGAGTTGGACACTTTGTTCGGTTTATTTTAAATATGCAAAAAATGAGTATATATATACATAATGTTCTATCTACCAGCTTTTTATAATCAATACAACTAATATTATATATATATATATATATATATATATATATATATATATATATATATATATTTATTTATATTTTAAATAATATAGCCAACTGATGCATTGTTAATCATAATTAGATCTATGGCATTGAGTCTGAATTAATTGTACATATTTGTTTGTTTGTGTATAGTGCGCAATAGATAATTCTCTAATAATTTCAGCTTAGGTTCGTCTTTTGAATCCGCCAACTGCCACAGCGGGATGATTCGAGAAATAAACCTCACTTAATATCTTAAACTTGAAATGAATCCCTTCCCTTCGAAAATTCTATGTTGTTGACTAGAGTTGGTGTTGTTGCGAGACGAGACTTATGGTTGGTCTCGTCTCTGTCTGAAAAGGTCTCAACTGACCTTGGTATCATCTCAGTCTCAAGTCACAATGACTCGAAATCCGTCATTATGAACTGCAAGGAATTTTCTCGCTGCAAAACTATTTCAATGAAAATATATCATAGATCCAATCTCATCAATGTTAATATAATTAGTAAGCAGTCCATTGTTATATTTAATATATATTATTATTTTTGCATTAATATATGTTTCATTATAAAATATATGTTTTAGTTAATTTCATTTGAATCTATATAATAATCTTGATGGTAAAATTCGTATATATATATATAAACCACCTCCATTGAAGACTGATGCACACGTTTCTTCTAAAAGAGTTAATTTAAACAGTAAATTTATCATATCATATTATTAATATTCATTTAAAATAATGGAAATCAAGTGTTTATTATACGTCCTGTTAATCAGTTCAGTTACTACTGGACGGGTAAATCCTATTGAATGATATCAAAGATTTGTTGCTGTTGGTAGACATCAGTGTTTGTTAAGATATACGTAGATAAGAAAACAAAAATTTATTTAAATAAAATATATTAACAACTTGCATTATAATTATTACATAATATTCCTTTATTGTGTTTTAAATTTATGGTACGGTTGCCACGACAGAATTCCAATAAGTATGCTAATTAGGGAAACGTTCTTATATAATACCTATTTTCTTAATAATCTGGAGAGCCCTTCACTCGACATTCCTGTACATTCACAATCTATATTTATAATAATGCTTTATTTTGTTTTAAATGCACCCAACGATACCATTGAAATAATTGCAATTAGTATTGTTAATAGGGAATCGTAAATATAAAATTACAATTTTGATATGCTATTTTTCAGTGATTGGTTCATTATTTAAAACACTTCAAATTTACTAAAAAAAATTAAATCTTTAATTTTTTTAAGAATCCTTTTGTCTCTAACTCCAGTGGTTTTACGAGAAATACAAAATGCAGTAGGAGTAAACTATTATTTTCGGTTATGATATTATTTTCAAAAATAGGTGGTTTTCTTCCGGGGCATATACTAATTAAGGAGACACACAACTCTAGCTGTCTTGCACTATCTTACGACGAGCAAAAAATTATGTATTAAGAGTTAAAGATATAATATCTTGATATTTGTCAGAAAACTTTGTTAACAAACAAATATATTTTAATATTATTTTAATAGCAATCATTGAAACAATGTGAAACAAAATAATACAATTTTATATACACATAGAAACTGAATGTATAGGAGAGTCGATGTCATCAATGATTACTGCATCACAATGGCATCGTCTGTATTATCGTATCTTTGTTACTGTAGCGCATAAAAACTATATTTGATCGAGTAGATAATATGGAAACAGTCAAAGGAGCTCCTGTGCATGGGGTGGATTTTCATATAGCACCTAATAACAACTCACTTTTCCAAGGAGAATTTACATTGCTACGAGATTTAGTCGACAGCAAACTAAAGGTTTGATTATCATCCATATATAATAATTGTCCGGGCACATTAACGTTTTACAGCGGAATAGGTCCCAGAGGGCTGACTTTTGGGACACAACATCTTATAATATAGCTTGGTTCGTTTGTCCTGCACTGACTGTTTAGTTCATGATTTGTTTCTTTTCCACATATAATGATGAAAAACGACAGATTATGGAACTGGGTAAGAAATGCAGGTCGAACGAACAAACCTAATGGTAGTAGATGTAAAAGTCCCAATAGATTTGAGCTTTGCATCTCAACATAAAGCTAAACAAGCATAAGTGGCAGGCACTAATGCCTTTAGCTCGCCGTGTTTTCTATTCAGTAAATGTTTTTTTTTTATATATATATGTAGAAAACAGGTCTTAAGTGTTTTAACATCTTATCATCAACAGTTATTGCAGTAGATAAATCAAACAGACACACAGAAATGAGTTCATAAATAATCAGAAACGATTCAGGGAGGGTCAAAACGTGTATTTTCGTTAATATCTCGAGGCCGACATTTTTCGTGATTATAATATATATTTATACACATTTGTATAATTATATAATCGTTGCAAACATAGGAATAATTCACTGCTTCGGAATCAAGTTGACAACCGAATAATTCAATTACATTTTATATATTTTAGATTGTTACTGAAGTCGTAAGATGTTTGGTTCGAGAAGCACCAGACACTTGTGAATATCTCATAAATCTCAAGCCACCAAATACTTGTATGTTCGCCAATGCTGAGAACATGGCATGGACTCCTTTTATAGATACCTTTACACCAAAATTAAGATGTCCAATTAAAAAGGTAATTACGATTATCCTGTAATAGTTGATTTTTACATTAGTATGTTTGAAATATCGCCAGCGCATTTTACACAAAAGAAATACCCCCGAATTCATTATACAAATAAAGTTAAAGTTAGACATTTAAATAATTTCAAATTTTATAAATATCACTTCCGGCTTCTTTTCTTGAGATATACAAATATAAAATTCAATACATCATAAGTATTGACTGTGGACCGTTCGCACAGACACACGCTTACCGATACCCATTACCCATTATTGAAACCTAATCTCGTTTTTAAACCTTAGGGCAAATATGTATCAGATAATGCTTCATTCGACGGAAATAAATGGAACATATTCTCGTTAGAAAAGTTATACTTCAAAGTACTCTTCAAATTATACGAAGGAGATATATTATTATTGGAAGTCATCTCTGAAGCCCACTTTGTTCCTGTTATCTAATAAAATTCACATATAAATAAATAACTACAAACTGTTTCACTTAAATAAGATTATAACCTCTGCATTTTGTATATTTATTATAAATTATTAATAAATATTATATTGCACTTGCAAACTCCTTATCATACCTTTCGAAAAACCTTAGATTATCCGTCCTATTACCATCAAAATACGTTTGAATTATCAATGGCTCAGCAGTCAGGACTATCGGAATATATTATTTTGCAGAATTATAATGCGAAATTCTTAAACGATACAACTATTGGCATTAGTTATGGAAATAGTAAATTTGGCATAGTTAAAACATTTTGTTTGGCCCATAGGCCATAATAATTATAGACAATTATTTTTTAATTTGAATGCCAAGAGGAGGTAGTCTGCTATTCACATCACTTATATTACTTACAAGGCGAGCTGAAGGCATAGGTGCCTTGTACCTAAGCTTGCTTATATAGCTCTATTTAAGAGTAACTGTTATGCTATTGCGACGATATTCTGAAAAGTTCCGTAATTGCTATGAGATGAGCTATCTCATTTATCAGTTTGTCAAATCAATTGGATTTTTACCTTAAAATATTATAATACCATGTCTGGTCATAACAGAAACTAGTTCATTGGTTGGTTCGTTGTTTGATATTAAATTTCATTGATTTTTTGTCTTTTTATTTATGGATTGACGTTCAGTGAGTTGCGGTGGAAATATGTCGCGATATGACTTCTTCGAGTGCATCATATCGCTACAAGTATGTATGTCTAGCTTCAAACTCGCTAGGAATGGGTACAACATTTTAACGACTCATGGACTTTTTGTATTCGATACGGAATTAAAATCACTGAATTGCGAAGTGGAATAATATGAAAAACGAAAAGAATTGAAATGAAATTTAATCTCAACTTGAAACGTAGCATTCAATTTAAGGAAAAAGTTTTAAACAACATCTGTCTGTTGAAGAAAGATTTCTCACCGTCGCTTCGGCGACTAATGGAAAAATAAAGTTCAAAAAAGTGCACTAATTTGATTACCAGATTCGCCTACACTTACCAGTTAAAAATGCGCTCGAACTTTCATTTCAGCGCAAACTTCTGGCAAAGACATAACCGAGGGGGAAACCAATGGTGTGTTTAGGTGTAGCTCGCCTGCTAACCGCAATATACAACGCAGTTTTACTTACCAAACCGCGTGCCCGCCGCACTATCATCTCCTACGGCTTTCACTTTTCCACCCAACTTTCATGTTATGGGTTAAATTTAATTTACTAGCGCATGTGTTATTTCTAATCTACCCCACAGAGATCCAACTTGTGGTTACTTCACTCCATGGCTGCCAAACTTTTCAACTATCGTAATTATGTAGCTGCAAAATGAAATATTCCAAAAATATATCTACATATATATATATATATATATATATATATATATATATATATATATATATATATATTTATATATATATATATATATATCAATTTACAGATACAATAAATAATTTCATTGCAAAAAATACGCCAAATTGTAGTAATTTTATGGTTCATTGGTGCTGAATTACAAAATAATTGATATAAATTTTAATAAGTCTGATCTTCACCGGAAATTACTCTTTCTCTGAAACGGCATTAGTGAAAGAAAAAGTCATTCAAATAAAACTTAAAGATACTATAATTTCTAGCAACTTTTACTTAAAATGTTTTTTTTTTCAGAAACTTACCTAGTACAGAAAAATCGCCTTTAAAAATAATTATTTTTTATTTTCGTTTCCCTAGTTACAATTTATATTGATTTTGTTTCCTAGCAATCCGTTGTGGTCGACATTGCACCTTGTCATATTATTTTCTTTGGATGCGATAGGTGATATACATTTTTAAATTTAATGAAATTTCTCTAACACTGGTATACGGCACGTGTTTTCATTCCATTATTCAAATTTACTATCACGAAATTTCAATTTTGCCAATGCTTGTCATTTCTAAGATTCAATAAAAATTTGAAAGTGCTATTTTTATCGATTTGCAAATCATTATTTGGTAGCAATGAACTACGATACATAAATACGTATTCATTATACAAATACAGGATGTAAAATAATAATAAATTACTTCTAGCAATATTTTATTGTTTTGAATTTTTTTATAGTCATTTATTTTGACACAAACAAATACATACCAGTAATAGCTAACTATAATTAATTTTTTTAAATATTTCAATTGCAATTATTTTTTAAAGTATGGTACAGTTTAGGAATAAAAGCTTGAAATTAGAATATCTTGAATTTTTATATCTACAAGTTTCTCTGTAAATGCTGCCATTGCCAAGATATTTAATAAATGACACGAGTAAACGAGCACTTCCGGTTAAAATATACTATTCTTGAGTACGCAAATCTTAAATTCAAAACATCATTTTTTACGTTGAACGGCGACACACACACAGACAAATGTAAATTTTCATTTAAATCGCGAGGTCGATTATTTTGGTGATTCCTATACTTACTTATTAATTCGTAAAAGACAGTATCTAAGCATTACTATAAATACAGATAGTGAAAGGATGAGATATTAAAGTGCAGGCTACTCCACATATTTTTTATAATTTTGAATTACTAGTAGAAAATATTTGTATTTCAACAGGAGGACTGTGAGTAAGCCATTTGGTTTGTACATTTCTGTGGCCGCCATTTTGAATGTAACTTGTTCACTATATTGATATTCTGACATATGTGAAAATAAAGAAATAACTTGTCGTGTGTTATATCGCATTCTTTCTATGTTTTATTTTTATTTTTTTATTATTGAATAATAGTGTGGAAACTTTTGTTCGAACATATATGAAATATAGCGCATAGCGTTTTGGAATAAGTATATTTGCAGAGATAAATAAGGAAAAATGTAGGTACGTGGAAACTTGGTTTTGTAATAGTTTGCGCAAGTTTCGAATGGTTAAGTGTTAGAGATGAGTCCCCCGGGAGAGCCCGGTCGCGCTCTTGCGCATATCCATATTTTGCCTTGTTATGAAATTGTTCTGCAATATTATTATCTCCTAAACTTTACACATATTATATACCCACGAGTGGATATAACTAACTGCAAATGTTCCTTTAATGATAGGATACAATTTATGAACATGGCACAATGTTGTACAGATAATGCCATAAGATATATACAGACGTACAAACATATTGGCCATTATTTATCCTGGTGCAGACAAAACATCACATAATACATAATCATTCCACTATTCGCTTATTCGCTGTTTTGGTCTTTCTCTTTTTTAACTACTCGTTGTTTCAGCATTCGTTGTTTTTGAATCGCTGTATGAAATATAATGATATCAAACATAACGTGGCCCTTACTCACTCTAATAGAAGATATTTCAAAGAATAGCTTATAAACAAGCATAGGTGCCTGCCACCAATGCTATAATCTCGCCGTATTATCAATTATGTGGATAGTTTAAAGTAGAAAATCTATTTATAAACAATGAATCTTGTAAAGAAAAATGTAAAAGATAATGACATTTTTACTGATTGCAACAATAGCAGCTTTTGAATGCAATCAATACAATGTTTTAAATTTCAAAAATATCTTTCTAGTTTTTTTTCTGGCCTTTGGGTTCATAATCTGAAATTTATTTACTTATAAATGTTTAATGAATATAATTTTGTTTTCGGGCTCCCAATTTGAAGAAAATTACTGAACATAAAATATCTTAAATTTTCTTGAAGAATTTTTCAATATTTTAAATATTTTCCTAAGGACCGTATTAAAATTACAGTAAAATTGGAACTTCAGAGGAGGTACATACATAATCGAAAATTGTCCTAAACGATTCAGGTTTATTCTATACGTGTATTTCCGTTAGAATCTCAAATTCCAAATTTTTCGTTAAAACAATCATATATATATATATATATATATATATATATATATATATATATATATATATATATATATATATATATATGTACGTTCGCATAAGAAAGTAAACCGTTTAAGCGGGCATGAATTAAAGATTCGTGAGCGTTTATACCGACCGTGCCAAAGTCAAACTACACACTAACACGTATATTCATTTCGTCCTTTGATAACTGACGCTCGAGATTCAAAGCCACCGCGTCATGTTCTTTGTTGTATCTGTCTGATATTCGATCGCTTGCGTTTCCTAGGGTGAAATTCTCGTTTTGTCTCCGGCAAAGAATCGCAAAAGGCTCTTAAAACCGTCTAGAGTATCATGACATTTTCGGATTTTCTTTATACGATTTTCTAAGTTCGTAAGTTGATAAACTTCGTTATAATGTAATCGAAACGCAAAGACGAAAGTGCACCCGTCCAGAAGGACTTGCAAGAAAAGAATAAAACAACAAAATAGACGATGTCTGATGCATCTTGTCTATAACAAGGAGTTAGTTTCGTAATCTGCCGCGAACAGTACTGGTTTATTTGTCAAACTGCGCCCGTGCCTCAGTTATGTGAACATCTGACTGCGTTACCCTTCAAGCAAGAATGGCTAGCTTTGAGAATAAAGCTCTTGTGAAAGTTACTTTTTTTTAGTTCAACTATCATGTACACTATTTAAAGAAAGGTTACAATATTCGGTTGTGTATCTGTAATAGAACCAAAGAAAAATTGTACAGAAACACGTTTAAACTTTCCCTGAATCCGAAAATATATGGAACACCATATACTTGGATATAAAATTGGTTGCTTGTAAGGAATACTTTGAATTCGTAAATTTTATCAGTTAATTATATATACAATATTTTTATGTCCTTACATTTTCGATGTTATAGGGCTTTATGAAAGGGTGTAAATTATGTTTCAATGAAAAGTAGTTAGAAATTATAATTACTTTAATTTTTTTTTAAATTGCAATTTTACTAACTCGAATCGTTGCCGAGATATGCAGGAATATTACGAGTAAATATGCACTTCCGGTTGTAATATAGGTTATCTATCCTAGGATATGAAAATTTTCGTTTTTTAATCGCTCTTGCGACTTTTACTATGTATTTTTACTTTGTCGGACGAAGTCTAAATGGTAATCAAGAAAATTTTCAATAACTCGGAATCAGCATAAGTTAGAGTAAAAGTGATTATTATAAAAGTAAAAAATATTGAAATTTGTAACAACTTTTGTTAAAACAGTTTTTATGAAATACGTACCATTTGCTGAAAATTCGCATTTGAAAATAGGGTAGAGTAGAACTCTAAAAAATGGAAGTAATTATAATTTCAATTATTATAAAAATTACTTATTCGCTAGTTTGGGTTGTATGCGAGAAATGATACGAGTAAATATGCACTTCCGGTTGAAATATCCTATTATAAAAAAAGTTAAAATGGATTTAGGGATCCTCAAAACAATTTTATTCCATTAAAATTTCGAAGGCTATTTTTTTTTGTGGTTACAATAGTTTCTTATACACAGGAAAATAATGCTAAATTTGTACTGATATATACGTGCTTTCATTTAATTATCTAATATGTAGCAGAGGAAAAAATCAAAATCTCATAACAGTATATTTGCGGGAAGGTTTAGTCGGTAATATCGGGAGCGGTTGCATACTTTTGGTCGTGTAAAAATGTTTACGTTTTCACAATTGCGGTCGGTAGAACTTTTATGTTCCGGTCAGTCTGTATAAATTGCGTGGAAACAAGCATCACATAGTTGGTCATCCGTTGTTCGCTTTTGGGACGAACGGACCAAATGGAGAAAAAAGTTCACTGGTGCCGCCACGTTCAAGGTAGAGCACTAGTAGTCGGAACATGTTTGGGAATTACGTTTAGTCAATTGCCGGAACGATTTTACTCTGTTCCCGTAATGGGAGCATCCAAGAATCGGTCTGCTCTGAGACTCGGTTTACGATTACTAGGTGAACTTGTTTTACATTAGTTTACTCTAACTCAATTCATGCTCATTTTTTCTTTTACGAAGTAATAAGTAAGTATCATGTAATCATGAAAAATAATAATTTCCATTTGGCATTTCTTCTGTGTAACAAGACGTTGAAGATGGAAAGCACGAGAAAGTTTTCTCTTATTTTGGCAATACCGTGTATCGTAACGATTATGTTGTCTGGCCTGGGAAGCTTTTTGGCGTCGCGTTTCGTTCGCCGGTCTTTGAGCGCTATAACTTTTGTACTTGGGCCCCTTGTAACCTTGTTACAGCCAGCGATCGGAATACATGGCTTTACACTGACATTACACCTTTTCTCCTCCCTCCGCGTCTCCCTCCAATATTGTACTTTGCGTTGTGTCGTCCCTCTGAAATCCATTCTATGTTCATCAATGATTTTATTGGTCTATTTTTGTTCCTTTTTTTCGTAACCACTCGCGCGTTCGCTCGCTAGCTCGCGCTATTGTATTTGAAAATTACGTTTTATTGTGATTTTATTTTAGTAAACTCGTTATCAGACAAGACCGCTGCAGTATAGATTTTCAAGCCCAGTTTTATTTTTCTCTGTTGCTGCTGCTGCTCTGCACTGACATTTCCTTGCTAGGACAATAAATTACCACGTGTCATTTTTCTTCGCTTTCAGTATTTACGATGCAACATTTTAATTTTATAATTTCTTTTGGCAAACTTAATATTATATTTA
Organism: Leistus spinibarbis; assembly: GCA_933228885.1. Taxonomy (NCBI): domain Eukaryota; kingdom Metazoa; phylum Arthropoda; class Insecta; order Coleoptera; family Carabidae; genus Leistus; species Leistus spinibarbis. The sequence continues at coordinate 4,396,007 of OW121805.1, forward strand.
ACCTTAACCAGAACAGTTAAATACTGTAAGACATTTTAGCTCGTCGTACGATAGTACAAGACAGCTAGAGTGTTTGGTCAACATTCCCTGATTACAAAATTGTATATAACATATATCATTGGATTATGTCGCTCGCTCGTTCGTAAGACTAACTTTGCGAATGTATCTCCTCTGAAGGTAAGAGTCCGATTTTAATTAAATTTGATATACATATAACTTCTACGTCCATAAAGTTCCCATCGCATTTTTAATTCAATCGTTTGTACAGGTCTGGAGTTATAGGGCCCCAAAATTTGGAGCCCTCCTAAATACTGCCCTTTGTCAACTTTTAAAATAATTTGAATTTTTTACTAAACATTCTAAGATATTTTATGTCGACAAAGTTTTTCCAAATTGTAATCCCAGGGGATATAAAAAAATAATAAAATAATTAATATCATAATTTCTGTTTAATGTATCAAATAAATCTTCCAAAAAATTATAATACATTTTTTATTTATAATGTTTTACAGATTGTAAACCTGATGCTAAATAAATATTATTACTAATAATAATATTGAAATTTAAAATGTTAATTGATTGTTGGTTTATTGCCACAATAAATTTTGTTCTCTAGCAATTGTTATCGCTTTCATTATTGTGGTTGGGCTTGCCGTTACGTCTAGTTTGAAACACTGGTGCTTGCATAATATATTTTTCAAATTGTGAACCCATAGGCCATAATATTGAAAAACAATTATTTTTATATTTTAATATTATGTCAGTCGTGTAGTAGGACGGGAAAGTCCACTGCTATCATCGCATATAAGTTATATGGCGAGCTGACGGCATAGGTGCCTTGCACCTAAGCTCATTTAGTTTGTTATTGTTACAAAGACATATTTAAATATACTATAAGCACTACTGTACAAGCTACAATTAAATAAACTATATTAAATAAACTATATTAAAATAATGAATATCTAAGTTGTTAAGAGTTTAAAATGATCCTGAATATTATATTGTTGATTTATAATAATGTATTTTTTCTTTTCAGGTAAGTCAATCTTCTTTGTCGTCTTTTTATGGAATTCTGCAATCAAGGTATTTATTGACAATTACTGTAAATATTACTGAATTAATTTGATAAATTGTGTATATTATTGAATTTCCTATTGTTTTGCTTGAAAATGTTGTGCACGTCACTGGCTGAAGGCGATAAAGTGGTATCGCATGTACATTAGCTTGTTTAGCGATTGTCTACAGGTAACGAACGTTGGTTTCACGTCGCACAAATCTTATTGTTCCCCCAATACGTGTGTCTTCGGAATCCATTGAACTCGTGTATATAGGCTGTTTACCAAATACCTGGGCTTTAAGTGTAATGAAATTAATTTCGACGCGGCTTATCGTTCGTTTCCCCCCCATTCGCCGTGTACCGAGAGTAGCGCGCTCCCAAAACATATATAATAAACATTTTAATTGTTTCTGTAATTAATTCGAACGCTTCATTAGGCAACCTATTTCAAAATGGTGTTCGCTACACTTTTATTAATTTTGTCCAATTAAGTTGGCTAATGTGTTCATCTCCTTAATGGGGCAGAGATAATGAAATTTTTGTTGTGCTATTTATGTTTATAAAATATTTATGAGGGTGATAACAATCAGTAATCAGTGTAAAGTTAATTCCACATGGTACGTTGTCAACAACGCTACTGCCGTTACATGTTTTTACGTAATATTGTTAATAGTCAAGCAAAACATAATTGCATAAATTGGTTAATGCTGCGGCAATCCGAAAATCACGGGACGATTATTGCGAACAAACACATTTACGGAAAAAGCCATATTGTCGAGTGAATTTTTCATTACGTGTATCGCTACTGTTGTGTACCGCATGTGTCCGTGCGATGTTAGTTGCGGGCCATTAGGCGCTGCTTGCCACACAGTTTATCATTGAACCATTACTAATACAGCCAACAACACCTTGCCTGCTTGTTACCCCCTATCGATCCCGACATATTGCCTATGGACCCCATATGTGTGTATCCGTAAATACCGATTGACCACCAGCATTTATGGATAATTCATTAGCCGAAACATCTCGCCATGCTATGCCCTGCGATAATCGTTATAAGGTGATATATTTTATGTATGAATTCCACATATTACAATATTAGTTATTTAGACAAAGGGCTTTGTTTAGTGTAAAATTACATTATTGATGAAAAGTTCATCATCTTGTTACGGACAAAACATAAAATAATTAGCATAACTACACCTTATATTTCTATTTGTTGAATTTATTTATTAGCTCGCCAGAAGAAGCTATTCGGTCGTATGTAACATCCTCAGATCAAAATATTTCCTTAACATAAAGTATTGGTCTCATCGCACTGAATTTGTTAACTAAAAGGCTATAATTATTAAAAACCGCTGCTCGCATCGCATATATTATTTATATGGCGAGCTGGACGCATAGGTGCGTTGTACCTCAGTTTGTTGAAACCACTGATATTTTTAAGGAAAAAACACTAATTATAACCACTAATTTTTAAAAAGATTAAATAAAACATTGTAATATTATTTTTTGTTATGAACACATTTGAATGTGTAAACGTGACATATTTTTCAACTGTACAAATTTCAATAATACATTTTGAAACAAATATTTGCATTTGTTTAAAAAAGTAAATATGAATTTTCCAATATAAGCAATTCGTATAGATAATATGAGTTACGGTCGAATGGTCATGCACGTAAACAAACCGTTTGCAGGCACAGGTGACGGTGAAAAAATAAAAATATCATGTTCACTGAAACAGAGATTAAATGATTAGCAAATATGAGCGTATCGGACATGCTTTTATGTTGCAAACAAAAACTTATATTTTATCCTGAATAAAACAAATTTAATAGAGAACAATTCGCAATTATAGAAAGTTACAATGACTAACAGGTATGTGATTAGTAACTTCTTTTTTTGATCTCTTCTACAACTTTTCTAATATATATATATATATATATATATATATATATATATATATATATATATATATATATATATATATATACATTTATATATGATTAGGGCATCAAACCGGAACTGAACCGAAAACCGGGAACCGGAAGATACCGGTTAGGTACAAATTCAAACAAAAACAAACTTAGTTACAAGGTATTTATGCCTTCAGCTCGCCATATAAGTAATGTGAGCAGCAGACTTCCACCTATTCCACGCATTAAAATTAAAAAATAAATGTTTTTAATTATTATGGCCTATGGGTTCACAATTTGAAATAATGTTATAATACCATGTGATTTAAACAAAATGTTTCAACTATACCTACTTTGCTTTTTCCTTGACTAATGCCAATAGTTGTATCGTTTAAGAATGGAGTACATTTCGCATTATAATTCTGCTAAATACTATATTCCGATAGTCCTGGCTGATGTGCCATTTGTTACTCAAACGTATTTTGCTAGAAATAGGACGAATATTCAATGGTTTATCAAAAGGTATGATAAGAACTTTGCAGGTGAAATATAATATTTATTAACAATATATTATTGAAATACACAAAACAGGATCTTATTCATGTGAAACACTTTATATTTATTTATTTAAACAAATTATTTATATGTTAATATGTTTAGTGAATTTTATTAGTAAACAGGAACAAAGTGGGCTTCAAAGATAATTGCCACTAATAATAAATCTCCTTCGAAAAATTTGAAGACTACTTTGAAGAAATACTTTTTTAACGGAAATATGTTCCATTTATTTCCGTCGAATGAAGCATTATCTGTTGCATATTTACCCTAAGGTTTGAAAACGAGATTAGGTTTCAATCTAGGTTGATACAACTAGATAAATATTTCTTTTGTGTAAAATGCGCTGGGTATATTTTTGACACATACTAATGTAAAAATCAGTTTTTTACTCTTTTAATAGTAAAATGTATATTATTACAGGATAATCGTAATTACCTTTTTAAATGGACAACTTAATTTTGGGCTAAAGGCATCAGTAAAAGCATTCCATGCCATGTTCTCGGCATTGAAAAACATACAAACATTCGGTGGTTTCAGATTTATAAGATATTCACATGTGTCTGGTGCTTCCCTAACCAAACATCTTACGACTTCAGTAACAATCTAAAATATATAAAATGTAATTGAATTATTCGGTTGCCAACCTGATTCCGAATCAATCAATTACCCCTATGGTTGCAACGATTACATATACGAATAAATATGAGGAAGTATTATAATCACGAAAAATTTTGGACTCAAAATATTAACGAAAATACACGTTTTGGTTTTCTCTGAATCGTTTCTGATTATTTTTGAACTAATAACTGTGTGTTCTTGATTTAGCTACAGCAAAAACAAGACCTGTTTTCTATATATATAAAATAAAAATCCATTTACTGAATACAAAACACGGTGAGCTAATACATTAGTGTCTGCCACCTATGCATGTTTAATTTTTATTTGGAATGCGAAGCTTAAATTTATGGGGATCGTTACATCTACTACCATTAGGTTTGTTCGTTCGATTTGCATTTTGCATTTCTTGTCCAGTTCATAATCTGTCCATTTTCATTATTGTAAGTAAAATAGAGACAAATCATGAACTGAACAGTCAGTGCAGGACATACGAACAAATCTATTATAAGAACGTGTGTCCCAAGTGTCAATCCTCAGGGACCATTTCCGCTATAAAATGTAAAAGTACCTTTAGTTTGCTGTCGACTAAATCTCGTAGAAATATAATTTCTCCATGGTAAAATGAGTTGTTACTAGGTACTATATAAAAATTCACACCCTCCACAGGAGATTCTTTGAGTATTTCCAAAGTATCTACTCTGTCAAATATTATTTTTAGGCGCTACAATAACAAAGATATGATAATACAGGCAATGCTGTGATCCAGAATGAATACATTGATGAAGAAGCAGGAGTGACCTTCACTCGACTCTCCTATACTTTCAATTTCTATGTATATAAAATTGTATTATTTTGTTTCACATTGATTCTATGAATGTTAAAATGAATCGTAACTACATCGTAATGAAACAAAGGAGCTTTCTCAGTAAATAGTAGATTTGTCGAAAAAATTTGTTGGTCAACAAAGTTTTCTGACAAATATCAAGATATTATATCTTATAACTCTTAAAACATAATTTTTAGCTCGTCGTGCGATAGTACAAGGCAGCTATAGTATTGGGTCGTCTGTCTCTTAAATTGCTATATACCCCGAAAGAAAACCACCTATTTTTGAAAAAAATATCATAACCGAAAATGATAGTTTACTCTTGCTGCATTTTGCATATCTTGTAAAACCACACGAGTTAAAGAAAATAGGACTCTTATAGAAATTAATGATTTAAAATTTTCAAGTAAATTTGAAGTCTTTTGAATAATGAACCAATCACTGAATAATACAATTTCAAAATTGTAATTTTATATTTCCGATTCCCTATTAACAATACTAATTGCAATTATTTCAATGGAATCGTTGGGTGAATTTAAAACAAAGTAAAGCATTATAAATATAGATTTTGTATGTACAAGAATGTCGAGTGAAGGCCACTTCAGATTATTAAGAAAATTGGTATTATATAAGTGCGTTTCCCTAATTAGCATTCATATATAGGAATTGTGTCCTGGCAATCGTACCATAAATTTATAACACAATAAAGGAATATTATGTATATAATTTATAGTGCAAGTTATTAATATTTTTTATTTAAATACTTTTTTGTTTTCTTATCTACGTATATCTTATCAAACACTGTTGTCTACCACCGTCAACAATTTTTTGATTTCATTCAATAGGACTTACCCGTGCTGTAGCAACTGAACTGATTAACACAACGTATAATAAACACTTGATTTCCATTATTTTAAATTAATATAAATAGTATTATATGACACATTTACTGTTTAAATTAACTCTTTTAGAACTAACTAGTGCATCAGTCTTCAATGAGTTTATATATACAAATTTTACCATCATGATTATTATATAGATTCCCTTGAAATTAATTGAAACATATTTTATAAAGAAATATATATATTAATGCAATAATAATAATATATATATTAAATATAACAATGATCTGTTTACTAATTATATTAATATTGATGACATTGGATCTATGATATATTTTTATTGAAATAGTTTTGTATTTATATTGATGATATTGGGTCTATGATTATACTCTTTGAAATAGTTTTTCAATAGATATTTTTCTGAATATTTATATTAAATATATATTAATGCAATAATAAAAATATATATTAAATATAACAATGATCTGTTTACTAATTATACGTTTTGGTTCATTTATTGAATCCACCAATTACCGTAAGTAGAATCCCATTCTTTCAATACACCGATATGATCAAATTGTTAGCTAGAGTTCACTTGGGAAGGGCTCGCCAGTAGCTTGGTCGGCCGTTATGGTGTATCTGTTCTGTAGTATGTTCTTTGATTGGGTGGGCCTGGTGTAATCCAGAATTTACAGATTTACTCAGAAAGATACATAATTTTTACTTGAATTATATATCCCAAATAAATTATCAAACCAACTAATACTCTACAGTAATACTCTGACCCTTATTAATATATTCAAATATAATATTTAATATGTACTGTTATTCAATATTAATTTCAATATGTATCTGCAATAACTTGAAACACGTTCTCAGTCGATCTATTTGTGTTAACCGGTGGAAAATAACAAATATGGATTATGTCACTCTATTTTGTTTCCCTGTCAAAATGATAGGCTAAAATTCAAAATATAGTAATTATTTTAATAATTAATAAACCTATTCAGCTAATAATGTATATCGTAACCCATTATTAAAAGAATATTTTAATGTATATTAAATTTACTTATAAACACGTTTGTCCTCAAACGTATTGTATATAATCTCGTTTAAACTCTTAAATGATATGTATAAATGTTTTGCTATAAAAAAAAAAATGCATCTTAGATATAAGCAATATCCGCAGCTGAGAAATTATGAATCACGCAAAACGGAAAGTGATTCGGTTCAGGTCAATAAAATGGCGTCTGCAGGCGTGGCAATGTTTCTCGCATAAATTGACACAGGCTGGTTAAATACGTTTGATCTGAAAGTGATTGCTTAGTTAATAAATATTTACCTTAAGAAAATGTATCTCAATACTTTTATCTTCGCTTGGTAGGACTTCAATATTTATAGTTATTTGTTCATCGCAAAAAGAGCTATAGTATTCTGCCGTTACAGAAAAAGAATGCATTTAATATATATATATATATATATATATATATATATATATATATATATATATATATATATATATATACTATATATATATATATATATACTATATATATATATATATATATATATATATATATAGTATATATATATATATATATATATATATATATATATATATATATATATATATATATATATATATATATATATATATATAGTATATATAGTATATATATATATATATATATATATATATATATATATATATATAGATATACAAGAAAATGCTTGATGAATAATGCATTGAATATTTTTTAAATCAATCTTGAAAGAGATAACAAAAAGAAAAACATTAATTGTGTTATGCAAACATATTAAACCTACTATTTGCTCAAACAAAATTTTATTATTACAAATAATATGCGTTTAAAATATACAATGTTTTATCAAATAATTGTTATTTAACAATCTGAAAAGAATGCAAAATAAAACAAAAATTTCTAGAAAATATAGTATCCTCAAGTTTTATAAGATTCAAATTTTCTCTCTCACACACACACAGACGTCATTCTGAAAATAGTTCGATATTTTATGATTACAATACTTCGTTATATATTACATTCGTGTTAGAAAGTAAGATTTATAAAAATGTTTTCATTGATACGGCGGCTGAAGACATTGGTGCGTGCATCTAAGGTTGTTTATTATATAGTTTTACAAAATATGTATTATGTATTTTGCGATATTACAAAACAAATTTGAGATTACTTATCACAAGTATGACAGATAATTTTGAATGTTAGAACATAAATTAGTGATAAATTTGTGACATCATAAAGAATGGTTTCCTGGCCCATTATAATAATTAGTAACAAATTAATATTTGACAATTAAATTCACCTTTTGATAATAATAATAATAATTCAAAGATAATTGTATTCTGCGAAATTAATTATTATTAATGGATTTTTATTTAGTCATAAAACTATGATGTAGTATGTATTAAATATATACGGACTATATTCTGTAGCTTTAGTAAATAAATAAAATTTTCTGGTACAATTTTTAAGAAAAGTTGTGCGAAATATGCATATCTTTCATTATAAACATAAGTATTTTAGCCATAAGAGCAACCGTTCTAGTAATATTAGTGATATTGAATATTCTTTTTCTAATAAAAGAAGGATCACATCTAGACCATATACAAGTCTTAAGTTTGAAGTTTCACCATTATAGGTTCGACAGTTTTGGCTCTAGAGCGCTCACACGTCATTCTGAAAATAGTTACACTCGATTCAGGGAGGGTCAAAACGTGTATATCCGTTGAAATCATGAGTTCGAAATGTATGATTACAAGACATACTTATTACTGCGTATATCCCAATTTGTTCCCAATAAATTCAATAGACTTTACATTTTGCGGGGTTATAAAACCCTAATAACGGAACCCGCTTAATACGACCCATTGATTATTTAAATTATAGAATAATATAGCACTATGTTGATTTAAATATTATTAAAAATAATAGTTTTGAATATTAAAATATTGAATTTTTTCAATATATTAATTGTTTTCATTAACGTATTTTGAATTGATTTACGCTCGTTAGTCTAGTATATGAATTACCCCTTAAAACATTAGTCATTTTCTTATTATAAATAGGCTTTCTTCATTAAAATAATTAGTGGTTAAGAAATGTTTTTAATTTAAAATAATTATAATAAGATTTCACCAAATTATTATGGCCGCAATAATTAATTAATTAATAAATATATATATTTTTCATAATTATGGTGGATAATTGTTACTAACAAATCAATAAGATAAGCATTAAAAATTTAAATCATTGAATTTGAGTAACAACTCTTGTAGTGCCTAAATGCTGAGCGGGAAATTGCGAAGCTTTAGATACTCCAGCGCCACACAGACGTCATTGAAAGAATATGATATGCAAAACGGAAACTTCCATTGAAATGATGTTTTTGTCATCACGAATACTTAATTTTATACATATTGTGGCATTATGAACAGCGGCGAACCGTTCCATCTGCACATGCACGCTGATCTAATCTACGTATTGTCTCCTCAAAGGAATGATTTAGTAAATAGACAGGGCTTGGGTAAACATTTGTGATGCTAAATAATGTAATGTGCATAAATCTAGTTTTTGTGCCGTTGTCGGTTAAGATCAACCCAAACAAACAATTCTCTCGTCGCGATTGTTGAACTTAAAATCTTCAATGCCATGTAGGTATGTAGCAAGGCCGTTGTGAAAATGCTGCGAGATCTGTTCGATTTAAATGGTTATTTATATGCGCGTCAAGGTCGCGACAAACTACAGGTAATTCTAGTGGCAACACTTGAATTCGAGCAACGTGACAATTTCTGTTTATGGATTTCCCCGCATTTGGTGCGCCGTAGCCGCAGTTCCACGTCGTATTCCGCCCATCGTATCTCAGGCAAAACTGCCTGAAAAACGAATAGTAAAAACGCGAAACCGGTGTACATTATTTGTATTATTTACCTTCTCTTTTGTCAACTTAACGGCCGTCTTAAAACGCATGCGTCTCGGCTTGCTTACTCGCGCAATGTCTCAGTTATTGGCGCACATTCGATTACTTATCGGATTCATTACACTGTTATAAATACCTCGTGCGTTTTTTGTTGAATTGCGAGTGATGCATCACATACTGGAATATTACTTTACATTTCATTTTAAGGTAAGTTACATTTTATTTTAATTGTGTTGTCGTTGTCGTTTTATCAAATAATCCGAAATTAATTGTATCTCAGAATATCAATTATATAGTCTCCAAAAACAATTTAACATAAGTCTAGAGCGTTCACAGACAGACACACAGATGTCATTCCGAATATAGTCACATTTAATTCAGGGAAAGTTAAAACGTGTATATTCGTAGATATCTCGAATTAAATTTTTTTCACGATTTCAAGACATACATATAAGCAAGTAAAAAAAAAAAACTTGCGCAACGAACGTACTTTTAAAACAATGCTGTTTTAGCTTAAATATATATTATATAATGTTTTGTGTATAATAATTAATTTGCATTTGATTAAGATATTTCTTGTATTAAAATTATTGCAAAAAGATAGCAAAAAAATAGAGACACATTAATTTAGTTATGCAAAATATATTACTTATCGTTTAAACAATAATTTTGGTTTTCAAAATAACATGCACATAAAAATACACGATTTTATTTTGCTATTGTAAACAATTAACTGTAATTTTAAATTCTTATCAAGTTATTGTTACTTAAGCAAAGTGAAAATATTGAAATTAATTCTATTAATATAACCATATTGTTTTGTTATAAAATAACCATTAAAATTACAGTAATAAGTGATTGAGAGATAAGAATAAATTAAAATAAATGTATTTCTATTAAACAATTAAAATTATACATTATACATTATTTAGATAAAAAGATTGCTGCAACCTATTTTGGTATTTAGATTTTGGCCTATAACCATTTTGTATTAAAAAATGATATCTCAAACAATTAGTTTGCGAATACCAACTGATGAGTGTGTATGTTACTGCTGGTAAATAATTTGAAAGCTTCTACAAAATATTTTTTTTAAATTCAGTTTGATATTAGTTTTTCCTTATTAAGAAAAACACGTTTTTCACATCACTGTTTCCTGAATGACGTTTATGTGTGTGTATGGGTGCTCCAGAGCCAAAATTGTTGAAATAATATTATGAAATTACAAATTTAAATTTAGTATTAACGACCTAGCTTTTTTATTATTAGATATAAAACAATTATTGATATTTTTCTATTTAGTTTGAATAATTGTGTAATATTATAAAAAATTATGGGTATAAGTGTTTAATAATTGAGCATTATTTTAGTTCAGATTGTGAAAATTGGAAACTTATATTATAATGATTATAATATCAACTAGTTATCATGTTTGATATTTACGTGTGACACACCTATTTCAGAATGCAGGACCCGATACCAATTAATAAAAAGGAGACAGAAATTGCATTCTGTGTACAGGCAGCGGAATAAATTTTATTTGCCATGTTATAGGAATTACAAATGTAAGTATACTACAATTACTCGATTAATTATACACTTTACGATCAGTTAAATACAGTCTTGTGCAAATTAACAATAACACACTTTTTATATATTAATAATTTTACTAGCTCTCCGAAAAATAATAATTCAGAAAACAAAAATATTTTTTTATTTATTTTTAGCCTTCTAATTTATATAAAAACGAAAAATTAATTATATAGGAAAACAATTAATGTATTTAGAACAAATCACTAATATTTTATAACAAACATAATTGTCGCTTCGCTGTGTAATTTATTTTAAAATATCTTGAGATATTTACTTTAAACAGTTGATTCTATAAAAGTTATTGCAAATATTTTTTAACATATGTAGCGTAATCGTTAAAAATCCTGCAAAATTGTTAAAAAGGGAAATAATTAAATTAAGTTAAAGTTGGGTAAGCGACAAACTTCACAAACACAGAAATACATGCTATGTTTACCTTGTGGCATATTTTGTTCCCAGTACATTTTAAAACAACAAAGTTATTTAGAATTTTAAAAATTTCACTGATTAAGGTTATACGGTTCATTAGGACCTTTACATGCTTTTGTTATGTTTTAGATATGTCTGTTTTATGCCAATTTGTTCGTAAATATTAAATTTCTTCCAAATAACGAGCATAGGTTAATTGCCCTGTATCGTTATTTTTAATTACGTTTTTAGTTCCCTTTTTAAAGTATTTTTTCATTTTTTTCAACGGGAAACTAATAAGGGAACTGAAAATATCAAAACAGGAAAATTATCGACTATGCACGTCATTTGGCGAATTTATAATTTCTATGGATAAATTGGCATAAACCTCACTCACATTATATTGTCTGTTGAATGCTAAGCAATATTTATTTTTTTAGTTCCGAAATGTTAAATTTTCGAATAATATTTCCATTGTTCCTGTTATCATTCTGTTCGTGCACGCTGTCAAGTTATGTGTCTCCGTTCGGATGCTACGTCCAAGATTACACGGGATACCGCTATAACTTAACGGAGGAGGATCACGAGCTGAAGATCTCGCCGGAGAACGTCATCGCCTGTCAAAATGTCACCAAACGCCTACTCGAACGGAATTCCGGCAGTTACGTGTTCAACTCGTTCGATCGGTGCAAAAAATTGCAAGTGCGTGACTCGCGGCTCGGCGAATTGAACAATGACACGTTCGACTTCATCCCAGTGCAGGACCACAAGAAAAACATCCTGTTCCTTGTGATAGCAAACAGTGCAGTGTCTTCTTTAAAGAGCGACGCGTTCAAAGGCTTTGAGAACGTGGTGCGTTTAGATTTAAGTTTTAATAACATAACAGTGTTAGAAAGTGGTGTTTTCCAAGCGAACTCACTTATGAATTTGAACTTAGAAAGTAATGCAATCAGTGAAATTGAAATCAACGCATTTCGCACGCAAAAACTACACTATTTAAGTTTGAAAAACAATAAACTATCGAAACTCTCGTCGATTTTCTTTGAGAACTTAGGGAATTTAACGGAATTAGATTTATCTTCGTGTGGAGTTAAATCAGTGGACCCGAAAGTTTTTCGCGATTTGGTAAAGTTGGAAATTTTAAACTTGGCCAGTAATGATATAACTAATATACCGGCGGATATTTTTAGTAATAATTTACGCTTAAAGACATTGCATTTGACGCACAATAGTATTATTGAAATATCACCAAAATTGTTCGGTCACTTGTCGAATCTTGAAGAAATCTATTTAGATTTTAATAATATTGCTACAATACGCTCAAAGACGTTCGACAATCTAGGATCTTTGAAGATATTAACATTGTCATCATGCCAAATTCAAACAATCGAATTAAATTCGTTTGGAAGTTTACCAAAACTTATCTCCTTTTACATGGCTAACAACCAAATTGAATCTTTTCCTAAAGACATATTTAATAACAGTCATAGTTTAAAATCAATTAACTTATCTAACAATACCATTAAGAATCTAGATAAAAATGTCTTCAAAGGTCTTACTTCATTAGAAGTATTGCACTTGGAAACAAATAATATCGTAACACTTCCTTCTGGACTGTTTGGCGATAATACAAATTTGACGATAGTCAGTTTCATTGGAAATGAAATAAAACTAATTGAACCAAAAGTATTTAATAGTGGAAACAAGTTAAGAGATTTGAAGTTGGACAGGAATCAAATCGAAAAAATATCCAAGTATTCTTTGGAAGGAACTGAAAGTTTGGAAAATTTAGGATTATCATTCAATCCATTGAGGAGTATAGATATTAACACATTTAACGGCCACTCCAAATTGGTCACTTTAAGCTTAGTGAATACAGAATTGCCAACTTTAGAATCACATATTTTTAAGGGAACTACAAGCTTGAAATCTATCCATTTCTCTAACGGACAATTGACTAGTATCCAACCGTTTGTATTTGATAACACAATACAATTAAAGGAAGTATATTTAGATAATAATCAAATTCGAAGGGTGTCAGTTTTTGCTTTTTCTGGAGCTATAAATTTGAAATTCTTAACTTTGTCAAATAATTTCATTGGATCTATAGACCAAAATATGTTTAGTAACAATACTCAATTAGAAACAGTGTTATTGGATCATAACCAAATATCTAATATTAAGGCTGGTACGTTTGTAGGAAAAACAAATTTGCAATCAATTGATTTATCGTATAATGCCTTACAGAAGATTGATGACAATTCTTTCAATAGTCAGAAATTAAAATATTTACATTTACAAAATAATTTATTGGGAAATTTGACTGGGAACATATTTGATCACCTTGAGAATTTAGAAACTTTAGATCTATCGAGTAATATTATTTCTTCAATTCAACCATATATATTTCGCAATCTACGGAACGTAATACATTTTGAAATTACTGGCAACCAAGTGGACACTTTAAAAAATGGTTCATTTGTCGGTTTGACTAAAGTGAAACACTTAAATTTATCAAGCCTAAAAATCTTCTATTTGAAAACGCACTGTTTTAATGGCCTGGAAGAATTAACTACGTTGAATTTAAGCCGCAACAGTGTTACTGCTGTAGATTCAGATTTATTCCAGGGATTAGTTAGCTTGAAATTGTTAGATTTATCTCAGAACAGCATTAAAATCATTTTCTCGAATTCTTTCAATTATTTAACGAACATTGAAACACTTCATTTGGAGTCGAACATGTTAGAATCGTTACCGCTCGGCTCTTTCCGCTCAAACTCTAATTTGAAGCAATTAAACTTAGAGGGCAATAGGCTTAATGTATTGTATACAGGAACGTTTGCTGGTTTGACTAATTTAAATATTTTAAATCTAGCAAATAATCGATTGTTGAATATTAAGATATCTGCGTTATACCCAATGCGATATTTGACTACATTATACTTGAACGGTAATAATTTAACAGACATCGATTACCAGGCGTTGTTGTCCAGTTTGCGGAAGCTAAAATATTTAAGTTTAAACGACAATGATTGGAACTGCCATACATTGACAGTGATGCTACAATATATGGGAGATAATGATGTGGATTTTGTTAGGAATGAGCAAACGTTTAATTTGTATAAAGAAAATGTGCACGGCATTACTTGTGATTCCAATACAACAACAACAATGAATGAAGCAGCTCCACATATTTCGAATACATCGATAGTGTCGAGTTTATATAGTTCGGTATTGCAAATTAAATCATTCTGCATTATGGTTAGCATTGTTATATTATTAGGATTAGTATTTAGTGGCTACAGATACTATTGTGGATATTTTTCTAAAAGATATAGTAGAAATTGTCATGGGTGTATTCCTCGAACGTATAACTCTGAAATCGAATTGTTAAGTCGATAAATTTATTCTTTGATATGCGACACTTATCAAAATTAGTGATGTTACTAGAACAAGGGGTTAAGCACAGAGCTCTTTGCTTTCAGTGGCCCTTAGTATGTAGTTTATATGATGTAGAATTAAAGAATAGATTGATAATATTCTAAGTTATTTTTATTTATTAAAGTTTTGTGCAATTCACTTCTCTACAACAATTTTCACAAGTTAACTAGTTGAACTATATTGTTTTAAATTAAGGCGAGTACATATAACATTTTTAATAATACGTATTATTTTGTCTCCAAAGAAATATTCTCCGCACCGCTACTGATTTAGAATATCCGCAGTGTAAATGAAAATAAAACAATTTAAAATACTGTGAAAGTGCATTTTTATTTCCTCTGTAAATAGAATTATAATTAATAATATCATAATATGAAATTTATACAGTTTACATCGCAGTCTCATATAAAGCAATTTATTATTTATTATCACCAATGTGCTATGTAACGTAGAAAAACAACTAATAAAGTAATTCCTGTGAAACAATCTTATCAATGTCATATGAACTAATTGTGTTTTTTTAATGACGTGTAATCAAAAGTAATTACTAATTTTCCGGTCTGTTTTAAATAGTCAATTTAAAAATATACTTAAAATTATTTTATTTCTTGCGTGTAGCTTATATTAATTTAATAAATTACTCTAATTATTCTTGGATAGATTTACCGTATAAATATAACACAAAAAAAAAACATATTCAATTAAATAAGGTCTCAAAAGATTTATTGTAATCATGAAATTTAATCGGAAATACTCGTTTTGAACGTCTCTGAATTTTCCAGATGACTGTGTGTGTTTGTGTCTGACAAAAACTATTGAAGATAAAATTATATAATTTTTAATTTAAATCTTCTATTTTAAACCATTCAATCATAAATACGGCACAAGTTAGAGAAAACAATCAATTGTGTTTTTTAAGCGATAATTTAAACATGTTGTTATTCAATTGTTTGGCGAGTATAAGACCATTCAAGATATCGTACAACAATTAGCGCTGCTATTATTCTGAATAATTTTAATTTCAAAATTATTATTTTTATATTTTAGTTTTTGTACATAAATAGTTTTTGTAAAGGTCTTATATAGAGGGGCTCTAGCCCTATAACTCCGGTCATATAAAAGCTAATGGGTTTTAAATGCGACAAGAATTTCTTGGCACATTTTACGTATTTGCTAAAATAAGTCCTCAAAAATTATTAACAATGATTCTTTGATTATACAAGTCCACTGTTGGGCACAGATTTTTATCATACAGTTACGATTATAGAGAACAAAGGAATGTTTATGGCAAAAAAGAAATAAAATGTAATCCTGAATTGTGATGATCTTTTACTGACATTTAATGCTTGTTGTATAGATAGATCTTTGTTCTCCACATATGTACGTACGTACAATGAGCTCGTCTCGCCACTTAATTTTATTTCAAAAAGTTGTAGTCCTTGCTATATATTTTTGTTTTTCTCGTCAACAATCAAATTGAAGGTCTCTCGATGCTATATCGTACTCCAGGTATATGCGTTACTTCTTGTTTGTGCAATCCTTTGTAGGTGTATTTGTGATACCAGTAGCGGCTCGTCGCTTGAAAAAAACTAAGTATGAATTTAATATAATTAATAAAACCAAGATTAGGTTCAGGCACCTACGCCTCCAGCTCGCCATATGGGAAATATATGCGATGCGAGCAGCAGACTCCATCCTCCCACTCGCGCATAAACATTTCAATTCAAAAATAATAGTTTTTAATTAATAGTTTTCAAAAAAGAAAACAAAATGTACATGTAAATTTTTTAATTTAACATTATTTGAGTAAATTGCGCCGTTTTTAAGATAGTAAGAAAGTAGCAGAAGTTAACTTTAATTACCGGTTCAAATTTATTTATAAAAATAGGTTTTCTGCAATATATACTCAAGGATGACCAACATCTGTAGTTTCGTTAAATCTTGAGGTAGAAAT
This sequence comes from Leistus spinibarbis, assembly GCA_933228885.1. NCBI lineage: Eukaryota > Metazoa > Arthropoda > Insecta > Coleoptera > Carabidae > Leistus > Leistus spinibarbis. The sequence continues at coordinate 4,413,180 of OW121805.1, forward strand.
TTTCGTGTTGACAGATTTTGATGACAAGATTTCGTCCAAAGATATATTAAATGCAAAAGTTTTCTCTTCGTCACTTTAGCTTGGAGTATTTATTCTACGTTCTAAAAACATTTGTGCCTCTTGAGATACATTTGAAATATCACATTAATTGTTTAGAACTAATAAACTTTAAACAGAATTTATAAAAAATAGTAATATTTATAATTGAAGCTTTCACTATTGAATCAGGTATGTTGGAAAGGTTAGTAATCTGATTGAAATTAATATAATCGATCTCATAATATATGCAATACTTTAACTGCTCCAGCCTTGACAAATCTCAGACGTATTATTTTTTAGCAATAATTCTGTTTACATAAAAGAAATTCACATTGACTTTTGTATATATAGATATTATAAATTTACATAGAAAGGAGAATAAAATATGAGAGAAAAAAATCAAAGAACTTTCAATAACAAATTCTAAGAAAGTTGAGTGTAAACCACTCCAGTTATTTTTAATGTAAATATTATGTTTTTATATATTGATTATAAGAAAGTAAGAATAGTTTGTTAGAAGCTGTGAAGTCTTTTTTAACGTTTATATTTGTTGTTGGTCCCAACTGACTAAAATCAAATGAAATGCTTTAATCATGGAGCATGCAGTAACACCACGCTTGATTTACTTTTCCGGAAAGTTGTAGAACGTGATTTAAAGTTAAAAATGAGTGTTCCGCAGTCATTATCATAATGCCAACTCAAGTTCAGTGAAAGTTTAATTCTCTAGTGCGTCCTTATCAATAAACTGTAACAATTATCTTGAAACGTGTTCGTGTATATTCGTACACTTTGGTTCTGTGCATTCTACCAGATATAATAAATGACTTTGGATTAAGGCTAAGACCAAAAGTTTCGCACCGTGACACAAACATGACGAAAGAACATTTTCATCTTTAATGTGATACCTAATGGCTCCTTGCCAGAAAAACACTGGTTATTATCTTATCTCATCAAGGTTACTGAAGTTCCTAAATTTGGTCCTAAGAGGATTCTATTTTTAAATTTGAAGTCAAATAAAATTTCGTTTCATGATACGGAACTGAAAGCATATAAAATATATCTATTTGGTCCGCTTGTTTTACTTTTTTTTTGTTCACTCGTCGTTCTGTCACTTACTGTGAGCGTGAAGCGTCAATATTTGACTCGTGTGAGGGCCTCAGCACTCTGCAACTGAATACATTGACGTTACTTTTCAACGCTCGCCTTTTACGTTTTGCCACTGGCATGAAGTGCTTGCTCTTCGATTCTTTAACTTTATAATATTTTTCAACCCTTTTAGATTTAATGGATTCTGCATAAAACCACTTCATTGTTCGAGTGGTCCAATTTTACTGAAATTTGGTATACATAAAATTTATATCCAATCGTCTGTACAGATCCAAAGAAATAGGGCTCCAAAATTTGGAGCCCACTTAATTACCACCTTTAGGATTTCTTTTAAACATAGAAATATTCCTTAAACAATTTTAAGATATTTTATACTTAGCAATTTTCTACAAATTGTGGGCCTGAAAGCAATAACTTATAAAAAATAATAATTTTGAAATTAAGAACATGATTTAAAAGAAAATTATATTCCTCAAACATGTATAAGATTTGTTGTACCTAAAGGCCAGAAAATAAAATGTTAATCATATTTATGAAATTTAAATCGTAGTGATCGCAATAATAGAATTGTTGCAATCATACAGTAACAAGTGTCATTATTCTCTTTTTAAACTGCATTTGCTATAAATAGATATTCTTCTTTAAAAACTTCACAGGCTAAATAACTATAATTAAAATATTCACTAAATAGATGAAACGGTGAGTTTAAGGTATAGGTGCTTGTTTTAATAAATATTAGTGAAACAGATATATTTCGTAAATAGCCCGAGAACAAATTAGCGACAAAAGTTTTGATTGAGCTTCCAGTTATAATGCTACTTTTTGTATCAACTTCATCACGAACCTAGAGATGAAATGCGCTCTATTTGCTGGTTCGGCAGTCAGTACGTATTTCACAAAAAAAAAAAAAGAGTCGCGATATATGCGATATATATTCCCAATGATTTTATTCTTTCTTTTTTCTGCTCGCTCTCTCTATCTCTCATTTTTGCTTTGTTTACTATAGTAGTATATTAATTGAAATGTCGATGTTGCTTATCTTGCCCGATACAGTTATTTCACGTCCTTTTGTCACTATTAATGGTTTTATTCGCTCAATTCCCTAAATACACATATACTGTGCGGTAATAGGTCAATGACCCACCAATTTGTTTGTTTGTCGAATAAAATGACTGATAATTGGCTTTCGTTTCATCATCTCCTCGATCGTAGACAACGTATTTATATTTTCTGCAAAATATCCTAATAAAGTGAAACATCCTTCACATTGAGTTCCAATTAAAACATTAATTTGTAGCTATAGTATGACTGTATCATAGCAAACACAAAATGCTTTATTCATCAGTGATGAGTGTCCGTTGCCTCTGATTGGATGTATCCCTATCGTATAATTAAACGAGTTCAATAGGAACACGTACATTTATATAAATGCAACGAGTTATCTGTCATGGTTTCATGCCATAGTTTACTATTACAGAAGCGTGTATCACGATGTTATGTTTAATCAACAATGAGGTGTATTAGATCTTAACTGCAACCAATTAACAGGCCATGTGGTTATCAACCATTGTTTAGTGGAATTGAAATGATAAGGTAACTGAACCTACTCCATTTGAATAGCGGGGCTGTAATTGATCACTAGATAACCATCTTGTTTTGAAGTTACAATTAATTCGCCCATATCATCAACCAAAGTAGATATATGAATCGTTAAATTAAAAAATGATGAACTTTATTCAATCTAAAACACACGATAATTCCACAAGCATGAAATTTGATAGAGGACACAATTGTTACATATTATCACAATGTACCGAGAACTAGGGACGACATATGTTAGTTATTGTTGTAACATGTAACAACTTGTACTTAGTTTAATGTGATTTGTCAGTGTACGCGTTGAATAGGTTTAAAGCGCAGACAATAAATATCTCGTATGAAACAAATTTTATCATAGTAATGTAGGGAGCAGTTCAAAATGTCATTATGACAATAAGTCAGACCCAAGCAGAGATAGGTATACTACAAGTCGTCTGCCGAGAATTACAGCACTGAGAACGATTACTTACAAAGCGTGTTAGAGCAAAGTTTGAGGAGACATTTGGTCTGACTGGTGTGCCGTCCCGTGCCGTGCCGTGCCGTGCCGTGCCTCCAGTGTCGCGAACTTGTGACCTCTTAATGTCTTCAGGTCGACTTGGCCGTAATAACTTGTTCTCCCGTGTCGTCACTGCTCTTCAATATTTAAAACTGTCATTCAGGACTGAAGTTGGCGACGGCTTACCAACACACAACGCCACTAACTTTAAAACATCCAGCAAAACTGTTTCTCACACTTTGACAGCTTTTTCAACAGGACATATACCTACTTCACCAGATACTTGTTAACTCCTTAGAGAGGATGATGGAAATAAAACAAGCAAGTCCATTCATTATGCTTATGATTTTGAAGAGTATACTACAAGTATCATATAAATCCAGAATTAGTTATAAGGATTCCTTAAAAATTGGTCAACTTTCACAAAGGAATTACAAAATATAACGCTACCAATTATTCAATTAGATGAATCGGTGACGAGTGAACTGTATTCTGTATAAGATATGGGCACATGGAGTAACCCTAGTATTTAAAAAAATATATATATTTAAGAAACATATTTATTCTTTAAATTGTGATTGAAGTGTTAATTACCGTAAATAATGAGTTGTATAGTTTAGAAACTGATGTGGAGAATTGCAAATAGTTTCACAAATAATTCGTCCGACTGCAAAAGTTGCTGTGCTTGTTAGCTAGCTCAGTAAGTTTTTGCAAATTAACTTAGTTATTTTTCAGCCGTAGTAAGGTATTTTGTCAAGAATTTCAACAGAAATGAACTTGCGGAAGTTATTGACTTTGTACTCAGATATAAACTTTCATTCCATCCACATCATCGCAGTTGGAAACTTTTCTCATTAGTTTAATAACATTCAAACTATTATCTACATTTTACTCCTTATTGTATGATGGTGAAATATTAATAATAATGTATTATATTCAATGAGATAATCATAATTAGATAATCCTTGAAATTGGTTCATGATTTATAGGAAAAGCGATTATTTATGTTATAAAAAAGTTGAATGAACGCCACTCCAGATTCTTTTCCCATATAATGGTACCACATAATGTATATTTATTATGCATATACATATTTTATAGGAGTATTCACATTGTAAAAAGAATAGGAAGCCTTTTTTTTGACAATATGATGTTAATATCCCCCTTAACGTAACAAATTGAATTTTCCGCAATGTGCTTATTATAGAGTTGACATGGAGTAAGAAAATTTGATCATGTAGAAAGATTTGATGAAATGTTGTGAAAGCGAAGTAAAGTTGTTGATATGTGAACGAGAAGAAGTGAATAAGATATTATAGCAAATGGAATGGTGATAAGCTTCGTGAGTTGAGTAGAAAATGACGACTCCAGAGTGGATCGTATAAGTTGGAAGACCACTGGTCTAAACTGAAGTCCTTCCTTGGCCGTCATGTTTCACCTTTGTCTGGCTGTAATCTGGTGTGATCAAAGGGGGCTACTCCTGGTAATGCTGTTTGGTTTCCACTCGGAGAACAGACGACTACATCGTGCATGTTGTTTCGAATCTCGAACGATACTCAAAGGCTTACCTCCTCCCAATTTATTGAACTTCTTGTTTTCAGCATCAGATATTATTAACTCGACGTACGAAGTACAGTAAAGCTAAAGTATTCGGATGTGTGTCTCGGCTCATCAATTACAAATATTGTATAATTCAAAGGAAATTGAAAACTCTGGTAAATCACCGATGCAATTCTTAAATTACCAATAAATATATTTTTCAAATATAGTATTAAATATTAGTATATGGTATTAAATGGCCTCCTTATTTGTTTATCAATTTCATGTAAAATAATTACCGCTATATGAGAAATAAATAATGAAGAAACGTATATAAATTAAAATTATCATAAAAATATCAGTAAATTTTTATATAACCTTGGATATTGCAACGTGAAATTTGATTATTTAAAATAATAATGTATGCGAACGATAACGTGTCAAACAGAGTTGTTACACATAATTCTTGTTAGTAAAATATAAGTCTAGGAAAGGTCAGTTGCACAAATTTATGTGCTAAGATGTGAGTCACGATACTTCCGTATAAACAAGAAAATATGATGGCATTTCAATAATATGCTCAATGAAAAACAACAAACCATTCGTGTTTATTCCATAATTATTCAACTTTATGGCAAGTGCTGATTGATTTACATACTTTAGCTGACATCTTAATAGTTTATAATACAATAAAACCTTTTTATTAAGCATGACAGATATTTATAACTTATTTCATGCTTAATTTATTTGTAGATACATTTATTTTCGTAAATTATGCTTTTCTTACACATTATGGAAGCATGCAAGCATAGGTGTAAGTACCAATGCTTTCAGCTCGCCATATACGCTATATATTTCTTTTATGAAGATAACATTTTTTAGCCATTTATGTAACTGATTTTCGAAGATATAAAATTATAAAAGAACAATAATGTGAGTATTATTATGAATTGATTTTAATCTTGGAATACAGAATTCATTGCCACAATATTATGTAATGGTCGTTTGCACCACTACAACTTAAAACCTTAAACTAAACTTTCCTATTAAATTCTTAAAAATAGCAATGCAAATTACCTACCATAAAATATATCATTTTTTGTTTTCTAAGGTGCCCTTCAATTTTTTCATGCATGCGTTCGCACTACAAAATCCTTTTTATATTTTAAATAAACCATTACATAACATACTTTTTTTCTAGGTATTGCGTTTACGATAATTCTTCAGTTATATAATCTGTTTACTGACATATATCAGCAAAATATTGTATGTTTTTAAATAACTGGGTGATTATCGAAAATTTAATACCTATTATAAAAATGATTTATTTTCCACTGTGATTGATTTTAAACATTACTGCTAGCGCATATAACTATAACCTTATATGAAACTAATAACGATAATGTTTTTTTTTTTTGATAAATGTACGATATAGCAATCATCAAAATATAAATTAATGAGTTTCACGATAGCTGTGTATCACAATTATGCCAATAATGGAAATTAATTGTTCCATTATCACAAATTCGAATATTCATTATCTGATTTATTTTGACATGTAACCAACCATATACCTTAATTTCTAACATATTAAGCTTTATAGAAATAATTTCGATAACATGCCGTTTAAAACCATTTTATTCCTACAAAATTGTATATTTTCTACAACTAAATATTATTATTGTAGCTGTAAAATGGTTTATTCCAAAACTAAAAATCTATTTACTATTTTACAGCTAGAATAATAAAATGTAGTTCTAAAGAAATATGATATATTGTATAGTCCTAGGCGGTACGTTTTATGATATTATCAATATAAAGCTTACTATTTAATGTTGCTAAACAGTGAACGAGATATAAACAGGGGTATCCTTTTAAGATCGTTTGATCTAATCTGTGTTAATAATATTACATTTCCATTTAATATCATTCAAAATGTATCTAATTCAACACAAGTAGTAACCTCAGTATACATAAGATAGTATCTCGAAAATGAAATCGACGTAGTTAGGGCATAGTATATGTATAAAACGGGTGCAACCGAAGCATTAGCGTCCGAGTTGGTATCTGCTAATGTTTGTTGTGAACGACTTTGGCCGACTGTTTATACAATGTTATTGTTATTTCGGAAACGGGTGGTTTGTGTAAGTGGAGCTAGAACTGACCACGTGCTGAACAGCCCGATATATAGTACTAACTAAAGTACATACAATGTGACGTCATACATTTAATGGGTCTTTAAAAGTGTCGTCAACGTTACTATCATTAAAATTTATTGTAACCATTTTCATATCTATTTTACTTCGCTTTTATGAACTACTGAAATGTTGGAAATAATTGTTTGCACAGTAATATTTTTATTTCACAATAGACATTTATTCTTTATCTATACAGTACAAATGCGCTATCATAATAACTTATGTCATAATATTTTTATATTAGCGGTAAACAATATAAAATTGTTTTATATTATCTTTTGAATATCTTATATGTTATATATAAACACAAGATTAGGTCACTACGCGCTTGCGCTATATATTTTAAATCTAATTATTATGGCTTTTAAAAAAATTGTTATTGACTATTAAGGGTTTACTTTTTTTTATGTATAAAAATAAATTAGTGCTTATTTTAAAATTCTAAATAATAATATTTAATAATTTATTATAGCCTTTATGTTAACAATATGAAGAAATCTTGTAGATATAAAATATCTTGGATTTTTTGTAAAATTTTCGGATATTTTAATTATTTTTCTAAGGGGGGTTATACATTTTGTGGCCCTATAACTTTGGAAGTATAAGGGCAATCGAATTTAAACTGTGAGCAAATTCAAACGGAATGCTAAGTAATATCTGTTGCAAATTGGTTCAAAACGCTCCAGTACCTTTAAAGGAGTAGAGGGCACAAATTTAGTCTTATTTTGGAAACCAATTTTCAAATGCAATTTTATAGTAAGCGGTACATTTTTCGAAAATATTTTATTTTCCAAAGATGTTGAAAATATTCATATCTTCAACTTTTATAGGAATATTTTTTTCTGTAACTCACCCCATTTCCGAGATATTAAAGAAGTAATAAAGTATTATTTTCAGTTAAGATTACTTTCGAGTTTAATGTTTCATAATTTTATCTTTAACAATTATGGTTTCAGAGCGTTCACACACACCTACACAGAAACACAAACATCATGTCATGATGAAAATAGTTAGATTAGATGCAGGGATAGTCAAAACGTGTATTTTTGTTAAAATATTGCGTTTAAATTTATTTATGACTACAATACTTCCTTATATATATTTGTATAAGAAAATAAAAATGAAAAATGGCGAAATAGTGTAACAGAACGCTTAATATCATATTATTAATACTCTTTCGCATATGATTTTGACGGGAACTATACATTTTCCGTTTCTAACAAAATTGAATTTTTTCCGGCTGTGTAGCCAGACAGAAAATATGAAATATGGCTGACATTGAACCTTCGACATCGAATAACGTATCATCATCCTCCGTTGCAGCCTGCGACGAACGCGCATCGTTCTACTTGTTACGCTACGGAGACATCGCTGTCAAGTGCAAATATTTGTTACATTCTAACTCGTTATTTCACTTGATACAAACATCCATGGACGAATTATATGTTCAATGCTAATATATACGTGGGCACATATGATCCCTGATACACTAATATTAATTAAGCTACATTATCATACTTTCAACTTAAGCTGCATTCACAGTGAGCCAATTATTAATTAAGTTTAGAAATTACAAATAATTATATAGTATTTTTTATAACAAACAATGCAAACTTTACGCATTAATTATAAATACACATAAATAATTATCTAAGCTGTATAAACAATGTTTAGTAAAATTACTGGGGATTTGTCTGAGACTTGTCTCTAGTATAATACAATTTCAAATCGATATAAATCACCACAAGAAATCCAATTCAGATTTAATATGTATTTCTGGGTTCACAATATTTTGTGATGCTTTTGATGTGAAATAGCAAGCAAAATAGAAGAAGATAAAAGAGGAATCGGGTGAAACGCGTCAGGCGTAAACAGAGATAGGATAAACCTCGTGCGTCGCGTCGCGTAGCGTCGGTCGGTCGTGCAGCCGGCAACAAGTGGCTGTTGTGTATCCCTAGTATGTACATATAACGATGTTGGATCGCATCTTTTCTGTTTACGTGAACAGCAATTTGCGGCCGGTTAAACATTCGACAGAAAATCGCCTCTCGAAGATGAATGTAACACTTTTTATGATTATAATAATAATATAATAATAACGATTTTTAATTATGTTTTAATGACCATTGGCAGTAAAAATATACTTTTGTACCTAGGGCCTTGCTTTAATTAGGTAATTACATTATCATAATTGGCTGATCGAAACTTCTATTCATGATTCATTCTCTTAGTAATAAATGAAACAAATTTTCATTTTGATATTAAATGAATGTTAACAACGAGAATAGGTACTTCAGCTCGCTGTATATAAAGTATATAGGATTAGCGCGTTGATGTATAAGTACCTATATAACTACGTATAATATATTTTATTTATAAATAATTATTTTTAATTATTATGGCCTTTGGGTTCACTATCTTAACAAATGTTATTGAAATGAATTATTCTATTAAATCAAAATATTCATAATATGTTTATGGCCTTGAAGTTTACAATATGATAATTTTATAGATATCTGTATTTATAATATTTTTTATTATTTCAGGTAAGTAGAGTGCCAATCTATTATTCTAATGACTAGAGTTACATTTTAAGGTAAAAGAAATTATATTTATAATATTTTGGGTGCACTTGCGCGAAGCCCACCTTATCCAACGATAGAAACAACGTTGTAGAAGTGAAATTATTGATAATTATATCGCAATCGGTACTTAACTACATAGTATAAGTAATTAGGCCTGTGTTTTGGTTCTGGTAATATTGCGTAAACCGTGGAACATAATAAGATATACGAGGATATGCATATTGCGTTTAATAACAACGCGAGTGCCACTCCGCGGCAGTTCTGCAAACTTCGGCGCGTCGACATCGTCTCATTACCTGCCCCTATTAAATAGCAATTAGCTGAAAATCTAATTTTGGGGTGCGTAAACTTAATCAACGCAAACTTGCGAATGATGTCCCAACTGCGTCGCTACCAACGCCATCCAAGAAGGTCATTTATTTATTGATTAATAACAACGATGATTATATTCGCTATTTTCTTCACCATTTTAGGGATTACACGCTTAATTATATTACAAGATTTATTTACATAAATTGCCTTAAACGAAATTAACTTTTCGATTTGTAGGTTACGACAAATTAATTATTTTACTATTGTAAATGCTTATCGATGGCTTATAGCACAAATTTGTAGTTTGGAATAGGATGGCTAAAGGTTGTAATTCCTTTTTAGGAGCAATCCTCAAAATCGACTGATTTTGTAAAATTTTGTATGTCTTCATTAAAAATGAAATGATTTTTATTTCATTCTAAAGATCTTTGAAAATATTACACCATTGATATAACATTTTATTTATTTATTAATAATTCAGCATCATTCATAATTTCATTGCCGCGTTTAGTAATAAGACATGTTATAAGTTTTATTAAACTGCCTTCTCTCTACAGTCTATAGGCAAGTTTTGATCCAACAAAACCTTGCTCAAAGTTTACCTTAATTTTAAATTATAATGTCTAAACATGATACAGACGAAATATATATTGTGATATTATTTACTTAAGAGTTATTATTTTTGTTGAACAAAACTTTCTTAATCCCCATTAACATAAGGAAGTATGCTCGAAGAGCAATATTAATATGTGATGACGTACATATATTCCAGGCAACCTCATAAAATCGATAAGTTTATTTACTGACTCATCACATTTCATTATTCTGCTCAATTTAAAGTCTCCTGGCGGAGACACCCATAATCTGAGATAATTAAAACCGCTTTTAAATTAAAATACATGGTTAGGAATCTGTGGCTATCAAATATTAAAAGTTGATTTAACATCAACATTTTCTGCTGTAGAGCAAGCACAGATAGACACACACAGAGACAAATATACATACATTATTTCGAAAATAGTGTGAAACGATTCAGTTTTGTGATCCAATTTTTTCATGAATACAATTATACTATAATGCAAGAAAAAATAATATTATATATTTATACTGTGAGTTGAAGGCTTTGGCGCCTGAACCTATGCTTGTTATTTTAAAGGAATTCTCAGTTATATGAATTCTATGAATTCCTTAAACTGCATTCACCAATTGCCAATTAGTAATTAAGTTTAGAAATTACAAATAATAAACCAGTTTATTTTATGTTAAACAATAGTAGCCCATTCACAGCATTTATTATAAAATTTGTTGCTGTATACACTGGCATTTGACATAATACAAACTGGTTTATTATTTGTAATTTCTAATCTTAATTACTAATTGGCTCACTGTAAATTTACCTTTAAGCTGTATTTGCAGCCGAAAATAAGATTGAAATTGCATATAATAATCCTGTTTGTCTTATGGCAAGCAATTCTAGCATTCATAGAATAATTTACGTATTATTTATAATTTTTGTTGCTGTGAACGGTAGCATAATTTTTCATAGAACAAACCGGATTATTAATTGTATTTTTAATCTTAATTTCAAATTAGCTGGCATTGAAATGACCTTCAAGATGTATTCACTGCGAACCAAATAATAATTAAGATTAGAGTATTGCAAATAATTGTCTAGTTTGTATTATCACTAGCAATACAACAAAATTAACTCAATTATTTATAAATATTGCTGCTGTGTACGTTAGCATTGTTTGTCATAAAACAAATAGGATTAAATTATTGTAAATTGTAAGCTTAATTACTAATTGTTTCGTTGGGAATACACTTTTAAGTCGTGTTCAGAGCAAACCAACTAGTAATTAAGATTAGGAAATTACAAATAATAATTTAATTTGTATTATGACAAGCAATGCACACATTCACAGCAACAAAATTAATACAATTGATTATAAATTTTGTTGCTGTGAACGTTCTTATCTCATACAACAAACTGGAATTATTACTTATAATTCCTAAGCTTAATTAGTGATTGTTTCGTTGTGAAAAATCCTTTAGACTTCCGAATTGAAAAATAATACAACGAAAGGTTTTTGCCTGGAAAATAAAGTTTACTATAAGTTGTAGCAAGAAACTTTTAAAATATTATAAATGCGGGAATAATATTGACAAGTTGTGTGTGTCTTGCGAGATAAACGTGAAACAGAATTTGAAATGGGGTCCTGCGCTGCTGTTGCTCCCTCGGTGCCTGTCTTTCAGGTGATGATGGAGCACCGCACGCATTCCTTCTCTTCCTAAAACACGTTTCGACTGGATGCCGGCACCTGCTGCCCCTATAGTCACCGTGGTGCGCCATGTGTGGCCCCGTTATTATCTGCCACGCGTAGACAATTTACAGAATGTGATACTTCTAACATGTATTTTCTCTACAGCCAGAATATGCTTATTCAAATTAATTTTACTTCGACAGACTTTATAAGTACGTACACAATCTTTGGTTCGACAAAATCGATTTTTTTTTTCATTTTTCGATAGTTTGAAGTGTGCAGATTATCCCTTTAAAGCGATTTTGTAATAATCCCCTGGGGTAGCTGAATAAATCTAAAATGAATAATATTAGAGCTATCCAGTTTATATATATATATATATATATATATATATATATATATATATATATATATATATATATATATATATATATATATATATATATATATATATATAAATATATCTATATATATATATATATATATATATATATATATATATATATATATATATATAAATGTTGTAAATCTTTACACCCGTTTTTCTCGAATCTATTTTTTTCAAACTTTGATCAAAATTAAAACATTACTTCGATATAATTTTCGGCATAGAAAATCGTTGTGTGTTTTAAAACAGTGGGTTTATCATGTTGCAGAACAGAATCAAAATTTCCCAAGTGTCTAGCTCAATTTTTAGTTGCTGTTCTAGGCCTCATGGGATAATCAGTTTCGCTAAAATTAATAACTTGACATGTTTGCGGTCTCTTGATGTAGTGCATGGCTTGCCGTTGTTAAATTATGTACAACACGCATTGTTAACTGACAATAACAACCAACAAACTTTGAACGAAGTAAACTAAGCTTTTAACTCGGTGTCTCCCATACACCCTCATATATTCTACTCAGAGTTCCTACTTGTTCTTCTTCTTCTTCTGGTTAATTTTTAGTTTAGTGCCACGGTGGTGGTGGTGGTGGTGGTGTGTAATTACTGGGCGGAACGTCTTTTCCTTCCGAATTAACAACATAATTGCTTGGTTTATTGTCTGACGGCCGGATGTTTTATGTTCGTTAAAGGGCATTTTGTTTTCTGAAAAGTTTCGCACTACTAAAGATATCCTGACTAATATAGTTAACTAGCTTACAAACATAAATTACCCAATTCATACTTTCGTATAATTTATGAATAAAAAGCAAAGTATTGGGATCAAAATATTTTTTTATTTAAAATGGAATTATCTGTTTTATTGATCTCTGAATACATTTTGACTGTTTTATTAATGACGTCTCTGTGTGTGTGTGTGTCTGTCTGTCTGTTCTACATATACATATGATGTTTTGTATTTAAGATTTGTATAACTCGGAATAGAAAACTTCCTATTTTTGAAAAAAATATTTCAACTTGATGTGATTGTTTTTTGCGCATCTCGAAATGAACACGAGTTAGAGAAATTGTGAATCTTATTAAAGTTAATGATATTAATATTATATAACATATTAGTTTGAAAAGTTTTATCGAAAAATGTACCATTTATTGAATTATCGATTTGTTTACTAACCAAGGAACTTAAAGATAAAATAGTTATTATTCAGTTAATGGCCATTTTTCTAGAATATATATCAAACAAAAGTATGCTATAAATGTCAATATTTGTCGATGACAAGACGAATTGGCACGCGATCAGATTGCAAGTCATGTGGCCATTAAATCACTCGATTATTTGGCGCAAAAATTTAAATAGATATACTTTATTTTAATAGACAGTTTCACAGTGAAAAGAAATATCAATAAGAAGTATATGAAAATATGTTTACGGAATTTCATAATTAGTTTCTAACATATAAACCGTGGCTTTAGGGATTATCAGGTCTTTCCTGCTAATCCGGGGCTTGTGCCAAAAGACAATAAAGGTTTGATTTTTAATATTCATATGTAAATGCCCCATTATATAATTAGAGCAACTACTTTGAACATCTGTGCTTGTGTGTGTGTGTGTGTGTGTGTGTAATCGGGGGCGAGTGTCAAGTCCTCCCAGGAGTCACACAAGGTGATACACATCAGAAAGACAGACGGTGGCCATATAACAGTGCCAATTTTCCCCGCCATTTCTCACGGCAAAGACTGCGTGTTGCGGATTTAGCAGTGGCAAAGTTCACAGCACACACACACACATACACACATCTTTGTATTATAGTGGGTGGCGTATATAAAGGAAATAGTTTTCCTTTTGAGCGAGTTTGCTGTGCTTTGCTGTGCTGTGCTGTGTTGTGCGGCGATCCAACACGACGCGAACGGAAGATTTTACTAAGCCTTTTATTTGGAGAGGAAATTGCCATCGCGGAACGAAAACGATAAGAATGCTATTTAGCGCTAGCTGGTGCGCGATCCTCCGTATGACATGCGAGCGAGCGAGCTCCTCTTTGCCTTTGTGTCACTCACTCACACACTCACTCACTCAAACTCCATGTGAAGTGCGAACAAAAATAAAAGGAATGTTCTATGACGATAAATTCGTAGAATACAACATTCGATTTCTGAATCCTATTTACTATTATGCTCTGCGCCCGCTCTATATCTTATAAGGAATTGCCTATGCATCAAATTATACATTATATGCAGTTGACGTGTACTTTAACGTCATAGTACAACGATAAACAAGTATTAAATTAAATTACCAATGCATCTAGCTCGAAGCTCATGATAGTTTATCTTCACGTGTTGGTACTTGTTATTGATAACAACTTTTATCATTTTATAATTTCATTTAGTATGTATGCAGGTAATTGTATAATCCATAATATTAATCATTTCGTATCTTAAAATATACAAACATAACCCAAAATATAACTGACATCCATCAAATCATCTAAAGAAGTTTCAACGTAAGATTTTTTATATCATCGTGTGATCTTTAATTAAATACTGGTATATTAATAATACTACATATTTATCTCTCTAACGGCATAGTTATCTCAGCTGACTGAAAAATACGCTATATATATTGAACACAAAGCTTCCAGACCCACATCTTCGCAATTTCGTTACAAATCTATTATTATTTTCGCGTCTGAACGGAACATAATATATATATTTACGGAAACAGGAATACATGAAACGAATATCATGATCGGACACTATAGTTAATATGTACACACAACGAGCTAAGTATAACATTAAACATTTGAAAACATTAATTTATTGGTAAATTTATTATATTTGATACAGTTTAACATAATATATATCTTTTTTCGTATTATGTTATGCATTAATAACATTCCTATCGCAATTCTGTGATATAAATTATAAATTGTGATTATATTGCAGTTTCAATCATCGTGGTTTAATCGCGATTTGGAATGGGAGCCTTTTCACTGTACAATAATTACTTTTCATTGCAATAATCGAAGTACCCATGATGATTCTGAAACCGCAAAAATATCACTGATTTTGTGGACTCAGTTGCAGAACATTGCAAATAGATTACGCAAGTAAAGAAACGAAGCAACCAATATTTCTTCAAGTTTATTTTTATGATGAGAAATAAATAATTTATCCCCTAATCCATTTGGCCAATTTTTCCTGTCAAATATATATATATATATATATATATATATATATATATATATATATATATATATATATATATATATATATATATTCTCTTCTTTCGCTATATATATATGGAGGATGTGGAAATGCTCTATCTCGCCGCAGGCCTCCCGCTTATGTTTGTTAAGGATACGACTAGGACTGGTTTAAATTTTACTTTATTTGATAAGTTAAATCCGTACCCGAGGCTGTTTGCGAGATAGCGTTCAGGCCACGAAGTGGCACTGCTAGATTATCCTAGTATATTCGGTAATGTTGTTACGCCGTAACTCCTTGGTCACCATACATACATACGATGCTTCTATCAAATTCATTTCACCCCACTTTAATGAAACATGCTGATATTAGTTTATATTTTATGGGCTTCAAATTATTAATCAACGCATACAGTTATGAAATTTACAGCAATTGTAATTAACATGCTCTACATCTATATATAGACCAAATTTATAAATAAAATGAATATTAATATTGCTAATAATAACAGTTGTAGTGATTGATGCACATATTATTATCTCTCAGCGCTCACACACAAACACACATACACATAGACGTCATTCTGAAATTATTCGATTCAAGGATGGTCAAAACGTGTATTTCCAAAATTTTGTCCAACACCAATTTTGAGGATATACCTTCTCTAAAGGTACCCGACCGATTTGAATGAAATTTGATATACATATAATTTTCATGTCCATGAAGATCCCGTCGCATTTTTAATCCAATCGTCTTTACAGATCCGGAGTTATAGAGACCCAAAATTTGAAACTATATTTAGTCAATTTTATAAGCTGTTATATATGTATATCCAGATATTATTAATCTGCAAAGTTTCTGCAAATTGTGAGCTCAGGGGCTATAAATTAATAATAATAAGAAAATTTGTCATATTTTTTTTAATTATATCAATAAATTATGACATTTTGCAGATTGTGAACACGAAGGCCACAAATAAAAATATTGTTGATATTTAAAATAATGTTGATTGATTGGTCGGATGATTGCAACAATATATGTTGAACTTAAACAATTGCTATCTTCTTTTTTTTTATTGGTTAAAGTTCAAAAATATGTAGTATAATTAGGTTTTTTTTTTCTTAAAAGCATCAGTGATTAAAAATGGTGTTCTACATAAATATACGGTGAGCAGAAGGCATTGTGGTGCCTGCACTTATGCTTGTATATATATTTTTTTGTGTTTCTAGATCGTAAAATTTATTTAGCATTTTAAATAAACAGACGGTTCTATAGATATTTATATTATAAAAAAATCCATAATTATAATAATATCGACTAGGATATGGGCACATGGTACCTACGGGTATCAGTAGCAGACTGGTAATTAAAATAGTTCAAGTGAAGTAAATTTGATGTCCGCGGGTGTAAGCATTATTTTGACCTGATTCGTTTGATATTCTGAATCAGTCTATAACTAAATAATACGGTATTTTGCTCGGTATAAACAGAATTTACGAGCGAAAATACATCAATATTTTCTGCAACAATCCGTTCGTTTTGAGTGTCAGTGGTGGCCTAACTGAACGCGTCCCCAAACACCGGCGAAGTAAATTCTAGGTCAATATGCCTGCGACTTCGTTTGCTCCTTATAGTACACAAACACACACTCCACCTTAAACTTATCTTCGTACTACACGCCTGCTCTTTTCAGCCGAATCCCCAAGCGTGTTTGTACATAAATTCGAATGCGTTTTTTTTTTCTGCCTTTTGCTACTCGACACAGTGCTACCAACATTACTATGTTGCCATGTTGCCAAATGTCCGTGCGCCCCATATTCTTCCGGTGTTTGTATGAGACGCGTTTGACATTTAAATGCCCGTTGATTTTTATTCGAATTCCTTCTCACTCTAATGTTTCGCTGAACCAGTAGTACTGTCTGTGAATATTCAGGCTTTTGAGTAATAAAGGGATTTTTGTTTTGTTCATGTCATTTCATTTCACTCTTTTATGAAATCGCTGGTCGTTCTGACGGCTCTAATGTATTGCTATGTTTTGATATTGGAGTTGTAACGAAATATATGCATGTACACTCGCCAGTGACGCACACACGATAGAACTCTAAATTTCAACGGAAATACACGTTTGTGTTTATTTATGTTTATTTTCGGAATGACGCCTGTGTGTCTTATTGTGCTTGTCTGTCTGTCTGTCTGTAAATGCTCTAGAGCCAAAACTGTCCAATATAAAATTGTCAAGATTTGTATATGGTCTAGGTGTGCTCTTCCTATTTTTGAAATAATATTTAAACTAGAAGTGCATGTTAACTCTATGCATTTTTGTCCATTCTCCAATATCACGAATACGGCTGCAATGTTACTCTAATTTTTATATATACGTCAAATGTATTTTTAGATTTAATTTCGGGAACATTGGAAGTTGACTATTGCTTTGTTCAGAATATTTCACATTTTATATAAATACTGCATTTATGTTGAATTCAATTGTCGTTAACAAATCCTTTGAGTGCTTTTGTAACAAATTGTGTTCTTTCAATTTCAATTTCAGATTTATACTAAAGTTATTGCAACAATTGTTAGAGTTTTAATAGAATAGTATTCTCTTGCAGAAGTACTTATATTGAATCGATCAAAACATAATGTGTAAGTACTCGCAAGTAGTATTATTAAAATGGTAAGGAAGCAATTGAATTCAAACAAATATGTATATATATATATATATATATATATATATATATATATATATATATATATATATATATATATATATATGCTAAAATTTAATTAGAGTATTTTTGGAAAATCTAATATATATATATATATATATATATTAGATTTTCCAAAAATACTCTAATTAAATTTTAGCATCGCACCTGTAAAATGAAAAGCACAGCAATATAGAATTGAAATCGAGAAAATATGTTTTCCGTGCCATAGTCCGTAGGTAATGAATTCTTTTGAGTACATTCGGTGTCACGTCATGTACAATTGTATTACACAATTTTTAATCATGTGCCATATTTCTCGTAATGCACGTTAATTTAGTTTTTTTCCTCGACGTTGCTGCAATTAAAAACTTAATCCGATTAACGGAACGACCAGCGAACCACGTGTGTGTGTGTGTTCCCTCGGGCACGTGTCAAAACCACGGGCACAGAGGCCAGCACTGTACGCCTCCATGACAAGGGTCCGTTGGGAGAAAACACATAAACACGGAGTCTGTATGTATGTGTCCGAGGTCAAAAAGGCCATGTGACCTTAATCATACTCACAAATTACATCTGTCAACTCTTGCTCGGCGTCGATTCGCTCGCTCCGCTCGGAAATGACTTCACAATAAATATTCAAAGTCCATTGTATTTGGAAATAGCCACGGCGATGCCGGAGAATTTCTCTCCTGTCACATATAATGGCCGCAAAAAATTTCTAATAAAAAGACACCGAAAAAATGAAACAATCTGCCTGGATTTTTCATCACGGAAAAAGGTTATCCGTATATACCTATTTGTATCTGCGGCGATCCGTATTACTCTACTTCTAAACCTTCTTGTTTCAACCTCTGCATTTTATATAATAAATTTTCCTTTCCTTTTCATTCATTACATTTTTTTTATATATCAGGAGAAAAAAAAATGTTTATTTCTATAACGTTTCTCCTAATGCCAGAAAAAAATCAGTTTGAAATTTTAAATATTTGCTATCGCATATTGTTGCAATCAATCAATAATAATTTCTTTATTGTCTTTTACACTGTATCTTCAACATTCAGAGGTTATATAAATTTATTAATACAATAGCTGCTTTGAAATTATTTTCCACATAAAAGAATCACTTAATAGATTCTACGGCTTTCAGATGAAAGCATTGGTGCCTGCACCTATACTTGTTCTTTTAACCCAAATAACGCCAGAACACTTTTTGGTAAAGAATACGTTTCATTTTTTAGTTAATATAATATATTCCTTCATATTTAATGTAAAAATAATAAAATATATTTTTTATTTCCAAAAAAAAGCCGTCTTTTTTAAAGGACATTGGCCACATATTTTCTCATTGTCAGGAAAATATGTACTGTTTTTTAAAAATTACAGTGGCATCATCTGAGTTAAATGTTTTTCATATAGATGGATTAATGTCTATACAAAATCACTTCAAAATGCAGAGGCTATAAATATAGGGTTTCTTTATTTAAACATTAGTGGTTAAGAAATTATATTCTATATAATAAAGAAATCCACTAAAAAGATTCTATGCGGAGCTGAAGGCATTAGTGCCTGTACCAATGCTTGTTTTGTTTAATTCTGTTTCAAATGTACATGGATTAATATCATCTTCCTTCATCAATGGTGTATATATCTATTTCATATTTTAGGGTTTGATTTATTCCCTGAACTAGTTAATTGGGAAAAGGTTTTATCATATTATTTTGAAATAATTCCATATTCCTAGTAAAAGTACTTTAAACTGATAATCATTGCAAGCTTCCCACGCAGACTGTACCCTATTGTAATATTGACAATGATTTTTTCGCTGGAAATGCTCGCTGAATACATACAGCAATCACCATCGCCTTCACTCGTAATGACTATCGTGCACTATGGAGAATGTTCTCATTGTGCACCAGCAACATATCGTACAAATGCTGGGGCACATCTTGCTCCTATGTGTCGTGTTACCAACGCGTATACAACTAGCAATTTCTGCATCTCTTGTTGCGACGAGAACGACATCAGTTGAGGCACCAGAACGAAATTTTGAACGCAGCTGATATTATTTAGAGATGTTTTGCTCGCCGAAGGGAATACGAAATTTCCTTCAGCATTTTTAACCTGATGACGTAAATTCACAAAGTGTCAAGTTGTTGCTCTGCGTCGTCAGGTTTTTTCTCTGGAACCGTCCTTGATTCCCAGCAGTCGTTGAATATGTAAATTTAAAATTTTTCTAAGCTTCCAGCTGTCAATATCTTATGTGTGAATTATGCATGGGTCTTATTTATTTATAGGTTGCCATTAAATATTAAAATTGTACGAATGTGGATAATAAATATAATATATGTATTTTCTATATCTCGACGATTTCTCAAATATAGGATATTGATTCTCTAACAACTATCCAATAGACGTTGTATTGAAATATATAATTAGGTGAATATTAAAGAAACAATCTATATTTTATATTGAAGAAACTTTAGATGCACCTATCTTGAATTTAGTTATGTGATTCAGATTAATGTCCAACATTAACATATTATTTGTTCGTACTTGTGTAAGAGATTGTACAGTGTATCGTCTCGTGTCAAAGTTCGCATACACTTTAGATCGTCGCGTCGCGAGGGTGTTTGCTCGTAAGAATCGAGAATTGCTTGTCTGGAGATTGCATTGTCTTGTCGGAATTCCCATACGCCCGCATATTGATTTCGTGTGGCGCCGCTGTACGACATTTCGAGTATAACCATGACTTTCAAGATGCAACAGCACACATAGTGTCACCCAAACAAAGTTCAAACCGAATTTTAGATTCAATCACCCAGGTCCCTATTGACCAATACGAATAAATAGTTTGTTTTTCCTATGTGGTTGGAAAATATATTGTTGGTTTCTATTATCAAGAAGAACTCTGCTTTGCAGGATTATGGAAGATACTATTAGACTGTCAATGCTTACATCTTTGTGATTTAATTTGGAACAAAATATCCTTCATCGGTCACCATTGATATTTACGTTTTCCTGACATATATATTAGATAGTTACGATGTCCTTATGTAAACGGGATATATAAATGCATAAACCATGTAAAAACCACATAGTATAAAGTTATAATAAGAATAAAACATTTGGTATAGTTTCAGAAAAGTTATTTCGCTCAGGCGTCATTTTAAAATTGTGTATCAAATTGCTACTACTATGTGGTTATTCCCTCAGCATTGTACGATGTGAAGATTCTATATAATTGAATTTTTAAATTGATTATTTGCCGTTGTTAGCTTTAGCGAACACTAGTCGTAGCGGCTCTGGATCTAATTTCGGTACAAAGGGATATATATATATATATATATATATATATATATATATATATAACTTTGGTAGTGCTTTGCCGAGTGACTTCTTTCCTCTCTTAAAAAAAAAAATAATTTAATAAAATATAGCATTGAATGAATAATAAACTTTTAAACTATTACTATTTGAGCTTTTTTTTTTAATGTATCATTTATTGTAAATTTGTTATGAATCTAATGATTTCTCATATATTTCCGCAGATACTATATATATACAGTCAATCTCACAAGGAGAATATTCGACAAAAGTTCAAAATGTGTAATTTTGACTGTATTTAATATTTTTTATTTCACGATCGTCACGGCATTAATTTACTAGATAAGTAATGAAATATTACTCGTATAAAATATATTAGTACGGGGCACTCCAAATATTTATGTTTTATAATTATTTTGGGGCATATTTGTCCCACGGGTAACTTGGCGAATGTAAATCATGCGGCCGCCAAATTAGTCGTTTATTTGGCACAAAAATTTGAATAGGTAAAATGCTACTCATCCCAATTTTAGGAGACAGTTTCACACTGAAATAAGATATCAATAAGAAAGTAATGTTGTTGATAACTAGTTGAGTTAATCGTTGTTGTTGATAACATAACTACACATAATATACTGGCAATGTTACATTTTTAAAAACAGTATACTTCGTTGTGGTGCAAGGTTTAAATTGGATTATGTCTGTTAGACGTTGATTCTTTCATCGACTGTACATGATATAAAAAAACACCTGCGAACGAAAAAAAAAAGAGGAAATAAAACGAAGGTGGATACCGTCGATTGACGAACGAGTCTGCTGAAACGAATTTCCTCGTGCGACTGCGGAATTGATTAAATTGACAGACGCGCGCGCTGCTGCTCCAATGGAAAACACTTTGGTTATTTTATGACCTTGGTTAATTGCTTTCTTCATACTATCCCGCGTATCACCTCACTAACCTGCTCGTTGTTTACTGTTTTACACCCTTTGGCAAGTAAACATGTAGTATATACCCAGTTCCGTTCTAGCAAGCGCTGATCCTTAGATATTTTACAGCTCCTATTTTACTCCAATACCAACGACATAGACTACCTGTCACTTTACTCAATTGCTTGCAAATTTTACTGTAAAAATTTATATACTATCGCTTGTTATATTGTTCTATTTACATATATTGTTTTCGAAGTACCAATTTAATTATTGTCATTGTTTTAAGTATCCCTTAATCGATTATTTTCGGAATGAAACCGAAAACTCTACCGTAAAACTATACTCGTATACCACAACAGATGTTTTCCAAATGTTCAGGACCTAAGTTAAATGCCTACGTGCCCAATGTTTATATGCTACCACAAAATACTTTTAAATGGGTCTGCTTTATGTGAAATAATTTCTTTTCATAAATCCAATATTACATTTTTTACGTGTTTTTCTGGTTCGAAAATAATCGTATAGCAATAACAGCTTCGGTGAAAATTCACAAGAATATTAACGCGAACGCAATAAAGTTTCTAAAGCTGTACGGCCCAAATACCAGCTAACAAAGAAAAAAAAACAACAAAATTTTACGGCAGAAGTTTCATTTCTTCACTTTCATTTCGAAGAGTATTAACCAGAAAAGAAGTAGAGATGAAACAAAGACGTATATAATTTCATGGCTTATAAACTGTAAACCAACTTCGCGCTTGTCCACAGAGGCCGTAAAATGCGAGTGAGTTAGACAGAGTCGAGAAAAAAAAAAAAAGAAGCATAACTTTGGAGCTTTTATTAAAGTATTCATTCCGAACGAAATCCATGGATTTATTATGGATCACCGTTATAAGGCAACACAGAGCAAAGACTTTTACAAACTGCCTGTAGGTTATATTGAACTAGAGGGCAAATATCGACGAATGGTTTGCAGGTAAAAAATAATAATATCTAGATTCCTTTTATCCTTCATTGATCTATAAGCTTTTTATATTTCAAAGTATACCAAAGTTCTAATATGATCGTAATTGAATATATATATATATATATATATATATATATATATATATATATATATATATATATATATATATATATGTATGTATGTATATAATTTGTATACAACGCAATAAAAACTGTAGTAAAGCTTCGTTAGGCACGCAATTGGTAAAGTTTGTGAACGACTGCACCTACCCTGATTACCAAGCACTACGTTACAACTGGACAGTTATAAACTTTGGCAAAACAGTGGTAGTAAAAATGTTTCGATTACAATTTATCACACAAAACAACTTCTGCAATGCATAGATTAAAAAATTTGATATTTAATAACAGACAACAATAAGCATTACTGGTAACACCAAATTATTTTATTTGTATACTAAATATGTTGAAAATCACTCCGGTACATTCAGAGAAAGATAGTAAAAATGTTATTAGATAGAGTTGTCTGCCACCCCAGTTATAGGAAGGGCGTTAAGACCATATTTGGATTTTTTATAGGGAAAAGTTAGTAAAAATAAAAACGTTAGTATATTTCGAACAATATATGGTCTTCTTCAGGGAGTTTGAGATAATTGGTGATTATGTAATGAATGTCTACATCATCACCAATCATCTCAAACTCTCTGAAGATGACCATATATTCTTTCAACTTTGCCTATATAAATTCCAATAATTTACTTCTTCGATCATAAATTCACAATAATTAACAAATTAACTGAACTCTGTATATGATATGGGCACATGGTACCGAAAGGTTAACCTAGTATTTTATAAATATTGTCATTACATAGTGGTTTCTTTGAATTTCATAATTCAATGGAATATACGAACACTGCGTAATTTCAGGAGCAAATGTAGCGAATAAAATTTTAAAAGTAAAATCCGTTCTATAAAGATTTAGAAGCACTGTTCGAACAAAGAGGTTGCTAGGAGACTTCCGGGGTGATAGTGTCAGCATTAGGGGGATTTCAGATTTATCCGCCTGGGAGAATCGCCAGTGGTAGCGTGACAGTCACTTGAGAGCAAAGTACATATTGCAAATCGATCAACCTTGCACATTCGTACACACACACACACACACACACATCAACACGCGTATGTCCATACACGCACAGTATATTGACGAGAACGATGCGACATTAGAAGCACTTCGACAATACCACAACATGTGCTTAAAGTGGTGATAGAATGCCGTTGGATAGGAATGATTTATATTGTACATATTGTAATTTGAAATCAAAATTGAAACAAGCATTGGTGCAGGCACCAATGACTTCAGCATAATATTCTATATTTGTACGATATAAAACAAGAACTTCCAACTCTCCGTTTCGGCGAGCCCAATCGCAGTAAATACAATACTAAAAGCGATAGCACCTCTTTATGGGAATATATATTTAACGAACATATCCAATTGCAAGTTTCTCTAATATTCAAATTATTGTCATACAATAATGTATTAATATTCGACGAATCTTTAAAATTTGGTTTATGTTGTCTTGAATGTTTTATGACATTTCTTCGGTGTTTAATATGAAATAAATAAATTTCTATGTTTACGTATATAATTCTAAATCATCGACATTATTCTCACAGAGCCGGCTGAACCAATCCAACAAATTATAATCCCAATATATTATTATTCCTATACCATAACAGTATTCATTTCCATATCCCTACATTTGAAAATGCACACATGGGTAACGTTAATATCGTTCGTTTCGTGATTAGCCAAGGATATTGAAAATTATTTGATGAACATTTCCTAATTTTATTAATTAAATCAAACAAGCAAATAGTTTATATATTGGAAAATATAACTAATCAATTTACTGTCATATGACTTCTTCATTTTATCTATAGATGGCGTTCAATGTGAGAGTTTGCAATGACTTCAAAATATGTTTTTATTATTTATTTTGTGTCTATGGGCTCACATTTTGAAAAAATTTTAATGACACAAATATCTTAGAAATATTAGTAGTAAATTCTACAAATTTTTAAAATTGACTAAAGGCAGTATTTAGGAGGGTTCCAAATTTTGGGGCTCTATAACTACGGACCTGTGCTGACGGTTGGATTTAAAATGCTTCGGGAACTTTACGGGCGTGAAAATAATTAATTACACAAATCATGTATTCTGTTCGATATATCTTCAGTGGCTTGCAATTTAATTAAAATATGTTTTACACTATTTTTATTATAGATGTATAAACTTGCCCAAAATTGCACCATTATCCTCTGAATAATACATGCTGGTTAGTTGTATATAAATCTATAGTAATTAAAGGCAAACAGTTCCTTCAAAAGTTGGTAGTATTTGGGTAGAATCAGTGGTAAATACTCCAGCGACCTAATGCGTCAAGTTGTTTGCAATGACTCTTAAGACACTCTTGAGGGAGTATCAAGTAACCGAAGGGATTTTAAGAGTCAGGCATTTAAAATGTGTGAGCGCTTGGAATGTTTACTGACTCACACTTCGCAGGCACACACACACACAAAGCTCGCTTTTACACTATAACACTTCACGCACGCAAGAAACACCCAACGCAAACCAATCAGAGACGCAGCAATAGAATGATGATGTTTGCACCCGGCCCGGTTAGTAGATATGATCGCGGAATTGCCGGCAGCCTAATGTGCGGACACTACAGAAAGGACAATGGCGTAGTTTTGGTTGAGTTCAATTATGCACAAACCACTTAGAAAATTTAGCACTTCACTAGCTTGGTTGTGTACCGGAAGCCACAGTGGGCGGATACATGTCAAGTGTCTCACTGCTCACATTTCGACTCAGGCCTGACTTAAAGTTTAACCGTTGCGTTGGTTTGATATTTGGATTACGTTCTACAACAATGTTTTAAGTATTTAAACACTGACGGAATTGTACTGTGTTATTTAATTTAACACATTCTGAAGATCAACTCCAACTGGTTCAACTGCAGTTTAAAATTCTCCAATTTTATGAAGTCAACTACGAAGCAGATATTCTACATTAAAATTGTATGTAGTGTTTAAACTGAAAAGTATTTCCATTCAAAATACTATTTTACTACTCTTTGTATTTATTTGATGAAAAAACCCTGAAGATAACTGCGAGCGAAGATCGCTAAATATTTAATATTATTGCATTTTTAGACAACTATAAATATTATCAGAACAAACGAGTTAAATTTCAAATGATGGATTGTACGTTTAAGAATAAATTTTCTCTAGAACCCGATAGTTGTTCTTTCATTGCTCGTTGTTATGAATAATTACAAAAGTTGATAATGGGAATCTATCCGTTGTAAACTTTTTAACTTTTGCGACTTCTTTTAATCATAAACAAATTTTCTCGCTGAACTCACATAATAGGTGTCTGAATTTTAGATGTTTACATATGACTTAACAGCGACCAACTTGTTTGGGAGTTTAAATCAGAACGTTGTTCGGTAATTTTAGAACTGTCTGTATGTTAAACTGTGCTTGTGGCGTTAGTTGCTATACAAAGATAATACACAACATGAATACCAATACTGACTACGGCCATATTGATCTTCCTCTCGCATATTCTAAGCAACTACTATTTACATTGGCGTTCATAAAATATTTGCAAATTTTTATATTTATATTATACACGTATGTAAATAACGCAGAGTGCACTCAGGTTTTTATATACCCCTAATGAAGAATGAAGTTACCGGTGAATCATATCATATACACAGCTGCAGTGAGTAGTAGAATTTTAAGTTTGCCAACTCTTTTGAACTCGGCTCGAACTTTTTGTTGGGGGTCAAACAGTTTCGCAGCACGGTGTCCAGGCAAAAGGAACACAGGAGCGCCATACATTTTTTAGTCGCTTTGCCGACAAGTTTGTAATATGCAAGTGCAGTTTCTACCGGCAGCAGCATAAAAATAAAATGTGCGAGATAAAAAACTCAACGCGAACGTTCTAGTGTGCTATGTCGAATTAGTTTCACTAAGGTAACGAATAACGAATGTAATTAAGTAGTATGTGTCTCGCTAATTAGGTCTTTGCCGAGGAACAACGCAGTAGTGTTATACGCACATATTTAATAAATAATATAGGAAAATTATATCAATTCACTATTGTTAAAGTGTTGATCCTGGATATTTCTATTCGTACAATCAAGGACTTTTGATAATTGTTGGTATATTTATTGCGTATTATTACAAAAGGGAAGTTTACATATTTTAATATAACTCTCATAATATGGGTTTTAGTTTGTAATAATTTTGACTGCAGTTGCAAAGCGAGTTACTTCGTATCTAGTTAGGAAGTGAAACACTTTTCGCAATTGCTGATGAGAGGTTCTATTTACCACTATGGTTGGTTTCAGGGTGACGAGATAAGAACTTGTAATTAAGGAAATTTTATGATCCGAGAATGTTTCAAACACACAACCGAATGCTTTAGCACTTCTGTACTTTGTACGGCCAGCTAAAAATACAACATTCAGATAATGATGGCTCATGAGTTATTAGTAAATGAATTGGTTGTTGGTGGAGAAAAGGAAAAGAAATAGTTAAAATAAAGTCATAATTCTGGAATCAATATAATTTTAATGAACAACTTTATATAATTTAGATACAATTAGAAATGCATGCTGTATCCATGTGCAATGTCCAATATATATTTATGTTTACATATTATTTCAGTATGTAATTATTTAGCGAACACGAATGAAGTGGGCTTCTACGATGAGTCCTAGTGTTAATACATCTCCTTCGTACAATTTGTATGCTATTTTGAAGTAGAACGTATCTAACGGGAAAATACTCCACTTATTTGCATCAAATGTAATATTATTTGCTACATATTTACCCTAAAACATGAAATCGATTAATTATTATTTATTAACTGGAAGTAACTCTGGTAATTTTTTAAAATATCTCGTATATAAATGTTAAATATATTGAAATTTCTAGCAACTATTG
Source organism: Leistus spinibarbis (assembly GCA_933228885.1). Lineage (NCBI taxonomy): Eukaryota > Metazoa > Arthropoda > Insecta > Coleoptera > Carabidae > Leistus > Leistus spinibarbis. The sequence goes on from OW121805.1 coordinate 4,441,849, forward strand.
TTAACAATGGGTCCCTATTATAATACAAAATTTCGTTACGCTATCAAAAGTGTAATGACAATTCCATGCCTAGCCATCTATCGGAATTTTAAGAAAGTTGCAAATAATTGCGTAAATCGAAATGATTATCGGAAGCAACATTGGTCTCAAAACTATCATTTCGAAACGATACTTATTGTTTATTTTCAAAAAAAAATATCTTTGTGTACTGTATGAGTTGAGAATAATGTATATTGAAATATGCTTACTTAATACCAACAGTAACTAAATGCCCTTGTGCTATTGCGAACTTACTCAAGCAGAAATCAATTGTGATATAATTTTATAGCAAAAGTTCGATTCTTATAGGATAATTATAGTTACCTTTTTAAATGGGCATCTTAATTTCGGGGTAAATGCATCTGTAATAGTATTCCATGCCATTTTCTCAGCATTGAGCGTCTTACAAGCATTCGGTGGCTTAAGATTTATGAGATATTCACATGTGTCTGGTGCTTCTCTAACCAAACATCTAATTACTACGATAGATATCTAAAATATATAAAATGAAATTTGTTTGATTCGGTTTGCAACTTAATGCCAATCCATCTGCGCTTTAGACTCTTTGGATATCTCCATACTGTCCACTCTATCGAATATCATCCTCAGCTTCTACAGTAACAAAGTTATAATAATTCAAGCGTTGTTCGTAATATTTCTTATTAATATTACACATAAAAATAATATATAATTTTATTGGTTAAAAATATTTTATTTATACAAAATTAGAATAAAACTTGTATGATTCACGTTAGCAAATGCGGTTTTGTGTAACTTGCACGATTTTGCAGGATACATATAATAAAATATTCTCGGATGGGATTCTATAATTCTAGAACACTAAACCACAGCGATTAATGAATTTCTATATTTAATCAAGAAAACTGTCATACTGTAAAATAAAAGAGCTAGGTCCTTAAACGCAGAGTAATTATTAAATGCCAAAAAGAATTTATGTGAATATAAAAATGCTTATGTAATAAAGTTAATTTAAAATATAGATTGAATGGTGCCTTTTTATAGACTTAAATGGGTTTCATAATGCTATTGTGTCAAATAGGCCATTTTAAATTTGACATATTAAATATACGTAATATCCCGGTAAATAATAGAGTACTTTGTATCGATAATTATTTAATTTAATAATAGTGATTCCTTTTTAAGAATTTGTGTTAAAATGATCGATCAAAATACCAATATATACATATTTTGTATTGTAAAATTACAGATTCTATAAGCGTTTATAAATAGTAGTTTTGACCTCTCGGATCGATCTATAGGCATTCGTAAATGCAGTCAGATGGTCAAAAAAATTAATCTGATCCGTTGGGCCGAGGAATCTGAGCAGTTTTTTTGAATGTCCGACGAATAGGGTAGATTGTAACAATATAGTTTATGGAATCTGAATTAATGAACGCGTACAAAATATTTTTAATATTGTTAGTTATATTTAATATTATAAAAATGTAATTTATTATTATTATATCGATGAAGAATGAATAATACATGATGATATGGACACATTGTGCCCATGGGTTACACTGGTTTCTTAATAATTATCTCTGTCATCGAATGTCAGAATTTATTTTATTATATCAATAAAGAGTTGACTGTATATGATATGGGCACATGTTGCCCACGGGTTAACCTATTTGTTATTAATAATTGGTTTCCGCTAGTATAGTAGTAATCTTACACATAAGAATCAAACGAACATTGTGTTGGTTAGGTTATATTATAAATTAGAACTTACAGCTATTGCTTGATCCTGGTGTAATAATAAGTGAAGCACAATAACCAATGTAATCTTGCTGTTCATCGTAGAATATGCAAAACACTAAGATATATGGAAAGAATACAAAGAATTGGTTTTATAATGATAATTTACACGATTTTATGCGTTCAACTAATATTTATTTACACCGTAGTAAACACAGTAATACCAACCGATATCTAATTGTAATACACACATTAATATGGTTATATATAATAAGCAGTAGTCATTATTATATCATTAGCATTGTAATCTGTTTATATATTGTTGCTAAATATCGTTTACATCTATTATGGTCCACTTTGAAAATTGCTGCCAAACAAATACTAATCTAATAAATGTTCAAAAATATCATTGATGAATACACCATGGACAGATGGCAAACTCAGACAACATTCATGGGGTTATGAGAATAATAAATATACATACAAAAATATTACCGACAATACCTCATTATATATATGGTAATTTATGACGATTTTCCTGCAAGTAAGAAGATGATCACAACTATTTTGCGAATTTTTGAAATATAGGATCATATTCTGCTTTTGATTATTTTGGAATCACGGATAATAGTGCATTTAATGCGGCCGTTTTGTTTTCAATTGGTATATCTGTACTTGAATTAAATGTTTTTCGTCTTAATTCACTCATATATCAAACTTGGCCCATTTCTGTAAATAGATATTATGATACAATTTAACATTGTATCCATGGAAGGAAATATAAAATCTCATTCGTAGTTCATATCTGATATGAACTTATTGCCTTTGGGCTAAATAATCCACTTATAACGAAATATTTGATGAAGTAAATGTATTTTAATTTAACATAAACAATCAGAATCTAAGTTAATTATTTGGGAAATAAATGTGTATTTTCGAACCCTAAATCAATGTTTTCGGTAAACAATAATGGGTTAAGTTTTCCGGTAAAACAACGACTGAAGTATATAAATAAGCGTGTGGAACTAGTTTCGACAGGAACAGATTAAACAGCAAGGGCAATTGTAACACGCACGTCATCATGATCTATGTTAATTCCGAATAGACGTTCCAACGGCACACACCGAACTAGGTTTGTGTATTTTAATTACTCGCCGACTATCAACTTTACACGATCCAATCGTCCCAAATAATTCATGAACACGTTCCATTGGATTGAGAATGCACAGATGACTGTATTTGTGTAAATGCTTTATTTCCAACACCGAATTCATGTAACACATCGAATACGATCCACGCTTTCTAATCTAGGAATACTACACATAATATTTAATTTTGGTTTTATGAGTAGTGTATTGGCGCAATTTATTCAATGAGTGATTTCGATTCTGTGGGATACTTTCGAATGAAATACGATATACGCCAACGCTTGTATCTTGAAATAACTAATATTTCTGACTTTTGGTGAAGGCCGCCAGAATATCCATCATGGCCGTATAAATTAATCCCCCTCATGACAAAAATCATAGCACGAACATTCTCAGATGATGGATTGTTCTCTCCGGCGAATTATTCGCAACACACTAGAATTATTCTCTTGGTAAACCCGGCCTGGGGCCAGTATTATTGACAAATGTAGTATATAACTGGAAAATACCAAAAACGAACAACAACTCTATTTGAAATTAAAGTTATACACTATGCTAATTTATCCATTAGTAATCTGTATTCAAATGACGGAAATAGATACAAAATGTCTATGATTTGAATTACGTGTGACAGCGGCGCATATTTTACAAAAACCCTTTTGTTCGGAACCAATGTAGTGGTGATTGACTATGAATATCAACAATATAAATCTCACTGAATAAATATGACATATCCAATAGCTATTAAACAGAATACATTATAATTTATAAATGTTATTATTATTTCGACAGACAAATACCGCATTTAATCATTTGCTTTAAAATTACTAAAACAAACATTTCCATAATTAATTTGTATTTTCGACTCGCTATATATACAATGAACTGATTTTAAAATTTGTCACAGTACATGCATGCATTGCATTTAAATTAAGTCATATCTACATAACTGTATAAAGTTTAACTATGTCGCATTCTGTTATCTAGAGCAAATTTTGCCTGGAAATCATTTGTTTATAATTATTGTAAAATAGAAATTATATTTTAGTACAAAAAAAAAAAACACAACAATATATTGTGGAAATTATACTATTTCCGTCAAATCAATCGTAATGTATTTTTCATGTATTAAATCTAGCATGATCAAGTATCATATGCGAAATATCAACATGAAATACACTAAAAAGTTTAATAGAACAGAGTGTTTCTTTGTGTTATTTCAAATCTATATAAAACAATCAGTAGTACACAACTTATCCATTGAAACATTGATTACGATAAATATATCAGGCCATCTAATTCGAAGATATTTTGTTATTTATGTAGATGGCTCCAACATTCGATTTGGTCATTATAAATATGCTATTTTTACGCTACATTTATATTTCGTTAGAATGATTGTCTAATTAGCTAGTGTATGCACCAATGCTTTCAGTTTGTCGTATTTACTATTTGGTGACTTTTATTTATTTATGTAGAAAACATTTTTTTACCACTGATGCTTTTAAGAAATAAAATTTAATTATTATCTCTTACATAATAAAAAGATAATTAAATATAATACAATTTTTTTTTGCTGGAGCATCGGAACAATCACCATATTCATTCAACAAAATATTTATCTAATTATTAGCTCTTCGTACTGAATATAAGATTCACCACTGTCAATGCTACTAATATTGTAATAGTATTAATTTGTATGATGCAATTATTTATAAATTAATTATGTCTCGTAAAAATTATATTTGAAAATTAATGATCGCTTCATAAAATAATGGCAAATGAAAGCACTTGGCGCTTTTCATTTCAGTTAATTAAACGCAAAATGGGAAATGAAGCATTAAGGCGCAATAATTTATAAATATCTGATAGAACTACCGGCAAATATTCTTCGTTCAAGACAACGATCATATTTTACTGTGAAAACAAATTACATTCCAAATAAATGGAATTTCCCTCACTATTAAATAAAAAATTAATTATTTTCGATATTATCTATGACACGCAAACTACAAACACAGTAGTCTTCAAACTTCCCTTTTCTTAGACGAAATCTAAAAAAATAGTATTGTTATCATTAATAAAAGGGAGTGTATTTAACGAACTTGATCAATTAGATTTTTCCTATTCGTTGCAGTTATGTGTAAGTAATATAGTACGTGTATGTTTAATCGGTGTTCTAGATAAAGTCGAAAGAAAAATGAGTTGAAATATTTAATTCAAATTCTCATTCGTCGTTGTTCATGTTGGGAAATGCTACGGACTGCACGCAATACCTAAACGTTCTAAATATCAATCACATTTGATTTAACGATACGTGCGCAGTGACAGAACTCTTGCATTGTTAAATTATAATTAAAAGTTGTTTGATTCGCCAGATGCGTCATTAATGAAGCATAGCATATCGAAGATTTATATCACGTTTTTATATTTTTTCTAGTGTTCGTTTAATAATGTTTGTTTAAGAAAATATGTTCGTGCAAACATAATATGTTCTTGTATATGATGCGGTGTCAAAATCAGTCGGTTATTTGGCACAAACATTTTAATTGGTAAAATGCAACTTAATCCGATTTTAGAAGACAGTTTCACGGTGAAAAAGAAATTATTATTCTAAGTAAACCAGCTACAGTCTCCAAATTAATTTGTTATTACCTAGATTTTAATATAGTATATACTAGAATATCGAACGCAAAGCTAGAATCATATAAACTATTGTTTTCTTTCGGTGTGTAAAATAAAAATAAACTATAATATAATTGATTAACAAGTTTATACGCTATTCCAATAACCATTTGACCTTGAATGGACAGCTTGTAATTCTCGAGCTATTGATCCTCTAATTTTGCAGTAGTACATATCAAAACTCTATACCGCAATTCGTCCTGTGGTGAAACCCACACGACTAGTGTACATTAGTGTAATTACAACACCCTCGAAGCAATAGCGAAACATAGTGCTAATAGCAGTGTTTCCCAATCTTTTTGACATCGTACTCGATGGGAACTAAATTTTACATAACAAATAGGGTATTATACGACATATTACACTGAAAATCAAGTATCTTAATTTTGATTCAGTAAATGCAACTACTAATGTGTATAAATATAGCACTCACGAACCCCTTTGACATGTGGAGAAACACTGTTCTAATATAATTATAGGAATATATTCGGTGACGTTCCACCAACAAAGCCTGGACACCGGCAGCAGCTAAGATAATGCTACTTTGTGCACTTTGTCTCAACTGAATAAACCAACAGAACTTTGTGTCTGCCAGTTTGTATATTAGGTGCAAGCTGGAGGTAATTCTGTTCCATTATAAATGAAGATTAATGTTTTTTGTGGACTTTAGACAAATGCGCTTTATGTATATTTACGAGATGTATGAAAACTATAGATTTTCTCGTAATACTTGTCATTATCTTTGCTACGTTGTTGTTCATATTATTAAAGAGAATATTAAGGTTTGAAATCTGAGTAATGTTATCTTATGTATTTCAGCGCAACTAGAGTAAAAATAGCAAAACTGTAGAAATTTCTCTGACTGTCAATATTTCATTTTATAAAATATATGAAAAGAAAATAAAAACATGGTGTTAACTAAATTGTTAGCTACGATTATAGATCCAATTTGGCCAAATTCTATTTGCCCGCATGGTCGAATACTTGCAGAGAGATAATTTGCACGAGATCACGGATCACGAGATTCAAGCGTTACTTCTCCGTGCTCTATTTACCGTAATCCTTCGCGTTGCTTTACTTCAAGTTAATATAAACCTAACTTGGCATGATTGTCTTCGATAACGACATTTTTCTTTCATTTCTCACAAATGTCCAGCATACTTCAAATTGTCGCTAGCGAAATTAGTTCCATTCGCCCCTGCATGGATGATAACATAAAATGACACATGTACTGAATTATACATATAGGTTAAATTTTTCTCGATATAGTCATTACTCCCTAGACACGTCTAAAGATTTTCTGGAGATATTACAGAATATATGTTTCTTGTAGATTATATTGCAACCTTACTAGAATAAGTAATAAGATGACATATATAGTGTATGATGTTTGGAATATTACAGTAGATTTTATTGCTAATTTAGCGATTTTACTCTCTTATACGTTATGTATAAAAGACAGTATTTGAATTGTATTTAAAATGCAATAAAGCTATATTACATATAGCTAAAGATTTTGTATAAGTCGAGTGAAAGGCACTCTATTTTTTTATTTTTTTTGTTCTTTGTTACAGGATGTCCAAATCTTAAAAGCTCTAGTACTTGGTGAAGAAGAACGAGGCCAAAGTCAATATCAAGTCATGTGTTTCGTTTGTCATTTCTTAAAAGGAGAATTTATTTCTTCGGATGCCATGGCCAAACTACGACAGAAAAATCCAGGTCAGTAACTACAATTAATTGTACATGCAGTACATGTATAAACACTATATATATATATATATATATATATATATATATATATATATATATATATATATATATATATATTTATATATATATATATATTTATATATATATATATATATATATATATATATATATATATATATTTATATATATATATATATATATATATATATATATTTATATATATATATATATATATATATATATATATATATATATATATATATATTTATATATATATATATTTATATATATATATATATATATATATATATATATATATATATATATATTTATATATATATATATATATATATATTTATATATATATATATATATATAGTTTATTATATATTATATTATTATTTAATTTTAGTGATATTAAAACGTATTTAAATTTATAGAATAAATTGTTTTGATCTTAGTATTTATACTATAATGGCATTAGAATCAGTTAATTTCGTCAGATTAATTTCCCTTTGAAAGAAAATGGGTCCTAAAGATAAAATGAATTATCAAAAGCTTCAAACCAGATATTTCAAATATTCTCTTGTTTTCCTGAAATTGCTGTAATTTACATTACTTTTACTGTAAAATTGTACAATAATTGGGTATAATGTAATTTTTTCGAAATAATTTCAATTTTAATGAAATTTCACTATAGTTTTGTGATTTCACATTAGAAATTTAATAATTTTACATGTATTTTTAACAATGTATCAACCCAGGAGACATTTTGGTTGAATAGTGGTACAAATGTCTTTCTGAAAGACGTTTAAACAATGTTTTTAAACAAAATCGTTTTACGGATGGACATTAGATCCATTTTTCAATTTTAAACATCATATTGTTAAGAGTAAATGACTAACAGCTGTGGGTTGGTGACTAAGCTATGGAATCATTTCCATGGTAATAATTTTGATTATAATTGTGAATGATTAACGGTAGAATATTTGGTTCGTTACTTAACGAACAATTTTGTTAAATTTCATGGCAGGTACGGTGAGAACCCCAGAAGAAGACAGAGGCCACGATAACTACACGATGGACTACTTCGTGGATTTGGCACGGTCAACGGTCATCTCTAAGCACGTTGCAGGCATGTGCTCCGAGGCAGCAGATGCAACGTACACGAGACACGCTGATATCCTTCTCTGGGCGACTTTACCAGGTCAGTAGCCAATTTCCATTTATCATATTCTAATCCCCGAATTATTATTACAAATATATTTGTCACCGCTAAATCCATATTAATCTTCCATCGTACTTAGTTACTAAGTTTCTACGATAATCAATTTGTTTTGGTACATAAGTTCGAGTCTTGATTAATTTTGGATTTCCTAAATATCGCTTTGACTTGTAATTATTTATAGATATACTTATTTCTTTCAATATATTTTTAATGTGAAAGTTTTCTCCCTGTTTTATTACTGTTATCAAACAAAGTACAATATTATTTTGTAATTACATTTTGATTGCTTTGAACATACGTTTAGTTCACATATATGAACTGAATACTTTTTTTCTGTTTATGAATTATTTACAAATTACAGTCAAAACGTAGCGTTTAAATTGAATGTATCCACTCTTTTTTATTAAAGGATATTGACTAGTTATCAATAATATATTTATTCATAAACGTAATGGCAATCCATCATATAACAGTTATTAGCGATTGCATGATAATCGCTGTCAAAAATAATAAATAATTTTCACAATGGCATTAATGTATAAACACTAGTGCCTCCAGTTCTCCGTATATATTTCGCTTTAATTGGCTATCTCTGTAGGAAATATACCTTTATAAATATTTATGAATTTTACGAAATTCAATATTTAATTTTTGTAATAATAAATACATTTCACAATTATAAACAATTCCAAATGTACAATGTATACTCGAATTAGTTTTAAACAAACACTGTAAGAAGAATTTAAAACCCGTAGTCATACAATTTGCAAATTCCTTATAAATTTATTTTTCCCAAATCGTTTTGTTATTTTATAGTAATAGTATAGCGATCGGTGTTGTTTTTGTAATAGAATTGAAATTATTTGATAGAAATTCGTATCACAACTCACTAATTACGAAAATGTATACAATTTATATACTTGTTCCGATTTACATGATGAGTTTTCAATTGAATTAATTCAAATTATTTAACATGATTATTGGTGTACCAATTAAATTATTATTTCGGTATTTATATTGTGGTATAATTTGATTATTAATATTTTTGCAAACGAATACTGAATTTGTAGCTTATCTAATAAAATAATTTTTATTTCGCTGCAAGTATGAATTAACATCAAAATCTAGAATTTTTAAAATGTTCGTTATATATTCGTATATGAAAGTAATAACAAGCAAATATTGTAGAAAGGTTATGTATATTACCAGCTTTGCTCCCGAGATAGCGCAGATGTTAACTGGATATTTTGTATTTCTTTTTTAAATTTTATACTTATACCCGTATATCATAACCTGGAATAAATTCACTTGAAAACTTGTGTGAATCGGTTTCAACTTGTGCTGCGCTGCGTCTTCTCCTGAATCTGACTTTTGACAGAATTAATAATAAACTACTCATGAAATAATGACAGCAATGAATAGCTGTTTTAAATTAACAATAACCCAATTATATATCGTAATTACTTTACTGTAAAACTGTAAAATGTTTTTAACTAAATTAAAAACTTCGCTATTGGGGCTTTAATTAACAAAATTCATATGGGTCTTAAAATACAAGAATATTGAAAATGTACACCATTTTTATCATTTCGATCAGTTAAGATGGAATGGTTTCTAGGCGCTTTTGTTTTTTAGAAAAACCATTCGTTTAGATACGTTTGCTACGGAGTAGAAATCTTTAGATATTGATAATACACTAATATAACTATATATAATTTGTAAATGTATATGTCATTTGTTCGAAATATCGTCCAATCTGCACAATTTAGTGGTGCAAAGCTTTTTCAGGTTTGTGTACACACATATGCATGTGTCCGTCGCATGTTCCGGTAATTTGTATATCGGACTGACACATGCAGAAGCGAACGGGTTGAGTGATTGATGTATATGTGTGACGTCACACGCCATGTAGCCACTATATTTCCAGCGAGCCGTACCCCGTGACGTTTCCCTAGCTAGCCTAAACTGATGTCCATTTGCTTTCGCATATACACGCTACCGTTTTAATTTGTTACCGGCGAATTAACGCCCCTATGCATATGACGCGGAAATTAATATTAAACTGAACTATGCATGTTCTGCTGCAGTGATACTCCCTAAAGAAATCAGTCTTTTTTAACTGATTCCACTGTTGTTGTGGACGTATCGCCCGCCTCCTTGTGATTTAGTGTTTTTAAACTGGTTTCAATGCTAGATCTCTATCTTTAAACCGGTTTCTGCGCGATATTTTATCGGCACTGCGTTGCAGCGATATTTTAATAAACGTGATGCCAAAATAGCAAATATGGTTCTAAAAAATAACGAACTATCACTCCAAAGTATGAATTCATGCATGCTAATTTTTACAAATGTGCAATTATTAGATCCGTAACCATATGTAAATGCAGATAGGCATTTCTATTAAACATTTTAAATTGTATCTCAAGAAAGCTTTTACACTTCACTCAAGCACGCAACAATATAATGGTTTCAACGGTTGTAGCTGGATAATGGCGTTTACAGTACAACAATTTAAACGGCTCGTTTAATTGAATGACTATTTAGATTGCGTTTATAGTTGAGTTTACAATGTCCCACGGGGCAATAAAATACTACTTACATTTAAATTACCTAATTACTTTCCAAAGGACAGCAATTTTGAAAATTATATATGTTACTAAGAGATAAAAATATTTTATTGTTTCTTCTCTTACATTTACGTTTTCTTAGAATACATATTGATACTGTTTCATGGCAATGTAGCTTGAATTCACAATAAATTAAGGTTATATAATATTAAATAGATAGTGGAAGTACTGGAAAGTTGAGTGAAGACCACTCCAATTTTTTTGTACTTGTATGGTATGCTAAGTAAACTTGCAAAGAACTTCAATGCATTTTTAATTTGTTAATAAATATTTAACTTGGTAATTTTAGACTGACATACGAACGAGTACTTACTTATATTTCTTTTATATATACAAACAAGATTCTTCAAGTTATATAAATGATGATATTCGATTTATATTAATATATCACTTATACGAATGAGTAAACCTTGATATTGATTCTTCAACTACGGAGTATGTTAACCTATTTATTTTACCGAGAGTTTTCCGTCTATTTATTTATTTATATATAATATATGACATGCGATGTATTTTTTAGTCAGCTTGACACTTCCGAATGTTTTCATACATTTTATATATCAGCTATCATAAATCGTCGACGCGAAAATGATAGATACACAGCCACAAAGCATTGGCCTAGTTTATTCGGTTTTTTATTATTATTATTCGTACGTTTTGTTACATGTATACAAAACGATGTTTGAGTTATTTCTGTTTCAAATTTCAATATTTGGAAAAAATACCAATTAACAATCGTCACACAAATCCCTATCGCGTTCATTTTGACATATAAACGTTTACGGTAAAGCTTACTAACACGCAAACAAATTTATATAAAAATTTCTAATGCAAAGATATACGACAAATAACCTATAATACAAAATTCTATCATAATATCTGAAAATTAATTAATTTACAGCAACATAATGCGCTAAAAATTAAATAAATCGTTACGTGAAAACATTTATCGGTCGCTGTAGAGATTTCGAGCAGTGGTGAGCGCCACGCCACGCCACGCCACGCTTGCCCGGATACATAAATGTAATGAGATTAAGCTTTTCTTCGTATTGTCCCTTTTTCGTTCTCTGCGCTGTCTATATCTTGGCGCCCGATGTCTCTCAGGGTTGCCATGGGGATAATAGAGGTTATGATATGTTTTCATGTGGATGTGTAGGCCATTTGGGCGTCCGTCCCGCACACGGAACATAGTAGATGGTACGTAGAGCGTAGTGCGGTCAACATAGAACGCTGTAATTGAGTTTTATACAGCGGCAGCGGCTGCAGCCTACAGCAGAACAGCCAGCAGACATGCGAGTCGGCGCCGCGCCGCGGCGAGTCGAGGCTCCCTCGTGGAAAGGGGATATATTTGTTGCTGCATTGGGTATATGCCAGGGTTATCGTCCTTACGGGTATTATTCCATAGATTTATGTCAATATTTATCGATTTACGATGCGGTTTTAACATTGCTGTTCTGACTCGATTTTATTTTATTTTTCTAACTAAATTGAAGAATGATATTCAACAAAACTGAACCAATGTATAGGCGAATTCGTTGGATATTTGTATATTGGTTTATTTAATATCTATTTGTGAGAATTATAGATTAGTCTAATAAATTGTTTCATTTCCACATTGTTACATGTCTTACTTATTACTGTATATATGAAAGTAAATAAATAAGCATATAGTTACCAGCGCCAATGTATTTAGCCCGCCGTATAATCTATTTAATGATTTATTTTATGTAGAAACATAACCAATTATGTTTTGAATTATAATTACTGATTTTTTAGAAAATAATATGATAAATTGGGGCAAGCGCTTCCAGCTCACCGTACCGGCGAGCTCAATCACAATTAATACAATACTAAAAGCCATTGCAATTGTTGGAGCACAACAATTATTGTTGCAATTATCCAACAATCAATCAACAACATTTTAATTTTCAATATTATGATTATTAATATTTATTTTTTACAATCTATATTTAGGTTAATTTAAAGTGAGCCAATTAGTATTTAAGTTTAGTAATATAAAATAATAATCCAGTACATTTTATGACAAATAGTACAAGCGTTCACAGCAACAAAATGTATAATTATTGCGGTTATTAGTTTTTGCAGAGAATGCTAGCATTGTATTATTAATGGTAACTTCTAATCATAATTACTAATTTGATTTATGGGACATTCTGTTGGAAATTAGCGAGTTTGGAGGTGTATGGACAAAGCAATTAGTAATTAAGCTTAGAAATTACAAGTAATATTTCCAGTTTATTGTATGACATACTATGCTAGTATTCACAACAATTAAATTTGTAATTAAATTTGTTGCTGTGAATACTAGCATTGTTTGTCATAATTCAAACTAGATTATTATTTGTAATTTTCTAATCTTAATTACTATTTGGTTAGTTGTCAATTCAGTTTAACAGCCAGTATTAGATAAGGTTTAAAATATTAAATCATTGTGATAATATATTAATTATTCATTGGTCTAATTTATCATATTTTGTATATTTTTTCCACGATTACAATATTTCCTTATATACTTTCGTATAATATAGTAATAATGATTGAAACTGTTGGCATTAGTATGAATTTTAGTGTATTTAAAATACGAATAAAGTTTTGATGGGCATATGCCATCATCAAAATGGTGTATCGTAGATACCAGCAAAGAGAATAAAGCATATATGTATGTATTAATAGTGTAGCACAAAATGCATTATATAAACCATTTGATTTCGTTTCCAGCTATCGTTGGCTGGTGCAGAAACAATTAGGCATCAAAGCCAACGTAATACCCCAAACCGAATTAACATAGCAGTGTGCTTGTGCTTGTGTGCTCGTTACTCCATCTATTCATGTTACCAGCACAACCAATCCATATAAATTGGGCGACTCGGCCATCAACACACAGGGCCTATCTCATCTCATCGCGGATCCGGATAAAACGCTAAATAGACGCTCTGCTCTGTCCACGTGCATTGCGATTTCACTCCCTCACCGCCTTTCTCCAGACACCAGCCATCTAATTGTGTTTGCATTATTCGCTCTGCCTCTTCTCATACATTCTTAATCGAAAACCCTCGAATCACACTGCCTTCTTGATAAACAACCCCGAAATAGCCATTCAGCCAAACTTGGCATTTTTCCCATTTTTACAGTCGAACGTACCTAAAATTGGAAAAACTTGTGAATGCTTTATCCAATATCACTAGAACGGCTGCACTTATGGCAATAATAGTCATGTTCATAATGAAAGATATTAATATGTATCACAACGTTTGTTTGAAACGTTTCGTCAAAAAATGTACCAGTTACGAGGAAACCGCTACGAAAAATCATAAATATCTTATATGTTTGACGCAAGTTTCATAACAACGTTAAATCAACTGAGATTATGCTGCAAGTATAAATAATTCTAAGCCATTAGTTACAAAACAGCGAACAGCTTGTATAAATAGTTTACAAGTGTAATTTTATTTGTTGTTGTTGTTGTTGTTGTATCAAATGCAATTTTCCTAAACGTCGGCTAATTTATATCTGAACGAATTTTGCGAATCAGATATCGCGAGTTAGAATGGGATGATAGCAAGTCGGCTAATGATATTATCGGAGCAGCGTATCCCGCGCGCTCCCGATACGACGAATCTGATTCCATTAAATTAACGCCCGATCCGTATGCCATCTGTTCACGAGGAAAATACGCATGCATATATCCACAGAATTCAGCTACTGCTAGACGGCCAATGTTCAGCTTATTTGCCCACGAACAAATACGTTTTTCTTATTCTATCAGAAACACTTTTAATAATTAATTTTTAATTCAGTTAGATTCTGGTGTCTTTATAATGAACATTGTGTCAAGTTTATAGAGGTGACTGAAATCGATTCCGTTTACCAAAATCATTTGCAATATATTTGAAACCAAAGGCCATAAAATTTAAACATGTATTTGTTTAATGAACATTCGTATCTTACAACGGACAGTGTAGCAAATACTTATTAGGTGCGCTGAATGCATAGGTGTTACTTGTTACTTTCTTATACGATATGTATATAGGAAAGTATTGTGATCACAAAATAATCGATCACGTAATACCATTGGAATAATTTGTTGTATAGTTCCCTAAATTCATGTATCTGAATGATACTTTTCCATTTGATTTAGCAACAAGCAATTTAAAATTCATCCATTTCTCATTCGCATAACATTCATAATCATTCTATAATATGACTGCTTCCCTGGTTCATCAATAATAATCAGAACATCATCTGCATTTACACAATACTATCGTAATAATAAAACATCCACATATAAATGAAGCATCATTCAACACATTTTCGTTGACATAGTTGTCTTTCCGATTTAGCTAATATACTCGGTATTCGATTGCCTTGTTTACGACATCCACGCCTTCCTAGAATTTAAATCAAAATCCATATTGATGAGATGTCTGAACATGTACCTATCATTTACTATAACAACAACAACAACAGCATTGTGATAGCAAAACAGTAACAGTCGAAAGTAGATCGATACGGCCTGATATACTTCTCCGGACGTAAATCGGGATTGCGTGTCGAACACCGTTTTCATCATAATTCAATAATGTTTATAGCTGACATAACTGTATATCCCAATTTATCTAGCTATTATATGCTTGCTAACCCACCCGCTCGCACTTCTGATATTGTGATGTGACTGGCAAAAGGATTCGATTGTAAATATTTTATGTTATTCATGCTTTCTCGGTTCATCTCTCTTTCATTCTCTTTATATTCGCCAATTATACGTCTAATTTTCTACGGTAAACAAAAGTGACTAGAAATTTGTGTTTCAACAAAATCTAATATGTATGAATTACTTTTCATAACTTTTCAATTAGGTTTATGTTAATTCGTGAAGTTTTAATTGTGAGCAAAAAAACTTTTTAAATAACAATTAGGCGATGATCTTCTAAAAGAGTTCATTTCTGCAACTATTTTCTTACACTTCCAAAATATGTTTCCTTTCTCACGTCGACTAAATAAAGTTAAACCATTTAAAATATTCGACAATGAAATTTGTCTGAATATACTTTATGTGTTTGAAAGTTTTTTAACGACAAAAACAAAATTCAGATTCGCGGAAAAGCACACACGTGTGTGTGTCCCTGATTGTGAGATGAGAATTCTGCTAGGGAACGTGCATTTTATAGTTAAGCGGACAAGTGCTCTAAGTAATAAAAACTGTACTCCGACGTTATAACTCTTTGGCATTTTCTTATCCACATTGTACACCAGTTTATGGGGCTGTTGTCATTTAGTTTATAGAGTTTTTTTTATTTAAAAATTATTCTAGCAGTCGACCAGTGAAGTTTTGAACAATTTATGTTTATAATATGTGTTTAGTATTAAAATATACGATGTTGTCTCGCTGGCAAGCCTTAAACAACGCCCAGTACTTAATACAGCGGAATAGCTTTTTCAATGTTGGGCTTTTGCGAAATTAATTTTCATGCAAATATTTTGCCGACGCGAAACTTTCACATTATTTCGTGAGCGGATTCCAGATTTATTAATTTTTAGTTGAAAAAATTCATGGCTGGAATAAACAGCGTTGTTTCGTTTACTTTTTCATATATGCGGCCCTTGCCTTTTTAAATCAATTTATGGCAAGTGCTAACTGGATTAAAAAATCTAAAGTTTTCCATATAACGTGTTACCTAGACGAGACAAAATTGAAAAATGAATAAATATCATCAGGCTTCATTTGAAAAATAGTTTTTGCAATTTTTTTTATGATTCTACTTATAAAATGACGGGATACGTATTTCATCTTTTGTAATTTAGACCAAAATTAACGAGGTTATGCATATTTCAAGATTATGTGTCTTGAAAAAGAAGTAATTTACTCTGTGATTATCGAACGCAACATTATATGAACATATACTGTTATTTGATCCATATTTCAAATGTTTATATTACAATGATGTTTTCAACAAGCTTTGTGTTCGATTTATAAGCGTGTTAATCTAGCAGATAAAAATTGACCGTCAGTAAGTGAATTAAATATCAATAGTCTGAAATAGATAGGTAAACAGTTTGTATAGTATGAATAAGGGAAGTGAATATAAGTTAATAATGAAGTGAAATAAACACTTTATTGTTAAAAGCATTGCCATTGTTCTGTTAATATTTCTCATTTAGTGCAAACCAAACAAAAAGAGAAACTATAATCCTTCGTATGCAATAATTTTGTGTGTGAAATTCACCATAAACTGTGTAGATTGTGTAGAGTCCTGGTTGTAATCAAACCTTACAGCGATCCGTATATATTCATAAGGAAAACGGGTCATGCATATAGAGAACGTTGTCTGGTTCTCTAATGTTCCGTGTGGCGGTGTGTGAATAGCGACCACGTAACCGTGGCAATCCCACCGGCCTGGTTACAGGCGCTGTCGCCAATAACTCCACGTAGCCGCTCCTCAGAGGAGTCGTCTTCGAAGCCACCACGTCTCTGGCATTCCTGACGCGTTCCCTACCTACCTACACATCGCCGCCTCCTTGTGGCCATTTCCACACGATTATCTTTTTATCGTGCGCTAAATATTCATTAGCTTCTAAACCGTTTTGTGCGGCCGATATTCCCTATTCACAGACACAACCGCGCTGGAATCTTAATAGACATATCCATATATTTTGAATATTGCGCTGCTGCCTGTGTTTAACTCCTACTGTGTCTTTTTCATTTGGGATCGTTGATTTTTGTATTCTTATTTGACTCTACCCTAGATATTTATAATACGAGATACGGAAATTTGATTTTGGCTTTGGTGATTGTTGAGGTATCTCAACTTGCGCGTTGGAAGCATAACTAAACAGGAATGGCCTTTACTATACTTTCTTATATATCCACAATCTATTTAATATAGTTTAATATTGCTTTATGATGACTCAAATTTCCGATATTTAAGGGAATAGACGTGGTTTATGTTTCTATGTACTAGAAGTTCCTTTAACCTTTGAACATCGATTGCATGAAAGGTTAATTGATGCTACTTGCAGTTCGCAAACATTTGTTATCGTGCTTGCTAAGGGAGTTTCTAAATTTAAATAATTCCTCGATGTTTGAAACTCTATCTTGAACCTAGAATACAACAAAAGCAAACTTATGCCAGCATTGACAAACCGTCTATAGTTTGATTGCATTTCAAATGCAATCGTAAAGGGAGGGGACTTGTTTTCATTGATTCGTCAATTTCACGCAGTTACATATCATTTATATCAATTTCGCTATTTTTCTTCCATCAAGTATATATATATATATATATATATATATATATATATATATATATATATATATATATATATATATATATATATATATATATACTTTGCCACTTGAAACTGACATCGTATATGATTTATTTTACTTATTTTAGTTTAACGTATACTACAGTATATCGGTTTTTTTTTTCTTCGTGATGCTTCATTAAAAGTTTATATTACTGCTGTAATATATAGCGAGAAGCATAAATGAGAGTTTTTCTTTGTACTTTTGGCAAATGGTTGAATATATCCGCGCGTAGCCCCAAATTGAGATGTTGCATGACTGACTCAGCGCGATTATTAGGACGCTTATGGAGGGATTTAATGTTGTTTGATGAGCCGCATGTGCAATACACCGACAAATATTGTCACAAAGATATTGATTGTTGTTTGATGACTTTATTGCTAGTTGCAATTCGAAATACTACGAAATCTTTGGTTTCCACTTTCAACATAATTTTATGTTTGATTTTTTTATCTCTGAAGCTAAATTATAAGAGGGGCACGGAACATATAAAAACGTGTGGTATATTATTCGACCAATGTTAGATCTATTTCAGATGCATTTGTTGTGTTTGGTGATTCTAATTTTTTTTTTTCTATTTACTAGGGTTCACCTTTTTATTTCTTGATTTGGGTCTAGCAACTGTAAATATTTAATAATGCCTGACGTTCTAAGCTTAATAAATATTATTTCGTAATATATGGCATCTAAAATCAGACGATATCCATTTTATTGCATAATTTTAACGGAAATATACGTTTTGACCATCTTTATTTCGAGTTTGACTATTTTCGAGAAGATGTCTGTGTATATGTGTGTGTTTGTCTGTGCGCGCTCTAGAGCGGAAGTCGTCGTCTAAGATTTGTATATTATCTTTACCGGAAGTAATAGTTCACTCCTGCTGTTTTTTTTACTGTATCTCGGGATCCACAAGAGTTAGAGAAAAGAGGAATCTTTTCAATGCTATAGATATTTCAATTTTAAGTAACTGTTGAGTGAAAAATATGTTTTGAAAAATGTATAATTTACTGAAAAATTGAATATAGTTAATTTAAATATTCGTTTCCCTAGTTGCAATATATATTGTTATTTCATATCTTTCGTAGGGTGATTTATAAACAAAATATTGCATTATTATAAAGGTAGATAGTGTACAAGATAGATAGTGAAGGCCACTCCAGCTTCCTTTTTTAAATATGCTAATGTGCTATAATATTATTATTCAGTCTTTTAAATTTACGAGAAAGAATTATACTAATTGTGAAATATATAGCAACTTTTGGAGATTTACCAATTCTTCGAAATATATATTGTTATACTCAATATTCAAATAAAAAATAATTGAACATTAAATTATAGTAATTAGGGTCTTTAATAAACCGCAACATGGATGGTTCTAATAATAATATTTATATGTATGTACATGGCAAGAATTTCGCGAACGTAATAAAAGAAAATTCGATATCTAATTGTCTAAAGTTTGCAGATTTGAACGAGCTTAAATTGAAAATGTAGTACGTAACCAATTACATAGATGGCGGCACTAGCAATTCGGCAGTGTTCACCTGCGGTTATTGCCAAAGGCAATGCGACAATAATTTATTCCATATCGACACTTCAATTAGTGATCCAGCATGCTGTGACCGTATTCTGGTAGTAAATCAACGGACGATAATGCTTAGAACACGGGGATTAGATATAACTTCTCGCAATAGAGAAACGCATACCTATATCACCTATGGCCTTTATACACACACACACACACACACAGATGTACTAACTAACTCTACTTGACTAGACTGGAGAATCCATGGCAAATGCGACCTGTGGGAGTAATTCGCTCCTGCTGCCACAACGCTAAATTGCAATTGGTTCCGCACCTAATGTGGCCTATCTGTGTCTATAATTAATTGTCTAATCATACATGTTGACCCGCCGCGCCGCCCCCATCGCCGCCCCCATCGAATGTTATCGCCTTGCTACAACAGTTTTTACGTCAACAAACAAATTTGCGATAATCCACATAATGGTTTCGGTGATCGAACAATAGAATTGTTTCCCATTGAGATTAAACTGTAATTTATTATTTTTAGCGCCCTTTGTATGCTGGACACCAGTTTGATAATTTTGATTAAATAAGGCTGGTATTTAGATTGTTTTAATTTATGTACATATATCATATTAACAATGTAATCAGTTGGATCTAAATGTATAAAGAAATAAGTTTATTTATAATGAAAGTTTACGGATTATAAAATTAAAAATTATTTCAAGATTATATATATATATATATATCAAGTCCCTGTGTGTGTGTGTGTGTGTGTGTTTGTATATGTTGCATTACTTTAAAACTAGTAATGATAGAACAGCAATATTTCGTATATTTCAAAAGAAACTATATTTGCGAAGAGTTGATTAAATATTTTTACGAAATATGATGTACTATTTACGGAGAAATCCCCTTTGAAATGCATATTCGTTTACCTATTGATAAATGGCGGTCGTATGGAGTAAGAATTTAATATGAGACTAAGCATTGTTTGGGCATGATTTATAAATCAATAATGCGAGAGAATGACGCAATAGTTTAGTGTGAGAAATCAATAACCAAGTTAATATATGTGAATGGTGTTGTAAAATAATTATCTGTGTGTGTGTGTGTGTGTGTGTGCGTGTATGTGTGTCTGTCTGTCTGTGAACTGTTTACATTAAAATCCGTTCAACATAAAATATGATATTTTGAATTAAAGATTTTTGTATGCCGGAAAAAGAATCATATTTTTTTTTATAAAGGATATTTCTACCGGAAGTGTTTGTTTACTCGTGACATAATTTGTCAATCTCGAAGAGGACATGTTTATAGAAAAAATAAATCTAATACAACTTTTATTTTATCAAATAATGTACGAATTACTAAAAAAAAAATTACTCTTGTAAGTGGACAAACTGGAAGTGTTTCACCTTTAATGTACTTTTCATTAGAATTATAGTAAGTTTCACTTCAATAGTAAATGTATTTGTCCATTTGCTCAAGTTAGTGTACATGGGACTATTTTGCATACGGCGCTCCGGGAATTGAAGATTACGTTGCAAAGATAAACACTGTATATATAGCGTAAGGTTTAATTAGGTTTTGAAATTGTTTTAACAACATTCAGAAGCTCACACATTACTATTTTATTATAGGTATTCGTTAATAGTTTTAAAACGTAATTGCCGACACATCTTTGGCAATATTTTTACGAGAAATATTAAATGTTATTAAAGCTGAAACGCTGCTGCGTCGGTGTCATACGCACATATTACATTTGAACACGTACGTATTCCAATCTCAATGGTTGAGAGTGCCTGAACTTGAGCTGCGTTTATGGTGTGTCAAGGAGAAATTAGGAGGTGTACATGAGTGTGTGTGTGTGTGGAGTGCAATATTGAGAGATGTATCGTTCCGAGTACAAATTGATTATGAGGGTTCAATGGTACACTGACTGACGAATGACTCTTATATTAATGAGAAAAAGAAATAGATGATTATTGATTGCTTAATTATATATATATAAACAATGTTTTGTTTGTTTTCCGACTGAAAATAAGACAGCTTAATACATCATTTAATTTTTTTAATTAAAATTTTCTTTCCAATATAACTTCGCTTGGAAATATCTGAAATCAATTTCCATTTAATTTCCTTCGCGTAAAGTCTGCCTTCTATTTTTTGAATATATTATCTTTCTATTTTTCCTGTTTTCCGATGCGCGTGTTTTTTTCAATTTGTATATCCTTAGGTAGCTATAACCTTTAGTGTCCTAGGGAAATTGTGTTTCGGCTTAACAACTTAGCAAACAAAATACATTTGCTTCTTGACACTAATTGCTTATTTATTTTCAATTTAATATACTTTGTTTCATATAATCAAAAACGTGCCATTGTATAGATAACAATATTATTTTGATTATTTTGTTCATTGATAAAAAATATTATAATCACTTTGATATATGTTTGGTCATTTTTATTTGTATACAGATTGGTGAATTGATTCGGCAAACAAAATTTACAAAATCCGTAGGCCTGCATCGGTCTATCATGAATGTGTAATCAATAACCATGTTTTGATATGTTGTAGTATATTTATATTATTTTATAACGCAAGCGCGAAAACATTTCGATAATGCTCTCAAAATATTTATATTACACATTATATATTTACTAAATACAAAAACGATTTTCTAGTGTTTCAGGAAAACTAATCGAACAAAATTTGTAAATAATTTTAATATATTTATCACTCTCTTAGTTGTGCATTAAAAACGGACATTTCCAGTCATATAAACATTTGTTTGGTGTCATTATACACTTAAAAGAACATTTTTTTTTTTTAAGTAAAAAATCCTGGGGGTCTAGACATCTTGGTAACAGTGTAACGAAAAGTAATGTCATGTATATTTTTAATCAATACAAAAGAACTTTAACGAGCAATAATAATCAACAAATATTATTTATTATGTTTGCGTTACCAACTTTCCATTTAAATCATATGTCTTGATGTTTAATTTCGTATAAGTAAACACATATTTCATTGTTGATTTTTCAACACGCTAACTAAAACACTGAAATAAGTAGAACAATTCTGTATAAATTTAGTAGCTACAAAGTTATGATATGGATACAAGCATTGATGCAAGCACCAGTGTCTCCTGTTCGCTGTATAGTGTCTTATAATCATTGTCGATAGATAATTCGTATTTATTTTAATAACAGTTTTTTAACAACAAATATCTAATTATTATGCCATGACAAAATTAAAAACAATCATGATTGTTGCGGTAAATAAATGTGGTTACCGACAAAAATTATATAAATAGATACGAGTCGGTGATTGTTTTTTCTTTTTGCGTTCGTACACACCCCCGAGCTGTTTTGCCGTTGTTCCATAACGGAAGATATAATATGTATTCTATGCTTGTTATTTCAATATTTGTACAAGTTTCATATCCTCAGAGCAATTTAGATTAATCAAACATTAGTAACGTATGAAATGCATAGTTTGTCAAAGCATAGGAATTCGATTATTTATTTCATTGTTTTTTATGTAATACTAAATACAATCGTTGATCAATATTCTTTTCATTGTTTGTCTATAATCAATCTATGAAGAGATAAATATATTTTTACAAAAAACCGAGTAAGCATCAGTTGCTTGAATGATGTGAACTTAATAATTCAGCATTGTAATTCAGTTCGCGTATACGAATCTTTTTATTATTTGTACAGTTACAGTTGGTTTGTTCAGCACAAACGTATGTAAATAAGATGTTTTTTTTTTTCAAATTTAAGCACGGGTGCGTCTATCCATGCATGTGTCCCTCTATTTGAAGTTTATAGTAATATAGGGTTGGATTAAAAGCGAAATGACACCCACAAAGAGATATTTGTATCTCTATTATTTTGAAATGAAATTACAACATTTTCCACTTTATTTGTCGACAATAAATGTGAATTCTATATAATTTTCATGTTGTGCTTCCTACAACTCATTTATAATGGACAATTTCTACTTATATAGATTTGCTGTTGTCCTACTACAGTGAACCATTGAATTTAATGGACATTGTGTGTGCATCCAATTAGAATTTAATTGAAGCAAATCATCAATATTTGTTAATTGCAAGACGAGCAAGAATATCCATTGGAATATCGATAGGATACGGCTGCTCTGTAGAACATACTAAGGCCCATTTCTCTCACGCTATTGATTTCTGACTCACGTACAAATAATGTCTATTCACCTATTGATTTATTTCTGCACACGACCACTATTTATTTATTTCTGTGTGTCTCCATGTGGGTGAGGCATGCTTATTCACATCTGAGCAAGGCTCTAGCACAATTCACGGCGCAGATCATATTGATCTATCGAATTTCGTTACTATATAGTATGTTAACAAAATAGTTGTTGTCTGTAACATACATGTATACGATATATAAAATAGAAAAGCGGAAGATAGTGCAGCCAAATTTAATATAATAATGTTGCACAATGTTTCTATTGTGAAATATTTTTAATCTCGCTGGGGAAATGAAACTTGTTATAATCTTAAGCTGTGAATCAGCGAAAGCAAAAAAAAGAAACTATTATCAGAGAAAGAGTAATTAGTATTCGCAGCGAGAACAGCCGTCGTCGCGTATACTTTTTAATGATATTTTTAATTAAATTATTCATTAGCAAAAAAGGGGTACCAAATTGCAAATCAGCTCTTGTGGCGACCGAGGCGCAACTGTTGTTGTTGTTGTTGTTGTTATCAGTACACTATACTGTGCACCATGTTTTTCGTGCCACTTCAAAATACTTTGTCATCGCATGCTCTGTTTCTAATTATAAAATAATCATAATCAGTTTATGGTGGAACCGAAGCGACCAACGCTTGGCCATCCGGCGCACGCTAATATTGGACACTGAATTAGCAAAACCGTAATCTGCCCTCACACCCCTCCGCACCCTCGCCTAGCGATATGATTTTGTTTTTCTAAGTAATTTTGTACCACTTGGTCAAGCGCTTTAATGAAAATCTCGCTACTGTATTAAGCTAATGTTTATTGAATTATATACTGCAAATAGTAGTAGATAAAGAATAATTAATTTAAATTCTTTTTATAACTTTATTTGCTCTCGGAATTCAGAGCGTCTAGTCAGTCGCATCAAGAACGGTCGAACTTATTATTCTAGCCAACATAAAATAACTTCATCTAAAGTTTAATTATGTCGGACTTATAAACATAGTGCAGCAGAACGTAAAAATATTAATATTTCATGTCGGACGTGGCTCTCATCATTATTCCCAGCACAAGTTTACACCCCCATTAATTACGAAACTCTCAAAGTGCACAGCGCGCTGACTTACCGACAGAAAGTCACCGGCAGCTGTTGACTTATAAACCATGTCATAGTTTATTATTAAGTGGCTATTGCATTTCGTTTGGCGACTTTTTCCCAGAGGATTTCTTTTTATTTTATTTTATCCTCGTCCGATATATTTATTAACAACGATATCATTTGTCGCTTCGCTCTGTACCTACGACAGAAGATTCTTGTGATGTTTGTGTATTCCAATATTTACTTTTGAAAACACACGGTGCAATTAGCAAATGTAATGCTATTAATATTATATAAACGACATGCAATATTAATATCTTTTACTGTGAACATAACTGCCATAAGTGTATTGATATTGGAAAATGGACGAATAATGCACAGAGTAAACATGCATATCCGGTTTGAATATTATTTTCAAAAATATGAAATTGTTCACAATTTTAGATTTAACAGTTTTGACTCTAGAGCGTTCACAGACAAACAGACAGACAGACAGTCACACACTTAGACAGACATTTAAACGTCATTCCGAAAATATTTACATTCGATTCATGTTTATTTGTTGAAATTTTTCATGATTACAAGACTTAATTCTTACTACATACATAAAAAAAAGTAAAAATATATTGTGCTCTTACAGATATTTACAATTTTATTATAAAAAATAATTGTTATATTACACTTTACACAGGAATTTTTGTTCTGAATAGATATTAAAATTAACGTTGCTTTTATAATTACGCTAAGGAACTATCTATATTCTACCAATAGCAAAGCAATAAATGCATGAATTTATTTAACCGTTCAACGTAATTGGCTTCCAAACAGGCATTGTTCCTAAATAACTTGGACTATAATTATTATTCTTGGGTAAAATTGAATTACTACAGTTTGTATCGTCCAAACATTTGTTGATTTGGTGAGAAGTGACTCCCGCTCCAACTGCAACAACTCCTCCTAATAAAATCAATCCGACTCCTCTTCTCGTTCGGTTTTGCCCCATTATACTGTTGTTGTTACACTCGGATACACTACTCTCCTGCCTGTATTGTTGTTTACGTTCAGATGCGAACACTGGACATACCTCAAGCAAGGCCATCATCACACACATCACGACACAAATGCAAAATTTGCTCAGTTTCATTTGACTGCTTGTATTTTTTTCTGCAAATTTGAACCAAATATATTACTGGCCACATTATTATGTGGTTCATTCACATTTAACTTTCTTATACGTACGACTGTGTATAAGGAATTATTGTTATCATGAAAAATATTGTACTCGATATTTTAACGGAAATATAAGTTTTTACCAGCGGTTATTCGTAACCAGTTAACCGATTAGTATCTTTCCGAAAATAGTTGTAACCGATTAAACGGATAGTTTTGACAGTCCTAATATATATTTATTTCGTTTTACGGCAATCTATCTTTATACAAAATATATTAATAATATATTAAGTAGATTGTGGTAGAATAAGAAAGTCGAGTGAAGACCACTGCAATTTTTAAAATTACTATTTATTTTTTGGCGAATAAATATAATGATGTGTCTTGAATTAGTTCTATATATGTTTATATATATATATATATATATATAAATATATATCTGACGTGTGTTTGGACTTTTGACTGCCAAATCATTGTTTTGTCAAGCATAAATTTACCAAGAGACAGCCATATCCGCTATTTATGTTGATAGCGATTCAGCATTTTGATAAGTGTATTATTTTGTTATCCATTCATTTGGATATATTTGTTCCCAACAATTTTTGCTGCTTTACATTTTATATATAATATATAATTTCTCGTAATTTAAAAAAAATTACTAAAATTTAAATAATTTATTGAATATTTTAAAATACATTATAATTATTTTTAATTATAACAATATGAATACTTTGTAGACAAATTACCTTAGATATTTTTAGAATATTCCATAATGCAGTAAAGGAGGGAACCTAAATTTCATTGCGAAGACAGTTAAAATGCAAGAACCATCAAAATAAAATAAATCCATTACAATTTTGTGGTCGATTTCTGTTTATGTTCACAATAGTTACTCTTATATATAGGGGTATAAAAAAGTATTCTGTCAGGTAAAGTTATTAGCAGACAAGTACCAGTGTAAAATATAATTAATATATTCTTAAGGCCCACAGCCAAGAAGAAGAAAAAAATAAGCTACTGGAGGAGCAACAGGAGAGTATAATGAGGTCGAAGCTATTCCCATTTGGTTCTGGAGGACAATGTGAAGCTCATTTTCAATAGCCACGCACCCTATTTTCTTTCCTGCAACACTGTCATTTATCACTGAGCGCACCTTGGCCTACTATATATATATTTCTACGCCACCGCCAAGAGATATTCCTTATTAGGGTCGCGTTTTGATGCCTTTTATATACCTTTTGTATGTTCTAGACGCAAAACAAAGTATTATTATTTTTGCACAAGACACTGTTTCGTTATTAATTGCGTATTATAAGGAAATAAACAGTGTTTAGAGTGCATTAATAAGACATAAACTTAAATAACATACATTCTGTATAAAGTTGTTTTATTAGGGTAGATAATGGTATTGTTATTCGACCAAATAACTTGAGAATTTTAATTTTCTTGGACGAGGTCTTAAGGGAGGTTCCGTTATCATTCAGCAATTTTAACGGAAATCGTGGGATTAATTATGAATAAACCTGCATAATTTTTTTGTGAATTGACATTTTAAAATTATATTTTGCAAAATATGTTGCTTTATAGCAATGTAGTTTATGTATCTGTTATGACGTAGCTACAACGATAAATTGACCAAAAATAAATACACCGAATGATTTTGTTGAAACAATGATCAACTAATTCATGAATAGCCAATGACAATATGTAGGTAGAGTTTGTTCAGCAAACAGCAATTTGACATTTATTGTTGTATATTGATTCGAATACATCTGCCGTCATTCAACGTTATTTACAATTATATTGCATGCGCAGGCAATACAAATTCATTTGAACAGAAATAACATTACTGCACTTGTTAATTGCATTATAGATAGATACATTTTCGCATGTGACAGTTACAATATTGTATATGACGTCGGAATAATAACGCGCTGATATGCTGTAGGCTACGATTCAATATTTTCGGTTGCAAATATGATTGTTCCTAGTGGAAAATCGACCTAAAACTTTATATAGTGTAACCATTGTAAACAAAAAATAAATAAATAGAAATGCTTGTTTTGTTATTATTATATTTCGATATTATAAGAAAAACAAGCATAGCTATAGGCACCTATGCCTTCTTCAGTTCATCGTATAACTACGCACTACACTGATCATGACGAGATACGCGCTCTGATATTATTTTAAATTTAAAAAATATGTATATAAGGAGAACAGACACTTCGTATCTGTATTTAGATGAACCTACCTACTAGTTAGAACAAAACAAAATCTTTTAGTTGAAGAGAAATAGTTGATTTGAATGAAAAATAATTACAAGTGTTTGTGCACTACTAACGACATACGTTCTGAAAGGAATATCCTTAAAACATGACAATATACACTTGGTCGTTGGTCGTATTTCTCTGTAGTGGTAGTGTCGCTAGGAATCTATTTTGAGTGGAGTAAGCCCAGCAAATATTAGCTTTTCATTATATATGTTATAAGAGGACACACTGGCTAGATTGAAAACTAATTTCAAGCGTGCGTGTACTCTACAAAGAGACATACGTTATGAAAGGAATTTCTATAAAACAGGACCAATTGTTGTCATTTTAACACACATAAAGACAAAACCAGTTTCTGTCTACTTTGTCTCGGCCTGTAGTTGTGTATTTGTTTGAACGAAATAGCACTTGTAATGCTTCAAACAGCGGTCGCATTTAATTATGCTATATTAACAGCATTTCAGCAAATAGTAATCATAATAATAAATAATATAATTTTACCAGATTATTTGGTTAACCTTTGAATTGTTTTCATTACTCATATGTAGCAGTCAGCGTAAAATAATTCAAGCGGAAAGGCATAATAGTTAATGGAATAACAAAGGATAATGAAGACTACATTGTTTCAAACTTTTTGTGAGTAGGTACTTTAGATAAAATGAAAAAGGAATAAGTTAAATAAATCAAAACTTAATACTTTTTTAATTACAAAAAAAGCTAAGCTATTTTATCTGCGCAATGTTATGAAGGCGACTGCAAAATTTGTATAAAAGGGAGAAAAATAAAATGTAATACAAGCCCATTTAAAATGCTGGCTCAAACAACACACTCGTTTAATTAGGTATGCAAACATCGAATGCTTCAAAAAATAAAATATACATACGCCTCATTTATTTTTAAACAATATTAGCGCCGAAATATGATTTAAATTAATTCAGAATGAAAATTTGTATTTTTTTCACTGTTGATAATGGTATATTAAACATATTTTTATTACTTGTTCTGGTTTATTATTTTCGTTTAGCTTTAAAACAGATTTAAAAAAATTGCTGTGCCCAACGCTGGATTTTATTTAAGGGCATATGTATTGATATTGTCTGATTTATTTATATTTGTTTCATAATAAAAAAAATTGTTCGAATATTCCGACAAAACTCGCATTGTTTGTTCTACTTTTTAAGGAAGTTAATATGGATACAATATATAAATTTTCTATAATTATTATCCAGTAAATGGAGCGCTATTTAAAATTTTTTTTTTTAAATAATTTGGATATATTTAAATCCATCCGTTTTTCACAAATTCGTGTGTTTAAGGATAATAGCAATGTAATAGCAGTTCACTGTAAACTGTAGCAGTGTTATTATACACGTACCAACTTTGGATAAAATCGGTCAAAATGCTTGTAGCTCTTTTATATATGAAATGCAAAATATGACAGCGAATATCCGCCTGATGTATCCCGTCGTTTACGTTGCTGTTATTGTGTCAAAGAAATGGACGCTATACCCGGATATATTTAATTAATTATGACTGTCATTTCTGTAGCGCCTGTGTCTTTGATATTTTCATTAAATTTGTCGTGCTGCTTTGTAGCTTAGATATTTCCCGTGGGATATTGGCCTCTTATTTCATTATAATTCTTCAAGACTTTTCATTATGGAACTTTTTCTTTCATCAATTCCAGAACTCCGTTTGCCCATTTGCTGACGTCCCTATTTCTAATAATTTTCTTAATCACTATCCTCCTTTCATAAAATTCGAAATTTATAAAAATAATTGTGCAAACGGCCGTATTTCTCAAGGGTCTTTATGCATTCTTTGTGGGAGCTGATTAGAATTCTACCGACAGGACCATATTGTTAGGAACACTGTATTTTTCCGTGCCCCGAAAATGGTGCATGACGAATTGGCAAGCGGTCAGATTGTAAAACATGCGGCTGTCAAAATCCATCGACTTTTTGGCAAAAAATTTAAATAGCTAAATGCAACTAAACCCGATTTTAGTAGACAGTTTCATACTCAATAAATTAAATCAATAAGATAGAAGTATATGAAGTTTGCAGACCTAATAATTTTTCATTTTAGCATAATAATTGTGGCTTTAAGGATTATCAGACCTTTTCAGATAAAACGGGGCTTCTGCCAAAAGATCGAACGAAAAAGGTTAGATCATAAACGGTCTGCCAATTCGTCATGTCACTTCGAAAATAATCATTCAAAGGCAGTCAATATAACTGAATATTAAAAAGAATGTTTCAATTATCCCTATCACATGAAAACTAGGCTAACCTATTAAGCGGACTAGTTTAATAGTACCTCGAATTTATAACACAAATTGCAAATAGGATTAGCCCCAATTATAAAAGCAGCAAATTTGGTTTTGGCAATATGGTATGTTCGTAAAAAAAATTGTAAATTGTTTTTAATTATTGCAACACCGATGAAATTCGTTCAGGAGTTTTCAGTATGAGTTGAATTAATTGATTTTATGAAATATAAAAACTATCCATTTGTAATTAAAATTCGAACGCTCTTTTCCCTTCACTATCTGTAGTATATATATAATTAAAACACTCAGTTGTATGTATTTCTTATAGTGCTTAATATAGATTCCATCCATTTTGCTCCGTGAAATTTTTGCATCGTTTTACAATTTATTGATTATTGAAACTACGTTGCCACATTTTACTTATTCACTAATACCAACTCATCTGGTAACTTTATCCTTCAAAACTTTCATAATGAACGCCGAGTAGAAGAATCAGTTTCTGCGCTAAAGAAATCTACGAAGTTTTTTTTTTTTTTTTTTGAGAAGTTAATAAGAAAGAAATCAAGTTACTTTAACGTCAAAAAGGTAACAAACTATACATTTTTACCGGATACTGTTCACGTTAGTTTGCAGGAAATTAGCTGCCATCGGCAACGTAGAAGTCTGATGATGTCAGATAATGTTTTCATCATTATTTTATAGAAAGTTTAAGGGTATTAGATTGAATTAAAGCCGACAAAATTGTAATACAGCTCTAAAACTTGTTAGGAATTAAATTCAGTATAGATATTGATATATACACCAGTATGCCTGGTTTCGTTTGTTAAATGGAAGCTTTACGAAGTTCAAGTATAAGAGGAAATATTATAATCATGAAAGTTTGAGAAGTCGGGATTTCAAAATGAGAATGTCAATGTTATGCGTTCGAAATTATCAATATAAAATAATTAATAAACAAAATCAGTATCGGTGACAAAGCAACGGTGGAAGAATGAATAATTTATATGTATATCTACAAGTAGTCGTTTGCGTTATAAATCAATTAAATCTTCCAACGTTTTAATACAAAATGAAGTGTCGTGTCTAAATTTCAACATTATAAATGTCAGTGGTGTTACAGTGAAAGAGAACAGACTACGAGTATCTAGGCTAGGCGACTTAAGTTTCCATATTGTTGACATTTATGAAAGAAGGCTTTTGTGTTAGCTTAGTGTTGCTTCTTATACTGTACGAGGCCATTGCGATATTGCACTGCAACAAACAACTGACATCTTAAAACCGCATTATTCCATTGTGTTCGCGGAAGGGAACAGAGTACAACAACACTCACGCAGATCTCTTCATTGTTTACGTGCTGTTTATTCCGCTATAATATACCTTACCAGTTGTTCGGGCGGTCGCCTTTCCTTACAATATGCAAAATTAATCCCACCACTTTATATATATATATTTCCAAACACATTATTGTAAATAGATATTTGCCAAAACTAAAATTAGTATTGTCTCATGCTGTTTCAGAGAATTATCAATAAGAGGTTTTATGATCACTTTTCAGTTCCTCATAATAGTTGAGTTGAGTAGATTGTTCTAGAACCTTGTGGAATAACTTAAGTATTTTCTAGAAGCTTTCTGTTCAATATATATGCGCGCTACTCTAACAGTTGGTCAAAGATAAATAGGTAGTCAGTAAGAAATGAAAATTCAGTCGGAGAGAGATAAGTAGGCAGTCAGTAGGAGAAATCAATAGTCAGTCATAGAGAGATAAACAGTTCGTGAAGCTATAAAGAAAATCACAGTATTTATAATGATCTATAACAACTTGATCAATTAGTATGTGTATGCAAAATAAATGCACCCTAACATTAAAAGTTAATAAAACGTATTGTTTCAACATTAATAATATGTGATAATGTGTAGTTGCACAATAAAATTAGATTTTTGGTTCGATAGAATATATTGTAACAAAGCAATGACTATTTATAATAATATCAAAAATGTATTTATTAAAAAGATAAACAACAAACAAGGACGATTCATTTCGTTCAAAATTCCGGCAATCTTTCTGTTAGTCATTTTGCATTTATTTGTGCAGGATTCTTTATTTTCATCAAATTTTTATCACGTCCACGAAATTGTCTGTAATTCTATTGTTCGCCATGTATATATCTCTCTGTCGTTTTCCACAATTTCTTTTTTTTTGCGCGATTGTTATATGAAACGTTGCGATATTATTCCTCTGTGCCAAAGGTTTAATATCTATACAAAGCACAATAAACGCCGAGTAGAAATTACTAATATCACTATGTTTTGTAGTTCACGAACTATTTATTCAGGTTCGATATTGATACGAAGTATTGTAATAACGACATATTTCGAACTAGTAATTTTAATGTAAATACATGCTTTGACCACTCCTAAATTGTGTCTGTTAATTTTTGAAATTATGTCATATGTTTATGCTATTATTCATCGAGTTATGTTTCTTTTTTATAAATATAGCTTGGGTCAATTTTATGTTGTTTTGTATCATCATGATTAGTTTTGAGTAATTTTATGGAATTAATAAATATAACTATGACCGACAGTGTAATACCTTTATATTCATTAAGCAGTCATTATTCGACGAAATATTTTTGCTTGTAGCGTTAAAATAACATATTTTTAATACTGGTTATATTAGAATTCGAAGTTGATAGGTGGCGGCGCCAACAGAAATAGCCCAGAGCAGAGCGGGATTACTTCGAACTAGACCTACATATATTATGTAGAATTTAATACAAAATCGCTTTTGAGAAATGTCTTTTTACATTTACGTTTCCCTGGACACCATAAATATTGATATTGTTTCACGGCAAACTAGCATGAATTTAATAAACAATATAGATAGTGGAAGTATACTCACGCGTGGCATAATTATTCTTAGTTAGTTAGTTTGCCTGGAGGGAGTCTTGCAATGCGTTGGCAACATTACGTCGCGTCGTGTGAATGCACGTATTCGTCGCAGTGGTGGCGTGGCGTTGGTCGTGTGGCGTTTGCTTATTATTATTATTATAAAATGAGATGTCACACAGGCAGAGCCAACGCGATGATAATCAACGGTGCCAGGCCTCCACGTCGTCGTCGTCGTCTTAGATACTATTATTAATAACATATGTCAGCTTAACGAGCAGCCCCTGCCGCCAGACAATTCTGTAATTAAGTAGCACGTTTCGGTCCTACATTACGATGTCACTAATTTACAATTGACGGTGGAGGCTTGGCTTGGCTTGGCTTGGCTCGGCTCGGCTCGGCTTCATATTGCGTGCAACCAATATCACCAGATTGCTTCCAACTGCCAAATATACATATCACATATTGCTATTGCTTAATTTACCATATATATATATATATATATATATATTCAACTACATATCAGGTTATCTCCAAGCCTAATCACTGCAATAGAGAAATTTACGAAATGCATATATAACAAATATGGGAATACTACGTATATATGATTTGAATAATAATCATCTGGAGCACCTTTCACTTGAATTCAAATTCATATTGAAGTTTTACATGTATAGATTATATGTCAATTGTTCTAATGTATTTTATATTTCATGTTGAAATGTAATTTATAACACAATATCTGTCATATATACAAATATTGGATTAGAACGGGTTTTAGCATTGCAGGCAGCGTGCTTTAAAGGAAAGTGTAAACGTTCTCATGCAATGCATCCAATTACTTGCGTAATTAGTTAATCTCGATGCATGGTGTATAGTTAAATGACTTAAGAGCAAATTAACATTTGTCATGGCCAGGAATATCGGGAGATCATTCCTGATTGGCTATGCATGGCGGTTGGCGCGTCGCGTCGCGTCGGTCGCTGCCGTTCGAATGCGACGACACGAATGAATTGCAAATTTGTGAAGCTTTGCACTTTGCGCTTAACCCGCATTTTCACTATGCTTTGCGTCGGATTTCTACACAAAACGTGTTCGTCATACACCGTAGGAAACTATGCCATAGATATTCCTGCTTTTGAATTATCACAGTTTGTCATACATATTGATATAAACTGCGGTTGTTAATGTAACATTTTATAAATGTTTTTAACAATGCATCCATACACCTATTGAAATTCATGCAAACTTGCACATTCTTAACTTTTTTTTTTTATGCGAATGGATATATGGAAGAATTTAATTAATTTATAGAAAAAACTACGTAAACGAAAGTACAGTGAATGTCACTTCTTTTTTTTTTTTGTCATTATTTTTCCTGTGATCCTAATGAAAAATAAGCGATATTATTCAAATTTTTTGAATGGGCTTTTGTTCTTGGATAATAGAAAAACGTCAATAGTTAATTAACTACCATTTTAAAAGTTTACAAACTCGTTAAAATGATAATACATTGTTCAAGCTATCACAAGCAAGCGCTACCATCAGGATTATAAAGTTGCGACTCTTGAAAGTTACCTGTAAACTGCTGAAAGTACTAGAGTTATTAGATGGAAATATGCTACCAGCATTTCTAGGTATTCCATTTATTTCCGCTCGAAGTTTAAATCTAATTGTCTTTATACTTTCGGAGTGATAGGGCCATAACATTTTTAATCGGCTTATTTTTTATTAATTTACAGAAATTACAAATTATTTTATAACTATAAAGTTTCTTTATATTGTAAGCCAAAAAATTATAAATAGAATTATTGTAATTATAATAATAAAGTTTAAAATATTTAATACATTTCTATTTTTTGAGTAAATTTTATAACTAACCTAACCCCGGCGAAGATGTCCAGGTCCAAAGTGGGCAGCTCAATTTAGCATTGGTTGGCGCGCGGTAGCATAACTCTGGTCCCAGTTGTTAGAAAAAAAAAAAAAGTTTTAAAGTATATTAAATTGTCTAGGAATTGACCCTCGGGTGGTCCATTTGGACCATAATTAGCTAAATGGCGACCATCGTACGAAAAGTGTCATTTATTGCCATTTTTTTTCTCCTTTGGCGGGCCTTAAAAAATATTAATAATTGTCGGACACACTTCGTCGAGAATCAACTCCTAGAGAATTTTATTACCTTTAAGATGCGCTTATTGAGAGTTAAATCGGTTAATTCGTTTTCGAGATATTCTACCGCGCGATTTAAAAAATATGGTTTCGAGAAAAACGCGTTTAAAGTTTCAACTTCAGACTGACGCGCGCGAAAACGTCGTGTTTGAGCAAAAACATTGTTTTGTATAAATCGCAATTTCACATATTTCCAACTCGAATTTCGAAAAACGGCTTCAGAAACCCATAGTCAACACTTCAAAGTGTTCGATTCTGCAAAAAAGAAATCGATTTTTTGAATCCGCTAAAGGTAAATGTCCATGTCGACTGTGGCTACCGCATAGCGACACCAATGTTTTTCTGGTCGACCTGGCGGGTGTTTGTTATAATTAACGAACAATTTGTCGCATGCAGTCTGGATGAACACCAAATACAAACAGCGATTATTGTGTTAATATAATGAGACACGTGACAAACGTAATTACATGTGTATTGTTAAGCGACGAGCAGAAGTTTGATTCGTTTTGCAAACTACATTATTATATGATGTTTGTACGTAGTTCTTGTGCTCGTAACTTTAACCAACTAGCTACTTCAAGCTATTTTATGTGCGCTGCATCACAATTATTATTGTTGTTGTTGTTGGTATCACATTCACTCTAACTTCACTTTACTACTATACACGTGATCTGAATTTCTGACAAACTCAAATACATTATTACGCTAAAAGGGGTTACATTTCCGAATTAAATTAACTGACGTGCCAACAGATCCAGACCATTTTGTAATTTAGATTCACGGAACAGATTATTATTAAACAAAAGTAATGTACACCAAAATAAATACCAATAATATTGATATACAATGGATTTATGAAAATTTAATTCTAAACTACTGAAAACTAATTTTTTTCGGCTCACTGAAGGCGATATAGAAATCATTTCTTAGCGGTTTTTAATTGGACTCGCCTCGACTAAAAGATTCGTTCCAGTCCTAAGTTGGGGCTGACCAGTCAGAACTTGTTCACGTGGTTTAATGCGATATTACACAGGAAATGCATCTTATCTCTCTAATTCAATTGTCAATTATTATAATAAAAGAGCAATTCAGGAATACAAGGATATAGGAAAAATACAAATATTTGTAAATTAATGTCTGGGCAGATGACATCCCAAAGAGTTATCGAGAAGAGGCAATGGAAAACGATAAGAATCCCAATTAAAAGAAGATAATGGAAATGGTCCACACGATAAGGAAGACTAGAAACAATACGACGAAGCAAATAATGGAATACAACCCTAGAGGGACAAGAGTCCAATGAAGATTTGGAGAAAAATAGCTTCAAATGGCAAGACACAATAGAGGAATGTATATTAACGAAGAAGGGAAGAATAAGAGGAAGAAGCAATGGTGGACTAGGAACCTAGTTACTTGGAACCTTTTCTAGAATCAATCGAAAGTCGTTCTATGCTCTTCAAGAAGCGACAGGTATCAGAGAGAGAGAGAGAGAGAGAGAGAGAGAGAGCGAGAGATTATAATAAGATAGGAATAGATTTATTGTTAAATAAAATGGGTTTAAAATGTTAGTGTAGCCTATAGGTAGGTATATGAAATGGTAAAGCATTTCAGACCGAACAATAAAAGCGCGCTATAAAAAGCTACGCGCATCACGTGTATAAATCTAAATGAAAATCGCATTTTATATTTCCCGTGCATTTTCGCTCAGATAAAACGAATGTAACGAAAATTAAAACAAACAAAAAATGCGACAAACTCGCACATGTACATCAGCAGGAAAAACAATATAAAATGCAGCGCAAAAACAACAGCATCAGCGTAATAGCGGACATACAGCGAAAATATATATACGATATATATATATATATATATATATCTACTACCATCTAAAGAATCGGCGAAGCTCAGAGCGGTGGTGTCACAGCAGACCGCGGAGACTGCACTGCGGTCGCTTCGGATATTGACACATCTGCGAGACAAAACACAACAAGCGCATCATCATGCTATTGATGTGTGCGAGCGTGTCTCTTCAATACACTTTGACATTTATTACAGAAGCACAGCAAATGGGGGCAGCGAGCGCCATAAAGTAATATGTCGAATACTTTCCTATACGTCCATTGTCTTCCGCATACAAAGCGGTTTCTCGTTATTGTTTGGGGCGCAGTCACGGCTAATGCCATTGTGTGCTTTCCTATTTTTCTTAATGCCATTGTCGGATGATACGCTATATTGATAACTTCGGCAAACAGCATTACTAAAAAATATACATATACTATTCGCAATCGAGAACAACGACGATCAAACCATATTTGAGGAACACTGTGCTAGCGCCGCGCCAATTCAACTAGCATTTTCAGCACACGTCTACAATTACTGTAAACATTAAAACTGTACAAACACTCGTGCAAATGAGAGCGCGTTTCCGATTTAATGCGATAATTAATTCTCATTTACGGTGGTGCACGTTACACACGGACACTGGTAGTAGTAGTAAAACGGTCATCCGAATACGTAGGACGTGCTTGTAAAAGGAGTGAGGTGGCAGTGTGAAAACCAATTAATTAAAACTTGAAACGGTGTATTTGTCACAGTTCGTTGAGCTATTACACCACACAGCGACTCTCTTGTACTTCTGCATTAGCGTGGCATCCCTTCGTAGCGGGCGCCATCAAGGTATTTGCAAATGGTGAACCACATCGCTGGGATTAACTGCGAGCGGAGACTTAACTAGGAACAACCATCGTCGTTTTCGTATGCCGCCGCAGTAATTTAGTAATTTCATGTTGCCTCTGCTTTATACTATATGTGGCACTCGCGCGTGGAACTTGATATACTATTGTAACTTATCGTGGATATTAAACCAGATATGCCGGGATCATCTTACCAGATCATCTATCTGCAGTAAATATTATAGGGCAGGCTGGAGCTAATTGCTGAACTGTGTTTCTTGCTTCGCTCAATCATCATAATAATGTTGACGGCCTTTGTACAAATTTGTCTATATAATCTATAAATTTTGCACGATTCCTTGATTCCAAAAACGTTATATTTGGGTTTAATCCTGCTTATGTTTATAATACGTATTGCACAAGCACGGACAATGAACAAAACGTATAACGAACAACGTCTAGAAACCGAAAGCATTAATAAACCACGAGTTGCATATACTTGGATTTATTATATATTGATTCATATTTATTCAAATAACCAATATTAGTTTAGGAATGTTATTTAGCATAATTTATAAGTGTTATTAGAACACGCAAGATGTCGAGCTGGAAGCAGTGTCCAGTGTTTTTATGTATCCATAAAACAACCTTGGAAGTATTTATGTAGAATATTATTGCCGAACAGACAAAACCCTGTAACATTCTATCAGGTAAACTGCGCATAATATCCAACGTGTGAAACTGGCCAGAGGATAGCAGCTGTCTGATACAGTGGCTCAACTGTGGCACAACTGAAAAAATATCTAATCCATTATATGGCGCTCATAAATCCATATAAAAGTGTAGTAAAATGCGTTGTTAGAAAATATGAATATTTTACCTCTGCATATCTCTCGGGAACTGTACTTATGACCTACATAGCCCACTCACTTAGTTTTATCAAAATTTATTCTTTTTTACCTTTCAGTTATCTGCGCGTTTAAGGTGGAAACGTAACCGCAGTCTAAAAACCTTAGGACCCTTTTTATTCATAATGCTTAGTCGGCCGTGCGCGAAGAGATTTCGCTGTGTAACCGAGCGGACATAGTTCCAGAAACTGCGATTCGTTTTTTCTTTAGCGTCCATCGTCCGACTGCCTATATTATTCGTCGCCTACATACATTCTTTCTCATTTTTTAGTGATAAATTTGCTCCGTTAGTACCGTCCACTTCGTCTATGCATTCATTTCAGTAATTTGACTAATGCCTAATGCACTTCTGGAGAGCATAATGTGTATCACTGTTTGATGATTTATGGCTATTTGCACTACTGTCCCCAAATTTCTAGGGTGGAATAAGCATTGCTTTTAATTTGTTTTCCACTGCGAAATATTCTTCATCCATTAATGAAATAAATGCAGCAAAGGAACTAATTGTCAGTTTTGATATAACCAATGTAAATCAAAACTTGTAGTATAAATCCAATTCAGGTTGAATTCCACTCGTCACAATATGATTTTCATGTGTGTGAACTCAAGTCCTGATGCATTATGAATGAGTTGAAATAAATTTTATTCAAACTTTAATATATCATAACGTTGTCGGAAAGTTTGCCAACATAATTCATATGCGCGCGCAAAGATGCTTCTAGTTCCATTAGATTACATGGAAATCCACGATTATGCAAGCTGCGTAACTTTGCTGTGCACATTGTCGCATCTCAACTATACAAATGCACAACACAACACAACAGTTGCATTAGTTGTTTTGATGTCTCATACAACAACATGTCTCTGCTATATATAACCTTGATACCTTGCACCGTTCGCGGAAAGACCATTTCTGGAAAACTTTGGCAAAGCAAAATTATAACCTTATTTTCAATGATGCTTGATGAACTTTGAACAATGTATAAACTACGGGCCAGCTTAATTAAAATTAGCAACTAAATTTAAACATAATTTGTTTAAAATACATTTTATTGGTATATTAAATTGTTTATAATACCGATACTGAATATGTTAAAGTTATATTTGTAGAAAGAGAGTTTTTAAATTTATCCCAAGTTGAAGTCACTTTTTCTTTGGCTGTAAATATTTTATGTAGTTTCGGGTTGAACGTTTTTCAGTGCATGTATCTTGTGGGTAGGCTTGGATATTTGCCCACGGCAAACGCACATTTATCTGAAAGGCAACATTTATTAGTTTTATTATAAGGGACGCACGCCTAGTATCTTCATCATATTTCGTATACTAAATCTTCATGAGATTTCTTATTCTTTCATAGCTACAGAAAATCTTAATTTCTTATTTATGTTGCAATATATATTTCATAAATCGGATGAATTATAGCTGATCTTATTTTGACAGGGAAACAAAATAGGTTGAAATAATTTGATATTTCGTATTTGACAATTACATATTATTACTTTTTTTTTTTTTTTAAATTTGAATTGGACATATATTCTTGAGTTACAGCATTTTCAAGGTATGTTGTCATGAAATGAAATTGGAGAAGGAGCATCTGTAAAAGCTGCTCGTCCTCGTGTGATAAGCACTAAAATCTTAATCATAATAACTTGAACGACGGTAAAACGTGTCGTGATCCATCCATTAATTTTCCTGGCCATACATACACACAAGAAGCCAACGCAGTGCCATCTAGCGTGCGCCACTAACGACGCCACACTTACGCTCCACTTTCGTAAATCATCGGCACGTCACAGACACTGTTATTAATTACTTTCAGTCGACGACTGTTACAGCATCTCCTGCCACGCCACGCCATAAAAACAGCTGATGGCAAACTCTCAACTTTAATATTCGCAATGTGTCACTTCGTGTGAGTGCTGGTCAACGCATACGCTTTTTATCAAGCACCCAGCGACGGAACCAATCTGCGAACGACCGTCATTTATAAAATTATTTCTTTAATATCCTGTCAAAGCTTTGCGCGATGAATTATGGCCGACGATCGCTCTGTGCTTATAATTTTTAATAACTTTGCATATTGGACGACATTTGAAAGACACGCTTTCTGAACCAATATCCATTGACGTTTATTGCATTA
This sequence comes from Leistus spinibarbis, assembly GCA_933228885.1. Lineage (NCBI taxonomy): Eukaryota > Metazoa > Arthropoda > Insecta > Coleoptera > Carabidae > Leistus > Leistus spinibarbis. Next base: position 4,483,672 of record OW121805.1, read on the forward strand.
ATGCTCCTAATTTACTCCTAACATTTATCCTTTTACAATTTTGGCCAAATAGTCGACTGATTTTGATGGCCGAATGATTTACAATGTGACCGCTAGCCAAATAGTCAACGCACATATAAGAGATATTCCAGGAAATGAAATTGCATATCTCTAATATTAGCTAAAGTATGAAATGATACGTGTAGCTGATTAAATATACGAAATGCATCTAATTTGATGTAGCTTTGACCGGATATATAGTTTCAGTATGATGAAGTTGTGTTAGAACTATCCTGGCAAACGGATTATACGCCAGTATTTATATATGAGAAAAGTTATAAATTTGATCTTAACCACATTTTCACGTATGTAAAGTTAAATTATAATAAAGAAAGTTTTAATAAATTATGCATGGTAAAGTATCTAGTGATCAGTAGCTTAAAGTTTGGGTTTGTGCAGAAACTTGTTTTCTGTATAAGCTTGTTTCATGTGACATTATTTAGCCGTGTAATTTCATTTAAATTTAGTTTAACACGACCGTAACCAGGGTGCAAACGGGTCTTTTGCGCGAACCCCCTCTTAACACAATTTAATGTCAGCGCTACCTACCATAACGAACCGCCCAAGTAAACCAATTTTATATGTACGTACGTACGTACGTCTTCAAGTAGCTGTACGATCTCCTAGTGAAATTACTGTTTTTACTTCATTTCATGCGGCTACCTTTAATTAAATTTTGTGCTTAACGTCGGTACCTGTTGATTTATATTTATCCTTAGAACATATTTATAAAAAATCGACTCGGCTGGAACGGATAAGAATGCTAATTGCATTCGGGTTAATGCCAATCATTTATAACTCGCCTTACAGTTGGTGCAAAAGATCATTAAATTATTGGAAAATATCGGTAGAAAATCACTGGAGAGTAAATAAATTGCACTGTGGGAATTTTTAGCAATGAATTTCGGCAATACTCGTCGGCAAGTAGGTTATTCGAGCAGCATATCAGACATTGTGTAATAAAGTATGTTGGTTGGTTTGTATTGTCAGCCCATGTAAACATAAAACCATGTAAAATGCGTGCACGAGCATGGGCGCGGTGTCGTATGTCTGCCACGGGCACAGACGCGTGTCCCGCAACATCAGGTGGCCTATGCGGGTAGCGCCGGGGGTCTGACACTGAGTGCGTGTGCCTGCCTGCCTGCCTCCTTTTTAAAAATAAAATAATTTATATTCTTTACGTAGAGCGACGGCGACGGCGACGTTCTGGATATCTCTCGGGAAAGAGAATGTGTTTCTCTTCTTCACGAAAGGGACATACAAAACTGAGCTAATATTGTAATATATACATTTCAGGAAAATAGACAACTTGCACTTAAATGTTAATATATGCGAATAATTATAAACCATTCTCTAAGGGTCTAAGGTATTGCATACAAAAACTGTTTTGCTAATTTTGTATAAATAAATATATTAACATTCTGGTTTAATACATTTTTATTATCATATACGAATGTATATAAAGAAGAATTAACTGTCTGTGTGTCTGTGAGCGCTCTAGAGCCAAAACTGTCGATCGTAAAATTGTGAAACATTAATCGTAAGACTTGTATATGGTCTAGATGTGCAACTCTTATTTTTAAATAGAGTATTCAAATCGCAAACTAAATGCAAATATTGTCCTTTATCCAATATCATGAGAACGGCTGCACTTATGGTAAATATAGTAAAGATCATAATGAAAGATATTAAAATTTCCCACAACTTTTGTTTGAAAAGTTCCTTTAAAAAATGTACCAGTTACGAGAAAACTGCTACAGAAAATCTTAAATATCTTATTTATGTTACCATAAATACGCATGTATGCAAATTATGTTAAACAAATCGAATAAACTATGCCTGGCATAATTTTAATAGGGAAACCAAATAGAATAAAACAAATTAATAATTGTCATTTTTCATTGGTAATCAAATCGTGTTTCGAGAGAAATAGTTATTGCAGATAAATACTGAAAGAAGTTCATATTAAATAAAATATTTGTATATATGATGAGGTGAATATTAAAGAAACAATCAATATTTGATTTTGAAGAAGCAGTATTTGATAACGTAATAAAATAATTAGCTAAGTAGTATTAGTTGGATTGACAGTTTGTTTGGGATATATATTTCTAGTGAGTACTACGTACAAAAAGTCACTCGAGTCAGGCCACTTTTCATTTTCGTATTAAAATTTTAATCAGTTGTTGTTCCATTGAATAAATAGTCTGAATTTAACGTAGTCCTTGGTCCCCTCTATAGATGATGGAATGTTTCAGCTTTGAAGTAATGTGTAACAATTTGAAAAATAGATGAAACATGCAAGGCATTGAATTGGAATCTATATTTAAGCCGAGCAAAGCATGCAATATCTGTATGTCGAACGCGCGCTTACTACAAAAGTAACGTATAGTAGATGTACGTATCAGTCTTTCGTTTCGTTTCGTTTCGTTTCGTTTCGCAGCGACAAGACACATTGCGCATTGGTCTCGCCCCGATTTGCTACCAAACGAGACCAATTTATAAAATATCCGCTCTTGCTCTCAACTGAGATGTTACATTGTCCCTATAACGGGAACATCTGATGATGCTATTTATTTCTGCTTTTGTTCTTCAGCGCTCGACGCACCCGCCAACTTTTCCCTGCTGCAATTATTACTGTATTATCTATGTATGTATGTTATCTATGTATGTATCCAGTTAGGAAATGGCTCATTTGAGTGGGCTTTTATTGCGAGACGAGCGAAACAAAATCCTGAATAATCACACAAGTCACCCAAATTCACATTTCCTAACGTGTTTTATACAATTTTCTTTTTCATATTTCACACACAATATATATTATTACACTATTTATATATATATATATATATATATATATATATATATATATATATATATATATATATATATATATATATATATATATTGTTTCTATTTTTGTGTTCAAAGTTTTCTTCTTTTTGACATTTAAAAGTTATATTGACGTTTACGAACGTAGCTAGTGACAGACAATTTTCACAATGGCTCGGGCCGTTAAACATAATAATTACACATATAAGATTTATAATCTTAATGAAATTTTTACATATGTTTTGAATATATCATCAAGATTGTAGACCAGTTTTTTTTTAGCCCGCCCTATAGATCACAGAAGAGCTACATCATTCGGTCATTCGGCAAAAAATTAGAAATATAAGAAATTCTACAATGAAATTTACGGTATTGTATGTCTTCAAGACTTCTTCATATTGTAAACCCAATATCTGTAAGAAAACTATTAAATATAATAATTATGAGTTTAATATATCACATAATAAATATATTTCTTTTTACACTTTTTATATTTATAACATTTTTTCAGATTGTGAACTAAAAGAATATTTTATTTAAAAATATTTATTTAAGATTTAAAAACATTATATGAATGCATGGAGTTCCCATATACTTCTTATAAGGCAAGCTGAAGGCATCAGTGCCTGGACCTATTTTTGATTTAAAAGTTAATGCCCATGTGGTACAGTTCTTGCTTGGTATACTGGCATTTAATGTTTAAATTTTCATGTAGGTGTTTATATATATATATATATATTTAATGTTATGTATAACTAACTATATATACATATAGAATACATATGAATAGGTAACAAACTATACATATAGAATATATATGAATAGGTAACAAATTTCTGTTAAGAATGTAATAAAATGAAATCCGGTTTTGGTTGGAAGAAAGTCGAGGGAACTGCAAGTGGTTTGTTGTGTTGATGTAAAGTGTGAACTGTAGCATAATACTATTTTAGTGCCAGGAAATGGAACTTTAGGTTCGCCTAGTCGACGTTAATTTCCGTTTTGCATACATTCTGTACCTGTAGTACCAGCATCGGTGCCGCTTTGAAGTCGCGCCACGTTTCGCACATGACTTCTCATTTATTCATTACACATTTTGTATTATACATCTGCACATTCTAAGTGCTTCTATTTGCACTCGCTCTTTTGTTATTGATCCTTTCATTACTTTGCATAGATGTGTGCGTGTGTGTGTGCATCAATTCTAAAAGGATTGACGTGCGTGCAAAATTTTGAAATTGTGGAAGCTATCTCGTGTGTCAGCCCAGTGAATTGATGCGCAACTTATTCATTGCTTTCATTTGTTTAGGATTCCTTTTACTGAAGATACAAAAGCATCCTATCGAGACGATTTAAATATACTTTTGTTTCTTTTGTATTACATTTCCCATGGCAATAAAACCATCGTTTAAATTTTCGTGCTTTCATATAAATTTATTTATCAAGAATATTTTTACAATTTTTTCTAATTCTCAATTTATTAATAATATATATAATCGCCCAGATGTATATGTTTATATGTATGAGTAGAATGTTTGATAAAAATACAAACTGGCATGGGCAGGAATCGAACCTCAACTTTTTACTTGAAAGTTGAGAGACTATTCCTTACACCTTGGCGACAATTGAAATTCTATATTTAATCAACAAAACTGTACTAGAATCTTTAGATATTCCAAACATTTGTAGGCATTTTATTGGCGGCCTAAAATATATTATATTTTAAAATAATTATTTTTCATGGCTTGAGCAAAACTTACGAATAAGTAAGTCAAATGAATGACATTCTAGTATTTTTTTTTAAATTATTCTATTGAACGTTATCATGAAAATTGTATTTGCACGATAGTGTCGGCTTCAGACACTGGCAAAGTATCGGAAAATTAGATTATGTAATCGTAAAACCCGTTTTTATATATGGCCGCACAGATGAGTTTTATACAAGTCATGTCCATAAAAAAAATGTCGACCGAACAAAAAATATAGTGACAGCTCAAACGACCACGCTCCAAGCAAATAGGAATTAGCAAAAGAAGAAGAGTGGAAAAAACGCATCAGAGTTCCACAAGCATTATCTGTGTGTGCGGTTTAATATCCCGCAACGACACAAACCGCACAAGAAAGGCGGCCGGCCGATGAGAACGAAAGATATGTTCGCAATGTATCAGATATTCTGGTCGGCTCTCCGCAAACGTGCCTGGCACAGATCCGCCGCTGACAGTTCCGCCCCGTGTTCCCCAAACTCGGATACTCGGACACACGAAATGATTAATGCCGCTTAATCCGCGAAGACACACGCAAGGGAACCGATCCTACAACACTTGTCTTTCGATGCCAATCAGAACCCGCTTTTACTGTCATGCCACACGGAGATAATCTGTGGCACTGATGACACATCATCGGAATATATATATATATATATATATATATATATATATATATATATATATATATATATATATATATATATATATATATATATTTGTTGAAAATTGTTTTTTAGCAAATGCTATTAATGAGAGAATATTTGTACCAGTACAATCAAAAGCAATTGCACACACCTCCACCAATTAACACTTAATAATCAAATATTAAATTATGGTTCTTTATAATTTAAATAAAAAAGTTTCATTAGAATATTTGGATTCGCAAATTTCTTATATTTCTCAAGTTAGAGGATATTTTTAAAACAAAATTGTTACAAACTTATATATGGGTTATTTAATTTGCCAAAAACAATTATACATAAGCAAAATAATTAAAAGGAATCGTAATAAAGTTGATTTAAAATATAATCAGTTATTTACTAACAGTGAATGATAATCAAATATTCAATTGATGTTTAAGAATATTTTGTGATCACTATTCCTCATTATTTATGTGTTTATAATTGAGAGATGCATCCGCTTTTATTATATATGTAGAACGTTATTTCCGTGCAACGCTGACAGTAAATCTTCATTTATAATTAAGTAATTCATCTACTTATTACTTTAGGTTCGAGTGGATAAATAAAGTTTAGAAAACTTTTCACATTAGTAAAACGCTCCTCCTATAGTTCACTCATCTCCAGAGTTCAGTTCAATTATATGAACTCACTGTTCCCGAATAGAGATAAAATTTAACGATGTCAGAGCACGGTGTAGGTATCCGATGTAGAAACACTTCTGGAATACATACTTGGGTTGGTATCTTTGTTCCATGGCATGTATCATATTTTAACTATATATATATAACATCTCAAGTGATATTACTGAAATTTCTATATACATATAAACACTTCTCGTATCTTCGTTCGCATAAAACAAATCGCTTTCTTTATTATCACTGAAAGTATATTACTTCGTAAATTTTTATATTGCGTTACATGTACTTTTTTGTTTTATCACTCACAATAGCCTATAGGCGCATGCGCGAATTCATTAATTGTAATAGATATTAAACCAAGGCAAATATATTCAATTCACCAATGGTTATTTTCCGTATATAATTTTTGTTGTTGATCAAATACCAGAATTCATGAATTATGCATTCTTTGTTATCATAATTCCCTGTGTATTATAAGTGTGAATTTCTCAGCCAAAACAAAACAAACAAAAAAGAAAAAACCAACAGAGTAAGCAACACAACAGCAGGCACATTATCATTTATATCCGAGGGAACGGATGTGTTTACACTATGGTGTCCGGGGTTCCATCTCCACTCATACATCTCTTGTTTATTACCCATGTATGGCTCTATCCTCCTCGCATCTCGCTTGCCAGCGTTTCGCGTATCCGACTTGCATTGCCAGACACAAGTTTGTAAAGTTGGTTGGGATTATAACGAGCCGCTGCTTGTATTTGGCGTAGATTAAAAGTGAAGCAGTATTTTAATGTATTTAAAGATGGAAAACGAATGCGATTAGCAAAAGTTTCAGTGTGGCAAATGACTTGGTGTAGAGCACATGATATAGGCGGGCCAGTTCACTACAATAGCGCAACTTTTTGCTCTATTACTTTTTGTTGTTGACTTATTACTTGCAATCTGAAATTGTCAAATGCATGGCTTCTATTTTAACGAACTTTTAGTTTTAACGCAGATGCTAATTTGTCCCTACGAAACTTGTTCTTTAGAATCCATTAAATGAGTTCGGACCATGGCAGGATTTATCATTCTTTCATCTGCTAATCTATATATATATATATATATATATATATATATATATATATATATATATATATATATATATATATATCGTTTTTTAGATGATCATTGTTTAATACTGGTCAGTCATGCCTCTGTTCTGACATTTGTCGCTCTAGGGACTTTAAGTTATAACCAGACCTTATCTGTTCCTGGTTCTGACGGTGTATATCAAGCTATCATAACTCAATACTAAAGGCAGGTTATTGAATATGGTCTGACCTAGTTACTAACTAATTTTACATAAAATGAACTGCAAGAGTAGTTTTTCTCACCTATATAATTTCAAAGACAAAAGACTTAAGGAATCATTGTTATCACGAAGATTATCGAAGCTGATACACGATTTCTTGTTCTCTGAATCGATTTTGATAATTTTCTGATAACTGCCTGTGTGTATATGTAGTTGTATATGTGTTCGTGAATTTTCAAGAAGCAAAACTGTATATGTGCACCTCCAACTTTACCAGAAGTATAGATTAACTCTTGCTCCGCTTTGTATATCTCGAAAAAGATATGAGTTAAAAATAAATGATTTCTAGAAAAATAAAGAAATTAAAATTTATAGCAACTTTTATAAACAATTTCTTTTATTAATAAATGAACCATTTACTGAAGAATCGCTTTTGTAAATAACTTTGTTACATTTCCGTTTCCGTAGCTACAATACATATTGATATTTTTTCGTTGGTGTAGCACTAAAAAGGACCTTATTATGCTATAAATTTCTATATAGCTCAATATGTCGTACAAACATAAATGGGCCAATTTTATACTTATTTATAAATTTTCTTCGCTTTAAATTATAAAATGAGGTTATTACTATACCATTAATTAAATTTTCTTGGTATGTTTTACCATGTATACAGTTGAACAGTATATAGAAAAACTAAATAATTTACAAAGGAATATAAGCGTTATCATAGGTCACAGCAAGTCCCTATATACCGTCTGTGTAAGGAATACATCTATCTACATTTCAAATACGTTCTGCGTATAAATAATTAAAGAATGCATTAGGTATTAACTACAGACTGCACTTAGTTAATTGACGTCATTCTTTGTTTTTGAAATTGGAAACTGTCTTTTTTCTTTGTATAAAAATAGAAGGATTACAGTCAGAATATAATCTTCAACGCACCATATGGCGAGTTCAGTGTCAATCTGGATGAAAATTAATGATTATTAATAATAATATTGTAATTTAAAATGATATTTATTGATTGATTGTTCAGATGATTGCAACAATACATATTGTTTTTCAATAATTTTTATCGTTTTCATTATATCTCTTCAAAAAATATGTGCCTGTACCTATGCTTGTTATATGAGTCCCTTCTACTGGGCACAGCAGATTCTTGGAAGCATGAAGAATTGTATCGTATATCTGTATAAACTTTTTCTTTTATTCTGATCAAGTTATAAACACACGGCTACATTTGCACATTCTGTAGGATAAGTTGTCTGACACTTCAATTATTGGGGAAAGTAACTCGACAGAGATTACGATATTTAAGCGTATCAATCCACAAGTATTTCGGGTTTGGTTGCGATGGTTCAGAGTAAGCCGTTTAAACATGGCTTATATACTCAATCGTAAGTTCCCATACGGAGTCTATTTACTAGTATGTATGTATGTATGTAAGCCAACGAATTTCACGGAGTTTGTATGTCAAACATCTCTAGAACCTATTGGATTTTTCATCAATTGCCTTGGTACTAGAGGAGTAGATTTTGTATGATTTCTGGTAAATAGCAAGAGCGATTGTTCAGGGAACAATGGCAGTCAAGAATGAAATGACTTCGAAATGTCAGTAGAGCTTATTTATTCGGATATTTCATGTTGCTCGCGAACGACGTAGATGCATTTTATGACATGATGATGACGGTACGGTCGTTCGGTAATGGAAGACTATGCGAATGTTTGACTTCAATATGGGGTATTAGTGTTTCCACTCGATAGACGTTTAACCTAAATTCGTTTTTGCGAAAATCGTACTTACGTATTCGAAACCTGTTTATTGGTTATCCTGCAAGGATTAATACTGCCATATCGTTTCTAATCCTCCCGTGATCTGAATATTGAGTGCACAATTTAAATATTTTACATGGCCATCTTGTCTGAACTCGAGGCACGTCGTGCCTAATGTATACCTCACTGCCCCCCTCAACGCTACACGGATACACGTGACAACCCCACTGTACTCATAACTCATTTATGATTACTCTAATTCGATTACTTTGCTCAGTGGCGTTCGCTGCTCTTGATTATTTTCTGGGATTTGGAATTTCGCTCGTTTTCAAACCTCTACTGAAACCATTTCATTAGCTAAAGCATAACTCTTAACTGAAATGCTGTTATTTATAAATAGAAACTAAGTATAAGTATCTCCAGTTTTCTGACTACGTCAAAAAAATTGTTAAGAAACATCATTAATTTTTCAATGTGTTGTGAAAATCTTTAGAAAAACATTGAACAAGAGATCTCTTTATAAATTCAGAAATCAATACTTGTTGTTAATGATGCAGTACGTAAAACATCATCTGAGAATACCGTAAACAACAGTTCTACTTAAATATATAGATATATTATCTGTAGTTCAGGTTGTGTCCCAGAGAGCGCTATATGTATGCAACATCGCGCATCTGGCATTTCCAATTCAGGCGGCGTACAGTCTACAATTCCATAGAGGTGAAGCAAAAGATACGAATCTATCGTGTCGGATTTATGTGCTCGTCTAATGCTGTTTGATTACCGATATTAATACGTATACACGTCAGCTGTCACGAGGCAGCACTTTGTCACTCGACCGGGATATCACCGAGCTTCGCGCAACTAATGGAAACAAATGTGTTATATGCGGGCGACACTCTTCAATGACAGACTTTAATTTTAAATATTATAAATTGCCCTAGATTATTACTACGCTAGTAAATTGGAACGCACACAATTTATCTAGATTCGACTGAAATTTAATTATTCCTGAAAAATTGACGGCTGCTTTCATAACAGCGGAATCCGATACGCCAGTTTTTTTGCTCGTCGTAGTAACGAAATCTATTCTGCTTTTCGGAGGCTTCAGCAAAAATTCAATTTTAAACTTGGTTTAAATATTAAGCGTAAAGACCATTAATTATTTCCATATTACTTCCAAAGCAATGATTCATATCTAATGAGAATGCTTGTATAATTTGGAAAGCAAATGCTTTTTTATAACGAGTTTTGCAATTGCTTTTATGCGAAATTCCGTGTAATAGCTGCAAAGTTCCTGTTTCAATTATTATAGTTTAATAATTACAGTTGAAATAATATGAATGTACGACAACAATAATTGTTCAAGTTCCTGTTGCGAGCGCAAGATGATGAGTGGTTGTTCGCAGCACTCTGTGGAATGTGTATGAGTGAGTGAAAGCACATCAGTCAATGCCCGTTACATTTCGCAATAAGACCTTTACCCTGTCCGTACTCACATTCGCATCAATCATCTCGCAGTCTCGCTTCCAGTTTGTAGGTGTGCCTGTCTGTGTGTAAAGCCACTTGTACCGGCAATACCACCTGCGTACCATGTATTTTAGTCACGTATTCCATCACTTCACCTGTGATTACACGTGTAGAGCATTTTCATCTAAGACGTATAGTCTCTTCACTCGAACACAAAAAATACTCCACTTGCTTGAAATTCTGCTATTAAACTTGTTACGTATATACCTCCCGGTAGCTTTTGAACTTGAGATTACGTATGTTTGAAAAATTGCTGGTTTATTTTTTGTAACCTCAAAGCGTCGAGAATATGATTTTTAAACTACTGAAATTATATGCTCCTTAAGAAGAAGTATAAACTGGTGTATTATACAGTTATACTACAATTATGTTTATTTACTTACAAACTATATTTATTTCTAATACAATTCCAATTATTGATTTCTCAAAAAATATATCCATCTCTCTCTCGCACTATCGATTTATGCCTGCCTTCCAAACAATATCTATTCACATATTTATTTCTTACTGCACATGACCGCTATTTATTTCTATGTGTCTGTATCCGTGTCGGTGAGGCATGCTTATTTACGGAACACAACAATTTTCGAGGGAGAAAAAGACCAAGTTTCAAAACTACTGGTTTTTATCTCGATGTGTCCGAAATTGGTGTAAGATGACTGGGCCAAAAGTTCTTCTCTTGAGAATTGGTGTCACAGGATCATCAGGCCCTTTTCGATATATGTTTTCGCTTGAAAACAAAATAAATGGTTTGGTGCTTTGACCTAGAATTGCAAATAAAACTACGCCATAAATTTCACAGTGAACAGTTTGCGTCTGTGTTTTATGTACGATACATATATACACGCAAAATTTATCGAATTGTATTTTATATAGAAGCACGACAAACATGGTTTTAGCATTACACAAAATTCATATGGCGTATTAACATTACTGTCAAAACACAGATGCTAACATAAGTTTCAAATTTATGTCGCTGCCTCGTATAATGGTACAAAATGACACAAAATCTACTAAAGTTCAGGACTTTCGGGAGACTGACTCGCTGTTGTGCCAGCTTTCATATCCCATTTGCATTAGAGCTCGCTTAACTATAGTTTCCCATTTACTCGCACGATCGCCCATAATTCTCACGAATTTCTTACTCTTTTGTACTTTATTGTTGTAATTTACTTTTATTAAAATATTAGATTGCTACGAAACTTTAACGCCCTGCTTGTTTTACATTAAATGTGTCAAGCAGATACATTTTTAGTTTTCTTCTACTGGTATACCTGATCGAGATATGCAGACGTCGAATATTATTGAATCTAGTATAACTCTAGGAATGAAACGAATTGTATTTTTATCAAATATCCTGCTCAACATATCAACATACAAATGTGGTATGCAATTCATGTTCTACATACAACATGTAGTTTTACAGATTGATCGGTGAGAACTGGACTGTATTCTGTATATGATTTGGGCACATGGGTTAACCTAGTTAGTTTATAATAATCTAGAAGTACAAATGTTGGCTAAAAATGTACGTAGTGTATTTGAAATCGATACCGGACGTTAAACAATAATACAAACACAATTTTATTTTTTATTTCAGGTGCTTCAGAGTCAAGTCTACTATCAGCAGTGCGAAAATTCCCAGCGGAAAAGCGGTTGGACTCCAACAACGTAGTGCCTACGCTAAAGCAACACGCTGAAACGGGCGAAACGTTAACACGATGCGCAGAAACAGCGAGCATGTGGACACCGTGCCGGTGCCATCTAGAACTGTGCATCGGTTGGTATCCCTGTGGTCTCAAATACTGCAAAGGTAAAGGTGAGACAAAAAACTCTGCCATGACATATCGGTGTGGCATCAAAACGTGTAAAAAATATTTTCTATTCTCGTATTACGTGCCACAGAAACAAATGTGTCTTTGGGACGAATGACATACTGTCTGACGGTTTTGGACTTATTTTTAAGGGTTTTCTACTTAGTTACTTTTTGTACGACTTTACTCAACATCAATCTTACCGATTTTATCTAAATAAACATTATTATCACGTGTTTACTCATTTTCGTATTTTACGAGTTGTAAGATTATATTGCAAATACTCATTATTTCGAATTTTCCATTCTTTAAGACTACGTTCAATGTTCCTATGACAGGAAACATTACTTTTGGTATTCAAATGTGCATAACAACTTAATACATAAGATTTTCACGAATAACTGAGTTTATTGGACTAGATACTGTTTATAACTTGCTATACATGAATTTGAAGACTATCAAATTCGTTGAAAATATCTAACAATATAAAAATATAATCGAGAAACAATAAAATATTATAAGTTCGTCCGCAAGCCGATTATATATGAGACTGTGATAATTTTTTGTTAAATATACGATGAACTAATATTACTTGTGGATGCGAAGTTAATTCTAAAAAATGGCGCCAACTATGTGTACGAAAAAATATACGAAATACATACTGACCTCATACTGCTTTAATCTGTGACAATTTTACGAATTATTGCAAAGTTTCTGATGTTCTATTCGTAAATGTTTATTACCGAAGTAGAAGTAGCGCATCAATTTGTAAAATTACCGCTCACGGCTACCATTAAACATTTGAAAATGGATAATATTTGAAATATTCGTCATTTGCGGTTATCTTTAAAAACCCTCAAACTACGAACTGAACAACAATTGTCAAAATATATGAAGAAGTCCTGGCAGACGACGATGTTTTAGTTCCAAATAGGTGGCGTCGCGTTAAATCACTACAAATACTCGGTTTTTTATTTTAATGGAATAACAATTTTAAAAATAAACATTTATTTTAACTTTTCAAACGCCGAAGTTGATATGAATACCGTCTATTATAAATTTCATTGTATATTGTATCTTTATTTATCACAAAATCGCGATTATGATTTTTTTTTATATATGATGCAATGAAATTTGTTGTGAATATTGACACAGGTCAATATCCACAACAAATTTTATTGCATCATATATAAAAAAACTGAAATTCTTCATTGTTTAAGCAAATGATAGATTAATATCCTCACTGAAATGAATTTATATCGTTCATATTTGAAGTTTAAACGCTATAAACATTATTTGCAAATGCATTGCTCTAATTTACAATTCCTAAATAATTTTATAACATATATAGCAAAATTTAAATAGTATCTAGTCCAATAGAACCTTTTTATTATGAAAAACTTATGTATTAAATTGTTACCTACATTTGAATATCAAATGTATTGATTCCCATCAAAAAAACTTCGAATGAAGTCTTGAAGAATGGAAAATGGAAAAATAAGAGTATTAGCAATGAGTTATTAACAGTGAACTACACTATAAAAAAATGGTGTATACATTTACAATATTTCAAATGTAAAATATATGTATCTACATTTCTTTATAATAACACTTTGGCAATTTCCAGTTAAACTACATGATTTTACATTAAAACTAAGACAAAGGTGTTTTATTACTAATTAATAATAATTTTTTGTTTTATGATAATTGTTTCGCTGGGGCATAAAAATGGATATATCAAAAGTAATTTGTTCGAAATATTCAGACCCTAGTAAATCCAAGAAATATTTTTAGAGTATTTTCGTTGTTCTTCTTGCTATCTATGGGCGTAAAAAGTTAAATGAATTGAGCTAAATTGATTTCAAGTAAATGAATTGCCTAAATACGGATTCCGATGCGATTTTGGAAATAAAATACAGATATCAGATCAGTTAGCACTGTATTTTAATCAGGGCGTTGAAAAGAAAACGCTTTGTTACAATTTAATTACGTAATATACACAATTAAACAAAGAATTACTGCAGAATATATATATATATATATATATATATATATATATATATATATATATATAAATAACAATCGCAATATATATATATATATATATATATATATATATATATATATATATATATATATATATATATAACAATCGCAATATATATATATATATATATATATATATATATATATATATATATATATATATATATATATATATATATATATATTTGTAGTATCCTATTGTAAAGGTATTATTTTAATAAGTTTTTCAAGTTTTACTCTGATAGTTTCTTCTTCAATTACCTCTTATCGGATCTTGCTAGGTATCCTATTACTCTGAGTATTATAGGAAGAAAAGCATTCCTATCTATTTCCCAACATTACATTTCTGTAAACAATTGTACAATAATAGAATTTTCAATGGGCAGACCAAACAAAATATTTTCAAATTAAAACTAAATTGTAAATGAGTTTCCTTTGTATGTGTGCAATAGGAAAAAAAAAACAATTATAAAAGAAATATCGGAAAACAAAACTAAATTAACTATAAATTCAATTTAAGCGTTTTTTATATTTCCTCTTTTTGGTATTTCAAACAAAACAGAATGGCTACTGACATTTGTTTTATTTCGTTGTATTTTTTTTCCATTGTTTTCATAGAAAATACCGTGTTCAGTTTTTATTCAATAACGTTTATGATGGCCTACATTTGTGAAAATACACATTATTTTACTATATTGCAAATTTTCTTTTGATCGTCGAAACAAATAGCTGTAACACGAAACAATTGGCATTGGTAAGTTTACCATTTAATATAATTCCTTGTCTGTATTGACGAGTTGTCCCTTATTATTACGCGGTTCATAAAACCCAGTTCGTCGCACACTTATTACATTTTTTTGTCTAATTACTATTTTTTTTTAAAAATTCATAACAATCGCGATTGACAGAAATTATTTTGTCTTTCACTGACTTGGAATGCCCAATCGATTTTATACTTACAAACGACGTTATATATTGTATGCTGAAGACATTATCAGCTGTAATCAGTGTTATTTTTGTTATTTTTTTATAATTACATAATAATTGTTTTACTTATGCTGTAATAGTGTTTATTCGTGATAAAATCGGCTAGACTCTCGCTTATGTTTTTGTCCATATCTAATTCAGAATCCATTCATATTGTATATGTATATTAATAGCTATGGTAAATGTACATTTTGAATTCTGTGGGGCCTTAGCAATTATTTATATGAAATATACTGTCTGTACAATACGTGTCGTAGTTAAACGAAATGCTTTTAACGTTGTGTCGACTCATATCGAGATACTATAACGTTACTTTATTTTCATGCTGTATTTGTCAACTAAATGGAGTGTGTCATTTTTTTTTTTTCTACTTTACTTTTCCTGCATATGAATGTGTTTGAATAAATTATCCACTGAATTGCATTTACATAAAACTCTGTCGCCTCTGAAATACGTCAATATGATATATGAATATTGGTCCATAATTTATTATATATATATAATAAATATATATTTATATGTATATATATAATATATATATATATATATATATATATATATATATATATATATATATATATATATATATATATATATACAATATATATATATGTATGTATATATATATATATATATATATATATATATATATATATATATATATATATATATATATATATACTTTATTTTTGTTTTATAGGAAATCCAATGGTAAAATTTAAATTTCGCAATACGGTATAAGTATTTAGTTTTGATATAACAGGGAAGATTCACCTAATGAATCATTTACCAATGTATTTCCTATATAACAATAAAAAGTATACACCCGGTATATTTGTATTAACACACTGATCGAAATATGTTTTCAATATATTATATTTAAAATTGTTTAACATGACATTCCATTAATTAAATATACATCTGTTATTAGTTTGTTTATAGCGACACATTACACATGTGTACATTCGGTAGCAGTTGCAAAATTATGTTTTTGTTAATAACTTGATTTATTTGTCCTGATCTATTCAATATTCATGCTGTAAATATATACGTACGTTTTGAAACAATTTTTACTCTAAATTGTAATACCATATGATTATTAACTGGTTTTTGTAAGCTTTTGCCTTAGAATTTAACCCATTTACTATTTGTTTATATAAAATAATCTAATACTTACTGATTTTGCAAATTTATTCTTTTGTCTAATTAAATTAAATACGAGTTATTTAGCTATAAATTAGGTTAAAAACATTGTTTGTTGATGGTTTATTATTAAAGAACTTTAACAATTTTGATTGGTCAATTTTAAACTAGGCTCCTTAAAATTGAAATATAGTCATATTCGATGACTACAGCTAAAATCTTCCGTATACCGTAACATGGGGTTTCCTATTTTCAAACTATTAAAGTTTAGCATAACATTATTTCTAAAGTTAAATTCTAAGATTACATGAACAAGATCTAACTTTGATAAACGATATCGACACAATGGATACGTAAGTCGTTAGGATTCATGGTTACTAAATACCAGCGGTTGTCTCGATTCAACCATTTTACTGCCAAGTAATGAGATTTACTGACAATCGAGTGATGTCACATTGAACATTATATTTTTCTCGTCAAATTATTTGCCACACAGGTACAATGTGAACAGAATAATTGCAAGTTAATTTAGGACAAGTTATCATGCTTATTGTGTATATGAATCCAGACAACCTCTGGTATTTAATTATCTGCGTTAGAAGTTACAGAATAAATCTGGTTATGTGAAAATAAATTATTGTTTTAGTGCTTGAGAGTGTTTAAAAAATTGTCAAGTGAGAGTTGTGATAATAATATAAATATTACAAATTTGATAATTGTAAGTTCAGGACAAATGAATCCAAGTATATCGTTGAAAAAATAACATGAAGTTTATCCTGTATCCTATTTAGGAATCATTGAATTACCCGAAATAATATCTTATTCAAGCATTTCCCTGAGAAAGTATTTCTAAATCATACACAGAGAATATTATTTATTTGGTTAGTGATAATTAATAAATTTCTTTAATTTTATTGATTAATTTGTTGACTCAGCTCAAAAGCGTTTTTGAACAACACGATTCAGTTATTCCTAAATGATGGAAGATATCATGTTAATTTTTCACTGTATAGAGTAATTAGTAATAGGTTTTTATAGATATAATTTTAAATGAGAAATTGAAAGCTGCCAATAATAATGTTAAAATATGTAAATAGTGAATATTTGGGCATATATGTAACAATCATCTTGTGATTCTTATGTCACATTTGTAAATGATGTAATGATCACAAGTGCTTCTTAAACAGTCTATATAATTTTTATTAACAAATAAAACATGTATTTAGGAACATACTTATGTAGTATTTTCTACAAGAATTTAATTGTAATAAAATAAATAAATAACTCTTCCTAAATTATTGTACTTTCATTATCTAATTTATATTTGAGACTACAATTTAAATGTCAATCTATTTTTATAATTCCAATATTTTTTATTTAGCTGTACCATGGTATAGTTCGTTGTATATACACACACATACGTACCGACGTCATTGAGAAAATAATTATAATGGATTCAGTGACCTTCAAAACGCATAAAGATGTCGAATTAATTTTTATTTTTTACTACAATAGTTTTTCTTTTATAGATTGCGTATAAGATAGTAAAAATTACATCAAAATAAAGTAAGTATATTAATTATACATAGCATAAATCTATTGTGAGTAATTTTCGTGTGTAGAAAAGTAATTGTTATTATACTCTACGGTAAAAAAATAATAGTATATCTAATTGCGCCTAGGCCACGAATCTTGTAAAATGGGTAGTAAATGAAACTTGAAAGAAGTACAGTGGACAAGCTTAGAATTGAATCACCTGTATTACGAAACGTAGTTGACTTTTCGCGAGTGTAAGTGTCGCATTACAAATTTGTAAGAAATTCATTTATTCTTGCATATTTTAACTCAGTTGAAATTGAATTCCGTAAAAAAAGAGACCGCGTGACGTGGGTGCGCGTAATTTCCCCAGAGATTCAAATTCTTGAAATTATAATTTCAGATTAGGCGTGGAAAAGTTTTTAACACCTTATTTCCGTTTAAGGTGTTGGCCAAATTAAAAGTAAATATTTCTCTTCGTTTCGCACTGGGTTCAGTTGGAGATTTGCATACTTTCGTTATTATTTAAATGTGCTTTTTGTGAATTTGTATTTACTCAACCATACAAAACGTTTTCAAATGCTCACTGAATATGGTGATTATTACAAAACAAAATAATATCAGCCTACACGTGTAAATACATTGTATCAATACTCATGTCACTTACATATTTTTTAGCTCATCGTACGATAATACAAATTGCTCGTGTGTCCGTAACATTCTCGGATTAAAAAATGTTTTTAACAAAAAGTGTTTATCTCGTCACCCTAACTAAGGAATTGTACTTGGATTATGTCATAAGACTAATTTTGTGGACGTATTTCCTCTGAATATTTTATACATATGTATAATTTAAGTGCCCAAAAAGTTCTTGTCCCAATTTAAATCCAATCGTCTATAAAGGTCCGGAATTATAGAACCCCCAAATTTGTCCTTAGACATTACTTTAATATTTCTTAAAATAAATAAACAATAATATATTATAAATAATAACTTTAAGAATTCTTATTATTTATAACGTTTTATGAGATTGTTAACCTGAAGGCCACAAAAAAAAACATGTTGTCGATTGAATTGATTGTTCGGATGATAACAATAAATTTTATATTCAAACAATAGCTTTCGATTTCATTATTGTTTTATAACATTTTATCTTTTCAAATATAAGTGGTTATAATTAAGTTTTCTTCCTTGAAAACATCAGTGGTTAAAATAATGTTTTCTGAATAGATAAATAATAAAGAATCCACCAAAAAGATTATATGGCTAGTTGAAGGCATAAATGCCTATACCTATGCTGATCAACAAATATATGAAAAAAATCTAAACATTATAAGATTTTCAATGTATATAAAGTCTCTTCAAATTTGACCCAAAGATCACAATATATTTAAAGGAGTAAAGAAATTTAAAATATTCAATAAACTAATTACTTTAATTGTTGTGTTTTGTACTATTTATGTGTATGCTAATCAATCGTGATTATTCGTTCAAATATCAATTATTGTAAAACAGTCTTCTTCAATTAAAGAAATACAAATGTATTCTTAATTTCTTTCCTTGATTATAAGCTTGCTATATGGCGAGCTGATGGTATTGGTGCTTTAACCTATGCTTGTTGTTATTGCGATAATGTCCCTAATGAATATTTTTCTAGAGATGTCTTGAATATTTCATGTGTATCAAGAATAAATATGTTAATAAGCAATAACTTTGCAAATATCTAAAATTGCATTTGGTTCGATTTGGAAATACAGATTCTCTAGATCATATAGAAGCAATATAGTGATGTCAGAAAGCAATGAGAATTGCTTGATATGTTTATATACACGTACCGATATGAATTTATGATTTGTACGCTGGTCTTGTTTTAAAATGTTGAACGACTGAAAAGGCGTAGAAAGTTTCTGTGTTATGCCTTGAACTCTACATTTGAAATTTATGTTTCTGCCTTGTTCACTATATCATCCCTGTACTTATAGCCTATAAATTTTACTTCTACTTACAGCAATATTTCACATCGCCAGTTTGAAATGTTCAGAACACAGCAGCGTGAGTTCTGATAGGTACCATTAAATTGAGAAACTACGACTTCTGTCCCCCAACGCTGAATTTTTACAAATGCACGTATTCGTCTTCTTTAAACCAACATCGGACGACATTCTTCTTTATCACGAATATCATATATATATAAATGGCATATTTTTGAATTTATAACCTATTTTACAGTAACTCCAGATTGACCCTCTTAAGGGATTACACTTGTTTACATCTCGTTCTCTTTCTTAGCAACAGTAAATATTTATTAATTTATGGCTTATTTAGGTTGATGTAAATAATTTCATAAAACGTAGAATCATAATATATGTACAATATGGCATATTTTTTACAACAAAATGTATTCATTGTAGCTGTAACATGGAAAATAGATATATTTTCGTTATAAAATAAATTAAAATTGAACGCTTCGTTTCGGTAAGTTAGCCATCATCAGATTCACCGGAATTATCTTCATTTCAGCGACTATATCTTCAATATAATATTGTTTATTATATATTTATTTACTGAATCATGGACCAAATTAAATATAATAATGATACAATGATTACTAATATTACATGTCCATAGCAAACCGAATATAAAAGGGACAAATCTTTTGAGCCAAAAAGATCAGCGAATATATCGATTCCTATGCATAGGGCATCGTGTTCTTCCAACGGTATGAAGACAAGGCCCTTAATACCCTGGGCACATCAATTCCCATTCCTGTGCTATATTGCTTGCAGATTAAACTCTACAAATCGCTCTGGGCTCGCTCGTATGAAGGTATGATATTCCGGGAACACTACATCATTCCGAAATAGCTGGTTAAGAGGAATAAATGGCTGTACGCCAAGCACTGAAAATACTCTTGCAATTTTTCGTTTCATTGTAATTTAATAACGATTTTCAATGCTACATTTATTCAACTTAATATTTATATGTATTCATTAGTAGCCGATATATAAAAAATAAGCCTAACTTTGGGCTCTAATAATTCCTACAAATGTTGAATAATAAAAATATTACGTAGCATTACGGGTAGATATATGATTTAACTATTAGCTTGTTTTTTTTTTCTGCACCACACAATGTCTTTGATGGTTAATTTTATAGCCTTGACATATTTTATTTGGATGACATATACGCGTAAAGTTAAATTATTACGAATACTAAATTTACTAAATATATGTTTCATTTTGAGGTCTATTTCAATATGAAATCATATTTAAAATTAGTGCAATGCTATTAATGACTAATGCCGGTAAATTAATACTCGATAGCGGCATACATTATTGGAGATTTACATTAAATTCCACTGAATTAATTTCAAATTATTTCATTGACAGATTTCAAAAAAAATATCATTAAATTCATAAAAATAAATTGGGATTATTGAAAACACACTTTTTTTTTATGTATTATATCATTTACAAAACTTTCTTGTAGATTCATTTTCTATAATAGGGCTCCTTTACAGTTTCAATTCCAAAAGGAGTATTTTTTAGATGATCGATATTTACGTTTAGCACTTTGCCTAGTGGTCCACCGTCAAATTCCCAAAGGAGGTCTTTCCTAATACAATTTATTGCTGTACTTAAGATATCAAGAGGTCTATTGTTGTTCTGCAGTTCGTATCCCGTGTATCAGAGGCGATACCATCAAATTATGTTATTGGCTGAATCCGAGTACAGGTATCATATTCAAGTGTTAACGCAAAAAGAAACAAATTCTGCAATTACAGCGAAATATTCTTAGGTAAGTGTATGTAACAATATAATATAGTTAGTAAAAAAGTTTATGTTCTGAATACATAAGACTTTACCAATAAGCATAAAGTGGTAGAAATG
Organism: Leistus spinibarbis; assembly: GCA_933228885.1. NCBI lineage: Eukaryota > Metazoa > Arthropoda > Insecta > Coleoptera > Carabidae > Leistus > Leistus spinibarbis. Next base: position 4,505,643 of record OW121805.1, read on the forward strand.
TCGATAATGGACAAAGGCGATGGTTTTGATAAGTGGAGAGATATTTAAATTTGTGATGTAATTGACTGAGAATACAGGAATCGCCTCCGAAATAAAGAGAATGTATTGATAAGTTGTGAGCAAGAATAATAGCCCGTGAATGAAAGGCTTTATGTAGATACGGTTGCTATCCGTAAGGGTTTGTTGTCTTTTTGAAAGCGTCCGAATGGGTTTTTAAGTTGTTCGGTGTTTTGATTTGATGGTTATTTTTTGGGTCATATATATCGCTGAATGTCGGATCAAGTTGTTGACTGAAACGTTGGAAAATTGTTCGCGTTTTTAGCTTACAAGTTCGGAGATTTAAAGCTATTTGTTCTGGTGTATTTCATTCGCAAATGGCAACCCTATATGAAGTTCGTCTTGTGGATAGAGCAGGATAGAATTGATTTAAAATATTGGAATGCCGCTGTATTTAAAATGAAGATATTATATTTATATTCATGTATGTTTAAGATTACTCTGTGGTTTCAGATATGGACATATTTTTTAAAGCAATTATTAAATAAAGATGATACAGTATGAAACCACACATACAATGGATTAAAAAAACAAAATCACTACAGCATTATCTAATCACAGTCAATTAAACAAATTAATTAAATACTTAATCTTGAACTAAGTCCAAGAAAGTAAGACAGTCAACTATAAATAACATGACATAATATGGTGAATTACGTTTTTCAAGAGGAATCCATAACTATACTAGGGACCTGTTAACTTATTTTACTGTCTAACACGATAATAAAAATTCTCGAGCTATCTGTGAACTATGACAAACCTCATAATATTTCGGAGTGGAGCATTAGGCGTTTTCACTTCGTCTAAGGAAAGAAAGGAAGAAACAGAAAAATGAAAAAAATCTTTCGATGTTCTACACCAAATAACGGAAGACATAGACAATGAGAAGTGTTCTAAATTACTAGTTTGAATTGAGGTAATAATAAAATATGTATGAATTGTATAAACCATTATTCTATTTCATGCAGGTTCCAAAACCGCGGCCACCAAACCATCAATAACCAACGACTAAAGCTCGAAAAGACTATGTTTTTGCGTTGAAAATAGCAATGTATACGCCTCTGTCATTTCCAGACATGGGGGTTAATATATTATATCCAGTCTGTAGTATCTTTTTGACCAAAAGTTGATTTCTTTTTATTTTATCGTAGCTCCTAATTATGTTTTTACAACACTCCACCGATCATTTCTATATTTCTCGTTCTTCCATTCTCCATCCACGCTTGGGGCATAGCGTATTATCTCTCTCTGATTCCCTTGTGGTCTCGACGTATTTTTATGTTCCGGCATGTGTGGCTCTTCCGGGCAACCTTTTTATAGAATTACTCCTGACAATTTCATATAAACTCGTATGGCTTTGTTGATACCAATTCCGTAATACTCATATACGTTTCGCATTTCGATTCCTTGGGGTTTTACATTTTATTTAACTTTTATTAATATTGTACTCTAATGGATTGACTGACTTCATATCAGAAGCATAATTCATATTAATATATCAGGCGTTAAGATGTATTTTTGTATAAAATGCAAACGTAACTTATATTTGCTTTCATAGAAATAGAAATATTGCAAATATTTTGCTGTTACTTTTTATTTCTTAAGGAAAAATGAATCATTTCTTTGTGTAAAACATTTTGTAAACAAAGAGTTATATGTAGTAGCTACTTTTATTACATATACCAAGATATCTAAGCGCTGAAAATGTTTACACTATTTGTTACTTGTAGACATAGTATTTGCTGCAGCGATATAGATATTGCAAACAAAAGAACTATATTCTAAATTGTAGATACAGGAAAAAATATTTATTTTTTCTATTAAACATACTTTTATTGCAAACACAGCTATTCGTTATTTCTATGAAACGAATCAGAATTAGAAAATTTCCAAATGGCGACTGCAAATATAAAAATACTTGTAAAATTGAGTAATTGATCTAAAATTTGTTATTCGGGGGTTTTTTAGATTGCTGATTACGAATCCATTATCAGAATTATAGAATTTCAACATGGCGGATCAAAAAGTATTTTTGAATGTTCCAGAATAAATTAGATTGTGTATGATACGTCGGTTATGAGAAAAATGCTATTTTGATATTCTGGATTCTCTCCGCATTTTGTCCTAAATAGAGATTTTTAACTCGAATATAGTCTGAAAATAATAATTTACAAGGTTGCGTATGAAAATAAATATACATATATTTGAATATACCCAAAACAATGCTTGAAAATAATGCAATTGATAATTACTAACAATGTACCCTTTGTAGTTGAATATTAGTTAATAAAAAAACCCGAAACAATGCAGAAATAGTGGGTAGGGCCTTGACACTTGTTTCACAATGCATAGAAGCATTTTTTCATGGTACGTGAGAATAGTATCATTTCTACTTATTATTGATAACATATTCAAATATTTTCAATTAAACACATTAATTTTTTTTTCTACGTGAGAAAAGTATAATTTCTACTTATTATATTCAAATATTTTCAGTTAAATATAAAATATGACTAAAATGGTATTTTGATCAGTGTACTTAGTAGTAGTGTTCACTTAAACATACCATACACAGCTGTTTCGATCGGGAAAATTAATGAGGAATTTTCTACCACGCAATATCAGTTTTACCAACAAGTTTAACTGCAATTTAGCGACGGAGAGAAGAAAATACATTAATAGCATGCTTGAATACGTAAGTTATATATATTTTTTCTTAAACATTAAGGGGTTACATGGGTTTTAAAAATAAAAATAAAGCACTATTTTTTGTTTTTTTTTTCTTCACAAAATGAATAAATATGGTTTATTCTAAGTTATAGCATATAAAAGTAAATAATATGAACAAATTATAAAAAAATCATTTAAAAAAAATTAAAATTAAGCCATTAACAGCTGGTTTACGGAAATCGATGTATTTTTACCGTAGGCAGAAAACTCGTGATTTGCTTATCTGAAATACATTTTTTTTTTGTTAGCAGATGCGTATATCTTGTACTTAAACGAATAAATCCGAAAAATAGTGTTTTATTTTTATTTTTAAAACCCATGTCACCCCTTAATGAGAAAAAACATGATCCATATTGTTTATGTTTACTAAATTTATACAATAAATGGGCTTAGCTCCTAACAGATGACTATCAAAGAGTGATATTAAAGCATACCGTGGTATTTTTATAAGACATGCAATGATGTTTAACTATTTACTATAATGAATTTAATTTGTATTCTCAGATATAGCCAGCTCAAGTACTACTACAAAAATATGCAAATATACTAAGATCTATTGAATTCTGTATAGCGTCAAAGATATTCAACGCTTCGTTAGACTGCAAACAAGCGAACCAGTTATATATTTGCAACAATCATAATGTTTAAATCCTACTTATTATTGGGCGTATTATTGGTGACAACCGTGGAAAATGCTAGGATACTAGGAATATTCCCAATTCCATCATTAAGCCATCAAATTGTATTTCAACCAGTGTTGAAAGAACTTTCAAAGCGAGGCCATGAAATTGTTTCTGTAACTCCTAATCCGATGAGAGATCCAACTTTGAAAAACTATACTGAAATATATATGCATATGGCGTATGAATTTTGGGAGAAGACGTTCAATTTTACTTTGAGACGACAATTAGGATACGGCCCAAAAGATAACTCCTATGATTTATTTGAAAGAACTTCAGTTTTATGCGAAGAAGTATTGAATATGGCGGAAATAACGCAACTGATCAACAATTCCAACGAGCAATTCGATTTAGTTTTTGTGGAATGGAATCTTTGCCCGGTAATGGCTATGTTTAGCCACAGATTCCAAGCCCCTTTAGTTGGTATTTCATCGCTGCATGCGTTCATTACGTTACACGATATGGTCGGAAATCCAACTCATCCTGTACACTATCCCGACTATTTCCTGGGTAAAGCAAACAACTTAAAATTTATGCAAAGATTGTACAGCATCTATTATTCCTTCTGGTTTCGCTGGTATTACTACGGTCAGCTTGTTCCAAAAGAAGATGCGATTGCACGAAAGTACTTTGGCAACGATATTCCATATCTGACGACTATTTTGAATAATTTAAGTTTCTTATTTACTAATACGCATCCGATACTTTGTGGTCCTAGGCCACTGGTTCCTACGATTTTGGAGATCGGAGGAACTGGTTTGCATATTAACGAAACCAAACCATTGCCGAAGGTATATTGAAAATTTTCTCTAAATATAACATTTAATGACAATGAGTGACATTGACGTTCTAGGACTTGCTGAAATATTTGGATGAAGCCACAGAGGGTGCTATATATTTCTCCTTAGGATCGAACGTCAAAAGTTGTGATATTAGTGAGGAGAAGCGGAAAGCGATTTTAGCAGCATTTGCAGAAATGCCTTACAAAATATTGTGGAAATGGGAATCTGATTCAATGCCTGGTTTACCAAATAATGTGAAGCTCAGCAAATGGTTTCCCCAACAAGACGTATTAGGTATGATGTGTGTTGGTGTTTTATTTTGTCGTAATTTTCAATGAATTATATTTATACCTATAAATCGCGTCACAGAGCCACACACACATATTTATTACATAGACCCTGGATAAAGCCAAGCTATCTTTCATCTTACAGGTCATCCAAATATAAAATTATTCATTACTCAGGGCGGATTGCAATCGCTGGAGGAAGCAATAAGGTACCGAGTACCACTAGTGGGAATTCCATTTTTTGCCGATCAAGATTACAATGTAAACAAAATAGTATACTTGGGCATAGGTGTCAGTATAGAAATTAACACTTTAACCAAGGAAGACCTGACACATGCCGTCTACACTGTTATAAATAATACAAGGTACAACGTGCAAAATTTTTCCCTATATATGTAAGCTTTATAGTGTTTAAAATTTCTACTATTACTGCCATGAAATTATATCAATAAGTTTGGTAACTAAGGAAACGTAACTGTAGCCTGGCTATTTTCAAACTCGATTTTTCAGTAAATGCTTCATTTATCTATATTACATATTAAGTGAAAACAAAATATAAGGCGAGTAGGCATGCCAGACCCTCTATTTTCTTTTTAGTTACAAAGAAAAGATATCAAAGATGTCTGAAATGATCTATGACCAGCCAATAAAACCCCTGGATCACACCGTTTGGTGGATCGAATACATATTGCGGCACAATGGGACAAGAGAACTGCGAACTCCAGCCATTGATTCTCCATTTTATATTCATTTTCATATTGATATTTTAATATTTCTGTTAGTTGTAACAATTGTATTTTTGTTAATTTTTTATAAGCTATTTATGCACATTTTACATTTAGTCAATAATAGTATTATTAATAAATTAAAAGTACAGTAAACTTGGATATATTTTAGTTAGTATTGTAGATCTAAATAAATTAAATCAATATAAATAAATTTGTGCTTTGGCGATCTTTATAATTTGACTGTAAATGTTCAAATATATTTCTAATTTGTATGTTAATTAAGAAGACAAAATCAGCAAATAACTTAATACTATGCATGCTATAAATTTAATGTGTATTGAAATTAAATATATATAAATATTATCTAGAAATTTCGATGTTATGTAAATTGTATAGACAACGCCCAAGTAAGAGCCAGGTTTACATAGAAGAAAATAATGTGAAACAGTTATACAAACGTTGGGAAAATATATTTCGGAAATCTAAAATTTCGGAACCAAAATAACCTACATTAAGAATATTTGCATATGTTTTAGGGACTGGAAAATATATATTACTACATAAATATACGGCGAGCAGAAGGCAATGCTGCCTGCACTTATAAAATTGAGCAATTGATCTAAGATTTGATTCTCGGAGGTTTTTGAGATCGCTGATTACGAATCCGCTATCAGAATTATAAAAATTAAATATGGTGGATCTAAAACTTTACAAGTATTTTTAAATGTTTCAGAATAAATTAGATTGTGTAAGTTACGTCGGTTATGAGAATTATGCTGTTTTAATATTCTGGATTCTCTCCTCATTTTGTCCAAATTTGTGGTTTTTAACTCGAATATAGTCTGAAATGAAAGTAATCTACAAAGTTTCGTATGGAAATAAATATATATTTGAATATTAATAAACGAAACAATGCTTGAAAATAATGCAATTGATAATAACTAACAGTTACGACCCTTTGTAGTCATAACTTCCGAAGAATATTAGTTAAAATTTGTTAATGTGGATAGTAATTACATAAAATGATATACTGGGATATCATATTATCGCATGAATATTTATATGAGATATATTTTTAATTTGGAAATAACCCATTACGAATTTAAAAACATAGAAATGTTTATGATTTTATTTATTTTCGAATTATATTAGTTATATATACCTCATTGTCGTATTCATATTGGGTAGAGCCTTGACACATGTTTCACAATGAGACAATAGTGGCATTTTTTTATGGTACGGGAGAATAGTATCATTATTGTTCAAATATTTTCATTTAAATATAAAATGTGACTATTATATTATTCAATGGTATTTTGAGCATTGTACTTAGTAGAAGTGTTCACTTAAATATAACATATTCGATTTTGTAAATTACTCATGCTACTGAAATAAGCCCAGTTGTTTAGATCGGGAAAATTAGTGAGAAATTTCCTATCACGCAATATCAGTTTTACCAACAAGGAAATAATAAAATACATCAATTGTATGCGTGAACATGTAAGTTGTACATTCTTTTCTTCAACTCGAATGAGGATGGATATGAACTACATTGTTTATGTTAAAATCGTGTTCTAAATTCATTACCTCTTCTAATAAATAGATTTAGCTCTAACAGATGACTATCAAATAATGATATTAAAACATAAAGTGGTATTTTTACAAGACATGCAATGATGTTTAACTATTTGCTATAATGAATTTAATTTGTATTCTCAGATATAGCCAGCGCTTAAAAATCTCAATTACAACTACAAAAACATTCAATTTTACTAAGATCTATTGAATTCAACGATATTCAACGCTTCGTTCGACTGCAAACAAGCGAATCAGTTATATATTTGCATCAATCATAATGTTTAAACCCTGCTTATTATTGGGTGTATTAATGGTGACAACCGTGGAAAATGCTAGGATACTAGGAATATTCCCAATTCCATCAATAAGCCATCAAATTGTATTTCAACCAGTGTTGAAAGAACTTTCAAAGCGAGGCCATGAAATTGTTTCTGTAACTCCTAATCCGATAAGAGATCCATCTTTGCAAAACTACACAGAAATATATATACATATGGCGTATGAATTTTGGGAGAAGACGTTTAATTTTACTTTGGGACGAGAATTAGGATTCGGCGCAAAAGAAAACACCTATAATTTATTTGAAAGAACTTTAGCTTTTTGCGAAGATATATTGAATATGGCGGAAATAACGCATCTGATCAACAACCCCGACGAGCAATTTGATCTAGTTATTCTGGAATTGAATCTTTGTCCGGCAATGACTATGTTTAGCCACAGATTCCACGCCCCGTTAGTTGGTATTTTGTCGATGAATGCGTTCATTACGGTACACGATATGGTCGGAAATCCAACTCATCCTGTATACTATCCGGACATGTTCCTGCCTAAGGCAAACAACTTAAATTTTAGGCAAAGATTATACAGCACTTATCATTCCTTCTGGTTTCGCTGGTATTACCACGGCCAGCTTGTTCCAAAACAAGATGCTATTGCACGAAAGTACTTTGGCAACGATATTCCATATCTGTCGACTATTTTGAATAATTTAAGTTTCTTATTTACTAATACGCATCCGATACTTTGTGGTCCTAGGCCACTGGTTCCTACGACTTTGGAAATCGGAGGAACTGGTTTTCATATGAACGAAAGCAAACCATTGCCGAAGGTATATTTAAATAATACTCTGAATATCACATTAATAACAATGGGTGACATTGACGTTATAGGACTTGCTGAAATACTTGGATGAGGCTACAGAGGGTGCTATATATTTCTCTTTAGGAACGAACGTCAGAAGTTGTGATATTAGTGAGGAGAAGCGGAAAGCGATTTTAGTAGCATTTGCAGAAATGCCTTACAAAATATTGTGGAAATGGGAATCTGATTCAATGCCTGGTTTACCAAATAATGTGAAGCTCAGCAAATGGTTTCCTCAACAAGACGTATTAGGTATGATGTGTGTTGGTGTTTTATTTTTTCGTAATTTACATAGAATCATATTTATACGTATCTAAATCGCGTAACAGACACACACACTTTTGTTATAAATATCATGACAAAACCAAACTATCTTGTATCTTGTAGGTCATCCCAATATAAAATTATTCATCACTCAAGGTGGAATGCAATCGCTTGAGGAAGCAATAAGATACCGAGTACCTCTTGTGGGAATTCCATTTTTTGCCGATCAAGATTACAATATAGACAAAATTGTATATTTGGGTATAGGTGTCAGTGTGGAAATAAACACTTTAACCAAGGAAGACTTGACAAATGCCGTCTACACTGTTATAAGAAATACAAGGTACAACGTGCAAAATACATTAACATATTAATGATTAAATTCAGGGTCTTCGAATTGCCTAGAGGTATAGTAAAGACAACAAGTCTTGCCACCCCTCCTTCCAAATTGGTTTGCTTATGTCTATAATTATAAATCTAATAATATTTACTTTTAGAATATAATTTGTAAAATAATACATACATTATTAAATATTCTTGATAATTGCAATGTTTATGACTGCATATTGAAATTATTTATAATATTTGTTTAAATTGTATTAAATGCATTGAAACGTTAGAGCATTGTTCCGGGGTCAAAGTATGTTTTAATTGTTACCGAGGTTCTAAATCATATTGAATGCAATCAACATCAATTCCCATTAACAAAACAGAGAATTTGTTTAGTAAATAATATTTAAGGCCTATGGAACTCATTTATAATTGTCAATACGCAATCAATAAAATGGTAAAGCTAAATTTTTATAATAACGATATCTAAATGTATGTTAACTAGATAAACCAATTAGTATAAATCGAGTGAAGGGCATTCCAGAATCTCTTCTTTTATTTTAGTTACAAAGAGAAGATTACAAAAATAGCTGATTCGATCTATGATCAACCAATAAAATCTCTGGACCTCACCGTTTGGTGGATGGAATACGTAATGCGGCACAATGGGACAAAAGAATTGAGAACTCCAGCCATAGATTCTCCATTTTATATCCATTTTCATCTTGATATTTTAGTATTTCTGTTTGTTGTAACAATTGTATTTTTGTTTATTTTTTATAAGCTATATATGCATATTTTACACTTAGTCAAAACTAGTATTGTTAGTAAATTAAAAGTTAAGTAAACTTAGATATAATTTAGTTAGTTGTGTAGATATAAATATATTGAATCAATATGAATGAATTTGTGCTGTGGCGATCTTTATAATTTAAGTGTAATTGTTCAAAAATATTTCTAATTTGTATGCCAATAAATAGAGACAAAATCAACAAACAACTTAAAACTATGCATGCAATAAATTTAAAGTGTCTATTGAAACTAAATACATCTAAATATTATCTAGAACATTTGAGGTTATTTAAGTTGTATACACAACACCTCTGTAAAAGCCAGGTTTACATAGAAGAAAATAATGTGAAACAGTTATACAAACGTTGGGAAAATATATTTCGGAAATCTAAAATTTCTGAACCAAATGAATCTACTTTAAATATATTTGCATATGTTTTAGGGACTAGAAATGTATTATTTATTTATTACATTCAAAACATTACGAAACTAAAATATTAATTAATAATTTTAGCTATCAGAAGTTTACAAACAATATTCTTTGATATTAAGCAATGATCAAATTGTGCAAATTCAAAAATTATGTGAACTACGACTTAAGAAGTAATATTTATAATAATTTATTAAATATTTAAGCTTATTGTTTGTTTATTTTAAAGAATGCCAATACAGTATATAATAGGAGAATGGGATTTCCGAGATTTGACTTTAAAGATGGCGTCACCTGTGTTTATTCCTCGACCGGAAACGGAACTGCTTGTCGATATTATTCTTAAGAGTCTAGAACAAGAAAAAAGCTATAATGTTTTAGAAATTTGTTGTGGAAGTGGGGCAATATCGCTAGCTCTTTTGAAATCTCATCCAAAAGTAAGGAATTTTGTTCAAATACAGTATTTACAGGCAACTATATTGAAAATAAACTACATTTTCTGCATGCAGATTTTTTAATTATATTAAATATAATTTCAAACAATTATAGGACAAACGTTTATACAAATTTTAAACCCGTATTGCAAAGAAGAAATTATTAATTATAATAATATTGAAATTTTAGATGATGATTGATTATTTGTTCGGATGATTGCAACAATATATTTTGTACTTAAACAATTGCAATCGTTTTTCTTGTTGTTTTTATCATTTTATCTCTTCAAAAATATTTAATTATAATTAGGTTTGCTTCCTCAAATACAAAAGTGGTTAAAAGAATGTGTTCTAAATAAATATACGGCGAGTAGAAGGCATTGGTGCATGCACCTATGCTTGTGTATCTAATAAATTTACATTAATAATGACAAAATGATTATACGCATAAGAAAATAAAATATTTTTGTCGCGAATATTTATAATTATTTTCCATGGGCGTCGTTATTGCCAAAAATACTAATCAATACTGTGTACGATATAAGTATTTTCATACTTCATTAAATATATCCGGTTATTTTTGGTTTATGAGCAATTATCCCTGAAGGAATTCAATATTTTCATGTTAGATTTTCCTCGAAAGCTTATATGTACAAAACAATAAATTTAATAAAAGATTTTATATAAAAATTAGGAATTATATTTTGCCAATTACGTGGGCTGTATATTTGGTAATCACGATTCAGAAATAGGAAACCATAACAATTTGAATTTTGAATCCATAATTTTGCATATGTATATGAAAATCAATGGATACTAATGATTGTGGGATTAAATCAAGTTGATGGGGATGAAACCTTTTGTTCTGAAGTGACAACCTAACTATATATATTAATCCTTACATTGTTTCGAGATACGAGATATGAAACATTGACTTGATTACCGGTCCCTTTATAGTCATTGTAAACCATTTTCAATATTATGTTACAGTTTCATCATTTCACATCAGGAGATATGTTTTACGAAAAGTAATTTTATATATGTATTTTTGTATACATTTATATTGTTCAAGAACCATTAAATTTAATTACTTATTTAATTTGCTTATTTAAGACTTGTTTATATCGAAATCTTTATTTAGCAACGGTTAATATCTATTGATTTTAGACTTATTAAGATACAATATCTACAGTAGGACGTATTTTTTGTAGCGATATTTTTTTATTGTCGCTGTTAATTGGTATATTCCAAAAATTGAACTATATACCAATTTAAACTACAGTAATAAAATTTCGTTGTAAAACAATATACCATATTGACTTCTGCTTTAAAAGATTATTTATATAAATCTTAATTAGCCTGAAATTAATCGATATAAACCGTTGCTACACAGAGAATAACTTAAAATAATAATAAAAAACCCTTAACCACAAAGTATTTTAATTGAGCTAATTGTAGCTCAATTGAAATACTTTGTGGTTAAGGGTTTTTTTATTATTATTTTAAGTTATCAGCCACAGACTCCATACTAATTTGTTAAGAGAATAAGATATAAACAAGTTATAGAGCCTTAACATCCAAGTAAATAAGTTATATATATATATATATATATATATATATATATATATATATATATATATATATATATATATATATATTTAGATTCAGGGAGACGAGACAAACAATTATATTTTCCTTATATCCAATAATGCAACAAACACACAACTTATTGCTTTGGCTTCTCTGTACTTTGTACATCGAGCTAAATAATTTCCTTTATATATTATCTTAATTACTTTTACGTTTAAATATTTATAATTGTAATGTTTACAAACTAATGATCGGCGCAGATAAAAATAACTGCAATAGATCAGAGTCTAGTAGCTTGCCAATTGACCACCACCAATGCGGGTATGCATCAATTAGACGAGCGACTGACCGTGCGACAGTACGAAGTGAATGATGGTAATAGATTGGAAACATTTGATGAAACATTCGACGTGATTGTCAGCAATCCACCATACGTACCAAGTGCCGAAGTTCGCTCACTCCAACCAGAGATACATATGTATGTTTTCGTACCATTACTGGACTTATCCTAAATATATTTGCACTGTAGCTATGAAGACTTGGCTGCTTTCGATGGTGGATTGGATGGAATATCACTCATAATTCCCATATTGAAGATTGCCTCAGAAAAACTGACCACTGGTGGCCGTCTTTACTTGGAAACGGATCCTACTCATCCAGTACTCATAGAAGATATCTGTAATAAGCAGTCTGAATTAAAACTGAGATATCTAAATACTTGTAAAGATTTTTGTAATAAGGATAGATTTGTTGTTATTGAAAGAATTGTATAAAATATACGATTTAAATTTGGTTATTTTTGCTTACTTTTATTTGGAAATATAAACTTACACACACATTTTACTAAATAAACGTATTAGCGCGGATCACACGAATTAATTTGAAAATTTCAATGTAATCAACCTACGATATTCATTGAAATCAATCATATATTTTGTAAACAATAATATATTTTGTATTCCCGATTATCAGTAGCTATTACAATATTAATAATAAATTAATTAATGTTTCAATCAATCACTTCATTCTAAACAGCAATTTCTAAATTTACACCAATCCGCTTATATATAATTACATTCTCTGGTGAATAATAATTATTATTAAGGGATCGTCTATTATGCTAAATCACCAACCATACACTCAATTTAATAATGAAAATTTATAGTTCCTTTATACTTAGTTTTTGAAAGAATTTTATTCGAATTATTTAACATTTGTAAATCCCGAGTAAGAAAATTTCCTATTTCTGAAAGGAGCTTTTCAACCGAATGTGCTAATTTTTCATGTACCTTTTTGGAAGTAGACAAGTCTCATCTTTGAGAATAAAATATATATATATTTGTAGTCCATATAGAAATGGAGATAAGTAGACGAATGCATGGGATTACAAATATTATAATTTTGATTAATTGTTAGTTGAATTATCAAAATTCTTTTCCAAGGGTTGATTATTATTTAGTCTTGTTGGATTACGCTGGTCTAATGAACATCTTGAAGTGGGTACAAAACCACAACTCTGAATCAATTCGCGTCTTGTGAAACACGGAAATTAATGTTTTGAACCTTTATTATATAGACCTACACAATCATTCATGAACGTTAAATCATTTTAAAATGTAGAACCGATTCTTGCAAATTGCCGTAGATGGTTTAATAAAATATAAACAATGTCTCCGTTAAAAAATATTTACTATCTACTATTTTAATTATGGACTTATGTCGTATAAGCAACATCAGTAGATGTTATAGCAATATTAACTTACCTATAACTGAATAACTTCAGACTTTTTCAGTGTACAAATTTTAAGGTATATGCCAACAACTGGTTTTTTTAATCAAAATATAAAGTATTTGGTTTCTTACTAGTGTTTCAATAAAGCTGTAGGCATTATTGCATATGTATTTTTTTATGATTTGAATATATTTTTTGTATATCCCAACTTTTTCTATATGCAATAATAAGTCATGTTCTCAGTTTGGAGCCCAGTTATTTCGTAAGCTGTGAAACGTGAACATTATTTCTATATACAACAATCGATCTTGTAAAGCATCCGAATACTTAAGCTGTTCGTAAAGAATGTACGGCAATTTAAAAAGACATATACCATTAGCAGTTTGTAAAAATTATATTTCTTGTATTTGTGTAAGTATGAAATATAATCCAACAACGAGAAATGAAGTACAGAAATTTGCAAAAGAAAGAGTGATTAAGAATGACAAGAAAGCGTGATCTTTATTAAAAATGTAATTAGATATCGCCTGTGGCTAATCAAGCGACGAAGTCATGAAAAAGTCACCAAAACTTTGGATTATGCATAATTAAATGTACCCAACCAACTTATAAAAACAGAGATACTTTATTTTATTTATACAGTGAATAAGAAAACAATAACATGGTTTGAGGTTTGTAAATTATACAAATTATTTATTTCTTTTTAACATCTATTCACCCTACAAGATATATACATGCATATCTTTAAATTGATGGTTGTTTAAATATCTAGACAATTTTTAGAAAGGAAATACTTTCGTTGCACAATAATGTAGTTCCAGCCCAATATCCAATAAATATTGAATCCACATATTGTGCAACAGGTATCATTTTACAGTAAAACAAAGTATAATAACGAAATTAACTATATGTATTGCAATTATAAGGAATCATATTTATATATAGTTGTTAAATACATTTCATATAACATGTTTCAATATAACTATTGCTGAGATATATTATTTCTGTTCTTTGTGTCTAGTCTTCTGGATGAAAGGACTTCTTCTACGACAGTATCATCATTGTCTTCCTCCGATTCTCTGGATAATCTGGGTGCGAAATCAGTTTGCCTCAATGAGCCCGACGGATCTGAAAATATACACTTTAAGAATGTCGAATTTAAGCTATATTTTATGGTTTGTTCCTGGTAAGGCATATCTTTGGGTTTATATAAATATAGATGGAAATAGATGTTAGCAGATACCTTTGAGTGCAACGAGAGCCCAGGGTGTGTCATTGTAGTCGAACGACCGTTTCTGTAATCGCCCAAGCCGAGGTCCGAACCACATACCAGCGTTCATGTTGCTGCCACCGTTACGTTTTTGATATTCAATCAAGTTCTCAGGTAATATCCATGCAGGTAGATTCGCTTGGTTGGCGAATTGCGAGCGTAGTTCATTGCGACCGACACGAGGAAATGGCATAAGGCCTTGACGCTTTACTTCGTGAACATCTATTAAAAAACTTCGGATATAATTCGTTTCTTTTTTAAATGTTTTAAGTGGTTTTACAACTTGTAACTGTTTATAAAAAGTTTTTTTGGTGGATCACTTTTCACTTTGTGCTAGATAGAAAGTATTCTGTTGTATGCAGAATTGTATAATAACAAAATGGAGATATGTAATTATTTAAATTGTATGGGTCGAAGAGTTGTTGAACGGGTCTAGGGATTTAGCCGGTGTTTCCGCGAATCGATGCTAAGTTTGCACTATTTATGCTATATATATATATTTGAAAGTGTTTGTTTAATTATAAATAGTATTGACTAAGCCAACGCCTATAAACTATATATTTATGTTATCGTATAACATTGATTTCTGTCTATTATTTTAATAGGTACTTATTTACCTTTGTTATACCGTACCTGCATAATTATAAATAAAAAATAAGCCGAATTGTAACTGCCACAATTTTCAGATATAATAATTAATAGAGATATTCGTAAAATAAGTATCTTAAGAAAATGCAAAAAAAGTTAATTTTTCTCATCTTTTACAAAGTAAATTAGCGACTTCTATTTTTATTTTTTATTTTTATTCGATTAGTAGACTGAGTATATTTATAATAATTATTATATTGTCTAATATTTGAAACTATGCATGTTATATGTTAATACAAAATTCCGAGATGATATTTGACGTAAGTATAACCAAAAATAATATTTCATTTTGTATATGACACTATAAATAAAATAGGTGGAAGTACCAGCGTAAGCATTCAAAAGTGACGGATCCGTTCTTCCCACTCTTGGAAATGGAATAAGGCCCAAGTTTGTACCAGCTCTCCGATGAGCTTGGAATTCTACTATAATTAAAATAAAATAAAATTAACTTTTATTGAATATATACAGACAATTTTTGAAATACATAAATGAATAATTTGATGCAACTAGTAAATGTAATAAATTAATAAAGTTTAAGTTATTTTCATCTTTGACCAAACTATAACTTTTATCTCTCTTATATATTTCTAAAATACAGGTTCTTTATTAAATTAAGAAACTTAATCTTAAGAGTAAGAAAATCAAAAATAAAATGGCATACATAAGTCAAAAAGAACAATTTGGTACAAAGAAAAACACTTGTAATACATATATTTTAATACAAGAATATGTAAGATATCTAATTTTTTTCATTCAAAATTATCAATATAATTTTTTTTTTTTTCATATATTAACAAACCTGCACTTAAATTATAAGACTATTTATGTGTTTAACATCTAATCATATTGTGAACACAAAGACAACAATAATAATAAATAAATACTACCACTCCTCGGTTCACGAACGCCTCGGTTCATTAGAACTTGTGCACAAAGTACTGTTTAAAAATTTTAGATAGCAATCATCTTGGGTCCAGGAACGGATAAAACATTTTTTTATTAATTCCTTTAGGGGGAAAAGAGTTTTGGTTTACGGACGACCTTTAGGAATGAATTATGTTCGTGAACCAAGGTTTGGCAGTATATTGAAATTTAAAATATTGTACTGCACGTTGTTTGTTGAAGTACGTAATTACAATAATTGCAATCAATTCTGAATTCCAAGTTTTTCAAACAATCAATAATAATTGCATCCATTATTTGTTTCTTTAATTTTGTTTAATTATAAACATTAGTGGCTAATTTTCTTTTTGTCCATATAAATAAATTTAAAAGAAAATTCACCAAATAAATTATATGACAACCTGATGGCATGGGTGTCAGAACCTATGGTGACTTAAATTTAATGTTTAACACTTTCAAACTAATTATAAATGATTTGGTATAATAACAAGAACATGGTAGTAATCCTTACCTTCACCATGACAAACAGCCACTAACAACAAAACTATGACACTCTTCATCACCAAGAACTCATTCATGTTCCTGTCCGTTTTAATGATATTACTGTTGGATGATTGTGAAAGATACGAAGACAATACTGTGACTGTTGTTAAATGAACTGTGGCCGTGCTTTTATACCAAAAGTGTGCGCGAACTCTTGCGCCGAGATAGCTGTCCTCATCAGGATTTGATCCCACTGGCAACTCCGCCATTTCGCACCCCCACGTGCAACGCGCGGGAAACACTAGCAAACAGTGGTTTCATGTTTCCGGTAAGCGACCACTGACCATCAATAACGAATTGTTCATCATCGAATCCAATTATTATTAAGTTATTTCGTAATTATTTAAATTACTAAAGGATTTATGCTAATTTGCATTGTGTTATCATTTTGGTTTAAACAAATGAATATGCATTTAATTCGTGAATTAAAATGGAAATCTTAATTCAACTTTTGTACAAATAGAACTATTTTAAATTTGTTTGTTGTATTTTTGGAAAATTGCACTGAATTGGGTATACATTTAATTATTAACTGTACTTTTTCAGTGAACAGAAAATGAGTTTGTGCAGTTAAAGTTAGCATAATTAAATATTTTTATAATTACGTTAAAATTTGGCGAAATCTATTATGTATACAGAAAGGTACTTCAAAGATTTGGATGTGTAGTGATTACATACTGACAGACATTCAGACTGACAGACATTCAGACTGACAGACATTCAGACTGACAGACATTCAGACTGACAGACATAATTTTTAAAATATTCAGATACGATTCCGAGCTAGTCAAAACGTGAATTTCCGTTAGAATCTCGTGTTGGAAATTTGTCGTTATTACAATACTTCCTTATATACATTCGTATAAGAGAGTAAAATTTATTTTACATTATTTTGTCTATGTTAATTCGAACGATTGAAATAACGTTCCGGATAAAAAGCTAGATACAATAAAGATCTGCGTAATTATATTATTTAAATTTATATTATTATTATAATAGTGGTGAAGGGTAATCTGTATATGATATGGGTACTTGGTGCCCACGACTGCACCTAGTTATATAATAGTAAAATTACTCTAGAATATAATTGTGAAATAAAAATATTAAGAATTGAAAATAAAATCCCATATTTTTGTTTCCCAGCGTGAACCGAAATACTTATTAGTTATAAATTGCATTTCTTTTTACTTTTAGACATATGCTACAACAATTTCTCTAGCTCCCACGAAAACTGGTTACCCTTTCCGATAAATAACTGAAAGTAAAAGTAATCAATGTGTTTCAATAGAAATACTCTGATGGTAAATTAAGGTGTATTTTATAAATGAAAAGTTTAAATTATATATTTTGTATAGGTGTACTAAAATGTGAACATGCTGAATAGGTACATGCTAATAATAGAACACGTTCAACAAATTAGCTATCTGAGCGAAACTGTCTAATGATATTGAACTTTATGGGAGACACCGTAGCTTTAATTATTTCCTAATCAAAACTAAATTTAATCCAATCTTATAAAGCACAACAAATGGCTCTATAAAAATAATACTTTTTCTTGCTACCTAAATTGGGGTTTCTGAGGCTATCAATTTGTAGGATAATTCTCGAATATCGCACGAATTTATGTTTGGTTTATTCTTTAATGTATATAAAGGTATATGTTTTTCATTATCAAATTTATGAAAACGTTTTTTCTTTTTTGGCTTAAATATTTAGTTCCTGTCCAATACTTAGCAAAACACAATTTATATTATACGAAACTTTTTGAGAAGTTGACAAATTAAAAAGTTAAACAGTCCGGGTTGACGGTTTTTATTTAGACTTCATGAAATTTTCGTTTCTTTCGGTAAACATTGTTTAATATTTTATAAAACAAAATTTTGAAGAATTAGTCGAAAGCCACACAGTCACACTTACACACATGGAAAGACGTCAGTCAGATTCGATTCTGAGATGGTTGTACATTTCCGTTAAAATTTCGAGTATAAAACTTTTCCTGATTACAATATTTCTTAAAATACGTTCGTATAAAAAGTGTAATAAAGGGCATTGTAGTTTAAAGGTTTCTTTCTTAGTAATTTCAGTAAGTATTAAGAAAAGTATCACCAACTAGAAAAGTGCATTGAAATAAATGTTCTATATAATTTCTATGGACAATATGTAATAACTTGTTTCATAATAATCGTTACATCTTTGAATATCAGGAAACGTGAACAAGAATTCAAGAATACCGAGTGCAGGACAGTCCAGAAAAGTACGTTGCAATGAACTCGGAGAGAAAACAAATTATTTGTTTGTGGAAAACACCAAAGTGGCAACTAACAGTTCAGTTCTATATATGCCAAATGGAGGTTAAACATAATCCTGATAGATGTGCTTCGTAGGAAATTTGTTTTATTCCGACTACGATACACCCAGAAAATGGATACGCGCTGATACGTGATAGCGGTTATAAAATAGCCTACAGGGGCAAACACATTTTTCTATATTTACAATCATATGATCCTGGCAATTTTCGTCAACGTAGGCTGACGAAAACATTACATTAATTAAATATCAAGTTTTGTTTGCTTCGTAAGAAAATACGTATTATTCGTAAGGTGTACCCTCTCAATCCATGAGGCAATAGAGAAAAGTATTATATAAACATGGAAATAATAATAATTATTATTATTGTAGCAAATATGGCAATTTCATACATTTGGTTTAATTTTCATTTATGTGAAATGATGATACATATGTATGTATGTATATAGTATATAGTATACAGAAAGAGATTACAGTAATAGTTTTAGCTTTCTGATACGAATATATATAAGAAAGTATTGTAATTACAAAATCCAGAATTTTACGGAAAATAATGTTTTAGACATCCCTATATCGAATCTAACTACTTTCAGATAGATGTCTGTGTGTCTGTATGTGTTTAAATGCGTCTGGGCCAAACCTGTTTATGACAATATTATATATCTCTAGCCTTAAGATTTGTATATGTCCAGGAAGCATACTCCCTATTTTTGAAAAAATATATTTCCCTAAAATAAAGGTTTATTCTTACTTCTATTTGCATATCTCGAAAATGGTACTAGTTAGAGTAACAACTAAAGTATTTTTCACTCGACTTTCCTATATTTTCACCTATCTATATTATAATATTGCTATATTATGTTTTTAAATTGTTTCTACTATTGCTAAACAATGTCAATAAGTATTGTGTAAATGTAACATATTAATTTCAAATAGCAATTTTTCAGTAAATAGTAATTTCTTTGAAAAATCTTTGTTAACACAAGTTGCTAGAAATTTTAATAACTTTAACTTTTATAATAGTTGTCTAATTCGTACTGTTTTTGAAATATTACTGTACAGATATCACAGACAGACAGATACTCAGGCAGGCACACAGTCAGATGTACATACAGACAGACACAGTCAGACTTGCACACACACATAGATATAATTTCGAAAAGAATCACTAATAATTGCATGGTCAAAATGTGAACAATATATATTTATATATATATATATATATATATATATATATATATATATATATATATATATATATATATATATATATACAATATATATATAAACAAAAGTTACTCGAAAATAGCTGTAATCGTGTAATATTTGTGTCGAATCGATTAAATTTCAAAACTACATGCAAGTTGCGTGCATCTCTCACTTCGGCATACACATATAAATAATGCACTGTAGACATTAAATTGTATATTTAGTGTGCGCTAATGCTATAAAGTAGATACAGTCGAACTTTAATTTATAGTCATATTAATAAATGATTCGCCAAATACATAACAGATACAATACAAACACATTGCATTCGTAGGAGCTAAGAGTATCAGAATCAGTATCAAAAACGAGAGCTCACTATGAAACTGAAGGACGAGACGAGAAAGAAAGCCTGATGTTTCCGTGCTTTCATTTCTACTTTCATATATAAATGTATATAAGAATGATGAAAATGTTCAAAACTCGTTAATTTAACAGAAATACACGTTTTGACCGTCCCTGAATCGAATCTGACTATTCGCGGAATATCGCTTGTGTGTGCGCGAATGATTCCGTGCTTTCATTTCTACTTTCATATATAAATGTATATAAGAATGATGAAAATGTTCAAAACTGGTTAATTTAACAGAAATACACGTTTTGACCGTCCCTGAATCGAATCTGACTATTCGCGGAATATCGCAACGTATTGTGCAACAGTCCAAACATTTCTATTTAGTTTTAACCTTTTATTACTTACGAAAAGCTTATAACAATTTTGCTACACTATGAAATTCAATTCCACATTTTCGACGAAGAATTCTAGCGTGTGAAGTTAATCTCCGTTTTGTGGAGCCGCCTCTAGACAGTGTAAATGCTGCTTCTGTTCAAGTTCACTAATATTAAGAGCAGCTACTTATGGTATAACATTAAGCTCGAATAACAATTTTGTTTTTATTTATATTATTTTAAGTAATTATTTTTCAATCTTCATTTTTAAGGTGTTTATGTTTCGCACAACCATAGGCCTGCTACGTCATATGCGTGTAAACGAAAATAAATAGGGATATTGAATTAGGTTGGTAACGAATCATGCAGTTTTTGATTCGGCAACTATGTTAGATGTCACCACGTTTTATAGTATTATAAATCTACAAATTTTCTTGATTGCGAACGTTTGCCACGTCTATTCAACGCTCAAACTAAAACAAAAATTATAAACCGACATATATGGCACATTGCAAACAAACGAACATTGAAACCGCTAGAATATCCTGTGAAGACGACAAAGACAATTCATTAACCAAAATTAAATCGTAAATTAGGTAAAAAGAAAAATCAAACATCTGGGGGCAGTTGATTATTAAATTTAAATAATAAACAAGAAACGGAAGTTGACAGAAACTTTTTCCGAGAGTATCAACTTTAAATTGAACATTTTCCTGATATAGCTTCAGATCTTCACCTCAATTGGACACGGTGTTACAAGTGCAAGACGAAAAGTTTTAGAAGCAATATAAAAATGGAAATCAGATGTTCCAGCCGAGTTTCTTTCAATAAAAGTAATTCAAAACAATAAATAAAATATGAAACAAATGCACATATTTGAGCTTGGATAGGTTTCAAGAATTATTCCCGATATTAAAAGAGCGTTCCTTTGATTCTATAGGATTTACTTTATTTTTTAGGATATTTATTAAAATGCTGTGTTTATGAGTGTTAATATTATTATAGCTGAGGAGTTAACTGTATTTGTATGTGGTATGGGCACTTGGTGCCCACAGGGGTACCCAATTTATTAATGATTTTTTTAACTATTTTAAATTTACATTCATAATTTATTATATTCAATTATATTCTATGTCCTTTGGGTAAAATTGAGGAAAAGAATATGCATCAAATTTATTTCTAAGAAAAATTAATAAATTTAAACACAAATTATGTTAAAGAAACATCAAACATCTGGAGACTCACGATTATTAAATTTAAATAATAAACAAGGCATGAAAAGTTTACAGAAAGTATAAGGAAGTGGATTGAATGTCACTCCAACTTATTATTTTTTTGTGAAAACATGTTACCATAAAAAAAAAATGAATCTTAATTGCAAATAAATTGTGTATATATAATTGTGTAAATATATTAAAACAATTCGTATAATATTCAATAATATATGAATTCTCAAAATACAGATATTGTGTTTTGGTTCCCTCAGTGTATTTTTTGACGATATATATATATATATATATATATATATATATATATATATATATATATATATATATATATATATATATATATATTATATATATATATATATATATATATATATATATATATATATATATATATATATTTATATATATATATTTAACTGAAGTTATTAAAATGTTGCTGCGTTATATTGTAAATATTTTTAAGAATGAAGGAAAATTAATATTCTTTGTGCTCAACTTATATTTGATGACATAATTTTATGAAGCGTTAACTTTTTAGAATTACGTTTAGAGTATCATTATTAAACAGAATATAACACTTAGATGATAGTGAACTGGCGTTTCTGTAAATAAATTCATGATAAAACGAAGAAGTGGAGCAAAGCGAGCATCGATAGGCCTGTCATGTCACAAACGGCTTTATCAAAATTAGCGTCGAATGTAAGGACAGCTATAGATGTAAATAACACGGCTTCTAATGCAATTCATTTTCCTGACACCGACTGACGTCATATGAAAGATAATCTAATTCCCTTACATGCTACATGAACAATACCTAACCCCGCTTCTTCATAAATAAATTTTAATAAATATATTGCGGGCAAACATTGTTATTTCTGACCGCAACACGAATTCAGGAAATTAATATTAATACAGATGACAGTTCCATGGAGTAAACAGTCTGAGAATCACAAACGTTTTCTTATTACTTTCTTATACGTTTTTAAAACAAAGTGCTGTCATCACAAGTAAAAATCCACCTCGAAATTTTAATGGATATATTAATTTTGAGTCTGTTTGTGTGTCAGGGTTTCGGTCTACTTATCTATCTGTCTGTCTGCCTATCTGTCCGCCTGTATATCTTGGGATAAGAATTCATTTATATTTGAAAGTGTATTTCTACCAGAAGTGTTTGTTTACTCGTGTATTAAAAGTATGTCGAAACCGAATCTTGAAAAAGATTTTTTTTTTTTGGCAATGAAAGCACGAATTTACAACACATAAAAACCATATTACATATGTATAAGAAAGTCGAGTGAAGGGCGCTCCAGATGATTTTAAATAGTCGTTTATTTTTATTCGGATAATCGCATTTTTTGCTTCCGGAAAACGAATGATGTTATATTATTTCATGTAGCACGTGTAGTTAATACCTATTTACAGATATATATTTGAAGCAATCCTATTTATCGTTGAATTAGCACGTAGAAATTTATTAAATCATTTTTGTCTTTAGTTGTTACTAAAATAAGGTTGAATGGAACGTGATTGTGGTTGAGCAACATATTTATATTGTTACTGTTGCGTGGTTAGTTGTATCTATCATAAACATTCAAATTACACACACACACACACATATATATATATATATATATATATATATATATATATATATATATATATATATATATATATATATATATATATGTTGCTATTAATAACTTCATATGTTTAAATATGAAACATTGAACGAGACAGTTTAGCTAAGATAATCAATTGTTTTGCTGTTTACAATATTATACTTTTCATATAGAAATTTTTACTATAATATAGTACCAGCAACTATGCGAATGGTTCTCCAAACTACGCTCCTAAATGGGTAATATTATCACAATTAATTTTACCCTATAGGAGAGCTACTGCGACCAACAAACTATTATCGATTTATAAATATACATTTAGAAATTAATATTTTACAATCTTGAAATAAAATGTTTACGCATAATAAATAATTAATAATAAGATACACAAGGTGGTAATATTAATTTAATTACAGAATTGTTTATCCCCAGAAAGAAAATCTGGTATTTTTGAAAAGGATTTTTCAACTTGATGAAACGGTTTACACTTGCTACTATTTCAATATCTTGAAAATAGTATGAGTGTAGTGAGTAGTGATTTTTTATAAATGATAATAAAATTTCTAGCAACCTTTGTACGTTTCATGGCAAAATTATAGAATATTAAAATTTTACTAATGTACATACTTAAGTAATATTATATTGTTAATAAGAAATTAATTATAATAATTTTTAGGAAACACTTAAAAATGTGTGGATATTTTAAAATAGTATCACTACAATTTTGGAACAACTTTCGTTTTACGAAATTTATTGATTACATTGAATACAATCTTAAGAATAATGTCCTATATTTGCCATCTGTATTTGAAAGTTCAGACCACAACTGCGATAAGGGATGAAGCTTCCCCTGTTTTATTGATTCGTTGCTCACCCGCACAAGTTCAGCTTTTGCTCATTTCTGGCGGTATATGCTGCCATCTATAAGAGCTACATTAATGTATTTCCGCAGGAAATAGTTAGACAGAAGTGAAAATGAAGAGATGGCTCTGGCAGGATGACCAGTCGATACTGCACTCTTACGGTGGAAATTCTAACCACTGTAACATGTTCAGACATTTATATAAATATTATTCAATATCAAATTTTGAAACCATTACTATTTAAAAAATTATGCTATACTTTATAATAATAAGAATAAGAAATAAAATATGACTCCATATGAATAGTATATAGTTTCTATTTTGTGTTTGAGTATATTAATCAAAGTAGCATTATTTAATATTATGATTTTGAAATCAATTTGTGCTCAAAATACAGACGTAAGCTATAATATATATATATATATATATATATATATATATATATATATATATATATATATATATATATATATATATATATATATATATATATATGTATATAGATTCAAATCAGCATTCATACAAAGTCTCCATGTTGGCTCTAACGTCGTTTGATTGACGACAGTGCAGAAGAAATGTGACAGAAGCGTCGGTCGGTCGTTAGAAGGAACATACATACATACATAGAGCCGGTGTGAGTGAGTGAGTGAGGAGGCAGCTCAGCCAGGAACATTTTCAATTATGCATCCTGGTTGCCTTTGCTTCCGTCGGTGTCCCAACGCGTGTTGCCTACTACTGCCAATGAATACAGATTAGCGGAGACTCACACAAGAAAGGTACTTTCCTTATTTATGTGTAGAGCGCGCTCGTGTGCCAATGTGTATCAACCTCACCTCCCACCCGCCCGGCACAACGTAGAAAACTAATTATACTGGAATTCTAAACGCGGAAGCACCAAATTTTACTATGGAGAAGACACACGATTTTTTCTCCATTCTACAAATTCTTCGGTGGTTCGACGTCGTGAATAGAAAGTGATTCTTAGAATTGCTATTTAAGAATTTCATTTCTCTCGCTAGCCAAATTTTACATACTAGGAGCAGGACGATAATACATGCATATATATATATATATATATATATATATATATATATATATATATATATATATATATTATATATATATATATATATATATATATATATATATTTATAAATACAAGCCTGGCCAAAATTCAATTTAATGCCAAATTGTATATTATTTATTAGGTTAATAATTTTCTTCGAATAACTATATTTACTAACAATCTTTCATAGAAGAAAATTATGTATAAATAACTAAAATTTAATTCGATTATCATTAGAAAAACGATCTCCTCTTAAGAAAATACCAAAATAAGACAGAAAATTATTTAAAAGTTTTATTTTTATCATTTGTACAATATATTATACGAATGGAAAATAAACCCCCCCCCCCCCACCAATTTTTTTTTACAATGTTTACAACTGTCAGAAAATTTACTAAAATAAATGTTCTGTCAACAAAGATATTCTACTGCCGGAATTGAAAAGTTTTCAAAAAATGTTTAATGCTACACACTATTCGTATAATATATTAAAATAAAATGTAATGTCTCAACATGTCAAACAATTCGAAATATCGTAAAACGTATATTTTCATTAAAATGTCAAGAATTCACATATTCAAAATACGTGTATACTTTTTTATAAAGTAAAAGTGTTTGTTTCAATAAAGAAATTTAAACATACAGTAATACCTGGTTTAACAATGTGACTGCTACGTTAACTGAATTGACGTTAACGGAGGTAAATAAACTTTCTGGTAGAACTGTAACTGAACGTAGTAATGACAATTCTGGGGATTCCCTAGACGTGCGCGCGCACTTATAGTACATTATACACAAAAAGAGGGAACGCCACAAAAAAGGGTAGCGTTTACAGAGGTAACGTAAGATATTACTGTATTTTTATAATTCCAACTAGTTATTCGACGAAAACATATTTCGCTCATAGTAATTATTGATGATTTTAGCGAATGATATACCAACCTACAATATGCAGCTGGTGTCATGTTTTAATGATGATGGTATAACGTCGCCAGCATCCAGCATCCAGCATCCAGCGGGCGTCTCAAAGAGAAGACGACGTCATTCATAATGCATCCGATGCGCACGGAATCTTGCGTCAGATGGGTTAAATCAACTCTCACTCCTCTGTCTGATCCACCCAGTCAACTGGTGCCTTCAACAAACCTCGGAATTCTCTTTGAAGCTCGTCGCTTACATCTACGTACCTGGCAAGCTCTAAGTTCTCATTTTGTTTCGACAGTCAAAATTCTGCATTCCTATGTGAATATTCTCGCTAATTTCGTATGTCGTTTACGTACGAACCTTTTACACTGTCATTTTCGAAATAATACATGCACCGTACAAACACACAAACACATTTAATTTTCTAAAAATAGTTCTCATAAAATAATATAATAATAATATTATTTAATTTTGTATTAAATTCAACTTTCTTATACATATATTTCACTATATATGTAAAATAACTTTACTGTGATTTAAATTTATGCTACCATTGCATTTGTTAATTTGGAGAACGTCAATAAAACATGGCTAATTTTTATAACGATTTTTCATTAAATGGTAAATTTTTCGAACCACATTAGTTACCGTCACAGTTTAAATGCAATCATCTTTACAGATCCGGAATAATATGACCCCAAATTTTAAAACCCCAATATACTTACCCCTTAATACTGTCTTTAGGAAAATAATTAAAATACTCAATAATTCTGCAACCAATTCTAAGATATTTTATGTTCTGACATTTTCATGGAAATATAAACCCGAAAGCTATAAGAAAATTTATAAAAATTATAATTATGAAATTTAAATTTAATTCTTTAAACATTTATATCTGTATGTATTTTTCAAATTATGAACAAAAAGGCCAGAAAAAAAAAAATATAGAAAGTTATATTTGAAATATAAGATATTGTAATCGCTACAATATCTTATATTTCAAAAATAACTTTCTATATATTTTTACTAAAACACTGGCTATTATTGCAATAAATATCATTATTATCTTTTGCATTTTATATTTTCAAAGCTTTGTGGTTATAAATAAATGTTCACCTTTAATTACCATAATGGTTAAAATATTATTTTCTATATACATAAAGAAGTTAACCCATCCACTGATAATCGGTGAGCTAATGGCATTGGTGCCTGTCACCTATGCATATTTCTGTACATAGAGTGACAATTCGCTGCAAATAATGATTTCGATCGGTTCAGAAATGTAGAAGTAGCTGTGCTTTCAAACTTGTGATGTAGAGCTTTAATAATATAGATACCATATAATTAAGGGAGATCTTTCAATGAATGCATTCCAAAGTTTCGTGTGTTGATGCGAAAAACGCTGACATTCAAAAGAACTGGTCTTAAAGAAAATATTGAGCAAAAGATATACAGTTTCGTTTCCATTTTGTCAAAATAGCTTTTACTTTGATATGTAGCTACCCGTGCCAATTTCCATTACGGAATTTTTAGTCAAATACCTATATTTCACGTTGGCGCTGATGTAAACAATATAATAAATTTTGTTGCGAAATGAAAAATGTTTAAAAGTTATCCCAGGTACATTAGATATAGTACTCTTTTTTGTTACAAGTTAGTTTACAAATACGTATTATCTTATTTGAAACTTCTATTTTGCTAAAAGTATATCAGCTTACTGGTACATTATGAAACTGTATCGGGGGAACGATAATAACCACATTAGTTTTAAATACGTTGTACAATGTATACAAAAGAATTATTATACTCCTGAAGAAGATAATTGTATTGTCGAAACAGTAGTTTAATTTTTCGCTATTTAATGATTAATCGGCGAGCTGAAGACGTTGGTGCCTGTATTAATGGTTGCTCTATTTTTATTATCGTATGATATATCGATGCGTCATATTAGTGTACAGCACTCACTATATTATAAGACATATAGGAAGTGACAAATTGAAAATATGTGTATTTTAACGTGGTAAAGTAACACATCCATCACACACTAAACAAGCAAAAGCCGCGGCTATATTCTTTTAGGAGTCGCACCAATCCATTTTAAATCATGTGAATGTCGTGTGTATGTTGGCTGGCGCCTGCGCTGCTGTCCCCCGAATTGTGCCACTACTGTACAATTCTGATATCCTTGGCTCTACTATGGTCTAGTTAATTCAATGAATGCGTATGGTGTGTGGTTTGATGTAAGGTATATGTATGTATGTCGCTTTATTTTGATTGATACCCAGTTGGTTTTAACCGCGTTCATATAAATCGATCAACATTACAGGAATAATATCGCCTTTCCGCTTTCGAATTCAATGGCGCGTGGAGACGCTTAATGCTCTGCTTTGTGCTCCACACACAAACACACAGAAGCACACTTTGACACACAAACACACTCACCACATATACAAACTCGAAAGGCTGAAATTGCAGCAAGGGCCTGTGAATTTTATTCGCAACCAAAAGAATATTTGAATGTTGATGCCAACCAAGAGTCAGAAAGCTGTACAAGCGTGCTTCCCACATAACATACTCGTACAGCCTTGAAAAGCTTCATCTTTTGCGATGGAAAGACCAGCTTTGAGAAATCCCGCTACATCAGGCATTAGTGCTCTCTTCTTATCTTTTATATTGTGGAATCCTTACAAGGTTTCAGGTACTAATTAAAGAATAATACATTTACAAGAATTTAAGACCGATAAATTCATAAATACTGTTCATTGTAGAGAAAAAGAGATTTTTTTAAAAGTTAAGATTAAACAATGTAATATTTACAGTCCCCTAATTACAAAACGTATTTATATTGTTTCATAGCAATCGTAGGATGAATTTGAAACAAAATAAAGCATAATTATAACAATGGAGAGTGAGTGTGCAAATAATGCCGCGCTCATATATATATATATATATATATATATATATATATATATATATATATATATATTTAATCATATAATTAACATAATTTATATCGTGAGTCGAGTTTGAACCTGGAAAATATAAACAACAAAGTCCTTGGCATTTTTTGCATGTTTAAAAAAAATATTTAAGATTCAAAAGAAAAGCTGTCTTCAAAAATAACTTTGAATCGTGTACAGGAATGTGTCAAAGCGATACGAAAAAAGTACTTAGTTACAAACAAGGGGAAAACAAACGAAATCCTTTAGCGTCTATAAGGGTAAAGCTTAGTTGAAGAATTGACATAATTCGGTAAGAAAATTCATTCGGAATAAAAGACAAAAGTGCCCTAAGGGCCAAAGAGCAAATCGTGTTAGTGACAAGGCTCAAGCTGAACAGAGAAAGACATTCCGAGCAGACGTACGAAGATGTCGTTGAGTGTTTGGCTGTGACCATGTGCTGCCATGTCCTTACACCAGGACACCACCACACACACACACACACACGCACACACACACACACCACACGTTCGTGTTCCTTCTTCGTCGTCGTCGTGTCCATCGTGTTCGCTGGCGGATCGAATGTACGACGGATAATTCGATTTCCGTGAGACAGATGGATTGGAATGGACGCAGACAGTACACTCTTTGATCTTGCAGTTTCTTTGAGATGCTTCTCTGAATGCTTATTGCTTATGTCTATACTACGTGAACGGAGTTTGTCTCTCAATTTTTGTTTTCTTTATGATATTTACTTTTATTTTCATGTATTTCAAAAGATGGAACTTTCTGAATACATTTGCAGCTCCATGAACTATTGAATAAAGATTTATTTTTTTTGCCTTATACCTAGAATCTGAACAAATCTCTTTGAATTTCCTGCGAAAATATTGCACTATCAATGCGAAGCAATAAGACACCAAAGGTATATATGTTAAACAGAAAGGAAGGCTATTTAAAAATACTCAGTTTAACCGAGACTGTAATGACAAATACATGGACCAATTGTGGATTAATGATATGTATTTTGGTACGATTTCTGTATTTTAGCACAGAGGGTAAAGATAAACAAATCGAGACAACAACGTTCCAATTTCAAACATATGCAAACAACATCAGACTTAGTTCGTTGTGTGTTCCTAAGTACAGAGTCTGATGGTTAGGCCACGGTACTGTTTATGATGTAGGGATGCTGTGGCTTGCTTTTGTGCTACGACGACGAGTTTTAATAGAGGACTACAAAGAGAAAGAGACGCGCATATAACACAAAGAAAGGAAAAGAGAAGGATGAGCTGGCAATGACGGGACATCCTTACGTATATACAATATGGTTGCATATTATCCACGTTGTCTTTCGTAAACAACCATTGTTCGTCGTACGCAAAACATTCCAATGATACCTATAGTCAGTACCAGTGCTACATAATAAACACTCCGTTTTGCATGAGTATTGAAGGTAAATACGTGAACCGCAAAAGGATTTTATTGATTCTGGTATACTCGCCTACATACATCCATTTATTTAATTCTAAAGACTGAAAATGTAGTCAAAGTTATTTTATTAGTGATCCCGTTGTAATTCAGCTATCTATATTTAGGATGATATCTTAAACTTAATTGTTCAAATGAATAGCAACACTTATTGAAGTAATTAGGTTATGAATAGCAAAGATTACACCGTGAATTATACAGTTCAATATCGCAAAGATATTTGAATTCCATAACATCAGAGGTACATGGATAAATGAATGAATATGTCAGAAATTGCAATTGATTGCATCAAAGTTTCAATTTGCAAACAACGTGCTGCTGTTCATATCGTGTTGAAACTGATTACGAAACTTATGTGTCAATTTAGATTCAAATCTGCTCATATTATTTGGAAATGATACAGGATCTACGTTACATAGGAATTATTTCAAATTATAATATTGGGATTGGTCTGTGTATCTCATAACTAATCGATGTCACTGTTTCATAGATATTAATTTAATAAGATATTAAAATCGGTCTAATTAAAATCAACTGAATGAAATGATTCATATTTATCCGGTTAAGTTTGCTGTATTGATTGTACGAAACTATTTTCAACTATAACACGTGCAATTTCGACCTCATTTTTACTTTCTTATATGAATGCATATAGGGAAGTATTGTAATCACAACCTCTGGATCATTGGCTTTCTTAATAGCACCTATAGGGAGTAATCTGATTTAAAATGAAAATCTTGTAATGAACGTATGTAAACGGTAAGCATAGTAGGTACCAACCAAACCAAACCAAACCAGCCGGTATTATAGAGAAGAGGTTAAAATGATTAAATCTAAAGTCGACTGGCTGGCAAGTCAACAAGCGCGCTTGAAGGCTGTCAGCTTGTCACCGTTTGCTAATTGTAACACATTACTAAAATGTAATTACTGCAATATGGAAGTAATTTCTGAGAGTGGTGTTCTCTGTGCTGTCGACGCGAATGAAAACATGCAAATAGAGTTTAGGGGATTCCTACTTATCATTATTATAAAGTACCAGATGTGTACGTCCGTACGTACGTACGTACTGCCTTAATATTACAACAATGAAACTTGACACATAATTCCCGTGAAGAGACCATTTCGTTCTAACTTTTCAAAATACATAATTTACTTCTGACTGTGTCGTCAACTTTTCACCTTGTTTAATTTTGTTAACATTCTATAATTATACAGCAATTTCACAAAGTTTGTTCATCTTAATTCGTCTTACTAATTTGCAGACTCAACTTTTACGCGCCCAAAAATATGTCACTGACTTAATGTTCTATTTATAATTGATAATAATTATAGATCTAGCGGTTTCCTATAGCAATTAGATTAAAATGAAAATCAGTAGTGGTTTTCACTCGACTTTCCTATTGTTACTTCCACTACCTATTTTATACAACATTGGTTTATTTGGTTTTAAATTCATGTTGGTTTGCTATTGAACAAAATCAATACATGTGGTAAATACACAAGAAACATTTTCGATGGTTGGAATATCCGTTCGGAAAACGTTTTTGTTACGTTTTAATATATATAAAAAAAAAACTTGTATAAACATCGTCCAAATAGACTTTTATACCACTTTTCAAGCATATTGTTTCCTGGACAGGGAGACATAAATCTAACTATTTTCAAAGTTGATTTCCCAGTAAATGGTACATTTCTTAAATAAACTTTGTAGATAAAAGTTGCTATAAATTTTATTATCTTCTAATGCCATTTCTGGTATATTGTGTGCACATTAAATCTATTTTGCAAATTGTCATAATTTACTATTTATGTCGCTGGTGAAATGTTCTCGGATTACATGTAATGCATAAACGGATTGTATGCCGGACTGTCGCACGCAAATGTTATTTGGTTTTCGGTTCATCATGTGTTACCACTTACTCGTTATATCTGACCAGCATAGGCGTTACTCAAAATATATACCATTGCACATATACATCGCTGGTAAACAGCAATGGGTTTGCAAGCATTCAATTAGTATCACCTGATTTGTCGATTGTATTTTATGCTCAATTTAATTATATTCGTAACCATGAAATAACATATTTGGTTAAGAGGTATCCCCATGGTTGCCCGTCCTTACAGGTCGGTGTAAAGGGGGAACCGCACGAATATCGTAGCGCCATAAGAGCCAATACTATTTACTACTCAGTTGACGCGTTCGTTTGACCCTTAAAATACTTGCTAATACATTTTTTGAATAAAACTTTTAGAATATTCCGGTAGAAAAATAGTCAATAAATCCTTGTAAGGTTTTGAATTTTTAAATTTGTCATCTCAATAGAAACTATGGACATTTGAAAATAGGGTACATATAGAACAATATAAAAAAATCTAAGCAAAAAATTGAAATTCGAAAACTAGAGTACCCTACAGCAAAGTATTGACTATCTGAAAAATAAAAATTTCATAAATTTTAATGTTGTAATAATGGAGTTTTAAGGGTTCGACAAAACCTTGTTTAGCTACGTTTAGCTATATTTGCAGCGGGTATGGGGATTCCTCTTAATATCACATTTGAACCAAGACATCGCATATTCTAGGGGATGCTTAGCAGAGAACATACAACGGCTTTTGTAAGTGTATACTTGGACTTTGTCAAGTATGACGATAAATCCAGCATGCATTACATTGGTTTTAGTTGTGTTGCATAGATTCGAAAGTTATTCTAGAATATCGAATATATTCCAGAATTTCTGGATTATTTTGGTTAACTGTAACAGATATGATATATATATATATATATATATATATATATATATATCTATATATATATATATATATATATATATATATATATATATATATATATATATCTATATATATATATATATATATATATATATATATATATATATATCTATATATATATATATATATATATATATATATATATATATATATATATATATATATATATCTATATATATATATATATATATCTATATATATATATATATATATATATATATATATATATATATATATCTATATATCTATATATCTATATATATATATATATATATATATATATATATATATATATATATATATATATTTAACCCAAATTAATTGAAGCAGAGACACATAATTATAGAATTCGGCAAAATCATTAAACATTTCATCAATAACTGAATAATGAATGTTATAAAAGTTTTTTTAGACTTTTAAGGCTTATAGGAAATGGCTATATATAGCTTATAAAGGCATAGGTTTTTGGACGAATTTCCTATTTGATTTAATTGTATGTCTCTGTTTGGCCAACTTGTAAATACAAGAATAACACTATTATAATTATTATTTTATGAAGAAATCCATTTAAGAACCACTGGTTTTTGAAGAGATGCCATGGGGTGCAGACGCGTGAATTGTGAAAAAGGAAAAACAACTCGAGAAACAAGAATGTATTATTGAATATCTTCATTTTTAGAATTATTATTTTTAATTATTTTTGTGGCATTTTGAATGGATTTTATTGGTTTATTGGTTGTTGCGAGAATTAAACTAAATGGAAGCAATAATATATATATATACATAGATGATGAAAATATAAAAAAATCGAATTCAACTTCTTAGGTAATTTTTATGGTGCCTTGCATGTTAGACAGTGACATGTTAATTATCACGTTAAGGCTGGTCATTATTTGATTTTGTTAATTTTAAGATGTGTTTAATTTATGCAAATTTGTAGTATACAAATAATCAATAATTTTAATGTTTTTATATTTTTAAATACACATTTAATTTCTTTTTAAACTCGTTGGGTGTTGATTTATCACATAATAAATAAAGAATTGCTTTCAGGGGAACTAAAAACGTAATTGAAATCATCGATACAGGAAAATTATCCTCTAATTGGATTCTATTTCGTCATTTAGCAGATTTTTAATTTTTAAGAACAAATTGGAATAATTGAAACAAATAATTCGAATGCACTCTTTTGAAGATTCATTATGTAAATGGGGTTTTAAATTAGAACATTTGTTATTGCGCAATACTCATCGGAGCTGGAAAGTACTATAGTAACTTTTCTATGATTGTGCTTGATGGAAATGTATTATATATTACAATTTGAATCAACGATAATTAATATTGGAGCGAGAGTAATGGTAGTAAAAGTCCACACCCAATAATATAATAGCTTTATGTGATGCCCTAGTTGCGCCGTCACTGTAATTCAAACTTCACAGCCGTCAGATTATATTTAATTACAACGCGCTGGTAAATCATTTATATGTAGCATATTGCGTGCGTATTGGCCGTCAAGAGCAAAACTCGTTTCAACTATCCATAAACTGTCAATATGATTTCATATTTCGACATGGTTGAGTGTGTGCGTATAGGGCCTGTTGTGGCCCTGTGCCCTTCGTCTGTGATGCGTACTTTGCACCATCGGTCAACACAAGTTGTCTGCAATCGTGTCGTTAAGTGACAATTAAATTTTTTGAATTGTACTCCAATATGACAGGTCACGTATTTCAGAATTTCAACTGACGACCAATCGATTCATATTGTTCGCATGAACGCCGTTCAACGTAATTGGAAATTAATCTGCAATTATTGCGAGAATATTTAGACGTCAACATCCATTATATTTTTGTAAAGCTTTTAAATGCTTTGTTTTCTTCGCAATATTGCCAAACCATTGAAAACATGTTTATATTTTCCCGAATAAATAGTTTATTTTTCTTGCATTATTTTTATTTCGTTAAATACAGATTTCATTTTTATATTTACTTTCTTATACGTTATATATAAAAGAAAATTGTGTGATTAATAAAAAATTGACCGCGAAATTTAAATGAATTCAACAACAAATTCAAAGCTGAACTTTGAACTTGTTCTTATTGTACATGTATGTACAATTTGTAGGTAACCCTTTAATAATTTAGTGAATTAAGAATGTTTATAGTGATTGAAGTATTTCTGATACTAAATATCCGTAGCAAACGAAACATTCCGTTGTCGAGGGAGTACAGTGTAAATTATAATAAAACTTGCCATCCGACCGAGCGTAAATGTTAATTACAAAGTTAAGAAGTTCTCATTTGCGCTGCTCTCTGTCACACTCACACTGTTTCATAATCATCACTTAAAATAATTATTAAGCAAAAGAAACGTTGGCAGAACGAAGAAAAAAGAACGACCGAACGACTGTACTATTCATTTTCATTAACATCATAATTGCGAAAATTAATTATAATTTTATCTGCCGTGTGTTCCATTGCTGAGCATCTGGCCACATGACGAGTCGTTTTATTGTGTCTCTGTGCACTGCCTGCACAAGAACCCTTCTTCTTCTTCTTGCCGCACTAAAATTGAACTTTATGTTTTGCGACGGCGAACACAAGACACTTGCATGCATTAAACACGCAGCAACACAACGCCAGCCGTTTAATTAAATATTGTTAAATGTTTAATTTATGAATAATAAATGTATTCGTGCACTGATTTTAATGTCTCTTATTATAAGTTACGATTGCTGTAAAAGTAATTGTACCAGGTGTGCCGGAGAAAATGTCATATTTGCCTGGATACGAATTGCCATCTTTTCCACAATGTTCCTCGCTTTATACTATTATACGAAGCTGTTCTTTATTCTTATAAATAATTGCTCATTATGGTTCATACAATACTTTTGAAATATATAAAGTAGAGCTGCGCAAATCGTACCCCACAACAAAATAAATAGATTTTCAAACCAATTTTGCTTGCCTATTTAAATAAATCTATTTATAATGACTATTTTATAATATTCTCCTTATTGTTTGATTTTCATCAAAAGACACAATTATAACAACCGGAATTCTAAATCGTACTATCTTAGCTCCAAAATTGTACCTAGTAAGTAGAGTAAACTTAGGTAAATATCATTTCCAGTTAACAACACAATTATTTATTAAATATTATATTGAAAATTGTTAGTTTATTTCAATATTAATTTTAATTAATTAAGCTGTATTCACAGCGAAACAATTACTTACTAATATATCCAGTTTGTTTTGTGACAATG
The DNA here is from genome assembly GCA_933228885.1 of Leistus spinibarbis. Classification (NCBI taxonomy): domain Eukaryota; kingdom Metazoa; phylum Arthropoda; class Insecta; order Coleoptera; family Carabidae; genus Leistus; species Leistus spinibarbis. The sequence continues at coordinate 4,542,989 of OW121805.1, forward strand.
TTAGGGTTCACAACAACAAGTTTCATTATTAATTGTGTCAATGTTGTTGCTGTGAATGCTAATACAAACTGGATTATTATTTGTAATTTCTAATCTAAATTTATAAATTAGTTCGCTGGGAATACAGTTAATAATTAATTTGGTTAAAATTGTACAGAAATCATGACCAATCTGTATCTCACGCTTCGTATTTTACCGACTAATCATTTTCTTTATATATTTACCTGTCGATACGGCTCAAATTAAGCAACTAAGAAAATAATTATAGGTACGTTAAGTTTACCAGTACGCATTTAGCAACACTCTTTTATAACTTCATGGAATTAAGATGTATTGGGAAAACCATTTCCTTTATTATCGTTTCATCACAAGCAATTTTTGTGCTAGACTGATTTGCTCAAGTCAATTCTGGAAATATTATTACTTGTTATAAGTCAATGCTTTAAACCTATTTTAAATTTTTATCTTCTCATGCTTCTTGAACAGTAATGATGAACCCCACCATTACTTAATTTAAAAACGGAAATAAACATTTTGAAGTACCCTAAATTATATATATTTATATAAGTATATTTTTACTTGCATAATATTTTGTATTTGATATTAAAAGTTATTGCAGTTTTGCTTCAAAACGTATTAAAATTATTAGCAAATATGTACTATTATTTCGCACACGTAATATAATTCCACTAAATGTTTTCCCATACTATCGTTGAATTATAATAATCAATATCATATTTTGTAAAGGTGTGTGGACCGACTTACGCTTAAGCGAAGTAGTTTTAAATTATAAACAAACTTTGTATTCACATTTTATCTTAAAATTTACTAGGGATATAAAATTTGCATATGCAACAAGCATAGGTACAGACGCCAATGCAAATATTCCGTATACGTCGAGCTTATATTAATGGTAAATTGTTCGGAAAATCTTTTCGTAATAATATATATATATATATATATATATCAAAATAATTATTAACTAATAGTGCATATTAAACACACACTAATGACGTTAAAATTTATAATTATGCATTAGTGAACTTCTGCGAGGAAAATGTTGAATAAACATAGATCATATTTCAAAATTTAACAAACCCTCGCTTAGGGATAAGCTCTAGGTACAAATATAAATATTTCAAGATACAACCAAATCAATTTTGTGTATAAATTATTTATAGTCCAACCTTGGTAAATTTGATAATGTAAACAAATGATGCAAGTTGTATTATATTCAGCTGCAGGTAACGACGTACGTAGTAAATTACAATTGTAATTAGTAAACTCGTTGGAAATAATTATACTTCCGACTCTTGAATGTTAAAATGTTCATAATTTGATTTGCTTAACGAACAACCATCTCGGCACGATTCTGCACCGAGCGGAGATTAAGGGAAACTGCACCAGGCCGATTTCCGGGAAGCGCCACCAGTCGCGCTAGTGTCTCTGCAACACTGTTTTCTCTACTGTCTCATTTTATTTGATCTTTCATCACTTACATAATACACATTTATTTCATTATCTCCTATTTGGTTCACTCTTTCTATTTTAATCAACAACTACATTCATATTTTGCAAATATAAATATTACTTATGTTATTGAATTGTAGAAATTTGTACACGCGATTCACATGAAACAACAGGTCAAAAGGTACAAGTAGTAGGGCAAAATTATATGAAACTGACAGTGAAAAGAATGAATTTTCTTCTGTATCGAATGAATCGTTGCGGTGATGCATATTATTTAAATTTCAAAAACAACTGTTTCTATATGAGCTGTCGTCCTTTTGTGCTTGTGACATGTTTCTAATACGCCTGTTACGGACGTGCACCATTGTTATCGGTAGAAACATGAAAAATGAAAAAATGCTACCTGAGAACAATACGAACGGTGGATCAATGGAATATATTACAATACAACGTTGCTACATATTGATTTAATTGCGTGCTAATTCATTATTTAATGACATGTTCAACGACACGATATAATTTGTGAAAATAATCATTTATTTATTTAACATCAAACTCATCTACAGAGAGTACGAAACATGTAGCATGATGCTAGGAATTACAGTAAACATACTCGTAGTTGCATGCAATAACCCATATCCAATGCATATTCATTTACAAATATTTTAAATTCTCGATGAGCAAATATTATTTTTGCTTACAAAGCTTCACACAAAAAAAAACATGCTATAATGAACTCTTTAATGGCTGTCATCCCTGTTAGTTTTGTGTGACAAAAATCGAATGATGGCAGTTCATCAGTCAAGGACATTTTGGTAGACTGGTGCAAAATTAGGGATAATGGGTCGCGGCATAGGCATTAGTTTAATTTTTTTTATAAATAGCATATGAAAGATTTGGTATTATATTTGTCATTGGCGTACAAAATCAATATAATATTTTAGTTGCCATTATCTGTTAACTACACATCAAATCATTAAATTAATATTTTAATAGATTTTTCACAAAAATAATATTTACTTTGACATTTCATTATGCCGTTTGATTCATTTTTGTCAATTTATTAATGTAGACTTTAAGTTTTGATAAGTGACCTTTGTTAAAATATAATTACCCAAGCAATTAAAAATAATTTAGCCCGCCAATAAAATATTTATATATATATATATATATATAATTTTTTAATTTTTTAATTTCAGGACAGCATAATAAAATAATCGGTCAATTTTACATATTTAAAGTATTTTTGCTGTAAAGAAAAAATATTTTGCCAGCCGAACCATAATAAAATTTTGAAATATATATTTTTAATTAATTTCAAATCTTGTGTATTGTGTTTTGCATTTTTTGATAAACCACAACCCCTTTCACAAAAAAATTCGCTTCATTGTTGGATGATAAAAAAATAAAAAAAATATACTTAAACGATTTTATATTTTAATGGTTGATAATTAGGTATGTGTAGTAGTGAAAAAAATATACATGACATTCCTGTCGCTTCTCGTTCCACTGTTTGTATATAACTAGAGTTACGAGGGAAAATAATACACGTAAAGTGTATTTTTTTAAAAGTATATTTCGTTGTCTACCATACGACCCAGCGGCTATTATTTTCAATTTTCATCCGCATACGGAATATTTTTTTATCATAGTCGACGCACACACTATAGACGGGCGTCACCGCCATAGGAGCACGGCACTAGTGCCTCCGTGCAAATGAAAACAAATCTATGCGCGCGGTGGTGTGTCGTCTGACAGCTAGCAGATGGTAGCACCGTCTAGTGGATATAGTGTGTTTGTGTGTGCCAGTGGCAATATGTCGCCAGTCCGGCCCTGTGGGAAATAAGGCCTGTTTGCTAGCGTTGCGCTCTGTGTACAGACACCGCCGACGTAACAGCTCGGCATTGAATAACGAACGATATAAGAATACTACTCTGGCTCAGTCTATATTAAAGTCGTGTGCTTCGTCATACATATTTTAAGGTTTTCTTTTTCGGTGCTGCTATATGGTAAGGATTATTGAAGCAGATGGTAGGCCACTGATTTTTAGCTTACCATACATCCTGTACGAATAGTATATATAAATATAAATATATATATACAATATATTGAATAATTATGACCATAGACGGGTAGAATGGCTTAAAGAATGCGTTGGTCGTAAAGAAGTTAGTCACTGAAATGAATTGCAAACATGCAGACAGACATTGAAAGTTGTATGAGCGTAGCTAGCAAAACTTTACAGATAAAATTTCTCGTAAGAATGGATCTTTATTGGCCGTGAAGTAACCAGCAATCATTCACAATTTCGCGCATCCAATTTTCCACATTGAACGTATACGTTTCAAAAATATCACCGCGCCATATTCATCACAAATACACTGTATGATGGTTCATTTGTTCGAGTCACCCGAAAGTGGTTTCGCAATTCTATTATCTCTGTTTCTTCTGCGGACGAGTCAAGTTGACAACAATAAGTTTTCATTAGGTGACGTCGGCAAGAACCGATCTCGGAAATCGTGGAAAATTGTTCCTATCCACCGAGCAATTTCTTTCATTTACCCAACGTGATGAAGATAGACTGGATACATTAATTGCGTTTGGGTGAAATGTCAGAAAAGCAGGCGAACCAACTGCACAAGACAGTCGTTCGCTTGTGTTATTTTGAAATCGGAAACCTGACCTTTTCTCACCATCAAAATAATATACTTGTTCCATCAAATAAACTCTTTGTCCAAATTATGAGAAATTATCAAAATCAATTAAAAATTAAAATAAACACTTTTATGCAATGTTGAGTAAAAGTAATTTATATTATAATTTTAAACAAAATTCAGATTTTTTAATTAATTCAATTTGAATTTTCACTTAAGCACATTAAAAAGAAATCGCTCACGTTTGCATAGTAGAATATATGCATTTTAAGCTAGCATACAAAAACAAAAGCTGGGGTGGTCTTCACTTGACTTTGTTATACTTCCACTATCTGTTTAATATGACATTGTTTTAAATTCTTGCTAGTTTGCCTGGAAACAATTTATAACTAGGGAAACGTAAATGTAACTACCCTTTCTCACTGGATTATTTATCTTTGTTCTACGAAGTAATGAATATCACTTAAACGGCTGCATTTATGACAAAAATAGTTATGTTCACAATGAAAGATATTAATATTTCTCACAACTTTTGTTTGAAAAGTGTCTTCAAAAAATGTACCAGTTACGAGAAAACTGCTATAGAAAATCTTAAATATTTATGTTGTCATAGTAATGCATTTGTGAGTTCCATTTAATATACATTAATTCATAATCATAACAATTGTTATATGGCGGAAGGAGTTACAGATTCCCTTGCTAGACAGAGTCAAATTAAGTTTACTGGTCAAAGCGTTAGAATGGCATACAACAGGTAATCATGAATGAATTAAGCTTTGTGCTCAGCTAGTGTGCAGGCGTGCATGTTTGTACGATAGAGATGAGGGTTATAATTATGCATTCCGAGAGTAGCGTATACGTATATGCAATATCGCTAATGTCCTCAGATGCAGCCAGTAACAGTTAGGCCCTAATGCTGATGACGAAATCCGGAACACACACGCACGAACACAGCTAAACGCCAACGTCGATAATTGAACTCCGGGACTACTGTTTGCAGTTGCGGCTATTTCATTGCGTCGAGCGAAGAATAATTATTATGGATTACTTGATATTACATACACACACCAAGGCTGATTGAACATTTCATACAGTTTAATTACCATGACCAAAATAACTGAGATTTTTTTCTGAATTAAAAACATATCTAACACAATTAATTAATATTCGTAATTTATATATTAAGTGAAGAACTTTTTCACTTGTTATTTATTTATTCGGTTTCAAATACAATATTCATAAAACAGAATGAGAATAATCGAATATTAATGAAGCTATTTAAAACTCGATACTAAACATTTTTAATTTAAAATTGTGTAGTTTCCTCGTGTTATATTTATAGAAATATTGTGTGCAGATGTGTTTATGTGTGTGGGTGTTGTTGTACCGATCATGTGACACGAGAATGTCAGAATAACTTGCGTTATATGGCATGACATTTGCACAGTGTACATGTTCTCCTATACTTGGAAATAGTTACCCATAATTTGACAGGTGCCTAACTGCTTTCACAAGAAAACAAAGAAATATTATATTGGTCGCAATTTTGTTTGTAAAAATAGAAACAAACAAAACTTTTTATTATATTTGCTTTGTTGCTTACGAATTTTATTCCAATACATTATAATTTATCGAAGAAATACAAATATTGAACTTACATAAATTTCCTATATATTTCTTTTTTGAATAAATAGAAGTTCTTTGTTCAGTTTTACTTTCTTATAAATCTATTATATAATAAGTTCTATTTACGGTCGAGATTTATTAGCAGTTCGCACTAGAGGCATAAGTGCTTACGCCAAAGTTGGTATTTATTTTTGAAAATGCGTCAAGGCATGAAAATGAGCGGAAAGATATTGTCAAATATTTTCAATCGCTCTCATCGATTGAGTATAACTCTAAGAAGGTTCGGAACTATGCGTCATTTCCTCCAATTGGTATAATTTTGAGTCGCGTATAGGCCGCCACACTAGAGCAAGATGAATAGTCCTGAATATAAAATTGAATTCTTTGCTTCATCGACTTTCCATTCCGTTTATGCAATTCAATTTTTTTACCGTAAATCCTCGTCCATAAAAGTGAATGACGGAAAAATCTTATGACATCCGGCGTACCATAGCCGCTGCATATGGGATATTTTTATATGAACACGGCATTAAATAATACGAGCGATACAACAATCTTACATCAATATATACATTTTTGAGGTAAATTTTTTGACTAAAATTTATATATATGTGATTATGTTTTGTATCGTGAAAGTCGCTTTAAATAATAATCGATAATATATTTTGGCAAATTTATTGTCTATTTCAGAAATATTTCCAAAGATGGTTAATGATGTACATGTAATTTTGTTGTTGTTGTATGCATGGTTACTCCATAATTATTAAATTGTTTTTACAATACCATCGAATGATAAAATTTAGAAACGAAATCATGATTGCGAGAGTTAAATAAATTAATATAAATAATCTACAAAATATCATACAGAATCTACGTATACAAAAAGTCAAGTGTAGGCCACTACAGAAAAAAATAATTGTATTCTACTTCTTCTCGACGTCTTGATATCACATATATATTCCTCTTGTTCATCATTTATATTTTAATCTTAAATTTTCATGAGATTTAATTGAAATATAGTACGCACATGCGTTTTATGAGATATATAACTGTCATTTATGACAAGAAAATCCGTTCGTAGTGAAATATATATGAAATCGAGACAGGATCAAAATTTGAGTGGATCATTTTGGGTTAATTCATTTTGTGACTTACTTTGACAGTTTCACGCATCACTGAATATTGCTACCCCTTATTCGACTTTTAAATATTTTTCCTTTGATTTATATTGTAGGTAAATGTAATAAGAATTTGATTGAATAAAGTGAAAATATATTCATGGTGCCCTAACTGAAGTTCTTGATATTTGATAACAAAAATACACAAACAACAATTACTGTTTTGTTAAACATTTTTCTCATGTACTAAATAATGTTAACATTTCGATTTTAGTTCGATATCGGAAATAGTACGCACGATTTAAAAGAAAGAACCGGAAGCGGACCCACATTATTAAACTATCGATATTGATATCGTATAAGTACTCACGATTTTGTTGATGGAAATACAGCACCGCGACTGGAATTAGGAGTGGATCACCTTTACATCTGCACTGCTCGCCGTTTCAATACTGAATGTGTCTATGTTTTCAATTATTGCGTAACTATAAAACTTGATAACTTGCTCTACCAATCATAGTGAACCGACGTGTGTACAATAACAAATATTATCTAAATTACATAATTAAAACTAACCAACCTATTAGTATACCTGTAACAAGGGGCTAATGAAATGTTTACATTTATTTCTAGGAACTATTACTAAACATTTTTAAATGAATTTACTGCAAGGGTATTCAGAAATAAATACTTTTCAGTTATAATGTCATTCTAAAATGTCGGCTTCAATATTGACAAAGAATAAGATAAAAATGTTGGACATTATATACGGAAGCGAATTGAAATCACTTCTGCATAAATATCCATGCATTAAATATCTTGTAGAAATCTAATTCAAATGCTGTTTGCACGGATTCCTTTTTATTTCTTTAAATCAATTAGAATAGAGCAATATGAAGAGAAGAGGAAAAAAATACATAGTAATAGCAGCGCGCGGTGACATTTTGAAGTAAAACAATCGTGACACCGCAGCCAATGTACATTCAATTTGTCGGTTTCAAATCGTTCTTCGTTTCCAAACGTTCCTATTCATTTTGGTTGGTTGGTTGGCTGCTTTGTGTGTGAGTCGGCACGGCACGGCACGGCACGGCATGGCCATTGTCAATTACCCAGTGAATTACTTTGCATTTGTCTTCTTCAATTGTTCCCAGTCTTAAAACTCGGCACTTTGGCCTGCAGCTTGCTGGGTCCATCGCATTTCAAGTAACGTCGCTTTTACTGTATATAAGGAAGTATTGTAATCATGAATATGTTCAAACTCGAGATTTTCACGGAAATACACATACAGTCAAACATCATGATCGAAAGAAAAAATAAGCCCGAAATGCTTTAACATAAATAATATCAGTCGATGAATAATTGCATATAAGAAGTTTTTAATCTTTTACTTTTATAAGAAATAAATTTTCCTAAACTCATACTGCTTTTGAAATATTGAATAAGTAGCAAGGGTAAACCGTGACTTCCAACTGGAATATATTTTTTAAAGTAAATAGTGCTTATATTAAAATTTCTAGCACCTATATTTGAAATGGTTTCTCGAGAAATGTACAATTTACTGAAAAATTTATTTTAAAATAAGAATACTACGTAGAAGAAAAACGAGTTCAGGTAATTTCAGCAATTTATTTAACTTTTAAATGTTTTCTAACTATCTATTGCAATGTGATTCAAAACGCATATTTAATTAAAATAATTTTTTTATTTTAACTTATAATAGAATAAGAGAACTTGATTAAGATGTGCAAAAAACATGCTCATCTTACGTTTGATTTAATAGAAAAAATTACAAATAAAATTTTAATATAAAAGTATTGTATGTTAAAAAACGCACTTACAAAAAATAACAGGATGTTCCATACAGTTATTGCTGGGATTTCCACTAATCATTAATAATTATCAGAAAGGCGGTCAAATTAATTATTTTTAGTTTTTTTCGTAAATTCTATGAATTATTGCTGATTACAACATTCAATAATACACTTCATTTATTTCATACAGTAAAATTAGTAAATATGAACGAATTTTTATTTGAAAAACATTAGAATAATAACTGCTGTGTCTGCCCTGAAATTTCTTATACTTAATTAGCAGGGATTATGTAGATAGGAATATTTTGTGGTTCTTGACAAAAATTGAGTGAACGAATATTGCGTTAGACCATTAAATAGAAGCGCTGGGGTAGCCTTCACTCGATTTTTTTGAAGACATATTTTTTAAGATATTCCAAAATATTTAAGTCTACAATATATCTTTAGATTATGAACCCAAAGGACTTAAACAATTATTTTAAAATGAGCACTATTTTCATTGAGTATATCAAATAAACCAACTAAAAAATTGAAAGCCATTTCATATCCACGAATTTATTTTAAATTGTGAACTCATAGATAATAATAATTAACAAATTGTACGTAAACGCTCACGCGGAGTGTGGAGCAGTTTGCTGCTCGTATCGCATTCACTTCTAATAAGGAGAGCTGAAGGCATAGGTGTCTGTACCTATGCTTATTCATTATTCGATAGAATATCTTTGATAATTGAGTGAAATTAGCTGATTTTTAATATAGGTTTATATGATTATCCGCCTACAGAAATAACTCAGAGCAGAACGACATTCAATCATATTAGATATACCTGATGGTTTGTCTTAAAGTGCTGAATAATATAATCTTTAATCGATATAAATGGATATTTAAATAAATTGGTATATTGATGAAATAAAAGAAGGAAAATAATAAATATGGCAAATAAATGTGTACTTTGTACAAGCGAATACACTTGTATAAGCCATTCTCATTGGTAATGGTAGTGGACCTCGTCGATCGATGTAAATCTGTTTCTACGAATATTTCCCAACGATGCCACAAATCTTCTGGTCGCAAGATTCGATTACGAAACTTTCGTATACGCATATAGACAGTGGAAACGTTATTGCATCGGAACACTATATACAATACTGAGAGCGGATCTTTCGGAATGATCAAAAAACAACAAAAGACAGCGGAGAACGAAACAAAAAAAAAAAATATAATAAAATAAAGAAATAAACGGGAAGAATCCAATAACACAATAGCCCACCTTCTCCTCTTCGTCATGACCCCGTGCTAACTTAAAAGATACGAAGCTCGTGGACCACGCCTCCAATGCGCTCTTGCTGTTACTATAAATATGCTTAAGCGAATTATTTACTGCGACCGTGGATAAAGTGATTTTCGTTTGTTCGTTTCCTAAATACAGAAATAAATTTGCTCAGAGATAGGGACACAGCGGTTCTGATTCAATCTTGAGCAATTCAATTCCGTGTATTGTGGCGCATAAATAAAAATTGTTTTTATCTATGTTCCCAACTACAATCTTATTATACAAGATATACTAGATTTGTAATTGTAACTTAATTGTTTATGGCAAATGAGAAGCAATTTCCATGCTGTATGGAACAATATTATTTCCTTGATCATAATTGTATAGCGCCTATTTATAGTCTATCCAAAATATGTTTTGATTCACGTTATCAATCATGTTAATTTAAAGTATTAAGATGAACTGAAACCTACTTATTTATGAAAATCAAATTTTAACCAGTAGGTACGCTTGCAACAATAAGATTTATAAACTTATTGTATTTTCTCACCTCCTTGTATTAAAGAATTACATTATATTTATTACGTAAACAGTATAAGATTAGATAAAAATTAAGATATTGTGAAATTTTTAAAAAGAATCTAGCATTAATTAAATTGTGTAAAATTTAGTTGTGATTCTATGGAGAACATTTTTATTTAATGGTTTCATTGCAGCTAAATGTATAGCAATAATAAAATTATTGTAGAGTCTATTCGGATTATTCACTCATTATCCATTTATAATAAAATGTCTAGTTTTATGAAGTACGAGAAAATCTGGTGAAGTGATTTGTTATTCAAAGTTATTGGAAGGTTAAAATATATCCCCCGTATAATGCACTTTAAGGGATCAAGGGAGTAGGTCCATTATAACTGAATCTTCATTTTATGAGAATCCGGATAAACAAAATTATGAGAGTATGTGCATGAAAAATTAAATAAACACAGATAATCCAACAACATACGCAATCCATGTACTTTTTAATTAAAAATATAAGAAATTAACGGACATATATACATAAATAAGTTTGCACAAAATATATTTTTAACACAAGCAGAGCTGAGCAAAATCAATTACTAGTGGAATTTAATTCATAATTCACAATTGAACTTAAACAATATTTCTTTAATTCACAAGCTCAATTCACAAACAATTAATTGATTTCAAAATACAATTAAATACGAATTGAAGCCATTTAGACTTAAACAAGTCTTTTAGGTAAATTTGTGATATAAGTCGTCGATCTAGTATGTAATTTTTAACTTGAAAAGTGATTTGAAACCATTCAACCTATTTAACTCATATAAATTTTGAGGCCTTGAAACCTTTGCATAATTAATAAATTAAGTTTAATTTTTTTAAATGAATTCAATTCCAGAAGGGGATACATTAAATTGATTAGAACCCTTTTTTCTGTTTGAAGTGAAATCCTGCCTAACAATAGTATTTATTTTATGGTTAATTTTTTCAAATTGGACTTAAAATTGTGCGCCTAATGATGCTTACGATTGCATTATCTCATTTAGTATCGAGCTTATTTTTGAAGAAGTACCGAACGAATCCACTTTAGGTGGAACTGAACGATTTCTGAACTTAATAGGTAAATGTATTATAAACGAGTCCGTTATCTAACTCGTATTTTATCCAGGAATCATGTATTTTGACCGCGACGAGTTTCCATTATAAGCGAGTTCATTATTAGTGAATTTCACTGTAAAAATACAATCAGCGGTGAAGGACGGAGAGGTATTAAATTGTATAGAGATGGAAGGTTGTTTTGAACTAGCAGTACACTTTACTGGTATGTATTTATATATAAATATAAAAATTAAATATAGAGAAATCCTTCATTTATATAAATAGGAACTTATAACATCTAAACTTATAACTATTAAGTCTTTGGCAGGTCTCAATCACAAATTGAGAATCACACTATTGATTTCCTCGACTGTCGATCAATGGTTGATTAGTATCTGGATTGAGAAAACTGATCGTATCGATATCTTTAATCATTACTTTCGATCCTTGCAGCTTCGTTTTAGCAAGTAATAATACATGTATTTTATCATCAAAACTGGTCAGTTCAAACGTAATACTCCCATCATCATTCCTAACGGCAGACTTCAGAATCTTGCTTTCCACAAACCCAAGCTTTTCCTTTAATACTGCCATTACAATCGGAAACGGCGCATCTTGTCGTGAGATCTTCCCACCAAGTATCAACTTGTTCAAATTTTGATCGCCAGCCTTTTGCAGTTTCCCCAGCAGAACTTCGTTTATGTCCTTGAGAACTTGGATTTTATCTAAGAATTCAGCGTTTTCTGCTGATAGATTAACGAGAATTTCCCGCCATAATCCGAGTTCGGCTGATGATCCAGCGACTGGTCTTAGAGTAGTGGTGGCTTGCGTTGGCGAGTTTTGATGAGCTGGGTTTTGAATACAGATTGGTGGAATTATGGTTATTGGTGGAATCGTTTGTACTGGGCAGTTACAGTTGGCAGGCTGCTGAGTTGCTGCGCCTGGTATGTATTCAGGATATGCGCTTGGTTTGGGAGTTGTAGTACGATAAGGTCTATTATTATCTATGATAAAACCTGATGGAGCATCTTGCAAATCTGTTTAGAAAGAAATCAAACATTATATTAGCATTTTTGGTTATTTCTGGGTAAATACATTATTATTGCCAAGTTACACTGCTAACTCTTAACTAAAAGGTGAGCTAATACTTAGTTGATTTTGAAAATTATATGTCATTCAAGAATAGTATAATATAAAATAGTTTCAATTGCTACTAATATATATATATATATATATATATATATATATATATATATATATATATATATATATATATATATATATCTTTTTAGTTAAAATATAATTATTATAGCCTCGTTTAGTGTTAAGTGTAGTTGAAACAACTGGGCATTTAGTGAACAGTTCTCATTTTTCATTATAAAATCATTTACCAAATGGATAACAAATACTAACTTGAATATCTTTATTTTTGTATTATTTCATGTTATTTCAATCCCGATTGAGTTTTTATTTTGAAACATTATAAAAATTGCCTATTGTATCAAATAACAAATTGGAAAACAAAATTCAATCAATAGTAAATAAACGAATATACCAATATTATATTTATATAGTTATGTATGAAACCATAACAATAAAAATTGATGAAATTTTAATATAAAATTGAAATATTATATATAGTTTGTAAATTTATTTACTATATGAATGAATATATATTTATAAATAAATATATATGCTCGCTGTATATACATATATATATATATATATATATATATATATATATATATATATATATATATATATATATATATATATATATATATATATATATATATATATATATATATATATATATATATATATATATATATATATATATATATATATATATATATATATATATATATATATATATATATATATATATATATATATATATATATATATATATATATATATATATATATATATATATATATATATATATATATATATATATATATATATATATATATATATATATATATATATATATATATATATATATATATATATATATATATATATATATATATATATATATATATATATATATATATATATATATATATATATATATATATATATATATATATATATATATATATATATATATATATATATATATATATATATATATATATATATATATATATATATATATATATATATATATATATATATATATATATATATATATATATATATATATATATATATATATATATATATATATATATATATATATATATATATATATATATATATATATATATATATATATATATATATATATATATATATATATATATATATATATATATATATATATATATATATATATATATATATATATATATATATATATATATACAATATTCGCTATATTTTCGAACTGTTTTGAGACCTATTGTTTATAAAAATTATATGCAATAAAAATTGTCTAAATTTTGTTGATTTAGTTAAGAACTCGGTTAAATTAATAATCTGATTTAATTGCATAACTATATGTACCTTAAACTGCATACTAGAACAATTATAGTTTTCTCACTAAGTGCAGTTATTTTTAAAATTAGGTTATTTGAACTCGAGTGTTATTGAATATTATTGGTGATAATTCAAGTAATGAAAATTTTGGAAAGCTAAAATTAAAAATAATAAGTCTTCTTACTATTAACGTATAACTTCTGATTATCAAGGCGAAATCCTAGATTATCTCTGACGACAAACAGCCAATAGTTCAGAATATCCCCGGGGTTCAATTTGATGGTAGTATCAACAAAAACCCATCGTCCATTAGTCGCTTTTACAATGTCCCCAGACATGTCACCAGCTTCCAATCCGTTTAGGTCTCGATTAACGACGCCATGGAAAGCAAACAGTCTGATTCCTGGATAGTCGGGTATGGATACCCGAATGCCACGTGGCCGAAATGTCTCTATTGTTGCCTCGGGTATATGAAATTGTTCCGAGTCACTTCGCACCACACTGATGATAAGAAACACACCGCACAACACTGTTAGCTGACCGACCGTCATGATACTTTGGAATGGACACAACGACTGACTACTGATATTAACAGTTCCTGCTCTTTTAAATCATTTGCCCATGAACGTAGATTATGTCGCACATGTGGCATTACATTATTGGGCGATTTTTAAAATACTTGACTAAAAATTGTGACATTTCGTGATTAACTAATATTTTCTAGTAAATCTTAAAATAAGATATTTCCGTTTTTGAAAATATAATTAAATTGTTAGCAAGATATTTTCCGTTTATTTTGGAAATATATTATCTTAAGAGGAAGTAATTGTTTACTCATCTAACTTTTTCAATATCTAGATAACAACATTAGTAAGGGGAAAAGATATTCCTATAAAAGTTGCAGGTATTAAAGTTTTTTCGATATACATATGTAACATTTTACCTGAAAATGTGCTTTTGAATATAGTTACATATATATATATATATATATTTATAAATATATATATATATATATATATATATATATATATATATATATATATATTGTTGTTGTTTCATTGCTATTGTAGCATGAATATAAAATAGTCTGTATTATATCTAGAATGGGAAAGTATATGTTGAGTGAAGGCCACTCCAGTTTATATTTCATAATTTTATGTAATTATACGGTTCTCAGAACGATAATTCGCAAATATAACTGTAAATAAATGTTGGGCACGCCACTGGAACACAGATTAAAACGATGATAATACAGAGGAGTTGGGAAAACCGGTTTCAATGTTGTTTATAAATATTTGGGATTAACTCTTGCTAAAAGTTTACAACATAAAATATTCTATAGTGAATAACTAATTCCAATATACGATTTCGAAAATTTAAATTATTAATTGTTTGGAATTTTAAGTAGAACAATTTTAGGAGTACCTACAATTATTTTTAATTTGATTTTGTACGTCATTACGGAAATAATTACATTGATGATGGGACACATCCGGGACTTAAATGACAAAAAAACTAATAAGTACCTAGGTACTGGCACTTATGCTTACCATATAAGCGATCAGTGCATCGTCCACTGCGTCAATATACAATAATATTAATATACTTGTTTAGCTTCAGGTGCAACCAACAAAAAAAAAACGTCATTTTATCTTTTCAAAGTTCAGAGGTTTCATGAAAATAAAATTATATTACTGCGAGTTGAAAGCATTAGTGCATATACCTATGCTTGTTATGTTGTATACTAATTTACTAAATGGATTCATTATAAACGTATTTGTAACGAAGGTCAAAATTTAAAACCAATGTGGAATTCGAATTCCATTTTATAATAAAACAATATAAGTTTATCAGAAAATCAAAATAAAATCATTGATTATACGGACATTGAAATCTCGTTTAACGGTAAGCTGTAGGAAACGGTGCTAGCACCTAGGTTTTTATGACTCTCTATCACCGTAATTTTTTTGAAATAATTATAATCATTGTATAAATTGTACTTTGTATATATTTGGATAAAAATTAGAAACATGTTTTTTATATATTTATTTTTTCAGGCTGATTTAAAATGGGTATTATATGCCCCCCCCCCTTAATACTGCCCTTAGAAGAATAATTAAAATACACAGAAGTTCTACGAAAAATTCTAAGATATTTTATATCAACAATATTTTTTCATTTTGTGAACACAATGGCCATAAAAAATGTTTACAAATAATAATGTTGATATTTGAAATATAGAATTATTTATTTATATATATATGTATATAAAAAATTCTTAAAAACATTGTTTGACATTTTAAACCCAAAAATATTTCTTTTAAATTAAAAATTTTATACGCAAGTAGTGGCGGGTGTTATAGAACGTTGATGCAATTATTGTCATTTATTTCAAATATGACGAGCTATATGCATAGGTGCATGCACCTATTCTTGTTTGTGTATAATTATTTGTTTAAAAAAACTATTGTCAAAGTTCACAAATGATTCTTAAACTCGAAAGTTAAATGATAAACGAAACACAATGAATTATTACTAATTATAATTATTTTTTTATTGTGTAGGCGCTTTCATTGGCCAAAATTAAATTAGATGGATTGTCTGACCACACGTGTGTGGTAATAAGTGAGATGAAAGTAAATTATAAGCAATTGTCAAGGTTTGATTTTAATACAATTTGGAGAATTGAGGCATTAAATCTATTTAAAAATAAATAATCTATTAAACCGCATGAAGAGGAAATATAATTGTCAAGAACTGTTTTGAAAATCCAGAGTTGTAATCTTTCCTAGAACACACCGTAAAATCGATTAGTTCCAGACTAATAATAAACAGTTCAATAAGAATGTAATAATATACGAGTATGTCGTCATCGGGCTTGGTATAAACGTGTTTGTTTGCCGTCAGAAAAATACAATGACGTCATTAGATGTGAAGGGAAATTTATTATTCGAACAAATCAAACGGATATTAGACAAGATTCTGTGCGCTTCGAGCGAACTTCTGACTCTCAGTCATCCCTTCTTACCGTTCTCACCTCGAGTGAAATCCTCACCGTTTCCGGTAGCGGTGTACCGGAAAACGGAAGCGGTAAAATAGATTTCATTTATTATCCGCGATTCTTGTGACAGTTTAAATTTCCATCTTCAGCCAAGCGTCGGATGCGCGGTTTGCCTGCGATACGTACTGACAAAACTGTTTATTTTATACCATCACGGAATCAGCGAAAATACAGTATCCTACACTGGCCTAATATATATATTCATATTTTTTAAGTCGCCGTACGAAGTACAGAAGAGCTATAGCAATCGGGCGTGTGTCTGTAGCATTCTCGGATAAAAAATGTCCTTAACAAAAAGTTGCATTGCCCTGAATCCAAAAAATATATATAACTCATGTACTTGGATCTAAGTTGTCGCTCCCTTTGGACAATATACTCCTCTGAAGATACTGAAGCGATTTAAACCAAATTTGGTACACATATTCTTTGAGTTCTCATTTGAATTGCCGGTAGGGCCTTCTTAATACTAACTTTAGAAAGAAATTAAAAATACCAAATAATACTACAGTTGAATTTAAGATATTTTATGTCCTTAAAATTTCTCCATATTATGAACCAAAAAGCCGTAAAAAAATTTATAATAATTATGAATTTTAAATTTACAAATAATTATTTCTTTTAGTACATCAAAATAATTTACGAATAATTCCGAAACTCTTTATATTAATAACATTTTTGCATTACTGAAGTCGATTTTGTGATTATTGTGATCACAATACTTTCGTCTAAACATAATGTATGAAAGGTAAGTAAGGTACAGGACCAGAAATAAATATTTTATTTTTTAAATCAAAATCTAAACAGGCAAGAGAACCTTATTATTTCGAAAATCTCAGGGATTCCAGAATATCTGATTACTAAAAATAATCTATTGATAGCGGACCTTATTTTATAAATATCCGGTAAAATGAGGCTATATTTCTGTTGGATGCGGACATGGAAAACCAACCAGTTTTAAGAATTATACTTTTTTTGCGAACAACAGGTAGATCGTTTCGCGCGGAACTAGGGGCTTTACCTTTTTCATAAACGGCGTTTGCTTTTTAATCGAAGAATCGCGGACTTTTATTCTTATTTCATTATGATACGTAATATATATTAATAAATTATATGAAGTGAAAAACAGTGTAAATAATATTTCTATTATACATTTTTGCCAAACAATAATAGACGGTTCAAGGACAAGCAAGTTTATTATAATTTTTTTAATATACTATTTTACTTGTGTTGTGTGTCATCATAATACTAAATAAATTACGTATACCAAGTCAACTTTTTATGTTCTTATACTCATGTATATTAGGAAGTACGAGTATTATAATTTTAATGGAAATACACGTTTTGACTATTCCTGTAACGTTTCTACTAAATGTCTATGTGTGTGTCTATCTGTGATCGCTCTTCAGCAAAATCCGTAAATAATTTTTGAAAACAACATCTTAACAGAAAGTAAAGGTTTACTCTTGCAATTTTCTTAAATATCTCTAAAACGGCATGAGTTACAGAAAACATTACTTGTATAAAAGTTTAAGATATTAAAATTTCTAGAAACTTTTGTTCGAAAAGTCTTTTTGAAAAATGTACCATTTACTGGAGATATTTCCATTAAAATTTCTTGTTTGATTCTTTAGTTGTGAACTCTATCTTTTATACTTTACGTATAAGATAGTAAAAAAAGTAGACACCCGGTATGTAATACTTGACATACACACACGATTGCGGTATAACCTTTAACTTGCTAAGATGCAGAGGCCCCACATCAGATTTATGGGAAACATTAAGTAAAAATAAGCAAAGACTATCTTGAAGTCAAAGTTACGATAAATCCAAGGTCACATAATGTCAAATATCAATTTAATCATTAATTAATTCTATAGTCTTAGTGTTATAGTTTTGGTGTCCCTGTTTTCAGCAAATACCTGGTAGCACGATTATTTTCAAACGGAATCTGTGCGAAATATAAAAATATTTTATTACGAACATAACTAATTTATGTCATAAATGTAGCCGTTCTAGTAATGTTGGAGAAAGGATATATAATGCATAGAGTAAACATGCACTTCCGGTTTGAATTATTTTTAAAAAAACAATGTGCACATCTAGACAGACACACACACACACAAATACAGACTTCATTTAGAAAATAGTTTCAATGGAGTGTAAAAATATGTTTTCGTAAACAAATCATGAGAAACTTTGATGTATCAAAAAGCGTTAAAAAAAATTGTTTGTTATGAACACATAATAATATTCGAATAATGTGAAGTAATCAAAGCAGATAATGTAATTTCTACATGGAATTTATATAACATGAAATGGGAGCAGGTCGTAAGGTCCTTCAACCGAAATATAAAACAAATCATTGTGTATATGCGAGTAAGGTACAAATAAGAAGTAATTTTAACGACATTTTTAAACATGTTGTTCCTCGGAGGCTAACGACATAACCGTCCGATTCGCGCGCCATTTATTCTGCATTTCCATCCAGCGAGTAGACGCACCAAAAACAATTATCTGAAAATTTAGTGGAAAATATTTTAAAGTGTTTAAAGTGTGCGCCGTAGCCGTAGCTCAGGCATTCATTCCATTTATACTTAAATGCACAGCAGCGCAAGAATCGTGTTTACTATTTTACTTCGGCCGTGGTACGTTAACGGCTCGTAATTTTAAATTACTGGTGCTGAACGTGGAGTAACGACCATTGCAGATTGTTACTAGACCAGCCGTTTCGTCTTTCTCCTCTGTGTGTGTGTGTGTTTGTATGTAGCCAACAACTAAGTTGTATATGTGTGCAACGACATTATCAATTTGTTTCGTTGTGTGTGACGTCTTTTATTGCATGAACTCCGCCCAGGCAGCGCCATCTAACATGTTTCACCATGTTTCGCGGGAGATTTAAATGTTCGGACTAATGTCACATTAAATTCCAAGGTTGTGGTTGCTTTTTACCGTATATTGCTCTACGCTAGCATTATTCCGTATATACTAGGAAATACGGTGTAAAGCCAATAAAAATATTTAACTCCGATGGGCTTTTCCTCAAACCACAGATAATTGAATCGTATTGCTGTGGTTTTATTGAAGATGCCATTCAAAAGCCTTTCTTAGAATTCGATATATATAGAAATTAATTATGCACATAATCTAGAAAATTATGTAATAAGTAAATATAATAAGAAACACAGAAGTTCTATTTCTATTACACTTGTTCGTATACATGAAAGCAGAAAGAACGAAAATTGCAGTAAAACGTATATACATCATTATATTTGAATGGACGCATTCGCCAATGTTTAAACTAAGCCAATTTCCAAACGATAAAAAGTGAATACTGTGTGTATGATGATGACGATGATGATGATGGAACAGTTCAATGCGCTCGTATATACAACCAATCGAAAACGTCCCAGTGAATGAAGATTCACGAATTTAGCGTTAACAAAACAAACACGGCGAAGCATGTAGAACGTTTTAATATTTATCATTGCGCCATTTTACTACATTAAGCAATTTGATGTGATACATAAATATTGTGTGTGTGTGTGTGTGTGTGTGAGCAAATCGGCTGGAAAACGAGAAAAAATATGACCATTGTCGGTGTAGTTTTGTTCAAAATACAATTTCCACTTATAAATCGCGTATTTATGAATTCGTGTCCATGGATTAAAACAATCAATTTCATGAACTGTTCACATTGAATTTGTTGGCGAATCAAAATTTATGGTACAGCTTTGTCATAGTCATAGGCTGACAAAATTCTATTTTGTTCGAACGGATGTAAACCATAACAATGACAAATACTCGATATGCTTCAAGAATCCTGTGAATTCATAATTGCTTATTGTCTATTGGAGTATCGGTTATCGTTCAAACTTGTCACCATGAAAATTGTGGTTTCGAATCAAAGGACTTCTGTACTCTGTTCTTCTTCAATAATTTTAATGATATATTTTTTCAGATATTGCGACAAACGTGGCTCCGTTAATGTTGCATCTTTGTAATCTTATCAGGATGTTATAATTCGTTACATTGTTCGGTCATTTTACAGCTTGGATTCAAATGTCGGCTAGAAATGTACACGTCATATCGAAATTCAATACGTCCACGTGTATAATTTTCATATCAGCTGATATGCTGTATATAAAATAAAGCATAAGTGAAACGTACATGGAAGGAAGTATATCTAAGCCTAGTGAGAATGTTCCCGGAGGTTTACGTAACTCTGCCCAAAGAAAAAGCATGTTTTTCGTGAATTCTTGAATTATATGAACTCAAAACTACAAACGCGTTTTTCTCGAAACCACCTTTTTTTAATCAGGCGGAAAGATAACTCAAAATGTTATCGTCCCATTTTTGTTTCCTTTGTTTTAAATTAAAGTGCTCTAAATTTATTGGAGCTATGACCATTTTCACGTATTTCCATCAATTATAAATATTTTTTGTAGCCCGCCAAAACCAAGAAAATCTAAGTAAAAACATGACTTTTTCGAGCAGCCGCCAGTTTGTAAATTATGGACCAATTGACCTTAACGTGGTCAAAGCTCAAACTAATCTTGTCTAGTTTAAGAATTTCAAAACCAGATTTCATTAGAGATTACCCGGAAGACCTAGAGGTTTCCGCCCGCGAGCACGCTGATGTTGGGGCGCCATTTCCCGACACAATATGCAAAGAACTGTTCAATAAAATCAAAAAAAAAAAAAAAAACTGCAATAAAACCCGAGTTGATATCGTTTACCCAATCAGAGAAAAAAAATCACGAAAAACATGCTTACGTAAATCTTCTCTTAATACCTTTGAGTATTTGTGTAAAATTATAGATATTTCGATATTATTGGTTCCGCAGTTCATAGTTAGCAAGAAACGTGATATATTTGCTAAAATCGTGTTATTTTTAAATCTAAATTACGCGTAAACGAAGAAAAAATATTAAACTCAAGATTTTTTTTTTGCAAATTCCACGTGCTTTAAACAACCCATGTTAAAAAATAAATTTCGTAATCAATTTTTGTTTGTTATCATAATGTTTTCTTTTATACATTGCGCATAGAACGTAAAAATATGACTTTAAATTCATTTATTAACAATTTATTTCGCTAAATTCCACCGCGATACCGGCTATTCTTTCAATAAAAATAAATAACTATTTTAAGCCCTACTCACTGCAAATAGCAATTGATATATCAATGTGATTTTAGTTCAATTTCTTGATAATTTAAATATCGTCGCGATGTACTTTTGACCGACTAAATGTTTATAAAACCACTAATGAAACTAAATACATGTTTAGGTACCACTAATCTGCAATTTTGGTAGAATACATTTTAAATAAATGTTTCTCAGCCAGCGTTATCATTTCCGTGGTCTCTGACGAAACTGGTTGCGTGTCATTGGCGTAAAATCGTGGCGCCGTCACAGCGAGCGCGCGACATCAGTCAGGTTTGGTGTGAAGGCGACAACTTATCAATATGTATGCGAATAGACAAAGCCAAGGGATACGCGAATGGGTGGCACGACAAAGATGGAGGGTCTATGTGCCCGTATAGTATATGCAGGGGCCCAAATCGTATTACCGTCACATCTTGCACACGGGGCATAGTCCTAGCGAGCGAACGTCGGTGCCAGTTCCCTCAGGATACCAAGGACTTCCGTAGTGCTGCCTTCGCTCTCTGTACAACATGCACAAGACTGTCGAGACTCCACGGAAGATGGAACGGGGTTACCGAATGGGCGTGATCGTGCTGACAACAATCTCATGCTGCAAATCAGTGTCGTACACATATTATTATATATATATATATATATCGAATATTTAAATTAATTTTTGTTGCTTTGAAGAATTGTAAGCCGTGATATCTTTTGTAAAGAAATGGTTACGTCAGTGTGTACAGTCGTTTGTCAGATTCAAAAATGTTTCAATTCCCTGGCCCTTGAATCTAAATCGTATTTATACTTGAAATATAAAATACATTGTTATAATTTGCATAAAATCCACTTGTAAAACATCAATGTGAATTTGGATTTGTTGAAATGTATCAGAGTATATTTACAATACATGTATTTGTTTCGTTGGTAGGTAAATCGTAAGATGGTACTTGACAAATTTCAACCAGATAAAATATATATTTATAGAGAGCCCAATTAGTCCTCACCTCATATAAAAGTTACGAAAATGCCATTATACTTCCGTAGTTAAATTCAAAATATATTAAATACATCCTAAAATAATAAAAGAAAAATTGATAGTCATGATAAATTATTGTAAATACTAATTAATAATCAATAAAATAATTGGATTAATGCAGTTATAAGTATATTTTATGTCCGATCAGTTTGCATTAATTTTAAATAAATTAACTTTCCTTCAGACTCCTTATAAATATTAATTTAAAGTTGAAATAAAATCAATAATTAAATACAGGTGTCATTAGAAGTTATATAATTTTCATTGAAAATCACACCAAATTAATCAAAATTATTAATGAATTTAAAGCAACTTTTCTTATAAAATATAATATAAGAAGGGAACCAAAGGTGAAAATATATTTAATCTTACATTCCTAAAACTACGTAACCAAAACACCTCTCATACACTACACACTACGTACAATCGCATTAAATTCTCGTCATAATTACAGCTGTGCGATTATCAGCTTTCAACATCGATTTTACATCAATTATGTAGATGATTTTCAGGTGATTTTCAATTAATCGATAAGTGTTTTATAACTGTATATGCATTTAATTAAATTTATTAATGAAATAGATTTAAATTAATTGTTTATGATAATATGTTTTGCCTCATTTAAAGTATATTTACTTACGATCAGGCAAAAAATATCGTCGTAAACCATTTAAAAAATCAATGTCAAAAATAAATGGAAATCAAAGCATGTGCCTACTTGAAATTAGATTAGGTCCCTTCGATACAAAACCATAAAATCTAAAAATAATGATTTACATTATTTAAACTGCTAAAATTTTGCGGAATCTAGACACGTGTAATATGATTCTCATAAATCTGTCATCTGAGATAATTTCAACCGAATTCAGCGATACAATTCGAAAATTTGCGAATGTTACGTCTATGTGGTACGGTCATCCTCGTGGGAGTTGAGTCGTCGGCTTACCTTTAAAAGCTAACACAATACGTTTCTAATCTTGTAGTCTGACGAATAGGGGCGCTTTCTGTTGTGTAGGTATATACGAACGTGTTGTGAGATATGATAATCCACGCGCATCAACTGTTGAATCAGTAACATGAACCACCACCATATTAACAAATTCACATTCATATTCAAGGTATACTAAACAGCAGCAGCGTATTATCTAATTTGGCAGATATTGTTGCGCGATGTGTCGATGTTTCTAGAACAATACCTATTTCACATTGTTCGTATTATATCCATATATTGACAAGTTGAGAAGCTACACCTGATTATAACTCCTTCTCTGTCTAGTTACGGTAAATGGGTATTAATTTCAGACATATATTATTTATCTAAATGATTTCTTGTACCATGCCGTCTAGATCCATACAATTTGGCAAAAATTTTTACTACGAATTCTGTTTTATTATTGTATCGGTAAAATGGTAATTAGATATTTTTTTAAAGATACACAGAGCTGGGCAAAATCATGATAGCGAATATATGAATAAATATGTTACTGTAATATTTTTATGCTGCAGAGTTTTGGTAAACAGTCTTGCTTGATATGAACATGTTCTAATATCGACGAAGATTATGACCATATTGGTTTAAATAGTTTAATATTGAACTACGAAAGAAAATACTTTGAAGCAGTTAAAAATAAATATTGACCAGGATAGATGAAGGAATAACGAATTTGTTTTGTAAACTTGCATGAAACAGACTTAAATTTAATTTGTTGAAAGTTTCCGAGCAAGAACTTTATCCATTTTGAAAATTCAATTCCTATAATGTATTTTTCAAAAACATACAATTCCAATAACTCTTCACCGTTCGACATATTGATTGAATTATATGAGAAATTGAACTAAAGTCTTTTATATGAAATTTATGTTCGTCCACTATTGGATGACAACAATGCGATGACAATTGTCAACAAAGTGAAACAGAAGTAAATAAAAGAATCATCGTCTCGTAGCGCTAGATGCGGAGGATTGGCGAATCAATGAAAGAAAAGTTGAAACCATACTTGAGAGTAACAAAATACTTGTTTATATCCGAAAAACGTAATGTATTGCCCATTTAGCCTGGCGACGTTACTTTCGGAGTAATTTATTTCGTTAGGAAATATTCGGCTAAATGGAAAAAGCAGCTCGGTGCTTTGGAATGCATGCGGGGTTGCTTCCCGAAATTCTACTTTGTGTGTTGTCTCTTTCTCCACCGTTCTTTATTTATTTATTTATTTTTTCATTATAAATTATATTTGTATTTTTCCGAGAAGGTACTTTTCTTAAAACGATTATTTATTGTCAGTATAAATCCGAGGTACATTACAAAGCGCTCGGTGGCCCAGTGCAATCGCTGTATCGATCGGGATTTATTGCAACTGGTGGCACCACGGGAAAAACCGCAAACTGCCGCGAAAACCGGCTCTTTTTGCCACGAAAACACTAAATCAAACTTGTCCTTATAAATCCCGATAAAAACAAGGCCAAATATCCTTACATTTGAATTTACTTATGTCCAGTGTTTCATAACCTTTTTTGAAATGTGACTTCATTTTCAATGATTCACGGTTCCAGCTTGCAAATTTTAGCGAATATTGTTTGTATTATTTTGTACATTATTATTATTATTATTATTATATCGATTTAGCAAAGTTAAATCATCAGTTAATTGGATTATTAGTGATAGACAGTGTTCGTCATCTGTTGATATGTATCCTCATATAAACAGATTCCTGGTGAACTTCCAGCATAATTCATTGATAAATCAAAACAATGTTCACCTCAGTTAATAAGGCAAGTTGATGTGCGTGTGCGAGAGAGAGAGAGAGGGTGATACAGTGTGCTCATATAAATTGGAGTATGTGTGCAAATGTCAGAAGAAGCGATAGATAGACAAGATAGAAATGCCTCTGTCTGCGCCGAGTCTCTTGTATTCACACACACACAGACACAATGGATTATTATAGTTAGTTAACTTTGTGAGGGGAGCGTTGTATTATACCTACAATATAGTACGCGAAGATACTTGTCATTTGTCATAGAGGGCGCTTCAGTCTGTTGCTTGGGCAGGTGTCTAATGGATGCAAATATTTCCACGGCCACCCTCCCAGCTATCGCCTTCATTTTATTGCTCTTGCCGCAGTCACTAACAACAGGTTGGCCAATTAATCTTTTCCGTTTTATCATATCGGGCGCTTGCTCACCATATTAGCACCTTGACGCCCAAGTGCATCTACAAACATTGCTCCTAGTCTAAAGGAAACAATCAGTATTTAAGCTTAGAAATTATAAGTAAAAATTCCAGTTTGTTGTATAACATACAAAGTTAACGTTCACAGCAACAAAATTTATCATACATTGTGCTTGGAATGTTAGCATTGCTTGCCATTACACAAACTAGATTATTATTTGTAATTTTCTAATCTTAATTACTTTTTGGTTCGCTCTGAACACGCCTTTATACGGACACTCTATACAAATGATGAAACATATATCGGTGCAAACAGCTTTAGCTCGATAAGCAGCAAATTAGAGTGTATCTGTAACTTTTTCAGATTATAAAAATGTTTGTACATAGTTTCAGGCTCAACAGATGGCATACGTCTAGAGTTAAGGGACCACAATATAGGAGTATCTCTGAAAACAAACTTTGGAACATTTAAAATATATCTGGAGTTGCCTGTACTCGACTTCTTTATGTAGTATTCATTAGAAATAATAATCCAATAGAATTGAAATGAAAACGAAACTTTACTTGAATTAATGAATGACTGGAAAATAATACCAATTTATAATGGATTTATGGTACTATTTTTGACAAAAGTTGTGCAAAATATTAATAAGTTTCATTATGAACATTTCTATTTTTGCTATAAGAGCAGCCGTTCTAGAGATATTGGAGATAGAACAAAAAATGCATAGAGTAAACATGCACTTTCGGTTAGAATATTCTTTTCAAAAATAGTACTTCTAAACCATATGTATATACAAGTCTTAAGTTTAAAGTTTCACCATATTAGGTTCGACAGTTTTGTCCCTACTGCACACAGACACGAATCTCGAGTTCGAAATTTTTCATGATTACAAGACTTACTTATTATTTTGTATAAGAAAATAAAAATAGGGATATACAAATCTGAAATTTAAAACATCATCAACAGACAGCTAGACACTTACTTTCTCTCTCACACAGGCACACAAACATATTTCGTTGGGGAAATAGTTAAAATGGATTTTGTGAGCTGGAAAACATATTTCCATTAAAATGTTGAGGTCGATTATTGTTTGGAATGATAATATTTTCTATTGCACATAACGTATAAGCAAGGGAAAGGGGGCTTGTATGCTGAAGCATTAGAGTCGAATTCATTTGTACTTTGAATAGAATCTCAATCTCCGATGTGAAATTAAATTAGTGAAGGCTCATGTCGAAGATGAATAGGCCATCCGAACCATTTTCAGCGAAACAATAGCGTGTATTATAATCCATAGAAGTGCTTACACACTCAGTGGATTTACAAACTATAAACCGTGGACATCATATACCTGGCTTACGTACATACATACGTACTCACATCGGGGACGACTAGTTATAGCCTGTATACAATCCACCTATACTACTACTATAGTGTATTGAATAGAGTCGACTTGTTGTCCTGTGCTGTAGTATAGTAGACACAGTGGATGTTGCAAGTAATCATCTATAGTGCTAAGCGATCCATCCATCAGTAAAACGGCCCCTTGCGTCACTGCCGCTGCCTCCCACCCCCCTCCGCCCACACCAGGCAGCTCTTAATAGCAACGGTGGCGGGAGGGGGGATGAGGTTCGCTCAGGTGCTCAGTGAGTCGGGACAGAGCAGCGACACAATCAAGATAATGGTCCCATCCCTTAATCTGTTTCTCCGTGTCTCCGCCGCTGCCGCCACCGCCGCCACCTAGTGTCCCGGGTAGCTGTATCTGTAAACCGAGCGACCGTTGTGTGTGTGTGTCCGTAAAGAAACTCAGGTGTTTGTAACTCCATGGCCCACACTATTGTGAGCGACGCCCCCCGATACCAGCGCCATCCATTGTCGCTGGCTGTTGTTGTTCTTATGTATGTATGTATATCGTGCTTATAATATATCGCTGTGTTTTTGGTGCTCACAAGTTTGGTACAACGGTAGTCTTTTGTCACTGCGCAGGCGCACATGCAATTCATTGTCACACGATGCGATGGAAGAAGAAGAAAACATTGAATTGATACACCACCAAGTCTCGCTGTTATAATACAAGTTGTTCCAAAGTTCAGCTTACTACTTTTATACATACACATATGTACATGTTAGATGCTTTGGAGGTTTATTAACTTTTGCACAATTTGTAAGCGGATGATATTTGTTTCTTTTTACTCACTTATACATAATAAAGTAAAGAATGTACAGTGACCATAAAAAGAAGCTTAGGTGCAACGCACCTATGCGTCCAGCTCGCCTTATAAGTAATATATGCGATGCGAGCAGCTGTTTCTAATAATTATGGCCTTTTGGTTAACAATTTGAAAATATGTTATAGATATAAAAAGTCTTACAATTCAAAATTATAATATTTAATTTTTTTTTCGGGCTTTGAATGAACAATATGAACAAATCTTGTACATATAAAATATCTTAGAATTTTGTGTAGAAATTTTGAGTGTTTTAATTTTTTTTTTATAAGGGCAGTATTAAGGGAAGCTACACACTTAGGGATATTATAACCGGAAGTGCTTGTTTACACATTTCGTAAGATATTTATGTATGTTAAGGAATATCTAACAAAGTTTGATTGAGAAGTATTCTTTTTCAAAAAAATGTACCACGTACTGCCATATTTCATTTACATATTCCTAAATACCACACACATTGATACTGTTTAAATTAATTTTAAACATAGTATAGTTATTATATATATATATATATATGTATATATATAGTAAAAATAATTAGAACAGTCGAGCGAAGGGCAACAACACCCATATCAAAATCAGTAAAAATGGGCCTGGTACCTATAGAGGAGATACCCACTTATATGAATAAAACAAAATTTGGTGATTCTTGAAATTATATAAATGAATTACATACCGGTAATGGTAATATAATTAAAGCTATCATCGTGTAAAAATTAGAAAATGTAATTTTCCTGTGTTTGCCATACACACTTGCAAAACGTGGAATCACATATAAGTATGTATATGATGTTCATTTATCCGTTGTATGTACGTACTATTAAACGAAATGAAATGTAAACAAAGAAGTTCAACATTAAAAACTCATTACCGGATTTCAGTCAAATACCTGTGGTATTTTTAGCGAATTTTTCTTTTTTTTTTCGTATTTATGACCAGTATGTATTATTTAACTGTTCAAAAACAAGCAGCGGGAAAATCATGTTATTTGATAGAGTGGAATTTAATGCGTGGTATACAATATAGGAATGAAATAGGCATGGCATCACTGCACACACACACACAAAAAACAAAGCGCCAAAGGGTAAACATTGTATTAACAAATTAGTTCATACATTTTAAATCATATCAACGCATGGACCATATACAGAAGATATTAGCATATTAATGAAACATATACGCTACCAGCCGCCCGCACATCCACGGATCAATAATATTACATTGGTTTTCCCGTGTATATATATGTGGGTGCCTATAGGGGGAATGCCTACATATATGTTTTACTTGTTGCACATCATCACACAAACAACAACTGAAAACCATGCTCTGTTCATATTTATATATAATTATTTATGCTATTATATACATTTATATAGCAGTATATGTATATAGAAATTATTTACCAGCAAATATCAATATTACAAATGCCTGTATTTGGGGAAAAAAAAAACAGATGTACTCATGTCACAAGATAAAACGTCAATACTTTTAACACAATTCACAATAAAATTGAAAATACTGTAGTAGATTTAAATGTATATTAGAAACATAAATTTATTTTGTTTTTAATAGATACTAAATAAAGAAATAAAAGTTGGTTCCAATTTTCCACGTGACAAACCACAAAACTTTCCTCTTTACGGTTTTCCTTCCTTTTCTTTTTATGTCGACCGTCTCTGTCTTATATGCGATTGTATGTTGGTTCGCGCTGGAATAAAACAATTTTCAACATATTGGCGATGCGACGCGACGCGAATGAATTCGATAAAACTGTGCGATTTCTTTTTGAATCGGTTCATGTCGCCACCACCACCACGACCATACTGGCGGTACAATCGCACACTAGCGGTCTCTATGTAATATCTTGTCAACTGCCCCGTCGAAGTTGAATTAAGTTTTTGTTTATGTTCAGTTTTCAGTCCGCGCAGCGGCGTTGAATAAATTTATCTGATGCTTTTGTTTCAGTCAATTTTATTTTTGTTTTCCGCTTTTTTGCGCTTTTTTAGCCGACAACAATTCTAGATTAAAAAGTTATGTTTGCATTGCCCGGTCGTGCGTTTCAACAATCTTTCAAAGAAAATATTGCTCGAGTCCTCCGCGTATTCAAATGCCGAGTGAAAATAAAGAAATGTTTTTCGTATGTTATTTTTGTTTTCATAAATTGCGAACGCAAACGGATGTTTTTATACATATTTCTAAAAATGCCTCTATTGTATTAGGCAAGCTATAGATACTTGTGATATTTAATCTTTTAAACAAATCAATGAAATGATTATTTTTTACAAACATGAGTAATTATAGATTATACATTTTTTGCTTTTAAATTGTAGCATTTCCTTTTGTTGGAATGCTTTTATTAGTACCGTCAAGTCAGCGCCGTTCAGTTATATCAAGGTGTGTCATTCACTAACCAAAGTCTTCCTTTACATCATAACCGCAGCTCTTAGCCCTTAGAGAACTTATGATATTGACAAAGTTGTGTTTGTAAGAAGTGCAAAACCTTGTCCACTTAACAACAGTCTTGCTGCCGAAAGGTATACGACATAGTCGGCTTACGTTATAACGCAGTTGCGTGCAATAAACCCGGGACAACAGGTCATCCATCAGCGCTGGAGGCCGTGGATGATTCTGAGTTCACCACTTCTGACGTACGTTTATTTACGCAGTTGGGTTTACCCAATATACGGCCTTCAACAGATTTCTTTTGAAATTTCATCTTATTTGCAAACGTGGTTAGATCTGTTTTTTATCGATTTACATTTATATATATTTTCAGAGAATCTAAAGGTTGTATACGATGTAAATTAAGAGATTATAAATAAAACAATTGTATCTTTTTTGAAGATATATTCAATAAATTTAGATTCTCGCAATGGGCAATATTAACACCAGATATATAATGGATATTGAATTATTCGTATGCAAATTTGGTTTAAAACGATCTGACACCTTTAAGGGATTTATGTTATTTACGTTATCAGAATCAGAAAGACGTAAACGGTATATTTGTGCAAGAATATTTTGAATCCGGGTATGTTACAGATATTTAGCGAAACACTATCCTAGGTAGTATCGTACGACGAGGCGAATGAATTTATATATTTTGCACATAATTTTCCTACATCATGGGTAAAAGTTAGTTTTCCCCTCTCCGTTGGGATCCATCTCGTCAACGCACGCATGCACGCACACACGCACACATGACAGAAATGTCGCCTCAGTTTCTCCGGAGACTTTTACTCGCAGTTTCTCCTTACTGAATAAAGAAATCATTAAATTACTCCAGACAGATAGCTTGGTACGTTTTTCAATTTCCTTACATGAAAAACATATATGACATTTCGTGGCAGGTTAACTAAACAAAATATATTTTATTCACTGCGCATTTCTAAATATTTAAATGCAATCATGTTTTTACAGAATATTTTACCGAAAAACCTGTGGCCCGGTATTATAAACAATTCAATATGAT
Organism: Leistus spinibarbis; assembly: GCA_933228885.1. Taxonomy (NCBI): domain Eukaryota; kingdom Metazoa; phylum Arthropoda; class Insecta; order Coleoptera; family Carabidae; genus Leistus; species Leistus spinibarbis. Next base: position 4,575,161 of record OW121805.1, read on the forward strand.
ATTTTTATATGGAATATTGTATGATTTGAAATAAAGGTAATGGAAAGTGATGAGGTTTCATTATATAATAATATGCGAGCGGATTATTTTTTGGTACGCGCGCGTGCCGCTATAACCGGACGTGTCAAAAGGTCACAAGGGCATTAGGGACGCTAACGATTTAAAGGTGGATATTACACGTGGTTGGATTACCCTCTGCACCTCGGGCTGGAAGAACGCGCAGAATACAGATAGAAATGGCCATTATACCCCACCACCACATGCACCCGTTTGCTTACTAGATGCTGCTTCTGTCCAGACATCCTCAAACAACTTTTTCTCGCAAGATTACAATTTTGCGAGTGTTCATTAATTTATGAAACCTCAATCGATTAGCAAAAAATAAATATTCTTTTCTGATATGATATCGACAGGAGTATATCTGAAACCTATCTGTGGACTCGAGTAAGTGCCATCACTAGATTTCAACAAAAATACATTTTTTTAATAATTTCGCAATTACATCTGAATGTGATGCATATGTGAACACTCTAGCGCCAAATACGTTCAGCATTTATATTAAGAATTTTTTAGTATGTCGGACCAATTTCGGAATTGAAATTTAAACCGATAGTACATGTTTACTATTGAAAATTTTTACTATGTCGAAAATGCTTACGCATCTATAAAATTATTTATGTATCTAGTAACTATTTTCTCTTTTAATTGAGCAAGCCGTAATTACAGTAAAAATTAAATAATCGATTTCATATTTAATATTTGTTTGAATTTTAACATTCGAATTTACCTATACAGTATTACTGGGTATAGCAATGCCACTCTATATTTTTACAAATATAAATTATTTATGTAATAATATTTAAACCATTTACTAATTAATATTATCTATATTACATGTATTTAAATTAAATTGTCTACTCGATGTCATATTCTAATAATGTATACAAAATCATTCATTTGAGGCATCTCAAGATGACTTAATGAAAGTATAGGTGATGTATTATGATAAATGTATAAACAGTATCGGGCAAAGAATAGTGTCGTCTACCGTTGTGGAAAGAGCAAGCAAATGTTGAGAGCCACTGTTGTAAGGCAGTTGTGTTTGCTTTTCCTGCAATAGCAGCAGCCCACGTATCCCGACGAACTCTAATAAAACAGCCATCTTCAATGGCGCAGCAAACAAAATTTGAGTACTTTTTCCCCGTCCGAAAGGTTACGTTACGCTAGTAGTGGCAATATGAAATCTCGCCAAATAACAAATATAGCATACGTGTTAAATTTCTACGTTATATGAAACTTTTCTAAAGAAGAACTCGCCCAAAACATTCTTTAGAAACTTGTTCACTTGCATTGCATTTTAAATGTTCTTTATTATCTAAATATACTTTCTGGGTCGAATCCCTAATAGAAATATTGTAATTATGACAAATTTGCTAACTCGAGATTTTATATACTTTCAGGTGTAATAATAGTAAATTTAATCCATAGTAAATTTAATGTATTTAATGTTTAAAATTAAGGGAGGATGTGTACGGCACTGGAATGGCAAAAACTGAGGGGCTAGGGGTGAGGCCGAGTCGCTCACCTTGTTTGAAATAAAACCACGAACAAGCAAAGACTTTGTTCCTGCTAATGTCCCTACGAGCACGCACTATCCCATACAAATTACCAACTGAGAGGCTACCAAACTCCCTAGATCGAATTACATTATCTCACTCGTTCCCTCGCCATTCTACATCTATCTCATTCTCTGTGGTGGTACCCCTGCACTCTGGACCAGCACGTTACCCGCATTACGGCTTCTATTTTTTTTTAAAGTGTAGTGCTAAAAGTTAAAATTGAAAAATAAATATAACTTTTGCGATGCTTCGAAAATAACCATTTTTTAGATGCTCATGAACCCACTTCAAGTTCTCCTCATTAAGCTATCAGAGCAATTAAAAATACCGATTCAATTATACATATTTAGTATACATTTTGAGAAATATTAATAAAATAAAAGAATTTGGAAAACATTATTTCTCTTGAATCAATTTCTACAAAATAATTTTGAAGTTGAATATCTCCAATTATCTAGATACATTTCTTACTCGTCGAACAGAATGTACAAATAAGCTTGGTCGTCTATCTGTAACATACTTGGATCAAAAAATATCCTTAACAATAAGTCTTGTCGACCTTAAACAAAAAATATATATTATTCACATACTTGAATGAATGTATCTCGCTTAGAACTGAGTTTAAAACCACAACACTTCTAAAGATACCAGGCCGATTTTAACAATATGAATGACTATTACTATTACATAAGCAGTATTATTTTATAAAGCAGCACTTTCCGCAAAATAAAATAACTTTAGCAAAATGTGAGGAACACATAATAATAAAATGCGGCGACCACACCGAGATGTACCTACTTATATTTTACGACGAATTAGAAATCGATTGTTCGATATATCGGCATGACATACTCGTACATGGCACGGTCCGATTTCATTTATATACATGATTGTCGAACAGAGGGTTGCACGTTGCAGCGTCCATTCGGGACCCGAAGAACTCCCGTCCCGTCCCAACGCGATATTGTTATAATACATATGTCGAGGCGAACCGCGGCACCTGCATATTAGATATTGAGGTTAATTAAAAAGTATAATTTCAAACTTTATTTTGTACTTTTTAGCCATTTGAAATTCCATTATATCCACCGTGTAATATATCCATTCTACTAGTTTAAGTTAAGAGAATTGCCTCGTGTATATTTATTCTATAGCGTGCGATATTTCCAACTTTTTATATTTCGATCGATTCGACATCGATATGTACTCTATCCAGGATATCAACTGACTTAACCAGTCATAGAACATGTAGACATTACCGATTAACAATATTAAACTCGTAATATGATTGGATTTAGAAAGTAGAATTATTTACGTATGAAAAGAAGCATTTCGTTTTACAAAAATCTTCTTTTAAAATAAATAACACATTGTTTGCCAGCTCTTTGCCAACAAGTGCACCCTTAAAAATGTGTTCAGCGTAGAAAAAATGTAACTTTGTTATAAAATACTTGAGATTTGTGAAAGGAATTTCTTTATTGATGCAGATGTAAAAGTGCTTTTCACTTTCTTATGTATATGATGAATGTATATGAAGATGAATTGTAATCACGAACTAATTCGACCTCGATATTTCAACGAAAAAACACGTGAAGTAGTGATAATATAAGAAAGTCGACCCCAACTTCCAACAAGTACCTATCTTGATATGATTAAAACTTTACATATACAACTTTCAGAGATAGAAATAATTTAACGTATATCAAAATATTAGTGGAATATTTCACTGTAAATAGCGAGAGTGCTTTAAAGCTTTTGAAAGTTAAGAAATTGTTTATGCAAAAATGATACACAATATTTTTTACATAATTTCAGTTCATTTTGTTCAAACTAAAATGTAAAGAAAACTTCATTGAAGGCGGGACTCGTGCACTGAATTTTAATAAAGAAATAAGGCTTAAGTGGAACGAAGGAAATTAATTTTTAAATCTGAAGGAAGTCAGTGAAGAGTGTGTTTACGAATAATAATTATCTGCTATATTTTTATTCTTATTTTTTAATATGAAATAAAAAATGTCTTGATGGATTTAAATCTTAAGGATGGAAAATAATGAAACATAATTTAAAATCTGGCGATGTAAGCTTTTATTTTTCAAATAAAGCAATATTTTTAATGGATAAACGGAAAAATATCCTAACGAATGTTTTAATTATATAAAATAAAAACCTGCTTTACTTCATAATAGGATTTCTTCCATTTGAAATACTTTTTGGATTATTATTTTAACAGAGATTATATTAACACCTATGCAGAAATATGCATAAACTATTATAATAGAAGTTAGATACTTGTATTTACGTTAAAATATTCAAGAAAAAATATGATTTTTTTAACTTTCATGCTACAATATGCTTTGCATTCATAATAGTTTAATGAGTTTTACAATCTTAAATACTTAGATAAATGAAGACAAAAGCACAAGGAAATTTGTTGGCAATCCTTCGTAAGTTTTCCGGAAGAAGTTGTCGTAAACTTAAGACAATTAGGGTAATATTAATAGTGTTTCGTAATTTATGTATAAAATCTTTGATAGTTGTTGTAATTGTATATGTTGTTTCTACCAGGGCTTCGAACCGTAATTCTTTTCATTTCGCATTTTGTTCCGGTTCAATTAAAATAACATTTTAATGTAACAGTTCGGTTTCAATTTTCGTTCCAGAAAAAATAATGATTTGTCGGTTCAGCCTCGAGTGATTTATTTTTAAATGTTTTTATTTATATTAAAATGGAAAGGTGTTCTTGCTGAATTCTAATAATAAGTAGAGTTATTTCTTTTATTTGAAAGATCTTACTATTATTATGAATACTGGATGATTACTTTGTCACATCTAAATGCGGGATGAGCAAAAGTAATTAAGACATGTAGTAGCAGAGATGATAATAATAACAATGTAACTGTTGTGCAAGCATGTAAACGTGGTTCCAAACTGGAAACATGAGAATGCTAAAGTTGGGTGGTACAACGGAGGCATTTGCAGATTCCAGCCAAGTCGTTGGTTTTGGTAAGGAATCTGTATTATGTAGAGTATATCGGCCATGCGTACACAACAGGCTCATCTAAACATTTCCCTTCTGCTTCTGGATAAAGCAACTCCGCTGACGCTAGTCCGTTGCTAAACAATAGAATTCGTTTACATTACATTCTTTACGGTACATCGTTCAAAACTTTGAATCATACCATTCGGATATTTCAAACATGCCGAGTTTTGTTAATTGCTGTAAACTGAAACTTTCAAGACAAATAAACGCAAATGTAAAAACATTGAACGAATTTATTAAACAGAGATTGTGTTTTTTTTTTCACGGATGTTCCGTTCAGTATGATATCGAACATGGGCAACGAAAGTTATTCATCGACTTGTGCGAGCAATTATAAAAATGTGTCGCCGTTAAAGGCACTCTTTAAATATTTTACGAACGTAACGAATGTAACGTAGGGTTGTTAACTAATAATAATTTAATGTTTGGATAGCAGGTGCAGATTTCACACATGGATAGTACACGTTATTACATACATAGATAGGGTGGGTGGTGGTGGGCAGAAGTTTGTCGACACTCACAAAAGTGAATATCACGCGGCACCGATTTCACAGTGTTTGCTATTAATATTTAATGGTTAATTGATTGGTTAGCCAGAGAGTGTGCGGGCTGTTATCATGGCACCGGGGAGACTTTCAAGAATCGCCGCAGGTGTTATCAATTAACTAGCGCCAACCCTGCGAACCTTCTCCTTCGGGCCCGTGGGGAACTCACGAAATTGGTTCGTATATACCAAAGACATCCACCCATACCCATGTACATACGTAGGTCACTACATACACCGAGCATTTCTATACTATTCATGACGACACTCATTCTAAATTCACTGGAAAACATTACTTTTTGCTCACAGTACAATGTTGCTTAAAATTACTATTGGATTCACTCGTTAATTATTTTTACTTTCTTTTACGAAGTAATAAGTAAGTATTGCAATCATGAATAATTTCGAACTCGAGATTTCAACGGATATACACGTTTTGACTTTTTCTGAATCGAATGTGACTATTTTCGGAATGACGTCTGTCTGTCAGTCTGTCTGTCTGTCTGTATGTATGTGAGTGTGTGTGTGTGTGTGTCTGTGTATGTGTCTGTGAACGCTCTAGGGCCAAAACTGTCGAACGAAAAATTATGAAACTTCAAACTTAAGACTTGTATATGCCCTAGTTGTGCACCTCTTATTTTTGAAAAGAATATTCAAACCGGAAGTGCATGTTTACTCTATACATTTTTTGTTCTATTTCCAATTTCACTAGAACGGCTACACTTACGGCAAATATAGTTATGTTCATAATGAAAGATATTAATATTTCGCACAACTTTTGTTTGAAACATATCTTCATGAAATTTACCAGTTGCAAGAAAAATGCTACGAAACATTATAAATATCTTGTTTACGTTGCCATGAATTCGCATGTAGCTTATTAAATTTGGGACATCTGCTATTTTGACAGGAAAACAAAATATTATTCTATTAGATAAATGACATTTCAGAATATTTCTGTAGTGTATTGGTTAGTTTGATAGCAGGTTTTGGATATATATATATATATATATATATATATATATATATATATATATATATAAATACATATACATATATCTATATCTAGTGAAAACTGCGTAAAAGAAAGTTGAGTGCAGGCCCGTCCAGATATTTTTTATTTGTAGTTCGTCCAAGAATGTAAAAAAATATTCATTAAAAGGATTTACTTTCCTCCGTGATTTATTAACGAGCTGGATCCATTGGTGCCAACACTAACACATTTTATTGTATTAATAAGTTGGTTAGTGATTATTGTAACTTATAAAAATGTTCTAAACTGATTTACCGATTAAATAAATATTTTATTAGCGCTAAAAGTATCTTTGACAATTTTTTAGAATAAAGAGCGTGAAGCAATCACTTGTTAGTGTTGAAGTGTCAGCAAATTTTAATTCAATTTATTATGAGTATGAACTAAGATAATTTAGAATTATATAGTGCCAAATGAGTTCACTTAGTTTCTAACCTGGTTTTTGCGAATAGTATCCTAGGCTTTCAGAAAAACGACGAAGGAAAACTCGTACAATTATCCGACTTCAACTTCGTACACTCAAGGTAACGCCATAAAGTTATTTCTATTAAATCTTTTGCTGCACGAACTTTTATAGCTTACAGGAATTTATTTTTCAACTGTACGAAAATGTATTCTTGCAAGATAAAATTGCACTATTGATAAACCAATTAACTTGCTATAGTTAAAAAATTTAAATACTTATTAGCAAAAAGAATGTATTCCCGGAAACTAAAAAATATTACATTGCTCGAATTGTTTAGTCTCGTATTGTTTGTTCTCCCCCGATCGTGACTATCTGCATGTTTGGTTCATCTTTTCAAAATTCTGTTGGTCATATAGTTGCTTCATTAAAAACAGTGGTTATAAAAAAAGAATTCTAAATCTATGTGTGTTTATTCATTATAAACATTCTGTACGGCAAGCTGAAAACATCGATGCTTTGTTTAATATCTATACACATAATAATGATATCATTGTTTGATGCTTAATATCAAAAATAATAACGAAATTTTAAAGTTAATTAAAATTTCTTGCCGTAGCATTCTTTTACTATAGCTATTTTGTTTGTTTACATTTTTTCTTGTTAACAATTTCCGTAGAAATATGATTACAGGTTAGTAAGTAGCGCGTTTACATCGAGTTTTATTTCTTCTATAAATTCAGACAGTGAAATTGCCTATTTATTTATTTCATAGTGAGAAACAGGAGGTGTATGATAAAAAGTTATATCTTAAGAAACAATATTTATATTAACAATAAATAATTTTAAGTTATCCTTACTTCATTTATTGATGTCTCTGCTTTTCGATTGACTTCCTGACCTTATTTATGTTCACTCACTGTATGTATATTTAATTTTGGTTTTCTGCCAGAGTATATGTATATTAAACTAGAAAATATCTGAGTCTCTCCACAAGATTCTAGAACAATCTACGCAATTTCGTTACTATAATATGTCAAATATGAATAACTCTATGCTATATTTGCTATCGTAAACGCAACAAATAATATGATTCAACAACACAAAAGAATATAGTGAGACTTGAATACTTAGAACTTGTAGCGAACAAAGTGGGTGTACGATATACACATTGTATGTTTATTGGAATTTCCATGAAATATTCTGAATGTTCTTTATCTGATGTAAGTGTATTTAATAATGCATAGTAAACAATGAAGAACGAGTGAGGCAACTCATAGAAATGGGGTTTCAATGTTTATATGATTACAGTAACCAAGTATGGAAATAAGAGATTCACAAAAGTTGTCAATCTAATATCTCATAAAAGAGGATATTACATTTGGTATTCAGAGCGCTCGCTGTGCCGTTTTTCCTGATACAAAATCTCAGCGGCCCGGCCGGCCGACATGCTTCGTCTATGCATGTATATGTGGCCAATTTAATGCATTTCCAGATAGCAGTACAAATAGTCACACTAGGACTAGGATACGAGTGGCCTCACCAGACGACGACCTTACCGACAAAAATGTAAATGTTTCCTGCGGCATTTTGCTACTTCTTTACAATTTGCTGTACAATTTTTTTTCTCAAAATAATATCACATTTTCTTTATTTCCAAATTGAACTTTTATTATTCCATGAGTAAACTCACGTATTCTATTTAAAATGATTGCGGTGGTAAATTAACTTTTCAAATATTTACTAAAATGCAAGCAAATAATTGGAATATGTTTTAATTTAATATGTGTGTGTAAATTCGCAGAAAGATGCATTATAGCAGACACAATTTAGCTAGTGCAAACAATTGTCTTTCTAAACAAGCGACAGTCACATATACCAAATGTGAGCGGTCTCACCACGTAAACGCGTTTGATCTGGTTCGTTGTGAGTGATGCCTCCTCTCAAATCGCTTCTAGCTGGCCCTGGCCCTGGCCCTGGTCCACATCTCTGTCTCTGTCTCTCCCTCTCCCTCTTTGCTGCTGTTCTCTCTATATAATAGTATATCCATGACATCAACGCTATTTGTGTCTATAAGTCTCGCAGTCGTAATGAGCCAATTAGCGACACATAAATCGACATTTGTTTGGCCCAGTTGTCATGGCGACTGCAACGTGTTAATTCTACCGTAATGTGCAATTACCGAATGCCCTTAACTTTGTTTGTTGTTGTCCTGCTTGTCGTTATTGTTATATTACTTGTGACTTGAGTAACTTTGCTTTGTGACACCAACAACCGTGTGCCACCGCAACGCACCGTAACAAATATACATTTCAAATATGCAACACTATTGCTTCTGGATTATGGAAATTTCCTTACAAATCTGTAACTATATATTATGCGACAATCTCGGAGCCGTTGTCCAACTGAAAGCTCTGGCTTTTAATTAAGATAACATCCGTTAAACCGGGCGACTAAATTAAAATTCTTGCATTTTGTTCAATTAATTCGTAATTTAAATGGTAACGGAGAGTCTTTGGTTAGTGTTCCGCTTCCCAAACCACGTCACAACCGACGCCCCACTTCTTCCGTTTGTCCGCGACGCGACGTGTCGACTGCTCTCACAACTCGCTGCTGAGCTTAACTCCATCATCCTCATTCCATGCAAAGCCAACGCACTGCCGCAACAGATTATGAGATATCGCAATCTTTGAACGTCTCTTGAGATCAAAATCGCACGGCAGACGGACGGACGGACGGCTTTATTAATATTTATTTGCTATAGGCTGAAGACTCGCTCGCTCGCTCGCTCGCTCTCTTCTGCAATAACGAAATGTTTTTGTGGATGATGCTCTCTGGCGAGCCGTATAACTTTTGCTTTGTAAAGGAGATCAGATATTCTGTATTGCGCTTTCGTATATACGGAACAGAAAAAGGAAACTTTATCAACTATGTTAAATATTAAATAATCCTTTAACATTTCAGCGACATTACTTCTTCAAGCGATCCCCAAGTACTTCGCTCTACGAATATTATTAAATTATGTTCAAAGAAATGCCACGCTTGTTATTCAACTGGTAAATGGCATTCTGTAATTATGGCAAAACCTAAAGGTATTCGAAGTATTCTCAAATTATACTTCGTTTTAATTCCAATAACTTTTGGAAATAAAAAATAAATCATGATTTTATCGTCAACAGTTGTTGCTGTAGCGTGATCACAGATACACCGACCCACACATATTATTCAGAGATGGTCAAAACATGTATTTCCGTTAAAATCTCGAATTTGATTACTCTTTATGATTGCAATACTTCCTTACATAAATTCGTATAAAATAAATTATTAAAAATACATCTGTTAAAAATAGGAATAGACCTAATTTAAATAGATGTATTCATTTTGAGAATCATTGAATATATGTTTACAATTATCTTTAATTAATTAATTATAATTAATTTAAATAGATGAGTTTACAATTGTTAGTTTCCATTTAGTTTCATGAAAGTATCGCTTATATTGATTCAATTAATTAAATAGTTAACAAAATTGTTGTTACATAAATATCATACTTGGTTGATTTATGTAAAACATGGTGTTCTTATTATTCATACCATTTCAATGTTAAATTTAGACAAAATATATATATATATATATATATATATATATATATATATATATATATATATATATATATATATTTGCTTAGGAACTTGTTTAAATAAAAAGTAAAGGAATTTAAATATTTAAAATGATTCGTTGATCTCTTAAATAATTTCAGTATTTATAATAAATCTAAATTTAAAATAAAAGATGAAAGAAATATTAATATTTGCAAAGAAAGACTCTTCCAAAGGAGATGTAATAGAGAAAATGAAATTAGAATGTTTACAAAGGCATAATATACTAATTATTAAACTGCGCTATGCTGAAAAAGACAGATATTAAAGAAAAAAGTATTTCGTAAAAGCATAACGAATATGAGATATAAAAATCGTATTATATCTTTTTTGTGGTTTGAAGCGTAAAATCGTATTTTTATATCTTTCGTCCTTTGAGCTTCTGAGATAAATAAACAAGGTAAAGTTGACAACAATCACGCAGCTATGCGCTAGTAGCTACAGGGCGCTGCGAATGGCACATGTTTTGTTCAACTTCAGAGTGATCTAAATGGAAAAAGATGTAGACGTTAACTTTTGCCTGGGTGGGATGTCGTGTCAAGCGCACTCTACTGTTTTCTGCGACATTTGAATTCAATTGAGTGGCGGCCGCTGTGCCGCCTTCGACTCGCTACCTTTGCCAAATGTGACACACATATCACATATATACGTACATCCGCATTCACACCAAACATTTGCATACATTTCTTCAAAGATATATATATATATATATATATATATATATATATATATATATATATATATATATATATATATATATATATATTCTTGGGAAAAGCTTTTTTACATCAGTCAATTCTCATAAAATATAAAATTTTCAATGTCTTTTCAATGCATGACCCATTTAAGAAGTATTACTGTCGGTACTTATTAATCACTGTGGTTAGATCCTCGACTATCACGGTGAAAGTTGGGGTTTGTTTCGTGACCATTTTCGTGCATTTGATAATTTCGACACCAAATTGCAACTTTTGCATGATCTTTCCACATGTTTATAAATATTATGAAATCTAACAAGGTACATAAGTGAAAAGAAATCCTAAGGTTCTACAGTCTAAACAGCAACCGATGATTTTTTCTCTATTTCGTTCCTCGTTTAGATAAGAAATGCATCAATAGAAAATAGTCTTTCAACTGAGAAACATCCATATGTTAACAAAGCACATTTGCATCAGAAAATTCTATGTAAATCGAAATTAGTTTCACGGTATTCGTTATTGGCAAACGCATACAATACCATGTTGTGTACATATGTAGGTTTTGAAAGTCGCAATTTCCTGGAATACACACGTTACGATCAAAAACTTGCATTTGGAAGAGAAATAGTTTTGCTGCGGTACAATTTTCTATTGAATTTGCGCTGAAGAGCCTTCATCTTGTATCCGGCAGAGTTTGAATCTAATTTGTGGTCCAACGAAATAAATGGACTAAAGCATCTGCTCTTACTGTGCGGTCACGACTCACGACACCGCTCGAACCGGACGTCGGCGTCGAAGTCTTCCCTCCGTAATCTCCCCACACTTACCAACCAATTTATTTGCTATATACTTTTATTCTATATTTGTGAAATCATTCACATAGTTTATTTATTGTAAACTCTCCTGATTCTTATTTTTTTCTAGAAATCCTTTTAAACAAGACCAAATGAATGGTTTACTGATAAATAAAGTGCATAATAGACGTCTACAAGAACCAGGTTTGGAGAGAAATATTTATATTTTATAAATAAAACATAGGAACTTATTTCATAACCATATTTTAATGTTTTAAACATACCAACCCGGGCAACGGATAGAGAAATTATAGTCTGCAAATAAAAATTGTAAGTAAAACTATAGTTACAAAAATTATATATTGTATTTATTAAAATTCTTATGCGTCGTAAAGTACATAGTGAGATATTTCATAGCGAATAAAGGCGGTTATGTAACTTTTTTAATCTTAGTAAAATCTCCGCAAGATTGTTGGGGCATTACGAAAAATGTTTCATGCATAATTTACAAGATTACCCTCTCAAGTACATAACAACGGTCATTTCCCTATGACAAGGGACGCGCACATTATACACGTTCAAGGAATTTTACTCGAACACTAACGAAAGCAACCGAGGGGGATCCCAGGCCACACCCATTGCCTCTCAGCGGCATCTACTGTTCGTGGCAACAACTTCGGCCCAGTTAATTCTCATTTAAAATGTGCGCGTGGTAAAGTTTCAATAATGACGATTTAAGCAAATAAAAATTAAAGGCGAGTAAGTGTACAAAGAAGATGAATTAAACGAAACATATACTTTGGGAATATATTTGCGGCATCATAAAAGGTTATGGTTGGTTTGCGAGAGTTGTTAATGAATCTTGTAGCCGGATTTTTAATTAAATTGAAATTAGTAGCGAGGGATTCGGCTCCACGAAAAAGTAATAAAAGAACAGCGAGTTAATCGCCTGATACGGCCCGGCATGCTATACGTAAGTGACAGGAGATGCGCTATTGTGTTGTTAAATTAATGATATTCATAAAGCAGTGGCTGTGGAAAATCCGCTAGCTGAAATGGCTTTTAATAAGGCAAGCATCGCGCGTGCACATTTTTTAATGACAAATCCAAATGGATTCACGAACACCGCATTACGACTTTTACCAAATCGTAATCCACCAAGGAAAAAATCTGATGGGGCTTTAAACTTGACACGTACACTATGCGCGACGATTTTAGTTTATTCCCTTCATCATTTTTTCATTAATGAGAAAATGGAACGAGATAATCCACTTTTAGTACAAAACTAAAATCATTAGAATCTCGTCCTTCACAGGAAACATTAGATTCTGTTAATCGTATTCAAAGTTAGTTAGTAAAATGTTTCCTATATAAATAAAAAAAATGCACTAAGTAGTGAGCTGGTGCGTGTACAATGGATGTATCTTTATTAATTTTAATATTTAAATGAACATGTTTATTAAGTCAATTCCAGCAGTGAGTATATTAGAATAGGGTATATTCGCATAAGGTTAAAAACACTGGAGTAGTAGTCTAATTATCCTAAATGCCGTGCGCTGCGATAAAATTTAAACCAGATTTTATTTGTGGTATCAATTACGCAATAATTTTAAATTAAAATTATCCCCATGTCGGCGTGGTTCAGTGTTGCAAACGACTTAAAAGTAAACATTGGCCCATTGTGGCAAAAATCCGAAGGCAACTGGATTAGTCAGAGGGAATTAAGTAATTACCAAATATTTATTTAGCGCGACAGTTGGTAGCACGAGACGCACGTGTGTGGGTTTTAGTTATTTTGCGGTCGAATCTGCATATTTTTCTACACTTTTTTTCGTAAATCGGTAACCACATGCAAATACTGTCGCGCGGGTAGTCGCTTCGACGCCCATACACTGCGTCGTTTTCTCGTTTTAACGAGTTTAAAGGGACGCCCGAGAACGGCCCTTTGACCTTTGCATCAGTAACGACTCGTGAATAAAACACTAGGTAGTACGTACACTCCTTATTTACAGTCTTCGAGATAGTAATTAAGTTGCAGGTGAAACTTTAATTTTTTTTCAAAAATTGGTGATTATTTCAGGAGTATATGGTAAACCAATCTATTATTTTAAATGTCATATTTTACCTTTAACAGTTTTTGGGGTAGAACGTTATATATATATTTATATAAATGCATATATTTCTGTATACATCGATCCTGCCGTCCAGCGATATATAAAGTTGGTAGAACGGAGAACGCGTTGTCGAATAGTAAATCATTTCTCGCTCGCTTTAACTCAATTCCGATTGAATCACGAATGCGGTTTTGTAGGGATTTTAAAGGCAACTGGATGAGTGGTGATAGTGTGGTGAACGGTCACTACCTACCCACCAACCAGTGCTGTCCAAACTTGCAGCTTATACTTCTTCTTCTTTTTTGTTATTTACTTAAGATAGAGTAAAGCCTCTAGTTCCCTATTTTTTTTGCAAAATAAATACTGTTCGGTGTGTCACCACCACACATTTCAAGAAATAAAATATAGTTATCCACATTAACGACCAATAAGAATTTTTAACGATTCCAGAAGAGTTCAGGACTTATGTCAGCCGTCTAATCACATAACAAACTGTGTTAATAATAAAATAGTTAAAAAAAAAAATAAAAAAAAACTAAGAGTCGTATAATATAAAAAAGAGAAAAAAATGTATTTTCTTTATTTAAGGGCAGCATTGAGAAGGGCTATACATTTTGAGGCCCCAAGCCTCCAGACCTATAATAGAAATAGGTTTTAAACTGCGAGCGGAATGGGAAATCAAAATTAATGTGTAATTTTGTTAAAATCGCTCTGATATCTTCAGAGGAGTAGAGGGCACAAATTTGGTGTTACGAGCGAGCGACGACTAACATCCAAGTATATGAGTTTAAAATATTTATGTATGCGACAAGAACTATTAAAAATTGTTTGGCTGCCGCTGTTTGGACGTTATCTGTCAATGCATACATGTATATTTGCGCATTTATGCTTGTACTGGGTACAACTTCCGCCCGCTCTGACGATGGGCCCGTTCTGCCTCTTTCCACCCCACATACATACATACATGCTGACATGATTGCCAAACGTGTTTTGAATAATGCGATTGGTCAGGCATATACACACATATACAAACCGAAAGCCTGAGATATATGTGCTATATGTAATGTTACACGCAGTTAAATCTACCATGAGTAATACTATAATTTAAAGGCGTTAGTTATACTAACATAGCTATGATTTTTGGTGGCAAAAAATTCTACTAAATTCTCGGCAATTGTGTAGCTATAAAAAGATTGGTTTTATTCGAGTAACTCCACCATTCAGTTGCAAATATGCAAGAATAATGCTATGGTATGCTAAACTAATTAGGATATTTTCTCAAATTGAAAATTAAAATTTAAAAAAATTATGTATTTAAACATAAATAGTTTAAAAAAAAAAATTAAAATAATATATTTGTTATTTCACACATATCATTGTTCAAGGGATTTGTATGAATCACATGGAAATACTAATGTCTGACAAGAAACAAAGTGTGGATTAGAATCTTAGACGTTGCAAACTTCTATATTGACTACTTAAACCTTAAGTCCTGGGATTAATTCGCTTCGTAAAAAGCTTATTTGACAATTAATCTTTGTCCAACATTACATAGTTTAAAAAATTGGAGTAGTCTGCACTCTACTTTCTTGTACTTATTTTTCATTAGATATAATATAGATTTATTATGTTTCGAAAGGATGCAGTATCAGTTGTATCCAGGGAAATGTAAATATAAAATAATTATTTTCAAAAGTTGTTATTCAATAAACGAATCATTATCAGAAATATATTATTTATAAATTGCATTTTATATTCTTTAACTTTTATAACTTTCACTTCTTCTCCAATTCGTGCAATTTACGTCATATACAAAAAATAGCAACAAAAAACAAGCAATTTCGTTTGACATATTATTTTAAAAAGGTGGTAGTTTTTTTGCAATGATATATAAATTTGGAATTAAAAACATATGATTATGTGCAATATACATGATAGTTAAAAAGAAATGGAATTAGTTTTATTGTATAATAAGTCAATTTTTATAAAATATAATACTAAAACCCATAATAATATTTCATTATTTCTTATTTGTTGTGATATTTATGTTTTTTTCACCAATCAGATTTGCGTATATTCTTGTGTAATAGACCGAGACATAGAACCATAAATATATTTTTTTCTAAAATTTGTATAGTTAGAAATAATGCTGTGCTCGTAAAATCAATTAATGTTATTAGAAATATTATGTTCTCCGAAATTTACTATGTATTTGCTATGTTAGTGCCTGTACTTATGTGAGAGTTATAATAATATTAAGAGATCTGTAACCTAAAATATCTCAGAAAATGTATCAAATTGAACTTATAATTTAATATTGCATATTCGAAATCTATTTAAAATCGTTAAATTATAATTAGATTTAAACTATAACTATTAAAGTTGATAAATACATTAAAATAATTGCTCCCCAGAATAAATGTATAATATGATAATATATATATAGAAGTCCAGTTGAAAATAGAAAAGAGCAATAGTTGCAGTTCAGAGGTCTATCGCCTCCCTGGTGCTCAACGTGCTGCGGTTGCTTTACTGCCTTGCAGCAGCCGTGGACACAGTGCGGTGTATTCCGCTCGCTTGCGGCGAGAATCAACGTCATTTGCGGAGATATGGAAAGCTTTTTGATGAGGTCCCAACGCTACCAACCGCACACATGCATACACGCTCTGGCGCAAACACGACAAACACTATAATATTTCAAAACAGTTTCTACGCATACACCGCAAACATAAACGATATGCAGTGCCCCGGCATCCACATTTAATTTATCTAAAATACATTCAAACATTCTCTTACTCAATCATCGCTGCCTACAGCTTACTGGGAAATTATAATATTTATTATTGTATAATTCTTCAGTTTGAAAATAAATATAATATATATATATATATATATATATATATATATATATATATATATATATATATAAATATATAAATATAGTTGTATGGTTGTCCCGTAGTGGGCCGCCCCTGTTGTGCGATGAAATGTGCATATGATTGTGTTTTATTATGTTTACCTTTTTTGTTCTTCCTTTGCCTATTTGCATCTTTTTTGCTTCATTCTGTTTGCCTTGATGGCGTGTGTGTGTAAATAAATGGGGCACAATGTGGGAAATGTAAATGCAGTGTCGTAATTGTGTTTTTTGTTTGAGAAGCGATTTTTTTGCCCTCTTGTCGCATATGTGAGTAATTTTGTTTGGTAGAGTAATTAGTGTATAATTTGCGCTCTCTCTCTCTCTCTCTCCTTCCTTTCTCTCCATGTATGCCTTGGTAATGAGATTAAAAAGATTTACGTTATTATCGAAATACGCCAGAAAAATGGAAATCCCTATACGAATATCATTAACTTTTAATATACAATTTTATATTTGTGGAATACGAGGGTCTTTATTTGAAGCAATTACCAAATATTAAATTGCTATAAAATTTAGGCATCACGCAATAAATTAAATCAGTATGGTTCGTAATTTAAGACGGCAAAAAGGGATGTTGAAAATATGAACTATATATATATATGTATATATATATATATATATATATATATATATATATATATATATATATCCTAAACAAACTGTTAAATCGACCAATACTCCACAGTAATACTTTGAAATTTTACTTCCAGTTTGAATATTCTTTTCAAAAATAAGAGATGTATATCTAGACCATATACAAGTCTTTAGTTTGTAGTTTCACACTTATCGTTTGACAGTTTTGGCTCTAGAGCGATCACAGACACACATACGTCATTCCGAAGATTGCAACATTCGATTCAGGGAGGCTTAAAACTTATATATCTGTTGAAAAAATTCATGATTACAAAACTTACTTATTACTGCACATGAGAAAGTAATAAAAACATAAAATTCTAAGAGTTTAATTTTTTCGAAATATATTACTGAATTAAATGCCAATAATATAAACTCAGTATTTTGAAAATGATAACCCTTGGTACAAAATAGTACAATATTATTATTGTATGCACTGAATACTAATGCAGATTGGCCCAAAACGTAGGAAAAAATGTAACTGATCCCAGTATTATGATGGACATTGCGCTACTTGGAGAATATAAATTTGCGATTATGTTTTATACAGGCATATTGGTTCCTTTCTACGATTCCCTATAGGCCGCCGTTCATTTCGTATTCTTTTTTATTCTGATAAACCGTTGGTGGCCATTCGCTCAAGCCAATGTTACACGATTGCAGAATGGGAGGCGGCGAGTTCGGGCCGAGAATAGTGCCTCTAGTGTCGTATGAGCGATCGTGTGCAATTTGCTTAAATATAATATTCCTACGTTGGAGTATAGCATTTGTTTCGCATTCCTTTTATTATTTCCAAAAGGGACAGTTACCGATTACCATAGAAGTTTATAGCGTTCAATCATCTTTTATTCTAACACTGAAGTATCGTTAGCATTATATTGCGATTCAATTTCAGCCAATTTTACTAACGATCGCTATTTTTATTCAATATCGATAACATTTTGCGAAGGAGATATATTTTATTTAAATAGAAACATAGGGGTACAGGCAACAAAACCTACAGCTCGCCGTATATTCAATTTGGTGGATTTTTTATTAATATAGAAAATAGTTGCTCAATCATTGAAGTGATAAATAAATTTAAATCAATTATTACGCATATCTGATATATATATAAACATAGATTAGTAAAATGTAATAAACAATTGATATCATTGAGATATAAATATTTAATTTGGAAAAGTGTAGTTCGAAATTAAAACGAAGTTTTAATAGGAATCAGATAATAGTAGTAAAAGTAATAAAAGTACGTTTACAATCTAGATATGCTATTAAGTGCGCATTTTACAGGCTTGTAGTTCAAATGTATGCATACACGAATGACATCAAGTTAGAAGCAAGTATAATATGTCTGTATGCAGGTAGGTTTATAGTATAATATTATCGTGCAAAATAAAACACATTAAGAGATGATTTATGAGTTGAGTAACAAGGTTAAAATACAGTATATCGCGAATTAATTTAAACTTATCGTTCAACTTATTAAGTTTTCTTTCCATCTTTATTAACTTGATAAAGATAGATGACAGAAGTGCGTTACATCATTTAGCAATGCAGCGAAACATTGCCAATTTGTTGCTTGCCTATTCTATTTTCCAACTACTTATTATTTGCCACAATCTTATTATTAACCCCATGCCATTGTTAATAATTCCTTTTTTAGCCCCATAACTCCGCAAATATTAGCAAATTGAAATATATTAAAAATTACATCATATGCACCAATGCAATTTATTTTGTGTGTAGATTTATGTTGGATGAAATACTTAATAGAAAATAATTCAGAGGTGTGGGTAGAGTAAAGAAGATTTAAAAAATTAAAAACATTTTAGCAGCAATTCCACCGGATGGAAAATGTGGCTTCGGTTAAATTAATTGTTGATTAAATATTTAGCGACGGAAAGTAATTTATTTCCTGAATACGCGGGAACCGCAAGTCAATTTAGAAAGCAATTTTGTTTTAGTGTGCAATCCAGCGAGAAAAATATGTGCACAAGTTGCACGAGAAGAAATAATGTGATTTTTTTAGCTAACGTTCGTCAAACAAAATATTATGCAGAATACATTTAAGAACGGCTGGAGAGTATTGCATAGTAGATGGGCACACCTGATGCCACTTGAACCGCACCGTGCCACACTATAGCCAATAACGGCGCGGCGCGGCGCGGCGGTCCCACACGGAGCAGTACTGCCCGGAAAAGAATACACGATACAGCTGCGCCATTCTAGCATGGCCGATTATGCACTATCTACAAAATAGCTATTCACATTTAAATTTATTCCTACTATATATTCCCGAATCCAGAAAATACTTTTAAATCAAAATAATAGTTTGTTGTTATTCTGGACGAATAATAAATATATCTATTTCTTTATTTTGATTAAACTTCATGCAACGATTACTTAAACAATAAGTTTGCTATCATAAAGGGAAACATAAAGAAAAACGTTGCTAGAAATTGTATTATTTTCAATTTTTATTAGATTCATTGTTCTTTAACTCTAGTACTTGAGATGACTGTATAGTCATCCTGGAATATAAGATAGGACAATATATTTGAAAAGAAAGAAAAAAATGGTACAGTTTGAAATAAAAAATGCATAGAGCTACAGACAATATACGACTACAAATAGAAGGTATTTGAGAAAAGTTTACAAGAAACACGGCCACTGTAGGTATGTATAGTCTCGAATGCCCATACACTGTATTATTAAGGTAAAAATAAAATATCGACTGTTTCTTTCCAGTTTGTGTGCGCGCGAAAGACCACAAAATAAAGGCACAATGCACGGGGAATATATAATTTCTGTTTCCTGTATAACGTCCTACCATATATAGGTACTACTTACACTTTCTACATATTTATATAATAACGTTTTTTTTTTTGTTTCCAGTGGATTTTACGATTGTCGTGAAACAATGAACATATTGATGTACATTAACTTGGGGAACATAAATAAAAATCTATTTTAAAAAGCATGTGCATTGTAAACAAAAGTGGACATACGTTCATCAGGTAAATGAAAGATATTTTAGGAGACAGAAAATCGGGAATTAAAATTCATTACAAATATTTTTAATCTGTCAAAGTTATAACATTATAATAGATTAACAAGGACAAGAAATAAACATATAATATATGAGAGATTTGAGAGAAACTGTAACTAGATATAGAAGAATGGAAAATATATATGCAAACGAAATGCAATGTTTATTTGTGTATCGTTGGAATAGGTTTAATATGCTGAACACGTATCGAACAGTCATACAAATAAATGGAAAACTTTCAAATAGATTAAAATAGATCAAGTGGCATTCAGTCGACTGCGCACAACGCAACGTTTGCTTCGATGTAATATTTGCAATTGTCTGCTGCTTGTGTCCCTATCGCAATTTCCTTCTTCTTCGTCGTGTTTCGTCCGGACAAAACACCATACTTCAAAGATACTGTTATACTTTACCGGAACAGCGGTCACCAAACAATTCTGCCACTATATATAATAGGTACTACATCTGCTACTAATTGTAATCACACCTGACTTTGGAGAACAATTAAATAGTGATTAAAAACAACAAATAATATATATCAAACTAAAAAAAAAAAAACTGTTGTGGCCAACACAGAACTTTCATTATAAACATTTTTGCCACAAGTGCAGCCGTTCTAGTCATATTGGAGAAAGGACAAAACCTGCATATAGTAAACATGCACTTCTGGTTTGAATATTCGTTTTAAAAATAGGAAATGTACATCTAGACCATATACAAGTCTTATATTTGAAGTGTCACAAATTTAGGTAGACTAGACATACCAAAAGGTCTGTAAGTAACAAAACGATGAGGTAATAATATAGAGGAGAATTTTATTAAACTGATGCTTACGTCTTGCACACATGAAAAATTGAAGAAATACTTGATCTATATATTTTTATAGCAGCAATAAAGTTGAAATCTATATCATTTTTAGCAGTTTTTACGATTTTTGTTATGGATATTGGTAAATATATAATATTCTATTAAGAATTTACACGCTAATGGAAATGGTACAGTGACCGCCACTAATGTTGACCGGTGCCGAAAGAGATATAGACTTCCATTATCTATATATTTCCCTGTTCATCTCACAGTTCAAATGGGGAAGTTGTTGCAACATTGTACGCCATAAGACCATGTGCTGAATAATGAGGATGCGATACTATATAACGTATCGAACTTATAACAATATGTATTCAACTATATAATATAATTGAAAAATACGAATTGGAATTTGCATATAATTAACAAATGTCTATTATATTACATACTGGAGTGAAATATTATAAAGTACACCAAAAATTGTTTCGTAACTGCAATTATTAAAGTGAAATAATTTTGTTTGAGCATCTCTGGATGAAAATGCGACCCTTCAATTCAGTTTACTTACAGCTAAGACTCTCTTGAAGTCTTCTTGCAGCCAACTAGCAGCGTTTTAACCCGGACGCCCGACTGGAGTACCAATCGTTTCCGACACAGTGCGTCCGTTCGCCAACGAGTACTCTGTAGCGCTACGAATGAGCACCTTACAAACAACTGACGCACTCGCACTAAATTCTGATATATATATATATATATATTAAAAAAAGCCTATAATTAAATAAATTAAACACATATATACAAACGTCAATGGGAATTTAGAGAAATCGTACTATAAGGAAGTAATAACAAATGTACTAATATATACACTGTAAAAAATACGTGTAAAATTACAATCATTATTTTTGTATTTTTCCTTAAAAATTAGCGTAATATTACATATCTGTGTAATTTTACATGTGTTCTTCAATTTTTATGTAATATTACCAACTATGAATATATTTTATGTGAACTTAAATAATTCACTGTAAAATTACATATTTTACAGTAAAATTAAATTTTCTATTGCAAAATTAAATATTCAATAGTAAAATTCCATATTCTCGCAGGCTGATCTGTAAAAATACGAAATTGATGTAACTTTACTTGGAAATAATCGGAAAAGTTGTGATATTACAAAATCGGAGTGCAAATTATTAGTTTTTATGTATTTTTACGCAATAATAAAGTATTATAGTATTAGGTACGCAATGCTTTGAAGTTTTTATATATGCATAGTAAATAAAAATGGTATTGTTTATTCATGAATATCAAAATTTAAGGTAGGTATAATATATTCTATAATATATGATATAATATATATATATGATATAATATATATATATATATATATATATATATATATATATATATATATATATATATATATATATATATGTAGACATTATATGTAATTTTAATTCATATCAATGATTAATAAAAAAAAAAAGAAAATGACAATGTTGCAGCTTTACATAAAATATATAATCGATGGTATTTTTACAATTAAATCTAGTATTTTCACAATTATTAAATTACATGTTTGTGTAAATTTGCGTTTGCGTTGTTCTATTGAACAGACGCATGTGTTCAGAGTTCAGACCTGTTTAGGCTATACATGCGTATGGTGCATCATATTGAGCAGGCCGTATATTTGTTTAATGTATAACTGTGAATATATTTATATATAAAGAAGAGGTGTTTCTAATATCTAATTGAACATTGAAAATAGAAGTTTCCTTTTTCAAGTAAGTTAAATGAAGTTATATATTAATTACCATTTAAATTTTTATTCCAATTATGCAAGTAAAATTAACAGAAACTTTCAACATATACATATGTTATTTAACATTTGCTTAAAAGCAATTTACGTTAAACATTACGTTAATATCTTGTATATTTAGGGTTATTAATTATCTTATTAGAACTTGATAGTTAATTTACAGAATTGTTGAAATTTTACGTTCAAACTGTAAATTTAGGATTGGAAAATTATATTTTACATTTTACATTAGAACAAACTGTTACATTTACAGGGAATATGCGAATTTTACATTTTTAAACTGTAAATTTAGTGTTTGAATCTGTTATTTTATATTTTATCAAAATTTGATGGTAAATTTACAGAAGTTAGAGGAATTTTATATTTTGAATGGTAAATTTAATATTTGAAAATGTTTTTCTACATCTTGTAACTGTATTTTCATATCATATATTAATGCTGAAGATCACATTTACTTTATAAAAATAGATACCAACATCGAGGCACCAGAACACCATTATTCAACTGCTTAAAAGGTTATAGCAAAATACTTTCACGAAGAATTTGGTTTTCCTTTATTTGAAGTTGAGGTAAGATTAGCAAAAATATAGTATAAGTATAATAAAAATTTCTACAGTATTCTTCTTGTAGGAAGATGCACTGAAATAAAAATTAAAGGGAGAATCGGTACAGTCCAACATTTCCAGTGTACCTGGTACGTTATATTTTCAATGCACCCCTTTCAGCCATCATTTTATAAAACAAAATAACAATTCCTTTTTTATTTTACTTCCAATTTAAACTTATTTAATTTTTTTTTTCAGGGTCAAATGTAATCTGCCACAATTATATATGCATTGAAGATAATACAATAAATGAAGGAACCGAACTTATTTTGTAGGCAATTTTCGCTATATTTTTTAATTTCAAAATGAAATACACGAATACACCATAGGATTATTCCTAACAATGGAATTAATCGATTAGATTATATTTGAAAATAAATCCTGACGTTGGGAGCAGAAGTAAATGATGTTGTGTGAGGTCGGTCATATCATTTATTAACAATTTTAATGAAAAAAATTTTAAAATATTTAGTTGAAATATGGATGATTTTTTTGTTCAAAGTTTGTTAATTACAATTTTTTGTAAACAAATGACATAAATTAAGTTCGCATAAATGTTTTCGATTCTTTGTTATTTATATTTGTAATAAAAACAATTCAAAAAAATATAACTTGTTAAAATACCTATACTTTCTTCCTCAGCTTACAATTGCAAAAGTAAATTTACATTTTTAAATGTAAATTTACACTTCCATTAAGAATACCATTACATTATTTAATGTAAAATATACTATATAATCACGGAATTTTACATCTTCAATTAGTAAAGTTACATTTGCAATAGTTAATTTTCCCAGTTACACTTGTAAACGTTTTACATTTACATATGTAAACATTACATCTTATATTAGTAAATTTACAATTTCAAAACTAATGTTACACATCATTAATGTAAAATATACATTTAGCGATGTATTCCTTTACTATGACATCTGTAAAATTACATAACATAAATCTAGATATGTAAATATACTGTTCAATTTGTAATATTACATTTTATAAAATCCAAATAGTAAAGATACACTGCTATGTAAAATTACTATGATTATCGAGGGTCATGATTAAACCAATGATTATCATTGTAAACATTTTTTACTGTGTAGTTATTCGGAGAATAGTAATACAATTACGACACGTCATCAGATAAATCAGGATCAAAGGTTGCTATATGAGAGAAAATGTGACCAGTATAGCAGCAACACCTACACTTAATTACAGCCGGGAAATGTTTGACCATTTCAAATGCTTTGTACAAAGTTCCGACGGTATTTACTAGGTTTTCTCTCACTTTACTTTCATCCATTAAATGAAGTGAATAACTTCAATTTCCGCATTATATATTACGGCGCTTTGATGTTTGAAATTCTGGGAAGGTAAGTACTCGTTTAAATATTTATCAATATCTTTGACATGATCATCTCTGGCACTTTTAAAGATCGTTTGAAGACATTTTCAATTTAAATTGTATTAATTTAAATTACTTTAAAAGAGTACATATAAATGTTCAACGTAATTCATTACGGAAATTGTCAAGTTTTGGCATGTATAAAAAGCACTACCGTCGCTTTATATTATTTAAGATGGTTAATTTTATGTTATAACACTATAAATTTATTTAGTCTTGAAAATGTATTCAAATTCTTGTAAATAATTTCTTTGCAGTGTCAACGAAAATCAAATTTAAATTATTCAAATAATACTACGATTGATATGATCGATATAAGATAATTATCCTCTAATACCTTTCTCTGTATATACCATTTTTATAAATATAGATACTGAAAGTACAAGAAATTTCGAGTAAAGGCTAATTTCGCTGAATTTCAGAAAAATGTTCTTGCTTCTTAGAAATGTATACAATCCGACCCCTGTTTACGTCGGACGTTCTTATGTGAACATGTAACTGATGGTTACTATTTACGAGTTCGCCTTTTTGAGTGTTTTGTGGATTAAAGAAATAGAATTCACAAATAAAATTAAAAAAAAAAATTAATAAAAAGAAACGTAATTAAACGCAGATAAAATATCTGGTTTCGTACAACAATAGTGTTTGTACGTTTGGGTGGAAGAGGTGCTTGCGGGGGGAGGGTGTGGGGGAAATATAAGTTGTAACCGCGGCATCATAAATGCAAGCGCACGTAGCGAACTGATCCCGTACACCGGATATGAGCACATGTCAAATGCTTAAAACAGTATACAGCGCGCTGGGCTGCTGCTGCTGGGCATTGCTTATACGTAGGTACGACTGCTGGCACGTAGCCGTGTTATGATGAACACGGGCATAAACCAAACGTAAACGTACCACCGACCCGTCGACCCGACCACCGACGCTGTTTGAAATATCATTTGCGCCGGCCGAGATTTGAATAAATAATGCACGCGCAAGTATTTTTACTACTTTTCTCGCCGTCTGCGATATAAGTGTCTATTTTTATTGCACGCCTCACAATCGCATTATTTCCATAGGATCTTTATCCCGTATACTTCTTGTTTAAATCATAAATTATTTAGTGACTTCAGTTGGTGCGGTTGCACTACCTTTTGCCATCAGCCTTAAATCTTTTATATTATTATTCGGTAAAATGTACATTATATTTTCTAGTAATGGTTTCGGAAATAATTTATTTCACATATACTTGTGGAGTAAAGAATAAGATAAACAAGCATACGTACACACAGCAATGCCTCCAGCTTACCGTATAATAATATTAGTGTTTATCTTATTTTAGGGCAAAGATTTTCATAACAAATGATTCTTAACCCCTCGTACAGAAGAGTTATAGTATTCGGTCATGTACCAATAACAATTTCAGTCCAACAAATCATTTTCATTCTTGATAGCCAATGAGATCGCTATAAGCTTCGCGGTTTGCTCTTATAAATGTCCCTATTAAGACCCTTCGAAAACTAACCGGCAGTTGAAATAATTTGTTGCTAGAATGTGTCCCTCAGAAATATTAAAACTGAGCTAGTATGTTTATACAGTGGTGTGCAAGTGAGATAGTGTGATAGGAGCAAGAGTGAAACAAGGTAGGCGGTGGACTTGATACAACATTAGTGAGAATTTCCCAAGCGACCGAAGAACGCTGCAGCTCATGTTGTAGCGTGTGCAAAAGCTTCACGAACTTACCCTGATACATAACAATCAGAGTGTGTGTAGGGGGGGGGGGGGGGGGGGGAATGGGGGGCAAACTAAAACAAGATGAGGCGGCAGGGATAAAGTTTAACAGAGTCTGTAAAAACACGTTAGATTATGGAAAATCAGGGGGGTGGAGGAGGGAGCTTCCCATGCATTCGGCATGCAAAAAAATATGGGAATATATACATTTGCAACAGAGAACGAATTTTATTCTACAAATATATATATTTGTTAGAATGAATGTGTTTGTCTTTTTCTTTTGAGTCGAGAATATGCGTTTATGAAAATTAAATAGTAATAAGTATGTAATAGAGTTAAAGCCGTGTTTTAAATTTTTAGTGACCCGACCCACCCGCACAGCAAGATATATTAGGTATGTCATTTTAGGCACAATTCCCCTAGGTATACATATTTATGAATCGCAATGTAAGTAAGTAAGAGTGGGACAAGGAGAAAAACACAAGACAAATAATTGTAGGTTGTCTGCGCAAAAGATAAATGAGTGAAATATGTTAAAGATCAAAGGCAGCAGCCATACTTATTCAAATAAGAAAACGTACTCACGTCTCTGTTGCAATGGACGCCACGCCACGCCACGCCACGCCACGCCACACTGATTATTTTTAGATATGAATTTAATTATTTCCCCTTGTTATATTTACAAAAACAGAACAAGAAGAATCAACCAACGTTTCTGCTGCAGGATTATATTATTTGAACGTTATTATTACAATGAAAGAAAAACTATTCACAATCAAAATGTATTCAACAGTCATAGCAAATATTATGTTAATCATCACTTTTAATCGCATAAAATTCGAATGTCTGGAAGCATTGGTGTTGGCATCAAAGTTTCTTAATTCTTGTATTACTAAATCGAAAGTGTATGCTTACATACGAGTGAAAAATATACTAGAGGCGAATAACGAAGACACACACACATGCGATTTATATTGAGTGAGTGTAATATTCTTGTATCGATTCTTTAATCTTTTATCGGTGGTAAAATGGCGAATGCGTCGTGCGCGCTGTATCTCTTTTCTGCTCATCAATAATAAAGTAACAGGGCAATAAAACACGATTTGGCCTTCCTTCTGTCTCTTGCATGGCCCACTCAATATTTCGTGTCGCAGAACGGAACGAGAGCTTCTTCACAGTTTCGTATATATGTATGTATGTATGTACGCAATTCGATTTTACTGTGCCAATTTATTGATGCTCAATCTATATTTATGTCCAAGCATAAACTTCCAAGATTTTGATATGCGGTTTTATTGCGCAAATGATAAAATGCCAGCTCGGTACAAAGTTCCCTCCAATACATTATAGGTGTAGATACTGTCCGTTGTCAAAGGAAATTGAACACCCAGATTCACATACGTTGCATATACATACAATTTGTAACGCATATCCACATATAAATCATTTATTATGTTTGGCAAGAACAGCATTGTTTACTAAGGATTTGTGTCAATACGAAGTTCCTGTACGAAATATCAATTTGGTTCATTTTCTTAAGTAAACTTATTTATTTGTCAATTTATCATAGTACTGCATTTTTTATTTGTCGTATTATAAATCAGCCAAGCAAATTAATGCCTTGATTTCCTTAGGAGAAGATGAACATCGGAAAAATAATTTAAATCAATTAAATTAAAAATTCATTTATCATTAGATATACACAGCTATAAACATATATATTTGTAATAATAATAAAATAGAGTATTATTTATCGTGTGTCGTAACAATTTTGGATTTAAATATTTCAAATAGTATTTGTATCGTCACCCTGAATAAAAAAAATTCTATATTATATATTTGGATATGTCTATAACCTCTACTCCACTGATTGTAATCGAACGATTTGGCCCCTACTAAACCGAATTGGGGTATCTCATTTGAATGTGTTAAATATATATATATATATATATATATATATATATATATATATATATATATATATATATATATAGAGGCTACAAATAGATTTTCCACATTATTGACATGTAGCTAAAAATATTTTTTTCTACATAGTTAAAAGAAATCCACTAATAGTTTTTATGCGAGCTGAATTCTTTGGAGCTATACTTGTTGGAAAAGCATTTTTTTATACTATTATTCTTGCTGTTGTTTGATTGAAATATAATATATTTTCGAGATAAAACATGTAAAGGCAAAAATAAACGAAAAATTAAGGATTATTTTGGTATTTAATTTTAAGCATTTAAAAATGATTTCCAATCATTATAAATTGTCGCTACCTTAAATTATGTCTACTGTAACTGAAGTTGGAATTCGGCATTCCTGATGTGATATAAAAAAATATAAAGAAAAGCTATTAGATGCGCACCTGTCCGTGTCGTTAAACGTATAGATATAACACTTTTCGTCATTCTTCTTGCTTGTGAATCGGAGGGGTGTAAGGGGGGGGGGCAGGGACTGTCAAGCTGCGTTGCCTGCTGCTGCTGCTGCTGCTGCTGCTGCCTTGTCAGACATATCCGTTTTTAATCTTCGAGATATTGTTTCCACTTCCTCCGGTGCCTAAACAACAAACATCCACGAATACCAAGGCATGCAGCTCACATAGACACCAACCCGTATAGAAAAGGGATATTCGGAGGTGGAGCTGCAAGTTTAGTTCTTGTTGTTGTTATATAGCGACCGACAGATGGCAGGAAGTACGGTCGAGCACGTGATCTATCTCTGTCGAGAAGTTTGCTATATAAACCATACGAAACGCACTGTGTGAAGTTTGGTTACTTCCGTTTTTCCCGCGTTTCGTCAAAGGATGTTGTCGAACGTTATGTGATATAACTGTTTCAATAGTTTCAACACATTGCCTGCACGTATCGTATGTTCCGACACCATAAACTATTGTTCACAAGTGACAATAGTGTTTAGTTGCATAAGCTCTAGTTTTAACCAGGGATATGCAACTTATTTCTTATTCCTGCTATACTGATTTATTATTATTATTTGTACGTACGGTAGTACAAAGGATCTATAGCAGTCTATAGTGGGTCTGTAACATTCTCAGATTAAAATAAATTAACTAATTTGTTATTGAAAATACTTTGAAGTAAAAGTTGCTACAATATTAAAATATTTAACAACTCACTACTTTTTAACTAAAGTCGTTCTTGAAATATAAAAATTGAGAAGTGTAAACAAGCATTTCTAGGGGATATATTTTTTTCTAAAATTGAATTCTTTTTACATTGCATATACAAATCTTAAAAAAATAAATTATATTGGCATTGGCCATAGATAGACAGACACACAAACAGACGTCATTAAGAAAATAGTTTCAGGGACTCTCATAACGAATATTTCTTTAAAATCTTCCTTTATAATTTCCAAAATTTGACTTTATTGTTCAATAAATAACAATAAATTTATATTAAATGTTCAAGGTCGATTTCTTTTGTGATCACTATCCTTCTTTTATACATTACGTATAAGAGAGTAAAAATTACGAAAAATATATAAAACTTCTATATATGTATTAAGTGTCTTAAGATTTGAAGCCTAAAGGTCATAAAATAATAATGTAACATTATAAAATATAGTCGAATATTATATTAAACAAATGCTTTCATTGCTGTGTTTTGATTTGGAGCCCCCATAGAAAAATAATAATTAAAACACTCAAAAAGTATATAAAATGAGTTTGGTTTACGGGTAAAAGGAAAGAGAATAGTTTAAAAACAGCTATAATTCAAAAAGATGCAATTTAATATTAGTAAACACCTTTTTATAATTTAGATACATTTATAAGTGTTTAATGTACCAACGTGCAATGTCCTGTACATATATACGATATTTATGAATACATATTATTTCTGTCTGTATATATTTAGTGAAAACGAACAAAGTGAGCATCTGTGAGGAATGCCAGTGTTAATACATCTCCTTCGTACATTTTGAAGACTACTTTGAAGTAAAACTTATCTAACGGGAATATGTTCCATTTGCTTGCGTCGAAT
Source organism: Leistus spinibarbis (assembly GCA_933228885.1). NCBI lineage: Eukaryota > Metazoa > Arthropoda > Insecta > Coleoptera > Carabidae > Leistus > Leistus spinibarbis. Next base: position 4,606,020 of record OW121805.1, read on the forward strand.
GTAATTTCATCTGCTATATATTTGCCCTAAAATTTTAAAACATTTATGAAACCGGAAGCTATAGTTTATTCTGGCTACTTTTTCAATATCTCATAAATGCTATTAGCTAGAGAAAAAGAGTTACGCATAAAAGCTAATGAAATTGATATTTCTAGCAACTGACATATGGCTTTTGAAAATGACTTCTATTTTTAGTAAAAAGACATATTGGCATTGTTTCCACGCAATAGAATCAATTTAAAACAAATTAAAGCAATATTATAAATATATGTATTGAAAGTCACGGGTAGGTCACTCCAGCTTTAATTTTTACTGATTTATGTAAGCTTGACATACGAACTAAAGGAGCTGGAGTCGTAATCAATGCTTGTTTGTTAAGTTACGATTTATGAATGCGAGTTAAGCCCTTTTATGTATTTATATTGTACGTGTTGAAACAAATGTCTATTGAACTACGCAAGATATCACAAGTGCATTTAGTTACTGTTGGTATTAACCAACAGTAACTAAATGCCAACTTACTAATGTAGAAATCAATTTTGATATAATTGTAAAAGCAACAACTTGTTATTTTTAGGATAACAATAATTACTTTTTTCAATGGACATTTTAATCTTGGGTTATAGGCTCTTGTAAGGCTACTCCATGCCGTGTTGTCAGCATTGAATGCCATGCAAACATTCGGTGGTTTCAGATTTATGAGAAATTCACATGTGTCTGGTGCTTCCCCAACCAAACATCTTGTAACTATGACAGATACCTAAAATATATAAAATATGTTATTTCATATTTGATGCAATTGGGACTATTTACTCATAGATATATATTTATTGCAACATAAATATGTTCTAATCCGCATTAAATGATGCATCTATTATACTATGTATTAACATAATATTGCATATGAGTGCTAATCTAACCCTCAGTTTGCTGCTGTCCACATCTTCGAATATTTGAATTTCTCCTTGAGCATATGAATTATTAGAAGGTGTTATGTGATAATACAGAAACTGCATTTTAGACTCTTTGGGTCCTTGAATAGCCTCCACTCTGTCAAAAATTGTCCTCAGATTCTACAGTAACAAAGTTATAATAAAACAAGCGATGCTTGAAATATTTTCAGCTTTTACAAAACTCAAACATCAAAATTCAAGCTAACCCAATGTACTTACTTGATCTTAAATACAATTCATGAAATTAATCATTTCGTCGATTAAAGATCTTTAACTTTAAGTATTTTATATAATCTGTCAATGTTACATACACAAAACCGAATACTATAGCCCATTTGTACATACGAACGACGAACTAAACATTGCCGAGTATGGGCAACCAACTTTATTCTAATATTATAATAGCCGTTGTATATGCCTTCACACCCATAATACAAGAATTTTTACGAAAGAGATATATTAGAATATTACAGAGTAGTACGTGAAAACTAACTTTAACATTGATTGATTTGACTTTTACATTTATATGAAAACCAAGAGGTAACCATTTTTTATTGATAACTTATTTTATAAGAAAATTTTACTAATTATGAGTATCCGCTAGTTTAGTGATAATAAATGAGAACTTACAGCTTTAGTTTGATCCAGGTTTAATACTAAGTAAAGCATCATAATGAATGTAATCTTGAAATTCATGGTAGAATATGCAGAACACTAGGTTATTTGGAGAACTCAAAGTTTTTTTTTTTTTTTATTTCTAATACTAAATTATACGATTCTATCCGTTCAACAAATAGGTACATACACCGACGTAATACCAACCAATGTCTAATTATTAAACAAAAATTTTTATGATTTTTATAATGAGCCGTTGTCATTATTATATCATTAGCATGATAATCCGTTTATATAATGTTGCATCTATTATGGTCTATTATGCAAATTGCTGACCAACAAATACTTATCTAATCAATTATTTTAAATATTATTGATGAAAATACATGGTCAGATAACAACTTAGCAACAATCATGGGGTTATGACGATAAAACATATAAATGACATTATTATCCACCATACCGCATTATATATTAAATAATTTATGGTGGGTAAATAATCGAGGGCTGTGCGATTATCGGATTTCATGAATTTCCATAAAAATACATTATTATTATTTTCAAAAAATATATTAATTTCAATTATTAAATGTTGTTAAGAAATCGATAATTTTCAATTCATCGTTAAATTACCCTAAAATAATTAAATAAAGAGAAATAAATGATGATTTGCAGTAAACTATCAAATAATTGACTATATTGTAAAATTATCGGCGCAACTGAAAGTATCGGGGTATAAGGGCTGCAAAACAAGATTAGGTCCAGGCACTTATGGCTTCAACTCGCCTTATCGGAAATATATGCGATCAGCATATTTTAAAATTCAACATGATAATTATTTTTTAAATGTTGGTACACAATGCAACATACATATTCATTATTTCTTATATTTCGATTACAGTGTTTTTACTTCCTTTACGAAGTAATAATAAATAAGGCTTGAAATCATGAAAATATTCTCACTCAAAATTTTAACGGATATACACGTATTGACCTTCTCTGAACCGAATGTGACTATTTTCGGAATGACGTAATACTTTAACAGGAAATTAAAAAAAAATCAATTAGATAAATAATATTTCAGAGTATTCTTGTAGAGAATTATTACACTATTATTGTACTAGTATAATATTTGGCCTGATTTTGCAGTCAACATTAACTGTATTATTTCGGCATATATTTTACCAATATAATCATTGCCTTGTTACCAATAAAATTATTGGTGAATATACAATTACAATTAATTTACTTACGTTTGTCAAAGATGAAAGATACGAAAGCCTCCAAGAGAAACTTTAACATACTTACTACAAAATACAACATTCTGATAATGATGGCCGATGAAGTATACAATAAAATGAGTTATGTTTGCGCGGAAATGGTTAAAATAAAGTTACAATTTCAGAAGCAATATAATTTTAGTAAACACCTTTTTATAATTTAGATACATTTAAAAGTGCTTGATGTAACAATGTGCAATGTCCTGTATACATGTATACAATTTAGTGAAGACGAACAATGTGAGCATCTGTGATGAGTGCCAGTGTTGTTAATACATCGCCTTCGTACAGTTTGAAGATTGTCTTGAAGTAAAACTTATCTAACGGGAACATGGCCCACTTGCTTGCGTCGAATGTTATTTCATTTCCTACATATTTGCCCTAAAATTTGAGAACGTTTTATGAAATCGGAAGCTATAGTTTACTCTTGCTAATTTTTCAATTTCTCATTATGAGAAGACGAGATAATTAATATGATAACTAATAAAATTTAAATTTCTTGCAACTGAAATATCGCTTTTGAAAATGACCTTGTCATATTTACGTGTTCCTAGTAAAAATACATATTGGCATTGTTTCAACGAAATAGAATTAATTTAAAACAAAATAAAGATACATGGTAAATATAGATACTGAAAGTCAAGGGAAGGCCACTCCAGCTTTCGCTTTTTTTTTACTGATTTAAATAAGCTTGACGTACGAATTCGAGTCGAGATCAATGTTTTTGTTAGTTAAATAAAGATTTATGAACATTATGTGTACTGTACGTGTTGAAAATTATGTTTATTGAAATACTTGATACCAACGGTAACTAAATGCACTTGTGATATATCGAAATTACTAACGTAGAAATCAATTTTGATATAATAGGATAACTATAATTATCTTTTTAAATGGACATCTAAATTTTGGGGTATAGGCTCCAGTAATATTACTCCATGCCATGTTGTCAGCATTGATTGCCATACAAGCATTCGGCGGTTTCAGATTTATGAGAAATTCACATGTGTCTGGTGCTTCCCCAACCAAACATCTGGTTACTGTACAAACTATCTAAAATATATAACATATATTGGTTATTTGATGAAATTTAGACATTTAATTTAAACCACTATGCATTTATATATATATATACATATAAAATTATATTTAAAAAATCCTATGAACTATGCAACATTTTTAGATAGATATATATATATATATATATATATATATATATATATATATATATATATATATATATATATATATATATATATATCTATCTAAAAATGTTGCATAGTTCATAGGATTTTTTAAATATAATTTTTCACTGATATGTATCTCAATTGCAACTTAATACTTAGGTCTAATCCGAATTAAATGATGCATCTACTTTAAACATGATATTCATTGCAATTTATTCTTTTCTTATTTCTATGCAACCATATTTTTATGAGGATAATTGCATGCATATGAGTGCTAATCTAATTTTCAGTTTGTTGCTGTCCACATCTTGTAATACATGAATTTCTCCTTGGACGTATGAATTATTAGAAGGTGTTATGCGACAATACAGCCATTGCATTTTTGACTCTTTGGATGCTTCCATAGGCTCCACTCTGTCAAATATTGTCCTCAGGCTCTACAGTAACAAAGTATAAAAAATAAGTGATTCTCAAAATATGTTCGGCTCTTATAAAACTCAAACATCAAAATCAAGCTAACTCAACATACATACTGGATCATATTAATTATTTCTTCGGTTATAGTTCTTATATTAGAATAAATCTTAAATGAAGTATTTTTATAATCTGTCAATTTTATATGCATACGACCGTATTCTACAATTGAATTCAAAATTACCGAATATGTGCGACCGACTTTATTCACAAAATATAATAACCGTTATATGCGTAAGCAATTACACCCATAACACATTAACAATATATTAGAATATCACCAACTTGGATATAGATTTATTTAACTTTTACATTTATGTGAAAACCAAGAGGTAAACATTTTTTTATTAATAACTAATTTTATAAATAATTGTTACTAAGAATGATTTATATTGTGATAATAATTGGAATTTACAGCTTTAGTTTGATCCAGGTTTAATACTAAGTTAAGCATCATAAATAATGCAATCCTGAAGTTCATGGTAGAATATGCAGAACAATAAGTTATTTGGAGAACTCAAAGAATTGTTCTTTTATGCGTTCAACGACTATGTATATACACCGACGTAATACTAATAAATATCTAATTGTTAAACAAAAATGTATGTGTTTTTATATAATGATATGTTCAGTCATTATAAAATCATTAGCATTGTAATCCGTTTATATTTTGTTGAATATTTCGTTTCATCTATTATGTTCCATTATGAAAATTACTGGCCGACATATTCTTATCTAATACGTGGATATTACATATTATTGATGAAAATACATGGTCAGATGTTAAAACTTAGCAAAATTCATAGAGGTTATGAGGATATAGAATATACATAAATATATTATTAAGAATTAATGACTAGAAAAGAAAATCTTAATTAATTAAAGTTCGTTGCGAGGCTCAAGGAATTGGTTCTTGCATCTACATATGTTTATAATTTTTTGTTTTGGTGAAATCCCATTTTCAAACTTTGCTTCGCCGTTTCAATGTATATATTTCTAGATAATCTTGTGAAATCGTATGCTTGAATCTTGCATAGTACAGTCAAGTACTTGTGGGACTATATTTAACACTTCACCATATATCAGTAAAGTTTGGAAACTGCTGGTATAGATTATAGTCGATTACCAATGTCGTTTGCTCTGTCAATGTTTCCGGTTGCAAGTTATAGATAGATAGTGAGTTCGAACATTTCTGCTATAACTAGATATATATATATATATATATATATATATATATATATATATATATATATATATATATATATATATATACCTACGTATGTTTGTATGTGTCCGTACTTTATATAAAGTGTATAAATTGAACAGGGTGCAACTTGATCGCATATGTTGGTATTGGTGTCGGTAATGCAGTTGAACACCCTTATCTATGTTGTGTCGTCGTCCCAGTGTTCATAAACTTTCAACAAAGTCCAGAATATATCGGTGTTATATGAGGTCAAAGTTCAAACGCTGTAAAATTGTCAACCACCGTTAACACAATTATTGGGGAATTATTTTGAACCTGAATCTGTGTTTTTTAGCGAAATCGTGATACATGCAGTTTAAAATATACTTATATGTGACTATTACGTTCTATTACGAAGTAGTAATTAAGTATTGTATCATTAAATATTTCACCGTCCCTTAATCGAACGTGTCTATACGCCTAAGGGACTAGTAAAATAATGTGCTATGTTTGTGCTTCTGATACAAAAATTAAGTGAACATCTAATAAAGGTAATTGAGTTTGAAATATGAGCACAAGTAATATCTATCAGAACATAGAAGCTATATTCGATTTGTGTTGCCGGTAATAGTTAAAAATTCATGAGACGCCAACGTCAGGAATGGATGTCAGCGGGTGCGGGGCAGAGTAGTGTACGGCTGTGTGTGCGCCCGAGGCGAATGCTAGCAAACAGATGAGAAACGAGACAGCCAGCGTAAAGTCGAAAGACAGTTGAGGGAACGGGAACGGGAACGGAACGGCCGTACTCAACACTCCAGCAGGACTGCGCAATGCATCAACTCCGCTCTTATTGGCTCCGACAGGTTTATGACGTCACACATTTTATGATAGAATGCCATCTGTTGGTTGGCTCTCCTTACTATCTTCAGTCACACGTGAGCTTAAGTATTATGCATACTTTGACGCCAAAATCGATATAATAAATATCTAGATTTAATTTTCTATAAAGTTCTGTGCAATATTGTTCATATCCAAATATAATATTTTACATAATATGATATTCCAATATTCATAATATGGTTAATAAGAGAATACTGAAAATATGGATGTTTGCATATATTTCTATCGCAGAAATAATATTTTGATCAAATACGATTTTGTAGTTAAAATTCTATCGCTGTTCTACTTCCGGAGTTATAGGCTCTTCGCCCCCTTACACTACCCATAGAAAGCATTTAAAAATATATTAAAAAAAAAAGCTCAATGGTATTAAATGTATTTGTGAAGCCAAATTCCATACAAATTAATAAACATAATAATTATGAAATTTAATATAATTTTTTTTTTTAATATATCACGTAAATCTACAAAATATTATAAAGCCACTTTATATTTATAAATTTTTGGTTTGAATCCATGCCATAGTAATAAAAATAAATGTGGATTGGGGATCCGTATTTTAGAAAGGGCATAGGTGCCTGTACCATGTTTGTTACCCTATAAATTTATTTATTATTTTCAAATTTGACCTTTGATTATAAGTTTTCTAAATGATTAATTTCGTAATAATTACAAGACAGTAAAAATATGCATTGTGTGTTTTGCAATAGAGTGAATTGTATGTAATAAATTATTAAAATTAAAACAACTTCCAACTTGAACCTCTTGAAAGGAAACTTCAATTTTGTTGAATTTGCAACCGAATATACATATATATATATATATATATATATATATATATATATATATATATATATATATAGTAATATTAGTAATATAAACAAACTACCCATTGTAATTTTACTGAATCAGCGGTACTTATTATTTATTTAACTTGCAATATAACTCGAAACTTTTAATTATAAACAAATGAAGTAAGTTTAATTACATAGAAACTCTCATACTATAGTAAACTGTATTAATTAGATACAAACGCAAACAACCAACCTGAAACTACACAGACACACACACACACACAGTCACACTTATAAACACACACACACAAACTTATATTGTTATATGGAAAGCAAAATCTGTTATAAATAAATTTAATATGAATAATATTGCAAGAAACTATATCAACTAATTTACTTCCTTTGGTGTCTGAATATGTTAGTCCACTTTAGGTTTCAATAATTTTAAAATGCTAAAGTGGCCTAAGCTCGACCATCTTTAAATTTAGATTTTCATAGCAACAATGTGTTTATTATAACTAATTTTATTAGTAATGTTTGTTTTAAAGCCGTTAAATTTATCACTATTTGAAATTTCTATTCGTGAATTCTAATTGGATCGTTGTGAATGCGCCTTTAGTGATGCCGATTAAGATATTGTTTTCAATAAGTTGGAGTGCCTTTCTTTTGTATTTCTGTGTTTGTAATAATGCCTAAATTAAAAATAAAATTCATTTTACGATTACTATAAAACCAAATCAATAAGTATTGTAACTCAGGAAACGTACTCGTAGATATAAATTACAAATTCGTTGAATATGCGTACAAGTAAGTCCAGCAGAGGTCACTGAGGACAAGGGTTGTTATATCTATATACGCGTAGAGATAAATATAGCGCTATAAAAATAAGAGAAAAAAAAGTTCATGATCATAATTTCGTGTATCGTGAAATGATTAATAGATCCCTTTTGTAACATCTGTTAGTTTTGGGGGTGCTTCTTTTGATATTAACAAACTTTTGTGGAATATCCCAATGTTCTGGTGCGAGAATAAGGAGCTTTTCATTCCACAAGACATGTTAAACTTGTGTAAGTGTTTATTGTTACTTTGTTGTACGGACGGGTAATGTGACAACCGCCTATGATTTATCGCTCGAGTTTTCCTAATAAATTTTCCAAAAGTCAATGGCTGATGTAGTGTAGCACAAACTTACGCCCTGTAAACTTTCACGAGCTGCCAGACTAGATAGAAAACTCATCAATTTGATACAACAAACTTTTGCATATACCTACATTAGTTTCCCTGATTCTCGAAACAAATTCTTCCTTGTAGATTCTTAGGCTTATAGAAAGAACAGAGAAGGACTCACATTCTTTCTCACGTCCACAGTATGAATTTAGGATCCCCAAAGGAAATGTAAAATATCGACTTTGAATTTTTGCCTAATTCCAAATCTTCCATTCAGACTAGCAAAAATTTCGTAATTATTGTAAAACCAAGCGAAAGTAAAACACACCTTTGTTTGCTTTTGACAAGTTATGCTTCACGTGTTTTCCCAATAAAATTGATATCAAATGAGAATGTTGGCGAATGTCAAACAAGCTTGTTCTAATGTCTTACGTAGAGAACCCTATATTTTTCATATCCCAAATGAAATGGCACGCAGAGTACCATTAAGTTCACCCTAGCTAGCTGGTTTATATACAAGTTACATTTTATGAGTAATGAAACTTAAATAAATCATATTGTCAAGGCGAACAGACATAACTATTGACCGACGCAGCGGCAGTTATTACAACTGGTAAACCTACCCGAGCATTCCAGAAATTCGCACTAGATAAATGTGTTCTCACAACAAGTCAATGAGTGTGGCCTAATTCAGGTCCGTGAACCATACACATTAAATAAATAACCTTATATCATCTACTCAATAATGTACAAACTTCCGTCAACAGATCAGGTCTAAAGTAAGGTGACCAAATAGAGGATAACGAAAGCTCGAAACGTGCCGTATGATGCGTGAACGATGGCTGATATTTTGTTTGAATATAACTCGTGGAAAATCTAGCGGGCTCGTGAACAAACAAATCAATAAATTTAGTCACGTATATAATAATCTGCCGTCAGCTGCACATCCGAAACACGTCGCCCCTGTGCAAACTCACGTGCCATATTCCAGCTCGGCTATATTATAGTTGTGTGTGTTTCAGCGAAATATCGCACCCCTCAGCCGTCGTCAGTGCCATGAACGTGTCGTGTCGTGTCGCCACTGTGTTTGTATGTGAGCGGGTATGATGCGAGCATCAACAGCGTCGAAACGGAAAACCGGAAGTGGCCGTTGCACGTGTGCGCCGAACAGATATCCGACTAATGAATATGCCATTCGTATTAAAGCAAACGCACGACGCGACGCGACGCGACGCGGCGATGCAACCAACCAACTCTACCCGCGTATCTGTTCAACAGTGATGGGTGCTCATCAATCCGGTCGGGTTAGGTAACTTTTGTTTATCGGCTAGCAAAAACAAAGGTCTTGACGATACTAACTTCTGCCCATCGGCCCATTTCTTGCCACTGTCCGAATGGGGCTAATTGGGTATTAAGAAGCTATTGGAGTTCTAACAAGAAGTTTTTGCTGCTTGACCCAAATATAACTAGCATCATAATTAAGGATTCTATTGCGTTGCACTATGATTTACTAGAAAACAAATTAGTTCACCGTATATAGGAATAATATCGTATAGACAGCGCGAACCTAATACTCTACTCAACAAGCAAATTACTGGAAAATATCCAGATTTAATTCTGAGATTGACACAAGCTAAAATATCCAGTTTATAAAAGTTCAAAAGTTCAAGTTTATAATATTTTAATTCCACAAATTGTTCAAAATAATTTACCTTCGTTTACACGAATAAAGCAAGAAACTTAATGATTTAATCTTCTAGTTAGAAACCTCCTATTTCGAATAACTATAAAATAATCTTAACATGTCATTACCGGTTGTAATGAAAAAGAACATAGAGTCGGTGTGCTAAATGCATGTGTTTGCATTGCCACAAGACATTGTAACGAAGTAGAGATTACCTAATAGTGGGTGCAGTGTGAACGCGATGATATTCCACTGCAAGGATTTACTGGCTAATTAAAACGAACTAATGACCAAACGAATCAAATATATATTTTTTTATTTTGAATCGTATGTACTGTTCGTTCCACCACAATATCACCCTATTTTATTTGCACCAATCGACAAACTTACCTCTGTGTATGTGAGGGGGATGTGTGTTTATGAAACAGAGTAGCCGATCGATGCAAAATGAAATTAATGAAGGTATTTTTTTCTGTATTTATTTTATTATATTGCTTAGAAATACGGCTTTTGCGAAAATGTACTTCCCAGTAAATACTGTTTAAAATTGAGCTGGTTACAAATAGAATAATTCAAGGGCCTCAGACATAACTACGGATTATTAAATTGATAACAAAAGAAGTGGCATTGTTTTTTTGCAACAAAAACAGCAAAAATAAAAGTGGCGCTGCTGTAGCAAGAGCCATTCTTCATTATGATACACAAAAATGCCGTGCGAAGCAGCGCGTTAGCCACGCTACATGAAGTCCACGCTTTCAAACAATACCGCGTTGCGCGCTCTGCATGCATGATCCTTAACACGTAATAAAAGCACAAAAAACAGCATCGTGCCCTAATATTGTGCGCTGTCCGAGCGAGCGAGCGCCTGCCTCGCCTGGGTGTTGATAAATGTGTTGCCTCTACACATTACAATATGAATAAACGACCTCCTATATAGTATATATATATACATGCATATAGTGTTGGCGACTGGCTATGCAACATTGTTTTTATTATTTGCCTAACAAGCCAGTCACTACGTTATTATTCTCACGACGAAAGTCTTACTTGCTGCTCATTTGATGTTACATGTGTGTCATACATTTAAAATTGGGTATATGAGATATATATATATATATATATATATATATATATATTGATTGATTGATGTTTTATTTTTGAATCTCCAACAAAGTTGAGGTGTGAATGAAATGGGAATAGATTAGGATGAGAAGCAGGTGATCCCTTATGTGTATGCTAAATATAAGAGGCGTCTTAGAGGGCAATGCGCGTTTGAGCACTGCCTGTGTCCGCTATGTTATGCGACAGTCAGTAGTAGTAGTAGTAGTAGGAGTAGTAGTAGCAATAGGGACGCAGTAGCAGGACGCGAGTGTTTGTGTAACACTTGTTTTGCCATATCGACCATGGCCGCCCAAGATGCAAAACTATGGAAATGAGAAGGAAATTAGCGTGAATAGAGGCTGAAATACACGTCAACGGAGGAAAGCACCAGTCCTCCTCTCATTGGTGTTGGTTGCAGTCGCACCCTCAGCTGTTTGTGTTCTAAATATTACGATATCGCCGCTGCCCCCCTAAAATATTTACATTTTGCCTTCACGACCACTTTCATAATTTTTTACGGCTATATTAAATTTTAAATGATTGCTACTGTTACGATTATTATTATCATCCGTTGCCTCTGTTTGAAAGGAAATACGCAACTACGTATGTACAAAAGCTGACTGCTTTTTTCAATTATAACATTATAATGTTCTTTTTCTTTAAATCTCAGAGAAAATTTAAAATAATCACAATATAAACAATTATTTTGGTTATATTTTCCACAATTTACTTATTATTTATTTTAAATGAATTTTAAATTAAAATTAATCGAGATTTTAAAAAATATTACAATTATGTGACACAGCTCAAGCAAATTTTTTCAGTAATCAGTTTTGACTAATATGAGATCGATTTAGCTGGAGCTCTCCCCCCACCAATATTCATAACTTAATATGTAAAATTTCGTAACGGAACTTACTAATAATTATACAAGCTACCAACCAGCATATATGTATAAAGACAAGAATCAGATTTGCATTTAATAACCTATCAATAGATCACGCCTTCTTATCGTTTATGACTACAACTACTTTTATCATGCATTATACATAGCAGCCGCTATGTGACAAATCAGCACATTCTGCAAGGGTATTAATTACGCCGCCAAATAAAAAGACATTATTGCTTCCTGGCCGGAACAATTTACATTTTATAATCCGGTCTCAACATCCACGTGTATACTAATTAAGGGCTTCTCATATTGCTGTTATTTCAGGCTATATGAACACGCTAAAAATTACAACGATTTTAACTCCATAAAAAAAATTAAATGCCAAACATATTTTTAATTTCTGTTTAATTGCATTTTACATTTTACCAACAGGTAAATTGGGAACGAAATATTTGAAATATTTCAAATACAGTGACGAATATTTTGGGATATTTACTATGTAATTTGTTAGAATTTCATCTCGAAAATACTGGGAATTACTTGAATTTTGAATACGTTCTGAAATACTCAATTATTCACCTTTAACAAATTTGGTTTAAACCGATTTAATACGAGATTCATCAACAAAGTTGTTACTACAAACCAATACATACAAGAATATCAATACATACATTTTCGGAATCAAGAAAACAGGTAAAGATTTTTTCATTCTAGGAATGTAACAAACTCACGATCAAACATCAAAAGTAATTATAACAAACACTTCCGTTTAATGCATTTCCTGATATATTACCGTACACTTATTAAGAAATATGTCCTAGAATTTCATTTAAATATTTTGTGAAATCCCAGTAACCTTGGAACCTGTGGACTACTGTGGCAATTATATTACAAATATATCAAACTAATGTTTGTTGCAAATGTGGCAGCTCTGTTGAAAATGGCGGTCATAAAAATAATCCAATTTTCCTTGGTGAAGCCAGGCCTTAGCGGTGTCGGTGATATGTCCACGATACACCTATACTTTGTAGCTTGTAACCGAGTATTTTACAACGTTGTATCTTGTGAATGTGGCATTTAAATAAATTGAGGATTAGCACTGTTAAACGACCACGTTAAAATAATCTTGTTATTTTTTCGCTACACGAAATTAAAGTGTAGTTAAACTGCGAATTGTCGTAAATAAAAATTGTGATTTAAAAAGATTACATGTGGAGGACATACTGTTAGCATTCTTATTATATTTTTCATATATATGCAAACCGGAAGTGGATGCTTACTCTACGTAGTTTTGTCCTTTCTTCAATATCACTAGAACGGCTGCACTTTAGACAAAAATAGTTAGATTCGTAATGAATGATATTAATATTTCGCACAGCTTTCGTTTGATAAGCTTCTTTAATACATGTACCAGTTACGAGAAAACTGCTACGGAAAATCATAAATGTTCATATTTATGTTGCTATAGATGCGCATGTATAGAGTATGCCTGACAACAATTTGGCAATAGACCCAAATTATTTGATATTTGTTATTTGACATCAGTTATCACAAATCGACCACGAACATGTTTGGAGCGTATACTTTATTGAAATCGATAATAACAACAAATTTGTGATTGATACTTAATGTATAAGAATAGGTCTTGTTGTAACCAAAACCGATTTTTTTTTACTAGCGCTTTGACCGAAAAAGAATTATACTGGAATTGTATATTCTACGAACATTTTTAAGACTATTTTGTGTCAATTCATATGGCAACATTGTACTGTCTTTTACTACCTTTGCCAATATGAATTATTTCATTGAAGCTGGTGTTGAAGCGGTGTTTTCATTATTCAAGAATTTTGAAAATGTTATTCATGTCATGAGATATCATAACTTTATTTTATGTGTTATTGTGTAATTTTTGAAAGAATTTTATATTATGACTACTTGTTTTATTTATTTTATAAAGCATATTCCTATAAATTTCATTATTGTCTATTTCTAATTATTAATTTCTGTATTGCACGAGGTTTACTCTAATATAATTTTGTAATGTGTATGACTAGGTTATCTATTATTGTGTAATTTTTAAAACAAGTAAATATTATTATTATGATATTAGGAACGCTTAGAACCATATTTTCTTTTTAATTTTATTTATTTTAATTAATAGGTAAGTTGTTGCAAGTGGCGATGAATTAAATTGAAATATCGTTTATAAAATGCACATTTGTTTGGTAAGGCATTGATTGGTGCACAAATAAAGACGAAGAAAGGGCGAGGCATACGACCACGCGGTGACAATTTCAAGCGAGTGAGCTGTAAAAGACAGCGCAGAGCGAAGTCGCGCTAAGGGTCCATGCGACGCGGCCGGCGCGGCGCTCCGCCAACAGATTTCTCTTGTGCGGGCGGGCGACTGGAGGCTTGGGACTCTGCGCCTGGCAGTTTAATTTCGCACAGCAAGAATTATAGAGCTGATTTCGAGCGGATAAATAACAGCGCTTCTACTGGTTCTACCACTACTGACGGCCGCCGATCCAAACGCACGAACACCAGCCTATTCTATTCTATTCGACGGACGACATACAATACAAAGCAATGCGAAATCGATACTCGAAAACACTCCAAATATACATACATATATGGACATTTAACCAACTTCTTACAGTTCTGTTCAATGGCACTAAACTCGTCCATTGGTTTGATATGTTTATACATTCTCCATCCAAGCAAATATATCCAATTTCAGATTAAATAATTCCCTTACCAAAACATTCTTGTTCGGTTTAAATGAATCGAGATTTGACTCCAAATATAATACGCACACATTTGGAATGATAATTATCGCTCGTTAGACTAAATAAGTATCCATTAGACCTCTGAAGGTACCCAAGCGATTTAAACCAAATTTGCTACACACATTCTAAGGTATCCCGTATAATACCGCTCACAGTTTAAATTCAAGCGGTTTAATATTTCCGGTGTAACTGGTCTTCAAAATTTTGAGCCCTCCTTACACTTTTAATAGTTGAAAATAATAATTATGAAATGTAAAACATTGTAGCAGTGCACTAAGATCATTTCTGTAGTGCGCAGTTTGCATTTGCAATTATTGCAATCAATTCTGTATTCTAAGTTAGTCAATCATTAACAATTACTTTTGTAATTGTTGTTTATTATTTTATTTCTTCAGAAATCAGTGGTTATAAACATGTTTTAATTACTAACATCATGATTGTTTATTTACATAAATAAATTTAAAATAAAATCCACATTTTAATTTATTTGGTGAACTGAAGGCATTAGTGTTTGTGTTGTGTTGTGTTGTGTTTTCATATATAAGCAGATTTATACCAGACTACCCACAGGCTTAAGAATTAAAGTTTCATAATTTAATGGTTAATAAGCCCACGTAATATTTATTCTGGGAACTTCTAAAAGCTTCCATTTAGATTTCGTGTAACAAGGAATATTAACGTGACCGAGGCGATGTGACTATTCCGTCAGTGGGTAATTTGCTTTGAACGGCGTACTAGAGTATACACAAGTTGGACTTGATTTGTAAGCGAAAGGGCAAAAACGACGATTTTAGTCCGTCAAAATAAGATTTATGTATATATACTGTATATTTATATTACAAGTAAAATGAATTGCTTTCGTATTTTTTGTTTTGTTTTGTTCTGTCTCGAAATAGTACACTGTTAAAACAATTTCTCATTTCTTGGCAAGTGATGCAGTCGATTTGATGTATGAATTTTAATTTCGAGACAAAAGCTTTAATAAAAGCCGGAAAGATAAATTGCTGTAATTTTCTGTGCGGTTTTCTCCACGGCAAATTATAAATTACGAAACTGCCAGTCAAAATATTATCCCAGACCAGGCCAGATCACCTCCCCACGTTTCCCGCAGACATAAAATGCACTTGCTGTTGATATTAATTTTAAAAACCAAATTCAATTATTCTATGTCTTGGGATTTTCTTTCCGCCATCAACACTGATATTTATTGCTTTAATTATGAGGTATTTTATCACGTATTATACCGATGAAAGATTCTTGTTTAAATTTAACACAATTGCATTTTAGTTTCTTGTATAGAAAGTATAAGAAGCATGAGAAATGTAATTGCATGATTTAAATGGACATAATCGTTTTGAGTTCTCTTGAGTACGATTTAACTATTTTCATAATGATATATCTCTCTCTCTCTCTCTTTGTATATGTGTGTGTGTATTATTTCTCAATAACTCCAAAAATAGAAGATATTAAATTGTCCAAATTAATTAATTCGCAAGTAATTGAAATGTATTCAGACGAGTTAAAGATATTATTTAAATAATACATTTTAGTAGGACCCTTTAAAAGAAGAGAATGCGATGTCGATGTTGTAGAGAAGTGTATTTTATTTTAATGTTATAAGACAATATTAGCTGGTCTCGCAATAAAGATAGGAACAAGCACAGTTACCTGAAAAACTTTTTGTTCATAAATGTATGAATGAGAAAGTCTTTGAAAAACAAAAATCGATTATGTTCGTGTGGCGTCCCAGGCAGGAAAAACGTTCCATCCCATGATTTCCGCTAACATACGCCCTTAAGCCGCGGAGAGCCTCATTCAGATGAGTAACATGCAAATTTAAAAGTCTAAAGAAAACTTCTTTAAAGTCGTTATAAGCAGCTGCAAAACTTTAACATTTCAGATGCGCAAAGTACAACACTCTTTGCCCCTAATTCTACGTTTCAAATATCTTGGACAATGGCGAAACTGTCTTGTACACATGCATAATTTCGATAATTAAATTATAACGGAAACACACGTCTTGTGCTTCCATGACTTAATATTAATTATTTTCAAGATGGCTTCTGTGTGTCTGTGCTATGGACTGCTGGTAAAACTGTTGTATAATAAATTATGAAACTTGGCATTTCAAGTTTCAATGTTAGGTTAAGGTTTATTCAAGTTAAATTTATATAAAATGTGATAAATTTTGTATGTCTTCCTTGAATACTATTTTTCAATAAAAAAATATGTACAGCGAATTGCTTGTGAAAACAGTAATATTCAATATTTCTATATTTGGTGTACAAATAAAACACAATACTATTTATGGACTTGTATATTGTACAAATACATTGATGAACATAAGAAATTAATTATTAAAATATAACTTTTGTATGAGGATACAGTCATTGAAAGCAAATGTATTCTTTTATGAATGTTTGTACAAGAAAAATGATATTTTGTTTTGTTAGTCATGGCAGTTTATTTTTCAAGCAAATATCATGTTTCAATAATAAATATATTATGTTCCTAATGTATTTGTACAGCATACTCAAGAAAATGTTACTTTCTAATAACATTCATAATATTGCTTGTTAAATATGGTCTAAAACAAAATCTTATTTAAAAACCAAATAATTTACTCTTCCTTAACTTTTTACCCCTTTGTAGATATTTCATTTGCAAAGGTAACCGTGGTAAACCATATATTAAATGAAATCTGGAGTGCCTTCCCTTGACTTACTTATACTTAGTTTTCACTATATATGTAATATAGATTTATTTATTGTTAGTTAATGCTGCCATTGGCATGAAAATATATGCATATGAGTGGTAACTATGGAAACGTAAATGTAACATGGCTATTTTCAAACGTAATATTTTTGTAAATGTTTCACAAAAAAAAAAATGAATTCAAATAAAAATGACTAGAAATTTTATTGTCTATATCTTTCATAAAATTCACTATTTCTCTTGTGTAGATTTCAAGATAAGCAAATAATTACATGTATAAATAAACACTTTTGGTTGAAATATAATTTTTAAAAATAATTAGTTGTTTTTTCAGGTAAATCTTAAATTCATAAAATCATAGATTTATGTTGAATTGAATTTGCTGTACTGCGTTCATCGTCACATTCACACACAAATTAAAAATAAATTCACGGAACCTCAAATTTTCTCTGGTAGATAGCAAGCAATTAATCTCTATCGCAGAATTGAAATATATTTCTTATATTTATACTGCAGACATAAGACTTCCAATTATATGCTAAAGAAAATGTAAATTAGTTAATAATGTATTGTTGAACAATTGATATTTAAATTTACTACTCCTGTGTTCTATGTTTTTATTATGTTTTATAATATTTGTAATATTATTATTAATTGTTTTACAAATAATACCAATTATTTTAATGATTGGAACTTGTGTTTATGAAATAAATAAATAAATAATAACAATTTCTTAAACTGTGATCCACTATAGTAAAAAAATAATAAATGAATCTGAAAACAAATAGTTACAAGATGGAGACCAAAGTTTAAACAAGGAGTCAGTCAGTACTGTTGTGAATCTGGAAGAAAGATAGTAGTTTAATTTTGTTTTTCAGCCGTTGGTAACAGTGCGACCCCATTTTACAGCGTTGAATGGAATAAGAAGTAAAACTTCCGGCTTATATAATTCAGTAAGAAGTTACCTGGTACATTTGAAAAGTTTGTCTCCAGTCAGTTCAAAGTTGGTGATATTTTTTATTGCTTTCGTTTCGTTTTCTGTAGTTATGACTTCGTCACCATTTCATTCGCTACATTCAACTATAATTACATTTAACCGAATGCTATGCCAGGCCACGCCAGCGTCGCACGTCAATCAGGGCTTTATTCAAAAAGTTACAGATTTTTATATACGCACATATTGTACGTGCACAAAATATTTATCGCTCAAATTTAAATAGACCTCTGACTAGCGTAGGAAGCATAAAAATTAACATGTTTGCATTGCTTTACGCATACACTTCTCTTCACTTACTTATTTATTCATTTCAATTTAAAAGTATTTCACTTTCTTATGCGAATATCCATAAGGAAGAATTGTAATCATGGATATGTTTGGCCTCAAATTTTTAACGGAAACTTACGTTGTGACCCTTCCAGAATCGTTATATAATTATTCTCGTTGCGCTTAAGTTACAAATGATTCGCCAATTAAAGTCACTAATAAAATCCATCTTATCGAAATTGTGGAACAATTGTAACGGGCCATATAGCAGCGGGAGTGTTACAGATCAGTCCCCGTTCGTCAGCGCACGTTTCGTCGTCGTAGCGCGGAGTTTATATGGTACGGCAGGGTCTAATACCAAAACAGACAGACAGCTAGGGTGTATGTGTGCGAACGTGCAGCAGCCAAGCACTCCAACTTGAAGTTGTACAAAGTTTGGTACGATTTCCTGCCGTCTGATTTATGCATCTGCTCTACTCCTTCTTCTCTACTGGCTGCTGCTGCTGCTGCTGCTGCTGCTGCTGCTGTTGTTATAAATTAAAGAGGCGACAGAAAGGATGTGGCATATCCTTCAAGGACCATTGCCGTTTTTATTACTAAATCGAAGCGCTCCGTTCATATTAACAACCACAAGTAATGTTTTAACAAATGGAATATCGCTAACCACTAATATTATTTGTACACTGAAAAAGAAAAGTTATTGTAATATATATATACATATTTCGGTGTTATCCACATAATAGGTGGCTAATAATAATTGTGAATTCTTCGCACATAAAACAGAGTTCTATTGGAAATAAACGTACAATGAAAAAACATGCCGGTAATTTGATCAACAAGAATCACCTCATTCTGCGAACGTACTGAAACCGGTTATTGGAATGCAAGCTGAGTGGCCGAGACTGCACCCGGAGTCACGATCCGGTAGTGATAAACTCTAAAATGTTCTTTAATTAGTGTTACGCCGTTGCCGGGATCCGGTACGGTCTGTGTGATATCACATCCGGTCAACAATTAGCAGCTTCGTATATATCGGACGCCGGGATACATTGTCTTTCCGCTTGGGATACAAAGTCGCACATGTGTGTCTTAAATACTGATATCCTTCGAATTATACGAAAAGAAGCAAGCTGAAAGCTTTGTCTCGCAGGATAAAAGATTTTCGTAATCTGTTTCTTCTGTGCAAGAAAAGATATAATAACTATCCTTTTTTTTTTCAAATTTTATACAATTTTTCTAATATATTACGGATATGCTTTGATGTAAATTTTTTCTCGTCATAGCAAAAGTAGGCCAGTTTCGTATTAAATATATACCTATTAAAATATTTTCGATTCATATATTTGTTTGAAGTAATTAATTATTATTATAAATTTCTGTTTTGGTATTTGTTTGAAATATTTCATTAAATTTATTGTAGTTTTACTTAAAATAATATAGTTCCAAACAGGCACATTCGTTTACTAATTTAAAAGCTTTTATTAGTGCAAACTTTTAATTAATTATTATTTAGTTTTCATACCTTCCATTGTTCTATTGAAATCATTGTATATCCATACATTCCGTTACTAAAACTGGTTTGCCAACTCTCCCGGATTTTCAGCAATTCAGGATTCTACCTGTATTTAACTTTTAGCTCGCCGTACGAAGTACAAAAGAACTACAGCAATCGGTCGTGTGTCTGTAGCATTCTCAGATAAAAAGTGTTTGTCTCGTCGCTCTGAATCCAAAAATATATATAACTCATATACTTGGATGTTAGTCGTCGTTCGCTCGCTCGTAAGACCAAATTTGTGACCTCTACTCCTCTGAAGGTTTCGGAGAGATTTACACCAAATTTGCTACACATATGATTTAGAATCCTATTTGAATCCGCTCCCAGTTTACATCCAATCGCCCTAATACTTCCCGAGTAATAAGGCCCTAAAGTTTAGAAACCCCCTTAATTACCCTTATAACAAAATTGTTAAATTTCATTTGTTTGTTTATAATATATTTTATTTCATATGTATATTTATGTTCCATGTATAGCATTTCTGCTAAATAAATCTTTTATTATTATTATTATTATTATAAAAATAATAAAAACAATCAAAAATATAAAAAAAAATTAGGATATTTTATGTCTACAAGATTCATTCAAATTGTTAACCCAAAGGTTATAAAAAATTAATTATAATTTTGAATTTAAATTGTGCACTCAAATTCTTCTTTTATAACAAAATAATCTACAAAATATTGTATGATTTTTATATTCATAACATATTTTCCAGTTGTTAACCTAAAGGCCATTATTATATTTAAAAACCATGTTTTATCTCTCGCATATATTACTTATAGGCGAGCTGAACGCTTAGATGCGTTATAACTGGGGCTTGTTTTGTGATCATAATACATTACGTATATAGAAATCAGCTCCGAAAAAACGATGTTTAACCACTTTTTAAAAGTGAAATCGACCTTAAAAGAAAGTTAATACGTGATATTAGTAAATATTTTTTGCAGTAGTGACTTAGAGCTAACGATGACAGCATGAAGACAAATATCGATGGTAGAAATCGGTTCTAGAAAATGTGGAACCCGCTCACTTTATTGGCACAATTTTTGTGGGGAGTTTTTTTTTTTGCACCGTGTCATACAAGTTTTTACTTCGCAATTTAGTCATAAAAGTTAATAAGCCAAGGTTTGTTGATCCCCGGGAAATTGCTCGCTGGTTCCACGATACGGATTTTCCCTGCCTCGTGTCGAGCTCCAGAGCCGGACTAAGTCATCAAATTTGTTCACATTGCCCATCATAAAAATAGCAGAAAAAATTGTCAGAGTTAATTTGACAAACTGTTATGGCATTTAGCCCAATATCGTTTCATCAGCATGTCATGGAAAGCCTGCAATGTCAGAATATTTAAACGTTGAATTTTTAGCTATGTTATGTGAATTATACATAAATTAGTAGTTTCAACTAAAATTTGACATAAAGTATCTACATCATAGAAAAAGGACGACATATCTTGTTTAAAACAAGCTTTGGTATACGCGCCAATTACTACAGAGGGCTATTATTGAATCATTTTGGAAAATAATACATTTCTTGATGCGAGTTAGAGTTTATGTAAATAATTCTCAGAAATACAGTTTAATTTTAATTTAATTCATTCTTGATCTATCGGCAACTCTTATACATTTTGTAGATGTATTAGAATAAATTTGATTTAAACATATATTTTGTTTAAGATTTAAATGGATCACCAGTTTTATAAAAACTATTCAGTAACTTATACAATTGAGAAATATAAAAAATGCATAAATAATTAAAAAGAAAGTTTAATTTCTTTATAATAATGTTGATCCACTATTATTATTGATGAATATTGTGAAGAAAATAATTATTTAATTACTAGCTTTGGTAAAAATATGTGTTTATATGTTAAAAATATCAATATTAAGAATATATATATATATATATATATATATATATATATATATATATTTATATATATATATATATATATATATATATATAAATATATATATATATATATATATATATATATATATATATATATATATATATTTCGGGGCTGCTCAATTGATCTTACATGTGTGTCATACATTTAAAATTGGGTATATATATATATATATATATATATATATATATATATATATATATCTATATATCTATATATATATTTCTTCGTGTATTTTTACTAGAATTTTATAATAAAATCTCCTTGGCAAAACGAGTATAATATTTAATGCACGTCACTGGTGTGAGTTTGTCTTTTACAGTAAAAGGTACATGGAAAACTAACATCAAACCTCACCTCGCATATAGGTGGGAGAAGTTTATACTTTTACCCCTCTTTCTCCTTATTTGAAACACGATAAAAGTCGTACACTCATTTTATATTTGCTTTCCAACGGCATGCAAAATGTCAAGAAAGACACACACACATATGTATATGTATATATATATATATATATATATATATATATATGTATATATATATATATATATATATATATATATATATATATATATATACATATATATATATATATATATATATATATATATATATATATATATATATATATATATATATATATCTCACAATTCTACAACAACGTCACAAACGCACATTTACAGAAACATCGCAAAGACAGCTTCAGTGCGAAGTTACGCAAGAGTTTCAGAACGGAACGATGCCTTCTACCCATCACAAAGTTTTATTGTTGATTCGTGCGTGAGTCACGTTACCACGTAGGTATCACACGTAAGAATTCCCATATACTGACACGTAACTTACAAAGGGTTTATCTCATTTGACGTAACAACAATAATGTATTATTACTATTTCATCTACTATACGTGTGTGGAAATTTATTAAATAACATAATCCTTCAAAAGAAATATCGATGAGGCTTCGCAGCAATACTCAAGAAATAATGTCCTAATTATTTTATTTATCGCATATTTATATTATTAAGGGAAAGTTACTTTCGCACTTCAGTGCGGAAATTTGGTACACGTTCTTTTGATGGCTATACATGAAATCTAAATAGTCCCCAAAGATTCGAGTTTGGGATTTGATAATATTAAACCATGATTTTAAAAAAACACAATTTGCAAATATCTCCGAAACTACAAAGTAAATTAGACACTAGAATAATATTTCAAAAATTGACAAAACTGTGGTGATTTTGATCTTGCATGTAGAGTTATATATCATACTAACTGAACTCAAAATGCATATCTGTTCCTTTAATAATAAAGTTAGCTTTTGGAATAATAATACGCAGTTAGCAATTAATTATTTAATTAAATATTAAATTGCAAATTATTAATTCAGTTCAACATTAATTATAGTTAATAATTAAATTCAATTTGTACATTTGGAACAGTAATACTCAACAACTTGTCCATTCGCTATCTGTTTTAATAATAATACATTATTATTGTGATTTTTTGTTCGATGAAGTCCTTCTTTGGAATTTATAATTTTGAATCACGCTATGATTATTATTAAAAATCATAATATGCATACCCGGGCTACGTACGTTGTCAGTTTAGAAAATAACCGAACTTTATTTTTTTTTAAATTTATTACTAATTTTACAGCATTGCGTTACGCATAACCTTCTCTGTAACCACATGTTCTTGGATTGCTAAAATCTCGTTTAGTTTTCGTGATCTTGTTATTTGAGTGCAATGTGTTTAAGTGTGAGTGACGATTTTGCTTTGATGTCATCATTAGTCTGAAAACGGCGTCGTTTCAGAACTGATTTTAATAAGTAAGTAAGAAAAAATCGCAAGGAGCCAGGTCTGGCAAGTAAGGAAGCTGAGGGAGGACAGTAATCGTATAAGTCTTAAGTATAATGTTTCATAATTTTTCTTTCAACAGTTTTGCTTTTAGAGCGTTCACACACACACACAGAAATCACCAAAATAATAATCATATTCGATTCAAAGATGGGCAAACTGTGTATTTCCATTAAAATCTCGAGTTCTAATATATTCATGTTTATAGTACTTTCTGTTAGATTTCGCCCAAGAAAGTAAAACTATGTGTTCTTGGAGTAGAACTTTTGTTATAATATTGTCAAAGGAAAATGTCAGAATTCCGCCACGGTGAACAAAATGGTAGAATCCACGCGTTGTAAAACAACGTTGGTTTGAGCCCAAGCGGAGATAGATGATTTTACGTTAGAACAGCGCACTGGTGTGTGCTACAACACCATCTTACGCTTTGCCTGGTAAGCAAAGGACAGAGATGCGAATAATGGTGGCAGCAGAGCAGAGCTGTTTCTGTATGTGTGTTTCACCAGAAGTAATTTAACGTTGAGCCTGTTTGCTATTCATAGAGGACAAGTAAAGAGTCCCCCCCCCCCGTTTGGTGCCGAAAGTTGGACAAAGACTGCCGTACATACGATCTGCTTGTGTTTAGGCACAAGCGAGCGAAACGGCCGGGTTAAATAGAAGAATTGTACCGTAGTCGTGGTAGTGGTGTTAAGGTAGCCGCTAGCTAGCTAGCTGGCACGGTGATAAAACGAACGGGCTGCAATCTAAAGCGACTGTTTATTTATTTCCTTTTGTAAATTGGTTTTACGCACGCACGCACGCACCCACCAAGATAATATTGTCAGCTGTAAACACACCGTCCTGTGTACCAGCGGCGCACGTGAACATGCGTACCGATTCCACTTATACATGAAAATCTAATAGCAAAATCTTGTTACACATAATTTCTCAATCTTTTCACCAATCGTTCAATTTGCAAGATTCATGCACAATGTACATTTATTATTTTATGTTATTTGATGTAATTCAAAGGAAAATAAATTAAAATAGTTATTATTATTTATATATATATATATAATAATTTAACTAATTGTACTGTTTTAGTTTAAGACGAAATTGCTAAGTAGTATTCACCGCTTTTAGTGATGAAGTTGTATTGTTAGTTAACTATGACCGATTACTACAAGTTGCTATGCAACAAGTTTGGAGTCTTATAAGTACGGACCTGTACAGACGATTGTATTTGAAATGCAAGCATATAAGTTATATTCATTTTCTAATTCAGGGTGACGAGACAAACATATTGTAATTCGAGAATGTTACAGCCACTATACCAGTCTTGTACTATCGACGAGCTAAAAACACAAAATTTTACCGCAACTGGAAGTTTATTTTATTAATATTTTTATCGTATATATTTGAACATGTGGTCTGGCAACAATTATATACTTGTAATAGTTAATTTACACTAAACTTTACATAATGTATACATGTCAGAATTTATTCTATATGGACTCGATTTCGTGTAAATTTGCAGTTAATTTAACACGAAATTTTTAATATTATATTGTTTCATTGTAATCGTAGAGTGAATTTGAAGCAAAATAAAGCATTATTATAAATATAGATCGTGAAGGTCACTCCAGCTTTTTAATAACATGCTATAAAAAGTAAGATATATCCTAGAAATGCTATTGACATTTCATATCGAATCATCATCAAACGTATAAAGTTTACAAATAAATTTAGAATGGTCTAAATGTGTATCTGTGTGTAAGCTTGAAAAGCAAATTATGGCAGTTAAATTAAAATACGGCATAAAAAGAGCAGAAAAATAAAACATTGGCGCAGCAACGTTAGCAAGTCAAACAGAAGCATTGTTTGGCATGTACACAGAGCAGTAACGGCACACTTCACAAACGGTTCTTTTATGAAAAACAAGCCGCAAATGTTGACATATACAGTGAACTGTGCCATGTCATAGCAAATAAAAAATGGCGAAAATTAAATTCCACACGTGGCAATAAAGTTTGAGTCTGTCTGTCTGTCTGTCTGCTCACGTATTATGTGTGGTATGCAACAAGAAGCGAGCACATTCAAATATATGCATGCATTCATTTATTTGTGAGTGACAAGTTTCAATATGAATGTTACCGGCTAAATCTATGTTGACGTTTAAACGTATTCTGCCGGCACTAAAATTGCAATTTATTTGTGCAAATGCTTTAACAGTGACACTTTGATTAAACAATCTAACGGCCATCTCTCTTACATTCCTTCCCCACCCCACCCCGTTGGCCCATATTCCCGTTGAAGAGATCGCACTCCACTATCCAGGTATACGTATACACACAAATTATCTTACAGGCCCTATTCAAGGAGTTTATGCTGCGACTACCTACTTGCAAATTTCTTACTAAATTAACATGGAAGACATTCTATTTTAATATTATATGAGTTTGGCAGAATTTAAATTACATCTTCAGAGTTTAATTTACATTAAATGAATGAATACTGTTTCGTTGTTGTTGTTATATATCAAATTATTACTTTTGCAGTATTTGTAAATTATGCTTATTTCATTGTTTGCAATATTTACCAATTTATTTATGATGTGTAATAGTTGCATACCCAAATATCACAATACGTTATAGTTTAGCTATCAACCTCACCTAAAATACACCAAAACACAGCACTTTTAACACTAAATCACTCTCAATACACCACCTACTTTACTGAATGATAGACTATAAATGAATACATGTTCTGAAGTAAAGAATTAAAGAACTGGTACCCACATAATACCCTATTTAATATATAGTTATATATATAGTTATGACACGTTTAATTTAAATTCATCGTAACAGGTTTAACTATATACGTAATATATTGTTTTTATAATTCATTCTAACGTTGCTCCATATCAATGTATGTACTAGGGAAACGTAAATGTAATATTACTATTTAATTTTTAATGGTGTCATTTTTCTTTAACTTGTTCCATATTCGAGATATGCAAAATATAATACGTGATAACCTGCACTTCTGGTTGTTATGTTCTTTTTAATAATAGGAGGTTCTATTTCCAACGATATACAAATCTAAAATTCGTAACATTATATTTATATGTACAGTTGTCACAGTCAGACAGACCGACAATATTGAGTAAATAATTAAAATGGATTTAGAAAACCCAAAAACGGTTATTACGTTAATATTTCGAGGTCATTATTTTACATAATACTATCTTTTATATATAATATATTAGGTAGTAAAATTCAATTGTAAAGATAAATATTAATTTTTAAAATGCATATTTAACAAAAGGAATATTTAATTAAAATAATGACCGGAAACTACTCCTATTCCATCCTGTTCTGCAATATATCTTTACATTATAAAGCAAAATGCTGTAATGCATGTTTTATTAGAAGCTTAATTATTTTTTGAAATAGTAAAATAACATATATTTCTGCGAAACTCCGTTTTAAATAATTATATGTTATATTAAGTATTTATGTGAATTCTACGAAACTTTATAAACACGTATCATGCCTGTTCAGTTTCAATAAATAAATAAATTTCATTTTTTAATATTCTGAAATAAAAATTACATGGTACATATACATTATTTTAGATCTAAAATCCAGTTAACAAATTAAATAAAAGTTCGGAGAATACTTCAAAAGGCCTATATTGGAGGTATATATTATTAGCTCGCCGTACGGAGAACAAAAGAGCTAAAGCAATCGATCGTGTGTATGTAGCATTCTCGGATCAAGAAATGTTGTTAACAAAAAGTGCTTCACTAGCAAATATAGCATTTATTTAATATAATACTGGACTGATTTCGCTGTATTCAAATATAGGATTTGTTTAATAATCCTCATCTCAGTATACTGATATTTTGCATATTAGTCTAATGCAGGCCGCTCAACATGTTTACATTATTTAATTGTAGAATGAATATAAAAATCTTGAGTGATAGTCATGCATAAGCATGTAAGTAGCGATTAGGTAGAATCCCAACCAAATTCGTTGCAGGAGACAGCAGACAAATCGCTTGACAGCGGCATTCGTGTATTATTATCATGCACGATATAAAGTTAACTTGGTGGCAGTAAAGTTCGGCTTGCGTATTAGGCGTACATAGGTGGGTCGAGTCTAGGTGGTGTGTACGACGGTGGCGGAACATATTGCACAGCAGCACCACCCACCGCGGAAAGGCACCATAAGGACGAGCACTAATTCTTCTGCTGCGCGGCAGGCAGCACTAGTCCGCAAGAAAGGACATTATGGTAAACAGCAGCAGCGTGAGTGAGTGTGGCTGCTACGGGCACACACGTGTGTACAACGCGGCACACCTCTTCTCTCTGCATAATGTTTGTCATCATCATCATCCATCAGCTGAGCGAATATCCTTGCCGACAGACCACCACCGCTACCCGAATCTTTACACTATATCCCAAGCAACTTTTCTCCAATTTGCTATTACAACAATTAACTTCTAGGGGAACAAATGGTTGAAAGTCATATTGTCTATTTTACTATTCAGCCCAGCGCGACATATTTCTAGTTACACCGAAGGCAGTTAATAAACTGTCGAGTATATACAAAAAGAAATAATTATTTTCCAGTGGAATTTAAAATTCTAGAAAAGGCGATCCCCCTATAGGAACCATGAATATATATATATATATATATATATATATATATATATATATATGTATATATATATATATATATATATATATATATATATATATATATATATATATATATATATATATATATATATATATACATATATACATATTCATTGATGGTTCATCGGAAAGTGGATAAATCCTGAAATAAACCAATTCCAATATGCGATGACTATTTGATTTCAATTTAGTCTTCCTCAGAGTTGTTCTTGTATTTAAACAAAACATTAAAACATTATTGTTCATAATAATATATAATGTAATATAATTATATTAAATCTACTTTGAATCATATTACATTAAATATTATTATTTCTAACGTATTTATTCTTGAAAATTATTATTGAAAAACATTAAATTTAAATATATATATATATATATATATATATATATATATATATATATATATATATATATATATATATATAAATATATATTGATGAGGGGAATTTTAGAGAAACAATCAATATTTTATATTGTAGAAACAGTATTTGATAACGTTATAAAATAATAAGTTAAAAGGTACAATTACTGCGTATTGCGAGTATTGGTTGGTTTGATAGTTTGTTTGGGATATATATTTTTAGTGATAATTAATAAGGAAGTCGAGTGCAGACTACTCCACATATTTTCATTACTTGTTTACAATAACTTTATGTTCGTCAATTAAGTTATATCCCTAATCATTAATTTCCTTCCCTTAATATATAATAATATTAATTATATTGGATTTAAAATTGTTCAATTATAAATCACTGAAAAAGAGAAGTATTTTTGTTTGTTTTTTAGGAAATCATTTATGAAGCTTAAAAGAATATTTAATTTTAACATTCCGGGTAAAAACTAACTGCTTTTGAAAGAGTTCGTTCATCCAAACCTTTCTTTCGAAGAATATTTTTGGAAAATGAACTATTTTATGAAAATTCGCCATTATAAATAGTCAAATAATAATAACATCTCCCTAGTTAGCACATATCTTGTGATATAGTAATAGGTATAATGCTAGAAGGAATTCAAAACACAATAATGCTGTAAATTACATAAAACTTAGTCGAGTGAAGGGCACTTTAGATTTTTTATCTTTCTCTGTTGCAAAAATAGTAAATTTATTTCATGAAATATTCTTGTGGTAACAAAAACAATATGGAATATGCTATAGATCCCAACAATGTGTACCAAAACACCAGCACATACGTATGCACAAAGAGATACAGTACCGGCAACTGAATTATATTCCGTTGTACCCGCCCACTTTGTTCTTCATCTCTGTCGTTTTCTTTGCCCAACCGTATGTGTGTTTGTTTGTCGAGCACGTTCTTCTTATACGCGGAACTCAAATGGTGCATCTAAAGGATCTGGAAGATAAATTATTGTGCATGCACCCAGAAAAACAATGGATAACTGACTGTGTCTCTGAAAACGTGGCAGCAACCGAGTCTTTGAAGAACCTCTTCAGTATTCACTTCCAATAAAACTTTGCATTTGAATTCTGAACTTTATTTGATATTAATCAAAATGGTACCTGTTCATTCTATGGAATATAACATTATTTCTTCGAGGAAGAGTGCTTTATAGATCACTTTCAGTTCATACACTGCCGAAGTATCAAGGCAAACCGAATAAGTATATTGGATGCATTTTCGTATTTATTAATATATGTCGAGGCAAATATTGCTGGGTTAAACGAGGAGCAAATATAGATTTTAAATGATAAAGGAAGATGTAAATTTGGTGATGAGGGCCGTTGAATGTGTAGAATTCTCCAGAAGTCAGACAGCGTGAAGCAATGAGTGGTAGTTTTCAGTAGCCGCCGTTGTTGTTTAATTAAATTAAATTTAGGTCGAACTGAGTCGGAATAAAAACGCACAACGTGATATATTGTACGCGGTATTAATCACTATATTTCGTTTGTGTGGTAAAAATATCACTCGTAAATAACTAGTTTCGTTCAAGCTAGCTGCCATGTCTCCACGTTCGAGCTCCGTGTGCTCATTAATCCAAATGAAATTTGCCGTGAAACCACAATTATTTATATCGCTTTTTTAACATTTTCTCAATTGTGCAGACAGAGAAACAGCTTAGGTTTTTTGTTCAAGTTTATGTTTTGTTTATATATGTTATATCATAGTTTTTAGTTCGTCGTACTGTAGTACAAAATAGTGTACTGTTACATTAAAACATTTAAAACATTGGTGTTGACAAAATATTCTTGTTTCGACACCAGTTTCTAAAACTGAAATAATTTTAAATAATATATTTGAGGTTTCGTGTGAGGTGCTCATGAAAGCAAATGTAGCATTGTGTGTGTAGCACTATTCAGGATATAAGAAAACAGTCTAGAAGAAGGAAAAAAATATCATTAATTGGTGGTGACAAATATAATTTAATAAAGCACATGTGCGTGTCTTCAAACACCAAGAAACAAAAAATAGAAAAGTATTCGATATTAACACGCACATATTTAGAATGCGCATTAGAGGTACGTATAGCACTAATACAAAATGATTCTTATCTTTGTATAACAAATAAGAGATCTTAATTTTTGCATGTTTCATATATAATATTACTGACATTTACCTATGCGAAGTATATATCTACATGTTTATTGTTTATTGTACCATTTACTGAAAAATAACTTTTGAAATTACATCATTCTAAAGTAAATAATGTTTACATTATAAGTAAATTATACAATAAAATAGTAGACAACTGAAAAAAGAAATACAATAATTTTTAGACAATGTGGTTATAAATCTTTTGGCAATGGCGGGTCGATATTGTGTGGCGAACTGCAACGGCACCCTGGACCAGGCTAGAGGTGAGAAGAAGAAGAATAAGTGAACGGTCTGGCCAGTCACGTGGTTTATGATCCGCAACGGTAACAGTATCCGGTTGGCGTCGCCATTAAAAGAACGATGGATGCGTCTGCGTCTCTTCCATGTTGCCAGCCCCCCACCCACCCTCTCCATACCACCTATACTATACTATACTAGCTTTATAAACGACCTTCAACATCCTGTCGACTAAATATCCGCCAATTCTTTTACGGTTTCAAACAGTTGCTGTTTATTTTTTTCATAATACTGGTTACACCACAAAGCAGTACAGGACACTGAGGCACGTTCAAACCAATTAAATTTAATATTACCCTTGCACCTTTCCGTAACGTTAGGGTCATATACGACCCCATTCATTTCTTTGGCTATATTTTCTGTAATAACTTTTTCTTTTTCCTTGTGTCTTAACTAAATTATAAATTAAATTTCTATTGCGATTGTTTACATTTTTGGACGAAGTCACGAAACGGTTAAAATTCAGGTAGTGTCTCAAATCGTAACTCGGCACGAAACCCTAGTGGTTTATCTACAAAACAAGGTGACACAAGGGGACAGTTCAATCAAATTAACCCCAATTGAAACTTGCTTTGAAATAATATATTATGTAACATTATTTCTTAAATGTCTAACCAATCTATTTCTATAGATGACTAAAATTAGATCAACACCAACTGGCATGTTCATCGTTAGGTAGTCATTGACCTTCACAACTATATTTGTCACAAACTGTGAAGCGAAACAATTCGAACCATACTGAATTCAGTCTAGAGTGACAAGTGCTATAAAATGGAAGTAAAGTTGTTAATCTTGTGTTGCATCGGAAGTGCATCAAGTTACAATATCCTAGGTGTATTTCCTCATCTTGGCAAAAGTCATTTCGATGTATTCCAGCCATTAATGATCAAACTATCTCAGGTTGGCCACAGTGTGACTGTCATCAGTTATTTTCCATTGCAACCACCAATGCCTCGGTACACAGACATTGATATCACCGGAAGAACTAGTGCTTTTCCTCCATCCATAATTGATATGAATCTCTTGATTAATCAAACACGGATGTTTAAACACTTTGGTGTAATGCCATTAGTTGGATTTGCTCAAACGGTGTGTGATTCGTTGAATTCAACTAAAATCCAAGATTTTCTGAAAGCGGATTTAAAATTTGATGTAGTACTAACAGAAATGTTTACTACTGATTGCTATTTAGGCCTTGTTCATAAAATGAAGGCACCTTTTATTGGTATTTCTTCATCTGTAATTATGCCATGGGAAAACGACCGATTTGGTAATATGGAAAACCCGGCATATATTCCAGTTATGATGATGGACTTCTCCGATAAAATGAATTTTTTTGAAAGAGTTGAAAATACGATCTCGTTGATTATAAATAAAATTTTATTTAAAACCTTGTTTAATATGCCAGCTGATGAGGCTGTGAAGAAATATTTGGGAGAGTCAATTCCACCGGTGACAGAAATTGCTAGGAATGCTAGCTTACTTCTGGTTAACTCGCATTTTAGTTTGAACCGGCCAAGACCGCTTGTACCGAGTGTTGTAGAAGTTGGAGGGATGCATATTAAGAATCAGAATCCTTTACCACTGGTAAATATGTTTACAATTTTGAATTGTATTGTAATTTCATAATCAATTTATTAATTAATTTCAAAATACATTGATCACTGATCAATTGTATCAAGCTATTTTTGCATAATCGTCCGAGTATGTGTAGGTATGATTTGATGAATTTTATTTTATAGTCCAAAACGAAACCTCCAATTTTTACCTTGTAGAACGGTTTTACTACCTATTTCGAAAACAAAACCAGTTACATGTATCTGTTATTGTATTGGAATATCTGCTCACTATACATTTTATATAAAATAAAACAATACAAAATCGTTATTTGAACATACACATTTCTATGTAACCTACAGGGCAGATTTAAAAAAATATATATATATATATATATATATATATATATATATATATATATATATTATTAAGGATATATTAATAATAATTTTGCGAACGTTTCCAATATAAATCAAATATTGAGAGCCAATGTATTATAGAAATCTGAAGAAGGTTAAAAAGAATTTGGTTGTGGCTAGCCCAAGATATTCATTCGTTGAAGTCAAATGACAAATATCAAATATTTTGTTATTTATTTGGTTTACCTGTCAAAATGTTATCAAGTATAGTTCATACGATTTATTAAATATAATCTCCATACAAGCGTATCTATGGCAACATCAATAGGAAATTGAAAATTTTCTGTAGCGGTATTAAAATCTTTCATTATGAACCCAACTATTTTTGCCGTAAGTGCAGCCGTTCTATTGATATTGGAGAAAGTACAAAAAATGTATAGAGTACACTTGCACTTAAATTATAAATTCCCGATAAAACGTATTTGTCCTGCAAAGCAAAATTTTAAATGGTCAATATGATTCGCAATGTTGCCATTTTAAATATGAAAACACTGATTAATATGAGTACAGTCATATATAATTATGAAAAACAAATTACGCAGTACAAAGAAATGCATATCATAAATCATATACATTTATAGACTATTATGGAATTTAAATACCAGCAAATTCATTTAGATACAATTTGATAAACAACACATATAAGAAATGTAAAATCATGTTCTTATGAAAATACGAAGTACTTGATTAATTAATTGACTATGGTCAAGGTCATCGTAATTATAGTCATAATGTTATTAATCATTACAAGAGAAATCATATATTTCTTTAAATCTCCATATTTATAATATAAACAAAAAATTAATTTGCTTATTGAGTGGTAGACCCTCACTAATGAGATTTAACCATCCGATATTTATAATTTATTTTTTGTTTATATTATAAATGTAGAAAACTCAATTTCATCTAATGTGTAGAGAGATCTTATTTAATACGATAATATTTACAGAGATAACACACACACAGATGTCATTGCAAAATAGTCTAATTTGATTCAGAGACTCATAAAAACGATATTTCCATAAAAATATCGAGGTTAATCATTTTGTGAATACAGTACTTTCTTTTACGTGCTTCATATAAGAGAGTAAAAAACGTGGTACATATTCCAAAGGGTATGCTGGTAGCATTAACTCCATTGAGATAAATATGAACAAAAAACAACTGTGCTATAAACCAAACCATCAATAATATATCCGATAACGCTATCATTTATCTCGTTAATTTAAATACAGTAATATTAGTTACAACTCCGACAAAATAACAATGAAATTAATATCTGTAAACTCATAGGAATCTTTTTGCTTTGGAACAATTATGTTTTGAAATAAACGATAGTAAAAAAATATTATTTAAAAAATGGAAAGTAATAGTTATAATATTTACTCTTTTTAATATATATATATATATATATATATATATATATATATATATATATATATATATATATATATATATATATATATATATATATACAATAAATATATTAGTATGAGTCGGGCTGCATCATATATGTATATATATATATATATATATATATATATATATATATATATATATATATATATATATATATATATATATATATATATATATAAAAAGTACTGTAATCACAAAACACCATACAATATGTTGTAGAAGTAACATTCTTTATAGTTACAAACAATATCATGACAATCTAAAATTAAATGACCTCAATTTTTACATATTTCCATTTCATTATCGATACATTATTTTGTAGTCAATCAATATTCAAAACCTGGTCACGGGAACGATCAAGCATACGATTCATTATATTTTTCTCTTATAAAATATTCACTTTTTCTATAATTCGTGTCCTTTTCAAGATGTCCCAACCGACCTTGAAACATTACGTGAAGTTTTAATTTG
The DNA here is from genome assembly GCA_933228885.1 of Leistus spinibarbis. Taxonomy (NCBI): domain Eukaryota; kingdom Metazoa; phylum Arthropoda; class Insecta; order Coleoptera; family Carabidae; genus Leistus; species Leistus spinibarbis. The sequence goes on from OW121805.1 coordinate 4,641,741, forward strand.
TGATTACTAATTTAAAGAGCAAAGTTCCGCTAGTAAACATGCATCTAGCGTTAAAGCTATTATTATTCAATTCAGTGCCAAGTATTGTTAGATTGCAAGAGTCCGTAGGTGGGGGCTTACTGTAATGCGGAGCATCAGGCAAACAGAAATAGATCAGTAGTTTTTGTGCCTGTGTGTTGGTGACATTGAGAACGAGCTCGACAGTAGTGTCACTATTAAATATAATGTCACCCAATCGGACATTGCTTCTTGTGTTAACGTGCAGCTTATATCTGTCGCCGTCCACATGTCTCAACATTTTGGGATTATTTCCGCATCCGGGCAAGAGTCATTTCGACGTTTTCGAGCCACTACTAAAGGCGCTAGCCGAAAAGGGACATAATCTGACAATAATCAGCCATTTTCCTCAAAAGACTCAACTTCTCCGATACGATGATATAAGTTTGCAAGGAGAAGTCTTACTGGACTTCATCAGTGTTACCGAATTACCTAAAAAACCTCTGATTTACTACTTCTCTCCATTGCTTCTGCTTGATTTAGCAGAAATCAGTTGCAAATCTTTGCAATTGCCACATATGAAAGAGTTCTTGAATGCGGGTCACAAATTTGATTTGATTATCGGCGAAATGTTCAACAGCGAATGTTTCCTTGGCTTTGTGCATAAGTATCAAATACCATTTATTGGGCTGAGTTCTTGTACAATAATGCCGTGGACCAATAGTAGATTTGGCAATCCGATAAATCCGTCGTATATACCAGTAAATTTATTGCCGTATTCGGATTCGATGAGTTTTTTTGGTCGTGTGGAAAATGCAGTCTATTATATTTACTCGGAATTTATCTACAAATTCCTTATAGAACAACCTGCATACAAAGAAGCTAAAGCATTCTTCGGGGATGATTTGCCACCGTTAAATGAAATTGCAAGTAATGCAAGTCTTTTGTTGGTCAACACACATTTTAGTTTGAATAGACCTAGACCGTTGGTACCCAGTGTTATTGAAATAGGTGGCATGTTTTTGCCGAAAGTAAAACCAGTACCTGAGGTGAGTCATTGTCCCTTTGCAACCTTGCAAATGGTAATTCAGATTGAAATACATTACATTTTTTGCTATGCATTGTCAAAAAAAGAAAACTTAGTATAAGGAATATATATATATATATATATATATATATATATATATATATATATATATATATATATATATATATATATATATATATATATATATATATATATATGTATATATATATATTATTCGGAACGTGACAAAATGACACAAACGAGTTAGGACATGACAACATGAACATATTATTCAATGTTATTCAAAAGTATCCAGTGCACCAGTTGCTAATGACACCATACAGATATGTATCATTGATTTTGTCACTTTGTTATATAATTGTCTGTTATGAGAATAGATATTAATATTAATAATAATAATATTCAATTTTCTATACATTTCAAATAACAAAACATTCGATATGTTTATAATAAAAATAATAATATCACCAAAAGTTCAAATATAAATAAGTAACAAAAATATACTTGTCAAATAATAAAGTATGTAATAACATAACAGACAGACAACTTTGGAGAAGAATTACAAATCACAGTGCGGTTTTAATTAAAATGGAACCTGGTGTGGTCATCACTCGACTCTCCAATATTGTCATTTTATTTCTTTTATAATTTATAGTACTATTACCATGGAACTCTGTCAATATTTGTGGTAAATAGGTAAATGTAAATGTAGTACACCTATTTTCAGTAATGGTAATTTTCTTGAAAAAACTTTTAGGCAAAAGTTGATGGAATATTAATATTTTCAACTTTTAAAAAATAGCTATTTCTCTAATACATACTGTTTTCGAGATATTGAAAAAATAGCAAGAGTGAACCATTACTTCTGGTTGAAATATACTTTTTAACGTAGGTGGATTTCTGTACAAAGAGAAATAAATTTTAAATTCAAAACATCGTTATTTTATGTTCAACGTTGTTGACTGTAATGTGTTCACGCACAGGCAGGAACACAGGCAGACAGAATCACACACACAGTTGACATTGAGATTATTATCAAAATGAATTCAGTGACCCACAATACGGATATAACCATTATTATTTCAAGGTAATTTTTTGTGTGTGATCACAGTACCATCTTTTATACTGTATATACAAATATTATAAATAACTAAAAATAAATAGGTAAATATATTAAAAGATTTTAGAAATTATTGGTTTCTTGCCAGAAAGCCATATGTAACTTTTACATTTTAAATATTTAAAATGGAATGTAAGGAAATATCTAAAGTATCTTTCATTTAAATTTTAGCTATTGTATATATATAGAGTTACTTGTCAAATGGGTACTTTGAAATTACTTAAGTTACATACTTTTTTGCTGCTCGACATTTGATACTTAGGCTGACTGTATTTTCACGTCGTGAACACAGTTAAAAAAGGAATAAGAAGTTAATTAGCGATCTAAATAGTAATTAAAATTAGAAAAAAAAAATTTCTACTTTGTGTTATGACATGCTTCGTAACAAAATTAGCACAATTAATTATAAATTTTATTGCTGTGTACGTTAGCATTGTATGTCATACAACAAACCGGAACAATTTCTCGTAAATTCTTAGTTTTATTGCTAATTGTTTCGCTGTGAATACACCTTTAACCTTATTTACTAATTAAGGTGGGAAGTACGTCCGTTTAAGACATGCAAAAATCAAGTTTAGATTATAATTTTTATGCAACTTTGTCATATTATTAAAAAAATATTACTAATAAATTCACATGTTCCCAATTTGAAGTAACTATAACTGTGTTTATACATTGCAAAAACTGCACCTTGAATATCAAATGTCGACGACTTTTACAAATGTAATATAATATTAGTTAAGCGAATCGCTTGAACGAAGATATTTAATTATTTTGGCTTGTCATGATTTATAATTTATCAAATTCTCAAATAATCAACAATTATATCAATGTGATATCAAATAATCTTAGATATTTTATGCGAAGTGTAATATTTTATAAATATTACATATGTTGAGATTAACTAATTTCGCACAAATATATTATCTGTTTATGAAGATGTGTCAGGGTCATTTAGTGTTATATAATATGTATATTATAAATAATGACCTTTATTATTTTATTAAGGTGTTTGAGAAGTTTAAGGAAAAATAAAGGATTAATTGTCTTGCAATTTTGTGCGTAGTTCAAACTGAGGTATTATTAACATTTAAAAAACTAGCTAAGGTACAAGACACCTATGCTTGCAATTTGCCTAATAGGAAATATATGCGGTGCAGACTCTACCCTCCCACTCCGCGCTTGCGCATAAAATTTAAAAATTCTAAATGAATGCTTTTAATTAATATATTTTAAAAATATGTTTTCTTTTAGAATATCGAGAGATTCATAAGAGACTCGCCTCATGGTGTGATTTACTTCAGTATGGGATCTATGGTCAAAACACAGACATTCCCGGATGAAAAGCGAACAGCCTTTCTAAACGCATTTGCAAAATTGAAACAACGAGTGCTATGGAAATGGGAGAACGAATCGCTGCCGGGCCAACCTGACAATGTTATGATTCAGAAATGGATGCCACAATTTGATGTATTATGTTCGTATCATTTCAATTCATTATTATTCGTTTTAGCAGCGATACTTGTGATTTTTATTGAAAATTTAACTCGCCATATGTGGGTGTAAATCAGCAACTCTATGGGCATAGAGTGATCGCTTAATTCTTCCAGGAAGTAAATCTATTTTGACAATTTCCGAATGACATCTGTGTATGTGTGCGTGTGAATGCTCTACAGCCAATACGACTGCACATACAAATATGAAAAGGTTATTTGAAACCAAAGCAAGGGTTCACTTTTATACTTTTCTTATATCTTAAAATTGGTAGTAGTTCTTTGTTCTTTTAGCTATAGATTTTAGATATAACATGTATTAAATTTAAAATAATATTAAGTATTGGGAGCAATCAAATGATTGAACTGAATTCAATTCCATGTATACGTGGGCGTGTTACCCAAAAGTCAGATTTTGTTTGTGTTTTTTAGGTCATCCTAATGTGGTTGCATTTATATCACATGGAGGTTTACTGGGAACGACGGAAGCTGTTCACTGCGGAGTTCCAATTTTAGTTATGCCACAATTTGGCGATCAATTTACGAATGCGAAAGCCATCGAGGCTAATGGCGGCGGGGTTATATTACAATTAGATGAGGCTACCGAAGAAACAGTTTTAGATGCACTAAACACTGTCCTTGAGCCCAGGTATCATTTAAAGTTATTTATTATATTAACATTGCTTAGAAATATATTACAATTAATATAAATAATTGCTCACCGAACTAACTACGATCTATATATATATATATATATATATATATATATATATATATATATATATATATATATATATATATATATATATATATATATATATAATATTAAATTTGTAAATATAGCTAAATATGTTTAAAGTTAAGGAACATTAGCTAAACCGGAAAATAATAAGAAGCGTGTGTGAAATACGTTATTTATAAAATTTATATAAAATATAACAAGGCACTGTGTGGGCTACTAGGTCAAAATATGTTGTAGATTACAAAAACAAATAACGCTTGATATATCAGATAATAAAGTTATCTAATACCAGTTACACGAACTCCAGTTATGTTTTAATCAACAGATAATATAATAAAAATCAATGAAAATTAGATTATTATCTCGTACGTAATTCAGAAAAACTAAAGCATTCGGTTGTGTAACTATAACATTCTAGAAACAAGAAATGACTACAATAATGTGCTGTTGTCGGTTTGAATACCTAAATATATATAAAACCTTATCGACCAAATTTTTAGCCTACTTCTCTGAAGGTACGAAAGCGACTTGGACCAAATTTGTTAGAGATATTATAATGTAAACCAATTTAATCCACTCGCACAGGGGCGTGTCTAAGTTATTCGGGGCCTATCTTTGTGGACGTATGTCCTCTGTAGGTACTGGGCCGATTTTAATGAAATTTGATATACATATAATTTCTACGCCCGTGAAGTTCCTGTCGCATTTTAAATCTAATCACAGATATTATAATGTACGCCAATTTAATTTAGTCTATACAAGTCCGGAGTTATAGTGCTCCAAAAAGAAACAATTCTAAGATATTTTATATCAAGATTGTTTCTTCAAATTGTGAGTCCATGGGCTATATAATCATAATTTGAGAAGAAGATTATATAAAGAAAATCTTCAAAAAAGTATATTACATTTTATTAATTTTTAACAGGTTTTGAACCTGGAGGCCAAAAAGGAAATTATTAACAATCATAGTATTGAAATTTTAGATGTTGGATGATTGCCACAATAAACTGTTGCCGTTTTCATTATTGTTATATGTAGTTTTAGTTAGGTGTTCTGCCTAAAAAACATCAGTGATCTGTTCTACATAATTTAATTTAAAAATAAAATCCAAACATTAGAATATAGGGCGAGCTGAAGGCATAGGTGCATTGTACCTAATCTTGTTTTCTATGATATGATTACAGTTTCTCTCAAAGTGCAAAGGACCTGTCCGCAGCATTCAGAGACCGTCCCATGTCACCGATGGACACTGCGATATACTGGGTGGAATACGTAGCGCGCCACAAAGGGGCTCGCTTTATGCGTTCAGCCGCTGTTGATATGCCCTTATATCAGTATTTATTGCTAGATGTAATAGCATTCATTTCCATTATCGTTTTTATGCTTTTCACAGCCGTTTGGTTTTGCTTAAAATCAACTAAACATTTATTGTTTGATAAAACTAATAAAGAAAAACTGCACTGATAACATAATAAAATTATTAAATGTTGATTAGGCATAAGTAGGCAATTTAGATTAATAGTTTTTAAACACAATTAATATGTACATACATACATTTAAAAACGTAGAAGTATTTTAAATTTAGTTTGCTCATTTATAATCCTATAACCGTAATCAAAGAATAATTTAATTATGTATTTAGCCTTAGTTTCGCTCATGGTACAATGAACAATGTGTATGTATCATTCGGCGAACGAAAACACGTTCGATCTGCGCATTACGTCACGCGGCAACCTCTCTCAATTCGCGTATGTGAAAATATATATATTTAAATCGCGTTATTTGCAAACAAACATGGTCATGGAATTCAATTATGTTATAGGTTCATGTTTTAGTGGTACTATATAATAAACAAATCTTCTTTGAACTAATTATAAATGCAATAATCAATGAAACTAACGCATGATGTCTCAGCGGCGAAAAGTTATACCATGAGTTTAGTTTAGGTTGCTTTAGAACAATGAGAAAATTAAAATTATTTAATTTGATAAAGTGTGATATTTGTTCATATTAATTTGATATTTTTTATAAACAAAGATTACTAATTATTCGCTTGGAAACAGATAGTGGTTTGGTTAAATACAGTTTCAATGACTGTGAATACCGATGTTAATATAAAAATGTAATTTATCCTTTGTAATTTGTATTGATATTTATCATAATAAAATTAATCTCGGTGAAAATCGTAGTGTATTACATGTCATTACTTATAGACAACGTACTTTCATGTACTAATAATAAAAGAAACTGTAGATATATAAAATTATTTAATTTTATTACTAGAAGTTAATACGCAGCTAATTCGTTTACTTTCAAAATATGTTTGTTTTTAATTTTGATAATCGTAAACCATAGTATGTATTTGACTAAGCAAATGTAATGCATTAAGAAAGGTTCTTGATTGATATTTATTGAAACGTGCAACAAAATTGATTAAATGTTGATATTATTGACTCAAGATCACCAGAAACTAATACGGCAGTAAAATGTAATTCCAATCCACGGAACGAAATGTGAGCTTATTCTTATCTGAAATTTTGCAGCATTCGCAAGTGTAGAATAAAAATGGCCACAAACTACATTTCTATCGCGTCCAAATAGAAATAAAAGGCGAGAGAGAAGAAGGTGGAAATCTTATTTAAAACTGTCGGAAACTTTTGCCTGTTCGTACACAGAGTAAGAATCGAATGAAATTGTCTAAGTATAAACTGAACTGTGCGGCCGTGTTATTCGGGGCGTACGTTCTCCCAAGAGAATCGCCGCAAACTTTGTTTTCGGATGTGTTCTGATTGAAGTAAATGAGTACGAAATGGGTTTAAACTCACTTCGTGTACTAGCCAAATATATATATATATATATATATATATATATATATATATATATATATATATATATATATATATATATATATATATAAAACGAACAAAAGTAAAACAAAACTACATTAAAAGAGCTTGGTACGACGTGCAAGAAGACCATCATCATAGGCATGCAGCGAAAGCCGAGGTGGCGTGTGCTGGACCTCAGTGATTCCTTCAGAGAATTCTCACGTACTATGCAACGAATTAGTTTTCGTTTTCCCCGTGGGTATTTATCATTTAAGCCACTGGTTTATATATCCATTTTCATCGTCCTTCCTTCTCTGTCCAGGGGTGTCGTTAGACCCATTCCTGATTCTCCCTAATATATATATATATATATATACATTAAATTTGAACTTTAATGGAATATAAAAATATCAATTTTATATTGAAATTTATACAAATTCTGCGAGTAAGAGACCGAGTTATTGTTTAGTTTATCATGTTTTTGTAAGATTAACATAGCGTTCCGGATAGAAAGCCATTTACCTACACAGATGGATCGATGCATAGTGAACTGTATATGAAACGGACACATGGTGGTGTTCACGGATTATCCTAGTTATTAATAATTAAATTATATTAACTTGGATAACATGGATGGGCTTTAAAATTGTTTCGGGTAGTGTGTTTCTGTCGCGCAGACAATCTGTGAGCAGTTTTCTGGTGTACAGTTCGATGGAGCTGAGCAGCGTTTGGGTGTGTACGTGTGTGTGGGTGCAGATGAGCGTGTGGCGTGGCGTGAAGGAACCGTGGTGCGACGTCCATCGCGCTTCGCAGCCGAACAAACTCCATTAAGAAGGTAGTAAGAAAGTTTGGAGGCCCAAGTTACGGAGGTGCCACGTAAAGTTGGCTGCTATTCCCACCGGATGGTGCTGGGGCCGGGCCGGGCCGGGACGGGCCCCGTGTCTCATCCGACACCCGACCGTAACAAACCTGACGGACCACCAAACAGATGCTCACCGACTTCTATCGCAATCTTACTATATTGCAGTATTTCACTTGTAGCAACCTAGCTAGCTATCAGTTTCACTTTGAACCACTCGTTATCATACCAACTTTATGAATTCATACCTAGTTAAGATATTTATTGATACGATATCAAATTTTTATTAATAGCAGTATACAATAATTTCATATTTATATTGCACAATTTTACGACATTGCACTAATTCATACTTAATTGTTCGCCATACGAAGTTTAGAATAGGTAGGTCTTATTAATTTAAAATTTGAAAATTGAGTTTACACATTTAGATATTTTTTTGTTTTACATTGTTACATTAGAAAAAAACTTAAAATTTAAAGAGTCATAACATAGTTCTCTGAGTTTTTGTTTCTCATAACTAAAACCCAATACACCGCATAACCGTGAATTTTCTGACATAAATATGTATATATGTATATAAATATATATATATATATATATATATATATATATATATATATATATATATATATATATATATATATATATTATATATATATATACATATTTATATATATATATATATATATATATATATATATATATATATATATATATATATATATATTTATATACATATTTATATATATATATATATATATATATATATATATATATACATATATATATATATATATATATATATATATATATATATATATATATATATATATATATATATATATATATATATATATATATATATATATATATATATATATATATATATATATATATATATATATATATATATGTTAATAAGCCTAGATTTTTGCTCGTAAGACCAAATGTGTGCCCTTTACTCCTCTGAAGGTACCTCGCATCGTATATATTTCCTATTAGCCGAGTTGTAGGCATAGGTGCCTGAATCTTTTCACAGGACATCTAATTATTATGATATGCTAGCCAATTACTGCGAGAATTTTGTTCGCGATGACAAAGCATTTTACAATTTAAAAACAAAATAAGTTGTTTTATTAAATATTTGGTAAGTATTTCAATATTATTAATCTTAAACAAGCATAGCTGCAGGCACCAATGTCTTCAGTCGTAGAATCTAGATAAGGATTATTTATTATTTTTTATTTATGTATTAAACATAGCTTCAACACTGACGTTTTTAATGTAGAAATCCTAATTATAACCACTAATTTGTGAAATGACGAAATGATATTAAATTCTAATTAAAACGAAAGCATTTATTGAAATACAAAATTTATTGTTGCAATCGTGTTTACTCATGTGTCTGTAACATTCTTGGGCCAAAAATATTTCTTAGCAAAGAAATGTTTATATCGTCACCCTGATTTGTATACTTGAATTACGTCGCTCGCTCGGTCGCTCCTCTGTAAGACTAGCTTTGTGGAGTATCTCCTCTGAAGGTACCGGGCCGATTTGACTGAAATTCAGGTGGTCAAGAAGTTCCCATCGCATTTTTGTTTTCAGGAACAATTCTTTTACATTTTATCGAATCAATATTCAGTGGTTATAAAAAGAATTTCTACTTCTATAATTGTTGTGGTTTTAAAACGGTTCTATATATATATATATATATATATATATATATATATATATATATATATATATATATATATATATATATATATATATATATATATATATATATATATATATATATATATATATATATATTTATATATATATATATATATATATATATATATATATATATATAAATTAAACCGTTCACTGAATAGATAATACGGCGAGCTAAAGGCACATATGCTTGTTTTTCCTCGGGCTCACAATTAATTTTAAATATTCGAAATAACAGAACCCTGTCACTACTTTATAATATCTCAAAAACGGCATGAATGTGAATTTTTTTTTATTCATATACAATATTATTGGTTTTAGTATCAACTTTATGAACATTATTTTAGCCAACAGTGAGGTCTACCGACGGCCACACATCTGTGTAGTCATACAAATTAATAATACATTCAAATAGTCTCTTACCCGTCTTGAAACTGAACTGATTAACAAAACTAAAATTAAACAACATTTTCCTCATTTCAAGTGAATTCAATAAAATTTACAAGAGAAACAAAATAAAGTAGAAGATGAGTTCGATACTCGGTTTATTTTAAGAATTAAAAAATGGGTATATATATATATATATATATATATATATATATATATATATATATATATATATATATATATATATAATGTTTTATCTACCATCTTTTTATAATGAATTTTACTTGCATTGTTATATATTTATATTGATTTGCATTAAAAGGACTATAATATGAGTATATTTTAAATAATACAGTAAATCCTTAGTTGGATCTATGGCATTGAGCCTGAATTTATTGTACATTTCTATTGAAGTAGTTTTGCAATTGAAAACTCTCTAATTATTTCCGCTCTGGTTCGTGTTTTGAATCCGCCAACTACCCCAGCGAGATGAGGCGTGAAGTAAACTTCACTCAAAATCTTAATCCCCAAATAAATTCCATATTCTATATTGAAGAGATTGTTGGCTAGAGTTAGTGTCACTGCGAGAAAGGAACTTATAGTTGGTCTCGTCTGTCTATTAAAACTCGACTCGTCATCACTAGTTAACTCTCATGTTATTGTGACGCAACGAGTTATCGACTATTTTTATTTATAATCAGTGAAAGCCTAGTCGACAGTGCTGGTAATGCACTGTGATTGGCTGGCTCTTGATATCACGCAGAAGACCTTATGCCGTAACCGCAACTTCCGCGTCGAGCGTTGATGCGCTTCAATTGCTTCCGCATTCCGCCATTTCTGCTTGCCGTTTGTCAGGATTGACAATTTTGCCTACGTGCGTGGACCTCAACTAGTTACAAGTTATCACTAGTTAGCACTTAACACTTTAATTTTCGACAGTATAAAAGTACAATTTGACATTGAACGGAACCTTAGTGGTAATTAATTCCTCTGCTTTCTCGACGAAGCAACCGAAAAGGTGGCAAACTACATAATCCAAGTATATGAACTACATACATTTTCGGAATCAAGAAGACGTAATACGAAATTAAGTTTAAATACGTTAAAAAATGATGTAGACTATTTGCTAGTTTGTCTGTAATTGTGGCGATTTAAATCATTGTCTTTTTCAATTTCTTTCTGAATTAATTTCTCTAGCTCATAGCACAATATTCTGGATTACATCAAACCACCCAATCAAAGAACATTTACAACAGATCGCCATAACGGCCGACCAAGCTACTGGCGAGTCCTTGACATTCACAAATGTAGTCTAGCTAACAATTTGTTCATCAAATCGGTGTTTTGAATTGAATTGGATACATTTGGGGTTTGAGTGTTGAATACTTCTCACCCATTGGTTGCTTTCTATGACCGTCAGAGGTGCCTTGGGTGAATTCAAACTCCCTCATTCTACTGGGGTAATTAGTGGTTTCAACAAATGAACCAGGGTGTAAATATTCAGAAAATTAACTATTGCAAAACTATTTCAATGAGTATAAATCATGGATCCAATGTCATCAAAGCAAATATAATAAGCAAACAGTCCATTGAATTATTTAATATATATTATTATTATTGCATTACTATATATTTCATCAACAAATATATATTTTAGTTTCTTTCATGCAAATCTATATAATGTAATCATGATGGTAAAATGCATATATATACCCTCATAGAAGACTTATGCACAAATTACTTTTAGAAGTGTAAACTTAAATCATAAATTTGTCATATATTATTATTAAATTCAATTAAAATTATGGAAATTAAGTGTTTAATATTCGTTCTGTTAATCTGCTCAGTTGCTACTACACGGGTAAGTCCCATTGATGATGCAAAATTTGTTGCCTTTGGTAGATATCAGTAAGTAAGATGTTAATATACGTAAATAAGAAAACCAAAGATTTTATCAAAATATGATATAAATAAAAATACAAATAAATTCTCAAAAAAATAGTTGGAAAGGCTTGGTTAGCTACACAACAATTTCAAATTAATAGCTTGCACTATAAATATACATATATATATATATATATATATATATATATATATATATATATATATATATATATGTATATATAAAATCAATGAATCAATGTGAAACAAAATAATGCAATATTATATATACATAGAAGCTGAATGTATAGAAGAGTCGAGTGAAGGTCACTCCTGCTCTTTCATCAATATATTCTGAATCACAATGGCTTCCCGAACATCGTCTGTTTAATCATGTCTTTATTACTGTAGCGCCTAAAAACAATATTTGACAGAGTAGATACTATGGAATTACTCAAAAATGAACCTGTGCACGGAGTGAATTTTCATATAGCACCTAGTAACAACTCACTTTTTCAAGGAGAATTTACAATTCTACGAGATTTAGTCGACAGCAAACTAAAGGTTTGATTATCATCCATATATAATAATTGTCCGGACACATTAACGTTTTACAGCGGAAAAGGTCCCAGGGTGCTGACATTTGGCACACACTTTCTTTTATTAACTTTGTTTGTTTGTCCTGAACTGACTGTTTAATTCATAATTTGTTTCTCTTCCACATATATTGATGAAAAAGGACAGATTATGAACTGGGCAAGAAGTGCAGGTCGAGCGAGCCTAATGGAAGTAGATGTAAAAATCCCAATAGTTTTGAGCTTCGCATCCCAACATAAAATTAAACAAGCATAGGTGGCAAGGCACAAATACCACTAGCTTGCTGTATATATATATATATATATATATATATATATATATATATATATATATATATATATATATATATAATATATAGAAAATAGGCCTTAAGTTTAGTGTCGTTTTATTTTATCATCTACAGTTTTTGCTCTAACACAGACATTAGTTCAATAATAGTCAGAAACGATTGCGGGAGGGTCAAAACGTGTATTTTCGTCCATATCTTGACTCCAAAATCATTGCAAACATAGGAGTAATACACTGCTTCGAAATCAAGTGGCCAACCAAATATATTAATTACATTTTATATATTTTAGATTATTATTGAAGTCGTAAGATGTTTGGTTAGGGAAGCACCAGACACATGTGAATATCTCATAAATCTCAAACCACAAAATGCATGTATGTTCTTTGATGCCGAGAACATGGCATGGAATGCTTTTACAGATACCTTTACTCCAAAATGTAGATGCCCAATTAGAAAGGTAATTACTGTTATTCTATAAGAATTATTATATTACTTTTAGAAGAATATAAAAATGTTTGAAATTTTACAAGCGCATTTCGTTACCAATTGTTAACATTAAGCATTGTTTATAGAACAATGGAACTTTTCCTAACTTCATTAAACAAATAATGCTACATATTTTTATATCTAGAATTTTTATAAAATTCTAATTTTCTCTGAAACCACCGAATCCTTTGCATGTTGCTTAATAAATCGGATTATCTTTCTATTGAAACCTAATATCGTTTTCAAACCTTAGGGTAAATATGTATCAGGTGAAGCTTCATTTGATGGAAATAAATGGAACATATTTTCGTTAGAAAAATTCTTCTTCAAAGTAATCTTCAAAATGTACGAAGATAATGTTTTAATATTGGGAGTTATCGTTGAAGCGCACTTTGTTCCTGCTTACTAAACAAATTAACATATAAATAATATTTTAAAATATATAACTACAAAGGGTTTCACATGAATAATATTATATTCTGTTTTATGTATCTTAATTATTAATTGTAAATAAATATTATATTGCAGCTGTAAACTCCGTAACAATTATTTTTTCGATTTTTTTTTTTATTAAATATATTTACTTCATAGAACATTATTCTGGATTACACAGGGCCCACCCAATCAAAGAACATATACTACAGATACACCATAACGACCGACCAAAGTACTGGCGTGTCCTTGAGATTCACAGGTGCACTCATCTAACAATTTGTTCATCAAATGTTTTGAAATAAATTTGGGGATTTCGTTTTAAATACTTTTCACCAATTGGTTGTTTCTTAAGACTTTCAGGGGCGCCTTGGGTGAATTCAAACTCCCTCATTCTGCTGGGTTAATTGGTGGATTCAACAAATGAATCAGGGCGTAAATATTCAGAATATTTACTATTGCAAAAATATTTCAGTGTGCATCATAGTTCCAATGTCATCATTGTCATTAAAATAAGCATACAATCCATTGTATTATTTAATATATATGATTATTATTGCATTAATATATATTTCAATATTAATTATATGTTTTAGTTTCTTTCATGCAACTCTATATTGTAATCTTGATGGTAAAATTCGTATATATATAAACTCAATGAGGACCAATGCACAAATTACTTCTAAAAGAGTAAATTTAAATAATAAATCTGTCATATATTATTCTTTTAATCAATTGATATTATGGAAATCAAGTGTTTATTATTTGTTCTTTTAATGAATTCAGTTGCTACAACACGGGTAAGTCGTAGTGAATGATACCAAAGCTTTGTTGCAGTTGGTTGTGTAATAGTGTTAATATAAAAAGATAAGAATACTAATAAAGTCCCACTAATATGACGAGTATTGTAATAGGGAGACGTTGTTAGGTGTAGTTGGCCTCACGAGAACTTAAGGGATCGTCATAATACAATAATCCGCCCATGAATAATAAATACAAGGAAACCTATTAGTACACAGAAAAAAACACAAAACAGATATTATTAAAAACTGTAAAATCAAATTACTTTCAAAAACGACATTTTACAGACGAACTAGCTAGTAAACATGGACACATTTTATTAAGGCCACTTTGTCATTGTATCTGCTTTTGTAGTTAGTTTGGGCTACTCTCGAAAGTATTGTAAGAAAGAACAATGCGTCCCCATCTTTAAGTGAGTCTGTGATTACATTAATTCGTTCTGAGGTAGATGCGATAACAGCAGAATTGTGGCAAAAATGCATAGAGCCTGTGAAAGAAAAAATGAAGAGCACTTTAGGTATAGTAATGAGGAATCATTTATTATACATGTAAACGACAATGATTCTAATTCAGGAAACTGATTTATAGTAATTATGATTTCTTAAATTATGTATTATATACGAGTATGTAGGATTCAATTTAATAATAATAATAAGTTTCAGTTTAAAAATTCGTCCCTGTAAAACTAGTGCGAGGGTTTATAACCGTGTTCATGATGAGTAGCATAATGTGTTCCTTTGTATCTTTATTTATTATCCATGGGTGAATAATTGTCTTATGACGATCTCTCGAATTCTCGTGAGGTCAAGTATTCTATCGTACGACGAGCTAAAAGTTATGTTTTTATGTTAGAAATTTTATAACATCTTGATATTTATTGTAAATAGCTATTAATATTAACAATGGTTGAATTTAATAATAATCAAAGAATCAATAAGAAACAAAATAAAATAATAATTTTCTCGTATATATAGCAATTGAATGTATAGGAGAAGCAAGTGAAGGTCACTCCTGCTTTTTATTCAATGTATACTGTATACCCCAAAAGCATCACCACGAGCATACATGTCTGTATATTCTTATGTTTGTTACTATAGCGCCTAAAGGTAATATTTGACAGAGTAGATTCTTTGAAATTGCCCAAGGAAGCACCTGTGCGCGGGCTGGGTCTTCGTATAGCACCAAGTAACAACTCACTTTTCCAAGGAGAATTTACATTTCTACGAGATTTAGTCGGCAGCAAACTAAAGGTTATATGTATATTTACTCCTGTATATTACAATGAGACTTTAACAAATATACACGCTTTGACCATTTCTGAATTGAATGCGACTATTTTCGGAATATCGTCTGTCTGTCTGATTTTGAACGCTCTAGTGTAAAAACTTCTTAAAACCTTCTTAAAACGCTTAAAACGAGCAAATTCGTTAAAATATGCATTTCGCCTCATTTTCAATAGTTAATGTTAATAACTACAGCTGATAAAGTACACGGCCAATATTTTGCTAGATGTAATCGTATACAACAAAAGAGTAATTCACTGTTTCGGAATCAAGTTGGCAACCGAATAAATCTAAATTCATTTAATATATTTTAGATAAATATGGAAGTAATTAGATGTTTGGTTCGAGAAGCACCAGACACATGTGAATTTCTCATAAATCTCAAGCCACCAAATGCTTGTATGTTAATCAATGCTG
The DNA here is from genome assembly GCA_933228885.1 of Leistus spinibarbis. Classification (NCBI taxonomy): domain Eukaryota; kingdom Metazoa; phylum Arthropoda; class Insecta; order Coleoptera; family Carabidae; genus Leistus; species Leistus spinibarbis. The sequence continues at coordinate 4,658,120 of OW121805.1, forward strand.
AGAACATGGCATGGAATTCTCTAACAGATTCCTTTAGTCCAAAATTAAGATGCCCACTAAAAAAGGTATATGAAGAATGTTACACATACACGACCGAATGCATTTGAGCTAAACAGTCACAATGTTACAATTAAAATTTAAAATTTTCAAGATAATATTATTGATATATATATATATATATATATATATATATATATATATATATATATATATATATATATATATATATATATATATATTTATCGATATATATATATATATATATATATATATATATATATATATATATATATATATATATATCGATATATATATATATATATATATATATATATATATATATATATATATATATATCATAATAATTAAAAACAAGTATTTTTAAATTTGATTATCATCCAAAGCGTGAATTAGGACAGGGAAGTCCATTACTCGCATCGCAAATATTATGTATAAGACTAGCTGAAGGCATTGGGGTCTTGTACCTAATTTTTTTTGTATAAAAGATAATTTATCTCTCTTTATTGAAACCTAATATCGATTTTAAACTTTAGGGTAAATATGTATCATATTCAGCTTCATTTGACGGAAACAAATGGAACATATTTCCGTTAGATAAGTTTTTCTTCAAAATCGTCTATAAAATGTACGAAGAAAATACATTAATATTAGGAGCCATCATTGATGCCCACTTTGTTCCTGTTTACTAAACAAATTAACAAATAAATAATATGTTTAAATATATAAATACAAAGTGTTTCACTAGAATTAGATTAAAGCCTGTTTTATGTATCTTAATTGGAAATTGTTAAAAAATGTTATATTTCACCTGCAAAGTCCTTAACATCTCTTTTGATAAATCATTGAATATCCGTCTTATCACCATCAAAATACGTATGAGCATTTGAATAATTAATTTCTCATGAGCCATGACTATTTGAATGCAATATTTTGTAGAATTATAATGCCCTTGCTCAATTTTAAATTATAGTTATATAACTGTTGGCGTTGGAATAGGAAAATGCAAAGTTTACATAATTAAAACAATTTGTTTAAAACATGTTTTGAAAAACACCGATGCTTAAATCGCTTTTGTTGTAAACATGTATTAACCAAGTGTTTAAAACTATGTGTTTCATGAATTGTTTAAAACAGACATTCAGGTACAAATTATAAGATAATGACTATTGCAATAAAATATTAACGCCCAACAAACAACAACACAGGTTTATTCGTAATTCCTGATTACTTACAAGCGCACTGTATAAGTATGAAACCAGTATCGACAGTCATTGTTTTCGCTTTGATATTTGTGACCCAGGATAATGAAAGGGTTAATTTATAATTCTACGCAACAAGCATGGACAATGAGTTATACATGTTGCGAACATTTCTGTAGTCGTAATATCTTACTATTACCGTTGAAATACTCATTCAACGTAATTACCTACAAAGTTTTTAGTTTGCCGTTCGGCTGTAACTATGAGGGTTTGAAACATGTCTCTTTTCAATTTCTTTCTGATTTAATATGACTACCTCATGCACTCTATTCTAGATTACATCAAAGAAAATGTACGACAGATACACCATAACGGCTGATCAAGCTAATAGTGGCGAGTACTTGACATTCACAAGTGCACTCTAGCTAACAATTTGTTCATCAAATCTGTGTTTTGAAAGAATGGGATTAATTTGGGGATTTAGTATTGAATGAATATACTTCTCGCCCATTGGTCGCTTCTTACGCCCAGGGTGAATTCTAACTCCCTCATTCTGCTGGGGTAATTGGTGGATTCAATAAATGAACCAGGGAGTAAATAGTCAGTGAATTAACTATTGTAACTAGTTCAATACACGAAATACGCAAAATAAAAATGTAACAAGAAAATTGACAAACTTATTTTTATACATTTATTGTATCGAGGTGCAAATTTCCATTTTGTAGTTGAATACCTACATTCTATTTTTAATAATAAATAACTATTGCAATGCACAAATGTTATTGATCCAATGTCATCAAGGCAATTATTAATAGGAAACAGTGCATTGTATTATTTAATATATATATAATTATTTAATATATATTTCATTATAAATATGTATTATTATTCTATTATGCAAAACTATATAACAATCATGATGGTAAAATTCATATATATACACTCATTGTAGACTGTTGCACTAACTTCTTCTAAGGGAGTTAATTTAAATAATAAATAATTATCCAATTCATATCAAACAACAATGGAAATCAAGTATTTATTTTTCGTTATGTTAATCAATTCAGTTGTTACAACACGGGTAAGTCCCATTGAATGAAGTCATAGACTTGTTAGCGTTATTGTTGGTTAAGATAATGTGAATTCGTAGATAAGTTAACATGCACTATAAATATATATATATATATATATATATATATATATATATATATATATATATATATATATATATATACATATAACATTGCTTAATTGTATCTTAAATACGTACGCTTGCCAATTTATATGGTAGTTCAAGAAATAAACATATACAATAACAATTTTCTAAATCAAGTTGGTGTCGCTTTTCCTGTAATTTTACAAAATATATTATATATACAATCATCCAGATTAATGTGTTTAAATGTAAATATGTTGTATTATATTGAACATATATATGTCAAACGTAAAGATGTGAAACTTAAGACTAAACTAAGATTAAGCTATTTCTTCCAATTTAGCAGCGGTCTTGTACTATCGTATGACGAGCTTAAAGTTATTTTTTATAAGTTAAAGATATTATAATTTCTTGACATTAGTCGAAACAACTTGGTATACTTGATCATTAAAACATCACGAGTATCGTCTGCATAATCAAATCTTTGTTACCGTAGCGGCTGAAAATAATATTAGACAGAGTAGATACTATGGAATTACCCAAACAGACTCCTGTTCAGGGGCTGGATTTTCATAAAGCACCTAGTAACAACTCACTTATCCAAGGAGAATTTACATTGCTGCGAGATTTAGTCGACAACAAACTAAAGGTTAGATAATTACTATCATTTACGAAGTAATACGTAAAGTATTGTAATCATGAAATATTTCGAACTCGAGATTTCAACGGATAATACACGTGTTGACTTTCCCTGAATAGAATGTGACTATTTTTGAATGACGTCGGCGTATGTGTGTGTATGTGTACGCTCTAGAGCCAAAAGTGTCGAACGTAAGATCGTGAAACATAAAACTGAAGACTTGTATATGGTCTAGATGTGCACTTCCTGATTTAAAAAGAATATTGAAACCGGATGAGTATAATTACTCAATGCATTTCTTGTTTCATGTCTAATATCACTAGAACAGCTGCAATTAGTAAAGTTCATCATGAACGATATTGTTGTTTTGCACAATTTTAGTTTGAAAAGTTGCTTTAAAAATTGTAATAACTATTTATGAACTTATGATTTCTTCCTGATATTTTGTCAAGGAAGAAAATGGAAATAATTTATGTCATTTTCCACCGGTTACCACAAATATATTTTGAAAAACAAAGACGTATTAAATATAATATATTAATTAGGTGAATATTAAATACAACATATATTCTATATTGAAGAAACAGTATTTGATATCGTAATAATGTTATCAGCTAAATGGAGCAATTTCAGGTTATTACTGTGGAGTATTGGTATTTTTTGACAGTTTGTTTGCGATATATATTTATAGTGTGGACTATGTAAAAGAAAGGCGAGTGCACGCCACTCCTCATGTTGTGATTTATGGATGAACAACAATAATTATGTATAACAACTTCGAGTGAAGGACATTTAATAATATTTAACTTAATATATGCATAATTACACAAATATGTTTTAAAGTGAGTAAAATGTTTTCAGGGACCATTTAGAAAGTAATTAATATCATTTAAGAGATAGCCTAATACGTGCATATCCGTTAAAATATCATATGCATTTCTGTTTCAAGGTTACAATAGTTAATGTAGTATTACAGCTGATAATATACATAAATTACAAATATTTTGTTAGATGTAATGGTTTAAAACATATGAGTAATTCACTGCTTCGGAATCAAGTTGGCAACCGAATAATTTAATTACATTTTATATATTTTAGATATCAGTTTTAGTAATTAGATGTTTGGTTCGAGAAGCACCAGACACATGTGAATATCTCATAAATCTGAAACCACCGAGTGCTTGTATGTTATTCAATGCGGAGAACATGGCATGGAATGATTTTACAGATGCTTTTACTCCAAAAATGAGATGTCCAATTAAAAAGGTAATTATAATTATCCTATAAAAATCGACTTTTTACAATTAGAATTATAAAAATATTGATTTCTTATTATATTTATAAATAATGGTTTTTAATTATAATGGCCAAGGAAGCTATAGAACCCAATGGTCATAATAATTGTAAGCAATTATTTTTAAAGTTTAATATTATGCTAAGCGCGGAGTAGGAAAGAGAAGTTCATAGCTCGGACCACATATAATACTTATAACGCGAGCTGAAGGCATAGGTGCCTTGTATCTAATCTTGTTTATATAAAATCTAATTTATCTAAGATGTATCACCCATAATTGTAATCTAATATCGTTTTCAAATATTTGGGTAAATATGTAACAAATAATGCTACATTCGACGTAAATAAATGGAACATATTTTCTTCAAATTAGTCTATAAATTGTACGAAAAAGATGTATTAATATTGGAAGCCATCGCTGAAGCCCACGCTGTTCTGGTTCACTAAATAAATATACAAATAAATAATATGTTTAAATATAAATAAATACAAAGTGTTTCACATGAATAAGATTATAGCCTGTTTTATGTATCTTAATTATAAATTGTTAATAAATATTATATTGCACCTGCAAACTCCTTAACTTTCTTTTGATAAGCCGTTGAATATCCGTCATATCACCATCAAAATACGTATGAGCATTTGAATAATTAATTTCTAATGAGCCATAACACCTTAACATTCGTCTTGATAAACCTTTGAATATCCCTATCAGTCCTACCAACATCAAAATTCGTATAATAGTTTAATTACTCATTAGTTATGACAATCTGAATGTATTATTTTGTAGAATTATAATGCTTTTGCCCAATTTTTATACGAAACAAGATAGGGAACGTACAACGCTACGATGCGTCCAGTTCGCCTTATAGGCAAGATATGCGATGCGAATTCGCCCTACAAGATAACAATAACATTTTTTTTTTCAAATTGATAACCAAAAGGCAATAATAATTAAAAACCGGTGTTCGCGTCGCATATATTACTTATAAGGCGAGCGCATAGGTGCGTTGTACCTAAGCTTGTTTAACATCATATTGCTGTAAAAGTATTACAATAGGGACATTGTATGGCATACAAACTGTTATTTTTATCACTTTTGTATAATAATTTATCGAATACTATAGACTATACAATAATTATTGTACTATACATATCTCTCCGTGTAAATCCAATGTCATCCATGCAATTTTATTAGGCGAGCAGTCCTTTGTATTATATAGATACAATCTCACTTCTATAATAATAATAATAATATATATGTATATAGGTATTATTATTATTGCATTAAATTATATTTCATTATTTATTATATGTTTATCTTCATTTACTTAATACAAATCTATATAACAAACAAAATGGTAAAATTCGTATATATATAAACTCTTTCAAGACTTCTTAAAAATTTTATTAAAATAATAAATCTGCCAACTAATATTTTCAAATTTATTTTAAATGATGGAAATCAAGTGTATATTATTCGTTTTGTTAATCAATACAGTTGCTCCAACACGAGTAAGTCACATTACATGAATCCAGATATTTGTTGCCGGTTGTAGACATCAATGTTATGTATATTAATGTTAATAGGTAAAGCGTCCAATAACCTATGCAATACCTATATAAATATGGTTGAATTTTGGTTCGTCTATCCAACCATATGCGGTACGTCCCTGGCCAGTAAAACATTTTTATGATGAATTGTATTATGTATACCAAATATATCCAATGTCATCAATGCAATTATAAGCCACCAGTCCTTTGTATTATATAATATATCGACATTATTATTATTGCATTAATTTATATTTCATTATTAAATTATGTGTTCATTTTTTCATTCATACAAGTCTATATAATGTAATCATGACGGTAACATTCACATATATTGAAGACTGATGCACAAAATATTTCTTAAATAGTTTAAAATTTTAAATAATAAATTCATTTTGAATGATGGAAATCAAGTGTATATTAGTCGTTCTGTTAATCAATTCAGTTGATACAAGACGGGTAAGTCACATTAAATAAAACCAGAGATTTGTTGTCTATGGTAAACATCAATGTTAATGTGAACATGTAATAAATACGATGTAATTTAATGAAAAATAATTTACAATTTTCTATGTTCAACTGTATTGTAGTCTAATGCTACGTTAATTTGATAATATGAGGATGTTCATTATATTGGGTAACTGTCGAATTTCCAAATTATTTTCTAAATATAGCTGGTGTGGCCTTACATCGACTTTCTTGTGCATTTGCAATATATATATATATATATATATATATATATATATATATATATATATATATATATATGTGTGTGTGTTTATATTTATCATTTAACACGAACCTCGCTTGTGTAATCATAACTTTGTTACTGTAGCGCCTAAGAACAATATTAGACAGAGTAGATGCTATGGAGTTACCCAAAGAGAGTCCTATACAGGGCGTGGATCTACATATAGTACCTAGTAACAACTCACTTTTCCAAGGAGAATTTACATTGCTACGAGAATTAGTCAACAGCAAACTAAAGGTTTGATTATCATCCATATGTATCGTTGTCCGGGTACTTTAACATTTTTAGCGGAAAAGTGCCAGCTGGCTGACTTTTGGGTGCTTATAGATGTAAAGGTCCCCATAGATTTGAGACTGCTTTCCAACATATTTCACAATTAAGTTAAGCAAGCATAGGTGGCAGGCACCAATGTATTTCGTTCGTCGTATTATCTATTCAGTGGATGGTTTAGTTTCTATTTTTATATAGAAAACAGCTTTTTAACCAATATTATTTAAGTAAATACTCTATTTAAAGCCAGTGAAATTTGAAAAAACATAATGTAAAAGATATTAATAAAATTGTTACTGATGGGTTGCAAAAATAGTCAGGTGGAAAATTTGTGTTTCATGTTGCCTATTGTACACACACATATATAAATAAATATATATATATATATATATATATATATATATATATATATATATACTGTAACTGTAACTGAATAAAACTAATATATACTTTATATATTTTAGATTGTTGTTGAAATCGTAAGATGTTCGGTTAGAGAAGCACCAGACACATGTGAATATCTCATAAATCTGAAACAACCGAATGTTTGCATGACTTTAAATGCTGAGAACATGGCATGGAGTGATCTGGTAGATGCCTTTAGCCCTAAACTAAGATGTCCATTTAAGAAGGTAATTCCAGTTAACCTGTAAAACTCGACCTTTATACAATTAGAAGTATAACAAAATTGATTTCAACATTAGCATGTTTGGAGTACCCCGGCGAATTTTTCACAAAAGAAATTTTCCCAAATTCATTATACAAATAATGCTAGTCATTTTAGTAGCTTCAACTTTTATAAATATCACTCTTCGTCTAACTACTTCCGGTTATAATATCCTTTCCCAAAATAAATGGCATTCATTCATGGGATATACAAATGTAAAATTCAAAACCCCATATTTTATACACAGAAATGATGACTGTAGCGTTCACACACATACAGACAAACACACGCACACCGATGGCAATGAAGTAGTAGTCAAAATATAAACAGGTACCATTAATATATTTAAACAATTGGTACACAACACATTATTTTATTCATAGTGTCTAAGTAAGTCAAAAAATTGGTATTAATTTTTAATCCAGTAGAGAACAGTGTAGTGTATCTTTATTATTATTCAGCAATAATAAGTTATTATTGTTATGGTGAATTTTATTTAGTAATTAAAACAGCCTTAGGTATAGGCACCAATGCACTCCGTGCCTGTGCATATCATTTTATATTAAAAAATATTTGTTTTTAATTGTTATGGTCTTTGGGTCACAATTTAAAAATATGATATTAATATAAATAGTCTTACAAATATTCGTAGATTTTTGACTTACAAAGAAAAATTTAGTACATATTTTGAAATGAATATTGTTTAAAAAGAAAATTATGGCCTTTGGGTGACCAATATGAAGAGAATTTGTAAATATAAAATATCTTAGCAATTTTTGTATAACTTTTTGTTATTTTTAAATTTATTCTAAAAGCATCAAATTTTAATGCAATTTAACTCCAGAGGTATACGGGCGTGTTAAACTGCGAGCGGATTCAAATGAGGAACCAAAGAATTTCTTATTTCTATAACATTTTTAAAAATTGTGAACCAATAGGTCATAATAATTTAAAAATTTTTTTTTTCAAAAATTATGATAATATGCCAAACGTAGGGTTGGAGAGGGAAGGTCACTACTCGCATTGCATATATTACTTTTAGGCGAGCAGAAGGAATAGGTTCCTTCTACCTAATCTTGTTTATATAAAATCTAATTTATCTAGTTGTATGATACCTAATATTGTTTTCAAACTTTAGGGCAAATATGTAACAAATAATGCTACATTCGACGGAAATAAATGGAACATATTTCCATTAGAAAAGTATTTCTTCAAATCTGTCTTCAAATTTTACGAAGATGATGTATTATTTTTGGGATTCCACTTTGATGACCACTTTGTTCGTATTCTATAAATAAATACACGCATAAATAATATGTTTAAATAAATAAATAAATAAATACAAAGTGCCTCACATGCATTAGATTATAGCCTGTTATAGGTATCTTAATTATAAATTGTTAATAAATATTACATTGCACCTGCAATCTCCTTAGCATTCCTTTTGACAAACCTTTGAATATCCGTCATCAAAATACGAATATTGTATATTCAGTTTAATAATTGATATATATATATATATATATATATATATATATATATATATATATATATATATATATATATATATATATATATCGATATCATATCAATACGCAATTATTTTTTTTGCAAATGTCGATACTAAAATATTATATCGATATATATATATATATATATATATATATATATATATATATATATATATATATATATATATATATATATATAGATACATATCGATAAGAGCACCAATTCTTATATAAATATTACACGGCGGTACTGGAAGATTTTATTACCAAACATGCAACACATAACATACAACACATGCATGTAGTTTTTATTGATCACGCGTTGAGTAAAGACATTTTCATATTTCGCGGGCGGATGTGACATATTCTCTTTTTAGCTCGCCGTACGTAGTAAGCTTAAGTATTCGGTCGTGTGTCTGTAGCATTCTCGGATCAAAAAATTTCATTAAGAAAAAGTGTTCGTTTCGTCGCCCTGAATCCAAAAATGTATATAACTTATATACTAGGATGTTAGTCGTCGTACATTTTATAAGAATCATGCGTATCTTTTCCTCTTTTTAACTCGCCGTACGTAGTACCGAAGAAGCTATAGCATTCGGTCGTGTGTCTGTAGCATTCTCGGAAGAAAAAATTTCATTCAAAAAAAGTGTTAGTCTCGTCGCTCTGAATCCAAAAATGTATATAACTTATATACTTGGATGTTAGTCGTCGCTCGCTCGGTCGTTCGCTGTTGTTTTATACAAGTTTTCATCAAGTGTTTAAAATCATACTTTTTATGAATTGCTGAAAGTGAACTTTCAGGTACACATTATATGATAATAAATATTACAATGACATATATACGCCCAACAAACAACATCACAGGCATGTTCCTAATTCCTGATTACTTAAAGAAGCGCGTCATATGGTTCATACTCTTACAGTTTTGAATTATATAGTTTCTCGTAGGTACTTCCCCGATTTGCGGTTATTACGCTTAGCCCTTCCTGGGTTAGACACATGAGTTGTTATTTCTTTTGCAAAATACAACATACTCGCACTATTATTAATAGTAGCATTCCTTTTTGTAACTGGTATATTTCTTGAAGAACATTTCAAGCAAATGTGGTGCGAAATATTAATATCCATAGAAACATAACTACATTTGCATACGTGCCGTCCTTCTTGTGATATTGGAGAAAGGAAACAGACACACAGACACAAGGATCAAGGATGTCAATCCGAAAATAGTAAAATTCGATTCAGTCAGGGTTAAATCGTGTATATTCGTTGAAATCTCGAGTTCGAAGGTTTTTATGATTACAAGACTTAATTATTACTGTAAATAAAAAAAGAAAAGACTTAGGTCATGTGACCTGAATTACTGATGGCAACTTGCTGCGAAATTAAACTACCTATGACAATGATAATTTAGCAAAAATGCAGCCACCCAGTTATGATAAAATCACGAATCGATAATATTCCACTAATGTACATAATATTAATTTTACAAGTATGACAAATTAAAATTATGCAAAACCATAATGTTTTATTGGTTTGGTTAGGATGGTTATGGCTGGCGGTTAAGTATAAGGTGGCTACAGTGGTGGTATACGCGTACTATAACATGAAAACGGTTTTCAAACAGTTACCATCTTATCTGCGAACTACAAACTAGCCTGGAGTTACTGGCACGGACCTGCATAAATTCCCCTCTAAACTCGCCCTCCTATTGCTAAGACCTTGCAAACCCGCAACCCCCATACCCTACGGCCGCAACAAACTCTATATCTATACTGCCATATAGACCGCCAAAACGCAAGCGTCCCATATTGGATTTCAACCTTAAATGCCGTCTTAATTAAACCAGATATTCAACCGGCGATTTAACGTTTTTCGTTCGACTAAACAAGAAATTAGTCCAAGATAAAATTGGAGTGGGCAAATACATTCTCCAAAGCATGGACCATATATTGCACCATCAAAATGTATAATATTTACATTATTTATTAATTATAAATATTAAAATAAAAACATTTAATCCTACCGAATTTTGGCAAACGATTTATCAATTACTTTATACTATAATTCAGTAAAATTATGAATATTTTAGTATATTTCTTTAGAATTTTTGTAAAATTACACCAATTTTTAACAGTATAGAGTTAATTGTAGACATGCATTCAGTGTCAAAAAGTTAATGAAATATTGCGATAATATCAGCAGTTAATCAAATTCCTGGTGACAAATTACTGCAATTTTAGATAAAAAGAAAACATATCTCCGTGAATTATAGGAAATGTCAGCAGGAATATTGACAACACTTAAGGTGTACTCACAGCGACCCAATTAGTAAATATGCTTGGAAATTACAATTAATAAACCAGTTTGTATTTTGACAAACAGTGCTAGCTTTAACAGCAACAAAATTTATAATTAATTCTCGTAATTTTGTAGCAGTAAATGCTAGCAATGCTTGCCATAATACAAACGACTATTATTTGTAATTTCTAATCTTATTTCCAAGAAAATAAAATGCAACTTCGATTTAAAATAAAAGAACACATACAATTTCAATTTCTTTTACATATTAACAAATTAAAACCATTTATTATTTCTTAATATGCTTGATAATAAAGATTGTATTGAACTCGGTTTAAGCAGTTGATATTAAATTACGGGAGAATTTTAAACTATATTAAATATTTTAAATAATTTTATATTTATAGTACCTGATATACAAACAGAACATAAAATAGCTAATTAATACGACAATGAAATTCTTACGTGGGCAAAATAATGTAAACGCCGTCACTGGTCAACCCCTCCGGACTCAAAACTGATAAGATACGAAAGCAGCACGTTTCAGACTTATACAATGTAAATAATTGCTTCTTTCAAATACACCCCGCGCTGTAATTATTGGCTGTAATAGATAAGGGCCCTTTATTTACTACTTCCTACACAGATGCGCCTAACTTGGCTGTGGCTTGGCTTCACCTTTCAACTCTAACTCGCCGGAACACTAGCTTACGTTACTGTGTTCCAACCAGATAAAATTGACCATTATATTCATGTTGAAAACCATGCAGTAGCTACGTACATACATATTCATGATTTACACACCAAAAATTTACAGCATATAATTATATTCACATATTTTAATCAAGAGGGCAAAGTCTAAAAAAATGTATTGTAATCAAGAAATTTTATTCGTTATTTCAGTACATTTATTTCAAATATAAATTTAATAAAATCAAATCTGGCGATAAATGTAAACAATTATCCCTATTTTTATATTTAAAATATAACTTGTTTATACAGTATTAATAAAATTGTATCAAATAAAAATAATTGTCCGATTTTCCGCTCAAGCGAATAGCACGCGCGCCTTTCAGTTAAAACCGCGCGCGTGATCCGCGTGAGTACACATTACAAAGATATTTATGGCTTTCCGGAATCAGCATGCGTCATGTTTATGGAAATTTCGTGAATAATTACCTTTCATATTTTCGTTATTAGTTTGGTCGCGGCGCAGCGCGGCGGTGGGGAGCGATTTGCCTTGTTTTGCATACAAAATAACACTAATTAAAAACTGTTACGTTCTTCGATATTAATCGTCGTACCTCAGTTCAGCGCACGACGCGAAGGTTCACCGTGCTCGCTAGGTACTTCTTCTTGCTCCACAAACACTAATTATCCGCAATAAAGATGAACAATTTGAGTTCTGTTTGTTGTTCCATTATTATTTGAATATTGACGGGCGACATACGACTGCCAAACACGAATGCCTCTGCCATCATGAATTTGAATTTGATTATTTTACACTATGCCATTATATGCTATTTTTAGCCGCAAGCAATTGTGGGTATTTTTAAATTATTCTTGTTCCACGAAATAATAATATTGATATATATACAGAAACAAATAACATTAGTTACAATAATAATAATAATCCTAATTGCTATACAGGACAAATGACAAAAGTAATATTTTTAAATTGGTTGTACATCATTATAAACAAAAATAATGTGGAGTGGCTTACTCTCAACTTTCTTATACGTAGTTTTCACTAGTAATATATATTCCCAAATTAATTATGAATTCAAACAAAAATATGAATCTGAAATTGTACCATTTTGCTTATTATTTTATTACGTTATCAAATGCTGTTGTTTTCATATAAAATATAGATTGTTTCTTTAATATTCAAAATTAATATTTAATATTTACTGTCATGCATAGTTCATATGATTTATTAAATAAAATATTTACTGTATTTCATTTTTTTTTCTATATCCAATACGCTCTAAACACGTTCTCAGTCGATCAATTGATGTCGAATGATAAATATCTAATTATTTGAATCAATTTTGTTACTTTGTCAAAAAGTTGTCATACGATTTATCAAAAATAGTATCTCATACATGTGTATTAATGGCAACATAAATAAGAAATTTAGGAATTTCCTTAGCAATATTCCCATAACTGGTACATTTTTTGAATAAACTTTTTAAACAAAAGTTGTACTTAATATTAATTAGTGCTACCATTCTAGTGATATTGGAGAAAGCACAAAAAATGCCTAGTGTTAATAGTGCACTTCCGGATTGAAAATTGTTTATAAAAATATAGTAGGTGCACAATTTTGGCTCTAATGCGTTCACACATAGACATCATTCCGTAAATAGTCACATTTGATACAGGGAAAGGCAAAACGTGTATATTTTTTAAAGTCTCTAGTTCGAAATATTTCATAATTACAAGACTTACTTATTACTGTGTATAAGAAAATAATTATTACAAATAATAATAGAAGATAACGGACAAATGCGTATCTGGTTAAACGTAATGTCAAATTTGATATACTTCAAACACTTTAACGAAATTAAAGTAATTAATCATATATTAACAAAACTAAAATAAATATATGATTAAATTTTATTCTAAGCCGTAGCGTTTTATGAAATTTTAATTGTCTTAAAATTGCAATAATGTTAAATTAATTACAACAATAATAAATTACTTTATAGTTTTACTTGGGTCACATAGAGCCGAACAGTGCAGTAAGGTAAAATATATTTTCAGATTAATTTGTATCTTTGTAAAATTACAAAAGAAGTATTTCCAAATTAATATTTTAACATCGTTATATTTCCCCAAAAATTCGAAAAGAAAATTAATTGAACCCTGTGGCTGGTAGCATATTGTAAAGCTTTGGTAGAATTAATTTAGTGATATCGTTGGACGCGCGCAACGGGTGTTTTATGCAATGGAAAATATGTCATCGGGTCCTTATCAAAATTGGTTAGAAGTGTCATTTATAGAGGCGTAGCTGTCACTGGCAGTGCCGCTCGTGGTCAACGAAAGCGACTTCACTACATGACGCCGCGTCGGCGTTCCCGAAAACATAAAAACCACACTAAATCACGGAACCAGAAAATTAAATGGAAAAATCAATGCGCTCATATGTACATACATACCGAGTATATATATACCTACCATTCGTCGCGAGACTAGCGAATCCGAAACAAAAAATCGGATGCATTTCCAATCACAAAGAAAAGAACCCTTAATATATACGAACACAATTTTTAATTTTATTTTGTAATAGTTATACGACTGCATTTAATGAAATATTTAAACTAAATCAGTCAATCAATGAGACAAGCCCTAATTAATGCCTGCAGGTCGTGGTATGATTGACTTCTTGGGAGAGGGGAGTTACATTACATTAATTTTGAACTTTTTTATATTCGAGTTCAAAAATTTTGATAATTACAAGACAAATTATTGCATATAAAATATAATAACTTCTTACCTTATACAGAAGTTCTCAGCAAAACATCGCGAAAAGTTCATTGGAAAAGTTCAATACACACACATTTAAAAGATATTAAAAACAATTTTATTATTAGAATATTTGCAAAACTATAAACACAATTTAAATTCAGTTTATATATTTATAAACCATTAGAAAACTAATATTTAACACACGGGAGACACGAAAATGATCACAAAACACGTCAAACTTATAACTGTACTACATACGAATCTGAACTGAACATGTCTTTACCGTGAAATGCATTTTATTTTAAAATTTAATTGAATGATTTACAAGTTTTTTCTTGTATATAACGCCTGCAAGGTCGAGTATTCAGTGCCCACTGCCAATTTCGTCTTTATATATTCTTGCTATATGGGTCCTATTGCTTTACTACTATTTTACAAGTGCCAAGCGCATCAAGTTAAAACCAAATAAATAAAACCTTCTAGAACAAAAATATTTATTTTCATCGGTAGTATCATATCGTTATACAAACTGTGAGGTGATGTGTTGTGGCATATTCGGGGTTTTGAGTGTTATTTTGATATTTTCGTGGACATTAAAAGATTTTCTAGTGTATTGTGAATGAAGATATCTTTCTGGAACGAAAATTCACCGGCAGAAGTTTAAGGTAATACTAATAATCTATTTTGTTTTGCTATATTGGAATCGAATAATTTATTTGGTTTTTCGTACGATTTTATAATCAACTAATTTGTTATAATCATCTATGTGGTAACGTTAATGTTGCTTGAGCGTCGCACTGAAGTACAAAAGAGCTATAGTGTTGGCGAATTAAAAACATGTTTGCAAAGAAATTCGTTTCACGTATTCCTGATTCCGAAAATATATATAAAACATATACATGTCATTTGCATATTAATTCAGCATTATGAGCACAACTCCTCGGAAGATGCCGCACAATATTAATCAAATTTGACAAACATATAATTGTCCATTTAATACGTAACGAATTTTAAATACAATTGCTTTCATACTTTAGAATACATTTAAATATATGAGGTAAAACTTTATTGAATTACATTTCCTTATAATCCAATAACCTTACAAAATATAAAAAAATATAGAGTGCCCTGCACTCGTCTTTCATTTACGTAGTTTCTACTAGATATATCCCAAATTGTTAAACAAGTACACCTTAGTAACTCAGCAAATCATCTAAAGTTACAATATGGTATCAAGAACTACTTTTTGCATTTCTGAGATCCAATTATTTCTTTTTGTCATATAATTTTTATATAAACCGGATCTCTTCATACTTTTACGTCTGCTACGTTGTTATAAAATATTCAAATGTTGCTGACGAACGTAGAAAAAAAAAGAAATCTTGTTGAAACCGTCGCATCGGATTTCCAGAAGCTTGTTAGCATTTTCTAGCGTTAATGTAAGGTGGTGTCAGTTTACTCAGTACAAAAATATATTCTTCAGTTTCTGCCTTATTTTATTAAATGTGTATCCAGTTGTAACAGACGGCAGACTCTTAATAAACATGCAGTTCAAATTTGTGATATCAGTATTAAAAAAGTTGTATCGAAAAAAAAAAAAAAAAAAGGTGTGCCCGTCACTCAACTTTTTATACTTACTATATTTACTATATATGTAATATAGCATCATTCTGTTTTATATTAATTCAACAATTGTCGTAATAGAATAACAATATGTTTGGTATATATAGAAACATAATTGTTATTAGGCAATTTTGTTTCATTGTCAGGTATAGTTCATATGATTTATTAAATATATTCCTCATACATGCGTATCAATGGTAATATAAAAAGAAATTTAGGATTTTCTGTAATAGTTTTCTCGTAACTGGTACATTTTTTAAAGAAACTTTTCAAACAAAGGTTGTATAATAGATTAATTTCTTTTATTCTGTTTACAACTATTTTTATCATAAGTGCAGCCGTTCTAGTGATATTGGAGAAAGGGCAAGAAATGTATTGAGTAAATGCCCTTCTTAAATTACAAGACTTTCTTGTTACTGCGTATAAATTAGTAAAAGGAATTTTTTAAATTAATTCACAAACAAATATAAAAAGAATGTATATACATGAAAGTCAAGCAAATGCCACTCCAAATGTATCCGCAACATACTAACATAAAATTACATCATATTTCATCAAAATAAGAGAGGGTAAGCGTGTCACGTAAATCATACAGTTTATTTTCATTGAAAATACATGGAAATCGGCAGACGAAAATGAACGAAAGCAATAATATCGCTAGATTTATAGTACAATCACAAAGTCAATTAAATGGCAATCGAATGCGAAGAAATACAACACATAATATTTCGGATTTATATTCGGTTGCCAGCAAAACGCTGCTACATCGAATACTTTACCAATTTTATTTCCTGGCAAACCACAAAATGAGACAATAAATAAGTTGTCCGACTGAAATATCTGCAATCTAGTTAAATACAGACACAACGATCGCATTTGGATTCCACTCAAAACAGAGGCAGCGGAACCACGCACTGGAATTACATTTACGACCGATATAATATCATGAAATTACAATTTTATTCTTTGCCGATCAATGAATGATTCACAACTTGTAAACAGAAGAATATGATGAGAAAATGGTCGTTGGGGGTTTTGGGCTTATTTTGTATTCAGCCGAGAATCTCTACAACAAAACAGGATAACGATTACTTATTTAAACACGCTGTAAGAGCGCTGTTATTAATTATGTAACAGCGGCGGTAAAAAGGACCAGAAACTTGTTACATCTAAATTATGATTCAGTATTCAGTAAATATTTTGACCTGCATTTAAGATCACATTCAAAATTTTATAGTATATTTCCAGATCTTATAGCTATAAATTCAGTAAAGAATTTAAACAACTGTCTTATAGTATTATAAACATGAAACACTCGAGAACGGAAATACACGTTTTCACCATTCTTGAATCAAATCTGTGAACGCTTTAGTGCCTAAACAGTAGATGATAATTTAAGTTCAATTCAATTTCGGAAAATTATTATCCTGTTTCAATTCTTGCTACATAAAAAAATTGTAAATTGATGTATGTTGAAGTTTTACATAATTAATTGGTATGATGATCTTTTTTAAATATTAAATTAATACTATTAACATATTATTTCCTAATTATTACAATAAATAACACTAAAATAACCTAAACCAAAGCTTTGAAGTGTAGGCATTTACAGAAATGTATGCAGAATAGTAAATATCGTAATATTGCATCATTTAAGAATAATCTGCAAGGTAAGCAAATGCACAAAATCGCAGTGTATAATTGCAGCTCGCTAAAATCAAATTTAAACCATGAATGAATTCTTAAATAAGCTGGGCGAAACGATGAATGGAAGAAATGTGGAGCAATATATAATATTCAGCGTATAAATTATGTCCTAATTACTTTGCAAGCCAAACACCCTAAAGCGCTATGAATTTCTCATTAGATGGAAAGGTTAATGCCGAGACCACGCAGCCGTGTATTTGTATATGTGTTCGTGTGCAGTGCACCCATGTGAGATTTTACTTCATGCAAACACTGCGTGTATATGTGTGTTTAAGTGAGTGTATTGTGAAACACTGCCGTCCCGGCCCGATCTTGCCCCCCTTCGTTGAAACTTGGTCCAGAACTATGTTGTGAAAGTGCCCTAAGCCCGACCGCGAGCAAGGCAAAATCTGGACAATTAGGGAGTAATTAGTGAAGAGCCCTGGACGCAGCAGCGCTAACTTAACTTGACCTGAGTTAAGCCGCACGCTTCCAGAAACCGTAGATTGAATCGTGCATTGACTCGACAAGAGATGGTGGAACAATCGTATATACACTACACGTACACTTGCCAAACTTTGCCTATTGTCTTCAGCCTCTACATAATATAATCATAATTATATTCCAACACGATATTACGCTTCATCAATTTTATACTTAGAATTTGTTTATATTAAATAATTTGGTATCTTACAAAATGATAGACTGTAAAAAATACTAACGGCTTATAACATATATTCTATTTAGTGTTAAAAAAAAAGCTTTACTCTCTTGTAAACATGAACATTTTAAAATATTTGCAAGGTTTTCACGATAATTCACGTTCTCCTGAATAATATTTGACTGATTCAAGAAAATCCGTGGCCACATTGATTGGCATATTTAATATATTAAATAATTGTTATACTGAATGTATTTAAACAATTAGATTAAGCTTAATCGACGCAATTTAAAATTCTTAACAAGTTTTGTCTTTGCACTTTGTACACGGTATGGGGGAGATAATATTAGCATATGTTAAAAAAGCATTAAATTCCTATGTACTCGATTTCAATTCACCAGCCTATATATATATATATATATACTATACTAGAAGAATATATGTTTGCCCCAATATTAATTAATATTTGTAGTTGCTGATGATATTTCACATAAACTGAACCCTAATTTTTCAATAATATTCTATATTCAAATTAATGCAACATATTTCAAATATTAATTAACCATAGATCTATTATATAATGATTAAATTATATGGAATGTTTGTATAATGTCGTTACATTCTGTTCGAAACGTTGTAATTGTACGAAATATTTTAGCGGAATTATTCCAACAAATATCATCTCCATTTCAAAGCAGAGTTAATTTCATTATTTTATTATTACATAGTAATTAATTAAATAAAAGCGTTTTATAATTTAATTGTACGAATTTATTTGGTTTAATCTTTCATATTGCAGAATAAAATTAAAACATGGAATAACAATATTAGGTCAAACTGGAAACAATGTTGAAACGTAAATGTAATTTGAAATGTATTATTTCAACTATTATTTAAAAGAAATTTAATTAACTCACCGTACCAAGTACTGAAGACATAATGTATTTGGTCGATTGTCTGTAACAATCTTAGATCAAGGAAATACAAAAAGTTCTTGTCTTGTCCAAGTATATGAAATATACGAGTATATTATTGAGTTCAAAGAGACGACACAAGAAATTAGTTGACTCGGCTTCTATTTAATAAATTTCTGCCCAGTTCTAGTTTCATTGCACTATCGTACGATGAGTTAATATAAATTCGCTGTTTGGTTTCACTTAATTTTAATAAATATAAACAACTATGTAGTTGTTTTATATCAGAAATATTCAAGAATTAGCCAAAGTAAATGTTCGTGGTTTGTGTTAAAATCGATTTTGTTCGCCCAATTTATTTATGTCACATTGTGGACGCTAAAACTCGAGCATATCCATGTCATTTGGCGTATTGGACATGTGTCAAAATTCGGCAAAATTCATGCCCGAGTTAAACATTATTTCTCCGTTGATGAACTGGCTATCCAGAAATTAACACTGAGCATATTTAAAATATTTAGTTTTAAGTTAATCAACTGACATTGTGATAGGTACCTATATAAAATTTACTGCAATTGTAACATCTAGAACTGTAGAAGAGACCAGGCCGAGTTGTGCTCTTTTTCCTTGAAATTGTAATTACAAAGGAAACCTATATGTAGATTGACTCTAAATTATCTTGAGAGGTACACATTTAAAATACCGTATAATATATTTGTTTTGCACAAATAAAATTAATTTGAGTTCCCCTAATATTGAGGAAACCATCAGTCAATTTAGTTCGAAAAAATGTTGTTTCACTCTGGGGTGTTACTGTAGGCGGCGCCACGTATCAACTTTGAATATACATGTAACCTCTATTAGAAATTAAAAGATATTCCGTCGAATGATTGTTTAATGAATAAAAATGTATTTCAGGCACGTAATTAAAAAAATGATTATAGTTATATTTATTAACTCCATAAAACTACTTAAAATCTATCTGATTGTTAAAACACGTTGTCAAAATTTTGTATTTTAAGCTGCGATTTTTTTTTTTTTACATTTTAAATATAATTAGCTTTAGTTAATTATAAAACGTCTGTATATCCTTGGAAGGAGGATAGAGAGATCTATAGTTCTTTGGCTCTCAGTGCACTTGACGTAACGTTACTTAACGTAACGTTAACGATATTATCTCTGTTTGTACCTTTCTGAAAAAAGAGGCATTTTAATCAGAAACTTAATTTTGCGAAACTCTTTGATGTGGAATACAGATGAAAGAGACTACATAGTAAAGAAGAAAATTTTAATGAAAAAAAAAAATAGAAAAATATCTTCATTGGGTAAACATTTAGTCGCTGTTGTTGATACAAGATACAAAATGAATTCTACTGTACGATAAGCGCAGAGCGAATGCTATCGACCTAGTTTAATCTAGAGGTGATTAATTATCGATTTATATATATATATATATATATATATATATATATATATATATATATATATATATATATATATATATATATATATATATGTTTTATAGAATTTTCTGGTATTATGAAAGACCTTTAGTAATAGAGGCAGGCTTGATATTTGTTTTTAAGTCTAGCTTGTGTTCCCTTTTACTATAACAAACCAGTGAAATTGGCTCAAGACTCAAGACTCTCAATTTTATTCGTTTCGTCGCAACAGATTGTATAGAAAAGTGAAGTCAGCCAACTCACAATTAGAAAACCATACGCGGAGATTACACTCCTGCCATCCAGCCGTGGTTAGTTAGCGTCCGTTTGTTTGGATTATCGTTGATGTCGGGTCTGATCGAGGCCCCACACAAGAAGTGCGGCTTAATTGCATTAAATCTGCAGTGACCAACATGTTTTCATCATTCCTCCACTTATCAAAAGTAATACATATATTATTACAAATTGAGCGTAAGCAGACACGAATTATTGTATTACTTTCGTTTAAATTTTGACATTCGTTGATTTAATTTACAATTTAGTAAATATAGATACAATAATTTTCACCAACTTTTGGGTTGATAATTTATCTAATTAATTTTCTTTAGCCAAATGTATGAGTTATACATTTTCAGAATCAGGAAGACATAGAAGGAATATTTGTGCAAAAATGTTATAATTCTACTGCTAAAGACACGCAACAGAACACAAACTCTTTCAAATTGAGAAACATGAAGTTTTGAATTTGAGTTTAATTTATTCCGGAAAAGAAAATGTCCTATTTTTGAAAAGGAAGTAAAGGGATTATAATATTTAAATATGTTTATAAAACTTGAAATGATTAAAAATTTTACTAACTTCTATTTAGGAATGTTTTTCGAATAATTTACAATGAGCTAAAAAATTTATTTTGAATATAGCGATAATACATTTACGTTTCCCTAGTTATCACACATATTGATATTGATTCATGGCAATGGTAGCATGAATTTCAAACAAAGTAATACAATGTATAAGAAAGTTGAGGGAAATTAATTTATTTTTCTTTCCACACGTATAATTAACCCAGATGATACCACTGACCTTTTAAAAGAACAGAACATATGTTTTGTGGCCAATATCCTTTAAAAAGGACGGCATTTTTTTTGGAAATAAAAAATAAATTTTACTATTATTTTCTTTTACGAAGAAATAAGTAAGTCTTGTAATCATGAAAAATTTCGAACTCGATATTTCAACGGATATACATGTTTTGACCTTCTCTGAATCGAATATGACTATTTTCGGAATGACGTCTGTCTGTCTGTGTGTGTGTGTGTGTAAACACTCTCGAGCCAAAACTGTCTAACTAAAAATTATGAAACTTCAAACTTAAGACTTGTATATATCCTAGATGTGCACCTTCTATTTTTGAAAAGAATATTCAAACCAGAAATGTATGTTTACTCTGTACCTTTTTTTGTTCTATTTGCAATATCACTAGAACGACTACACTTACGGCAAAAATAGCCATGTTCATAATGAAAGATATTAATATTTCGCACAACTTTTGTTTGAAAATATCTTCAAGAAATGTGCCAGTTGCGAGAAAATTGCTACGAAACATTATAAATATCTTGTTTACGTTGCTATGGATTTGCATGTACCTTATAAAATTGGATCATCTGCTATTTTGACCGGAAAACAAAATAGACTCAATTAGATAAATGACATTTCAGAATATTTCTGTAGAGTATTGGTTAGTTTGATAGCTGGTTTTGGTTATATATATATATATATATATATATATATATATATATATATATATATATATATATAACCAAAACCATCTATCAAACAAGTGAAAACTTCGTAATAGAATGTGGAGTGCAGGTCACTCCAGATAATTTTGATTATTTTTGCAATAAATATGAAAGAAAATATTAACTAAAACATGTATTGTTTTCTTTACCAAAAAGTGTTCTGGCGTTATTTGGGTTAAACCTTGAGTTCCAAAATCACTGAATTAATATATTACCTATCGCAAAATTGAGTTTAAATAATTATATTGTTTAATAAAACTAGTGGAATTCAACATTTTATTTTATGTTAAATATAACAAATTAAATTAAAAAATAATATTAAAACAAAATATATGAAAAGGATGAATGTCTGTTCTGAGAACGTCTGAGTTGTGGTAAATCTGCAATTTCTGCGCAGTTCGCTATGGCATGCATAATCAATGTATAATCTGAAACAGTTTGGGAATGACTGATGTAGCACCGAGAGTGTTGCAATAGCAAAACATGCAAACATCCCCTGTGGATTAGACTGTCTGATTAAGCATTCTTCTCGCGCTGTCATTCATATTCATGATCATATTAATAGAAATTTCCATACTATACCAATATGCTACCATACTGACTGCTGGAATCTTCACAAACCACCACGAAATCATAATATTAAGCACAATAAATTGCGCAAAACATAGAAAAATTCGCCAAACCCAATTTTCTAATGTAGATAAGAAATAATTATCCATGAGGTAAAACAATTTCAATAATAATAGTTTGATATTTTGGAATTTTGGTAAAAGGAAGGTGGACTTTAGTGAAAATGAGATTAGAATTACAATTTAAGGGTTTCATTCAATTCATACAATTCCACGTCTTTAATTTGACAGAGCCACATTTGAATATTTAATATATATTAAATTTGCTGTCAGAGGGACTCTACTGCTAAGCAATCAGACAGAAATTCATGTGTTGGTTCTTTATGCAAATCAAATCCCAATCGATTTAAACACACCATTTGCATTTGACAAATGAAATGAACGAGACATCAAAATCAGAGTCTCGAATGATTTTGCCAACCAGAAATACATTACAAATTCATGAATAACGCTTTTCAGTTGAAAAATTTAATTTCCAACCGGCTTGACTCGTCAACGTTTCTAAGTATCAAAGCGCCCGTTCAGTGATGAGAAAAAAGTGTTGAACAACACAAAAACCTAGATTGTTGTGTATGTGAGTGAGTGAGTGTGCATGTGTGACGGCGGCATGTCAGTCAGTCAAACAACGGAACGGAACTTCGGTTTGTTCAACAGGTTGCCACGGGAGGACAGCAGCGGCAGCGGCAGCGGCAGCGGAAACGGCGAGAGATCTTGATGAATTACTGTTGAAGAGGATCGTAGTTGTTGTGTTTGTTGTTGTTGTTGCTGTGCAATCTTGTGTGTTTGGTTTTGTTGGGCTCTTGTGGTTCTTAGTTATCTCACCTGACGGTCTCGATTTAAAATTGAAGAGACTTTAGCGCGACCTCCATTTGTGATAAGAACATTTATATATCTATAGTCAAGATATTGTGGCAACGGACTTGCGTCATCGACCTGTAAAAAAATCATACGAGCTTAAATTAAAATTTATTATAATAATTATCTATACAAACTGACAATATTAATTTAATGCCAGAATTATTCAATTTTATTATATTTTATGCCTTGATTTGACAAAATAATAATGTATATGCTCCGCCATAGCATAAGTATCATCCCAATTATGATAAAAAAAAACTGGAGTGCCCTGTACTCTCTTATAATTAATTTTTACTTAATATGTAATATATAAAATTCTTACAATTATTAAACTATAAAATGTGTAGAATCGATGAAACTTTAGTTATTCCCACCCTGGTGCATACGGTTTGAACACACACTGCCATCTACTAGCAGTTTGGTGAACTTATTCGTAAACATCCCCGGCCTATATGTTGACCAAGCACCTTACCAATGAGGGACAGAGACACGCAAAGAAAACAGATCGAATCGGGCGGCATTCTTGCTATTGTTCGAACCGCACAGCAGCAAGCTATGCCACACCACTGACAAAATAAATGAGAACAGAAGCGTCGAGTGACACGACGCTCTGTCACCGTCGACACGAAGACGTCATTAACTTAGACAAATATCTCGACGCCGTCCGAAAAATGGCCATTACTTACACTATTGACAAATTGATTCCCGTAACAGTTTCTGCAGACTCTCGGAAACAATATATTATATAAGGCGAGAGGGTTGTGAAGTCAAGCCTAAACTATTATATATATATATATATATATATATATATATATATATATATATATATATATATATATATATATATATATATATATATATATATATATATATATATATATATATATTGATAGTTATATGGTGGATACACAGACCGCCGTGCTTGGTCGATAGATATGTATGGGGCTGGATATATTCTGGTGACGGCTACAATGCTTTCCAATAAACTATTTGCGCCACTTTTTAAAAATAGTCATCTTATTGGCAATTCACCTAGTAATGGCAGAAACAAACTTTGCAATGATAATAAATACGATTATACTTGTTTGAAGTAATAACGCATTACGTTCTTGTAAAGCAAAAATATATTTATTTACAAACTAGACAAACCTTACGACAAGATATAAATTAATGATATCTACGTATATGCGTGTCGAGTGCAGGGCACTCCACATGTTGAATTTATCTGCCATATAAATCTCATTGGGTAAAAACATATTTGTATCAATGGTGCAAACACCAGTTCTTCCAGCTCGCCGTACTGGCGAGCCCAATCACAATGAATACAACAATGAAAGCGATAGCAATTGTTAGAATACAAAATTAATTGTTGCAAACATCCAACAATTAAATAATTATTTCTTTCTAATCGATTATTTTTTTGTTTCTCTAATGTCCAAAAAGGTGTTGCTAAATTTTAATTATGGAACGAAAACACATTCCGCATATCAATGTTGGCGAAATATTGTTAAATCTCGAAAAATATGTGTTTATGGGAACGTTTTTATTCCATATGATTTATTTTAGGATGGCTAAAAAGAAACTTCAAAACAAAAACAAAAATATGCAGAAAACTTGCATGGAGAGTAAGAAAATTAGACTTTTGAATGACGAATATAAGGAGAATGCAAGAGAGTTTAAGAGGAATCCCCGTGGTTGGCCGTCCTTACAGGTCGGTGTAAAGGGGGAAGCGCACGAATATCGAATATATTACTGTTATTTATTTACTGTATCTTCAATCGCAATCAGAGTATTTTCATAAAACTGTTGCACGCATAATCTAGTTTTGTTTAAAAAGTTTGCACTATTAACGCGTTTAAACACATGTCACATTATACCATTTAAAATATTTGGTACACAGGCGATAAAACGTCGACAATTTTTGCCATACAAGCCTCACTCCCCTAAAACGAACAACACACCACCCATTAACATCGGCAAACAAATAAATTCTGAAACTATAAAATAAATCAGTGAAAATCGCTGCGTAGGTACAGTAATTTGCACTGGTGAAGCGCAAACATCACGCGCTTGCCATCACTATCAGAGGGCATACGTATGTATGTACGTATACGCACATCTCCATTGGCCGATCTCTGCAGTTGTGTAAACGGTGGACATCATGTGACACAGAAACGATAATCGTACATCCACATGGTCAAATACACGCACAAGTGTGCACATATATAAACATACTACACACAAACACATACGCTGCACACTAAATCACGCTGTTAATTTATGTGGCGTCACGCGCATCCGTCCGTCTGTCCATTTTCGCTCGTTGCTCTGTTTGTACAATTGTACGCGTATTGCTGTCTGTGTGTCTGTGTGTGGAGTATAAAATTGATGTATATGTATGTATATCCATCGCCAAAGACATTTTTACTCGTCAAAATTGAATTGGGTTGGTCGGAATGGTCTTTATCCCATGTTACGGAATATTACCAACATGTTCTTGTCTCATCTGCAGCTTAGTCAACTAAAGTATATTTCTCACTAATTTCTAACAACTTAATTCTCACTCTTAAGTACAAGTATATATATATATACATATATATATATATATATATATATATATATATATATATATATATATATATATATATATATATATATCCGAAACAAACTGCCAAACAAAAACTATACTGTACAGGAATACTCTGATATGTCATTTATCTAATTGAGTCTATTTTGTTTTCCTGTCGAAATATTGACAGGCGCAGATGATCCGATTTATTAAGCTACATGCGGAATCCATGGCAACGTAAACAAGATATTTATAATGTTTCGTTGCAGTTTTCTCGTAACTGGTACATTTTTTGAAGCATCATTTCAAAAAATAGTTGTGCGAAATATGAATATCTTTCATTATAAATATAACTACTTTTGCCGTAAGTGTAGCCGTTCTAGTGATATTAGAACAAAGAATGCATAGAGGAAACATGCACTTCTGGTTTAATTTAATTTTTTTAAATAGGATGAGCACATATATATACAGGGTGTCCCATTTTAATCCGCCAGTAGCGATAATTCTGAAACATTGCATTGAATCAAAAAGTGTTCCAAATGAAAAGTTAATGGTTTTGAGGGGGACATCTGATGCCGTAGACTTTGCCCCCCCCAGCCCCCCAAGGGGGGCGGGAACAGGGGGCAACTTTAAAATCTTAAATGGAAACCCCTATTTTTTATTGCAGATTCTGATAGAGGGTTAAAAAGTATGTAAGTTTTATCCGAAACATTTTTTTTATTGGTCGAGAGATGGCGACTAAAATTGACCTACATTTTAAAACTCTATCCGAGTCTGAGGTACAAAATAGGGGTTTCCATTTAAGATTCTAAAGTTGCCACCAGCCCCCCCCCCGGGGGGCGGGAGGGGGGTGGGGCTATGTGGGGGGCCCGGTCAAACACTGTTTGAAAAAAAAATGACATTCTTTTTTGAATTATTTTACCATTATTTAATTTGAAAAATAAGTACTCAATCGCTATTTTTGAGTACTTTACGTCTTTGTAGGGGGGGGGCGGGGGTAGTATTTGGGCAGGCTGAGAAAAAAACAACCTTGTAAGGTTGTGAGTAAGTCCTAAGTAATAATAACAGTTAATTACGTGACGATTTTCGCAATTTAATTGACAAAATACCTAATTTTTACATTTGCAGCGCCATCTCTCGACCAATAAAAAAAAATGTTTCGGATAAAACTTACATACTTTTTAACCCTCTATCAGAATCTGCAATAAAAAATAGGGGTTTCCATTTAAGATTTTAAAGTTGCCCCCTGTTCCCGCCCCCCTTGGGGGGCTGGGGGGGCAAAGTCTACGGCATCAGATGTCCCCCTCAAAACCATTAACTTTTCATTTGGAACACTTTTTGATTCAATGCAATGTTTCAGAATTATCGCTACTGGCGGATTAAAATGGGACACCCTGTATATATATATATATATATATATATATATATATATCTAGTAAATAAAAAAAAAAAAAAAACTTGTGATACAACGTGTTGTATTCGAAGAACTATGAAGTATAGGAATGATTGCAACGATACGTGTGGCGCACTAATCCAAAGATGAAATTTAATGCCTTATGGCAAGTGTGCATTTCTTTTAGCGTTTCACATACGGTTTTTCAAACACAGTAATGACGGCAGGAGAATGGGATGAGACCGAGCACAGATGACAAACCCTCACTTTCGCACAGCAAAACGAGAAGTAGATGGGCAAAGTGCGAAAAGAAGAAGTGGAAGAAGACACACAGGATGATGACGAGGTGGTGGTGGCGGCGGTGGCGGTGGTTTACATCAGCGAACGCAGGAACGAACGATGAGGAAAAAAGGCAAAGCTTTTCAGTGCGCGAGCGGGCGGTGATGAAAAAGCAATATGACGACAGAAACGGCGAATCCAATTTCATAGCTCAAGAAAGAAAAATAGCTTTTGGTCCGGTGAGATAAGGCCCGGAGAAAGTCAGCATGCCAGTGTGATGATTTTTTGTCGTCACTGTGTTCTTCTCGGCCACCGCTGTCCTGCCGCTGTTCTGCCGCCTCCTGCCAAACACGCGCTAAGAAATGACGGCGGTGTTCGCTGCTGGACATAATGGCACCCGTATTTCTCGCAGCATCTTTGTCTAACTCATTCGGTCGCTCATTCCCGCTGGACATCTAGTTTAAACTAAAACGCTACTGGAATAAGAAATATGCGACGGTGTTGTGATGATACAGCGCATTAAATTTTCATTGGTTTAGGTTTATCCCCCGATACCTATAATTGTTCTACAATGTGTGCACTACGTGAACTATTTACCGATGGTTACTTTTTATAAGAACTATTTACTATAGCAACAAATACAATCCTTTACTTTCTTCAATGAAATCTAAACAAGCAGGAATGGCCTTCACTCGACGTTCTCGTAATTTTACTATCTATATTTATAATAATGCTTGGGGGTATTCTGGTCTAGAGGTATACATTTTAAGCGTTTTGTCGAGCTCGATAATACCAAAACAAAAATTATGTTATCCATTCATTTTTACTTTCTTTTACGAAGTAATAACTAAGTCTTGTAGTCATGAAAAATTTCGACCACGAGATTTCAATGGACACGTTTTGACCTTCCCTGAATCGAATGTGACCATTTTCGGAATAACGTCTATGACACTGTGAACGCTCTAGAGCCAAAAACTGACGGACGTAAAATTTTGTAACTTCAAACTGAAGACTTGTATTTGCCTTAGATGTGTACCTCCTATTTTTCAAAAGAATATTTAAACTGAAAGTGCTTGTTTACTCTATGCATTATAGCAATATCACTAGAACGGCTGCACTTGCGGCAAAAATAGTTATGTTCATAATGAAAGATGTTTATATTTTGCAAAACAAAGTGACAAAAAATGTACCAGTTACGAGAAAACTGCTTCGAAAAATCATAACTATCTTGTTTAGGTTGCCATGGATTCGCATGTGACATTTGGCTTAATTGCTACGTCACTAAGATAGCTCCGTAAATTTTGAGAATTTTTAAATTTTCTCTCGAGAATATATTCTTAAAGGTTAAAACTTTAAGAATATACAAAAAAGAAAAATTGATTTGTTGAAAATTCTAGACTATAATTCTCCCTTAATTTTGTTTTATAATCAATATACGATAGCTAGGAAACGGAAACAATTAGTTTTGTAACTAAAGAAACGTAAAAAAAAAAAAATTCAAATGCGATGTTTA
This sequence comes from Leistus spinibarbis, assembly GCA_933228885.1. Lineage (NCBI taxonomy): Eukaryota > Metazoa > Arthropoda > Insecta > Coleoptera > Carabidae > Leistus > Leistus spinibarbis. Next base: position 4,688,324 of record OW121805.1, read on the forward strand.
AGTAATGGTTAAATTTTAATATAAGTTTACTTATTTTTAATATTTTATTTTCTTATACTTTATGTATAAAGGAATTAACAAATTGTCCTAAAATGAAGTTTACTATGTAGAACTCTTTCGTTGCAGGCATAAGTATACAATAATAATAACATATTTTTTTATCTATACATATAGGATACTTGTATGACTTATTATTCTTCTTTTACTAACAAGATTACAAGACTTCCTGAAGTTGTATATCAACCAAGAAAATAAAAAGTATCATTAAACGTAGTACTATATAGAGAAACAGAGAACTTCTTCGTTTGCGAGAATTATGATAAAAATTGTGGCTATCTTTCCTAGAAAATATGAATAAAGTTATCTTATTTGCACTTAATCATTAATGAGCTACTTATAAAACCATTTTGCTGCAAAATTATGGTTTTTCTAGTAGACACAAACAGCACAAATAAGCTCCCGTGTTCATTACGGTAAATTTACATGCATGCAGCCTATCGTACCAAGATCAGTAATAAAAGTAGATAGGTCAATATGGCTACAGAATATTAAATTACTTGCAAGAAACTGAATACACTATACCCATAATTAACTAGAATCCAATTTATTAGATACCCAATTTCTTGCAACAACAAATTATATATATGCCTTTGCAATTGAGCTTCATTTTAAATTTAGTTACTTTATTTAAATAATTGTATCATGATACTTACTTTTTTTTGCGATTTGATTGCATTTTCGCGTTTAAGATTATTTTCAACCAGGTTAGTTAAGTAACGATATACGATAGTAATTAAGTGGTTAAATCTATTAAAAACATAAAAGTGTGATGGAGGAATATTAGTTAAATAATTAGTAATAAATTATCAACGACATGTGCACGCACCAATACTTTCAGGTCGCTATATGGTGACCTAATTAATAATAATAAAACATAAAAATGAACCACTGCAGCATTTAATGAAGAAATCATACCATTGATTTTTTAAGAGATAAACCAAACAAACCTGTTTGATGGAGATCAAACAATAAAAGTATTTTAATAAAGCACAACAATTAAATAATTTACACGAATTCCTGCAAAAATGCATTTATTGATTCCGAGAATGTTACACACTCGAGTATTAATTCCACTTGTCTTTCATGACCAAACATGATAAAATCTAAACATAATGACAAAATAAATAGTAATTCAAATTGCTGCTAATGGTTAGTGTTTATCAGGTTCACCCCAGTTTTATTTACGCAACTCCAATGTAATAAAACGATAAAGTATACCTTTAGGTAAATAACGATCGGTATTAGGTCTATATTTAACTAAACTTATAATTACGTAAGGGGTACTTAATTATTTAGTTTGGTACACAAAATATTGGTATAGCATATAATTAGAGGGGCTACTACGAGTATTATTTGTGACAGATTTATAGTCTAACTTTTGGGGTCAATAAACATACCAGGATTTTACATATTGGACGAAATCTAAAAGAAAGTATTCAAAATTTAACGAAAATAAAAGTTTTCCTGAATTTATATTAACTATTTGTGTGCATGTGTGTGTGTGCAACTATGAATGCTCTACAGCAGAAATTGTAAAAGAAACTATTATATAGTACGAAAACATACCTTACTCATTTTACATGTAGTTTAGGTTTACTCCTGCTACTATCTCACTAACTTGAAGAAGAGACCAAGTAATCTATATAGTTGTTAAAATATTAATATTCCTATAACTTTTGTTTGAAAAAATTTATCAATTCGGTATATTTCTGTTGTATAAATGAAGAAAGATTTATTCACGGCGGGTCAATTATAAATTAGGATTAATAAGTACAATTAATAAACCAGTTTGTTTTATGACAAATAATTCTAGCATTAACAGCAACAAAATTTATTATGCGTTGCTGTGAATGCTAGCATTGTTTATCATAATACAAAGTAGATTAACAATTGTAATTTTTATTCGTGATTATTAATTGGCCAGCTGTAAATGGATCTTTAATATTTATTAACCGGTTTCATTTAATTTGCAATATCAACAAAAATCAACATTTAATACAAAATATAAACAATATTATAAGAAATAATTCGGATTAATTGGGCATTTTCATCTAGGGGTATAATTATATAAATATACCTAAACTACAGTAAATAACAATGTATATTTTTGGAATCAAGGTGACGGGACAGTTTGGTACGCATACAAAACATTCCCAAGAATTAATAATTATATGAATCTCATAAATAAAGATAACTGTTACCTTTGAGAAATAATTTGGATTAATTGTGTTCAATATTATATATGAATATTTAAATAAATAATTCATTACGTATAGAATACTTTATGAAAGAATTCTTTAAGAGATAAAAGTAAAAAATATCATCCAAATATCTAATGTATATCTAATTTGTTTATGAATTATGTATTTATATATTACTGAATAGGTTATGTAAATATCTACTGTATTAGTACAAATAGAACACATTGAAATTTATATCCAGAGTTGGGCTATAGAAACTCCATGTTCCTGCTATTACAATACAGAAAAATGATAAGATTGATAAGAAAATTACATGTTGTGATAACGAGGACATTCTTCATTTCCAAAATGGCTGAGTACGCACGCGAAGACAGTCGAGTAATGTCGGTAGAACACGAGGAGGCTTACAGCGAACGAACGATTCAATTGAAAACAAACACTGACACACAGACACCCGCACAACTAACCATAAATGCCGCACGTTTGTTTAGATATAACCTCAAAAAATTACTGTTATTATAGTGTAACACCGTCTACAGAATACATGCTACACAAAGGGAAAATTACACTTCATAATAACTTATTATTTTTCATTTCTTCAACACATGAAATGGAATTATACCTATATTTCGGTTTTATACAATGAGGTCATGTATTTCATACAGAAAAAAGATTTTATATAAAAAGTTCTTTTCGAAAAACGTACTAATTACTGTAATAACGCCTCAATGTAGTTATTTTATATTTACGCTATCCTAGTTACAATACATATTTAATTTGATTTATAAGTATCATAGGGTAACTAAATTTGCATTTATATAAATACAGATAGTGAAAAATCAAGAATGTCGAGTGAAGACCACTCTAATTTTATTTTGTAGTTTTTAATAATATTTTGAAAATAATCTAAAGTTAAGTTTGGACTCAATTACCCTCTAAATATAAAGGTAATTAGATTTATAATGAAAGGATTATAACAATATTTTCTATGTATGATTAGAAATTTTAAATGGCCCGCACACGTTTTTCTTATACGTAGTTTTCACTCGAAATATATATCCCCAAGAAACTCACTCCACGGTAATACTCTGCAATTGTTCCACCAACAAATAACTGTAAAACCAAGATTCGTGTACGTTTCTTTTTTTTATAAGTATACAGAAAATGTCTCCAGCTAGTAATCTGATATTAAATATCTAGTGCAAGAAAAGCTATCAGCTCTGTGATTGCATTCTACAATGGCACCAAGTTTCAGGCAGTCATTTTGTTACTTATTCATGATCTCGGTACTTGAATGTGGGTAATGAATAGTCGGGTTTGTCCTCTGCTCCTCTTTAACCGTAGTAGATTCTCTTTTATGTTCAGTGCATTACTATGTTTAGTATCCCCAGATATTATGGGCACATCTGTGATCTTTCAGACACATCAGCGGGTTACCTACCCTTATATTACTACTAAAATAAACTTTTAATATGATATAATAATAGAAAGTTCCTAAGACATCTGTACAGATGTCTGCATTTGAAATTAATTGGAAATGATGTGATATTTAATTAATTTTGTGCTATGAATAGATTGGTAACTTGACATTTTGTACAAAGAAAATTATTTTTAGATTGTATAAACATCACTTTACTGTTTTTACTCTCTTGGGCGAAGTATTAAAGGAAATACTCCTGGAAATAATCGATCTCGAGAGTTTAATGGAAATACATATTTTGACTATCCTTGAATTGAACCTGACTATTTGACTCTAATGAGGTCTCGGACTTATCCAAAATTGTTGCAAAAAACATAATGAAATTTTAATACAATATGTTAACAGAAAGTGAAGGTATATTCATGCTACTGTTTTGCATGACGTTCGTATATGAAAATTAAAATGGGAACAATCTAATTATTTGAATTGTTGACCAAATGTAAAATTGATCTGACAATGTCGTAGAAAATGATAAGTTCAACGAAATTTGCCTTTGCATTAGAATAACAAGAGCAAGGCAAACGTAACGATAAAGAAGTAAAATGTAAAAAAGAAAAGTAAATTGTAGAAAGGAAATTTTAATGAATATCCGATTGAAAGATGCAACTAGCCAGGAATGTCTGTAATGTGCCCGCCGAGCGTGAAAACGAACGCAGAGCCTTTTTCAATTATTAACTTGGAATTTCAAACGGGAACAGTCGATCGGCCGATTGATAGACTACACAAAGTGGAATTTTCAATCATAAATGTCAATTTCAGTTCTCAACTTCTTTGCTCAATGCCCCTCCATTCATCATTCTTTCCCTCATTCTTTCTCATCTTGTCAAATGAACACGCATGCATTTCTAAAGTCCTTTGTATGAACAATGTTACACAACTGGATTTCTTACCATGTACCTACAACATTTTATAGTCATACTGAAAATCAGAATTATATTATGGTTAGAAATTATTAATTACAGTATTGACCAAAATGATTGTAATTTCTTTTATTGCGAGTTACTCTATTTTTGATTGAGTGAAAAACCGATCACATATACATATTCGAACGAGCACATTATGATGCGTTCATTTACAGGCAGACCGCAGCCAATGAATTATTAATTCCATTCATTAGTCTAATAAGAGTTTGATTAATCGGACACAGCATGTCGATAACAAATATTTGACCTATATTTCACAACAACCATGTTCTTCATATTATGTTGTTATATTTAACATATTATTTATATTATTGGTTCACTAAATGTTGCATGGTTTTGCTGCACTATTCGCATATTATAATTTTATTTTAATTTTATTTAAAATAATTTGATTGAGACACGACCGAATGCTGCAGCTCTTCTGTGCTTTGTACAGCGAGCTAAAAACTAAACGTATCAAATCATGTAGATACAAGCACAATTGAGCATAAAATCAGCAAATAAACACAAACACGTACACACAATGTAGCCATGAATATCCGGATGGTACACAAATGAACGCAAACAATTCACGGTCATCCGACTCAATAATCCTCCGCAAATGAATAGGCAGGACAATGATGAAAAAAATACAACTATAGTAGGTACCACGGGCTTTTAATCGTTTTGCTTTGCATTGTTTAAAATCATTATCCACAATTGTAATATGAGCAAATATGGCGGCACACCTACATTTACGAGTTCATTTATTTTAACTACTAACAGAAGGACAGAGCTAATTCGCGAAAGAGAGAGATAGAGACAACAAAAAATATCAAATTAAAGCTTTGGCTTACACGTGTGTCTGATTCGTCCGCACAACACCGTACACCGGCGCCGCCTGTGTTTTATTAGTGCAGACGTTTCTGCAATGACACTGTATTGCCTACATACATATACTCTTCCCCAGTACCTATACACAGAATGAGAAAAGGGACTGACCCTTATCCGAGCGCATGGCTGACCTAGGGCGAATGAAACAGATCGGTTACTGCACGGCGCTTGTAGCAACAATTTTACGTTAATGCTTCAATGTTATTGAAGTTTTTAATTAACAAATTGTTTACTACTAGTGATAACATACCAACTGAAAAGATGATACTTATAAAATATCTATCAAACAGTTAGAGCTTTATTAAAAAATTGGTTGTGGCCAACACATAACTTTCTTTTACGTTTTATTTCTTATTGCTTTGTGATTTCTCTTGTCCTTCCTAAAATAAATCATATTGAATAAATACCGAGATCTAACGAAATTTCTCGATCATTTATATACAGACTAGAATACATAAAAATACAGTCAATGTTTTGTGGTCCAAATTATATTTAAGACAGTAAGAACATATTGTGTGAGTCTCGTCCACCAAAAAATACTATCGATTGTGCGACAGGTGTTTTGTAACATTACATGGCTTAATACAACGGCATAAGGAGTTAAAAAATAATTTATAGTAATTGTAAATCCTATATGAAATATCTAAAATAAAAATTATGGCAAATAACTGGTGGAAGACGAAGACACAGTTCATACAATTTGTTAAACATATATGCGTATCTATTGGTAACATAAATAAGATATTACAGGTTCTCCGTGGCAGTTCTTACGTAACTGGCACAGATAGACAGATAAACACACAGATGTAATTTCAAAAATATTCATATTTGATTCAGGGAGGGCCATAACGTCGAAGTCAACATTATATATATATATATATATATATATATATATATATATATATATATATATATATAATAATAATAATAATTATAAAATAAATTTAGTAGATTGAAACGTGATCTTGGAACGACACAAATGTGTGTACCCGATCACTAAATATTTAATTTTATTATGTCCCTGTGGACGACTTCATTGATTGAGATTAATTGAAACCGCTACACATCGGAGATTGGGGTAGTAGCAGCTCTTAATATTGCCGGCTAGAGTTAAAGTCAGTGGCGTACCAATATTTATTTTTATTTAAATTCAACTGATACACGTGATCACTTCTAATAAAATTAATTTCCATAATGAAATATCTTGCTTACTGTTATATTTGCGAAGGTAACTTGTATGTGACCTTGAAACTATTTCACATAATATAAATAAACTTAGTCCGGTCCTTGTAATATTCTGGGTTGTATGTTTAGTCTAATATTCTACGTCGACAGGGAAACCCTGAAACTTTATTTTATTATATATACTAGCATCGTTTAATTATATTTCGTGCTGTGTTTTATTAATTTACCCTGTTTTGTTTCACCACTGTGAATGTAGCTTGGATTGTTAAATAGCAACATGTGAAACCTTTCATTTTCCACTCGCCACTCAAATATTATTTACTTACTGCATAGAATATCTTGAATACAAAAATAAAATAAATTGCAGCTAATACTTTGTTGAATTTGGTCAATAAAATAATATATTAGAATAAGTTATGACACATTTTATTAAAAGGGTTTAAATGTTATAAACAAATTAGTACACTTCTGTAAATTTCTGAATTTACTACACTTATATTTTATCAATACGGTCAATTCAAGATTGAAACAAAAATAAATCAACAATCGAAATATAACAAATATTTAACAAGGTACAAGCAGCTTGTATAATACTTTTGTTGGTGTGTTTAGCGACTGAGTACTTTTTTTTTGTATTTGCGTATGTCGAGTTAAAAAAATAACAAATATCTCTGAGCGTATTGTGTAGTTCTGCAATATTAATTTAGTAAAATGCTGAATATTTTATCTGTGCATTTCCTGGTAAAATATATTGAATGTTGTGGACTCAATTATTTTTATTTCTGGGTAAACAATCAAAATGTAGATAAAAAAATCACGCCATGTATTAATAAAACGGAAATTGAAATTTCAACAAGCTTCCTCTAGCAAAAAGCACTCATACTGTGCCACACATATTATTTATTTTTCATATGGCATTGAAAAACACACACATCGAAATTCATTCACGTGGTTTAATTCGCAGACACATAAAATCATTTGAATCGAAATCGATTTGATTGTACGCTAATACTTATAGATGAGTCGCAATTGTATTTAGAGTTGGTTGCGAACTACATATTTCGTGAATTTAGGTACTACGCTTGCAGTTTGCCGATATCGGACTTAAATCATCGCATTAGTTAGGGTAGACCGGGGCTAATTGGAAAACCCTTCGGACGTTTAGCTCGTCGTACAATATTTACATATTGAACTATTAATGTATCTGTAAGATTTTCATATCCACTAATTGTGGCCTAAAATTGCAGTTCGCTTCTTTCGGATTTAGCAAATGAAAATTAATTATTTACTTGGATGTCGGAGTGTAACTATGATTAGGTCTACATTTTACAAAAAAAAAACAAGAAAATTCGTCAATCGACAATTAATTTTAATATTGGTGAGGAGTGAACTGTATTCTGTATATGGTATGGGCACATGGTGCCAACGGGTTTTTTATTTATATTAATAATAAGGACATTCCAGCTAATTAAATCTACTGTGACAAAGATGAGTGATACGAAATTATTGTAGATAATTATCATACTTATTATTCATAATACACTTACCATGGATAGTTTTCTTTATCGAGCCAACGTCAAGAGTTTATAATACGTCTAAGAGGAAATTTAACATAATCATAAAAAATATACAATATTCATTAATAATGATAGCTGATGTTTGTATATGAATTGAGTATTGTTGGCAGATGAAAGGATAACAAATTGTGAAAATAATGTTAAGAAGCAATATATTTTTAGTGAACAACATTTTATAGTTTAGATGCAAATAAAAGTAATTGTTGTATCCATGTGCAACATCCTGAATATATTTTATGTCTACATATTACTTATGGTGGTATTCTGGGCTAATCTGTAAAAATATAAGGTAATTCTATAAATATTTAAACGCTTATAATGTCAAAATGATTATATTTTGCCGAAAAATTAATTGATAAATTGGATAATGTTCAATTTGTAAAATGATTTATTAAATTATTGATACACTTATAGCGTTGCCAATATTCTATAGAATTCTCTATAACGTTATAGATATACTCAGAATTCCACTATTAGAGAACTCCTTCGTACAATTTGAAGGTTATTTTAAAGTACCACTTATCTAACGGAAATATTTTCCACTTATTTGCGTCGAATGTAAGTTTATCTGCTACATAGATGCCCTAAAATTTGTGAACAACTTATGATAATATACCGGAAGTAATAGTTTACACTTGATAATGTTTCAATATCTTATAATCGGCATAAGTTATAAGTATAAAAGTTAAACATATTAAAATTTTGAACAATTTGATTAAACAATGTTCATTTACTGATATATTGATTTTGATCGGTGTATTACTGCATGAATTTAAATATCCTACAACAAATAAAATAATAAAAACGTGGAGATAGATCTGTGTCAATAACCACGGACATTTATAAGCTAAATTTAATTAAACATAGCAGAAGACAAAAACGAAACACCAGGGGAACAGCACAGCGCAAGCGGTGTGTATATATCTGAGCAAAACCCAAGCAAGCAACTCTTGTGGTGACGAAAATGTTTTTGTGTTGGTGTTTTGTTATGCAACCGGGGCTGGATTAAGGATCGTGTTGGCCTTGGTACGCTCAACACTATGTCCGACTGTAAAAACAGGAAACAGATCTGTTTATACAGGTATTTAATTCAGTGTTTAATTTATGGGTTCTGTGAATACAAAAGGTACAGAAATTGTTTGTTGTTCTACCAAAGATCTTCATGTTTTAAACAGCGCATAACAAACACTTCATTATTCAAATTACCACAAAGTTGGATTAAAATATAACGAAAATATGTATCATTCTTATACTTGAGTAGCATTTAATGATCAATAGTATTTCTCAGTATTTAAATTAAATACTCCTTAATTTGTACAAAAGGGGATTTTCCCAATATTCTTGCCTAAGAATTTGTTCCTTTCTAAACCTTTTATTTTGATTATAAAAGACTTATCCATTGCAGTTTTGTGGGAAACTGCGTTTAATCAAGATATATAACTTAGCAGTCAGAAACTCTTTTCAGCATACTGTCAAACCAGAGAATCAATTGCTCATTTTCCACCGAAATTGGTTTGAATCGTCAGTAATGGGTGACCATTCGTTATTTAATATACCCGGGGTGAATTGCGGTGAATGTACGTAATGCCCGGAGTATGCCGGCAGGAGCGCTGGCGACCAAATGGCCCGCTTTATTTATCACACTTGTCTGTTTATCTCGACTCTGCAAGCCATAAACTCCGGCACCGAACCAACGTATATACACATCATCAGCTTCACAGGGGCGGACTTACATTGATTTTCTACACGTACATTTTATATTACATTAAATCCAAATTCGTCACTGGTTTACTTGGTCGAACAACTAAACAAAAATGCTGGAGTGGCATTTATATATTCGTTTTCATTCGTAAATAATACTTTTAAATCCTTGTAATCCCTTTCCTGCCAAAGCTCTGATATGTTGATGTGCGTCCCTAGTATCAGGTGTGTGTCTGTTCCAAGACATTGTACCACGAATGTAGCTAGCTCAGCCAGAGATAGCAATCAAATCAATAATGTTGAAGTAGAAGCATGCATACTTACTCGGAAGGAGAATCAGTGTCGCTGGGCAGACTTCAGATGCACATATTAGGAAAGTTGCAGGCAAATAAATACAATGCAATTTGTACACAAAATATCATATAAGCTTTATTCGACAAATGGAAAATGAAGTTAGATTTTTATATTTTACAATTATTATACAAGAGATAACCACAAAAAGCCAACACAGTTTTTAAACGAATAGTTTATTTGTTATATTTTAAGACTAAATATACGTATGACAGTTCCAAGATGATCGGTTCGCAATTAAGAACCGTGAATTTGTATTACGCCTTGTTCACAAGAAACTAACGTCAGGCCTAGTTTGACTATATCAATTCCATTACATCAATCTGAAGCGTGTTTATTTATATGATTTTGTTTAAAAGAAACAGGCTCTTGTCCGATTGAGAACAAAGCGTAATCTCAATGATATTTAATGGGAATACCGTTTCATGATATGTTAGTAATAATATAGTGTTTTGTTAAATGTTTTCATGTATTTAACAGTTTTATGATGTTGGAAATGATTGGACCACATATTGTAGAGAATTCGCGAAACTTTAGAACATGTAAAAGCTTTCAAACGATCTTTTTATATGTGTTCTTTTCAGAGTAAATTTCTATTATGCCAATTTCAAATACAAAAAACACAATCACTAAACTTTAACTAAAGTATGCAAACAATTACATAAATATTAGAAATCTGTTATGTAACTTTTAACTAAAATGTGATTTCAAACTATTCAGTCTTTTTAACGATTAGAAATTTTGATGACATGAGGGTTTGAAGCCTGTTTGAGGGCTTGAAACCATTTTGGGGACTTCAATTAAATCATAATTCAATTCTTTTAAATCGATTCAAATCAAAAACCTCAAGTCCTCATTATCAAACGGCCTTCAATTAAATTGATTTAAATCTCAAAATGTATTAAAGTCCTTTTTAATTCATTTCGAATTGAATTCCAGCCTGCATCATGTATAACAAGATATAAAAATTTGAATAAACTATTGATATTATTATACAAAATGTTAAATAATGATTTACTATTATAGGCATTGCATTTCCCAATTTCATGTTGTGAACATCAAAAGAGTTCAAATTAATTTATCATGTTATTCAACCAGCAAAATCGTTTCAAACATATTTTTTCCAATTTTTTTTTGCTATCTGAATATTTATATATTGATTTTTGACAAACAATAAAATTAGTAACGCGTTTCCCGTGTCTCTCGGTTGAACAAAACATCGCGAAAGTAATTTATCATATAAATTTGCAACAAAACAAATTCGTCGCGTTGACAAAAGAACACACATAATAGATCATATTGATTTATTATTTATTCTGCAGGCTTTTCAATATAGGAATAAGAGATGATCTTTTGACGGGATTCAGGGGTATCGTAATTTAAGATGCTATGATTCTAAAATGTTTTCAAACAACACCCATCAAATAATAGTATTTGGTTATATTTAGTTTTGACAGTAATTAAACTGGTATCACTGGCAGAGGACCAACTGCGCTTATATTATAAGAAAACAAGCCATGCGCATGAAACATCTATGTTAGTTGTGCTGCATGACATCCTGCGCTAAACTAGTTAATAGTCATAGCCGTGTTCGCTCGGACCAAGTAATGGTGATGTAATTATATTGCGCAGGATCATATTCGATTGCTCTGCGCATTTCAATGACGTCACAAGAGGGAATTCTTACTTGACCAGAACGAACTTGTTCCCTTATAGCAAAGCATTGTAGACTTTTCCATAATCGAGACTGTTGCGTCTGCTTGGAGAAGACTACCTAATTCTATATGTTTAGTCCTCTATTCATACTACCAGTTTTCTTTTTAAGCAGCTGTAACCTTAGTAATTATTGAGCCAATCGATTTACTTCTGATTCTTGTGTCTTTGGATTATAGAAAACAAATTTTATAGCTTCTTATAGGGAATACAGCAATTGTAATATTAAAACATTCCATTTTCTTCTAATTATGTATTTTGTGTCATTTAGATTTTAGACAATTGATTTGTTAGGTTCATATACAGAGAATACAGCAATTGTTGAAAATATTGAGACATTTCAAGTTGTCTTTGTTACGTCAAGAATGTATTGGTGAATCTAAACTTTTCCAAAAGCAGGGAACGTAGGCAGTTTAAAATTTGATAAAAACCTTTGCCATTTTGATAACACTGATATATTATTAGTTTAATTTTATAATAATGACTATAGTAAAAAACTGTTATACTTTTTTGTTTACAGACAAAACAACCTACAATCTTGAAGGCGTGTTTACATATATTTTTTCTTGTTATAATAATAGGCAAACCCAATAATAAAAATATCACTATTTTATGTATCAATCAATTTATAATATATATTGTCATCTTCTTTTTTCATGTGTGAAATGTTCGTTAGTATCAATGAATAATACGCCGATTCACAAATGTTTGCCACGAGAATATGGTCCCAGAGTGTTTACATTTATATAAAACCTTCGGCGACAATTCAACAAGTATTCATTTGTTTAGCACATTGAGTTTACATAATTTTACAGCGTTTCGTTGATAAAAAACCTTTATTAACATGTATTCTGTTAGTTAAACTAACGTCACTAACAGTGACAGCCTTATAAGAACAATTTTCTACGACGAAATGACTGTACAAAGTAAAACGAAACAAATCGAAAATCACTTTAGATATTTCCTCATTCTTTGTGTCACGCCATTACACTGTATAGTTTGTGCAGGTTTGTCAATGTGGTTACGTCGTCTGGTTGCAGCCGCAGAGCTTCGCGATAACTATCCGCTGCTTGCCGGTACTTACCGTTCAGGTGCAACATGGCGCCGAGATTTGTGTGACCTCTGGCATCCTACAAATTCACAAACATATCTTTACCATTTCATCTTCTCCCATCCAAACCATAAGCCTGCTATTATCTTACATATTGTAACCCGTAATATTACCAGTATTTATACAAAAACATATTTAACCGGTCATTCACTGGGTATAATAGTTATTGTGTTTGCTGTCAGTAACTCACCAATGGACGCATAGCAACTGCTTTCCTGTACCACTTTTCTGCTTCACTTCGTCGATCGGCTTGCCGTAAAGCTGTTGCTGCAGCGACCACCAGTTCGTAGTCTTCGGATTTTAGCTCGGCAGATCGTACATAGTGTACAGCTGCTTCGGCGTGCCTACCTTGACTGGCCAGGAACTCCCCTAGATCAACAGAAAAAGTCAGGCATTGTAATTAATGATTGTTTCTATATTAATAAAGCAGTAACGTTGGTGTATCACAGAACTACGACCATTGTCTAACCTTATTTTACACATTGAATATTCTGGAGCTTAATTCGCACTTCCAGTTTTAAAATTATATTTTTAATCGAATGTTTGCCTATTTCAGACATATTAACTGGTAGCCCACTTTAGAAAGAAAGAAAAAAAAAATCTTCAGTTATTAAATATTATTATTTGATAACCTTTTCGTCTTGGTAAATTTCAACCAAACTAGTAACTTAATACCTATTCAAAAATAGGAAATATTCTGTCCCACGATTATCTTAAATTCAAAACTTCATATTATTTTGTTCAATGTTATTGGCTGAATAGCGTTAACACACAGCCACACAGACGACAAACAGACACACATCTATATGAATGTAATTGAGAACATATTCAAAATTGGGCCAGAAACCTATAAAATGAATATTTTCATAGTCAAATTGTGGTCATAATATTATTTTTTGTACATTTCGTATAAGAAATGAAAAATTGAATTCAATTAAATAATTTTGGAATTTATCATTATTAATCTTGGTTTATATGTATACTTATTACATCTGAAGAAATTGATGAATAATTTTATGGTAAATGGTACTTGTACTTTAACAAGCAAAATTCAAAATATTTTTAATCCGCGACTGAAGAACCTTATTGAAATGGTGGGTGCTTCACTTTCTGCGTTATGGAAACATGAAAGAGTTTTATAAACAGTGAAGGGCCTCTTAAGAAAAAGCCGAAGGACAATCGGTAATAAATTAAGAAGCGTGGTGTAACAATTCATCGTTCATGGTACAAAGGGGAAGCTACCGTGTAGCATCAGATTAAGCATTCATAAATCGTATATTAATATTCATAAATATGTTCAGAGTGTAAAGAAACAGATCCGTGAAATTTGCATTTATTTTGCATAAAAAATACACAATTTGCATGATACAGGATTAATGTTTTAAAGATAGGTTTTTCGGTGAGCTGGAAACTGGCACCCCGGATAAAATCAAATGAAGCTTCTGTCCCTTCACCCTTCACCGCTTTCACTCATCCTGCGTTACTAGCCGGGTCCCGTTCTCATTACGAACGAAATTCATTCCTGCTTTTTATATGCATAACAATCGCGGTTTGATTTACAAAATAAACGGAGAAAAATTCTCGCAGAACCGGCAAGCTTTTTCAGGATACCATTTTAATCCTGATGACGGTTGAACCACAGAAAAAAAAAACCGGCCTTAGAATAATCAGTAATTAGTTTCTCTTCGCTCACAGACCTTTCCGTAATTAATTTTTTTATTGATTTGGAATTATAGCTGAGTACTTTTATAAAAGATAGAAAATGGAATTTACGTTCGCGCTGCTATTATGTATTATTAAACATTGTGGATAATGGACATTTAATTATTAGCGAAAGATCGGTTACCGCATCTAGAAAATGAAAACAAAACTCTCTTTATTAGTGCAACTTTTAAAAACTACATTAGTGAAAAGTGACGTATGCGAAGTGTAACATAAATCCCGAACGTTACAAAGACGAGATACCACGAGTGTGTTACACCAGTTGTACCATAGTTAACATCATTCGGAAAGAAACTCTCCACGGAAAAGTCGTTGAGGCAAGGAAGGAGAAACTCGTTGAATCTTCATGAAGACCGATAGTTTGACAGTGCAAGGGTTCCGAAGCGAGAAGGAATGTGTTCTGCAGGTAAGCGAGACAAGGTTTCGAGTTCCTCTAACACTACATCTCATGATGTTTGTTCACCTTTATTTGCTGCGGAGAATGTTTCCTGTTCCCTTAATCCCTGTGGAGCGCGCTCAAGATACCGCCAGCGCTGGCACACACAACTCCAGTGTAAACTAGAAATGTGAACGTGCAAACTAAACTTCGAAATGATTTTCCAACCATTTTTTTTACGATCTAATTGAACAAGCTAGTTTGATATAGCAAAAGTTGAACGAGAAAATGTCAAGTTAATTTCCTTTGGGTCAATATTGATTTAAAACGCAGCCAATAAGGCGACTAGTTCTAAAATGAACTTTGCTATGATTGTTTTTTAACTTTTATACAATTTCTAGAATTACGTTTCAAAGTATTACATTTGGCTATAACATAAAAGAGGAAACATCAAAGTTTGTTTATCATTTACCTACTTCCGGGTAGATACATTAATTTGCACCAGAAAGAAATAGATTATCTGTTTGCTTGTTTTCCATTAGACCCTAGTTTGTCGAATAAGAAAATGAACGGTTTTGATTAAACTATTGATGGATGAGTTTATGTAAATTGTCTGTAATGAATTTACTCAGGTTTATACAACGGAACCAAAGATTCACTATCTTATTTAAGATAATTTTTAGCTCGCCGTGCAAAGTACAGCAAAGCTGTAGCAAACTCTGATGAAATATAATGAAAGATATTTATATTTCTTACAACTTTTGTATTAGTAAGTGGGACAGTTGGTTTGAAATATATATATCTAGTGAAAACTACGTATCAGAAAGTTGATTGCATGTGACTCCACAGCGTGTAAATATATGATAATAATTTGCTTACAGTTTTGTAAGTAATGACAAACCTTTGGTATATATCCATAATTGAAACAACATTTTAATGAAATAATATTATAATCGGTCTGTAGATAATCAATGAGTATCAAATACCCAAACAGATAATGGTTACTGGTGACAGAGATTTTTCTAATCTATTATAACGTCGCAAAACTATCAATTTGCAATTACTATACGAATAATGAGACCGTGAGCCCAAATTCCAGACGAAACTTGACTACTTACAACTCGAAAGATTCACTAACGTGACTACTCTATATGTACCTCACTGCTTTACTGGAGTCTTCTTAAAATTAAACCCCTAAATTGCCATTAATCTTTTCATGCACCAGCGATTCAGAAGCTGGTTCAAGATATTTCTTGGGGACATGTTTAAGCAACTTATTTCTACACGTTTTTGATGCAATGTAAAGGCAATAGCAGCATCGTTGAGCAAAACCACTTTGCCTACACTTACATACATATATATATATATATATATATATATATATATATATATATATATATATATATATATATATATATAACGTGTTTGCATTTGGAGCACAGATATGTTCGTAATTCAATCAGGAAAGGAAGGGATACGAAGACGAAGGTAAACGCGTCGACATTCACCCGCAATGCAAATAAAGAATGTTAACTCTTCTCTCTCTCTCTCTCTGTTTGTCGTTTCGAAGCACACGAGAACGAACTCGCGCTGAAATACACACACTAAAATGAATGTTTATCGTTCTGGCGAAGTGTGCCAAACACCATCGACGACAACGCCTTTCACAAAATATTGAGAAATATGGCTCGCTTCTTTATCGAATATCAATACATACCGCATTCATACATTCAATCGCACATACAAATACGAAATGTGAGATCTGATTTACATAATTATCCAGAAACATATTCCCACGTTAAAGCATGAATTGTTGATTCTTGTAACATTGGTTTCGTTTGTGGTCACGACATGAATCGATATCAAGTAAACAGTATCAGTTGAAACACATCGTTGACACCCAATATTTCTGGAGATAACATATTAATATGAATTATATATAAAGGAACATTGAGATAAAAATTATTTTAATTTTATTCTTTACTGGATAATGAATGTTGTGGATCTGTCTGACAACAAATTCAGGTCTTACGAACGCCCAAGCAAGTAACCTTATATTTTCAGAATGAGGAACACATGAAACCAATTTCTGTGTAACAAAGTTTAGATTTTGAAAATTCCTCAAACAGGATGTGGGTAAATTCCCTGCTGGTCGTAAGTTGCGATCAATAGGTGGATTCATCAGTACAAATGTTTTTTCCCGGTCATTTAGTAATGAAAAAGGAACCCAAAATGATATGTCCAGGTAATATTTGTTTAGGAAATAGATTAATTCCTTAAAATGGAATTTGCATGCGTACATATGAAATGTAAATGACAATGTATTATGGAAGTTTCGTCAGATAATAACTAATTATCTAAGTAGATACTATGCATAGAAACGATGTAGACGCTGCAGTAATATTAAAAATGTATCAGTGGCAACTGATCATGTATGTAAACGCTAATCTAGGTGCATACGTTCATTAGATGCTTAATATATTCCATTCGTACGGACTTAAATATTCTGTTAGGTGCCCTAGACAACACCATGCAACCAAAACACATATGCACCAAATTATGTATTCATGTGGATTTGCTTATAGTTTATAAATCCTAGAAGAGATTATACTTAGTGAATAATCCAGGAATCTACGATTAACTCCAATTAAAATTTATTTATGAAACGCATAAATACGCCCAATACAATGACAATGGACGTTTTAGCATATTCGAAAAGCATATTCATATAATTGTAGTGATTTTGTAACATGTTCAGAATCAAAGATTCTTTTGAAATAAAATCCTTTTACAATTTCTTATTACGAAAATCCTTTTGAAGTTCTTTGAAAGTTGCTACTTAAGAAGCTTTTGTGGCCATATTTCTGATAATAATCTCTTATAAGTATCAGACATAAATTAATGATTGTTAAAATTTACGGATAATTAAACTTTTGTGTGATTTAATACATGTTTGTATATAAATATATATTAAAAAAAAAACATCGTGTATATTTGGTCTGTTTACAAAATTAATGCGAATACGAAAGAGAGGAAATAATGATATCGTTACATAGCGCAATTAAATTTAGGTAAACGACAACCCTTAATAATTATTATACACTGGAATTGGAATATATATTAAATAGGATCGATGTTTGCATCAAATACGGTTTTTCGTGTTGTAGCAGATATCAATTTAGAATGTGTACATTCAATTTTGGAAAATAACAAAAATTCGTATGTTCCGTTTTCGATGGCATGTGCAATGAAATTTGTAGCCAAGTAATTTATATATACGGCCACCAGGGACAAGTGTCCAACCTCCCATGTCCTTTCCGTTCACCTCCTCTCTTGCCAAGCCTTCTTCTTCTTACTTTCGTTGTGTGACACAATTCAATTCTCGTCCTGGAAGCTGTCGTGCGTCGTCCCAAATGTGATTTATTTGCTTACTGTACCTACTGTGGATTTTCTGTCTCGTCCCAACGATATATTACCCTACCCGTCACATACTCTATACGCGCGTATTCTATCTAAAACGCATTTACAATATTAAAATGTTTCATTTTGCGTTTGACATTTTCAAACAATTAATTTAGCCATCTTCCTCCTAACTCGATCATTTTATATTTATACTTTAATTAGATTTTGGACATTCATTTTTTTTATCTTGACACGGATGTATTGGGGAATCCAGATTCTTATCATTATTGATTTATCTGTACAAAATGTAATAGCCATTTAGCAATGGCAGCTGTTTTGACATATATAACATCATTTTAAATCGGCATGGTTTATCTTTATTATCTGCACTTGTCCAATATAAAGAAAGTTTCTTCAAATCGGTAAACTGAATCACGCTTTGTAAAAAAAATGTGGAAAATAATTGGATGAAGTCTACAAGGATGTATTGTATCTAATCATGTAGATTTCAAAGGGAATTCACGTTTTGACTATTCCTGTTTTCGAGATTACGTCTGTGTTTGTGTTTTGTGTTTCTATATATGTGTCTAGAGCCAAACTTAGAACATATTCGGTTCAGGGATGATGAAATACATATATTCCGTTTTCAATATAACAACGATTCAAGTGAAAGTAAGAAGTATTCATAGAAAATAGAAAAATTATAGCTTTAATTATGTAAGTGAAAATGGTGTTTATTGCAACCACAAAATAAAACACGATTGCTCCCCAATATGGGTGCAGCAATGTTGGATAATTCGATGTTAATATTCACCATATGACACACGTTATTAACAGACATATTAATAATTCGTGGATTGAATGATTGATTTATTTTGTCGAAACATGGGTACGAAGCTAGGACCTCGTACAGTGATCGATGTTTTTATGTGTAACCAGAGAAAATGACAGTATTTCCAGTCACTCGACCAAAGTAACTGGAATTAATTTGCTTGTTTTGAATATGGGAATATTTTTAACGTTATACCAGTTGACCTGTTTTGTGCATCTAAGTGCAAAATTGCGCCATAAGTCAAGTGGAAAATAGAGAGCCGAATGAAAACAAAGAGAGGGAATAATACATTCCTTTGTAAACATTTGCAATTTGTCGATCCGTTCATGCCGGCATTATAACGTTTTAAACATTAAAAACTATACTCTACATGAACAACTTTGAATTGCAATTGCCCCCTTTTCCCCTCCCTGCATTGCGTTTGGAGGGGAGAAATGAAACTTCGCGTTGAGCACGAACACCAGGTTTTGAAGTGATCCGCATTTATTTTGACCTAGTACACCTATATCAAGTGGGGGGAGTGTCTCTGCACTACGATCAAGCACTAAGCAGAATCATGAACATTTAAAAGTTTTACCAGGGAGACCTCGACAACTTTTAATCGCGTTGTTTGATAAAGTTTTCCTATAAATAGTATTTGATGACATTCCAAGCGTGGACGCGCATTAAAATTGCATGCAAATTGTGCCGTTGCTTTGAATGCCCCATTTAAGATGACGGCGACCGACGACAACAAATCCGAAACTGTTTTTTTTTTTATCCACATGAACTTGACATGTCCATAAATATACAATCAATCTCTACTATCACTGCCTTCATCATAACAGTAGTATAAAGGGTATAATTTTTATTTGTACATTCATTAGGAAATAAATAGGTTCTCTTAATATAATATGTATATCAAATTTGGTTAAAATTGATCCAGTATTTTGGGAAGAGCAATTATTATATACATTTTTGTAATTACGGAAATATGTCACTAACACTATAGTTCCTTTGTATATTTTAATCAACTAGCTAAAATTAGAGTAAAAAAGGTGATTTCCCCTTACTATCAAATTAATTTTAATGACAATATCGAGTATCAAGTTATCTTAGTTAAAACAACAAAGAAGTCTATCCTAATTGTCCTAAATTCAGAATAGCACCAAAATAATATATTCCTCGACTTATTCGATGTAGTTGTGGATTATTAAATGATTCGTTGCCGAACAATTCTTGGCAGAGTTAGATTGCAAGTTTGAGTTCCGCGGGACTAGTAACTGTTAACATAACCATTCCCTTGGTACGACAAGACTTGTTCTCGGACCACCAACTTCAGTAAGAAAACACGTCCCTACGGCAACCGAGAGGAAAGTTACACCGGAAACTTTATAAATTGTCTAACAATGACTTCCTGTGCAATAACTGGTGTCGTTCTAATGATATTTTCACAGCCGTAAAATGTTTAAACGCACGGCTGTCTATCGACTTACATCGATAAATTTACTTACCGTAATGATGGTAAACGCTTGGATCTGATGGTGCCAGTCTCTGGGCACGACGGAACCACTGTTCGGCTTCAGCGATTCTGCTACCCTATCATAAAGGAAACATTGTTAGACGATATTGCATTCCTGTTTCACATGAAATCACATTTTAGAAGGGTTCAGTAGAAATATAGGGCCACCAGAAGTATCATTTGATTTACGAGCAGAACTTCAATGATGCACGTTTTCCATCTTTAAAATATAAACAATCATTTTATAAACTATTAATGCAGTTATTATTTGCTTGTGGCATTTTTTTTTTATTGCTCAAATTTGATATTCTGTTTATTCGCAAAACACATAAATGATTCGCTCTTAATTGACCATAATTTTGGCATATGGAAGTGGTTTCTTAGATTTTGTAAGCTTATAAAATAGTTTTATTATCTGATTTCAACAATAGAATTATTAAATTCGAAAATTGTGTGTAAATGAATAACCCTGAATATCCCCAAAACGATGCGAAATATAGAAATATAATTAATAAATAATAAACAAGTTTAGTAACAGGCACCAATGCCTTCAGCTATATATTTATAAATTATATTATTGACCACAAAAGTTTAAATGAATATAACCTATTTATAACCACCAGATTTTGTTGAGATGAAATGATAATAGACAATAATGACATTGTTATTAATTGATTGCAACAATAATCAGTCAACGAGCTAAAATAATATAAATGCCAAAATTATTATTATTTTAATTCCCAAGATTGATTTATGATTACCGCGATTACATCGTCATAGAGTGCAAAAATTTGAAACGCAATTTAACCATTAATTGACATATGATTTCAATGTAAAGATATATGTTCCGAATAAACAGATGGACATTATTGTTATATTATCAGTGAAGAGTAGACTGTATGTATATGATTTGGGCACATGATAAACCTAGTCCAACTGTATAACACGTGTTTCTTATTAAAAGAAACAATATCACAATATGAATCACTTCCCCATCATCCATAAGCGCATTAAATATGAATACATCACAATATAAAATATTAAGAATCTCCCATGATCTGAATACAGAACGTATATTTACAGAAAATTAATTTTCCGACCCTATCAAATTAAAATACGATCAATTTAATAAATTATCGTATCGTTCAAGCAAGATTTATGTTGACGTTTGAAATATTGACTTTAGTGTTTGGGTCAAAGCGAACGTTTATTATCATTATCAAAAAAAAAAAAAAAGTTTCATTTCCTTTCTAGAGAATTGTTGTCAGAGTTGATATTATAAATATGTAGGTATATTATAGCGTTACTTTAAAAGGTTCAAGTGCTTACATTCTTGGCGAGAAGCTTTCCATATGTGATATGAGCCGGAACATGATCAGGTTGTGCTTGCAGAGCTGCCTGGTACCACCTTTCAGCTTCCTCAAACTGTTGCAGGCGAGAAAGCGTCTCTCCCAGTAGATTATATACACTCTGTAACCAAAAGAAACACACACACATTGATTGCCATCTAATCGTTGTTGTTTTCTTCTTTACATATATTAGAATATTGCGTACACTTGAGTATATTTTATTTTCAAGTTTTGCATACATGAAATATTTAAATTCTATGCGTTATCTGTCTGTTTGTGGGTCTGTCAGTCTGTCTGTTTGTCGGCTTGTATGTCTTTGAGTCTGTCAATCTGTGTCTGTCTCTTTGATCAATTTAGTATGTCTATTTGTTTGTCTGTCTGTCTGTTTGTCTCTTTCTCTTCCTGTCTGTTTATTTTTCTGTATACTTGTTTCTCTATTTGTTTATCTGAATTTGATTCATCTAGTCTGTCTTTTAACGGTTTAGAGCAAAGAGTTTTAAATAGTAATAATAAAACTTTAAACTTTTATAGGCTGCAGAAGGAAATCTCTTATTTTTGAAGGCAATATCTCAGCTGGAAGTAGTAGTTTACATGGTCAGTTTTTGACGTGAATATCAACTTTTCAGTTTCCAGATTGATATTATCTCCGGTTAAATGAATATTCCCAAATTCTTTTTTTTAACGGTCTGCTTTTTGCCTGGTGTAAATTTTAATTTGATTCCCTAAAGTTGAATTCGTTTGCCAATAAAAGATTTATAACGAAACAGAACTTATGAAAAGTGACAAATACACCATTTCATTATTCATAATCCCAAGTTCCAATATTCTTTTCTGATTTCAATTCTTGAACGTGAAATATTTTGACGTAACCAGCAATTTGAATAAGCTTTCATAGCAGCATGTGCTTTTCACGTGAAAACAGTGACATCGGCTGGGAAAATAACAAAATGGAAAAATGAAACGACGACAAAACAAAATGGCGCGAGCAAAAACAACTTTGTCATCGTCATATTTATAGCACGTGCAATGTACTAGGACTCGCGCGGCTAGCCAACGAACGGCTGCTTGCTTGCGCCGTCGACCATCCTCTGCTGTTGTATACAGTGGGGGGGCAAGCGGTAAGAAACGAGTGTCAGAGGTGAATAGAGCGACGGAGAGCATTGTTTGCATTGTTCGGCGAGCGATGCACGCAAGCATCTAGTGTCACTACGTGCAAAAGAAGAACGGAAAACATTAATCTTAAATGGCGTTCAAAAACATTATCCACATCTGTACCAAAAGGTCAACTCTAGTCATTTCTCCAAAAGACCAGCAAACAATGCCTTTTCTTCCAATCATCTGGAATTTTGCATTTATTCATACATACCTGCATAGCTAAGGGCGAGCAAGCCTTGTAGCTCTAGAATTACCATTGTAAAGAACAGGATAAACTTTGAGTTTTGATATAATTTAATTAACTTAATTTAATAAAATTAGGGTGTTCTTCTTTCGACTTTCTTATTATTTTTAATATTGCTTTTGCTTTTACATTTTTCGAAAAGTACTTTTGTGGCTTGAAAATTTAATACCTTCAACTTTTATGATTATTTTTTAACTTTATCTCATGCCGTTTCCGAGATATAGACATACTTCTAAGTGAAGACTGTTACTGTTACGAGCCATCTTATGTTTTAGGTTACATAATTTCGTCTTCAACACGTATCTAGACATATTCTTTGATTGCACGTACAAGAAAGTCCAGAGTAGGGTACTGCAGATTATTTCAATATAAAAATGCTATAGATTGCTATCGTGGTTTCATATGAAATTTTATGCAATCTGATCATATGTAGAACATTATATATCAAATATCAAAATATTGAGAGAACAAGGCCACACGAGCGCTCTTTTTCACGTCCTGGCACGAGCGTTTGATTTCCGTACGTGTACGGTGTACGGACATGAATGAAACACCACCACATAATGCCACACGAACGTTTCTTAGTCGTCCGCACCAGATATTGTATTATATTGTATTGGTGTGTTTAATCATTCTTTTGGTAAAACGGCGAAGACACATAAAATAGAAGAGCCTGTTTATTAAAGATACATTAAACGTATTAGCAAACTCTTGATCTAATCATTAATTTCTTAAAATAATCATAAATATTGGCCGGCTCAATCAATTTTAGGGTCAAAAAACGTTCGTGTATCCGTAGAAGAATCCGTGTTATTAACGACGGGCAATGCGTCTCAATGTTCGTTAAAGACAGACGTGAATAAAACCTTTGTGTGGCCTTAGTGTAAATGGGTAAATATATTGTCGAAGTAATACTTTTTAAAAATGCACATAGTAGTATGTATGTATGAGCATTTGGTAGAACATGTTCGCCTTCAACAAGAAACCTTCGTGTTTTGTTGTACCTTGACGAATGTGAAGAGCGCAATAAATACAGTGAAGAGAAAGATTAAATGGGTCGGAGTCTGTATCGGTTTTGAACCGAAATGTGAACGGTTCGACTGGCGTAGATTTGTAGCGTAGTCTATGTGTCTTCCGAGCGATCTCGCATCGATGGAACGCCGCTTGCACGAAACAAATATCGGTTGAAGGTACGTTCAATGTAATACATTTGTCATTCTATCAATTGCTTGCGCCGTGAAATTAACAACCTCTTTGTTGCCTTCATTTCACGTTTCATTATTACTGCTACTCCAATTCCCCACGCTTTTTTCATCAGAATTTAAACCATCTCTCACAATATTCACTTCCCACAAATTCCAATGAAAACTCCAATGAGTTTAGTTGAATTTGTATGATATAGTTTATAATCGCTATGTTGATGAATATCACGTAAAATATTACTTGTTAAAAAAGTGAAGGCCACTCCAGGTGTTTATGTAATGATAGATAATTTACATCATTATATTTCTGTCTAATATCAGGTAGAGTTCATTAAAAAAATATAAAGATTTTCGGTAGCAGTTTTCTTGCAACTGGTACATTTTTTAGAGAAACTTTTCAAACAAAAGTTGTGCGAAATATTAATATCATTTATTATGAATATATCTATTTTTGCCATAAGTGCAACCGTTCTAGTGATATTGGGGATAGAACAAAAAATGCATAGTGTAATCATGCACTTTCAATTTGAATATTAATTATTACTGCGTATAAGAAAATAAAAATTCAGTTCATGCTGAGTTCCTTTTTAAATGAAAACATTACATTATAATAAAAATATCTTTCGTAATAAATGCAGAAAGGTAGGTGGTATCTTTAATTAAAATCATGTATAATAACTTCCACGGCAAATAAATAACAGAGTTTTTACGTTTATTATATTTAATTTTCATAGCTTAGTGACCCAAATAAAACAGTTTTAGCGTCGGTATGACCTTTTCACTTTTGACCATTATACTAGCTGTAATCTCAGTCTTCAATCAGGAAGGGTAAGCAACACGGCTAAATTAAATAACAATGAATGGGTCAGTGTTCCACCAGTATTATCAGTGGAGCCGAATCGCATCGTCATGTTCATTGTGAACCCCTACAGCTTTAATTTGTTTTGAATATTCTACGCATTCCTTCACACAATTAATTTTATTATGTTGCGTATAAAATGAATTTTGCTAATTAATTTGTTTGACAAAGTTCAAACGGTAATGAAGTCAATGTTGTGATTTTGTAAAAGAATTGGGTTCTAGATTACATTGTATTACATCAATGCAGTTTGCTCTATTTAAAGATCTATTCAAAATCATCTCGCGGCACATTAGCTGGTACTAAAGACACGGAAATTAAGTTCGTTTTATCTTAAAACAATGAAATTTGAGATTGTTGTTACGCAAATACATTTCCATAGCGACAACGTCAAATTTTGATGGTTTCTGCTAATACAGAATTTAGTTTCGTGCAGGGAAAATCACCCGTGTGACACTGATGACATTTTAAATGTAAAAATATATGTTTTCCAGTTCCGAATCATAATTACTTTGTGTTTATAAATCTTCATTCATAACTAGTAATTGCGGAATATAAAATACGATTCTAAATCAGTTTCATTCTACAATGCTGCAGTTTGACAACTGCCAGCTAAGAATTTAAATTAATAAATAATGAAACCAATACGTTCAGCTTGCTGTACATTTTAAGAAAATGTAGACCAAAGATTTGAAAAATGTTTAACTTTTTAGGATGATATCTAAATTGAAATAGCCATAGACATTTCGAAACTGAATTCTGATCCATACATAGCGATGGAAACGGCAATAATGTTATATTTTATCAATTAAACCATTGTGATGTTTCGCAGTGGAGCCAACTAATTAGCCTCCTTTTTATCACTGGGGAAATCAGCAAAATTGGTGCAGCAGTTCCAGTAGTGAACCAGAAAACAGCGGCTTTTTACCGCAGCTGGACGAGTATTGACTCCGCGTGACAGGCCAATTTCACGGCTAACGAATGAAGTGAACAGAACTGGACGTACAACTAATTTGTCACAGACATGAAGGCTAATTAAAAACGACTTTTTCACAAGGGAAGATCAACACACACACAAACTCTGCGTTGTTTCCACTGTTGCACTGTAGGCTATTGCATTTCACAATTAAATTAGAGGTAATCGCACGAAATATTCAAACGTCAGTGCGAGGGACACATCAATGGGATTATTCCATTGTGTCCGTTTCCATCTCGTGCTTCTGTTATATGTCACGGTATTAAATTAACCAAATTCTATTTGAATTTAACATATATATTTAAATTAAAAATCTGGAGTGACCTACAATCATTTAGATTGCTACTAGATATCGGTTAGATTAAGTTACCAAAGAAATAACTTTAACTTACAAGTACGTTTTAGTTGACCGGTACGCATTTAGCAACTCTGCCCTATATAGATATATATTGACCGTGACTGAATCATATTCATTATATTTTAATTGGTTTATTGTTTATCAACATTTTAATTGATACAGTAGGACCCTTTAAGATGTTTGTTGTATATACAACTAGATCTATAATTAAAAGACGTTTAAGTGTAAACTACTTTCGAAACGAATATTAAAGAAGATGATACTTTCGCGTGTTTATTTAACTTGGTCCGATATAGAAACGATGGATAGTACTTAAGAAAGACAATCAGAATATCTTTTATTAATAAGCGAGCGGCAAGTAAATAAATCAAGGAAGAGCAAGCCGCTAGCTCCGTCTAGTCTAGAAAATCAATTCTCGGCAAGCCATTGTTCGTTCGTGCCTGCTTGCCTGTGTTCCCGCTCTCGTAGGGCCTGTGCCCCAAACGAGTGTGTTATTCTCTAAAGGCACAATCTAATAAAGCCATTACTTTGATTTACGTTGCAATTTGTTACGAAATATATTAAAATGTAATTAAAATTTGATTAAAATCTGAGCACCGACATGTAATGAAGCCGCCAATTCCATCGTGTTTATTAAATATTGAAATTTGGGCTACTAACTTCCGCTGACGTACAATAACAAACATATTGTTTCGTCAGATAATATTAAGAAATCAGAATTCTATTCCTCTCATATCAACTATTGGCGAAGTGAATATATATTAATTTACCTGCTCATATATAATTTAGAATTTAACCATAGTTAAGGGAAGCATAATATTAAAATCTCGGTTAAGAAAACCTACGAAATATATATTTATTTAGTACGACGTTCTACTGATCCTTCTGCTTAACGAAAATTATTGGCGGTAATTTATGATTATAACGTTTCTTCTAAACTCACCTGTGGCGGATAGTAGTGCGGCATAGTATGTAGGGCTTCCCTATACGCAGCCAGAGCCCGTTGCAGGCGACCTTGATCGCTGTATAATGCCCCTAGCTGTAAGAGGGCTGATACTTTTGCGGTATCATGTGTACGGCGGTCTTTTAGACCAGAGCCGTCAAGGCGTGAGCCCTGTCTTAATATCGACACAGCTTCCTGGCATCTTCCAGCTGCCACATAAGCAGCACCCAAGTTTACGTATGCCACTGAAATTAAATAAAAACATATAAATAAATCAAATTATTAATATCCATAGAGACAAGAAAAATATACATATTACGAATCGTGTCATAGAATACAAAATATATAAATTATGCAAAACGTGAGAACAAAGTTGATTGAGTTAGTATTTTATTTGTTGGACATAAGAAAGACAGTGTTAATATACTAAAATGTATCATTTTATCAGAGTGGCTTCTTTTTTTGTCTTGTACGCCTTGAAATGTAGAACTGTTTTAAAGATTTAATCACGTACAAGATAAATGAGATATAAAGTCTGAGAAGTTTTTACTGAAACTTTAAAAGGCAAATCTGTGAACACAAGTATTTACTAAGTTTTTTCAAATGACTGAGAAAAGCAGCAAGTGATTTCGCTGCTTTCATTCATTTATCTACTCTTTTTCGTTTTCCGTTCCTGTGTATAGCAGGTAAGTTAGAGAGGCGTGTGAGATGAAACAGGTGACAGTAAAAAGAAGAAGAAGAATAAGAAGAAGAAGAAGAGAACGTGAACAGTACGCGAGTGCGAGTCAAGTCATCGTTGGTCGTCCGTCGATCGTGCGCAGAGGCAAGATGGGTGGTGGGTCGATGATGTTCTGTTTCCCGTCGACTCGACTCGAGCAGAAAAGGAACAGGACCAAAACCCAAGCGACAGAATAAATAATGTTCAAGTTTCTCGCGTTCCTGTGTGAGCACCACCACACTATACCGTCACTAGCGCTGCCGTCGCCGTTCATGTCACGAAACAACAATAAAACATTTAGGAGGAAATAGAATCTAAAACCGAGTCACGGTCTCGGCATCCGGAGTAGACACATTTTTCGCATATTCCAATCGTCATAATTCAGAAACTTCGATTTTTTTGCACACCGCTGTATACGTTGCAGCATACAAACAATGGCAGGATCTCTTCGCGAAATGGCACAATGGACTTCCGGTTTTCAAACACTGCCAGAACCATAGGCGTCCCAAAAGCACTTCAAATCTGGAATAAAATACAAACACCGATGGAAAATCTGTATTTAGTATATTATGAAAATCGTGGGGAGTGAAGCAAGTCAATGCAGTTCATCTTGAAATTTAGCTACATATAACAGGTTAAGCATCGGAAAATGTAACGTAAGCTTGAAAACAAGAAACCTTTCATCCATCCAGACTGTGATGGAAATATCAAACGAAATATCTAGCCATTTGTAATATTATGTATATACTATTGCAATATTCGCCCAAGGAAATATATATCTACTATTTGAGAAGCTTTCGTGGTGATTTTGAATTTGGGAAGAATTCATACCATGCTTTTGGTTTTAGTATCTGCACGTCTATGATAAGTTTGGTATTATATAGTTGTGGTCAGTTGAGTTGTTTACGTAGTCATGTATAAACGGCTTGGCCAACATCCGAGCATCGTACACGCATTCCGTTTGACCAGTTTGCTGGGATGTCGCTATTTATAACCGAAGTGGCTTGTTTAAAATAAATCTTGCCAAACAGCCGAATGCACCATTGCTTTCGTCTTCCATAAAACTAGACAATAACATAAAATCAGACCGTTCCCGCCACGCAACGTGGTTGTTGTTGAATAACTTTCAACCCGAAAAAATGTTGACAAGCACACCGACTAACTTTATCATAAACAATATAAAAATGCGAGCAAATGTAGCCGTTCCATTCGAAGCATTATTTTCGTTTCAAATGATGGCAATCAAAACTGCTATAGAGCGAAATGGACCGACGTGGTTTGGAGAATGCGTGTGTGATTTGTGTATGAGAGTCACTGTGTTCTATATGGAAAGGAAAATGTGAAATCAAATTGTCCCTCATTGAATATTTTTGTAATAGCGAAGGAACGTCGAATATCAATTTTAGATTTTTACGTATTTCAAGATGATATCTTCAAAAACATATGAAAAGAAAATATACGGGAATCTGTTTTTTGATGAGCCCATTGCCTTGGAAATTAGATATTACTTTTGTCGTATCTTCTATGGCATGTCTTGTTTTCTACGACTTCTCAGAATTTAGTAATTGCACAGATTCTGCGAACAACGCAATAAAGTTTCAACGCTGCAACATAAACAAGATTCTACATGTTTTTTCGCTAATTTAATTAAAGTTCACTTGACTAGACACACACAATGTTTTTGGATCCGTCTGCAGCGAAATGAGATTAAGTCCAGCAATCCATCGATCATGCACTGAACATGAACTGCTTCTTGAGACTTCCTGCAACCTTCCTTCATTCGGCTGCGCGTTTCCTGAAATTAGAAGGGACCCGTATCACCACGAGCGCTGGTGGAAAGGCAGCGCGGTGACCTGATGATCCGACGTTCTATAAAATAGTGGTTTCCTGTCCGTTCCACGTGACACAAGACAAATGTCCTGGTGGAAATCAAAGCTAGAATGTCGACCGAATCGAAGTGACTCTCTCTACGAGCAGCAGTTCGCTCCACACGGCTATCGCACACAATTTCCCTGTGTAATTGGGTGAGCAACCTTCGCAAATAGCCGATCAATAAAACAACAGGCAGCCGGCGTTTCGCTCTCTTACTTCTCGCGCGGCCCGCGATGTAGGAACTGTAAGTACCAGCGCCGCTGGCCAGAGATGCATTTCCGGCCACCAGACTACATCATCCTTCCTGCCTTCAATCTTGTATTCATGTTCCCAGATCGTTATGATTAAGTGCAACGATGTACATCCATAGCCACACTTTTTCTTCTCTTCAGCTGATTGATTCGTTCACTTACCGCATTGTTTTATTTTTCAATGGTAGTTTGTCTTGGCCCAAATAAATTACATCAATAAATAATTGAAATATTAAAAGTGTAGTGCCTTACAATGGTTTAGTTAACTTGCTGTACTACAGGAGATATAAAGAATTCGGTCGTGTATCTGTAACAATGTCGGATCAAAATGTTCCTTCTACTCCTCTTAAGGAGTGTCTCTTTTGAATCCGTTCGCAGTATAAATGCAACTTCTAGAGTTATAGGGTCCTTAAATATTAAGTCCCCCTTAGACAGAAATTTTAAAGACCTTTTACATCTACATAATTCCTTTATTATGTAAACATAAATATATATTCGCTCGCTCGTAAGAGTTCTTAAATGGAGGAAGCTTGTTATTATTCAATTATGATCGAGATACTAATAAGGTTTAATAGCAATAAGTTTTTTGTTTTTCTTGAGTGTACCATTATATAATATTTCATTGCATAGGTTCCATTAAAATTTAATTTGCTTTTTCCGAGAAAATGTGAACATTATACAATAATTAAGAAAATATGAATGGAGATTATAATCAGAATCGGTAATTGTATAAATAAAATGTAATTCGATACAGAATTGAGCATGAACCTACAAACAAATAACAATAATAATAATAGGGGAGAATAGAAATGTTGGCACAATACAAGGTAACATTATCACTTTGTTTCTGTACATTTATAACTGGTATATGAGATAAAAATCGCAGCATGCAGTGGAACATAATAATACCTCTGTTATTGTTTCGAGTATCGCAAACAAATAATAACATTGCTCACGTAAGGGCGGCTTCCAGTTCGTTGTGTGCAGGTAACAAGAATTCCTGGAAGCTCACCGCCACACTACGTACGACAAGGCTTTAATAAAACAAATGCTCGATATAATCACAGTTCCTACTCCTTAGTTTTTGTTGCATTATTTCTCTACGGTATTACATTGTGTTCTTTAGTTGAGATGATTACATATTAAAGGTGCACTGCTCTTCAAAATCAACTTTCTTGAGTTCAAATATAGTTCGTTAAATGACCTGAATATTGTGACTGAAATATTTCGAATTAGCGATATTCCTGGTTACTCCACATTTATTGTTACCGACAAAAGAGTCCACTGCAGATCAGCACTGATTGCAATTAAACATGTTAATATCGGTGATAATTAATGTGGAAGAGGAAAGATTAAGTACATTATCCTCGAGAAATTATACGGGAATGAATGGAGGTAGAGATAAGGTTGAAACTGATTCCATGATAATGAAAACAGCGTATTACCGTCGAAGCCAATTCTGGCGAAGATCGTAACATTGTTCTCAACTTATTAAAAGCTATTCGCATATCATTGCAGGCAACAACGAACGACTAATACGCAATATAATTTCGTGAGCTCGGCGAAAACTTATGTTAACCCCGATGGCGGGTTGAATTTTCACGCTGAATAGCGAAACTATCAGCCAAGCAAAGAGCCCTTCATATATAGCCCCATGGCTCGAGGTATTATTACAGTGTGATATTCTCTCAGTAACGTTTACTATTCACTACCTCCTCCACAAGGGCATGAACCATACAAGACACACACACACCATATAGAGAAACGTACCCTACTCGTACCGGTAGAGTGGCACAAGGAACATGTGCTTTCTCTCTCTGTTGCACGCAACGGGTAATTGTTACGATGTATTTATGGCGAACTTAGTATGATATTAAATTCTTACTCTAACTTTATGTTTCAGTTCTTACGCAGTTGGTATTTTTGCTATAATTACTACATCTCTCACTCCAATGACAATTTTTTTTAAATGTTTGACAGTATCACAATATACACATTTTAATGTCTCCCTAATTACGGTATAAAGCGTCAAATAACACTATTTGTCATTTCTATAAATCACAATGAATTGTGTTAATTAATACCAACATATTTTAGAAACCATCAGCTCCGAGTCCTATATCAAATTCCTATTTTGTTTATCTTTCCTTATAAATATCTAAGAAACATTTAATTCCGAGAACATTTTCTCATTGGTCATAAGATATTGTTGTTGTTAATGTTTTATATGATTTTTCTCATTGGCAATATTATGACATATTT
Organism: Leistus spinibarbis; assembly: GCA_933228885.1. NCBI lineage: Eukaryota > Metazoa > Arthropoda > Insecta > Coleoptera > Carabidae > Leistus > Leistus spinibarbis. Next base: position 4,721,521 of record OW121805.1, read on the forward strand.
TGTATAAATAAAGTAGAGCTTCGCCCCGTTTCATTATATATAAATATTTGTGAAGAAAATAATTTGATGTTGCGTCCCAATGATGCTTTCCCCAATTAGCTGAATTTAAGACGTATTTATATATTTATTTATTTAAATACATCAAATAGCAAATAGTTAATAAAATGATTCAGATACATTACTATTTCAAACTATATTACATTAAGTTCCAGTGAGAATTGTGGATACATATCTATTAAAATTACAAAAATATAGTTTAATATGTCACATTAATTTCATATATTAATACAATTTGCAAAGATACAAAAATTAGTATTGTGGATTGGATTGTAAAATGAGAGATTTACCCGAGCTGACGTTCTGGGTACGCCGAATGCAATTTTGAAAAGGAAGATTAGACTAGAAATTATTCTTCTATTTTCAAAAAAAATATGACCAAATTATGTTAGTAGTATTTTGTCATAACAACTTTTAGGATTAACTTTGTAAATTTTAAACCAGAAATATTTTAGCAATTTTCTTTAGATCATTTCTTTTACTGACTTGTGGCAATCAGAGCAATATATTAATATAATTTGTAGACAATGAACGCATAAAAGGGTTAGAAAAATGAGATTTCAAAGTTCCTACTAAATTTTAGAAGGATCCAAATTTAAATTCATTTCATTGAACCTCTAATCTAATCCGTAACTCGAATGAAAATATAACTTAGAACTAAGAAATTTGCAATAAAATTTTGCATAACTGAGAAACTAAAAACTTAGCTAAATCCTATAGAGTTTTCGCAATTATAGATTGAAATTAGATTCCAGGCAAATTTATATTCTTTACTCTTCTATAGGAAAATTATTGTAGAATCGTCAGTAAATATTGGAACTCGATATAAAATATGGTTATAGATATGGTATTCGATAAAAATGAGGGCTAAATTCCAATTAACATGAGAATATAATTAAAACATTTTAATTAAGTGAAGCAATGAGCAGGCAGCAGTATTGTTCGGCAATTTTTTCGTAGCCTTTTTGTTTCTCGTGTTTGCTGTGTTTTTGTAAAAATGAAAATCGCAAAGTCCGCCCCACGTTTAATGAAGCAGAAACCGTTTTTCAGTACAATGCGAAGGTGACGTACATTAAACCACACAAAAAACAGGAAGCGCTCGGAAAAAGGAAGAGGCAATATTTTATTTTCTCGCTGTTTTTATTGGCCAACGGAAAGGGACGCAATGCATCAAGCTTTATCGAACCAACGTTCGGGTTATGCATATATTTAGTCAGTATACAATATTTTGTTTGTTTTTGTTCGCAAAGTCCCTTCCTGTTATTTGAAAGGGCCACCACACATACTCCCTTCTTCGTATCATCATATACAATTTTTATGCCAACAAAAAATTACTTGATTTTCAGTCCAGACGTGGACTTTTTGATGTGCGTAGCTTTTATGAACAATCAAATGTTTGCTGCCAATTACGATGATGATTTCCTTTGAAAATGTTCACAGTGACAGTACTTATCTTTAAAATAGAATTTGATATTTCATAATATGGGAGGATGCCTTATTTTTGGTATATCTACGTCAAGCTATAGAATAGTATTTCTTTTTGGGTTATTTTTGAGACATGTCGAAGCTAGGGTATCAGCGGCAACTGATACCGGCGTAGTTTGTGAGTTTGATGTCGTCACAAGGCAACTTGTCTTGTGCACAGTGTGCTCGCGTCAGCTGGCAACTAACAAACCACGCGCCATCTTGTGAAGTCGTCGCCGCCGCCCTGCTCCGCGTCGGTTTTCGGCAGAGGCAGTCTGAGTACCCTGCAATACATGGCAGTATGACATCGTAGAAAACGACGACTAAGTGTGACGTCGAAGATTCATAGTAATAATGATGAAGATGATAATACAGCGAACTCGCTAGGTTCGTTTTAATTAAACGGAGAATACTTTATACACATCAACGAAATGATTAAAATACACAGCATGCTTGTTGTTCACGTCAATTAACATTCAAACGATTCATATCTTTCGTTTGACGATCGCAAAGTGATTAATTTTTAAGTTGTTTTGTTTGTTGTCTTGCTATGACATTGTTCCTTAACACATCTTAACAATTTTGGAAAATGTGTAAATATATCATTTACCTACTTAAACAGTAGTACCACGGGTAAACCTAGTTACTAGTCTAGTTACTATCATATATAACTCATTCTTCGGCGATATAATAATTATAAAATACATTTTATAAAACTAAATAATATAAACAATATTAAAAATATTTCGTAAGCGTTTTGATAACTACACAAAATATGATAGCAACACTTTCCGTCAGACAGATCCAAAAAAACTGATCAGATTCACTTTACGAACGCGAAAAGATGCATATGATTGCATTTACAGACCGATCCGAACTACTTTTCGTAAAAACTTATAGAATCTGTTTTTGTTTTTTTTTTATTACAAAATATGTTTATATTTGTTTTTTATCGGTCATTTTTCATAATTGCTATTCTTTTTCCAGCAAAAAAGTAATAAGCATTAATATATATATATATATATATATATATATATATATATATATATATATATATATATATATATATTCATTTAAGTGGCATTAAAATGAATGAGCAGTTAAAATAGCGATTCATCGAAATCGGTCAGTAAATAATTCGAGGGATAAATGGCCATAAGCCATTCGGTCATGATTTGTCATTTTTTATCGAGTGATAATTTGATAAATACATATTGCCAACTTACGTGCTAGTGACGGCCGAAAATGTATCGCTCTTTGATAACTCTCAATGGCTTCCTCGTATTTTTGTTTGCCTTGCAGTAAATTCCCCCTGGAACAGAAGACATAAATTTAGTTTCAGTGTATTTCGTGTTGGCGTTTATTAAAAATGAGATACGTTTGCAATGTTGTCGTTACGCTGCTATGTGGGTAATAATTACAAATATAATCGCTTATTTATTATTATCTTCTTATAAAATAAGTTAAAATCATCCAGTACACAACAATATAATTATTATAAAAACGGACAATTAACAATTTGACCGGAGGTCAAATTGTCAATCATTCGGCTGTCAAAATCAGTGGACTATTTGACCAAAATAAATTTATAATCTGGTTTCAAAATATAAATAATAAATATTGTTTTTGATAAATATATAAATTGAAACAAATGTACATTATATAAAGAGGGATTTTATAGTCATCACTAGATTCTTTTAAACTTTTTTTATTATTTATTTAATATAATATAGCTTTATTTTATTTCAAATTATAGCTATCTTTGCCATCAAACTATCAATATGTATGTATGTGGTAACTAGGGAAACGTAAATATAACATATCTATCTTCAAAGGTCTATCACTTGGTACAATGTTCGAATATTATCTTTGCACAATATTATGCTACTTCGATAACATCTCGAGTTTAAAATTTCTTTTGATTACAATACTTCTTTATATACATTCGTATAAGAATGTAAAAAGTCTAGTATTACAAAGTAGAATGCTCTTATAATAATTTATAATGTAATACACCCTCAAAAAAGTTCGTATAGGCATATGCTTATTTTAAATTAGTATGTCTTCTATCGGTGAATTATTGTGTTGTAATATTTTTTTAAATTCAAATATATATATATATATATATATATATATATATATATATATTTCAAATATTTAAAGCACTGAAAATACGGTAAGGATATAGAATAACGAAAGAAAAAAAGAAATAAAACAAAAATGCAGAGAAGATATAGGTAGAACGTTGAAAGAGTACAATGTTGAAGATGAATGTCATTAGCATAAAATGAGTGACGACATTTGCAAGCGAATTTCACTAAAGGTAACATTAGAATTTCATCGCTGGCAGAACGGCATTTTTTGTTAGAATCCATTTGTACTAATGCATACAAGTAGTGCATTAGCTGTATAAATTGTAGACAATTTCATTCTACAGTTGAGGAAAAATGCCGTCAGATAGAGGTACGTACGGTAAGTGTGCACAAAATTCGATAGGACATTGAGAGTAGTGTCAGTGGTTCGGGTCTATGTGCGCATACAGTCGATTAAAGAAAGGATCCGTATGCATTTGAATTTAAATAAAATAGTAATCCATTCCTGTCTATTTGATTTAAATGCTTTCCACGAAACCAACTGTGGAATTGCACTACTGTGTATGTGACTGTGTGTATATCGTATAACGTTTGAAAATCCGTGAAAGATTTGGAACGAGAACCGTTTTCGAGTACCAGATTTTATCGATGTTCGGCCGGATTTGTGGCTTTAAATTCTGAGAAACTGCAGTACACACAGTTTGAATCCGCCAGTCGCCTCAGTTTGTGATACACAACTCTATTCCGATTTTCACACGTAAACACCTTCAGTTATATACGTGTTTCACATATTCTCTCTATTACAAACTATTTTGTACCTAAATATTTACTGTAATTAATATTATTAACTTTTATTTCACTACTAAACCATTATCTAAGTGATTCACCTATACCAGAATGAATATAAATTCGTTTTAGAATAAATCACCAATATTCGAACAAGAAATACATAAATATTTTATTCATGTATACAATATTAAAAATAACAGATGTAACAAAAATCGGTCGCATGGTTGGACTGTATCTGTGAAACCCCTGCCGAGAAACGCAATAAAATGCTCACTTTAAAGCCGCTATTTTGGAAGATTGCCATGTTCACGGAATAAAATTTTTGGTTTACATAATAACTGGGGCCAAAACCATCGAATAAAAGTAAAATAGGAATATTAAAAATAAAACGTTTATTTGGAGATATATAATTTTTTTCAAATAACTCTTCAAAGTAAATTTGCTACAAATTCAGAATCCTTATATTTAAAATTTGTATATGCCCTATAACTCGGGAAGAATACGAGCGATTGGATTTAAACTGCAAGCGGATTCAAATGAGATGCCAAATAATGTGTGTACTAATTTTGGTGTAAAACGTTTTGGTAGAGGGCACAAATTTGGTCTTACAAGCGATCTAGCGACTACTCACATCCAAGTATATGAGTCATATATATACTTTTGGAGTTAGGGTGACGAGAAAAACATTTTTTGTTTAGGAAAATTTTTTGATCCGAGAATGCTACAGATACACGACCGATTGCTTTAGCTTCGTAAAGATATTCAAATTTCTAGCAACATTTGTTTATTATTTTTCTTTTTGAATAATGTACTACTTATTGAAACATCACCTTTGAAAATGGTTAGTTTACATTTACGTTTTCCTTGTTACAATATTGTTTCATAGCTATCGTAGGATGAATTTATAACAAAATAAAGCGTTATTATAAATATAGATAGCATAAGTACAAGACAATCGAGCGAATGCCACTCTAGTTTTTCTCTTAACCATGTCGCTCGAAATTCCACGAATAAACAAGCACTTCTGGTTGAAATATACTTTTTAGAAATAAAAGTTTTGCTTTAAAAAGATTCAAAAATCTTAAATTCATAATATCATATTTTATTTTCAACAATTTGACTGACGTGCGTTAACTGACAGACACATAAATACATTCCGTGATCTTCAAAACGAATATTTCCATATTTTTTTGTGATCATAATAGTTTATTTCTTACGCAAGGTATAAGAAAGTAACAAAATGGCTTAATTTACCTCAGTATTAGAGGAATGTGAAAAAAATCCTAATGAATTAAAAGTATATTAGGTAAAAAGGCAAGTTGGCCCGTATATTTATAGAAATGTCAATATTGACAAGGGTGACGATCTTATCTGAAGTAGGTCCGAATTTATGCATGTATGAAGGTTGATATGTACATAAAGGATTATAGTATAAAGCAAGCGAAGGGCATTAATATTCAATGTGGAAGGTGCTGGAGCATGTACGTGTCCAGTGGACGGTAACAATAACAGCAAAACGTACGGCAGTAACAATGAATAAGTGAAGGGATGATAACTGGAAGTGGACACATATTACCTACTCAATTACTGAACTTCATATGAATTAGTGGACTCATCGGAACACCGGAACGTTAGAATACCAACCCGCAAACACGCTATTTTACATATTAATAACGCTTGTAGAACATGTGAAGATACTAACTCGATTATTTCTATCAACAATGCTCCTTTATTATTTACCACAGACGAAATGCTCATTTTCAATATTTTCCCGTTCAGTGCAATAGTATATTATAAAATATGCTAATTACATACATTCAAGGTATTAAACGAACACATGTTCTTTTCATTACTAAAATTATATATTTAAATACCCAGATGTATGTTTTTGCAAAAATTTATGAATGTATTTATATGTAGAACGCTTTGTTTATCTGTTCCTATGAATACTACAAGTTACCAGACCTTTTTACAATAGCTAGAGCCTTTATGAAAAGCGTCTAAGCCTGAAATATGGTATTATGCGGCAAAACATAAAGAAAACTAACCTCTGGTCTATTTGTATCTTAACATATGGCCATTTATCACAAATACTGTGCTATATTATTTTTAGAAGATCATCATGAAGCAAATTGGAAGGTGATCATATATTAAAGTGGCATATAGAAAAATTATGATCGTATAAATTTGCTGTTAATTATGACACCAAGACCGAAAGTTGGCAACATCGTTGACGGCGTCGGCGCATCCTTTCAGCGTTCGTCGCCATCGCACGTGAGCTGCCATCTATGGCGTACAACTCAAACTATTTCCATCAAATATGCATAGCCAATTATAAGAGCGCACATCTCCGCGGGAGAACACCTTCATCCTTAATTAGTTTTCATGGTGCGCAATGAGAGAGCTAAATCTTTAAACTTAAAATGAGCCGACGTCAGCAAGTCACGTGCAATTCGAGCGACCGACCGACCGACGCGACGGCGGTAGAAATTCGCGTACACACAATGCCGCCGGTGCCAGTTAAATGGTGATGGCATCGTGGTTGGCAGCAACATCACCAAGAACACCCACAATGAAAGGAAATTGAAGAGAGGTTCGCCGGAGTAGGAGGAACAAATCAACGAGACTCGGAACCAACGACCGTCACATCAGGGAAAACCGAATCTCATACGAAGCCATTTCTTTCTATTCCTTTTGCCATTACGTCCAATCCCGCAGCTTTCATATATTATTCACATTTCATATCAGCTTGGTTCATATTGACTCTATGGCTCATATCTTCTTCCGCCGCTGAATTGCACCCTCGCATTCCGAACAATCATTCACATATTCTACATTAAATATTAACAAAGATGATTGAATTTTTGACGCTGAATTCTGGTTACACACATCTAAAAACGACGTTAGTTTCAAACTACACCAAAAAGGAAGGTTTTATTTCATGATTTGAAAAGCATATTAAACATTTTAAATTAATCCACTACATTCAGAGTTGCGACCAAGTTATATATATTTTCAGAATTCACGACCGAATGTTTTAGCATTTTGTATATTGCTATACTAGCAAAAAGACGGACTAAGTCCGCTAGAAAAGAATTGTGATGTAAGATTTATAAAAAGAAACGAATAGTTTGCAACTTCTGGATATGCCTCGTTTGCTCCTAGTAAGTAAATCCTATGCACGTTCCTGGAACGACCCCTCATCTGGATTCTAGCCAAATCACTGGCCATATGTCATTGGCACCGATCTCATCAGCGCAAGCGAGAATCGGCCGGCGTCTCGTGTGGAACCAGCCACGACACTTACGTTTACTGGGAAAAGTTCAAACGGTGCGGGTAACAAGCTAGATGAAAATTAGAACTACTATTACTTCAGCTATTAAACATTTTGTTGGCGCTGACCAGACTATCTTTTGAACACAGCACGTAATCTTCCAGTTGGGACCTCTTTAGATCTTTTGTAACCCTGAGAGACTTTTAACGTTGAACGAAGGGATTTCATTTGTTTCTAACAACGTTTTGATGGAGCAATTCACATGATTGAGCAGATGTAGCACTTGTAAGACTTTACGAAAAAGAATACTGTACCTATTTGGCCTATATTTGATATCACGTTGTTGCAAAAATGTAGTGTAATGTATATTTAGTAGGAAGTATTAGTTGAAAATGAATTTTTACACCTTATGATTTTATAATGGAGCTTTAAGTATCTATAAGTATACGTAGAAAAAAATTAATCTAAAACTTTTAGGTTTGTAAAAATTAAATGAAGTAAAAAGAACGCAACGGGGAAATGAAAAAGGAAAGATAAAAAATAAAAAGATTCGCAACTTTACCCGGGCGTTTTAAATTAAAATTGTTTTAGCATACTTGGTCAGAAGTTTAATCAGTTCTCGAGCCAGCATTACGAAGTATTTTTCCGCAGGAAAATAACAAATATTTTAGTGCATTTGCAGAAACAGTACCGCGGATTCTTTTGTATTGCTAGTATATAGGGAGCGTGAGCAAACGAACGAATTCTCATTGGAAGTTTTACAGCCGCCCTGAGGCAAGCCATTAATATCGATCCCGATGTTTTGTGCGGTGATATCTTCTGACGTGCCTTTATTGCTTAAGTGGTATGGATTTTACTATTATCAAAAGATTCTGTTTCAGATAACTGAATTGTTTAAAACAAGATTAAGAAAGTCGGGAATGGTTATTGCCCTTAGACACGCAATATCGCCTACTGCCTCTAAACAACTTTTATATTGTATCGAGCATTGGCAGATCACGATTCCCGACGTTTCAGATTGCTGAAAGAATGAAACGAATTATATATATATATATATATATATATATATATATATATATATATATATATATATATGCACGTGGCTGTTTGTAGCACAAATACGACCTGCCTTCTGAGTAGCGTGTGCCCGAATACTTTTCACAGCAACCCAATAAAAACCGGCGAATTACGGATGAGGTGGTTTTGATAGGAATCTAATGGGATCCAAAGCGTATAAAACTAAAAGAAACGGCTAAAAATAGTATCTTGCACACACAGTTTTCGCCATCAAACACCTTGATTATGCACTCCAAATAGTGACTTAACTGAATGATTATTGACATATCCAATACATAATATCTTACGTTACAGCTATAATAGATATCCTAACAGAGATAGTCTGAGAGACAAAAACATAAATGCTATTCATTTTCTCATTGAATTGAAACTGAGAGAATCAAACACTTGTCATATTGTTCCAAATATATCCTCGGGCTTAAATTGAAAATTAGTGGTAGTATCAGTTATGGCTGATAATTGGAAAATGAAATTATGTTTGGGTTCGAAATGCTGGGATTGCTCAGGTATAATTTACATCAGCCGTTAATAAATGACGGCAAGTGGTGGATAACGGTTAATGATTGACGTGACATCCTACAAGCGAACGAGCTGACGCGCAGTTACTGTTTGCATGTATGCATGCATGCAAGTTACATCAAGAATCTGACATGACCCGGCCGGATTTCCTCTCAGGGAATACCCGTGGTGTCTTAGATTCAATTTCATATCGCCGCAAACACGATACTAACCTACACTCAATAACATTGGCGTACTTTCAGGTAATCCTCAAAATTTTAAGTATCTCTAAAGATCAAAATGGTTTTCGTGAAAATATTGAATTGAATTTATGAATTCATCAAAGCTTGAATTCTTTTTGGGAGCCTGAAGCCTCCTAAAAAGAATTCAAGCTCTTAAAAGACTTCAAACCTTCAAAAACACTTTCAGCTATCTAAATTTAGAATGGTTAAAAGAGCCGAATGGTTTCAACGATTGTGTAACATATTCTATATAATGGTTCATGTATGCAGACACATTATATGTTTGATGTATTATAATGAGGTACATGCGTGCAATAACATAATAAAACCGATTTGCTTGTCCTAAGCTCTAACGTCACCTTCAGTAGTCAAGCACTGTGTCCCATTGTTTTGGGCAAAACAATAACCAGCGTAAATGGTGGTGAATGCGATGATGTACTTTTGTGAAACTAGCAAACACAAAGCAGAACGCTTGTGTTTCGTGTAAGGCGGACAGGAAGTGACGTCATCGAGTGAGTTAACAAGCGGAAGATTGACGTCAAGATAGTGTCAGTGACGCACGATACGATAGCGACTACGTGGCTGTGCAATAAAACCAACCAACTTAACCAGTATATCTCAACCCTTCTAAGAGAGATAGTCCGTGAAATAAGCTCCAATACCTCCCCGAAATTTCCGAAAGGATTTTCACGGTTGTAGATATATATCTCGTGCGATAATATATGTCAGATATCGTACCTGGTGATTAAAACTTCCCGAGTAATCAATTAGATATACAAAGAAGCTTGTAAAAGAGATGCTTAGTAATTACATTAGGGGCATTGTAAGTAGTGAGTTGCAACCACGCACACGGTGCGCGGGTAACATTATACCTATTAATAAGATTGCAAATATCAGTATCGTGTACATTGTTGCCGGAGTTTAACACGTACAAAATGGGACCCTACGAGTAGGGGGTGACTGGGGTTTTTGCTACGGGGCCACCGCAGTGTGGGTCGTTAAGACGTAATGGGGAGGATGAATGTGCATTTAATAAAGGTGGAGTTACCTTCATGTGGGGGCAGACTTTACCATTATTAAGAGGGTGTATGTAATGGCCCACTGAAATTTTAATATCACCCACCTAAAAGAGTATCTGTGCAAGACAGTAAATGCATCATTGTTAACGTTAGGGTCCTATATGTTATCGTTAAGAATTTTACTGGAGTTCCAAATCATAATTGAATTATTAAAATCTACGTTCTTAATTGAAACATAAACACATTTATTAAAAATACCTTATAAAAAACCGGTTACTTCTTTAATATGTTTTAAAATAATGCAGCGATTGATGCAATAAGAAAAAATCAAATCCATTGGCTTGTGGATTGCTATTGAATTAATTAGTGTAGATATTGAAATAGTCTTTGTTCATAACTACTTTTTTTTTTAATTTCAGGTGAAACAATTAATTTGGTTTAAATTCGTTCGAAAATCAAAAGTAAGAATCTTTCTGAACCCTTCGAGTGTTAAATAGGTAAGTTCCTTTCATAAAATTATTTCGTGAATTCAGCGCTATTTCCTGTGAGATGCAGAATCAGACGAGGATGAATGTATGAAATTCTCTCGCTAATTACCAATAAACATGGCCGCTTATATTCTGCTATCGCTGTTTTCGGAAACTACCAAACACCGCCCCTGTCCTCTGGCACCGCTTGTTCTGCCGCCAAGTCATTAGCATAGAAAACCGCATGAACACGTACCAAAACACAAAACACGAATCAGAATTCGATTAGCTTTCAACTTTTATAAATCGGTGTTTGTGGTACACCTAGTTTGATTGGGATGCGGTTACATTGTTTGCAATTTCAACTTCTGGTTATTTTTTTGTATACTTGGTTCATTCCCGCTGGATTGATTCGCGCTAACATCAATCCCAATGTTGATTATATTACAAATCTTTCAAATTACATAATTTACTTTAATGTTAATATAATTTACAATAACTCTGTATGCCTTTTACTTTCGCCCAAGAAAGTAATAAATATTACATTAGTGGGGAGATTTCAACAATGGAATTGAATACTGTAAAGGCATTTTTTAAGTCCCGTAAAACGATTGCATTGCGGTCTTAGGCCATTGACGATTAATTTTTAATTAACTTGGTCGTCCGTACTTCACAAGGAAGACTATTTTTAAATACTAAAAACAATATATTTACCATACCATGAAAAAGCACTTCGCAAATGAATTTTCGTCCACAATATTCTTACTTTTAATTAGTTGGAAAATTAAAAGCAAACAACAATCATTCTAATTCATCTGGAAGATCTAGACAGGCAATTGTAATACCAACTAAATATAAAAACAAATAAGCATCGTAACAAATAACAAAATGTACCGAGAGCGTAGCTATAGTGTCACTGCAAGCGCCAGCCATTTCCGTTTATTTGCGGAAAATACCATATTGGAGCGGGAAGAGAGGAAAGTGCTTATACAGAAAATGGTGCTTTTAGCTTAATTACCTAGAGAGTTTTAAAATATGAACGGAACGTATTATACGTAACATTTAAATATAATTATTTTCTAGTGTTTTTCGAATGTCGTATCATGGATAATATGACAGTTTCTTTTTCATTGTGTCCTGTGTTTTGCCAAGTTTTATTTCATCCTGAAACCCATTAAAGTCCGAACATTCACTATGAAAGCACGAATTGCTTTTTTATGGTGTTCTCAAATCTGTAATAACAATGTTATGCTATTAGATATCCTTTTCGCCAATATTGACGTATCTGTTAAATATAACACATTTTATTTTCTTAAACGTAGTACTTAAGGATGTATTGTAAGTAATCATGAAAAGACACACTAAATATTTTTACGGATATACGCGTTTTAAAATATTCGAAACAGTTTTATTTGATTCGCTGCAATAAATAATTGTTTTTAATTATTATCGCTAACGTGTTCTCAATTTGATAAAATGTTTTACATAAAAAAAACTCTTACAATGTTCTGCAGACCTCTTTAACATACTCACAGAAAAAATAATTTAGTGCAAAATTTGAAATTCTTAATTATAATTTTTCATATTTTTTATGGCCTTTGGGTTACCAATATAAAGAAAACTTGCAGTTATAAAGTATCTTAGAATTTTCTGTAAAATTTATTAATGTTTTAAATATTTTTCTAAGGGCAGTCAAGGGGGCCCTATAACTCGGGAAGTGTACATGCGATTAGATTTAAACTGCGATTTGATTCAAATGGAATGCCAAATAATATTATTAGCAAATTTGGTGTAAATCGCTTCGGTACCTTCAGAGGAGTAGAGGACACAAATTTGATCTTAGGAGCGAGCGACGACATCATAGAAATAAATATATACATATATATATATATATATATATATATATATATATATATATATATATATATATATATATATATATATATATAAATATATTATTATGCATTTAAATATATATTCATTTATTTAATACGTTGTACAATAAATATGATCTAAAGACATTAATGTCGGTGCATCTTATGTACCTATATAGTGAGTGTCAGTGAACAAAGTGCAACGTTAACACGTTTGAATACACATTTTGTGTATTTCTATGAACAGTAAGTAGTGTCATAAACACGAGTTGAAGTAGAAATAATAAAATGGCACAGGCAGCAGGCGTAATAGCAAACAAGAATGGGGTTGTAAGTGAACATAAGAGTGTAGACGCGGATACGTGGAAGCAACGTGTTAACGGAAGAGGTGATCGCGTGCGTGCGTGTGTATCGCTACTACCCCGCAGCAAAACACGAAATCACTTTCAATCAATCGGCCGCCCCGACGACGATAAACTTTATTGATTGTAAAAGTGATCCATTACGGATAGACGGGAAACATTATCACGTGCTCGTTCACTGAGCACCGCGTTGCCACCGGAACAAACGGAACGCCACTGGGACGCCGCCAAACTTCAAACACCACCATATATAAATACCACCTTAATTGACCGATATCCCAAAACAACGCGGTTATTATTTCAGAACTTTGTATCTCACATTTTATTGCTATTTCATTGGTAATAGTTTTCACGGGTAAAGTAAAAGTAGTCTAGTATCTGACAACCATCGCATAACGATATAAGTATTTCTTTCATAGTATATACAAAAATCTGCATGTTGCGAAACAGTACAGGTATAATTAATTTCGAACATAATTCAATTTAATATTCAACACTTCCATATTTATATAATCACCGGCATACAACAAAGCAATTTCTTGCACGAAAACGCTGCTGCGCCAGTACAATGACACCAGTCGTCCTAGATTCCCTCCTTCCACTCACCATCCCGTTTCTTCTTCTTTGTTGCTAATACTAGCAAGCCGACGTCATCCCAAGGTCACCGGTGGCGTAACAAAAACTGCACGAAGAGACGTGACTTTTCCGTGATTTACGATTGGTGCTACACAAAAGTGAACCTGGCATAGTATAAATCAACTAAGTTGAGGTCTTGTGGAACCCCTCTCTTTGTGCCGCCCCTCCCCTTGTCTATGGTGGCGTTAAAGTTGGCGTGTGTTCTCGCAAAACAACATGTGGCTGTGCTATGACGGTAATTACCACAAACTCTGTCTGATAATTGGCACAACCCGCAAAATAGATTGCGCGGCACCGAGTGGAAAGCGAAAGTGAAAAAGTATAATAACAGTTTGCTAGACTTTGGTCACGCGTCATAAGATACAATTACCCTTTTTCAAGTTGCCAGCGTTAGCGGTGAGATACTTCAACTAAGTTTGCCAATTAAAATACACCTTTACACTGCCGTGCAAATCCAATATTTTTTTTGACTAAAATATGTCTGTTTACACAGGCATACCATTAAGTCAGTACTACAAATAGATTCCATATTAATAGTGAGATAATAGAAGTGTGATGGCTTCCAGAAAGAATCTAAATCACCAGGAAAATGTATTTAGGGAGTGGAGGCGGTGTCAACACTCAACAGTGGTAGGCAATTGTCGAAGGTGTGACGAGCAAACATAGTACATATAGATAAGCACAACACATTTTGTGGTATCGGAACTTTAGTTCCAGCTGGTTGGGGCGATAGGTGGGCAGCAAAAACGGCTTTTGGGCCATGAGACTACATGTCACATATGACGTATGAGCAAATGGCGTGTAAGACTCAAATTCGATTTCCCACCGCTACTGTCTGTTCCTTCCTGACTGCTTGACATGACTCATTGCCTCTGAATTTTTCATAGAACCATCAAATTATCTTCGAGTTACAACACGGAAAATATTTTTGATAACACCGATCGATGATATTCTATATAGGTTCATAGCATTCTAGGATTTTAATCTAATAATGAAGTTACTATTTATAGGAAACTTCTCGGTATTGGATGCAATATATGCAAACGGAAAATTGACCGTACATTATTGAAATTAACTTTTACGAGGAAAGTTTCTGTTGTAATATTATGCCTTTAAGGAAATTATTCACCAACCCATGTGTTAATTATATAATCTCTCTACATTTTTTTAAAAATTCGTTAAACTTTTATTAATATTAATTTTGATATTACTACATTTATTTTATTTTCATGTGTAAGTGATACTTTATAATTTAGGCATATACCCTGAACAGCTCCGTAAGTTAATAAATAAAACCCTACACCTGTATATATCTCGTCCTCTTTTTAACAAGGGTAAAGTGATTATCCGGAATGTTACAGATATTTAAATTTCTATCAACTTTTTGAAATATGTATTATTTACTAAAATATAGTTATTTTATATGTACGTTTCTCTAGATACAATACATATTGATTTTGTTTCATAGAAATCGCGGGATAAATTTAAAACAAAATGATGTATTATTATTAAAACAGATAGTGAACAGGAAAGTCGTGTGAAAGCCACTCCAGTTTCTTTTTTCTTCTTTTGATGAAACAACTTTGTAGCAAATGAGCGAAATTAGAAGTAATAAAATTGGCGACCGTGCGATCAGAAACTGGTATCGAGAAGGCAAAAAGCTAGTTCGTTTTTCTGGAAGAGTATATAAAATATTTATAACAAGGGATCGTTGGTTTGAAGGAGCCGCAACGGCAAGAAAAAGAAAAAAGCAGCTCCATTAGGGCATTCCATTAACCGCGTTAAACAGAGCAACCGTACGAAACTTTTAGTGAAACCGCCTCACATTAGAGGCTACAATAAAACTCTAAATCGTCTCAGGCATACAAACCATTCCTTAGATTAAGACCAAATCGCACAATAAATTAATTGAACAGTTTCAAACAATGGAGCGCGCAATCCTGTTATCTGCGTACTCCAGTGCTATAGGCCCCGATCTGCAGTGGTAGGTACTACATATAGAATGCGCCTGCTTTGCTAGGAGCTAATGTGGAACATAAATCTAACAATGGTGGCCAATAATAGCCAACGGTCTATTGTCTCAGATTTGCATTTATTTGAGCGAGAATCCTGTCGGAGCCCACTACTGCTATTGCAAGGGTTTATTAGAAATGTCAGTGGAATGGTTGCGGTGCCCGGTGCCCGGTGCCATGCCGGTCGCCTCGTACTCTAAAAAGGAATGACCAAGCGAACAGCAATGGAGCAACGGAACAAATCACTTTAACAAACAAACAATGCCCAATGGCGTGTTAGCTAATGAACAATTCTTCCTTCGTTTTGCTTCCCCTCTTTCTAAATACATGCATTCCTTTACAAACGAAAAATAAATCCTTTATTTGTGACTATCATCAACCTCAACGTAGAATGTAATGGTTTTTGAATATACTCCAAATAAGAATATTTCCGAATTGAACACATTGAAAATGTAACACCACTTGTCTTTCTTTAGTTTCAGTTCGGTAATTTGATATTTAACTATCTAATAAACAAAACGCGAGAAATAGCAGTTAATTTTGGATCTCTCTGATTCCGAACCACATACAGTAAGTGAAATCCAATGTATATAAATGGATAGTCCAATAATCCTCTCGACTTCGACAATAAGGGTTATGCTTTAGAGACTAACTATAAAATCCTCAACATTTTTTAATCGAGAAATATTATCGAGAAACATATTCCCCAAAGGTTGATACCCTTGAATTCCTTTCATATGTCATATTTATTTATGGTTTTGTGGTTCTATCCCTGTGATTTTGACAGATTTTGATATAATTAAACATAGCCAAACACAACACCATTTACTGACAGATGACAGTTGAACTTTATCAACATTATATTACAACACTGGTACCAACGTGATATTAATTTAGTTCTACCAGAACCTGGGGGAGCTATGTAGAATTTGCGCACGGTCAGATTATAAATCATGAGGCCTTTAGAATCTGTCGGTCATTTGGCACAAAAATTTTAATAGCTCGAACCCAGATTTTAGGAAACAACTTACACTGAAACGAAATATCAATAAGAAAGCAATTTTATTGATAAATCACATTATATGGTATCTATATAAATACTGTGTATAACGAATCTTGCACTGAACTATAAGATATAAAATTAGATTATTGTTCATGTTCAAATAGTAACTATAAACTTGCATTTGCAGTATATCTGTATTTTTGTCTTTAGCGTATTAACTAACGAAACTAGTGCCAGAAGACTGAACGGAAAAGGTTGGATCATAAACCATGCACCAATTTGTCATGTCACCATTTGAGCAGCGTTTAACATTAAATAAAATCGGAGATCGAATCATTGTAAAATCATTTTGTCGTTAGCCTGGACCGCGTTTAATCTCCACAATGAACAAAAATATTAGTAGTTGTACGTAGGTCTTAGTTGATATTCCTAGTTTGATGTAAAATCCTGGGTATGTAGAAAATGTTCGGTCCACGAAGCAGAACAATGAAAATTAGCATTAGACACGGTACGCTGGGGAATGGGCGGTGTCACCATGGGAAATGTAGATCCTCGAACATACATACATCCATCCGTGCACATATCGATGCAAATAGAGGTAGATTGTACATCGTAATTCGTGTGTGTGTGTTGGGGCGACGCACGGGCAGACAGACACGGCGAGTATTAATTTGGCCGGGATTGTCTGTTTGATTGAATTCAATTATTCCTAAATTACCGTTGAATGGCATAACAAGTCATTTAACTGATGAAGAGCAAGACGTGGTGTGGCGCGTATTTGTTATGTGCTCGTTTAGTTTGATTATGCGCTCGCCTGCTAAACTACTCCCTCAGTAATTATAACGTCGTGCAGGAGATGGCAGAAGATGCCGTATTGCTCGTCTTTTTGGTTATTTGAATGATGCATACACTCACTCCGTTAGTTATGGCATTAACATTACGATTGATGCAGAAGCCTCATGGGAGCAAATAGATTTGGAACGTTTTGTCAGCGTTTAGAAAATTATGTGCATATATATATATATATATATATATATATATATATATATATATATATATATATATATATATATATATATATTCCTCAGTGTTATCAGTAAAGTTGTTTAATTTATTCTCCAACAATTAATTTTATAATTACGATCATGCTAATTCCGGCCATAAAATCAATAATAACAGATTATAAGACTACTACTGCCAATAAGACCATAACATTATTCAATTTACAAAATTGCTATTTTACATTAACATAATTATCAATTCAAATTAATTCCTTACCCTTTGAATTTGTAATTGCATTTTATCAATTTATCTCTTTAAAAATATGTTGTTATAATTTGATTTTCTTCCTTAAGAACATCAGTGCTTAAAAAAGTGGGTCTATATAAATATGCGAAGAGCAGTAGGCGTAACTACCTGTACCTAAGTTTGTTTTTGCTTATAATATTTAAACGTATTACAATTTATAATTTAACATAATGTTATTACCGAATATAATTATATAACTAAACTCCAGATATTTGTTATTATTATTTAAGATTATTCTTCACTTAAGCGGAAAATTCCTTGAATAATTATATTTACACATGTATATGTAAACCTACGTTCAACCATTTCCTAAAATTTAATATTTAATTGTTTGTTCAAAGTTCGTGATGTATAAATAATAATAGCACGACCTGTTTGCTTATTTAAAAGATAAAATAAAAGATTCTGTTTGCTGGATAAGTAGTTTGAAATAAACGTGTGCTGAAAATTGAGTATTATATGCGAGCGTCCACATTCCGCTAATTTCCATGTGAGCTCTTCCATGTAAACAAACAGCGCAATACATTAAACGCACCGTTTGAGATAAGGAGAAATATGACAGGAAATCATTAAGCGTAAAACGAACGACGAGAGGGAAGAAATAAAGAAGAACTGTGCCGTTGCATGCACTTCTGCAATGAACTTAAATCGTAACATAGTCGCCGTTATCTTCTACGACAAACGAGACCAAAAACAAAATAATAACTCTCTGACACTACACACAGCGATACGATACCTGAAAA
Organism: Leistus spinibarbis; assembly: GCA_933228885.1. Classification (NCBI taxonomy): domain Eukaryota; kingdom Metazoa; phylum Arthropoda; class Insecta; order Coleoptera; family Carabidae; genus Leistus; species Leistus spinibarbis. The sequence goes on from OW121805.1 coordinate 4,740,439, forward strand.
TAACTGCAACTTCAGTGTTTCCTCCAAGTATTTTATGGATTTATTGCACATCATTGCAGGAAAATAAATGACAATACTCTTTCCTGCTCAACAAATTGAATTCCGAACAAAATGTATCCAAAAATCTACAAAGCGTTGTTTTTTCCATGTAGATAGTTGAATGATGGATCATTCAATAAATTCAATATGATTCCATCTCTTATTTTTAAGTGAAAAGATAGATTTAATTTGAAGGAAACATGTACATAGATAAAAATAAGATCGAATTGATATGCAGTTCAAGTTTTCAAAGAATAATGGGGCATTTCACAAGAAATACTTCTAAATTTTAAATGAGAGATCTCCATTTAATGGCAACTGATTGAGGGTTACCAAAGAGGAAGATGAGTGGTCGATAACGGATATATTTAATGAAGACAAACTTTTAAGAGATTCTTCCCGAAAAGAACTCGATTCATTAGGCTGGCCTGAATTTTTCATTATTTTCATTTTAAATTCAAGAAGCATTGAGTGTTCTGAATTCAACCGAAATTCACAAGGGAGTTTGAACAGCAACGTAGTGCTGACTCATAGCGAAAATAACCAAAACATCTGTTTGAAAATGAACAAACTTTGATTAAAGTTTTGAATTCATTTAATAATTAAGGAATCGTGGTTCATATATGTTGCGAACTTATCTTAACACAAACTTTGTGTATTGTTCCGGTAAAATTAGTTTCGTCATGTGTACCAACTTGCAATATGCAACTACGAATTTCCTTTTTGTCCAAGCATGAACCATCTAAAATAAAGAAAATAAATATCTAAAAGATAGTAATTATGAAAAAGCTCGAACTGGAGAAACGAAACTTCAAAATTAAAGATATAAAAAAAAAAGAGAAAGACACTCCAATTTTTCCCATGTTTCGTTCTGGAATATTAAAAGGTACATTTTTTCATTGCTTGAAACTAGTTTTTAAAAACATACAAGATTTTTTATCAGCGTTTCAATATGGACAAGGTATAGCAAGAGAAGAGAGGAATAATGGTTAAAGCATTTTGTATTCATAGGAATTAATAGCTAGCTACACCGAAACCAATAAATCAGGAGATAAAATTGTAATGATATTGAATTTTTTGTAAAAAGCCACGGCAATAACTCACAATGTCGCACGAATGGATTTCATGACGTTTGAATATTTAGGAGAGAGAAAGAGAGTGGGATGCTGATAACTCTCAGGCTGGTAGTGGCTACAATATTTTAGCCACTGAATAAATCGCAAAACTTTTGATAAATGTGAAAAAGAGATATTCCAATGTTTACAATATATCTTCTCCGTATTCAATCACATCACCAACTTGTTTACCAACTGAAAAAAGAACAAGAAACTGTCAGGGGCGCTCGTGATATGAGATCGATGCCGACAAATTACTACTAAAGGTGTATTACTCACAGAAGATTCTTCAGCAAACAACCTCGGGTTATATAGATACAAGCGATTTACACATTCGTTCGACATCTCACAAAAATACGGATATTCTTTACTCCGAATACAACGTTACGGATTCTCCAATACATTTTAAAATTTTCCAAATTTCCCTATTCATTTTCAAACGCTATTTAGCCCAAATGTGGATTAATACAATCCATAGTTAGTTTGGAATATTTAAATCCCAGACTAACTTCTAATACACTCGCTATGCCCATCTTTGGGTGTCTATGACATGATCCCTGTACTAATGTGCTATAGAGTTAATATAAAAACGTTTTACAGCCAATACATGGAGCATAGAAAGATGTTGTTCTAAATTTAAAATTTTATAATCTTTGAAAATGACCTATAAAACGAAAGTGCTTGTTTTCTCGTATTATTTTTTGCATGTCTTGAAAACGACACAAGCTACAGATGAAATGTGTCGGCTCCAGGGGTAGTTTTTCTTCCAAAAGGGAATGTACTATCCCTCAATTAGAGCAAGAACTTTTTAGTCCATTATTTCTAATCCTTTCGAGAGTTCATTGCAAATATCAAAACATTGTTTTCTCCTATTTGGATATGTTAGATCTAATTGAGCGAATTCAATGGGAGTTAGCTTTATGGTGTTAAGAATTTTTATATGCATAATTTTATGTAAATGTTTTTAGTGCTTGGTTATATTTTCGTCCAAGTATCGATTTAGAAGTTAAATGATAAAAAATCCAAAAGAGTCAAGGGTAGTTTTTCGACCAAAAATTAGATGTTCCATTCACGATTAGGGTAGGAACTTATTGGTGTCTTATTTCTTCCATGTTGAGGGTTCATTGGTATAAATTAAAACTATATAAATGTTTTCTTATAAAAAGTCTAATTTTCCTGGACACCAAACATATTGATATTATTTTATGGGTAACACAAGAAAGCAATATTATATTTTTTATATCCTTAAAGTAAATTATAAGAGAGGAAAGATGAAATATAAAAAATTATAATAATATATTCAACCTATCTATGATTATGTGATGAATCGACAATTGCCAATTATATATTTATATCTATTTTCATTTGAAGATCATAAAATTGATCGACATAAATTAAGCATTAATAATTTCTTTCATCCCCTTCATAAATTTTCTATATTAATTATGCCAAGGATATCGGTAAATAATATTGAATTTATAAGTTAAAGAAAATTTGAATGCTAAGGATGTTACCGATATGGTAAATACTATAGTTCCTAGGACCAGCATTGTACGGCGATGTGAAAATGTTAAAAAACCGCTTAACAATTATGTAATTTTATACTAAAATGTTGAGTCTGTCCCGAACATTTTTGCCCGTGCAGCATCCAAGATGATATATTATGGTAGTACAATACGTGGTACTATATACCAAAGGTCCTACTGGGCGAATATTAACCAAGAGTTATTATTCCGATAAAGGGTCAGTGTATGTTGGTGGCAGGGTGTGTTTGTCGGAACAACGTAGTTTATAATTAATACACATTCAACTGTGCATATTTATTCCGGTCCACCACTTACCGCTCTCATTAAAGTATCCCTTGTATCGTATGATACCATAATGAACCGGCTTGCTGTTGTGTTGTGAGTCACCACTACTATATCCATCCTCCATCTTTGTCCCTCTTTCGCTGTTGGTACTCCTTGCGGTTTCGGTTTGTTTCTATTTTCTTTAATTAATTAGGAATTTTGATAATCCCCTTCACTAATAGCTTTGCTCTTCATATATCAAGAATGGATATTCAACAAATATTTTATCATAATGATCATCTTTCGGTTAGTCTTTTCTTTAAATTGCCGTAAGGTAAAACAAGAGAGCTATAGTATTTAATCATGGTCGTGTAAAATATAAGGATCAGTAAAAGAATTGATGACAACAGTCTTAGCCATTTCAAAGTGATGCCATAAAATTGAAACCCAATATAGTGAAACATAATATTACAAATATCGTCTTGATCGAGCGCTGCATATAGAAAACTTTGGACGTAGTAATTTTATAACGTTTATTTAACGCTGACGCTATACATACTAAATTTATGTTCGAATTATATCGCCAAATAAATTTGCAACATGTAGTACAAAGAAATAAGGAGAAGAAGCAGGTTTTATTGTAATCTGTTTTGCATCATGGCAATTACTAACTGTTAGTAAACTATTATGAAGACACATTAACCATTCGCTAGCTAGCACCAAGTATGCAAAGATTTATATCGCTACATAGACGATGTTAATTTCGCATCCAATACAGCGAACGGGGTTGTTTATTTTGTTGTCACTAGGGTGCAGCACGCTTGCACCGTCACGTTCCGACACTCTGATAGCCTGATGCACGGTGAACCAGACCCGATAATGTCTCTGCGACCAATAAACTTCAGAAATATATTCTTCCGGAATACGCTTCAACGAATATTGCTACATTATGTTTCACTACTAACAAATCCATTAAATAATAGCGATACGACTGTCACCTACTTAGCGGGCAAGTTATCCCGATAGTAATCAATTTAGGATAGTACTAATTATATATTTGGATACCTCTTCTTGCCTAGTAAAGTAATGACAGTCAACAAAATATTTGTCTTCACTTTCGAGACAAGACCATGACCAGTATTGGTTTTGTCCGAAGCTTTAATAAGAGATGCAACCACAAACTCAGATCTTACGAGTGGTTGAGCAAATGACCATGATACTTCCAAATATGTGAATAAAATACATTTTCGTAATAAGACAAAGTGTATGTAAGTGACATGTACTCCCTACCGAAGCGTTAGCGTAACTGGTAGCGATTTAATTTCTTTCTGGCTTTATCCATCTTCCGATGATCTATCCTACTTCTTTGTGGATAATGACTATCATAGATAGAATGATTATGGATACTTTTTTTTTTCTCGAAAATCTAGTAAAAAAGATAAAAGATACTAAAGATCTTGTGATATGAAATAAGTATGACATAATCTGGTTTGGCGAAACATTAAATGCGATACCACCACTTGAAAATTCAATATCCATTTGGGAATCCATCAAAGCACGATCTACTCCTACAAGTCATAAAAGCAGCTTATCGAGCGCAGTAGTGTCCTGGTGTTCGCATATTTTTTACTTCCTCCATCTATAATGACGTTACGTTATCCCTTTAATGTTCGCTTTAATACATGCCCGCGTTGTCGTCACTTCTCACTTTTACTCTCATTCTGATGCTGCCAATGTCGGTCGCTACCATCGCCGCCGTTGCTTGCTTGCCTACTGACGGAGCAACGTTTTGGCCCATTGCGTACAGGGCGGGGTTGGTACAATCGATACACCAACCTCTCCCTCGCTCGCTTCCTCCTTTCTGTGTGTGCATGGTCATTCTTTCGCACTGTCCACATCGTACACGATGTCCCGTTAGCTTTGTGGTCACCTGCCAAACGAATTCAGTGCGCGCTTGCTATGGAATTCAACCAAATTGAATCGATGCTCTACTGTTTGACTTTGTAATTTCATTTATTCGCTTGTTGAATCATAAAACCTTACATTTTCCACTTTAACTATTTACATATTCATCAACTGACACACTTTAATATTACACTTCGATAATAAAGCAAACATATCAAGAAATTGTTGAAAATATACTATTTTACGATCAATTGACATTAATGTATATTCGTATGAATCTTTTATTTAGTAATTGCATTTTTAATGTATTTATTCTTGAATATTAAAATAAAGTCAAAGGATTTTTTTACGTAAAATTCTACAAAGACGCCTACTAGATACATGTTTAAAATTTTGTAAATAATTTAAAAGGCAGATATCATTTCTCGCATATATTACATTAAAAACACCTCCAGTGTCCTTGAGAAATCAAAATGTCAAAATCACCCAATTCTGCTAGTCTTTGGATTGATACAACATGGCTAGGAATTATTTATTTTTATTAATATATATATTATTATATATATATATATATATATATATATATATATATATATATATATATATATATTTATATATATATATAAATCCATTTGAACCACGTGACACAGAGAGTTTTGTCATATTAGCAGAATATGATCTAATAATTTGTAAATATTATAGAATGGATGTATGTATAATGATTATTTCATATGATTAATGACAGTTGCATATCTTTCAGAGCGACAGTTTGTAATGGACAGTTGTGTAATTCTACATTTTGCAGTGTTGTGTAATTCAGGGATTAAGAATTTAAAATAGTGCATATGCATTTTGACACGTTACTGATTGGTCTCGTAATACTCCACCAGCACAAATCAAAGTCAGTTTTCATGCAGGACTACGTGTGTCGCTGTCTATCATTAGTACTACCATCTGTGGTTATATTCATCATGAAACTGTCAATTTTTCATCTCTGCAACCCGTTTTTACTCTGCGTACCGTGTATACAAAAAGAAATATAGTATTCGGTCGAAACTGTATAACAAACTCGGAATTAAAAAATTCTTGCCATGATATTAGTTTCACGTTTTTTGATGTGTAGCAAATTTTGATTATATCGCTATGGTACCTTTAGAAAAGGCACAAATTTGGTCTTACGAGCGAGCGACGACTAATATCCAATGAAATGGGTTATATATATTTTTAGATTCAGTGGGACAAGTGAAGAACTTATTGTAAAGGACAAAAAAAATTAGCATATGACATCTTTTATAATAAAATAAATAAATGTTGAATGATTAATCCATGAATACTATTGAACTAAATGTAATGCATTGAACATATATTTTGTTATCCTGCACTTAGCTTATGTATTTTTAAATATATTTCCCTTTTACCAATTTATTTATTAACAGGTCGTTAATTGACTAGACTGGCCGACATAAATCTTTAATGTCGAACAAAAACAGGATATATTTATTTAATTGAAAATATGCTGACGTTTCGAAAACACAATCAGGGTTTTATTTAATTTAGAATTTAACGTGAATATTTCATAGCTTATCTACTAAACAAACCATTACCGTTGTCCATAACTGATTTAGTTTAAATTTGCATCACTATTTAACAAAATTTGCGGTGCCCTACCCTGGTCCTTGTACGTAATCATAAACAATATACGATAGTATCTAGTGTATAAAGAATAATAATTTAATGAGATTTTGTTTTGAAAATATATAAAACTTCATAATCTATAATTTTCTTTGAAATAGTAAAAAAGCTCGAAACGTGTATTTTAGTAATAATCATTTACATTACTTCGTATAAGACTTCGTCCAAGAAAGTAAAAATGAAATAATATTTAATATTGTATATGTCGAAATAACACAGTGGTAAGCGTCTCTGAGGCTGTCAAATAGTTGTCATGTGCCACACAGAGTAATAATAAACTGGAAAGAGCTGAGGATGCTAAGATAAATATATCTTGTCAGTAAGATTCTTCGAGCGGAAATTAAGTTTTAGGATGAAGCTTTTCCTATATTTCACAACTTGTTTACTTGGTAAAACTCCTCGGCGAAATACGACTCTTAATATACGTAAAGATACATATACCTATATCAATAATCAATCGCTACATTGTAAACCACGTTTTGTAACTTTTCATTAAATTTTATTTATATAAACTGGGGTGTTTTACATTCCAGTTTAATACTACTAGAACAATAGTAATTTAAATTTACAGTTATCTATCTAATACGGAGAATCTTAATTTTCTATTTCTGTTGTCATAGATACACATGTATTTGGATTATATTTTGACTGGGAAATAAAATAGAGTCAAATAATTTGATATTTGTCATTTTTTGCCACCGGTTATCACAAATAGATCGACTGACAACGTGTTTCGAGCATATTGATTATTGAAAAGAAATAATGATATTAATATCAAAATACATTACATATTGAATATTATATTTGAATATATTGATAAGGCAAAAATTGAACAAACAGTATTTGATAACGTAATAAAATGGTACAATTTCAGAGTATTACTTTGGAGTATTCCTTGGTTAGAGAGTTTGTTTGAGATTTATATTTCTAGTGAAACCTACGTATAAGTAAGTCGAGTGCAGACCTCCCCCCCAATTCTTATTATGTGGCAATTTAAAACATATTTAACATCCATAAAATTTCATTCTGTAACTTCAACCATAGTATCAAATTATAAAATAATTAGAATTTATTCGAAGGTCATCCTGAGAATTACATATTTCGTCGATTTCAGTCTAGATAATAAATATTTTATTGAAAATCAATACGGTGTAATAACGACTATATTCGCAGTGATATCGGCTGTAATATGCATTGAAATATATACATTCCGAATAAAAATAGTCATTTCGTTTTTATGCGTTATGTAATGGTAGTTTTTTGTTTCAATTACAATTTAATGTCAACGTCGTTTGATTCTATGTACGTTGGGCGTGTTAAAACAGGAGCTCGACGTAATTCGTGTTGAGTAAATGAAATGTTTGGTTCCCCGCAAGTTCTTGATGAAACAAATAACATTGATGATATACGAGGTCGCTCTAACGTCATCTTGTTCCGGAAGTTGACCCATTCGGAAGGAAAGTGAAGGGAAGGTGCTGTGACGGATCACTTCCGGTTGTCGTCTTAATTAAAACGTAGCAAATACTCGCTGGCGTTTCAAGAAACAGAATGCTGTTTAAGGCGGAAAAACATCACCACGGGTAACGGAGCTAATGAAAAATGAGAATGTAGAGAAACAATTAAACCTGTACCTAAGATGTCGCTCTTGTGATGAGTTAGACCTAGATCAAAACCTTTGTTGAATTTGTCTTTTACCAAATCTAAGATGAACTACCAAAGTTAATTAAATATAGAAAAAAATAATACAATTAGAATTTTCTGCTAGAAAACTGGAGTGATGTGTTTAAAAAGAAAATATAAAAAACGTATGAAGTAAGCAAAATTTAGATGATGAAACAGAAATATGTTGAAATGAACGAGATGGAGTGAGTGAGAAGTCGAACAGTAAAGGAACAGTGAAAAATAAGTGCAAATTTCCTGCGAACCCAAGAATGAGAAAGTTTCATAATTTCCTTCATTAAGAAACGAACGGAATAAGAAATTACAAGTCACGAAGATTTATCAACTCAACGACTGAAGTGGTTTGAACTCGTCCCGCCCGACTCAACTACAAAACGAGAATTGAAAACAATGCTTCCCACCCCCCCAAGTAACCCTCATCATTTTTCGTTTCACTCTTCACCGCGCATACAGACAAACCAGCGTTATAATTAAAATTCCTCAAATAGTGTCACATTAATTTAACGAGGACGAGAAACGAAAAAAAAAAGGAATTATTTTTCTCGAAAGGGTGATGGTGGTAAAAATTGTTAGGGAAAGTTAATATCATTTTCACAAGGCTGGCGTAAAAAATATTCTTCCATTTATAAAAGAGTATTAATTGTTGGCGCTCTGTTGTAATAAAAACGAAGCGAAGGGGAACATTTCTCGGAGTTATTTCACGGAAGGTACGAAAATCTTTCCTTGGAAGAAATTCAATTTCCTTTATGGTTATTCACGAAATATTATAATGATATACAAATACTATCACATACACAATAGGAACAGGGAAATAATCAAATATATAATGAAACCATTGAAATAAATAATTTTGTGAAATTAAAATTATGCGTTTTGTTTTGGTTTCAAATAAAATTCATATTATTTGTATTAGTCATTATTTATTTAAATAACAAAATAGCAAATTTGTCATATTTCCATTATATGAGTCTATGGAAATTTCGCTTGATTGTAATATGAAAATGATGAAGATGTATTCAAGAATAAACGGAATGAATATGTTGTTATAGTGGAATATATATAAATATATATATATATATATATATATATATATATATATATATATATATATATAAAATAATTTTGCCACATACCGTATCTATATTCTAAAGGGCGTTTCTGAAGGAAGCTTTAGTATATCGAATAGCTTAAGATTGATAATTCTATAGAAGGGACATTGTAATTGTTGAAGCCACCGAATTTATGATAAAACAAACGAATCTGTTGGTTCTCATGAAAATAATAATGATGTTGCAGGTGTAGCGGCGTGTTTCCGAACAGGGTAAGTTGTCGCTCACACAATAACTTATTTACACCGCAACCTTAACTGCTGCGTAATTTAATCAGCAGTTTACGGCAAACGAGTACAGGGTAGTGAATACTCTGCGCAAAGGGCGTAAGATGGAAGGAGAATGAGTGTGGTTCTTGTGGTATACGATACGAGCAAAACTCTTATGACACGTCTACGTTATACTATACGAGCGGATACACGGTGAACTTTTCTTATAGTCATTGGAACTGATGCATGGCAAACTTTGTGATTGTTCACAGAATGTCCTTGTTACAACTATACGATATTGATCGTTAACGCGAAAAGTTAGAAACGCTTGTTCAGTGGCGTAGAAACATAGAGTGTTCAGTGTCTGGGTGACCCCATTTTAAAATATTCCGCTTAAGGAAACTCTTCCAAAGCAAACAATCACCCAAGTTTTAAGCACAATATCATTATTTTATTATTACAATAACAAAGGCAGAGACAATCATTCAATTTTGTAGGATAAGTTTACATTAAGAAATTTATGGTCTCGTTAAGGTGGCTATTTATAAAATTCTTTTCTTTAACAAATATTACTCCGTAGTATTCAAATTTATAATTTTATTAAAAAAAGTTGCACTTCACAAGCGGTTCATATTTGGTTCCATTAAAACAAGAAATCAAGTACATGGAACGACGATTGCCGTATTCCGTAAACGTATAAGTGGCCTAAACCTATACGTAGATCACTGATTACATTTGGTGGTAATGCTAATTAGCAAGTCTTCAAGTTGAATTCACACCGTCTGTTGCTGAAATGAAGTAGTTAAGTTTCGCGTTTCGGAACGGAAATTCTGCGTCATTCGCTTCTAATTCTCTCACCGCGACTCGGCGTTCATTGGTAAGAGATACCCGCCTACATTTGGATGTACTGCGATTGGAATAAATTAAAACAATCTTTGCTTGTTTGCGAACTTTTGGGAAGTCAGACATTATTTAACCTTTGAAAACTTTTGCGCTTCTTTTTGTGGACATCATACATATTTAGCAAAGCGTTTCGTCAATTTTCAAGACATTCAAAAGCACTTAATTCAATTTATATGGGTTATGAACTCATTCTTAGTAGTAAATTACAAGCTATTTGGAGAACTACTTGAAATAATCGATTGTTTAAACAAAACAATACGAAACTTCCTGCATATTAAACTAAAGTAACTATGAAACATATCGGACACGAGATTTTAAGAAAATACAACTTTTGACTGTTTTCTATATAAGTTAAATAAAAATTAACCATCCATCGATAAAACGGTGAGCTACAGGCTTTGGTGCCTGCCACCTATGCTTGTTTATTATCTTTATCGTAACACTTTTCACCCGGTTTATGCATCTGCATTTAATAATATAATATAAATATAATCTAATATACAATTACATATTTCGATAGTATCTCCACGATATTTTCTCTTTTCCATATGCAAATTACGTTCTTCAAAAGGATTTTGCTTCTGTTTGACTTTGTATTTATAAAGGAAATGTGTATATTTTCTGAAAATATAAAATAATTAGTATATATTTTCTGCTTTCTTAGTTCTTTAAGCCATATTCTTTCTTTATTTCTTTTTATCCTTTATATTTAAATAAGAGACTTGCAAATTCGTGAATAATTTGAAATGCTTAATGAAGTATAACCCAAAATACGGCAAAATAATAAAATAAATAAAGACCAATTGTTAGTGATGTTTTTCTTTTTCTTTTTTTTCCGCGCTACTGCCTCTAACGAGCCAACCGTTTGGTTGTTAATTTGACCTGAATCGAAATGGGCTCGTAACAGAAGTAAAAGATAAGCTGGTTTCTGTTCTGCAACGATTTGATGAGCCCGAATAGCCTACTGTGTTGGCCAAGTCGATACCGAATACATAAAATTGTTCTTAACGGGCTTTGATGTTGCGCAATAAAATTAGATATTCTCCTTCGCATAATGATGGTAATAAAATATTTAAATTTATAGCCTTGTGGGATTCTCCTGTACATTTTAAACGTATTGAATTTGCAACTTCTCGAATTATACAAATTAGGTTCTTCTGCATTATTCTTACAATAATTAAATAAATATAGGTACCTTCTCGGATATATCTACTTGAAATTACTGGTTTGACATCTAATTGCTCTAGGACATGCACCAGCTATTTTATATGTTAATCTCTATTGATAAAATAAGAAACAAATGTTTTAAAATCTCGAAAGAAGAAGTTAAATATATTCTCCAATTACGCCCAGGCCCATATACATAGATATATAAAGACAAATATGGCGTAATCCAGGATCAAGTGCAATGCGGTAATGCAACATCGAAATCGAATAGAAACAAATGAAGAACTTGCTTACAAAGTAGAAAAATAATAGTACCATGAGCAGTTAATTTTGAAAATATATTTTTATTTATAACCCAAATGATATTTTTAAAATAGTTCAATAATAGAAAATGTGTGCAGTGTTTATGAAACGTTCTCTGACGTTCTATTTTTAATATTTTTGAACAAGATGTTGTTTGACGTCAGTGTTTTTGATACGGGGCGTTGATAGGTTCCGATATCGACAGGCCAAACACGGCACTGGTTCAAGACACTCGCGAACGAAGTATATTAATGGGAAAAGTTAATGGAACAATTATGTTACCATGATTGATGGAATCTGAAATTGATTGAAAACGGCTTTAATTAGATAAATAAATAATAGAGTTTACAATCTCCCGCCTTTAAACGCCATCGATTAAATAACAATTGAAAACAACCCTCCGCTCCATAATTGTAAAAAGATTATCTGTATCTGACGCAAATTGATCAAATTTAATTCAAATTAAAAAATCGTTGAAGATTCATTATATTAAATTTTGGCCAAGTTAGAGTTCTTGCGATACCTTGTCTTAGAGATATATCGCTGAATTGAATTTGGAAAACCGTCTGTGTTGCTGAAGGCATAGGTGCCTTGTACCTAAGCTTATATTATATAGACTGGCTATACATAATGTATTTTTAGATCAATAATAGAGAGAAATTCCATATTAAATAAATGATACACTAAACAATTCCATTAATGACGTTTCTAGTTATTTAAAGATATTACAAATTAAATTTTATGATACATAAAACAGCATTGTTTAAACTGATAACAAAAATAATTTATGCAATTGCCGTATGTCAAACAACAATGATATTAAAAAATTTCGAGTTATGTTTTGAATAATAAAATCAAACGTCATTAGCATAACGGCTATGCCAACTGTCAATTTATTTAAATTCATATTTGAGCTGAATTTTATCTGTATATCCGCAGGTGAATGAATAAATAGAATATGAATCATAAATTTAATTTAAATGTTCTATAAAGCTGTTATTACCAAATCAAATTACTATTAGAAAAAAAAAGTTATGCATTTAAATCCGCATAGAGATAAATGATTTTAAAAATACCCCAATGAAATTAATTTCCAAAATCAAATCAACATATTGTATAAAACAGATATATGCTTCAAACAAGGTAAAATAAAACCGATATATATATATATATATATATATATATATATATATATATATATATATATATATATATATATGTATACTATAATTATATATATATATATATATATATATATATATATATATATATATATATATATATGTAAGCACCATTTGAATAATGATCACTAAATTTAAAATACGAAACATGGTAAAATATCATGGTATGATTTATATTACTCAAGAGTATTTGTAAGCGCAATATCTGCAGAATCAAAACACAAACAATATCAGTATTATTGATTATTTTAAATAACAAGGAATTTGCAATAATTCTTTTTATGACCTTTTTCATCAATTTAATATACTTTTATCCCGTTTGTCTCTTGTTAGTTGGTAGTACGAAGTACAGAAGAGCTAAAGCTTTCGGTCGTGTGTCTACAACATTCCTGGATTAATAAATATTTCTTGTCTCGTCGCCTTGAATGTAGATGTGATCACACGACCAATTACTATAGCTCCTTTGTACATTCTGTACGATGAGCTAAAAGTAAGTTGTTTCTAATTTGTAGACCGTATTTATTGGAGGATCAAATCAGTAATATTATCATGCTCTCAACTTGAAATATGAATATCGTAGAATCAATATTGATTTGCAATAAATCAGTTGCAGAAAATGGATTGTAAGAGGAAAATTTTTCTCCTTAAGAATTCGCAGAGAAAACATTAAAAAGAACTGTGGGTAACTCGTCACAGTGTCATTATAATAAACTTGAGTAAATTCATTAGATCATAAATGTCAGAAACAGTGAACGCGAAGAAAGATTCACTGATGATATAATCTTGCGTTTTGGCGGAGTTGGGGGCGAAGGGGATATCCTTCGACACTATTTCATCGATTATATCGGTAACAGTATATTGCAACGTCGCGGGTGCGGCAAAATGTTATTTATCTTTATATCTTGGCGAATGTGTCGGCACTAAAGTCTTCTAATTTACCGTCCTCGCAATACACCCGGGCCGGTCGCCATATGGTCCATAGGGGGTGGCACTGCTGCTCCTAGATATATATTTTTGTTATTTTGTTTTTGGCAGCACTTTGGTTTGAAAGGTACTAACATGCATTCGATTAATACCCGCGACTAGATAGACATAAACTTGGCATTAGCAATAAAAATGAATCGTAAAAGAAGAATGACAGTTGCGGAAATGATGGAACAGTAAATGGTGTTTCTAATAAAGATATATTGACACAGATATATTGCAATGACAGGTTAATTTACTGTTCTTGTCGTGTACCTAATATTTATAATAATAATAATAAGTTTCATGTACTTTAGGTACATTTATATAAATTTAAAAAAAAGTAGTTTAGAGCGGGGAAACGGAAAATGTGTTTCTCCGTTAAATTCTGTATATTTTTATGATCATAATACTTTCATTCTCACTTTTTCCAATTAATTAAAATTTATTAGTATTCGAAAAACATCTAAATCGAATTATATAAAATAATTAACCAGCTGTGATCTAATTTTCACTTTTTGGTCATTAGACAAAATGATCTCCATAAATATGACGAACATTTTCGTGCTTAAGACCAATCATCGATTTCGTGCTTACCCTTAAAATTCTTATATTACGAAAATCGGCATATTAGAAGATTTTGTGGCCAAAGAAAACCCGTCTGAAAATTGAGAAGACTTCACAACATTAGTTTATTGTTAAATACTTATTATTCTAAATATATGTTTGGTTTCGTTGTTAAGAAAGTTGTTTAATATTTAAAGGAAGTTAACACAAAGTTTCCGAATAGTTTTCTAATCATGAAGGAAATGTTGCATATTATTAATATAAATGCTTGTTGATCCACGACAATCATTTTCTTATGTATCCAAGATATTTATAGTTCAACATGTCTACAACCTTTGGTGCAGCACGAACTTATACAAGATTATACTTTAACTATGTTAAACTTGATGAACACCGCAACTTCTATAACTTGGAAGACCTGCATAAAATTCAAATTCATTTTCCAAACTCTTCAATTCTAATGAGAAAGTTATACATGTCGTCAGATGTGGTAAATTCTTACATGGAATTATTCGGCAACTTGCAAACTTCATTTATCTGGCATGAAAGTTTTACTCAACTGCACCATATAAAATGTAAACAAAGTTACAGTTATTGGCTGATTACTTTGACCTTGTCTGAAAATTCCACCATTGTTGTGGAAAACTAATATGCAACAACCATCATCTCAAATTCTCTGAAGAAGACCATAGATTGGTCGAAATATAATACTGCTTTACTTGATGGTCTTTAACACCTTGCATTTTAGCTAAAAAATAATGCAGAACAAAACGTATTGTTGGGTAAAATATAGCAGAACGGACGTTGTTGATTATTTGAGTGTAATTTGTTGCGGGAATTCTCTAGATCAAATAACGTAATCAATTGAAATTGTTTGGTTTTAATGGAACATTGGTTCTAGATTGAATTCGCTTCGAGGCAGACAGCGGCGAGAGCGCGTGCCATACCCTGATCGATGATGTTCAGCGCTTTTCAGACAATACATACTAGGCAATATGTATTAAATTATACTTAGCTAACGCAACAAATCATATGGATCTATCATTGTCTGATACCTTGTTTCTATGCACCATATACTGAGAAATCGCTATTTAAAATAACAATTTTATATTAACGTTTCCTTAATTACCACAGACAGATAGACAAACAGACGTCCCGGAAGCACAAAACATGTTACTCCGTTAAAAATATTCTTGGAAATAATTATTTCTTTAAACCCTTGCCCTAGAAATTAATAATATAAATGTTGCTGTAAAAAAGCACTTGTTTTTTGCCGTAGTCCGTGTATAAGACTAAATAACCGAGTTTAGCAATCTTAGCAAACACAGAATAAGCAATTTGTAGTGGGACGCGTGTAAGAAAGTTGGTGGAACGCGTTCATTTGAGATTATTAAACTTGGTTATGTTGTGTAAGGGAGTGTTTTGCAGGGTATACTAAATTTTGTGCATTGAAGTTTGCCGTGTGATTAATACAGGTTCAATTATCCGTGAATTGGGCAAGACATGCGAGTATCTTACTTAATTTGGGTCAATTTAGCGGAGTGATTGATGAATGTGTTCCTTGCCACCGATAGTTATTCACACAATACGAACAATATCAATTCAAATATTATAAATTCGTTGCTGCTTCCATAATTATTTCGTTTAACCTAAATTCGGTAATGATGACGGGTCTTTCACCGCATACATGAATTCATATTGAGACAGTTGCGTGATTCACACATCAGTAGGAGGACAAATATGAATACGAATATTATAAGTTCATTGTACTTTAACTCGATACCGACAACCTAAATCCGGTGGAATAAGCAGAGGTGAAACACTAGCTTGTCGTTCTGTGCAAATTGAGATTAATTCTAAGAAACTTCCGCCTGTTTATACATCTGCGCGATAAATATAACTCATTTCCGAGAAAAGTATTTTTTATTCTAACATGTTTAATATTATTAATAGTTGAAACGATTATTTTATGGTTCAATATCTGAACTGCACCAAAATATATTACACAAATAACGGCACGTTATAACACTTTTGAACCAAAATAAATTTCGGGTAGCCAATTTGCAAGGATTTAAATGTATTGAAATTACCAAAATAGCATTAAGTTATTAGAGCTTAGCCGAGGGAAGGGATACTAATATAAAAATGGAATTTACTTTAAGATTTCAAATATCCAATGCATGGTCAGGTTGCTCGGTGAAATAGAATTTCATTGATAATCCATTCCTTTCAAGATTTCGTTGTTTGTCATATGATACATAAAATTCCATACGTGACCAATGGAATGTTTGGTGAAAATGCAATTCTTCGCTAGCGCAAGGCCAACATTCTAACAGTATCGACTTTCACACGAATGCTCGCGAGCAGGAGAAGGCGCGTGGCCTTATCGTCAGGATTCAGTGCCCACAGCTTTCCGGAGCAGAAGAGACACGCGCGGAAACGACAGAGACACCATATCGCAACGAAAAGCAAGAGGAAGAGAAACACATTGATAGCAGCAGGCGACAGACACAATATATTTACACACGAACACATATATCTGTTGGATTGTTTATAGTATGGCTGATGAACAGAAAGGGAAGATATAAAAAAGGAGATAGAAAGCATGATTATCAATTTGGGTCAGTTGTGAAACTTCGGCACGTAAACTGGCTGGTTACTGTTTGTGAATTTGATGAAGATGTCATGAAAACAAAGTTTAGGACTCGCCACTGGGAAAACATTTAAAAGAGCAATAGAACGTCCGTCGTCCAGTTGTGTGTTATCTCGTTCAGAAGATCGTGGCCAGCATTGAAAAGTATGCATACTTCCCTTGCCCTTTTATCCACACGCGAATGCTGAATAAACATTTTTGTTGAATGCACTGACTACGCAATACTATAGACATATTTATGGATACTGTGTGTACTATTGATAAACAATAGAAAGTATTGCTATTTCAAAGTTAAAACAAAAGTTCCCCGGGGCTGAAGACTTCGTTGTCCTGTGACGTATTTCCACAAACATATTTCGCTTTGAATAAAAGTCTTTTTGCCTGTAGATATACGACCATTTTGTCCATGTTTGTATACAAATAATATTTTGCGAAATAAAATATTATATTTAGAGAAAATGTTTCTATTTATGTAACAAATATATGGCTACTTCAGAGCATGTTAACCTTACTGTCGCCCGGCAAAAGTTCATGATTTATTTTTATAAATATTTGTTACACTCTCAGAACAGAAGGATGAAAATGGCATCGATCAAAAATGTATATAACTCAAATACTTGGTTGTAGGTATGTCGCTCGCCCGGTTGTCGGACCCTCATGCATTCCATGGTATATTGTGTGTTCAAAAACTAAATCCCGTTACGTTTTAAATTCAATATGAATATATCAAAAAAGAATTACAAAATATCATGACACTTAAATACTTATAACTTCCTTATACGAATATACATGGACGTGTAATCATGAAACTCGGAATTTTAACAGATATACACGATTTGATCATCCTTGAAGCGAATTCGAATATTTTGGAAATGATGTCTGTGTGTGTGTGTATCGAAATATCGGTGATTAAACTATCCTTGCTTCTTTGAAATAACATTAGTGGATTAAGAATGTTATTTTCTTACTTCCTTCTAATTTTACCTTACTTAACTTATAATACTAAGGTTCAGTTTTTGAATCCTTGCTTACGGTCAGATTATGTTTACCATGATTAACTTACTGTAAGATCTGTATATCATAACCATGGTTGCTATTAATCAACACCTAATCAGTCATTGAAAACCCGGGTCTAAGAGCAGAAAGAATTGGTGCCTTGTTTACTTCTAGATTTTGAAGTCGAAGTTATTTTCAATGTTCTATTCTGACAATGTATGTATATTAATTGTAAGCAGTGTCATATATTTCGGGTAGTTTAAAAAAATGAAATAAAATGTATTGGAAGTACCGAAGAGGTTCGTACCTTTCTTGTTTAGGGCAAAATTCATTTTTGATTGTAGAGTAAATCTGATGTGAGGTTCATTCTAACAAAACCAAATACGTTTATGTTAACAATAGTGACATGGTTCAAAGATACACAATAAGGTTTCTTGGATAAAGTCGATTTCATCCTCACCGATCAAGCCATGAAGGATATTTAATATCATAGGAGTTCCTCCGTTGTGGCGGTATTATTGACAAAAGAATAAATCACATTTTTGGGGGACGCATACAGGAAGAATAACAACGACAAACTTAGATTACAAAGACACACCACCACAAGCACAGGCAGCACCGACGAAGGGCCGTTTCATTCCCGAATCTATTTCCAGATTGTCAGATTGGATCGAATAAATTTAGGCAAATTCAATTTTAACCTCAAGCCCAACCGAACAACTCTCGATTATGGACCGGGTGAGACATGATTACTTGCTCGGCATTGGATTGGGGGGACTAGGAGGTAGTGGTCGGGCTGCGACTAACTGCCACGGGGTAGCATTCGGCGCTAATGGGGCGGAACACCCACCTGCACCCACACAGTCAGGTCAATATTGAAACCGGCTGCAATGGAGTTATGCAAACAAGTTTACTAGCTGACAAATATTCCATTTTCTTTAAGCTTGGCATTTCAAGGCATCACATTTTAATGTTTTCCAACGGATATTTTACGCCAAGTGATAGTGTTCAGATTGAATTACATTACACTTTTTGATTGAATAATCAACTCAGTTGTGGCGCGATTTTGGTCAAAAGGATGAAATAAAATAACGTTTTAAATCCATAATGTTCACACTGTATTTCTACTTTTAACAATTATTTATTTCTGTTAAGAATTCTACCATTGCCACGTAATTTGTCGAAACAGATAGATATTGTTAACGTATAAATATAGGTCCAGGCAATTAATTGGCAGAAACTAGTTTGTTTTGGTAGATAAATTCGCACACTGAGCGCAGACAGGAACAGAAATAAAGTAGTAGGTAATGTAGTTGATGTTACTTACAAGTTATAGTGGACATCCGCCATGTTGGTCCGATGTTCCAACGCCTTCCTGTATGCCCATTCGGCTTCAGCAATGCGTCCTTGACCGCTGAGCACGCTGCCCAAGTTTCCGTAGGCTGTGGACAACACAAACAGACCGTGTAAACTAGCGTGTAAACTACGGATCACGCCCCGCGGGGATTTACAGATACATTCTATATATTCCGTACAACACAAAATTGTCTACTGGACCTAAATGGATGCTTTGGACCAGGGAACGACCTCTGCAACTTTACCAAAAAAATGTTTTGGGATATATACGAATTTAGGCTACACCTGTTTATATCTCGTTCTCTGTCTAGTAATGATCAATATATATTTTTTTACCATTGCCATATAATAATATATAATTTAAGGCATTATTAAGAATATATTCAAAATGGATTCAATGCCTCTAGAACAGATATTTCCATTTAAATTTTGGGGGCGATTTTTTATTTTAATCTCATTACGTTATTTTATACACAACGTATAAGATAGTTATAAAATATCAATATGCGTATTAAACCCACAAGTTATACTGACAATCGCAATGAATTGTGGATGTAAATTATAAATATATTCATTTTGTTGAATTGCCTAAATGTATCTACGTCCGGTATGTTTGATTGGTTTTGTATTTTTTACTGACTGCGTTTTTACCGTATGTTTATGAAATATAAAAACAATAATAAATTTCAATGCAAAAGCAATATGTTTTTAGTTGCCAATGCCAAATGGCAAACAGCGTTGTATTTAGAATGATTTCGCCATTTTCACATGTTCAGGACAGTCAATATTTTGATGTAAAAACAGTTCGAAGGTTTTTTTTTTCCATGAAATAAAAGTGACATTTGTACACTATCGCTCAAAAGTTACAAATAAATATAGCGTAAATATTGTACTCGTAAGAAAATATGAAGTCCAGTTTTTAACGTAAATACACGTTTTAAGTTATACTTAATATAAGTAATCATATAATTTTTATTTAAAGACGGGCATTACATAAAATTCCTTAGAATTTTTTAATGATTTTTTTGTCTTTTCAAAATATTCTTAGACTAGTATTAAGGAGGGCTCAAAATTTGGGGCCCTATAACATTGAAAGTGTATGGGCAATTAGATTTAAATTGCAAGTGGATTTAAATCGTACGATATACTATATAATATGTGTTCAAAATTGGTTTAAATCACTTTGGTACCTTTAGAGGAGTAAAAAATTAGTTAAAATTCATGTAATTTTCATTAAATTAAAATCGAAGTAATAGTCTTTATTTCGGTAAAATTACATTGTATTTAGATGTAATTTTACAACAAAGATAATGTAATTATATAGCAATATATTTACATTCTAACATCCAAGTATGAGTTATATATATTTTTTGATAATTTACTGATCCGTGAATGTTACAGATTCATGACCGAATGCTTTAACTCTTCTTTGCTTACTTACGAGCTAATATCAATACAAATTCTTTGATTATCTGTACAAGACTGTTTAGTGTTGGGCACTGCAGATGTTTTCGCTATAAAACTATTTTGCTGTTATACCGAAATTGTATTTTTTAGCTTTGTAACCTGTAATGCTTTAGGGGAAAAAGCGCTTGTATAAAGCAGAAAAAATGGTTGCATTCCATGTACGCTATTTACTCGTACAAGGGGAAAAAACTCTCATGTGGTTTCACTGTAGCAGGCAAACTATTTCAATTACAAATCATACTTTGTTTCGGTCGTGGTTTGCATATAGGATGCCTTAATAGTTGCACAGTTAGCTCGGGAAAGAATCAACGTGAACACTGATATCGAGTAGAATGCGTGCGCTGCTTAGGAATTTCGCTGGGCTGGGAATTTAATAATCCTTTACGGCCAATGCCAGACGAAGGAACAGAGAGGAGCATCGAGCAACTAAGGAGGGACTTCCTTCTTTATTTCTTGCATACGCTCTCATCGTTTGGCGCTGTTTCACCGTACGCTACTGGAACTTTCGCGCCCCGGATATTTTATGTGTATATAATTACAACCCTTTCGTTTCCTTAATTGTGTTTAATTTTAATTAGATAACGTAATTAGAAATTTTCAAACAATTTTGCGTTGGCTCGATTTTACAGGGCATTATTAGAATGACTGCAGACACGTTGTGCTAGAATCGTTATGCAAATTGTATGTTATTAAAACATTTATGCCCTTTGCAACAGTAAAGGAAATTAACAGTGCGACTAGCAAGGCGCGTCTATAGTTTCTGTTATCATTATCGCTCTGAATACTTGAATCAGTTTTCCAGGATAAATATCACTTTTAAATGTATCCAAAATAAATACCAAACCACTGCCGGTCGTCGTAATACGTGGACGTTAGCGCTAACGAAAATTCGAATTGAAATTATTACACATTTCCGCAGTGCAAATTTAAATTTCCAAAAAAAATTTATAAGAATTTTTTATTTAATCATCTCGTTTCTCATTGTAATTTGTTAATTATACTTAGTGCTAACTATATATACATATTTAATATTACTTTATTTTGTATAAAATTCATTCATCTATGATCATGAAATAATATAAATATGTGTGGTAACAAAGCTAGCTTAAGGTGCTCGCCTTGTTTATAACTCGTTCTCTGTCTAGCAACGGTTGATATCTATTGATTTCAGACTTATTAAGATTTATATAAATAATCTTGTAAAGCAGAAGTCTAGAACCATACAATATCTACAATATGGCATATATTTTTTAAATGTAGCTGTAAATATATATATATAGTTATGTTTTTGGATTATACCAATAATAAAATTTCGCTATAAAATAAAAGCCATATTGTAGATATGGTTCTAGGTTTTACAATATAATTTATATTAATCTTAATAAGTTTGAAATCAATAGATATCAACCGTTACTATACAGAGAACGAAATATAAACAAGACAAGTACCTTAAGTTGCTAGAAAATTTTAATATATTTGAGATTAATTTAATCTCTAACTCGTGTCGTTTTCAAGTTTCTTAAAAATTGGTACAAGTAAATAAGCATTCCGTTTTAAAAAAATCGTATTATTAAATAGAAGGATTTCTTTCCCGTGATGTACAATTCTTAAATTCAAAACAACAAATTATTAGGCTCAACCTTATAGTCTGTGGTGCGTTCATACATACACAGACAAACAGACACACACATTTTTTACATACAAATATATCATTGAGAAAATAATCCAAATGGATTTAGGGATCCTCAAACTGGATATATCAATAAGAATTACGAGATTCACATCTTTAGTGATCACAATAAGAAAGTGAATTAGTAAGTCTTAAACCCCTTCGACCATGGAATGGTTCTAAGTTAGAATTTTTATATCCGTACGGAGAATGCAAGAAAATTGTGCCTGCACCTAGGATTGTTGCGCTAAGGATTGATTACAACAATTGATTTTGAAAGAGCATTGCTTGGTATACTATTATTAGGGTATAATATTCTGGACAACACTACAGGCGACGATGCCTATTGAACTGCGTATTATATAGTGTAGAATTAATTTCGTATAATTTGGAGTGGTTCCTCAATTTTACTCTGTAATATTTACGTGATAATTTCAACGCCTAAAGCTTGGATTATAGAAATAACAGTTCAGTGAACTATAACTGACTGAATTATTATTTAATATTTATGAAGCAACTGTTAAATTTTCAATTTGAAGTGGGAACCCGAAGCCGTCTTACCCTAGTTAGAAAGGGTCTGCAATGCTAAATAAATTAGGCAGCACAAATCCTATATATGGTATTTATGTCAACAGTAGGTTGGCGATAACGGAAGAACATATAGACAGCTACAGTGTAGCGGCAAGGTTGCTCGGTATGTATGTACGTATCGTATATAGCGTTCTATACGTAGATAGATAGACGCTGTCGGATCGTGCTAGGCGTTGGAAACTTTATGCCGGGGGCCTGTCGCGGACCGCAGCTTCCGATGGGAGTCTGGGGAGCAATCGAAGGACATGAAACGGGCGTTTTCGGTCTCGTAACAAAGTCAATGCCTTCCTTCCTGCAACAGAGCTAGCCGGCCATTTGCTAGCAATGCCATCGCGTAAGCGACCGAGAATTTCAAGAATGGCGTACCTTTACCGAATTACATAAACAAATAGTGGCCTGTAACCGACTTTCGCAATATGAAATGTTTAGGTCTCTTTCTTGATATTCTCACCAATTTACACACATATAAAGTGATCGCCCGATTTGCTTCGTCGAATTTTAAATCGAATATAGATTTATTACTTCTGCGGTTATATGACTTTATTTGATTTATAATGTTTTTATTTCGAAGCACATACATTTTCTTCAGATTGAACCCAAAGATCATAATAAATAATAATTTTAAAATTGTAATGTACATGAATTCAATTAATTTTATTGTGATGTATCTTATGTTATTCCTCCACCAATTACATTCGTACACAGGCAAATAAGTAAATATCGCAATATAATCAGTAGATTTAATTTTTATTAGATACTTAAAGAAATAATTTTCCCAGATGGAGGCATTTGTGTTTGTAGCTATTGTTGTTTAATTCTAAGAATATGCATATATTTTACCTAAATGAGTTATATAAATATGATCTTGATTCAATATCCTGATTAATATAAAATGATTTTATATACTACTCTATAATTGCGGAAGTTGTTCGTAAATTCTTGCTACTTGGCCTACGCATTTAATTACCTATCAGTGAATGATTTCCGGTGATAAGTAGAATTCTAGATAAAATATTGGCCTTCACTAACCTTTCATATACTTCCACTAACTATAAAAAGTAGTTTAGCTTATTTCTTAGCTCGCCGCACTAAAGCAATCGGTCGTGTGTCTGTAGCATTCTCGGATCAAAAAGGGTTTCTCCCGTCACCCAGGATCCAAAAATATTTATAACTTATATACTTGGATGTTAATTGTCGCTCGCTCACTCTTGAACCAATTTTGCTGCACATATATTTGGTATTTAATTTGAATCCGCTTGTAATTTAAATTGAATCGCCCGTAAACTTCGTTATAAGGCCCCAAAATTTGGAGCCCCCCTTAATTTTGCCCTTAGAATAATAATTGAAACATAAAACAAATATAAGACGTTTTATATTTTTGAAATTTCTTCATATTGGAAACGCAAGGGTCATAGAGGGACTAAAAAAATAATATATATTTTCATTTTGAATTTTCAAATATGCTCTAAAATCAATAATATCTACAAAAAGAAATTTAGACTTTATGTATGTTAACATATACCTATAAGCCATTATATATATATATATATATATATATATATATATATATATATATATATATATATATATATATATATTTATATTTAATTTTTATCTTCATCGAAGCCTGGAATAAGACAGGGTCCGCTGCTCGCAACACATATATTAATTTTAAGGTAACCTGAAGGCATAGGTGCCTTATACCTAAGCTAGTATCTAATATAACCCGAATTGGAATACTGTGCTATTCATAACAATATAATAATATAAACTAATTTGTATTTGTGATTCAACTACGCAATGTTAGAATGGCGAAACCGACTGTAAAGTTATTAAAAGTCACGAGTTCTTAAACTCAGTAAATTTTGCCGTGCAACTAACTGTTCGCCGACTTAGAAAATGCAAATAAGTGGCGTCCCCTCCTTAATTTGCATGATGTTATGAAATAGTCGAAATGAAAACAAAGTTTTATGAATAGAAGCACGATTTTGCTTGAAAATGCTAGCCATGAGATGATGAATGACTTTATGCGAACGGGTTTCAACCAAATTAAGTAACGATTTCAAGCTTAACCAATATTACTTGCAAATTCCATAATTCTCTCTTCACCTGCAAAACTCATGCGTACCAAGTGCCTTTTCATTAGCATAAAGGCACCAAACCTAAACCGAAACTTCGTTCGCTATGAATATACATTTTTGTTGCTGCTCATTTCTTTTCACTTCTCTTGATTTAAATCTGGAATGTTAGCGGATATCTCAAAAGTACAACTAATTACTTTCAAAAGAAAATATAATAAAGGTATACAGTTCAAAGCCAAACATGCACTTTTTGATTAGAGAGTTCCAGTAATTACTTTTGATCTTGCCTAGTTAGGCGAAGGTTCATACAATTGCAAATGGCTGAGGAAAGAGTGTGGTAAACACAAAATTACCTCAGTATCTAAAAAAGTGTTTCAATATTAAAAAGAAATTATTTTATTTGTTTGAAATATAACCCTCTTAAGACTATCTAAATTTCATTATTAAGTAATTTGAAGAATTGTCATTGAAAATTGTATTGGAGAATCCTGAATAAGGCATAAGGGATGCCGAAACGTAGGGTTAAATTAAATTAATTATTAAAAACGATTGCTTGTCCCAAGAAACCCAAATTTCTTTGTCCTTCATCACAAATCCAGTCAAAAAAATACAGTCTAATATTTTATTAAATTGCTCAATTATTTATAAACACTGCAGTTTAATACTAAAAGGAATAATTTATTCTCTAATATTTGTCTCATCAATATCCTTATATAAAATGAAAATTCCATCATTTTTAATTTCCGTAAGTATTTTGTTTGATAAAATATAATAATATACGTTCCCTAGAGATAATTATTGATTTACAGCGCTCTACGGTAATCCAGATATTAAAATTAAAATTGAAATGTTTGTAAACTATTTACTTAATACTTATATTGAAATGCAATATTCAATATATTCTGCAATGTCTATACACAAACACAAATTATTACATTATATCCACGTTGTTTTAGGTATAGCGTTCACACTCACACAGATATAATCTCGATAATAGATAATATTTAAACAATGAAGTTAAAATCGTGTATTTCCGTTAATTGCTTGGCTTCGAAAACCTGCATGATTACAATACTACCTTTTAAGGGCGTTTGTGCCACTGTCACAAATAATTCATTTCCTATAGAATATTAGTATTGCTGTCAAAAATCCGAAATTTGAAATATGATTTTGTATTTTTTAAGAATGTTGTGTTTGTTTTATGAATACAATAAATTACAGCACATTCTTTATAAATATGGCTTTAAAAGGCGAGAGGAAGTGTGAGAATGTTGTGAAGACATAGTAGCATGTTGTGGCTGCCAAGGTTTGGCCCATTTTCTTGGCAATGTTCAGACAGGCCCCGCATCCATAATGTTCTGTGTTTCCTATAAGGCGACCAAGTGAAACTAGTTTTTGCATGTCAACACACTAATGTGGTTAATCTAGCGGCACAAAATCCGCATTTAACACGTGTCGTGGCGGTATGGTGTGTGCGTTGTCGTAAGTAAATTTAATCAGATCTAACATGTCGTAAAAAAAAAAAGGGAAAAATGCGCGTCGAAGCGGAACTCGACACTCGTAAAATCAGTCGGACATGTCGTTGTATATTAAACGCGAATAAGAAGTAGGTGGAAAAGCAACGCCACACGCCGCACCGCACCGCCCGCCGCGCAACTGTAAATCCGACTTGAACGCATTTGTTTTACATGCGTAAAACATTTTCTTCCGTCTGTTCCGTGTCATATTTATTATTTGCATGTTCAAGGCGAACGCACATTTACAAATGTTTCCTTCCATATTTATATCGAATATGGTTTCTGTTTTCTTCATATTTCATTTTTATTTCTTTAAGAATATAGTATCAAAGGTACTGGCCTCCAAAATTAAACACATGGAAAATGTGATTTTGTGTCTATGTGTGTGAAAAAAAGCGTATACAATGCTCGAGAAATTTCGTTAATCCCAAAACAATAAGAAACAAATCGTAATAGAAAGTTCTGTGTAGGTTACATCCGATTTCTTATCAGTTTTTAATGTAGAGCGATCACAAACAGACAGACACAGAAACACAAACAGACATCATTTTGAAAATAGTCAAAGACGAGTCGAAGATTTCGAAAGTTTTCGTGTTTACAATAACCATATATGCATTCGTATAAGAAAGTAAAAATGAAAGTATTCTTTAAAATAAAATTTACTTTAATTTTATGTCAACATTTTTGAAATGTATTACTCTTTCCTCAGGACTAAAAATCTTGTATTAATTGTAGTGTGTGGTGTTTAAATGACAATTTTTTAAATTATGTTCGGCGTCCTTATAAATTAGCAACGTCTAAAAATACAGCACAGTTCTAATTTATATTTGCTAACTGAAACGTTAATATGTATGAACACTTCTACATGCCGTGGCAAATGTATTTTGTTTTGTTTTGCCTTTTCATCTTTTTTGAGTGATGCCAAATATTTATAAGCTATTCAACGAGGTTTGTATTATTTGTAATTACTATTTCGGCAATTTTTCATTTGATAAATTCACATCGGTTTTTAATCGGATTTGATTCGAATGAATTACAAAGCTAAACTTTAATTAATTTCCGATATATGCCACCACGTAACAACTCATTAAAATTAAAATTCATACTAGAAGAATATAATGGAATTGAAAACCCACATCCATTAATAATATCGCAACAAATTCCTAAAATCTATTGTTTCAAAAATAAGGTATAAAGATGTAGATTCTATTATGTTTTTAAATAAATAAATTCATTATTTGTCACCTCGAGATAAATGCATAGTTATTATCGTAATGAAATTATCAAAATATGTATGTTTAGTATCGAGTATTAACGATTAAGGCAAGAATAACTTTCATTAGATATCTATTGCATTACGTAACTGTTATGAAACTTTTAGGGACACTCTGGGTTCGTTTATTGCATTTTTCATATAGTGCAATCGTTCGGAAAATACGTATACTTCAGAAGTATAATAAAAGTAATTCTAAAACTTTGAAAGCAATATCGAATAGTTTAACGTAATCAATTCAATATATCTTCCACAAGTGTAGTAATTTCAACAGAACAAATTCATTTTACTTGAAGAAATCCGACATGCAATCAGAATTCTTGCAAAACAATCACATTCCGTCTGACTTCTGACACAGCGTTCCTAAAAGATGAGTTTTATATGCATTGCTCCGGGTACGTTGACCTATTAAAAACTATCGAAGCTCATTTAGTACCCCCATGTTGATGCGACTGCATCCGTATCATCATCTAGTCAATCCCTTCCATCCTTGTTTCTCTGGGTGCAGCCACCATTTGGTGTCTTCTTTGTCTTCGTGGCATCGTGGGGTAATTTGTAAGCGATTGCCAGCTCGTCCGAACTCATGAATTATCCAATACGAAAAGTCGTGGCATGCTTTTTTCGCGGGGACCGACAAGAATCATCTGTTGTTGCTTTTCGCGACGGTTTGCTAGTTCGGTCATACGTGAAGCTAATCACACACGATACAACTTTATCGGAAGAGATTTGCCAACAAGTATTAAAACTTTTCAAATCCGTAGCTAACTCGGCGAATTATATTGAACGCAGGCTTAGGACGTATTAATAAGCCACGTCAACATTTATTGATAAATGTTATCGTAAAAAGTTAAATCCACTTCTAGTTTTCATATACGTAGTATACCAGTTCTTCATCTCAAAATAAACATCATGGCTGATACTTACAAATCCATATCCTCCTCATAATAACATAGTGGTTATTTGCATGTTGCAATTGAGTGCATTATCGTTCCGAAATTCGAAATTAAAATAATTTGTTATAAATACGAGCATGATTTCTTATATATAAACCAAATAAAATATATTATTTACTTTCTTGTACGTAAAATTTAGAAATGTAATGATTTTCATGCATCGTAGTTCCTAATGTTAAATGATTCTTAGCTCTCCGTACGAAGTACAGAAGAGCTAAGGCATTCGGTCGCCAAGGGTGGAATAAAACGGGGAAGTCCACTACTTGTATCGCATACATTACTTATAAGGTGACCTGAAGGCACAGGTGCCATGTACCTTAGCTTTTTTTCTATAGACTGGCTATACATAATGTTTTTCTTGAGCAATATTCCATATCAAATAAATAATACACTAAACAATTTCTTTTATGACATTTCTAGTCTTGATTTTACCAAATAATACATTTAAAATTCATATTGGTTTCTATAGCCTCCAGATTATTGGTGCGATTCTGAGCTAGTCTATAAGGAGAATCAGTAAGGTTTTGAAAAAGCTTTAATGGAGACATATTTTAGTATTATTAATTACACATATCATGTATTATGTTCGATATATCTTAAAGAATCAGTTTAGAAATGATTTGCAATTCAATTAAAATATATATTACACTATCAATATGTTACGGATTGTATTTATAGATGTATAAATTAGCTCAGAATTGCACCATATATCTGAATTTATAAATAAATCTTGTTCTGGCCGCAACAGATATGTAAATCAATTATTAGAACCCCAGAATTATATTAGCCATGAAGAAAGCTTCAAACACAATTTATTTCATACTAAACTGTTGCTAAATCAGTGCCGTAGTTTTAGTGGGTGTATGTTGGGCTTTGAACATATCCCGATGTCTAGCATAGCGGAGAGGAATCTTTCGTTTTGTGGAAGGCGCAGCGCAGCGCAGCGAACCGACGACGGAATAATGGCGTTCGTGTGCTATGTATCGGGCACATCAGAAGCTATATTCCGCATCTCTTATTGTAATTTATATTGGTTCGTATGAATAATTTATAGGGACGATTCTGTCGCGTTTTTGAATGTGCTGCTCGTCTCATCGGTTTCCACGATTGTGTATTTATGTGTGTGTGTGTGTATGTGTGTGTGTGTGGGTACGTCCGTTACCAAGTTAGTGACTTTTCGATGTAGATGAATTCTCCCCAGTATCAGTTGCTCGTTTCACTATTCCAGAATAAATTTCTGATTCGATATTGTCAACCATGTTGATTCATCGAATATGTTATTTACCAGCTATACTTCCGGCGGATATTTTATGAGAGATTCAACCTCGGAGTGATACTTATTACCCTCATGATATTATATTTATTTATGAATTTATCACTAGCGCAAACTCGTTAATCATGACGGCTTTCAATAATTCTTTTGTGGAGGTTTGCAGGATTAATTTATATGCACCTAGAGCCTTCCCCTAAACAGACAATTGACCTTATCTTACTACAGACTACTCGGTCAGTAATACTCTTGGAGAATTAATAACTACTGAATAATATAATCCATTTCATGAATTTTATAATTCGTATTATGAAATGCCATTCCACACATTTCCATTTTAATGCAATAAACGTGGAGATATCTAATAAAATAATTAAGTCAGTTAGTTGCTGTCGTATTTCCTACGTAGCGTCGCGACGTCTCGCACAGTTTGCGACATTAGCTAGCTTGGTATTGCTGCTACTGTATTTTTTCCATGTCATACTTAATAGGACGAGGCTGTCAGACTTAACTTAATAATCTATTTTAAAATCCAATTAATGCGAAAGACCAGTCATCCTACTTACATCTCTTGGATTCCTCATATACATATTGCCTGGTCTCGTCAACTTATATTCTAGGTTTTCTATATTTATGACCTCCACCTAGATAGAAAATGAATCATTTATTTTTTAGTTTTAAAATTAAAAATATAAAAGTTTGAAAAGGAAAAATACGTGATATTTTGTATCAAAGTAACGTTTGTTATTTCAGGGAAAAAGTGGACGGTTTTAACAAGAAACCCGTCGGTATTTTTATGTGTATACATAGTGGCTCTAGTAGTAAATGTTCACATCTCGCTAGCGCAATTCTCACGGGGCTTCATCAGCACAAAGATAAAATGTTATCGTGTTCGTTTTGGATTTTAGATGTGTTGCGTTGTGGTCAACACAGACTCGGACTTGCATTCATTCTACATCATTGACCGTGTTTAACTCGCCATTATATAGTCCCCTGTTAAACTTTTACAGTTGCTGATTTGACTAACTATATTATTAGAGATGTCCCTTGAGCCTTGATACAACTGTTAACTCCAATTTGATGATTTAATATAGTTTGTGATGTCAACATACAGAATCTAAAGCAAGCACAGATAAATTAGAACTTGTCTCCGTTTTCCAATTTATTTACCAAACCGAATTATTTTTATAACATAATATTTTACACTAACCATGTGATGTACTATGCTGCTTGTAATACAACTGCAGTTAATAAAAAATTCTTTCTATCGATCTTTGCTACGTCAAAAATATACGTTTTGAGCTTTCCCAAATTGTTAATAGTCACTTCTACAAGGATGTTTGTCCAGCTCGCCTTATAAGTAATATATGCGACGCGAGCAGCGGCATTTCATAATTATGGCCTTTTGGATAACAATTTTAAAAAAATGTTATAAATATAAAGTCTTACAATTCTTTTGTAGATTATACTGATAAAAAAATTATTAGTGCATATTTTAAAGTACAAAATTTTAATATTTGTGTATGGCCTTTGGGTTAACAATATGCAAAAATCATGTAGATATAAAATATATTAGAATTATTAGTAGAATTTTTGGGTGTTATAATTATTTTTATTAGGGCAGCATTAAGGTGGGCTCCTAATTTTGGGGCCTAAATTTAGGGCGCTATTACTCGAGTAGTATTTAAACTGCGAGCGGATTCAAGTGGGATAACAAATAATATGTGTACTAAATTAGGTGTGAATCGCTTCGGTACCTTCAGAGGAATAGAGGGCACAAACTTGGTCTTACGAGCGAGCGACGACTTACATCCAAGTATATAACTTATATATATATATATATATATATATATATATATATATATATATATATATATATATATATATATATATATATATTGGATTCAGGGTGACAAACACTATTGAGCTTTCCCAAAGTGTTAGTAGCTATTTCTACAAGGTTATTTGTATATATCTGTGTATATTGTGATGATTCTAACTAAAAACAAACATAGGTTCAACGCACTTATGGCTTCAGCTCGCCTTATAGGAAATATATGCGAAGCAAGCACCGGACTTTCACGTCCTACTCCACGCTTGACAAAATAATTATATTTAATAATAATTGTTTTTAATTTTTAAGGTTTAAAAATGATTAATTGAAAATTTGAAAATTAAAAATTACAATTTTTAATAGGTACGTAAAAACATGATGATTATAAAATTTAAATCGCAGCTATTCTCATTTACTCGTGTTAAATAATGGATCTATTTCAAATTATAACTGATTTGCGCTGAGTGTAACTGTGATATTTGGTAAAATAAAATTGTTATACACTTGAATAAAGAAGAACTAGATATAAAAATAGATATTGGCCAGAATAAAGTTTGTATTTTGTAATGTAGGTCAAGATTAAAGTTGCCTAAAACTGTAACAAAAATCACATGTTGACTGCCAGATTTTAAAGAGAGATTTAACGAAATATAACACCGATTAAGATTTGTCCGTGTTCCTCGAGAGAGCAGGAGTGAGTGAACAAACCGAACAATAAATCTGCAACGAGGTGGCACGTTGTTGAAAGTTCTGCAAATTGCAAGATATCTAACACAATGAGAGCGGCGGGCGCCATTCGTGCAGCACGCGACCACTTCACGTGGAGGCAGTAGGAGTAGAGTAGAGTAGAGTAGAGTAGACGGAGGCAGCGTAGCATAGCGCAGCGCAGCGCAACAAAATAACCTCGTAGCATGGTCGCCGTGAATTTAGACTGGCAAACTACTACTTGTGTGCGACTTGTGTAATTATACTGTTTCGGATTCGTTATTTACAGTCTAACCCCCCCCCACTGCTAGAATCCACTGACCTTTCCCACATCTTTTGCTTCTTTGATCAATACTCACGGCGCAAACCCTTACATTCAGCTCCTTCCACAGGAATACAATATTTTACCTAATACTTTGCCGTTTCTTCTTTAGATATTAATTTATTATGAATAGAAACGCTCTTTGTGCTTATAGCAAATATATATAAACTGGACTGTCGTGATTGCGATATTCTTTTCAATTTTGTAGAATATGGTTTGATGAATAGAAGAGGCAATAACAATAAATTATATAATATTTTCATATGCCTTGATTCACAGCTTCAGATTTAATAACACCATAAGAACTTTAAAATATATTACTTTTTCATGGTTTTGATTTAGTTAATGTATTAATTGCGTGATTCTTACTTTCTTGAACGTCTTAAAGAAATTATTACAGTCAAGAAAATTTTAGGGCTCGAGATTTTAAAGAATATACATAGTTTTGATCATTTTTAGCTCGGCGTACGAATTACCGAAGAAGCTAAAACATTCGGTCGTGTGTCTGTAGCATTCTCGGATCAAAGAATGTCCTTTACAAAAATGTTTGTCTCCTCGCCTTGAATCCAAAAATATATATAACTTAAATACTTGGATGTTAGTCGTTGCTCGCTCGTAAGACCAAATTTGTGCCCCTTACTCCTTTGAAGGTACAGGAGCGATTCACATTAAATTTGGTACACATATTATTTGGCATCCCATTTGAATCCGCTCGCAGTTTAAATCCAATCGCCCGTATACTTCCCGAGTTATAGGGCCCCAAAATTTAGAGCCTCCCTTAATACTGCCCTTATATAAATAATTTAAACAACTAAAAATTCTGTCTACAAGATTTTTTTATATAGTTTACCAAAAGCCTGAAAAAAAAATTAAATATTATAATTTTGAATTTTAAAATATGAACTATATTTATATATATATATATATATATATATATATATATATATATATATATATATATATATATATATATATATATAACCCGGATGTGCAACGCCTATGTTTGAAAACAACTTCTTAACCGGAAGTAACAGTATATTCTTGCTATTTGTTCGATATCTTGTTGGCAATATGAGTTAGAGAAAAAATTAAACTTATATAGGTTAATGATAGTAAAATTTCTAGCTACTATTGTTTGAAAATCGTGTTTTTGAAGAATATATCATTTTCTGAATAATCCTTTTGTGATACATATGATACCTAGACAGATGGATTTCGTTATATATTTATTTTAAGTTTGCATCTTTATAGTATAAATTAGGATTAGACTCTATATTCGGTATATGCTATGGGCACATGGTAGTGGTCGCAGGTTCTCCTAGTTATTTTATATTAATCAATGTATCATCAATTGGTTGACCGCTAGGTCATTATTATTAGCAAGTTTGATTGATGCCATGAATCAACATGTAATTAATTTAAAACTGATTGTAAACATTTAAATGTTTACCATTATGTTAGAACTAATATTGGTTGTTATATTACAAGTTAACTATGTCACCACGTAACCTTGTGTGTGTGTGTGTGTGTATCATATATGGCAATGATCAAATCACTGATTCGGTGACCATTGTATAATCGCAACTACGATGTGTTTGCTTACCTTTTGGTGGATTTACCGGAATGGCAGACCTATAGAGACTCTCCTCATTCAACCAGTCATGGTTGCGCCTGATCGTCTTCAGACTGAATATCAACAAAATGACAATCAACGCAACACACGCAGCCCGCCAGTGGTACCGCGCCCGCCGAATCCTGCCAGCTCCCAGGCCAAGCAGCAAACAGTACCCAACACTGGGCAAGTATAAAACACGCTCAGCCACCACGAACCCAACGTAGAAGAACAAGTTCGTCGCTGGGAGAAATGGCAGTGTCAAGAACGCTAATGCGATCAGTATTGTCGCATGCGACGTACGCGGTTTTCCTCTCAGGCTGGCATCTACGGATTTGCATGCAGATGCCGCTTGCGTCACCGGCTGACAGATGCACACCGAATGCGAATTCATGCTGTTATTATTGTTGTTGACACGACAAGCGCTAGAGTGATGATGCTCCAACATACTGTGATGACAAACCGGACACTGACAATAACTATTTTTCACCGAGTTTAACACACTGTCGTTGAACCGCTTCCGGACCGTTCGTATCACTTTTCTCGGTTTACGTTCGTTCACATGCCGATGGTATAACTTTGTCACTGTTTGTTTAACTGCTTGGTACAAAATAATGTAGAAAAACAATGAGATACAGTTGCGGGTGTCGAAAATGGAGGTGACCCGGGGGACCGCATCCATTGACCAGTCGAAGCTGAGAGTCACCGGGCTAAGGAGCAGCCGGAAGTTAAATGTTGGTAGGTAGGAGAAGGTGAGGAAGCGTGTGATGATTGAGGGTGCTCGAGCCGCTGGGTTGTCTGCTGTCGCGAACTCTGGAGTGTTGCCCCAGGTTATTTGCAGTCTGAGAAGCAGCATGGCGCACAAGGCCACTCCGACAATCACCAGGCTCCGCAGTTGCCTCTGTAACACACAAACATAACAAAACTTTATTAAACATTGAATATGTCAGGAATAAAAGTTAACTACACATAATATAAATAAGAAAGAATCTTTTCACAAACAAGTATATTTATTTAAAAATAGGAATACATATGTATGTATGAAAAGCTATTCTAGTCTACACGTGTCAGTTTTGAACCATTTATTTTTCTTTTGTGCATTATAATGTACCTATATGATGATGATGACATACGACTGAGCGTTAACTAAAACCATGCAAATGCTTCACCAAGTTGACGAAGAGTAATATGCCACACTAAATGGTTAGAAAGGATAAGCCTTTTGATTCGTATATTTGCCACATTTTATATCGTCTACTTAACCACTACATATTAATTTCATTCAACCCTTTCACTGATTAAATTAAGGACTTTAAATTATAATTTGTTTAGTTTCCGAATTATTATCTCTTCGTTTAATATGTTATATCGTGTGTCTGTAATAATATTGTAATCATGAATATTTTTGAAGTCGTGTTCTTAAAGTAAATACACGATGTTTCTCTGAAGATACCATTTATTATAACATAGTTTACAAGGTATACAGCTTAGGCCAATGGATCCCAATTGGTCGAAATGTCACGTATGCATGAAATATCAAATGAAACACTAATATTTAAAGTAAAAAGTGTAGCAGTAATAAAAAATTATAATGATTTTCATTAAAGAAGTAATTTTACAAAGCAAACGAGTTGAAATCGGTGAAAAACAAAGAAGAAAAAATGAAATAACTGCAAACTGCATGTATGTATGTAGGATTACAGAGTAGCTTTCAACATGTCCCGAGCGATTCTATACACTTGTCGTCCTCTCATTCACTTCTAATTTACATACGGTATATTTTTTATGCAGCTGCGGCGACTGAAACTTGGTTACAAAACTAGTGAGGACGTTCGACTGTGCAAATGCTTATGTGTGTGTACGAAGTATATGACCTAAATAACGGCGGTGAAGATAGAGTTTCGTAAAGCACACATTCATCGGCTCACACACTTGTATGTACGGTGGCATGGCGGTGGGTCTGCCTCCAGCAAGGGCTGCAACTTTAAACAAATACAGAATTGCCAGTGGATCGCTCGATGCGAAAACGCTGTGCTGCCCTTCTCCCGGCAATATATATATATATATATATATATAATATATATTATATAATTAATACATTAACACAATTATTTCATAATAATCGTTGAGGCATGTATATTGTCCCTAACAGAAATATAACAGTTGGATATAGAAATAGTATAGTGCGAGTTACATGTGGGTTAGAGCGGTCGATGTCCGAGTATCGGTGGGCAAAGTTGCGCGCGATGAAGCTATTTAGCAAAGACCGCACCAGTCTCAAGTTGGCGACGAAGTTGTCCCTTGCCTCGCGTATAGCCGTGTGACGTTTACTTGCTGTGCAACTGCCTGAACGAGCTCTGCACAGAAACTCTATACTTATACTAACTCGAGCTTGAACTGCTAATTCTGTATCCAGGCTTCCGAAAATGTCGACTAAATTGTTTAGCGTTTGGTAAATAGTAATGGCTTAAAAGTTGCCCGACTTTTAGCTAGATTTTTAATACCCATAATCTACTGTGCAAAGGTCTACTACAAAATTCTTCTTTAGTTTGCTTAATTAATAATGTATACTCTTTCCTTATGGAACTTTTAACGCTCATTAATATAATCACGGTTTTCCAACAGAAATTGCAAATTGAAAGGAAAAACTCCTCATAAATTAAACAGAACATATCATACTTATGTATTACTAAAAAGTATACAAATAGAAATATCTTGAAGTATTATGAAAGATTATAATACAGTTGGTTCAAATATGATCCCTAATTTATAAAATAAGTATGAAAGATGTGTCAAATGTTAGGAAGGCAATTTTGTCCCGAGTAACCAAATTACACCAGAAGATAAAAAAAAGTAATATCATTCCGGTACAATTGTGAAACCGGCGAATAAAAAGCTGAACAAAACGTTCGGAAATGTCAGTGTCAGTGAGCCAAATCTTTTCATACATATTATAATATGATGAACTGAACCGTACGATCCCTCCATTGTTATTAATATTTTATTGAAACACGCCGCGAGTGATACAGATACATAAACAAGTTGGGTGTTAGCATAGAGCAACATTAACCAAACACACAAACCGTTTCGTCTTGCATATTACATGCAAATCTCGTACGACATCCCATACGCGTTGTATTTACATGTTTATCGAGCGAGCCGACAAATGCAAGGCAAGGGCTGGCGTGGCGTAGCCCGGGTCTCTCATAACCAGCGCTCTCAGAGTTATCAGTCTGTTGGTGGCGTAGCACTGTGGCGTAATGGTGCACGAAATATTCCGAACCCTGTTATAGTGGACATACACAGTTTCTGATCTGCTAACAGCGCAACTTCTGCAAAGATCCCCATGCACCCTTCTTGCTCTCGAATATATTCCTGAACTTAACGAGATTTACACAAGATGTAATTAATTTTCATTGTCCTAACCTCAAATATTATTCAATGAACACCACGTTATGGATTTAATTGGACGGGACACAAGCAGGCAACTCTATCCCGCACAAATACTGTTAGTTTTGAAGGACAAATCTTCCAGAATGTTAGAGATCTAAGTTCCCTTAACTGTTGAATATAAAAAGCTGGAGTGGTCTTCACTAGACTCTCATTATCTTCCACTATGTATTTAATATAAAATTACTTAATTAATAAAACAAAGCTGCTAGTAATTTTAATATCTTCAACTCCCAAAAGAATTATTTTTTCTTTATGTTATTCCGTTTGCAGGATACTAAAAAAGTAACAAGAATAAACCAATACTTCTAGTTAAAATTAACCGCCGAAAACATTAAACAATTAACCAGTTTTTACCAGAAACTTCCGATTAAAAATCTGTTTTTAAACTCGGGCTATAAATAGTTATATTTGATTCAGGGATGGTCAAAATGATTAGTATCGTTAAAATTTGGAGTTCAAACATTTTAATGATTATAAAATTCGTCAAACAAAAGTTGTGCGAAATATTAATATCTTTCATTATGAACATAACTATTTTTGCGGTAAGTGTAGCCGATCTAGTGATATTGGAGATTGAACAAAAAATGTATAGAATAAACATGCACTACCGGTTTGAATATTCTTTTCAAAATAGGTGGTGCACATCTAAGGCATATACAAGTCTTAAGTTTGAAGTTTCATAATTTTAGGTTCGACAGTTTTGGCTCTAGAGCGTTCATAGACACACACACATACACAGGCAGACAGATGTCATTCCGAAAATAGTCACATTTGATTCAGGGAAGGTCAAAACGTGTATATCCGTTGAAATCTCGAATTCGAAATTTTTCATGATTACAATACTTACTTATAACTTTGTAAAAGAAAGTAAAAAGAGTGCAAAACTTATCATCATATTCAAATAAGAAGCGTTATAAATAATTAATTTATATATAGAGCGAGTTTTCGCGACGAACCAAACACGAACCGAGCTTTACGTGTCGTTAATGAAAACGTAATAGTAGTGACGTTGTATAAATTATAGAAAATAGTTTAGCGTAACAATACAGTCGTAATTTAAATAGCTGTCAACTAGACATTAGATTTGCTGTCAACTTGAATATTTGATATAATAAAATAAAGTTATGTATATTTTCTTTTAAAAATTATTTGGACACACTTTATTGACAGTTAGAAGTAAGTCTGACAGACTGGGAAAGAGACAACTAGGTATACCACATTCAGAAATCTATTCGTGACATCGGTGCTTGATTCGACGAACATTTGTCGACTCGAAAACATTTCATGATAATCGAAACTGGAATATTTATAAATTTATAACCAAAAGAACAACAATATTACGTAATTCGAGATTTCTCTTTCTTATTAAATCATTCAAGACATTAATTTGGCTTATTAGTGTTTTTTCACATACTACCTACTATTTAATATGATTTGCTTAATAAACTCATCTATTAGTAATATTATCATGAGTTGGTCGAAGCACCTAAAAGCAACACAATGTGCCGTGGAGCACAGTTACTTCAAGTTAATACAAACAATATACCACAAAATACGTATGCTAATATGTACAAGTAAGTTCAGTTTCGAGAATAGCAGATTTTGTTTATGCATTTCCATCAACCATGTAAAAGATTCCATTGTAGCAGCATCATTTTTAATTAATCTTATTAGCTTATCTAATGAATTCCTTCAAGATTAATTCCATAGTTGCAACACTTTAGAATATCCAATTTCATGCTCAATAACAACAACACTTTGTTACAAAAAGACGACTATTAAATCCATTCTGTTTTTAATGCCACTATATATCTTTCACTGCCGATATTATAAAAAGAATTCGTGTGTTCAAAATGACATGTTATACTACATCATACGCAGACGTCCTCTTTGTTATGATTGCCGAGGCAGCGATCTTTCATCCATGATTAAAGCAACCAAATGAAAAGTCTCCCATCTTCTTCTGGCGTTCGATTCGGAACACAAGCAATAAAAGGAGACATCCTCTATCAAAGCAAGACATATTGAACGCAGGAAATAAAGCGAGAGAAAGCAATTTTAACGCTCCTGATTCCTATAGCTACGAATTCATTTCTCTACAAGCTGATGCCGACGTTGGTTTCCGAATACCACCGCTGCTAACTCTCTGGCGTTCCGTTCCGTACGAACGGCTGTAACTCTCTGCATTTCCACTGTATATACGTACGGGATCCTATAAATATATGTATATGTGTGGCAGTGTGCGTCTGTTCATGTATGTGTCTTTGTGTGTGTGTGTGTGTGTGGGTGTGTAACTGAGCTCCCCGATGCAATGGCACTTCCAGTTGGCGAAACGACCTCGTATTTTCTTGGTGGAGCGATTCCAGGCGACGTCTCTACAGTAAGGCCGATGTATGGCCCCGTGAACTACTCATGAGTTTCCATTCTTCTACTTTGGTTATAAAAAACACTCCTTTACAAATTGTAAACGACAAAAGCGACGTCACTCGACTTTTTGCTAGAGCAGGATAAGTGTAATACTTCAGCAAAACGTGTTACATTGAATTTAATCCAACCGCCAACGAACAAAATTCACACGTACACAATTCATACCCGAACAGCTTTGTACAATCACATATAGTAGTTATAATTATCACTCCCATACATTATCTGCTCGGTATGCAATTATATACCTATTGCTTATTGACAAAGTAATTTAACATGTCCCACTAGTATCGCGTCGGCTCGAAATAGTCATTTTCAAATCGATGGACCAATATAAGGGAGGACAGTCATCTGATTTTTGGTACAAAACTGACGAATTGACTAATCTGAGTGTGCGGGTGCAAGAACCATGAGTTGTCTCGCCACAACTCTGGTCTCTTTTTGCAAATTTTTTCACGTTTTTTTTTTCTCCATAAGCTTTTTTTAAAAGTTGATACGTTTCTGTAAGTTTTCCCCAGTTTCACGAAAAATTTTACGTTGCATCGTTGTTCCAGAACATCGCACATTTCAAAAATCGTCACTCACACTTAAACACGTTGCACTCAAATAACAATATCACGAAAATTAAACGAGATATCAACAATTCAAGAACATGTGGTTACAGAGGAGGTTATGCGCAACGCAATAATCTGTAGAAGTAATAATAAAGTTTCGAAAAATAAAGTTCGGTTCATTTCTGAACAAAACTATGTATATAATATATATATATATATATATATATATATATATATATATATATATATATATATATATATATATATATATATATAATCGCTAAGAATATTAACTAGTTGATATAGGTATTCGGTATATACTTCATCTACAAAATTATATCGAATTCCAGCAGAGCTATCGCTCCGAGATCTTAGACATAAAGGTTGTTTGCAACTTAGTTGAAAATTCTTTATGGCAGAAAATTATCAGATATTATCTCGAAGTTTAAGGTGAATATGCTGGGAATGACAGGTTGTAGTACGTGGTTATTGTAAATATGTCCTAAGTATCTGCACAAGTTTTGGGAATAGATTGGCTGGGAGCTGATTGAATTTCATACAATAGTGTGAACGCCCAGAAATATGTTCCCATTTACGAACGGGCACGCACTTCTCCTCAAAAAAGGAAAAGCGATGAAAACCACCTACCTACCACACGATCGTCGCATCTTAGAGATGCTATCTATCTCTGTTTATCTGTAACCAGAGAAGAGAAGACGACGGATTGATTTTTTCACGTTGACCTCGTAAGTTTTCACGCACACACGTACTGACGCGCAAGCGAACGAGGCGAGGCGACAACGGCAACGGCAGTGGGTGACGATGGTAGCGCAGCAGAACATCACATCATGCAAAAGTTTTATGAGGTTATTTCCTTTGGAATTTCAAGTATGTTTGCTGCCGGATATTTGACAAATGCTACACAAAACTCTTCAGCTTTAGTAACGTTGGCGAGTGAGCGCGTGATCCCACTGCATACACATTATACACCCCGATATTTCTATCGCGGAAC
Source organism: Leistus spinibarbis (assembly GCA_933228885.1). Classification (NCBI taxonomy): domain Eukaryota; kingdom Metazoa; phylum Arthropoda; class Insecta; order Coleoptera; family Carabidae; genus Leistus; species Leistus spinibarbis. Next base: position 4,782,804 of record OW121805.1, read on the forward strand.
AAATGAACGTTCTTTAGAATAAGTTGTCACCGGAAATTTAACACGCTAACAACTCTATACTCGAGCAACCCTATTTTTCTTATCTTCGTTATGTTTACCAGTGAAGTTCTTATGAGTGCTTAATAGTTATGTTTATTTGATATTAGATTTGAAATAGTCCCAAGAAACCTAACGATTGAGGAAAACTAAGGAACCAATAATTGTTGAATAATATAGGTTTTACGGGCAACAAATTTTATTCAGTTGTTAACGCATGAAATATTTATAGAGTTCTACATGGCTGCATTAGTAATATCTAAAACGAAAATAAGCCAATTTTTATTACGTAATATGGGAGTAAATAATGATTGTTAACGAATGATAAAGTAGTTCCATGTCAAATAAGTCTTGATGGGCGTGTCTTTCTACATTTGATAGGGTAGATATGTCGGCTTGCCTCAATTCCACTTCCTTAACAAGAGGATTTTTAGGTTATGTATATTTTATGCGGCAACCGCGAGCACGATGGTATGTTCTTCTACTCTTTATGTAAATAGGAAAATTATGGACGGAAAAAGTCTAGTAATCATAGAGAGTCGCTAGTGCCACTTTTATGCGTTCCGTCAGCCCCATTTGCCGGTATTAAATCGTTAAGGTCGATATTTTCGTTCTCTTCTTTCCAACCAAGTCAGCCAGCGAGAAAGATATATAAATAATGTGGAGATGGAAGGTGAATGAGGTTTGACCCCCATGAATCAGGTCTGGCTGCAGGAGACAAGAGAAAGAAGCGCTGGCGCATGCGCGGCCACGAAGCAAAGAAAATCCAAAGTGCTATTATGTCTTTATTGAAAGACCATCAGTTGCAGCGTTTCCAAGCAATATTTTCACCCTCCGAGAGCCAGATTCTCGTATAAACGCGACTGTTCTTCAAAGGATTCCACATATTTCGCGCAATCATATTTTGATGATATATACAGCACTCCTGGTGCCTTTCTTCCATTTGCCAATATTATTCGGTCGGTTGCTCTTGATACTTCGGCGGCCACTACTGTCTGCCGGCAATCCAATCGGCAGATGTTGAATATGTATGCAAGCGATTATACGGTGCGTGTTAATGTAAATAGGGAACATATTTGACAGCTCAACCAGTGAAAGGTCTTTGTCTAACTGGAACGGGATCGATTCGAAGGCGGGGCTTCCCGGAAACCGTGTGTGTTCTCACATTCGTAAATCTGCACTGCTATTACTAATAAACGTTCTATGGATTATATTACTCCCACATTATATCAATTCTATTAACAGTGTTTACAAATTACAATTCGCGACGGCGAAGATAATAGATATTTCCGGAATCAGAGATGGCTTTGGTACTCTATTACGAATTCCTTTTGACTATTATCCAACAAGTTACATTCCTATAATGATACAATATATCTTAGTCGAGGAATTTCAAGACAACTTAATCAAAATATTTCCTCCACAAAATCTAGAATGTATCCATTTAGATTACTAAACAATTATAAATACAGACACCAATGTCTTCAAAAAATAATAGGGCATATTCAAGTATATGAGGTAAACTAATTTTCAGAATCACGAAGACGTGAAACGAATTTCTATTCAAGTCGCCAATGTTACGACCAAACACTTTAATTCTATTTTACTACCGACAATGTAAAAGGGAAATCCTGAATCTCATAGTAAAACATTCATGATATATTCAGTCATTTTAAAATAACAATACATCATTTGAGAATATGTTATTTTCATTACCTTATATATACCTATGAGAAATCATGTCTTTAATAAGTTTGCAAAATGTGTCAGGCGGTGAGTTATGGCATATGAAGTACAAGATATTATTCAGCATTCCGAAATTGAGACATGGAAAAAGAAACAACACAAAAAGAGGAGAAATATGTAAATTTCACTAACATGCCAATATATCTCCGGTGTCTATTCTGCGATATATATACGCGTCTCTGTCTTATCAGTGAGTGGATACGTGTCGTTTTGTTTTTATTTACGACTAGTGAAAACAAAAAAGATAAATCGTTTGCTTTTTGTCCATGTCAATTGTTCATATTCTCGCCAACGTTGTTGTGTTTCTGAGCTTATTGATTCAGTTTGCTACGTTCCTACCTACATTTACCTGACCCCTTTTCACTCTCTGAAGAATTTAATACGTCTTGAGCTTATTTTTTACGAAGTATTACTGTGGATTATTGCTATATTTTGACAGTTTGTTTAAGATATGAAAATACGTAAAAGAAAGTCACTCCTAATTTTTTTGAAGTCGAATTAGTACCACAAAAAAACTACATACGCTTATCTAATACGTACAAGAAATTTGAGCGATTGCAGATATGTTTATTTTTAATTTTACTTTATTTTGTTCTCTGTCTGTCGGAACACAACAGGTAACAAACGCACAGGCACGATGTAGTGTTATTTGCTGCGTCACTGGCTAGGAAGTTATTTGTCATTTGTCGCCACTAATATCCGTTTCGTCTCAATCAACGGCCTATCCAACCAGTCATTCTCGTTGTCACTTTCTGTTAACAGAACAATTCAACAGTTTATCACCTTGTTACGTTTTTTCTCTCTCTCCCTCACTCTACTGTGTGTTGTATTCTACTGTAGTTGTGGCAAGGATTATTTATCATTCGTTTATCTGTCACTGATCTACTGCCCGTTACATTGGATGCAATACGCCCTTACATAGACTTTTTATTTTGTTTTTATAGGAAATAAAACAAATACCGTATCATACTTCGACGTTGGCATTTAGATATAAATTGATCGACAGCTCGATTTACGGCACTACAGCCACCTAGTTCCTGGCAAAGTTCTAAATATATCATTTAAAGCTCAATAAAAATGAAATATCATAAAAATTGCTATAAAGGTAGGCAATATCCAGCGATATTAGTTGCAAGTCTTTAGAGTTTCATCGGTTACGGCCTATATATCAACCATATCGTCAACTGGGAAAAAATATACTATCAACCAGGTTTAGTACGAATATTGCAACATTACGCAAGATATGGAAACTAATGGCCCTTTTTGTAACAATAACTTTTGCAATAATATTAGAAAATGTGAAAGAACGTTAGATTATAAATATAAATTATATACATATTTGTTTGGGATATATATATATATATATATATATATATATATATATATATATATATATATATATATATATATATATATAGTTATATACTCGATTTCTATCAACCTTGAACTTTTTGCATATATGTCATTTTGATGTTAAGCTCCTAACTACCCCCAAACGGTAGTGTATCCAATCAATATCTTGGGAATTTGGTATCAATTCTCGACGGACAATGGAGGTGACGGTGCGTGGTCTGACCACTGAGGCCCTAGTGTGAAATTCAGCGGCTGACCATGACTTACTGCTACTGTGTCTTGTGAAATAAGTACCTAGTAAATTTTGGAAATATGCTTAACGTTATTAACACCTTTAGTTGTCTGTAGTTACACATAAAGAAAAAGATGAAATGAAAAATATGTAACAATAAAGCGATAGTAGATAAATTGAAATTATGAGATTATTGTGTTGAAAATAGCCTACAAGCGTCATCGTAAACCACATTCTATAATCTACTTCGTCTAGGAAAATAAAGTGTAAAGCTAAAAATTATAAACTTCTAATGCGAAGAAGACAGCTGGGAAAACTAATCGCAATAATCTGCAATATCATTTAGGTAGAAAATTAAACACATTAACTATAATCTAGTGTTGAGAATGAGTCGCATCGGGTTCCCGTAATCCGTACGAACCGAGTAGTAACACCTTGGTCGACCCCACTAGACGGTGAAACTGCGGTCGGAACTATAATGAATGGATAGGAGCGCGAGGTCTAATATTGGTTCGCGTCAATCGTGCTCAGTGACGGAGATAACGACACAAGCAGTTGTAGCTGCTGCACAGGGCACAGGCACTGCTTGCTACAGGAGCTAACCCCCATATACTCGTACGAGCTAAAAACGACACGCAAGCGTGCGAGAGAGCGAACGAGCGGAGTGGTTATGTGATCGTATGGGGTTCGGGGTCGTCGCCGGGGTTCAGGCGTACCAGCGGTCGGATTGCTTTCAGACAGCCGATATGTCCAACGTTAGCCGCCTGTGATGCTAGCAGGACCGGTTCAGAAATGTCCTTTAAGGACATAGTTCCATATTACAAGCTTTTCTAAAGAGTCTTGGTTGTAGATTAATTTGAATTTTATTTGTAACGAATATACAACTTATAGATACCCATGAGTCAGGTCATGAATGATTATCAGTCAAATTCTTAACGAATTAAACACTTGTTTACTCTATGTAATCTTTGTTCTATCTCCAATATCACTTATAGTAAAAATAGTCAAGTTCATAATGAACACAACTTATGTTTGAAATATTTCTTTACATAATGTACAAGTTACAAGAAAACTGCTACGGAAAATCTAAATTTATTATTTATGTTATTATAAATACGCTTGTATGTATATTTAATAAATCATATGAACTACGCCTGATTACATTTTGACAGGGAAACAAAATAGACTCTAATAATTTCATTTTGTCAATTGCCATCACAATAGAACATCTAAGAAAGTGTTTCAAGCATATAGGAATAATAGTAGATATTAAATTCTATATTTAAATATATTGATAATGTGTAATATTAAAGATAAAATCTATATTTTATATTGAAGAAATACTATTAGATATCGAAATAATTAAATTCTATATTTAATAAAATAATAAGCTAAATGGGACAGTGTTACTTGGTTTAACAGTGTGTTTTGGATATAAATTAAATTATTAAGTGTTAATTGTCAGAAAGACACGTGTTCTAACCCCATTTTTGACAAAATCAGATTAATTTCTTATACGTTTTGTATAACGAAAAGTATTGCCATCACAAAAGAAAAATCGAACGAACTTTGAATGTATTTATCCGTTATAAGGTTCTTGCATCATTTTTGACTATTTAATTAATTATATTTTTGTATGTGAATGTGAACATTTTACAGCTATTACTGAACAAAATAATCTAGATCTATCACTATTTCGACAGGAAAATTTCTAAATACTGTTGTGTTTTTCACATAATCGATAATGGAAAATACTTTGATAATTGTTGGTCGGAGAGATTAATAAGTGGTATTTTAGCAAATGCCTTTTGTAGTTGAGTCTAAGTCCTCCCCTGTATTATCGGAATAAAATGAGTAAGAGTCCCTGAGACCCGTGTTCTCATTTCTCCCAGCACAGATTGCCCAATCAGCAAACCCTAGTGGTCGCAATACGAATAGACTCCAACTTGGTAACTTGTAGCTGTGTGTGCTTTCATCCACCATCGATGTTACTACCTGCCATTCACCCATTCATACCCTTTACCCTCTTCCGCCCCACTTTCCTCTATTTCGAATCGATATTGCTAACGACAAACCATCCTTCCCTGTTTTTGTTTGAGTTCCTTTTGAACCAACCACGATTTCATTCCACATTTTGAATACACCTCTTCATTTCCTGTTAAAGTGTACATAGATTTTCATATCTATAACTGCTTGTGCCAGACAATACCGTTAAAAATGTTACATTAATGCTGTGAGGTTAGATTTAGTACACTTGATTTATATATAGCTTAAGTTTTTATAATTTTATGCTTAGTTGTTATAGCTAGATGTTTGCTATATTAGGTACAATAAACTAGTATACGTATTTTCTTGTTTCGAAAGGGAATCACATAAATGCAATGATAACCGTAAAGAATGTGGCAGTTGGTTCATAAACGTGATTGAAATTGAAAAATATTCTTAAATTTAATACATTTCTAGTACCTATATAAACAAACAGTGTCTATAAAGTAAATTACTTTGCTGACCCAATTCCTCAGAGCACATGCATTTCTATTTACCATGAGCAAACATTGTGTGTTGTTTACACTAGATTTACTTGCATCCATTGTCGAAAGACATTTCGTTATTTTCCAAAATACCTCCACCTAAAGATTCGTAATAGCTAGAATGTAGCAATAATAAATTGAATATATTTCATGTGTTAATGTTCGGCTTTATGTCGGATGATATAAGTTGGGAAACGCGGCGGCTTGTGCATATACATATATTTGCTGGGGTTTGAAATGTTTATGATAGAGGAAGTGTTTTTGGTAAAGTAGTTAGCAAGTATACCTTATCGATATAAACATGCAATATTTATGAGCTATATTTAATATAATCATAAGTTGGACATATTTATAGCATATCGTGCTCCAGACTATTTTCATATTTAACGCGCTTGACTCGTTTTAACTGCTTATTGAAATTTACAGTTAAATGAAGAAAATTGCTATTTTTAGATTATAACACTGACATATATTTTAAATATCTTGATAATAATTCATTGTCATTCCCATTTGCATTTATATATAGAAATATGATTAAAAATAACAACTTTATCAAATAAATGCTAAATTGTCCTTCACTCGACTTATCTGTAAGTAATTCTTACATAAACATTATTTCTTGTGTCAACTAATATATATTGTAACATTTTTCACGATTCGGTGGAGAATTAAAACACTAATTTCCGAAAATTATATATAACAATTATCCTCCTTTTACTTGGTTATTGATTTCTCACAAACTATCTCGAACTTTCGATTTATGACACTCGTAAACAATGTCTATTCATATATATTTTTTACTGCACATGACCGCTATTTATTTCTATCTGTCTCCGTGTCGGCGAAGCATGCTTATATACGAAACACAATTATTCCAGAATACTTCTTGAGACTCTCCACAAGGTTTTGGACTAATCCACGGCGTAGATCAGATTGTTCTATGTTCCGTTATATGTCATAATGTCTGTTTAAAATTCATGCAACGATTGCTATGAAAGAAAATAAATTTGTATGGTAATCAGAGAAACACTCATGTTAACAAGTTTATTTTAAAATCAAATATTCAGTAAATTATATTGTATAAAATTTCAAAAAAAAAATCCTAGATATCTAAATATTTCTAATTGTAAAAATCTATTTTATTTATAACACGTTTCGTTCTCGAAATATGCAAAAAGAAGTAAGAATTACTTTCTTGGGTGCTACAAAAATGTTTTTTTCAGTTCATTTATAGAGATAACGTTATGCGAAATATTACTGTATATTTATTATTGGGTTTACGATTACAATAGAATAAAAATATCATCTAATAACTCAACTATTGCTTGTACTATTCAAACGGTCGATTTAGCTATAAATACGTCATAAAATATATAGAAAAATAATAAAATATGAATAGTTTTTACAAAACAAATTTTGTAATATTAAATATTACACGTCACACCATTAAACCCGATTAATACCCCTATAAAGCATATTCTTCATGAAATTCCAGGAGAAAATTCAATAATTTTTATACTGGCCATAAAAGTTGAAATGCCAGCATCACAGCAAACAGGCATATGAGAGTGAAGCCTCTAAGAATTTTATCTGATTTCGTTTGAAAGTTCTGCGTTGTGTAGTACGTGTATGTATGTGTGCAATGGCAGCACAAGCGTGTTAAAACTTTGCCCGAGAACAATTCTCGCATAAAAATTTGCATACGCTTCTTGTACATTTTTATTCTTCCGTTCCATCACCCGTGTGTGTACCACAAATACTGAGCATATGTATATGTATGGGGAACAATATAACAAAAACAGTGGCACAACTCTGACGTATGTATAAGATTGAGAACAAAAGCGTACGTGGAATAAGACAGACAGACAGCTGAATGTTTACTCGCATGAAGTCGGATCAACACCAGACGTACACCGCATTCCGTGTTATTTAATGAAAAGTAATGAACCCTCAACTTGCTTTTGTTGAATATATATAATCCTATGGTATGGTTAATTAAAACTAACTCACTGTATATATATATACAGTACTCTTGGTTTTGCTTCCAATTTACTTTGGTTTTCAGAGCTAAGAACATGTATAATCAAAGATATTTTCTTGTATCTTTCTATTTGTAACTCTATTTTGCTCCATTCGCTTGAGTAAGTGAAAATTTCACGTGGAATGCAAATATGTCAATTAAATTGGGGATTATAAATATATAATGAAACTCATACTAACACAAAGAAGGGCGAGACGAATATCCTATCTTGTTCTATTATTATTTGATACATTTGACATTCAAGACGCTCCTGCATGTCATTTGAATACAGCAATTGTATGCACTAGTCTGGGATTCGCATTCGCATCATTGACAGTATCACAGTGATGGAAAGAACCCGTACGGAATTTTCAAAAATATCGCACTATTGTTTGGTAAAAATCACAAGCAAAAATTACCACCGACGACACAGAAAGACGCTTCTTATTTCATGTCTTTCCTTTGCTAAGCGTCCAATCTATTTACGAATTATTTAAATTTCTGCAGAAGTTGTTGTCGACTCAATATAGATGGCGATGATGAATATACTCTGTGTCAATATTTGAGTAAACGAGTAGCTACTACTCGATTTTGCTGAAGTGCATTCTTAATTCATTTTAAAAAGTTATTTCTCTGAATGATGCCATATTTTTACTGTCGAAGGCGTAGTACTTAAGAGTATATTGTAATCATGACAAGTTGCGACGGAAGTACACGTTTTAGCAACTCTGAATATAATGCAGTATTTTGTAAACTTTATACGTTAATTTTTATGCAAAGACATATTATACAAGCGAATTTCCACGGCAACAAGATTTTATCCGGTTATTGGAGGAGTCGGTTTCATAGAAATTCGCATATGAGAGAATTTACATTATAGGCTAAATAATACTAAAGTTTGTAATGAAAATGTATTCCTGTTGCAATTGTTTTTCATTTAAAGTATAATATCTTTTGAAATTTGTGAATTTAAATGAAGTTCTCTATTTACAAGAAATTATTTCTTGAAATTCCATAATTCAAATGTAGTTTTCATATGTAGATATATATATATATATATATATATATATATATATATATATATATATATATATATATATATATATAATTAGTTCAAACATTCAACCCGTGAACCATTCAAACTATATATATATATATATATATATATATATATATATATATATATATATATATATATATATATATATATATATATATATATTTACGAATTATTTAAATTTCTGCAGAAGTTGTTGTATATATATATATATATATATATATATATATATATATATATATATATATATATATATATATATATATATATATATATATAGTAAAATATTAATCTCGTGAAATCTAAATATAAAATATGTAATACATAAATAGCGTCGTGTGGTTTGCCTTTCTGTGCAAACATCAAACGAACCGGCTGCCTAATAGAATTATACCGTTTCACGGGATCAAATCTTATATACGAGATGATGCCCTTCGGTACGATGCGGCGCACAGATGCTTTTGACTATGAGAAACCACTGAATTCATATCTGCGTTTTCGTTCCACTTCCACGATGGAATATTACATTATAGAATTCTTCGAATATTTCTTACAGTATAAAATATTTAGGCTTCCCTATTCGGATTCTCAAAGAAGCCAACACAATATAGACTTGTATATCGATGTACAAAATTCCTCTCTTTTAGCTCGCCGTACGAAGTACCGAAGAAGCTAAAGTATTCGGTCGTGTGTCTGTAACATTCTCGGATCAAAAAATTTCATCAACAAAAAGTATTTTTTTTTTAAATAGGGATGAAGTCATATAGTTGATCAACTATTGATGTGTGCTCCAACGGACAGTTAATAATTACAAATATTCAGGCTTCTTGCGGTACCGAGAATCGAATCCGGTTTTATCTGGTTAAACGCTGGAACTTTTGTTCCCTATCATAATTTCACTCAAAAACGATAAGTGGCTTATATATTTTTATTTATATTATTATTAGTGGTTTGTTTTGTTTTTATCGCGCAAGTAGACACAATGCCAACAAGTCGATAAAAACACGTTCTAAACTGAAATCGGGACCAGTCCTCCTATTTTTCTCGGCGAGACACCAAGGCTTGACTTCAGAAATCGTTGTTCAAATAAAAAGTGTACTGACATAGACATGGATAGATCTTTTATCATTGTCTGTTCTGCAATCATTTATATGTTTTATTTTCTTTTACCAATTTTTCATTAAGTAATATCAACCATACATAGTTAAATGTTACTCATGTATTGGTTATTATTTTGAACTTTCTAGGGTTAAATAATTATCTAAATGTATATCAATCAAGTAGAAAATGAACTATTTCAACCAATCCGTATTAATGATAAACTATGCATTACGGTTCGCAAAAATCCCAAATTGATATTCAAACAACCATGTTTTAATACACCAGCACTCTATATACAGCACTGAATTTTAAATAAATGAATGAAAAACATAATTTGCACTTATTTGCTTTGCAGGCATAACTGAATTTAAACCATGGGCGAGCAAGAGGGTGGGGAGTGGAGGAGGGAGCAGTGCTGCTGGCATATACATGTATATATGTATAGGAGTAATATCGAAAACGGTTGATCTAGATCACCATACCATTAATTTGTAATCGGATACGATGCAATTTGGCATTACAGGGCATGCGCATTAATCATTGGACGTGTATTTGAAATCGACAGCAGCCGTGCTGGAATTTTCACTGATCGATTGCTTATCGCTGCTCACAAATCCTGGACATAAACCGAATATAATATATAGAGGGAATGTGTTATCTCAGACAAACGTCAACCGAAACTCGCGTCAGTATTCAAAGTTATCGGTTAATATACGAATTCAATGGGTATTACACTTGTGTCTCTATGTATCTATAAGGCCATTAGTGAGGTTCAAATAGGAGCCCAGATGCAACGCTATATATAAGGGCGCGGTATAAGTTTCTCGTCGTTAAACTATGACCCGTGGGTCAACTAATGACACGTTTACATGTTTTCGATGACTTATCATCCATATAATATAAAAGCTAAAGTTAAATCTTCTTTAGATCTTGCGGAGTAATTCACCCCAATGCTTACTAACTTCAAAAGAAAATCACTGTTGCTACGCTTATTGTAAGAGTAACTTAATATATTTAAATAAAAATTAAATTTAACAAAAGCATGTTTGTTTTAATATATGATAATGGGACCTATTTATACGGCTAAATCTTATATTTGTCAATTTATGTCAAAAAATTGAGCACCCATATTTATACTTTCTAAGTATACAAGTATTGAAACACACGTGTTCACTTTCCTTAAATTTAACTTTGATATATGCGTATATCTTGGGTGCTCAAAAAATTACCGTCGAATTTTATATGCAATCGTCTAGACAGGTTCAGAGTAATATAGCCCCTAAATTAATATCCCCTAAATATTGCTCATATTTTACAAAATATTCTGTTATTTTATGTTTGGCAAAATTCAAAAAATTGTGAACGCGAAATCTAATTAAAAGACTGCCTATTGTTGCAATCAATTAATAACATGTCATTATTAGCTATTCAAATATCAGTTTACTATATTAATAAAAATAATTAAGAATATTCACTAAATAGATAATAAGGGAAAAGGCATTGGTGGCTGCACCTATGCTCGTTTTATGAAGCTAGCAATGATTTTTCAAGCTTCTGTGACGTAATTGATGAATAACTTATACATTTGCTAGTAGATGATTCTACTATATGTCAATTGTCAGAGCTGACTTGTATTGTCAATTAACTAAGGCTGGTTGCCTAGCAACCTGTAGTACCTGACGATGACGATACAATTTGTATGTGTCCAGTGAACAATTCGATACCATCCTGAAATTTCATCAGTTAAATCGATATATTATAAAATTGAAATATGTACACATGTAATAAATAACAATAAAAATTAGTTCTTACTTTCTTATATGTACCTATAAAAGAAAGCATCGTGATCACTAAAAAAATCGAGCTTTAAGTTTTAAGGAAAATATTCGTTTTGATGGTTCCTATTTCTATAGTTACCACGCATATTGATATTTGAGTTATGCTAATTATGAGATTTTAGTTTTAAACTATTGTGAATTAGGTGACGTGGCAAAACTTGTGGCTTTTAACTGAACTCCAAAGAGATTTGTTGCAGAGACAGTTAAAAAGATTCTTTAAAGTACTAATGAATTTCATTCTAACAATGGCTGTACCTTTTTCTGTTTTCGTCTACTTTTTGTGGAAGAATCGATGTTCAGTTTTTGTTCTGTCAACTGACAAAGAAGATAAAGTTCTGTATTGTTTAAAAAAGTTGCGCTAACAAAATGTAAATTAAAGTCAATGTTTGAAATGTTTGCGGGAAAAAGTTAGTGTTCTCTTGAGAAGTCGAGTTTGAATACTCTGTAGTCCTCTCGAAATTCATGTTCAAGCACAAATAGAGTAAATAGACTTGTGGCTATGATAAACTTGAAAAGTTATTACGACTTGGAACACACGATGAATCATAGTAAAATTTACAAACTATTTCTTTGTTTAGGGTATGTAGTATTTGCAGCAAACACTCAAACAGATACAGTCACGTTCAATTCTTCAGTTAACTCTATAGGCAAACAATCAAAATAGTTTTAGGAACCTTCAAAACGGATATTTCCATTAATATTTCAAGGCTGATTTATTTTGCTTCAAACTAAAGGCATTATTATTTAAATACAAGGCTAAAGTTTCAAACAGGCCGTTAACAAAAACTTCTCATTTATATTATCGAATAAGATTATCAACTGAGGAGCAAACTTATAATATGTATTGAATCCAAATTTTTGCGGTTTCGACTTTTTGATATTGTTTATATTTTGGTTAAAAGTTCCATTGGTGAATACAAAGATAAGCTATCTATTTTAAATCCTATAAAAAATGTCTACAAAAAATCTGCAGAATCAAACAAAACTACTTTAATCCAGAGTTGGAGCTTTGTGCTTAGAAGACGATTCATTAACATGCCTTATTTGAAATTTGAGAATATGAACAATCAAAATATATTAATAACACTTATCTCCGAACAAACTGATGAAGCAAGCAAACCGGAATATATCCAGATTTAACAACAAATCCGATTTAGTTTCATTTCATTAACCCATCCAAATGGCTTTTCCTAACTTAATTTAATGTGAATGTTAAATCTATTTGTATAAATTAATTAGCAATCACTTATCAGTTTCTTAAAATAACGAATGGACCATAAGTTGCAAAATATTTGCGATATGCTCAAGTTTGGATAAAACAGATTTAACCCATTTTGAAGGTTATTCTACAACTGAGCCAAATTCTTTGGATCAGATGGTTACACGTCGTTCTAGAATATTTTATACTTCAATGCAGAATGCTAATGACTTTAACAATATCGGGTTTACACTATGTGCAATTTAGCTCCGCACAAATACACTTCGCATTACCAAGCTATACGTACTAATCTAATGTGATCGTGGTTTATGTCTAATTCTGTGATCTGATAGTTTGTTGGTACAAGATTAGGGGTTTGAAACGATTTTCATAAATTATGCACAATGAAGGGAATTGGTGGATAAATAGGCAGCACCTGATTAGCAACAAAGTCATTTAATTACACATTCTATTTTGTAATATATTAAGATTCATTATTTGTTAATGTAACATTGCGTTTACGCTTATCTAGCAAGTTACTGGTCATCCAATGTTGGGCAGTCTGCCTCCGATACTTGGATTGCTCAGATAAAACTGCTGCTCGTATAGCGATTATATGTGTTTGTGATTTAGTGGAGGTAAATCATATTAGTTGGCGTAAACTGTTGTAATTATATTTTTTTTATGTTTAATTAATATCAGTGATTCTAATAGTATATACGTATATAGCTACCAGTGTTTTATTGTGTAACGTCCATAACTGTAATTTACATAAGTAATGAGCTGTGTTAATTACGAGAGCGCAAACAATGTCCTGTTGATTATCGATCAGAGTTAAATATATAATGGAAGAAGTTGAAGGTGGCTCGTATATATATATATATATATATATATATATATATATATATATATATATATATATATATATATATATATATATATATAAATGTACTAGTGCATATTCAACCAATCGATATTGTTAATTTGAATATATTATTCAAGGAAAATGTAATTTCACTGCATGAACTCAATTAAATCACAAAACAAAGTTTTTCTTTCATTCCAATAGTTTTATAACACTCAGCCATGGGCTATAAAAAAGACATACTATATTTACTGTCTTAGACGAAGCAAAGCTACTATGAAAAAATTTGCTCCCGATATTTACACAGAATTTCTGAATTGCTGTTTAAGTTCTTTTAATATGTCGTCGGTGTATGTACGTGTGTGTGTGTCAGTGAACGTTTTACAGCAAAAACTTTTGAAAATAAAAATAAGACACTCAAAAGAAAATGTAGACCAGCACTCAACTTTCTTATATATTTATTCCAAGCAAACTGTCAAACTAATACTCCACAGCAAAATTCTGAAATTGTACCATATTTAGTTTAATATTTTAATAAGTAATCAAATATTGTTTCTTAAATACAAAATACAGATTGTTTCTTTAAAATTCACCTTATCAATATATGAAAATATATTTAATTTGTAGTGTTTCTCAATATTAATTTTCAATAACCAATACACTCGAAACACGTTCGGTCGATCTATTGATGTCAAATGCAGACTCTTTGGTCAAATGACAATTAGCTATTTTGCTTTTCTGTTGAAATGTTGTCAGGCATAGTTTATACGATTTATTAAATATAATCCGCATATATGCGTATCTATAGCAACATAAATATGAAATTTTATATTTTCCGTAACAGTTTTCTCGTAACTGGTACATTTTCTGAAGAAACTTTTCAAAATAAATCTGTGCGAAATATTAATATCTTTCATTATTAACATAACTATGTTTGCCATTAGTGAAGCCGTTCTAGTGATATTGAGAATGGACAAAACATGCACTTCTGGTTTAAATATTTATTTTAAAAATAAATGGTGCACATCTATACCATATACAATTTTAGGTTCAACATTTTTGGTTCGAGAGTGTTTACAGACAGACATTTCGAAAATTATCACATTCGAATCAGGGAGGGTCAATACGTGTATACTCGTTGAAATCTCGTGTTTGAAATGTTTCATGATTACATGACTTAGTTATTACTGCGTAACAGAAAGTAAAAATAATGTATCACAAAATATCAATACATATTCTTCCATTCTTTGTAAAAGAGAATTCGGTGAATGCAGTTTCTTTTCTTTTGAGGATCACTAAAGACATATAATAGACTAACCGTATTGGTATTAAGCTGTGCGCCTTCGATGAAGAATGTTTTGCACTTTATTCTAAAGTATACCTTCAAATGGTCTCAGCTTTTACCATTTACTCATATTCCAAGTGAATAACTTCCGTAACTCAATTTTTGATTATAAACGGTAAAAATGTAGGGATATTCAAAGAGGGAAAGTATCCAATTCTTCATAGCATAAGGTGAGGTGACATTTATTTGTCATTTGATTTCCATGCAAATCCAAGGAGAGAAACAAGCATATTGCACAAGCCCTCGTATCCCATCCGCAGAGGATGAATTCCGGTTAATACAAAAACATGAAATTGATGCCAGAACCCATATGCGACGTATAAAGGATAAGGGTAGTGTGGTCGTTATATAAAAAAGAAAAAATTCTTATAAGGACACCGGTTGGGCATTCAGCCAACGCAAGAGCGACTACAAAGCAAAAGGAAAGAGACAACTCGTGTACCACAATCCACAAGCACTCCAAACTAAACCAAGATGGAAAGTAAGAAATAATGGATAAATTGAAACAAGGACACTAGATACGATGCCTTCAATCTCTTTACATTCTTATAGATGTACAAAAGAAAGTATTGTGATCACAAAGAAAAATTAGACGATTTATTTTCATAAAGAAAATATCAGTCGATGCGTAATTGCATAAAAAATCTTTTCTTGAATACACAGTTTTGTATATATAATTGCTACTTTTTATGGACTTAATATATTTGTAATTAATTATGTATTATACATAAACTTTTCACCAAAATGAAAAAAAGTATTTGCAATTGAATTTTTATTTTCTTATAAGAAACTTGACTGTTATTAGTAATTGAGTATTAGATGTTTAAAAGTATACCTGTTTGGTTGTTATTAAAGCTAATAACAAAAATATGAGGAACAAAAAAAATGGTCTTCCTAGACGGTCTCAATATACCACCGCTTCAGTAATTAATTAATTAGTAAACTTAAAATCAACTTATTTCAAACGCAGGTTGATTTACGGCTTCGCTTGAAGCCACGAACAGGAACGAGCACAAATGTTTTATAGGAAGGCGGTCAATTATTTTTTTTTGCGTATCTTATTAACGTCGTTATATCGATATTCCCAATACGACGAAAAAAGTTAATAATAATACACATATATACACCATTCATCCAACAATATGAGTTTAACTCACATAATTTGAAACTAATATACTTTCTTTTACGAATGTAGGTATATAAAAAAGTATTGTAATCATGAAATATTTCAAACAACTCGTTATTTAAACAGAAAGTGTACCATTTACTGTATAATTATTGGGGTGGCCTTTACTCGGCTATATTGTCTTTCGCCATCTATGCATCCATTAAATAATACTTTATTTTAATACAAATATTAAATTACCATGTAGGTAACAACTCAGTTTCATTATTATATTCTAAGTATTTTACCCGCACACGATCGAATATTATAGTTCTATTATACATATTATAACACGAGATAACCTTATCTGTTGGACTATATTAACATTCCTTTAATTTACTTCAAGTCGATACAATAATGATATACATATAAGACTTAATCAGTTCGTGACTCATAAACCTACATAGCAATTAAAGTTGCTTACATCAACTTCACGTAGAATGGAAATCTACATTCTTGAGAAATGCAAAGAAATATACTATAGTGTTAAGGCAATAAATATAATTAGGTATAGATTAGTAGGAAAAAATTACAAGTTATAAAAACGTGTTCAATGCAATTTACTTACTTCGCGGTAAAAATTGTGTGAAATAAAATTATTCGAATTATACCCATTCAAGTATGTGAGCAAAAGGTGTCACCCGAATTTTTGTGCAAAGATTGTTTGGTTCTAAGATTACTACAGAATACAACTAAACTAAAGTTATATTAGTTTATTGCCTGTTCTTTCAAAAACGATAACAGAAATACATCACATACCTAGTAAATCTCATCTCACAATAGTAAAAATATAAAACAGGTCGTTCTAAATACTAGAACGAAAGTGCCAATTTATTGATAATATTTAATTTTACTGCTTGCTTAATTTACTTGCTTCTCCAGAAACGTAGCTTATCTTAAAAAATGCTTAATAAACAGAAAATAACATAAACGCGACTTATATTATACTTTAAACCGATACATAACCCTTGTCTTGAAAAGTGTAGAACCCATTACAGTACACCGTTTGACCATGCATCTTGCAGACACAAAGAAAAAGCTAAAAAACCGAAGACAGGGTCCAGTTTGTCGCAATAGCAGGATCGGCGCACTTTTTATTTTTACTCGGACAAACTTTTCCAATCTTGGACCGTTCGTGTGGGTGTAAAATGTCTGCAGAGATGCCTCCGGCAAGCTAACAACGCGTGAACGTGACGCATTATCACGTATGTCGACCCCTCTCGCGAAAGTAAAGAAATAGCCACCACGAGGGAAAGAAAGTGTGTAAAATGTGCAATACGTGCAGAAATGAATTCAAGTTGATGGAGGAATTGAAAGCCAACGCCAAAATAGAAAGAACATTAAAAGTCCGAAAATAAAATTTTGATACTAAATTCAGTAGTCCATTATTTGGAAATTAATCTGGAATAAGAACGCTATATGAATATTATAATTCAACATGGTTCTTTGGGATGAAAATATTGTGCCTCTACAATCCAAATAAAGCTAGTACTTTGAAGTACGGTAATTCTGCATATACTGTCCACATCCAAACATCATTTCAAGCGTGTAATCCTGTGGAACACAAAAACTGTGATGAGATATAAATAAATAATGCTGAGCATACCTTGTAAATGCCAACAAGGGATGTATGTGTGACATCATACAAAGCGCAAACAACGAGCACCGTAATGCCAGTTTCCTTGCTGAGCACGGCGGCGAATGCCAGCGCAACGCTTGCCACCAACGCCAACCACTGTTTGATTCGTCTCCAAACACACCTACCACCATCACTGTTGCATGCACATTCGGTCGCTATTTCACACGCGACACCGTTATTAACAACACTAGTCGCAACTTTATCACTAGCGTACATCACGCCGCCGGCTCGAAAAAAACTCGTCAACAAGTTCCCGCTGCGCACAAACGCATCACTTTTCGCCAACCGATTTGGCCAGTTGCAATTCGTCACTTGTCGCGGCAAGTTCACCACGAAACTATGGTACTTCAAGTTCGAATTACCCGACGCCGCCGAACTCTTCTTGTGTCTGTCTTTGTGTTTCTTCTCGGCACGAGTATGGTGGGTATCGCAGCAGATACAATATTCACCAGGAAGCATTGATTTTGCTAATGTCAGACAACGCTGATCTCTATATTTCAAATGGGCTACGTATGCGAGGAAAGATAGTAAGTAGAAGTTGCAAGCTGCAAGATCTGCTCGCCCTACAATTCCTGCAACCGCCTCGGTGTGAATTGGGTGTGTTGCAAACAGTAGTCCAGCGACGGCTGGTCCAACGGGAATACATGACTGTGGGAATACTTTGCGGGCAACGCGAACTACAAGCCCCGTAGCAAGGCAATGGAGGAGAACGTTCACGAGGTGATAACCCCATGGTTGGAAGCCACCGAGTAGATGGTTCAGGCGGAAAGACATGACACACAACGGTCGATACGAGCCATGAGATCCGGTGTCACTTAGCGGAGTTCCCCAGAAGTCGTTCTGCAGCAGACTCATCCATGAGCTCGTCGGCAGCACATCGGGGTTCGTTAAGATCGCTCTCCTGCAAAGAAAAAAGAAAACGTTACGTTTATTAGTCGTTCCGTACAACGAACACAGCGAAAGACAGCAAAATTACCAGTTTATTTCCGAACGGAAGGAAAGTGAAAAAAGCAATCCGCCAAATAAGCACCTACTTTCGCAGTCTAACTTTAATTTTACTTTATATCTATTGCTCTCTAACATTTTACTTATTTGCATTTAGTACCCGTGGCTATGAATCGCTTCTGTGCTCGGCCATTTACATAATTCGACAAACTAATTTCCATTACGTAATAGTTTTGCCGCTGTGCAATCATTTAATCATTATATTTAATTGCGTTCGGAGTACGTACATTTCCCAAAACGAACATAAACATTACAACGGTAAATATAAAGACTTGGCGAGTTGTATTCCTAAATCCATACTGGATTCAGACCAAGTCGAGATAAATGTAATATTGCTACATTGTGTTTTAAATTCATTCTACCATTACCATTTAACAATATCAATATGTGTGGGAACTAGGGAAACGTAAATGTAATACGGATATGTTCAATTATCTCTCGAAAATCTTTCATACAAACGTAGCTAGAAATTTCAATATCTTTAACTTTCTCTTACTTGTGTCATATTTGAGATGTGCAAAAAATGACACGAAAAATAAGTACTTCCATTTGAAATATTCTTTATTAAAATAAGAGGTTTTCTTTCCAGCGTTAAAGAAATCTTGGTTTTTTAACATCAAATTTTTATGTTCAAAGGTATTAGCTGTAAGTCGTTCCCGTTCCTTCAGAGACCAGAAGTCATTGGGAAATAGTCAATATGGATTCGGGGACCTTCAAAACGAATATTTCCATTAACATTTCGACGATTTTTTTATTTTGGATCATAATATTTTCTATTACGTTTAACTAACCTAACATTATGATCTATAATGTCTCTATTGCTTGAGCATTACTCTAGCATTAAAAATGTTTTATTCCATTTCGAATCCTTTAAATAAAATTGTGTTTTCAATCATTCGATGAATTAAAAGAGCCTGCGAGATATGAGCAGCTTAGATACCTATATTCCGAATCTATAAACCATCGGGTTGGTTGGGTTGCAAAACGAGTGTAATCTGTAGCATCATAAAAAGGATTTTATTTGTAAACAAACAGCAAATCGTTATTATGTGCCGACCGACCTTATTCTGTGTTTTTATTGCAATCGACCTGGCATATAAAACCAGATCAATACCAATAATACGCGATAAAATTTGACTTGTGAGTTTTCAGAAATGAACGCTAACGGAAATTCCATAAAATATGCATGATATCATGACCCACACGTATCTTCACATTACAACCGATAAGATCTAGTCATTTATTAGAAGCTAATGGCGTTTTGATGATCGTAGTTCCATCTATTTTAAAATAACGATATGAAATTCGTATGGTTATATTATTTTAGTATTCAACACTACCGTTATCGGAATTATTGCCGGACAGAATCCCCTGGCAGGGAACCATCACTTGTGTACGCTGAATATTTGAAACAAAATCATCAATCATCATATTGCATATGATGCAAAAATATTCTGTTAAAAATCGAATGGTCAGGCAGGTCCCTGGCGATCGCCGGTAATGGTGTTCTGGTCAGGTCTCGTTGCCCGGGTAACGATTTTTTAGATGTCGTTGTACATTTCATCACGAACAAATGTCACTTCGTCATGTTACATTTAAAAACTGTGCTCCAAACTGGTTACTTTATGCAACAGTACCCTAATATTGTTCCATGGTTAAGCAATTTTCACATACTTACTAGTTTATTGCGAAAATGTATAATACTCCATAGCATTCTGATTCTCTGGTGAGTAAATAAATAACATATGCAATTATTATTAATATCATAGTCAATATTTTCAAATAAATATATAGAATAATCGTCTAACTTATGAAAGCTTGTGGATTCAGTGTGTGATTATAGTACCATAGCTTGCAGTGATCTATTTCATAACTCACTTGCTAGTAATATTCAAATTGAATTTTCAATTTTACATAAACAATGGTACACAATTTAATTTTAAAATATCCATGTTCAATAGCCCTTGGCTACAGATTGTATGATAGTATCACATGTTACTGGCTGATGGCTCCCCCATACATTGCTGTCAAAAGAAAACATAAACCCTAACAGAAATACGATATTTTTACGGAACATATTTAGTATTCACCCCTCTTGCTTTCGGTGATGGAGTTTATGAAATATTCTATTAAATCGAGCATCATAAATGCCGGCATAAAAATAATGTTTTTTTTTATGTTCATTTTTGATTGCGAATGTCAACCTTTTTTGAGGAACAATATAATATTCTACTTAATTTAGAATAAAGTATCTTTTCATCTAATTTACCAATACCTGGGAAACAATTATTTTGTATTATTTGCTAGTTACGTGATATTGGAATTAGAAGGACTTTATGTAAAAGTGTTGTCTCAATAAATGGTACATTTTCCGATAAAACGCACAAAAGTTGCTTGACATAATATATTAAACTTAAACAATATTCACATTGTCTCTAACTCATGTCGATTCCGAGATATACAAAAAGTAGCTTTCTGGCCCTATACACGTCTTTAGTGCGAGTAGAAATTATGTAGTTTGTTTGACAAACAATTACCTATTAAATATTTAACAAAGTATTCCTATAGCTTGAAGTTATTATACATTGTTTCAGGAATGTCTTGCTCCTAAATCATGTAGGTGGATTCTAAAATAAAATCTAGAATTTCCACAGAAATAAAGGAATATTAGTGTAGGCGTTCCATAAGTTTAGTAACGGGAGGCAAACTTAAATTATATTTCATATCTACGTTGTGGGAGTGGATAATCTGATGCAGATAAAGCACGTCCTAGAATTATAGGCTTACGAGTTAACGAGAGTTTGAAAACTGCAGGTAATCTTGGATGCACGGACCGAAATCACTACATTACAATTTCCACCTTTGATAATCTCATTTCGTTAAAAAATCGACAAGTTGAAGATTGGGACACTTCCAATTTAACCTCGTACGAGTCCAATATTACATTATATACCTTATAATCTCTCAATTACATCGGCAAATAATAAGAAGTAATACAAATCTTTGAAATTTTGATATATAAAATATTAATTTTTCAAACTGACATCCTTTTCATAACTAGTACATTTTAACTTTCTTGGGCCATGTTTTAAAGGAAGTAGATGTATGGTATACATATTTGTTAGAGATATTAAGCTTGAGTGAGTGAGTTTTGTAATTAGGGCCCATATGATACAATTTTGGACGATGTCGAACAAGCTATAGCTATTATTCTTGGTATATTTTCTATTATCAACGTGTTCTAGTTTTATATGAAACATTACGAACAATCTGGGCTGTTTTGTACTAGCTTAACTATGTTTTCTTATTTTCGTGCGACAGTCGTGTCGGTTGGGCTTGTAGATATTTTTCGTTCCATTTATGTCCTTTATCACCTAGCGGCCGTCGCCGCAGGGCACGCGGTCGTCGCATCGTAAAAAGTGATGAACGATATGTATCGGGCGCGCACTCAGGGGCTCCTGCTTTCAGGTTTGCAACGTGCAACGCCGTCGCTCGGTCGGCCGAACAGCACCCCGACCTCCCATCTGATGTAATGTCATGGATGGCTTTCGACACTTTCAGCTTTTGCGCCGACTACCACTCTTCCCGTTATTTTTGCTTTATTTGTTATGTCCGTCGTATTTTACCTACCATGTACGAGATTTTTATGATGATACATGAACATTACTTTGTTATATTATGGTCAGTATCCTTTTTCTTAAAATACGCTCAGGAAATACATGTTGATTTATTTATTTATGGATCGATATCGATCACTACTGTCTTAATTTTACGATAATTTGGTTCATGGGCTTTCGCTAGTACATAAACATTCATAAAACATTGAAGCAATTTATTTTTCAATGTTATGACAGAAAAAGTGTTTTAATTAATGTGCTTCAATTAGTGACATGAGATAGATTTGTGTATAAAGAGACCGCTGATGTGAAAATTCTTAATTCTACAATGGAGCTGTAGTATAGTGGTAGTTTTAAATTGTTTGTAGAACTAAACATTTCAAGTATATAATACGAGAGTTTAGTATTTATGTTTGAGTCAAAGAGAATGGAGCCATGTAAACAAGCTGGTAAAATAAACCGCTTACAATTAATCGTATTTCAAGTTTGTTCCTCTTTGTTGTCCATTTGAGAAATACGTGCGTTCGCGTACCTCGGTTGCTCATTTGTAACGTAAACCTCAGCAATGGCTGTGCCTGTGCCATCTTCTGTTCTAACGAGGAGCCCGCTTGTCCCGACCATAACTTCGCTCGCTGTGCTTTTTGCTGAAGCGCGCACGTCTTTTTCCGTTGGATTCGTTTGTGTGTGCGGCAACTTTCACTACTCTGTCAGACAGTCAATTGTTGTTGTTTGAATATAATGCCGGCCGAGCACCGGGTAGCTTCATTGTGTTGGCTTAAGTTCCATCGTATTTAAATTGAAATTTATCTGCGAGACTTGTGAATTTCTCGGATGTTTCAGTATTAATACTTGCGGATTAATGGTTGTTTGTTTTAGTTACTATGCCTTTCTCCTTGCTCACTAGCGGTGGCAGAGATAGACTCAGCCGAACGTAATGGAAATTCTAATGAATATTAAGATATTTTCATTGGTGAATTCTTAAGATACATTTAAAGGAATTTTCCGCTCTGCCAAATGAAAATCGGCGGATTATGTGTACGCGTAATTCCCGTTTTGCTTCAATGGATACCCTTGATCCTGTATTATTGAATTCTATAAAAAACATTCGCTTACGTTCACTCATTCTTATAAATAATTAGATATTTCATTTCATATTTCAGAAAATTCATTACGAGTTTTACTATGTATATAACATTTAATTGAAAGCTTTACATAATGGCACTTCTTTGCATTCAAAACCATTTCTTGATTAAATTAAAATTAGAAAACTCAATGTGAAAACTGTTCTTGTGCAAAGAAATATATTTCGTTGGGTAATGATAAAAATTAATTATCTTCAATCTAATAAATAAACTTGTTGGTTCAATTTAACACAAATTTACGACATCAATTGTTTCGAATTAACACGAATACATATAGTTGCCCATTAAATGAAAAGTTAAATCTGAATCTTGACAAGGTAGGCCTGAATATTTTGCTAGTGAAATAAATCTAAAATTATAGTAAAATCTCATTTGTCACAATCAATTAATATATAGTTAAATCAATATAAACTAAATTTAAAAATTATATATTTGCAGGAATATACATAACGCATAAATGCAATGAATACAATTGTGATACACATAGAGAAGTATTTTCCGGGTCAATACTACACCAAGAATACAAAGCAAAAAAGTAATATTTCCAGGAATATGTGATTCAATTATTTAGCGATTGGAAACACATTTATTGACATACATTCTAAAACCACTAACGACGATAGTATAAAGAAACCGTTAGCAAAAAAACAAAGAGCTGCTAGCCAAGTATCTTGAAATAGAACAAAAGCTATGCATTATGTATTGAAGCTCTCAAATAATTGCGGAAAAAGGACGAAACCGAAAATGGAATTTCAAATATAAAACGGTTCGCTGTCCGTTAGTACAAACTACGTTCGTTCACGGACATAAAGTTCGCAACTGAAGAGAAGATTAAATTTTCACGTTCTGGATACGAAAAGCTGCGTTTGAAAAGTGTTACTCTAAGCAAGAGAGAGAACACACACCGGAATTGTGGCAATTGCTTCTGGAAGATATCCATAAGCGACTATTTACTTTTCATTTCGTATTTAATTGAAAGCTAGAAGTTATAATCGACGAATATTGGTTACGGAGTGTAGGCTCTGTTCCGACCGAATGACCACGAAAAAGAAACATTATTTTTAACTTGGTTTGAGACTCACTCCTCAAGCAAACTTACCCTCCGCTCCGTCGCTCCTGTCAAACCAACATAATAAGCAAATTTCAATTTCCAATCTCTGATATTAATGTCAAAATGCTGACTTTGTAATCAACAGCGAAGCAATGCTCTGACAAAAGAGAAATAATTTTTAGTATTAGGGATATATAATTATATTACAGATGAAATACAATAGATTCAAGAATGATTCCGTTATAGTTTTTAGTTAGACATTATTAATAATGTTTAGAGTGCCGCTCTAGTGAAAACTTCATTTGTTTTTTTTTTTTTCTTT
Source organism: Leistus spinibarbis (assembly GCA_933228885.1). Taxonomy (NCBI): domain Eukaryota; kingdom Metazoa; phylum Arthropoda; class Insecta; order Coleoptera; family Carabidae; genus Leistus; species Leistus spinibarbis. Next base: position 4,808,067 of record OW121805.1, read on the forward strand.
ACCCATTTTATATCAGCAGGTTTTAAAATTAAAAAAGTACTCATGATAAATTCGTTGTTGATGAATTTTCCACGAATTGTTATCGGAGTACTGGTAACAGTTCACGAACGCACATGAACCTACATATGAAAGTTGGAAAGTGGAGTGGCTTATTAGCGAACTTTGCAGTTTGCACTGGTTCGAATGCAGCAATTGAAAAGTATTGCGTTGTGTGCACCCGTATCCGCATACTTTAAAAATGCAGTCCTCCATTAAAGTGCAGTGCTGCGCCGCTGCTGCATATCCGTTGGCGCTGTTATTGTTAGGAGCCTTCAGTTTCCGTAGTGCATAGGTGCCCCGGCGCGGCGTGTGTATGTGCAATTTCCATAACTACCCATTCTAGAAGCTGTAGCTAGTAGTGCAGCAGATCATGCCGATGGGAATACGCGAATGAATTTCCACCAATTTCACTGCCGTACAAATGTTATCATACTAAATAAATATAAACGGGTATTCCACTACCATTGTACTTCATATTACTCATTATTTTACAAATATAAATGCTATTATATAGTCTACATATGTGCGGTTATCTGCATAGATACAATCAATGTCTGTATATGTGCTTTTATATGTACCGGAAGAGCTACTAAAATTTAATTATGACGTTAATACTAATACTGTATATATATATATATATATATATATATATATATATATATATATATATATATATATAAATTACAAGAAGAAAAGATTCTACTTCATTATAAAATTATAATTAAAATACTACACCCATATAACCCAGATTAAATGTCAATTTCAATAGAATGCTGTATATTTCAGTTATGCGTAGATCAATAATACTTCAATGAGATATTTGAATGGAAATTTACCGAAGTTTAACTATGAGTCGTAGAAGATATCAAGTAAAACGTTTATGGCGCAGTGCAACACGAGAGAACTCAGTAGTGGCATCACCAATGTCCGTATGTGCCTAAACGGTAATGCGGCCAGCCAGAAGCATTGCATAACAACCATGTGGCCGCAAACTTGGAGAGATAGAACACTCGCCCAAACAAATATCACCCACCTGGTCTTGTCATATTCTGCGTCCTGGCTAGATTCTCGTCTTGGTCGACTGTACTCTTAGGCGGATCTTTCACGGTAGCCACTAAAGCTCCGAATAGGAATGAGGTTGTTCCGGACTCTGCATAAACCCGCACACAGTGCGCTTACGAAAGAAATGAAGCGGGTGTGCGTGTGTATTCAACCCCGTAAATGGACGGTCACATGAAAAGGGGTTAAGTTCACTTTGAACGGCAAATCACAAAATTCGATTTACGTTCTGTGTGACCAACCTGCAGAGAATAGCTATGGGCGACCATGATTCGATAATAGTGCTATTAAATTGATTTTCGTTTACGAATTGTTTTTGCAAAGACATATTACTGTAACGTGATAACTCGATCATATTATTTTTCGTTACGATTCGCTTGCACATAAAAATAAATGGTGATCTCGCACATTCACTTTGGCTTGAAACTGGTGTTTGTGAGTACAATGGTGTGTTGGTAAATGTGCAAAATGGAACATAACATTGGAAATTAGATTTTTGAGGGACATTTGTAATGAATCTTTTCTGTAACATTCTTAGCAAGCTGAAACCGTAGATGCCTATAACAATTTTTGCAAATTATATCCAATTTGTCTATCTTTTTTGTGGTGTATCAAGAAGAGTAGTCATAAATATTGACACACAATAATAAATGCATTTTGAGACCACGAATACAAAATCACATAATTAAGAATCCACTAAATAGAAATTTATTAAAAATAGCCCCCATTTGTTTTGACATTAACGTCGCGGTTGGTGAGTAATTGCAAATACGCACGACATTCAAGGTTGCAAGATCACCTTGAACTTTTTAGGCCACCACAAGAAGAACAGTGAAATTTCAGGGATCAACGGCAAACCCTAGGAATAAAGCAATTTCGGTACAACACAGACGTATTTTAGGTTGGCGAAGGTACTAGGTACATATCTAGGCAGTACGCACGGTGTGGCTTCTGATATACCAATATTGTCCGCACTTGTGGTGCCGGAATCCATTTCACGGTTCACGCGCCGCCAACGTCTCTGGGCCCAGTGTTTGTCCCATTTTCTGAGTGTTCTACCCCAGCCATCGTTGACCGAACATGTTCGTATAAGGGTGGAGAAACGCACGAACACAGCGCACGGCGACTACTTCGCTTTAGTCCATTGACTTTTATACCAGAGCGCACATAACATGGACGAAATTTCATCGGTGAATTTCGAAGCGAAAGTATATATTTTTTGATTGCTTTTAATGAAATCGCATACCAGAGCATTATTCTTCAATTTACCCAGTTTCATGAAAATATCTAATCACAATATTCACAGCATTGAACATTATCAATTCGACGAGAAAAAGAAATTCCAAAAATATATCTATTTACCATTTAGCATAATTTCGTGGTAAGAAAATATGTCATACTGTAGATATTGTATGGTTCTACACGGCACGTTTTACGAAATTCTTTATACAGAACTAAATATGACAGAAATTTATTTTTATTTACGGTCGCTAAACAGAGAGCGAGATATCAACAGATGCTTCTTAGGATGCCTAGCACACGCAATTAGGTTTGTTTTATATTGTAGAAATGGCACAAGAATTATATTTAATACTGTGTTGATAATAAAATATGTTTGAATGATTCCAAAACTAATTACAGTCGTGACCAACAAAGAAGGAATCTGAGAAACAAATCGTTACAACAACAGAACAAAGAACGTATTCAAGTTGAGCTCAGAAAATGCAAACAAATTAGAACATCAGAATGGCGCGTAGAACACGATCTCTCATTAAATACATAAACCAGTCGCAAAGGAGACGAGATAATAAGAAAACAAAGAGGAAATGAAACGTAAAGAAGAGTAACAAAGTCTTCTGAAAAAATATAACCTGGGATCTGTGTAAAATTATGGATTGTAAACACCGGGAAAATCAAGAAGCGTGATGATGAATGCGCCCGTGCCGGTAAAAAGGCGACCGAGTGTCTAACTTGCCGCGTGACGTCGAATTGGTCTTGGTAAATGTTGACATAACGCGACGAAGAAAGCGAGAATGTTAAACGCGAATTATGAACACGTTCCCGCTAGCATGACGAATGCCTTTTGCCGTACGCTGAATTCTTGACTTTCGGTGTATAAACATTCCATCTAGAAAACGACACCAGTGAAACGACACTCTTCCTACATGGCATTCCAAATGCACGTTACATGTAGGTAACCATATGTGAAATGTAAACGATTCATTGCTTACATTCTCTACATTGTTTCAATATATTGACCATTTACAAAAACATAGATATAAGATAATTCAATTAACTACCAAAAGTATTAAAATTGATATTACATTTGTAATCTTCTTATTTTCGTTTGTCCGATATTCTCTCAGTTATCAATTGGAATGATAAAAACCTCGTAAAATAATTACCGGGCCAACGATGCAAGAAAAGGTCAGGAAATCCTGGAAACCATTGATTAGCATTAGAAGACGATTAGTTTTCTTTTTCTGCAAGGCGTAAAAAGCTGAAATCAATCTCGGAACGTGGAGTGACGACGTCGGGTCAGACCGCCAGCGCACTGTGATATTCGCTCTACTTCACACCCATTCCCACTTCTTCACTCAACTCTGCCACTGTCTGTATGCTACAACGGCAACTTCCTTAATAGAGTGTAGAACGGATTTCATTTTGTTTATTTTTAAACATCTTGAACTGAATATAAATTGAAGAATTTCTTTTAAGATTTTAATCATCATTGCGATATTCGACTTCAACAGAAATTATACTAGATGCATTCATTTTTCTTCTATTAAAATTCTTTTAAATATGTTTATATCTTTATGAATCATTATTACTAATTAATTTACTACGCAGTAATTAGTATGTCTTGTAATCATGAAAAATTCGAACTCGAGATTCAAGAAGTCAAAATATGTATTTCCGTTGAAATCGTGGGTTTGAAATTTTTCTGGTTTTCAATACTTCCTTTTATACATGCGTATATGATTTATTTCAAACAGGTCATTTATATTATTATAATACATTTGTTGTAACATCGAGTTAGTACGGAATAAGCCTTATTTAAACGCTGCTAAACACTGCTAAAATAAGATATATGCATAGCAACCGTTGTGGATAACATCGTTGGATAGCATTACTCGCATATCCATAATATAAGGAACAATGCATAGTGTTCACCGTACAGAATATCTAATGCTATGCAATAGGCTTAGAGTAAGATCGTTTTAAGCTGCAATGAATAAAATATCAGAGTGCGGCCGTTTCCATTACCCAGTGTATTTTCAAGTAATCGATGCTTCTAGGGAGAACACAATCACATCTATCGACACTCTGACGAAAGTGGTATGGACGACAGCGGTGAGATGCAGGTCTAAGCCCAAACTTCAGATACGAGAGAAATCGGGATGACGTAGTCACTATATACGTATATACCACATCACACACCACCACTCACAACAAAACTGCTTACTGTCACGGCTTATATGCCTGCCGTGCGATCAAGGATGTCCCAAAAATCACCCATCACTCATTCGACTGCGTATCACTCACTCCTTTCAAAAGATTGCCGGACATATTGTGAATGGTCGATATTCCTATGGGGGTTTCAGTAAATATAATCAACATCTCCTTAGAAATATGTGCCTGTAGAATGTTTCTTATGATAGAATGGTTTTCCAACGGTTTCAACTTGTGTGACTTTATTAAAAACAGATATTATTTGCAATATAACCTGAGCTTCTATGGTTTTCAAGATTATTTATTTATTTGAATAATTAACATGATATATATTGAGTCGATATAAGATCTACATCAGTTTCATTTGCAGCATTAACCACTTTTCGACGAACTATCGATGAATATATATATATATATATATATATATATATATATATATATATATATATATATATATATATATATATATATAGCAAAAAACATATTCACCTAGATTCTACAATATACTATTAACGCAGTACAATTTCGAATTCTTCATCTAACGTACAAATTTAATATACTCCAAAATTCATTAAATTAAAATTTTAGGAGTTAAGCCTAGCATCCTTATAACTGGACACCCCTTCCGGCTTTGTTTGCTTTCTAGTATGTGGGTGTATATTTGGGCTGCATGAGAATAGGGTGGAGTCATGCAGAGAGTAGACCCTGAGCGGATTACTAGAAACACCAAAGCCGGAATCCGATCCCCGGTCCAGGAAGGACGCGGCACTCTCAAAGAGGACACAGACAAACACACACACACAGGCAAAGCGCCAGGATAGCAACTGACACGACTCCCACGGCTACCCGCATCTTCTAAAGGATAAAATGTCAGAATTATGGCACGATAGCGCTAAAGAAACCCGGTCAAATGCTGATAAAAAAACGAAAACCTTTGGGAAAAGATTTTACTTTGGTATCTCCCCCCTTGCTCGATGTTTCCCCTAGTGTTTGTGAAGGCTTGTGTAATTAACGGCCTTGCTTTAGTTATACGAATTGGGGTGAAAATTGCTGCGTTTGTTCGATTCATCCTGCGTTAGTAATTCACTAATGGGCCTAACGTAATATTTCAACTAGTCTATTTTCCTTATTGTCAGGGAACAGATAAATATAAAATTCGTAGTTCATTATTTCATATATAACGTCACGCCTTTTCCAATGAATAAAACAAAATTTAGCCATTTCTAAGTATTGACAATAGTCCCCAATTCAACTCTATCCTACAGACAGACACACAGACATCATTCCGAAAATAGTCAGATTCGATTCAGGAGTGTCATAACGTGTATTTTGGTTAAAATCTCGAGTTCGTAAATTTTCATGATTACTGCGTATAAGAAAGTAAAATTGTATTTTAAAATATATCAAATTTATGAAATATGCTAAGAAATGTGATCAATGAGACGATTTGCAACAGTTAGAGATTGATTATGGTTAACGCAAAGAAAATAGAACTGATTATATTTGAATAAAATTGTGCAATTCGCTTAAATTGACTGTCAATTTAACATTTTGTAATTATGTGCAATTTATTTTTTCCGTTCGTCTTCTGTTTGCATATTGCAATAAAATTACGTTTGAAGTGCAAATAAAATTCTTTTCATCTTATGTATTTTCACTTTGTTATAAAATACACACGATTTTCTTTTGCCAGTGTCTAATTTAATTTTGTTTACTTTGCAATATTGAAACTTGTTTCTCTCATATTTTTATTCTCCTCTATTTTTCTTTCATATTGCTTGTTTCGTAACGATGCGCTTCGACAAGATATTTTCAAAGAGAACATCCATAAATATGTAACGTATATTATAAACGTAATATACTATACTACTATGTAGGACACGTGTAATATTTTCTACATCGAAAATTGAAATCCCAGTTAGGTGATATTGATGCGTAGTTTTATATTATCTACAATGCATATTATTACATGTATAACTCGTCATACGATAATAGGTCGTGTGTCTTTAATATCTTTAAAATCTTTTATATCGCGAGCTTTAGGCATTGGTGTCTGTACCTATGCGTATAATGAATATAGCATATCCACAACTGTGCTAGGAACTTTTAGTATCACCTAATATGCCTTCAATGTGGCGCCATATAAATCGGTATATCATCATAATTTGTTACATGATGGTCATAAAATCCGCTGTGCGTTGGTAAATCAGAAAATAGCTGGCACTATTACTTACAACAGAATGCTAGAGAAATATAGGCAGCCATCTTTCGGCGTATATTGATTATACCAATATCCAACAGGATGTAGCAAAGCACAAGGCAGTTTAGCGAAGTTGCCGTCCGTGAAATTTGAAGTGCTAGTGTAGCTTACAGCAAAAATTCTTTTTGGTCGTATTGCTATTTGTAAAAAATCCATGTCGATTTACCAAAAGTCGCGCGCCGATACCGCGTGTTGCCGGAGCTGAAGCGGAATGAACTGCAGAGAGTTGTCGATGCACGGGGAAGGGAAGAGCACTGAAAAATAGCGGACACAGTCAGTCGTCGTTGTGCCCGTTCATTTACTTGACAAGTCGATAAGAAGAGACGACACCGAAAATGTTGAGATTATTATTACCAGTGAAAAACGCACCGCGGCCAAGAGGTTAACGCTGCTGCTTCTTCTTCTTCTTCTTCACTGCTTCTACTCCCTAATATATACGGCTGGTGTGAAGAACTGTGTCAGATGTTATCGTTCTGCATTATATATTGCTCAGGAAAGTCAGACAGACGCCCATATGCTGCTGATTACATCACAAAATCTTGCTGCTATACCATGAAACACTATTTGATGATAATAATAAGTGGAACAATTTCAGAGTATTACTGAAGAGTATTGGTTGGTTTGGAAGTTTATTTGGGATATATATTTCTAGTTGAGTGAAGGCCACTCCACATTGTTGTTCTAGGAATGATCAAGCAAAATATAATGAGGTATCTATTCTCAATTACAAAACGAAATTTGAGAGTATAGAAAAAGATAATTCCACCAGATCCAATTGAGATACCAAGAGAGAAATGGAGATGTGAAAGAGGCAGTAGAAGAAAAATGAATTAGATGCAAAAAAGTCATGAAATTAAGGAGAGATAGTATGAAGAAGAACTTCAAACACAAACTAAACAGTCCAATATGAGTTGTTACTATTGTCCGCTTTGTATCTCATCTATAGTATTCACTTGCAAACAAACATACAATACTGTATAATGCAATATTGGTAATTAAGTTATTGTTTTTGGTAATGCAATATGATTGCATTGGCACGTACATAATATCGCATCCGTATGAATCCCGCGAGTACCTCACTGTTTGGTTTCGACGATGCGACCGACAGGTAAGCCAGTGCGGAACGCTCGTTATGGTAATAAGGATAATCTTATTACTAATGGAAATAGGAAAACTGCATCAGTTATGCTCCGTATAATATTACCATACCTACTTGTGCTTTGGTTAGCATCATCTATAGCCGTACATCCAACTGCATAATGCAAATTACTGATTTAATTATTATTTTACTTTCCTTTTTATCTGACGATTACTTAGATTATATAAAACAAGCATTCTTTATCTATTTAATAATCATATTGGCTTGTGATGGATTTATCTATATTTTAAAATTGATGAAACAGGAAATTATTTCATTAAATTGTAACTTTAAATCGAATTCGTGAGTTTTGAACGCAAAAATTACGATGCTGATAACATTTAAATCGAATTTAACTTTGAATCAGATATCATATTTTTATTTCCCCAATGATATATTTAAAAAGTAATGAATGGTTTTCCCTTTTCTCTATTATTCCCAGTAGTATTATTTCCAGTGCATTCAGAATGAAATGAATATTATATCCCCACAAATAATTGTTACAATAATTCTAAAATTACATCAATTACCTATTTCTGTTTTTGAACGTAGTACAAAGTAAAATTTGTAGTCATGTAGAATTAACAGATACACCCATTTTAAGCATCACGAAAAAAACATCATCTGAGTGAAAACAGATCTAGCAAGATGATGATGAAATAGAAGATATCTTTACTTCGGAAACAAAGAAACCATATTGAACGGCATGAGGCTAAAGATCAAAAGACGAAAAGTTCGAAAATGAAGCACATAAAATGGTAAAAGAAAATTGCGGGACATTTTGCCCGGGCCACAAGGATAGACAGAATGGAAACTCGCATAGCTGAGCTGATGTAATAGAAACTGAAATCAGAATCAATTCAACACACACACACGTTGATCCAGTGAATGCTTTGATTTCCACGTTCGCTTTCTTTTAGTTTTATTTCCTTCCAATGCCCGATCTTCCTGAATTCTCTCTTCGCTGTTACGATCTACCAAAGGAGCCGGATGCCTTCAATCAAAGGACGGTGGGATGAATTGAATGAGATACATAAGTGAATCATTAATGATTTTGTATTGTTTTCTCATCAGGCGATATTTGTTTTGCAACTGAGAAACGTACATCTTGGGATGAAGTGTTTCTTACACATTTGTTGTAAATATTCCCTTGGAGTAAAATAATGAAGCTTCGAACCTTAAAGAAGAAAACCACCATAATTTGATAAGAAAATCCAAGCTCCTTGGGATATGGCACTATTAAAAGTTGAAGGAATTAGAATTTATTTTTATATAAGTTTTCTGGAACCATTTAACTAGCAAGTTGCTTCTGAAATTAATATATTATATCAACATATTTACCAAAAGATTCATGAGTATCGCAGTATGTTAAGTTTTGAACAAAAGTAATACAATATCATGAATGTTTTATTACCAAAGCTGCACTTATTTTTTGGCTATACGCACAAGAACGCCTAATATAGGACACCAGGTTATTCAGGAAATAGTATCTCTCTTCAGAAAACTTTTCTCAGAAAAGTTTCAAGAAATTTTAATATTTTATAAGAATCACATTTTCTCTAACCATTATTGTCGATTTATGTTTTGTTTTCAAATAAAGGAAGACATCCTTCGGCCTATATACACCTTTTAAAGTGTCATAATTTTATCTGCAGAAGTTACGGAGGCAGAGCGTTCATGAATAGACAAATATCTTGTACGTGTTGAAACAATGAGTCTAGAATATCCAAATGAGTAAAATGGAGATTTGACTGCTTGTGATTTGCTGGACATTTGGTACGGATCAATATTAGAGGCAGGTGGTCATTTACACGCGTACCTATACACCACCGCAAAACGATCGTCCGAATGGAATACACGCTGTTAAAAAAGAAACACGAACGCGGAGCAAGTGGTGTGCACAGTGAGTGCTAATGTTGTGCCGATGAAGTGAGACCATTTCAATCAATATTTCCGTGTAGCAATTAACGTGTTGGTTGTTAATACAATTCTCGACCGTCGACACACAACTTTTATTGACGAAATAATCATAATAATACTGGCATTTAATGCTATGACACATTTCGGCTTAATGTACCTTAATAAATATTGGATTTTTATAAAAATAATTATTGCGTATATGAAGCATTATCAGAAAATGGATAATACAAGCAATAGTGCAGGCCCCAATATCTCCAGCTTGCCGTACGGTTAACTTTGTATCAAGAACGCAGGAAAATTGATTAGGTACTTAAAAATGGTTATTCTCATTAATATGTCGTGGACGATATAATTTTGTGCTCAAAATATTGTTTATTTTATACATTATGTATAATAAATAAGCAGTTTTCCCTTAAATATGATTATTATCTTACTAGAATCTTAAAAAAACCAAATGTTATAACTTGTGGGTATATCAACGGATAAAAAATGCAGTCCATAAATAACGAGGGTAAGATTCACGTTCATTATTAATGTGATATCAAAATTGGTAACATGATATCTAAGAGGGTTCCGCTGCTGGATGATTTGAAAGGAGGGAGGCAATCTTACAAGAATACAAAAGCCGAGAGTGGAATGATTAAAACAATTCAAAATCAGTGTCTCATGAACAAATTTTCATCATTCTATTCTCCGTACATAACGCATCTGTCCGGGGTTCTCATTCAATTCATTCTTTCCCCGTCGCTCGTCCGTTTCCTCCCTTTTACCCTTAGTATTTCGCGGCAGCGTCTGGGAACGAGAGGCGCAGTAGACGCAGAGCGCCATGGATGGATGAGAATCTTTTGCGCCACAACGAACCCAATATCTGTTCGCCGTGAATCCCGCTTAGCATTCAACAATCTCTTATCGCTGTATCGATGTTCCTTTATATACGAACGTCTTATATGATATGCCAACAGCGTATTTTTCAAATAATAGTTACTCAGCTTTTGTGTGTACAATACACATTACTTGCACATAGATATATGTACTATATAATGTGAGTACAACGGATCCTACCTACCATATGTCTCATAATATTTCTCAGACTTGCATCGCACAAACATGATCTTTTGTTGCTTTTATTTCTGCTCCTGTGAAAGATACTCATGTGCTTTCATTATTCAGTTTCTATCATCTATTTTCTTACATTCATTCCCCAAGGAATATATATGTACCTACTCCTTTCTTATTGAAATTCTAGCATATGCTTGCACTTTTCTGGAGGCTATTCTTGAATGTTCCTTTTAGCTCATCGTACAATAGCACAACGAGGTTTGGTTGTGTAACATGCTCGGATAAAAATGAAACAATATTATGAAAGACAATATCGTAACATCATCCCAATATCTTCTAGAAATTTCAAATTACACTTCTTTTTTTTTTGCTATACGAGCAAGAATTAAGGTCGTTTCTAATTATAGCGGGTGAATATAATTATTTGTTTTTCAATGCGAAAGTTGTTCAGAATCAATTTGTTAGTAGAAAAGTTTTGTAGCATTGCAATCGTTTCACGTATGTATGTATGTAAACCCGGACAAACGTATCCAAGTATGGCTGACATTGCGGCAATGTAAGCTTCGGGGTAGGGCAAGGGCAGTAGTGCGGGGGTGTGCTGTGTGAGTGGCGCATCTGCGACGAACCGCCACATCTGTTGCTCTCTGTCCTTGTGCCCTCTGATGTCATTCTCGCCTGTACTATTCTCTGCGCGTTTACAGAACAGCCCTACTACACCCGCACCAGGGATATATCCCATCTCTTTTGCCCCTATATCTGACACCTTCTGTTCGTCTCTCTTACACGGTTATTTGATTTTACGCCGTTATTAAAATGCAACAACTGTTGCCTCCATTTCCCAGATTCTGGGCCCCTTCCTGGATTCTAGTACCAACGTAAACACTAACCAAGTTATAGGGAATTTCGGATCGTAAAAAGGAATTACCCTTGATAGGGTTTACAATGAAACAGCGGGCTTATATCCATACTTAAATATTTCTATCATTAAAACTTAATTTTGGGATTCAAGCAAATTGAAAATTTATGGTGCGTTATTCAAAATATTTCCATAAATCACAGTCTTGTAAATATATATATATATATATATATATATATATATATATATATATATATATATATCGCTATTTATTTAAAAATGAGTTTTCATATTATTCTTTCTAATATATTTTTGTTTTTACTAACTAAAAAGGATAAGTTGCTGCTCCTAAGCTTCCTGTTTTTTTTTGTCATTAATGATTGTATGCCGTACAGCAAAAGTGATTATTATTCCGTATTACGTTCGTTTACGATAATGAACATAATCTATAGGCTTTTCGCAAGCATCTAAAGTATCTCTTCGTTATATGAACAGAGTTATCAATATTACTTCTGGATCCATGTAGGTATACCAGAAACCATCATGAATTGAAATTCCTTATGCCCGGTAATTTCGCTTGCAATATCAATAGTAATTAATCAAAAAAATGAAATACAGGTGGATTATATAGCCCGACATTTATAGCGTTGGTAGAAATTTATAGCACTTGCATTGTAGCAAAATAATCCTCATGTCTTGGCTAAGACCACACATAGTATTCCCAAGGTATTACTTCATACACTGAATTCATACATAGTACAACCATAAACAATGGTACACTTGTCATGGAATTCGATATGGGGATCAGTTACATACGTTCACTATATTTGCCCAAACAACAATTACGTTTACATAATTTATACTGGATAAAGTTGTCCTTCGTTATGCACGATTATATAATCAAATCGGTTTTCCTGGAATTTACAACTAGAATGAACTGTAAAAAACGTATATGTATAGGAAATTATGTTCAAATCGCTTTGGTACTTTCAGAGGAGTAGAGGGCAAAAATTTGGTCTTACGAGCGACGACTAATATCCAAGTATATGAGTAATATATCATTTTGGATTCAGGGCGACGAGGTAAAAAAGAAAATTTTTGATACGAAAATGCTACAGACACACGACCGAATGATTTAGTTCTTCTGTACTTCGTATGGTAGGCTGAAAATAAGTGCACCAATATAAAATATATATTTATAAAGTTACCACTCAAGCCGAAGTAGTTTTCCATAATATAATACCAAATAATTTGAACTTTTACGCCAAAATTTTAAATATTATGATATGTATTATATAATTATAGACAAATTAGAAATGACGCTACAAAAATGGAAGTAAAGATAATAAAATGAATATCTGTACAAGAATATTAATTCTGAAAATGTAACAGAAGTGCATCAGAATATTATAACTAGTAAGTGCTGTGTGTGACGACTAAATATTGAAATTAATTATTGTGAGTGAAATTACGGCGCTTGCACTGCTGACGTTATCAGTAGGTACTTGCAGGGTTTGTTTTTTTTTTGTTATTGGATGCAATATGTAAATTTTCCATTTGGATTTTCCAACTAATATAATATTGAGTACGTCCGGATGCCATGTTGAGAGAAATAATAATTAGTTTCTCGTATCAAAAGCCTTTTTGATTATATATTCATATCGCTATCTAGATTAGTTTTCGCTATGTTTTTAATCTATTTAATTTTAAGTAAAATTCTCTGAATTTTTATCATCATCTCATCAAGATTCATGTTTGGCGAGCTTGTGAAAAATTGACTACTTGGATCAAACGCAAAGGAGTCTATATGACTTGCATATACGTATGATTACGGTGAGCTTTTTTTTCCATCGTCAAGGCACACTTTGATCTTGTACGTCGTCCTTCACAGGCTTCTACTTTCATTATTAAATCTCCTCTACCGTTTCTGATGCGCTGAATCCATTAGTCTTTTCCGTTAGCTAATCAAGATGAAATGGAAATATAAACAGTCATGGACATACATATAGTACACTACGTGGGCATGCATACAGCTACCTATAATATTCTCAATTACTTCCAGGAACACTTGTATTTTCTGTTTCGAGTAGTTTCAATAGCCATATAGCTTTATCGCGAATATCTCTTTGTAAGATAACCATTCGTATTCTGGTTTAAGCAATCTAACATCGAATGCCACAGTATTGTTAGTTCCTATTGTTATTCCTAAATCACTCTTAATTCAATAATGGTCAAAACATGTACTTCCCTTAAAATACCGGGATTGGAAATATTCATGATTACAATACAATGCATTCGAATAAAAGGAATCTTTAGTTATCATATATGTAATATGAAAAGGTGTCCTTGACCTAAACTTGGAGCGCGACTAAGCAAAAGAAAATGCTTTTTGGTGTAAGTATTGTATATACCATTGTCTACCTGTGTGTTCCAGTAAAGAGTCAGAGCTGTGTGCTGTATGTATGTATGTATGTCGGTGTGGAACAGTGAAAAGACGTGTGCTATCAAAGGCAATGTAAGTCGGTGGCCTTGTGCTTAAATTTCATCGCTGCCATTATACCCCCAAGTACAAACACTTGAGCATCGTCGCGGCGTCGCTTTCAATACACACCCTTCATCTCCCCTTATCAGACCTTTACCTGTTACCATTATCACGTTCACTATGGCCTGGCCACTGTGTTGGTAGGCACCGAATACCTATGAATGTTATCAACGAACAGTGTGTCTCTCTACACACACCTTAGAATCCAACCTACTGCGATTCAGATCAGCATATGGCAAAAGGTACACATATACTCTATAGAAACCTACTGTATATATGTCTGTATGGGTTATTTCTATGTGGATTTTCTCTATGAGATAATGCTCAGATATCCATCATTATTTAAGATAAGGACTATATACAAATATGCTTGTTCGTATATATATATATATATATATATATATATATATATATATATATATATATATATATATATATATATATATAGACTGTCGAGTCTACAGTCAATACCTCCAGTACCATTAAACATAAGGAAGATTACTATATCCATGAAAGAAAAACTTTTATTTTTGTAAGGATTCTACGAAAAGGGTTTGTATAGTCGTGACAATTATTGAATATCTCGAAAAGGACACGATTTAGATAAAGTGAATTTATAATAGTAGATGATATTAAAATTTCAAGCCACTATTGTTGGAGAAGATTTTTAAAAATGTTCTTCAGAAATCTTCAATTTAGATCTGCGTTTCTCTTGTTTCATATGTATATTGTATTATGGTAATAGTGGAATAAGTTTACAGGACAATAAAACTGTATTACTTATATAGTAAAAACTAAATATAAGAAAGTCGAATAGAAGGTACTTTTTTTATAGTTGTTCGTCAAAGAAGTAAAAAATATTATATTAGGAAAATAATAAACTGTACGTTCGATATTTTTAAATGAACAGTATCACCTTATTTCCGAAAATGTTCTTTTTGCTTTAGTTCATATAAAATTAACCGCGCAACAAGGCCAAACAACTGAAATACTACATATCGTATTTTAAATAACGCGAAACTTCGCTAGCGTAGACCCGATACGCTAATCAGGTTCGTTTCTTATCGAAACACCGTGGTTTTTATACAAAATATCCAGTAGTCGCACGGAACACACAATACACCTTGCGCATGTGAATATATGTGTATGACTGTGTGCATATATGTATGTGGTACCTATAGTATGTATATAAGTAGAAGGTAGGAGAAGTTTGTATGGTTAGCGATGGTATCTCACGAGAGAGCAGACCAAGAGTCGTAGCCACCTAGTGGCCGTTATCGTAACACGGATCTGACTCGGAAGTGGTAAACCCTCACTTATCCATTGTGTTTGACCATTCGCTCGGTGAAACGGTAAACTTTAATGTTCTGTTCTGTACTGCATCTAGAAGCGCATGCGTCTACACATACGTACGTATCCAGTTATATACACTGTTCATTTTCCAATACTCAAATGTTCTCAATTTGCTAGATATTTGATATTTTATCAACAGATATTCGGCGAAACTTACATCGCAACACCTAGAACATCAAATTTAGTGATACAAAACGAAGTCACCTGTTCTTGGTAAATAAAACTAATCCTTCTATAGTAACAATTTCTAAATGGGTTTAATCGTTAACGCTACGTATCGTACAAACTCAGGAATGCGATATAAACATAAGAATCTAAACAATAACCGAACGTGGTCTTGTACGTAAACCGTGACTTGTACTATAATATCTATGTAGGAAATTAATTTGTAATAAGTAAAAATATATATTTATATATATATATACAATGCCGAGTATGAATATAGAAAAATATGTAGAGCATATTCGTTTCAATTTAAAATATAATTTAAAATTTTAACCACTCATTTGAAGCATATGAGAAATTATTTTCATTCGAATTAATGCTGCAATTCTGAGCTAATCTGCAAATCAACAAATTGTTGACACAATTCGAACATTTTCATTAATTAATTAAACAAATGTTCAACACAATCTGTTTTTAAATCTATACATAATCCCAAACAATGAAATCATACATTTGCAATAAAATATTTCAAATATAGAGAATTCAGGTCAGAAATAAACCTGATATATCAAATATATATATATATATATATATATATATATATATATATATATATATATATATGTAAAATATGCCAAATTTTGACTGTTATAATTGTGATCAAATTATCCACTTTCGATACATTAAACGATTGGGCTTCTATAAACCTAATAAAGTTTAAAATTTGTCTAATAATTATTCAACCAAAAATATAAATTAGGAAGCACTTAATTTAACAATGCACATGTCAGTTTGGTTTCCATATTTATCCAATTTCAGTCAACAAAATATAGATTTATTAATGTTTTATAAATAATAATAATAATATTTTATAAATGTAGAAAAAAATTATATAATGATACAAAATGTATATAGCTTTGACACATTCAAAACAGAATTATTATTATTATTCATTCATGACAAATCAATACCATACCTGGAGTTAGATTAAAAATAATCGCTACGTTTTGTAAAATATGTATATACTATCGACAAAATTATAACCTTTTCTTTGAGCTGTCGACGCGAGATTGGAACGTTCCCAAGTTCATACAATTTTCGAATTTATTACAAATAATTGAGAATTTCTTTATATGTACAACATTTTTCAAATAATAATTAAAACAATTATTTTCAAATTTTAATATTCTGCCAAGCGTGGAGTAGGACGGGGAAGTCCGTTGCTCGCATCGCATTTATTACTAATATGGTGAGCTGAAGGCATCGGTGCCTTTTACATAAGCTTGTTGCTTTATAGAATAGCTATTATTAAAAAATAATATGATATTATGCTTTCAGAAGTTAGAGAAAATCCAGTAAGAGGAATTTCGGATTCGATTATCAAATAAACCATTTTAATGTTATTCGAAAGTGTTAAAAACAGAAATAAAACCTGAGGGTAGGTAGTGCAACTGAATTCGAAGCATTTTATAATTCAGTGTTTTGTATCGGCAGTAAAATTGTTTAATAGCTGCTCCAATTGTTATTTTAGTAATGCAATTTCCTTGTAAACCACTTTCAATACATTGAGGGAATAGTTCTTAACCTCTCAGCATTTCATAGCCGACCACGTTTTTATTGCAAGTATTTTGTGGGGCCTGGGCCATTCCACGTTACAGTCCGTTGTTTACTTAAAGCTTCATTTTTTTTTCTGCAATTTTCCTTGTCATCCTTTTATTTTGTTTCTCTATTTCGCTTCGTCCGTGTTTTAGTTCGTCGCTGGTATGTTTAGTTTTTAAAACAAATTACATTTTGTTGTTTTGTTAAGAATGGGTCTGCAATGTTTGCTCACACAAATGAAGCTTTTAACTAATGAAAATCGAACTTACTGCCAACATCGGCCAATCTAGATGTTATCTGGTGTCATTGTTTTGTTGCTATATAGTTTCCTGTAAAGATTAATTTAAAAATACCACAAACAATGTGTTCATGACAATAACAGGAAATTGGTAATAAAATTATAATAGTTATAATATAGATAATAAGGGCACAAAAAAGGTGAGGAAAAGCCACTCCAGCTTTATTATGATATAAATGAGAAGGAATATATAACATAATCTGGAGATTAGCGAATTAATGTGCTTAATTTTAAATGATATATTTCAGGGGTGTTAATTTGTTGCTTTGTTATTTTTTGTTTCTCATTTCGTTGTCAATTTACAATGTAACCTCTTGTTAACGGATATAATTATCAGGCTTGTATTTATTTATTTATATATATATATATATATATATATATATATATATATATATATATAATGCTTTAGTTTTCTAGCTAGGCCCATACTTTAATGAATTTGCCGTAAAATATTTCTAATTTACTTGGTTAGTATAAAAATTAGCATAGGTTGCTCAAACATGATTACTAATAACGATATGATTTTAATATGTAAATACAACACTATTATGAAGATAACGCATTACGTACATAATTTGTACGTAATATTGAGCATGCGAGGCAGTCATGAAATTAAAGCAATATTATCGACTGTTAAAAGGTACTTTAGCAATAGGTTTTTTAAAGTAATATTTAGAAAGATAAGCTTTCACTATTTGAAATTTAATAACAGATATCACACATTAATCCCATGGATATAAATGGAAATTTAGTTTAGAAACGGCATTGAATTTCGTAATGAGTATACACTGTAGATACAGTATTTATCTCTTATTTTACCGTGCCGTAAATACTACCTCATCATTTTAAAATCTATATTTTAATTATGAAATAACTATGGCTTTTCGATACAATTATTCCAAGATAGAAAATGTAATACGAGATTACTGTTCTCTTTTGTATGGCTTTTTTAATGTTCTTGGACGATAACTAAAAAAAAGTATTATAATCATGAAATTGTATTGAACTTGAGCTTTTAACGAAATCCCACGTTATGACTAAGAACGCTCTCAGAAAACATGCTTTGCTTTTAAAATTTGCTTATAACATGGAAGAAACATTATTTTTGAAAAAAAGAAATTGATTTGACAGTTGAAATTAATTCTTGCTACTCTATTTCTATCTCAAATACGACAAGAGTTAGAGAAGGGAATGGCTAATTTTTAAAAAATGGACTACAAAGTTCTTTAGCTTTTGTAGTTTTCTCTAACTCATGTTGTTCTTAAGATAATCAAAAAATAACTAGAGTATACTGCTGCTTCTGGTTAAATATTGTTTTTATAAATAGGACCCGGGCTATACACAAATCTTAAGTTTAAAGTTTTATAATTTTCCTTCAACAGCTTTGGCACTAGAGCATTCATACAGACACACATATACTCAGATGTTATTCAGAGATGGTCAAAATATCAATTTCAATACTTTAAGACCATCGTACAAGAAAGTAATAATATAAACATTTCCCAAATTTTCATATTCTTGGGTACAAGTGTTGGGCACAAAAGTTGAACAAAATAGGCACGTTAAATACACCCACAACTTAAGTTACCGGTAATAAATGTCTCCGATGGCAAAAAGACTATTTCAACAAAAGCATTACCGTAGAAAACATCAAATATTTCCCGTGTTTTAATTTTATTTTAATTTCGTTCATAGCATAAATTGTAAAGTTTCCAGGCGGTGAAATTTTTTAAAGGAAAACTTTAAAACGAGACACACACACACACACAGGCATAGAGCCAGTCATATACAATACACCGGACGTTCGTTGCAAGTTCACCGCTAAAAGTATGAAATTTTTCCGAGTTTTTCATTCTTTCCGTCTACTTGGCAAGAGTTCTTTTTTGTGTGCAGTGTTTGCTGAGCGCTCGAGGCAGCCATGGCGGTGGAACACATTATTTCATCAGGTTCAGGGGCGGCGGCCGGCGGGAGGGAGGATAGAGTACCACGATGGAAAAGGGTAGGAGGTGTTAAGGTAGGAAAAGCGGTTGGTCCGATGCGGGAGTTACGCGTACATTTGCTATGTCAATAAACAATACTTCCATAAGTGAGGCAGCCATTAGTAACCCGATCGCTGTGCTCTTCCAAAAGAAAACAAAAGAAAGATAACGTTTCTCTACCCGTGCTTCGTGTTCGACATTCGCTTATATACTTTTTTCCTTTTCAATGTACAACCAACATCATTTTCTGTTTTACATATCTTATGACTAGAAGCACTTCTAGCCAAGTTTCTATTTCGTTGCATTTCCATAATTCGCCATCAAGATTATTATTGGTGGCGCTGATGCAAGTGTTATCGTGAACATTGACTGTGACTGTATTTAATCGTTTCGACTATTTTTAATATGATAATTTTAGCAAAATTATCAGTATATAGGTTAATAATTTAAATTATAAATATGGAAATATGATTGATATATTTTTATTATTAAATGGTAATTTTGTATGCGATACAGTATATATAGATTAATATTTGTGAATCGATTACATTCTGGAATACAGGTAACTCGTATCAATAATATATGTATTTGATTAATGCCAACCAAATATCATGAAACATTGTTTTTATTTGTACTGGAAAACATATAGATTTAATATAGTACACACAACCACGGGTAATATTTCATAATTGCGTTATTTTTAATGTATGATCATTTCGACAACACAAACATTACGGAGAAATATGGCGTGTTCATTCTATAACTCGGAATTCAATCAAACTGGCAATTATAATCGATATTTCATAAATCATTCTTTATTGATTATTCTTCCCCACATATTTTTTCTTGAATATTGCAACATTTTTCACCGTATTTCTGCCAACTATTTACTACTACTATTTTCTGAAACCAGCTTCATCGAATAATATCTTAATATATAATTATAATTAGTAGAGTGGAATTTGTGCGATACTTTCGTCTATAAATGACTCCAAAAAAATCTAAATCACAATATATGTTGGCCTGAAAAAGAAAACGTAAGAATGTATACCTACATCAATTTGTTAAGTTGTGAAAAAAATATGAAATATGTCAAAAGCAGAATTGCCCGTTATAGACTTTCTTGGTACTTGAAACTTTAATCTTATGAAGGGAAAATTATTTTGCCTTTCATCCAGACAAATGCACTCAATCTGTCACCTACATTTTCAGTCCAAATAAGGAAGTACAGAATTAATCACCTGCTCGCACTGGGGGTTACATATTCAAAATTACTCTTTTAAAACTGATATTGATGAATTTTTAAATTTGTCAAGGCATTGCTCCAACTCAAGATAAGATTCAACAGAAACACCAGATAACTAGACTTCAGCATGTGTTGACGATTTTTAGCTCGTCGAAAGGTGTTGTTGTGTGACATTGTATTTTTTATATGTTCGTTACTAGTTCATTTGTTTTGGTATGTTCGATATAATGGTATTATCCAGTTAGATATCCACATATAAATAAATAAAAATTGACAATGTATCAACCTGAAAGCTAATTATAGTATCTATTGTGTATTCATCAATAGTGGTTCCATTGTTTCTTCCAACGTTCTAAATCCAACACTATCATATTTGATATGAATATACTGGCGTTTTCAATAGGTTGCTCACTGTTGACATTTAACTCTATTTAATGAAAACAAAATATTTGTCTGTGTGTCTGTATATGTTTGTGTCTGGCTGCATGCATGATATCGGTGAACATACAAATGTGATGTTTTGAAGTTTTGGTTTGTAATCCCGGGAAAGAAAACCTGCTGTTATTGAAACTGATATTTCAACTAGTTGATGAAATTAGGAAAACGTTATTCTTTTAAAAATCAAAGATAATCACCAACTCTAAGTACGGTATATCGCTCAATACCGCACTTCTCATATACCAATGCAGTTCTATTTCGATCTCTTTTTGTAACACCACAAATTCCTCTCAAAAATCTCATTTCCACTGCAGTGACTCTACTTAAATGCTTCGTCTGGTCCCAACACTCCATCCCATATTGAAAACGTGTTGTGGCAAAGTATTGAATCTTTTGAAAGCAGATGTTAATTTGCAACAAATTATCAATTATTTTCAATTAGGAGTTGGGAAAACACTTTCATACGATGTATGTTTCTTAATGATTCCATTGCATTTAAGATAAAATGAAAATCAGTTGAATATAAAGTCCATTTATAATGTAGCTGAGAATTGAAAACATGTTATCTCATTTCTTGTTTGTTTCAATTTCCTTTTCAACGACAGTAAACAACAGAGTGTTTGGAATGAATCCAAGAGTGTAACGGAGACGGAGGTAGGTAGATAAAGAGAACGCTCGTCTATTTCGTTTGGGGCGGTGCGGTGCGGTGCGATGGTACAGTTACGGTACGGTACGGTATAGTATGGCTGTAATCAATTTTGCTCTTCCACATAATATCTCATTCCGTGTTCCAATCTGCATATCGGAACCGATGTCCGACCTCAAAGGCCGCTCCCCGGTTCTGGACACTGCTGAAACCGCCACCCCTATAATTTACAGTGTATTCAGAGGATAAGAGACTCTACCACGCCGCTGGTTATCCACTCTGTTCACTGTTTCTAAACAACCTGCACGGCCGCCTGTAAACGGACCTAGGTTATCGTTCAGTTTGCGTTAATTAAAATTATTTCAACCATGCATTATTACTTGAATATGAATCTTCAAAGGAACTTATTGCTAAACGTTTCTCAAGTTTCACTTCAAAATTTGATACTGTGTTTCTTTGCGACGAACATTGATCAACTTATAAACATAAGTAGCTACATCTTGCGTTTGAAGCTCAGTCGCGAAATAAACATTTATTATTAAGTTAGCCTTGCCAATTTCAGAACTTCTACAATAATACCAGGACCAAAAAAGAACCGACAATGATATTTCTGGATCTATAACGAATTCAATTTCGATGCGTCATTTGTTAGGTAGAATTTCCAATGCCTTCACTCCCACCATTATCTGGTGTTCACCTGTGGGTTTTAATTAACGGAATGCTTCAAGTTTCAACACCTTAGCCTACGCTGTTCCGATGAACATGATCGTGGTTGCGCCAGAGACGGCTGTGCGAACTTCAGGGAACTGACATTGTCTCGTATGGGCTTTGATGTGCATTGTTCAATTGTCGAAACAATGGAGCCAGATATGATGCACTATATTCACTACCTACAGCTCTACCCACATAGACAAAGGCACTGAAAACCAAACTAACCACATTTCAGGCACTCACTCCAATGACTGCAATATTGCGATACCTGATATGGTAACGGTGACAAACTTTCAGCGGTATCTATACCAATATTACGTGTTCAAATATTTCATAGTACCAGAAAATAAATCTACAATGGTGTTCACTTTTCTTACTTTCTTATACGAATGTATCGATATTTAGAAAACAGTATTGTGCTTGCCACACCAGATAATTATCGTTCGTATTACTAAATAAAATATATCTCATTTTGAACTATTTATTATAGCTAGGCTAGACACGATGCCGTCGCAATTCCTTCTATTTAATCGACTAAAATCATAACTTATGCATGATAATTATAAGAATATAGCTGGAGTGACCTTCACTAGACATTCTATTACTACCACTATCTATATATATAATATTACATTATTTTGCTAAAAATTGATATTACGATTGCTATGAAATAATACCAATATGTATTGCAACTAGGGACACGTAATAATGCAATTGTTCAGCAAATTATACAGTTTTCAAAAAACTTTGTTTATAAAAGTTACTAGAAATTCAGTTTTATAATAATCACTTTTTCTCTAACATAAGTTGTTGCCGAGATATTATAAATGTTGCAGGTAACACGAACATCTTATCGAAACGATTCAGGGATGGTCAAAACGTGTATTTCCGTTAAAATCTCTAGTTCGAAAATGTTCATGATTACAATACTTCCTTTTAGACTTTATCCAAGAAAGGAAAAACAAAATATGTTTTCCCCGAGTAAGATTACTTACTGCAAATTAAAAATATCTTTACCAGTACGCCCTTGTTGTTTTCCTCGTTAATCAGTGTTTTATGTTACTATTTGTAAAATAATGTAAATCAATATTTCTCTCATTTTCTCGATATTACAAAAAGTAATAAAAGGCTCATTACATAAAATATTAAACATTCACATTATCTTTAATATTCAACAAACTTTTCACATATATGAGTAATGAAACTCCCATCGGTACGAAGGATTACTAATAACCTTAATATGTTTTACATTTAAACATGCATAATAAATGGTATACCATTCCGAAAACATTTAAATACATATCTCCGTTACATTGTCGTTTTCAAATGGTGCTTTTTTAGTAAATGGCACATTTTAAGAAAAACCTAATAAAAATTGCTAGATATTTTAACTCTTTTTTGAACTCGTATCTTTGTCTAGATTTACGAAAAAATGACGAATAAACCAGCTCTTCCGGTTTAAATATACATTTCAAAAATTAGACGCATCATATTTCTATATTCAACGGAATAGATTAAAAAGTATTCACACAGAAGTACACATATTGACACAAATACAAACCGACGTCATTGTGATAATAGTTAAAATAGATTCAGGAACCTTTAAAACGGATATTTCGAGGTCGGTTTTATTTGTGATCACAATACTATATTTATTCAAAATGTATAAAAAATTAAAAAGTGAACATTGCAATTTTGAAGTATTTTTAATCAGGTAACTAGATTACAAACTCGTTCCACTTAACTATAAATCATGTCAGAGCATCAAGATGTTGTTAGGTTATGTAATACAAGAATACATAGTAGAAGTTTGCGAGCCAAATATGGCGAAGGTATCACGCACATTCGAACCAAAAATAACTTCCTGTAATTACCTTTACAAATCTTGACAGGTAAGTGGTTTAAATACTTTCCTTCGTAAATTAAATTTAAATGCTCCAAATTTCAGTTTAGATTTTACATAATTTATTTATCTTGCAATTCAAAATTATATTACCTCACAACATGAAATTTTTCTTCCTATTCTTTGTATTATATATAAGAAAGTATTGTAATCACAAAAAAGCGACTTCGAAGTTATTAAAACTGTTTTCCATATAAATAAGATAATATAATCGATGGCTTAAGCACGTGCAGCCTTTAGATTTATATTCGGTTCTATAAATTAAGCGTCATTTTAAAGTTTAGAAAATCTAGCATTTTTGTTTTAATTAAACCAATCGATGTGTCAACGGGTACTTGGTGAAATTTCTCGAATAAATCCGTCAGTGAATCCACGGCGGGCGCGTTTCGCTAAAAGTTTTAATGATGCGCATTTTAACAGAGCAGAAGACGAATACATTGTTGCCGATGTTTAAGAAACCTTGCCGGAGATAGTAGAAAAAGAAAACGAAGGAATAAAACAAAAACTCAGCGCTGGAGGGGCGGGTAGTGCAAGTTTTGTATGCATGGCTTACAAGTTTCATTTGGGGTAACACTTGGCTACACAATATTGCGATGTTACTTTTTCCCTTATTTTATTTTTGCTAGAGACAATAGGGAGGGGGGAGGTGGCCTGTAATGGAAATGCAACCAATCTTTTCGTTAACAACAAGTTTACCTATACTACACTACCATTATATACGGAAAGCAACAACAAAAAGATCTTTCCATTTTCCTTCATTCGAGAAATTTTACTTTGTATGTAGTCGCTACTCTCTTGTGAACAATGGATCAAAACTTTTGCAATTATAAGATTTTGTGGATTATATTAAATTTGTAGACTCTATCAATTGTTTGGGATCAGATTTCTCTGAGCTCACAATTGCATGGTATATTATTCCGTAAAGTTAATTTTGTTTCGTGACTTTGCTTTCTTTTGAACGTCTTGGGGGAGACAGAGGCCAATTGTCTTTAGGGATAAGTAGGCCGGCTGTTGATACTTGCGCTACTGGAGATGGTATGTCGCAGCATAGCAAATAATTATCCCTGTTATGTATGTGTTTTATCTACTAACAACCACATTCAGTGGTTATAAACATTAGTGGTTTAAAGAATATTTCAATATAATATTAAATAAAAATATCCACTGAATAGATAAATAGGCGATCTAAAACATTAATGCTTGTTTTATTACTTTTATAAACTATATCTCCGT
This sequence comes from Leistus spinibarbis, assembly GCA_933228885.1. Classification (NCBI taxonomy): domain Eukaryota; kingdom Metazoa; phylum Arthropoda; class Insecta; order Coleoptera; family Carabidae; genus Leistus; species Leistus spinibarbis. The sequence continues at coordinate 4,833,964 of OW121805.1, forward strand.
CGAATAATCTATCATTACTTATATTAGTTTATTATTTCTGTACGGTTTCTACTTATTTCCGGCACATTTTATTGACCCTTACTGAAGTGCGGCACAGCTGTTCTTCGTGCGGTGTACATCTGCGTAATATGAGTGAACGTCATGTCAATTGCTACTAAAATAACCCCGCGTGACTCATCAATTAATAAAGATAATTTAGAACGCCCACCATACGGCGCTGTTAATAAGTGCAGCTAACAGAAACAGCTAGATCCATCGACCGGCAGGCGCAAACAAAACATTTCTTGCCACTTATAATAATTAATTACAATTAAGATAATTACTTTATTTGACATTTAAGTTGATTGATTTTCATTTATTTTTTGGACGCAATACAAAAGGATACATTGTCATCATATAAAGAATAACACGTTTTGAGCATCCATGATTAGATACTAGTTATGCGAGTCTGTGAACGCTCTATTAAAAAAAATGCAATTGCTACGTATAAGAAAGTCGAATGAAGAACATTCCGGCTACCGTATTTGATTGAAAAATTATTAATGCCTTGTTTGCATTATACAACCAACGTATTAGAATATTACATCTGCGAACTGCTGGTTTATCTGAATTTCTAGAAATATTATACGACACCGGATATCCGTTGCCATTAGAACTTGTATTTGAATCTCAGCCAATTTAATATTCTAGCCATTTCCACGCGGAAACTGTATACGCAAGAATTATGTGCATATTATATTTAAAATATGGCGGAAATAACAAGAACAAATATTTGCGATAAAAATAATTTAATAATTTAAAACGTTCAACACCAAATTGTATATACCAGCAAAATAAAAATTCTGGTTATATTTTATATTAAAGAAGTCTCATGTATTTATATTTCAAATTCTATTTTGCAAAAATATTTTTATGATAAACCTCTTTTATTATTCTGCGATTTTTTTGTATTTTCACAAATGCATTTTACGTACCGAACTTTTTAGTTAATTCCGCCTAATTCCAGCTTCATACGGAACAAACATGGTGCAAGCAGAAATGCATCCAGTCTAGCGGCGAATTATTTTAAAATCTCTGCAAAATTAATCCTTTTAAATACTACATTAAACAAACATTTTTTTTTAATATTAAATTTTACTGATATTTAAAATTTGTTCTAGTAAGAACGATAGGTAAATTTGCTGCTAAATGTTATTCTCTTTTTGATTTACTTAATTTTAAACGTATACATTGCTTTAAAACAGACACTCTTGTTTGCATGATTAATTTGCATTCCTTATAATAATTAATTTTGAAGAAATAATATTAAATTGATATTGAATATCTGCTATTACTCTAAAATTGGAGCAAATATGTGATAGGCGTAAAATAATACAAAACCTGCAATAGATTTTGCAATCATTTTATAGATTATTAAAATTTTCAATTTTAAACCCGACGTTCGGTAATATTTTAGAATTAAATTATATTTGTACAGAAATGTCCATTATTTTGAAAAATTCTTTTTTAATATCTCGAGAAAATGTTTAATAAGTTGAAAATATTAATATTGCTACAACTTTTGTTTAAAATGGTTCTTATTTGTTTGAAAATTTACCATTTACTAATAATTTAAGTAAGTTACATTTACGTTTCCCTATCTGTAAATAAAGTCTTTCACGGTTAAATTGCGAGGAATTACCAGTAAATTATCATACAGTTTTATATTCATATTAATAATATGGCCTGTTAAGTTAACAGTACCAAAAACATACTTATATTGTGTCTGTTTTCGTATAGACACAAAAATTTTATTTAGTATTGCATTGTACGGTTAGTTATCCCCTGATTCACCATTCGCACCCCGAATATTCGAACTTAATTTTGTCACCCCAATATACAAATATATCTACTCATTGATTGGTGGGTGCAGCCCCTTATGATACTTCTAACCCGATTACATTTTTTTTTTCTCTCTGTTAAATTAGTATCAGAATGTTAGTCGACTCCCAAGCGAGTTATCTATAATAACGTTCACGCCGTAATTTGAATATAACTATCAAGGCATCCGACGATGTCTTGGCGGCTCATACCACGTCGCTATCGCGCTAGATATAATTACAAAGTGCGCGATCCTTATAGAAGCCTCAAGCAAGATGATCCCCCTTGTTTCTTACACTTGCCGTTTCTAATTCTGGTCCTAGCCTCACTGGAAATTGGCGCTTATTTGCTCTTCGGTATTAACCGATTAAATTGAAGGAAGTGGATAATGTAAATTTTAAATATTTTAAAAATATGAATTACAGAGTGTAATTTTAAATAATTCTCTCATACATGCAACTACCGGTTTGCGAATAATTGATTTAAGAATATTTGCTATTACGAACATCTTGCTAACACGAATACTTCTATAACCCGAAGAAGTTCTCGTTTCCCTTCCGCAGAATAGCAAAACCCTCCATCCATCTATTGCTCAAATGAAGTGTCTGGCCTCTATAACACGAAGTTTACCTCTATAACACGAAGTTTACTTCTATAACACGAAGTTTATTTCTATACCGCGATGTGGAATAGGGGAAACCTTGTGATTCTCCAGTTCAGAGTAAAATAACAGATTATTTTGAAAAATAATAATGTTTATTCGACAAGTATGTATATTTGTGTACAAATAATTGCAAATCCAAAAGAAGCCGAACCATTAAAGATTCACAACTATGTAATAATTCAATATTACATATCACAGTGGAACGTTAAAATACGTGTTTTATGTTATATTTCCTTTTAATAGTAAATATGTCGCCATGTTGAATATCATAACATAATAAAAATGATTTAGCATAGTCATGTATTTTATGACAATTAAAAACGTATTTGTTTATAAAATGGATGTTATGGGAACGTCTAGTTCGGTCATAAAGTCAGAAATGCTGTCCATCGCATTGGAATCGTGTGTCAGCAAGCAGTAAACTAAAATACGCTATAAAATTTATTTTTCATAGGAACTTTAATACAATTATTCGTGCATTTTTACGAGAACCAATTATAAAAAGAGCAAAGCACAACGTACAACAGGAAATGCGCGTAAAATATACGATAAAATGCGCTTCCGCCTTAATGTTTAGTTGTTGCAACTAAGACAAAGTTTACGGGAACTAAAAGTCATCAGTGCTGCGCCATGAAAACTGAAACCAATATAATTTCACACTTGAACTGCAAACAGTAGTCTGCCATCATAATTGTTTTCTTTCTTTATCCACTTCTTCGTTTCTTCAATAAACTTTAGTTCGCCTTCCAACTTTCTAGCCAGTCACTTTGTAATTATAACAGACACATTTTACTGCCAAAGCTCGTATACCTTTATGACAGAATTCGAAACTTTCACAGAAATTCACGAAAAATTGCTATGTTGAAATTTACGTTCTCAACAATATTTACTTACGCTTGATCCGCCACATTAGTTAACGTTGAGAAGCGAAGGAAGAATATTCTATGGATTTACATTGAATGCAGGATAAAAACTGACACCAGACTTTCTTATTCGTAGTTCCGAAACAAACTGCTAAACCAAATATATTTATAAGCTTCAGTTTATCTTGCCAAAATATAAGTATGTATATAATATAAATGTACATTAAGCTCTATAATTCATCCGGTAGTCACGACAGAAAAATTAGGTTATCAAAAGATCGATTCAAGTCGCGCATTTCCATAAAATTTAATTCGGAATTAGTAGTTGTTGTTGCTGAAGGTTATCACTGACCAAACACCTAAAACGTAGGCAATTAAATTTGACCAGAGTGGTAGTGCCACGAGAGCAACTTGGGCTGGAAAATATTTAGTTGTAAGGCGAGTTTCGCGTGTTCACTGAACATAATTCAAGTTCATTCAAACGAAACTTAGTGAAAAACGAAATTGGTGCTGTTCTGTATTCGATCGAAAATAAAATTGTTACTTTCCATAAATAAAAATAAATGTTCGGTAAATATCTTCATGGGATTCAAAAAACCACTAATACATTATTCAATGGCGATACTATGAATATTGATTTTATAGGATATGATGCAATGTTTAAGTAAACATGAATGTTTGATGTAGTTTGTACATTCTATACTAATTTATTAATTTTAATACGACTATCCGCGATCAATATCATATATAACGGAGAGTAACTCATCATTTTCTAACCGGTTCGGACATATTATTTCACTTGAGGGAAAACTTGGACTAGGTTAATAAATATTTGACGTGCACTACATTAAACTCTCTTGCACGTAGATATTTAGAATATGCATACATATTTTGTATAATATATTACAAATTTTGTTACTATCTTAGTTTTAAGTATTAAACATTTTATTTGAATTTATATTTCTATTTTCAAAAAATATACTATTTACTGTAATCGTATATTTACTCGGGTTTATTTATTTTCCTGTTTACAATCATTCTTTTTATAGTGCAGGTCCGAGAAAGCAAAATCCCATTTATCTGTCGAAATAATAAAAATATATTGGCTGCCGGCGGATGTATTAAAAACACTAATTTTAAAAGATTAAATCCACATGGAGACGCATTAAGTTAATAAGTTGGGCAAGCATTAAAAGCAGGAAACCGAGATGCGGTTATGTCGGTCGGTTGGGTCGGTTCGGTATATCGAGAGTGATTTTGCTTGTAGAGGCACCTCCGCCCAAATACGCGTGGGGCGGCGCAGCCAACCGATATTTTAATGCAGCTACCGTGCGAAGACACGATCAATCATACTAAAATACATAAATCATACAAAAGGTTACTAATCGCGGCCCGCCATGTAATCAAATTATTGTTAATCAATCAGCTACGGTGCCTTTGCGTCTTCCACCACCTCCCCACCAATTGGCGTCGCCACCAAAATTAGAATTCCAGCGCACCTGATTCCAAATGCGAATCTCCTTCAATTATTGACGCATTACTATTGAAATTCAGACACAGCATCTAAAAGCCAAAGAGCAATGGGAAACTTTTTTAATTTTCAGGCATTATACATTTATTCACGCGCCAAAAATATTATTCCATTCTACACGAATAAATAAATCCTCCTTCAGATCCCAGAAGTATATTTCATGTATCATTGCAGATGCATTGGATAATAAAAATTCTTTATTACAATAAAACAATCGGTTGTTTCTTCAATATGTAACATATATGTAAATTCTTTAAGCTAAATATATTCATATATAATTCTTAATACGTACTGTTTTTCAAGATATATTTCAATATTTACCTGCATTAACTATTACAAACACGTTCTCAGTCGATTAATTTGTGTTAACTTCAGTAGAACTTAAAACTACATTAACTTATATCACTTTAATAGGTTCTTAACTTTATAAATATATGTACATATGATACCAAAATATTATTCTTTTTAGTTGCAATCATAAAACAAGTTTATATCATCGAATAAAGATTGTTTGTCATTCCATTTCAAAAATATCTTTTGGTCCGAAATGCCTAATTTTTATCCAATAAAATCTTTTTCATCTAGAGTGGTTCATATATTGCTCAGACTCGATGATGATAATTACGATTTTCTCTTCTCAATTTTATATTTTTGCTACATCTACGACTAAAATATTTTCCGTGAACACTGGCAAAGAAATAAATGACAGCGACATCTCGGATTTTAGTAAACAGCATTAGGCGATGTTTTTAGCTTATTTTGTTCAACTTGGTTGTCTTTCCTTAGCCTAAGATATTCCATGTTTCTACATAGAAATGATTTATATGCAATAGTTCTCCACTTTGTGCATTAAAAATTACAAGCTTATTCAGAACATAACATATATATGATCTTGCACTTATCCGTACAAGGGAACTTGTTTCCGTCTTCCGTTTGCTATTAACTCTCTTTGTTGCATTACCATATAAATAGAAATACCTAATTACTGTAAATTGGTATATTATACGACAAAAATAAATATGTTTATTCCGGCTACTGTGTTGTATACTTTATAGAATACATCCAAATACAACAACATGTTTGAAAAGTACAGTTTATTCAGGTTAATTAACATGTAAGATATAACAAAAAATAACTGAGCAAACATTTGTTTTCCGATGTAAATTTGCTAGCAAAAGTACACGAAATTTGCCACTTAGTATTCGGTTCGTAATGCTCATATTTTATTAAAATTTTATACAAATATACGTCTCCGAATATGCTTTATTACATCGGTGCAAGGGATACGCCAAACACGTTTAGAAGCTGTGTGGGGTAGAGTAGACAAATATTTGCGAAGACGAATTACACACTGAGAGAACGCTACGTTGGTATTTATACTCGTATATTGGTAGAGATCCTTAGTGGCAATCTTCCTGCCACAGCATCAACTCATTTAAGAAACTTACACTATATATTTCAACATAAATATATTAGTTTATCCTTACGCATATTTATCATAATTTCAACAGTAACGTAGCCACGGGTAATATGCTTCAAAATACTTCTTCTTTAAGTTTAAGTAAGTCTGATAAACGATTTGAGCAACAAGGGTTTTGAAACTCACCGATCGTCATAAACGAATCCCGCGTCCAGAGTATTGTAGTAGAGCAGGAAGGCAAGCAGGCAGCATCCGAGGCTGATGAAATCCATGTTCCTGGCGATCAGTACATCACTGGTGCAACAAAGTGTAGATATCCGTAGGCTCAGAGAAGCGACGAGAAAAGGGACGACACAGGATCCACTTAGAAACTCAGCGATAGAGAAAAGGAAGTTAACGGAACAGTCGGATGAAAAAGTAAAGTTCGTTAGGAAGAGCGAGGGTTTCTCCCAAACGCACACACACACACTCGCTCGCCTGACCCACACAGCTTGACTTGTTGCTTCCGTAAATCGTACCGGAAGGAGATACCTACGAGACCGGATACAGATACGAGTTTGCCACGGACATCTCTTGTACTGACAATGGATCAATCTAGTCCCTGTGGAGAGTTCGGAACGGAACACGCTACTCGCCGAACAAAAAAGCGGTGGCAGCAGCCAGAACCTTCGTCCGTAGAACAATCAGTTTTAAAACTGTTCGACCGTTTTTGCTGGCCAACTTGCCTCTGGCATCATTAAAAGTACAGAAAGGACCACAGTGGATGAGATTTAGATCGGGGTATTAACACGTCCGAAATATGGCAACTGCGAAAGTCCGACTAAAAAAAAAAGAAAAAACTTGTATTATTCAACACTGTCGTCGCGCAATGGTTTGGTACACGCGCGCGATATTGTACCATATGCGTGTGTTTGTGGTGTGTGTTGTTTGAACCACCGTGGAAGCAAGACTAGAGCAACGAGTGCGTGCCACGGCGATTTATACCCTGATACGGGTCCGAGCATTGCGCGGTCACTAATCGATGCAGAGAAGAGAGGCTCGGAGATGCGAATGTTCCTCGGGATCGCGGCGCACAAAGGGCGCCGGCGCATACAATTGGGCCTGCTGGCGCAGACGCGTTGGCAGCGCGTACAGACAGGTGGTGCCATTTCGTGACGAATGATCAGATTCGCTCGCGTACGTAAGCCTTAAACCGTCAGCTTACCTTAAGTGTACACCGCAGCAGGATGTATGTATTGTTAATGAGACCGTTGCTATCGGACAGACACGTTACGATATCACACACGCGTGCTCTACTCACAACCGCCAACCTAACCTAATTAGCTTATGCGTAAACCATTGCTTCTCTCATTCCTAATCCATGCACAACGCAGTACTACTACAACAACCATTTGTCACCGCAAATAGGCATAAACTGACTACTTCAAACTGTTCATCAATTATTCACCCACCATCAATTTATCCCCAATACCAATTCTTTTTAAACACGAAATTAATATATTTTTGTTATGCAAAAATTGAGAACATAAATATATTCTTTTCCTTTAAAAACTCTGATTGTTGCCGTAGAATTAAAACAAATCGAAGCATCATTTATTAAACTTGGATCGTCTAAAGATTGTTTGTTTGGTTCTATGGGGTATCCAATTGTTGATAACTGATGTTAGTACTGACCACATAATCTGGACAATTGTAGTTAGAAGTTGTATCAGCATTGTAAAATGTGCCGCTGAAAGGGTGAAAAGGCGCTCTAAAAATAAACACGTTTTTGCGCTGGAATCATTACGTAATATATATATATATATATATATATATATATATATATATATATATATATATATATATATATATATGATAGCTTTTGCGGTAAATGGCCCAGGTTATTTAATATCTGTGCATGTAAAGAAAGACATTAGTTCCTTGGTGCATGTATCATTAGACTGATCATTATTTATAAATCGAAAGAAAATTACTTTAGTTGCGAGACGTGAATAAATGATGATCGAACATGACACAAATGTAAATAATGCACGCAAATAAACAGTGACGCCAAATAATACATAATAAATAGGTACATACATATATGCACAAATGCATGCCACCATTGGTTTTATAATTTTTATATTTGTTAAATAATGACTACGTACATCAGCATTAAAATTACGTTCATTAAAAACTAAACATTTCTACATCATTAGCGGTAAAATCGTAAATGGATTGTGACCAACAAGAGAAAAAGACATCCCAGTTGATGCTTTATATAAATACCAATAATAATCATTACGTATTGTTATCACTGATACATCTTTCAATTTCTATCTATAAACAGATGTAATCTATTACCTAACCTAATTTCCGTTAAAGCATCGAGTTCTAAATATATCATGATTATTATTCTTTCATATAAGAAAGTAAGAATACTCGTATCTGTGCATCACAATTTTGTGCAATCAGGTATAAAAATAAAATAAATGTTTCTCAATATCATCGTACGAATTCTTGCTCAAACGATATGAAAACAGAAGATTGAAAATATAATGATATGTCCGTAGGCATCATAGTAGTTATAGCAGCAGTTTCACTATTATTTCAGGCCATGATACACGCATGACGCACAGCAAACCGAGCGAAAGTCTATCACAATAACGTTGCACATCGAATAGGGGTCCACGAAACCCTCCGGGGGTTCCCCAGCGTACATTGGGGGCTAGGTATGTCGCTGTCCTTAATTGCAACTGCAGAGGTACACCGTAGGGGGAAACAGCGGCGGACTTAATAATAATTCCACCCTAGTTATCCGAAAGAACTACGAATTGTTGATAATGGATTTGGATTCAAAAATACTAAAAAAATATACGATTATATATACAAAACTTATCTAATAGGTTTGCTAGATTCAATTTTAAATTATTATTTTCACTAATATATGACTTGAAGCGAAAATTTGTTGGAAAAATGTTTGTTTGATTATAGTTTTTGTAGAATGACATGTGCTAACGTACGCCAATGATGTGTCAGCATGTGTGAGAGTCAGACATGTCATACTGTGTGACACGTGAGCGAGTTTATATAATAGGTGTGCGCATGTAACAAACACGTATGTAGGTACGGATATACAGAAAGTTGTGGTCAGGGCTGTACAATACAATACAATAATGGCAGGGAACGGGTGAGGCAACCCCAAGCAAATATTAGTTTCCGCACGTATATAATTGGTTACTTTGTATGTATAACGTTAAAGGGGTCGCTATATATATATATATATTATAAGGGCTGGTTTTTCGGTGTTGATAATTTTAACATTAGCCCTTGACTTACAAATACATATGGCATTATATACGATACTTTGATTGCATTTTACACAAACTTTACTGTTCGGATAGATATATATATATATATATATATATATATATATATATATATATATATATATATATATATATATATATATATAGTTAACCCGTGGGTACTCATATGCAGAATACAGTCCAGTTAGCTCAGCAAGAAAAACTGAGGTGAATCGTATTAATGCGAGGCAAGACAGATTCACAAACATCTTATTTCATCATAGATTATTTGTAAATAGAGACTTTCATTTTGATTATTCTCGAATCCTGAATAAAATGTGGCCACCACTTTAAATTTACTTTGCAAATTTAACGCGTTTGATAACAGACATAACAAATAGTTGAAAGCAGAGAAAATGTGAATGGCTCTAAAAAGCGAATCGGTCTGGTTTTGGTCGGGCGTAATAGGATATGGTGTTGTACATCATTCGAATCTCGTTCGCTTTTTAATTAAATGCCGGTATAAAATTCTATCTCTGGTACGCATCTGATAGACGCAATAAATAACTGGATGGGTGCAAAAGGCCTACACTGTGCAAAGGCGCGCGCGGGTGTACCGGGGATGGAATATATATTGCGCGGCTTCGATATCATATTTAGAAGGGTTGATATTTTTTTCGAGGTTTCCAATTTTACGTCAAAAATATGAATATTATTTTATCGGGTTACGTACGAAGTATCCTATCAACCCCGCCATCCCTCTGTCACGTCACTTGGAAATATATACACATACATACATTTATATCCGCTGCCTCTCGACTTTTAATGCCGACAATATTCGATACTAAATTTATAGCTATAGAAACTTTCATTCTATATTTAGCATTTCATACAGAAATATTTGTTATTATATATTTTTACTTACTTGGACGAAACCTAAGAGAAAGATTTGTAATCATAAAAGAAATTGTACAATACATATTAACGGAAATACACATTTTTAATATCCCTAAAACTATTTTCGGAATAACGTTAGGTGCGTATATGTGTGTCTGTGAACACTCTAGAGTCAAAACTGTTGAAAGTATAATTATGAAACTTTTAACTCAAATTTTGAATACAATATCTAAACTGGAAATATAACAGTAAAATCTTGCTACTTTTTCAATATTTCGAAGAAGGCATGAGTAATTTTTGGACAGATTCTAATATATTAAATTTTGCTTAAAATATTGCTTTGAAATATGTATTGAATTTATTGCAAAATCGTTTTTGAAAATAGTCGTGTTACATTTACGTTACAACAAAAATTCATATTATTTTAATGCAAACGTAGTATGAATTTAATGCAATATAAAGCAACATTCCAGGTTTTTCATTTATAATCATAAATTTGTTGGGTGTCACATTTGAAATGTACTTTATTATTTTAATGATAATAATATATACTTGTTTTCAACACAAGCAGAAAACATTTGTTTGGCATTTTTGTATGTCAATTTAATTGCGAATATTTAGCAGTGAAAACACCTGCCTTTGATCTTTTTCTTCGTGACATTCACTTTGTGATATAACATCCTGCAACTTTTGTTTCTAATAAACAAATATTCTCACTTGTAAACTTTAACGAGTATCTCCTTCGGGGTACACTTGCTAACTGTATAAACATCGATACCTTTACATATCATATTGATTTACAAACAAAATGTCTACTCGATAAATATGAATAGATTCTGCACAATTATATTCATATCAAAGCTTATATATCACATGTTTTTCATATATAAATAAATACTTTAACAAATATTTAAAAACTCGAGATGTAAACACAATACTTCCTTTTATACATAACGTTTAAGAAAGTAAAAGATATATAATAAGCGAATTTATGCGATAAATTAAATAGTGAATAATTGTATAATCTATCAAATGAATGTGAAACCATACTTGCAATAAAATTAGTTGAAAGAAACCTTGCAAAAAATGTATTAATTAACAATAGCAGCTTTACAAAAATATAAATAATTACACAATGGTCAAAGCAAGATTACATTAAAGGATATAGCAAGTTCATCTAATTGCAATTGTTCAATCTTCAAAGAGCCAACTATATTAAACTCACGTAACTGAAAAGCAGTATACAATAAGGTAATGTGATTAGTCAGCGAGAAAAATTAGAGGACTTTGTATGACTAACCAGTTGAAACTTCAAAGAATTGGAAATTGCATTCACTGGGCTAGAAATACTTAATATAAAAATCTACTGCAAGTATAATTAACATATATGCATATTTAGGATTTACGAGGTATTTCAATTAACGAATAAGAGAATGAGAGTATATTCCAATTGAAATCTCGTACTTGTATTGCTAATATCATGAAACAATTTAATAAATATGGTAGCCATAGAGGCAACATATAATTTCACAATTTTCAAAAACTATATTCTGCTAAACGAAAGTTTTTTTTTTTATAAATATGTAGAACACAATTTATAAACTGTTTTTAATTTCTTATAGGAATTTATACAATGAAGTGTTATAATCACGAAAAATATCGAGCACGAGAATTTTTCTTATAAAGCATCCAAGTGGTAATTATCCAAATCATTCAAAAAATACAACATACGAATAACAATGGCTGATGAGCTATATCAGTATATGAAATGAGTTTTGCTTTGCCGGGGGTTTAAGAAGAGCAATTTTATTTTAGAGCAACTTTATATAATGTAAATACAATTAGAAAGGTTTGTTGTATCAATTTGCAATGTCCAGTATATATTTAGGTATACAAATTATTTCTGTATGTATATATTTAGTGAACACGATGATAGTGAGTTTGTGTCTTGATTGCTAGTTGTAGTTCATCTCCTTCGTATATTCTGGCTGTTATTATGAAGTGCCAATTATCTAAGGGAAACATGCTCCACTTACTTGCATCGAATGAAATTTTATCTGCTACATATTTACCCTAAAATTTGAAAACGATTGATGATTATTTATTAACAAGAATTAATAGTATACTCTTGCTACATTTGCATAATCTCGTAAACGGCATAAGTAAGAGAAAATTTCTAGCAACTATTGCTATCAATGTCCATTTACAGGATCCCTATTCTAATTCAAAATATCGATACACAATCAAAAGCGTTATCGCAATTCAATACCTAAGCATATATCGGCATTATAAGAAAGTTGTATATGACGTTATTATTATTGCATGATTCGGAATGAATTTCGGTAGCAACAGAAACTATAATTTCGATTCCTATAGGAGAATAATAATTACCTTTCTTATTGGGCATCTTAATTTTGCAATAAAGGCATCTGTAATAGCATTCCATGCCGTGTTCTCCGCATTGAATAACATACAAGTATTCGGTGGCTTCAGTGTTATGAGATATTCGCATGTGTCTGGTGCTTCTCCAACCAAACATTTAAATACTTCAACAGTCAGCTAAAATAAGGTAATTTGTATTATTCGGTTAGATACTTATTTGTAAAGCAATGAATTAATGAAAAAAATTTTGCTGAAATCGAACTGTACTTTACATTTTCTTAACTGCAGATATATTTGTAAGAGCATTTGAGACCTTTAGATAACACTTTAAAAATTTATCCTTTTCTTATTTCTATACAACTATATATATATATATATATATATATATATATATATATATATATATATATATATATATATATATATATATATATATATATTTACCAAATTAATTACATATGAGTGGTAATCTAACCTTCAGTTTGCTGCTGACCAAATCTTGTGAAACTTAAATTTCTCCTTGCGCAAGTGAATTATTACTAGGGAATATATGTAATTCTACTACCTGCACTTTAGAATCTTTAGATACTTCCATAACCTCTACTCTGTCAATTATTAGCCTCAGGCTCTACAGTAACATAATTAAAAAATAAAAATTATGCTCGCAATATTTTCAGTTCTTACAAAACTGAAACATCAATATCAAACTACGTTTTCATGAAATTAATAATGTCGCTTTGTGTTACTAGCATGATATTGCGGGATCTAATGACTCATAATAAGGTATTTTTAAACTGGACTGGGATTCTGTAACTCGTAATGACTCTAAACAACTGTTGGTCCAGTTATGGATGTTTACAGTGCCATTTGATTTACATTGTCAGGATGTTTTCAAAATAAATTTGACTACGTGATTTTGGCCATATGGTTGACGTAACGGGTATATACCCGAACGGGAAATTTTGGACACATGTATTTGGTGCATTTGAGTAAATGGTGCACTCCGGTTGAAACATATTGTGAATCAGGTAGACGTGTAATCATCATATTGTTATTTGATAACTTATTTAATAAGATATTATTATTAATAATGGGTAACAACTAATATGGTAAAAGAGAACTTACAGTTTTAGTTTGAACCTGAGTTAATAATAAGTTGAGCATAATAATTAATGCAATCTTGCTTTTCATGGTAGAATATGCAGAACAATAAAATATTTGAAAAGAACTCAACGATTTTAATTCTTAATGCGTTCAACGACAAGTATATACACCGACGTAATACCAAACCAGAACTATTTATAAAACATAAATTTATATGATTTTATATAAAGAGCCGCATTTATCATTATATCATTAGCATTGTAATCGGTTTATATATTTTTGCAACATTTGGAATAATGATTTTAAATATTAACGATGAATACAACATGGCCAGATGACAGACCTAGATAACATTCATGGTTATGGAAATTAATGTTACATACAAAAAGTTAACAATAGATAATTGTACAGGAAGACAAATTATTTGTTAATTTTTACTTAGTTTTACGGAATAATGAGTCACTATAGGGATCACCAAAAAAATCGAGCTGGAAAATTTAATAGAAAAATTTCAAGACTATAACAACATTTATTGTCTGTTTTCTTCTTAACTGTACTAATCTTTAAAAAATTGCAATTGAATTATTTGAATTTTATCAATCATTGGTATTAATTTGTATATGTCAAAAAATAAAATCATAAACCAAGAAAATCTAATAATTGTTAACTATATATTGCACATATGCCATGTAAGGAATTTTATATTATTTAATATTCTGTATTTATATAACGTATACTTAATTAAGGATAGCTACAAAATGATAATTTGCAAATCGATAAAAATAGTCTTAGTAATTTGAAATTAATATTAATTCTTGGTATAGATACTTTCTTAGAAATAAGAAGCTGAAATTTCGTGATGTCAAATTTAAATAATGGAACGAAAACATAAACCGTCTACCAATGCCCGAGAAATTTCGTTAAATAAAAAAAAACATATTTCTCAATCGCATCTAAACAAAATATACCTACTACTAAAAATAAAACTTCTGATTTTAAAATATTATTCTAGTATCAAAATTACTATCTTTATAAGAAAGTAAATAGTACACCTTTGATGTGTATATAACAAGAATCACAATTCTGTCACAATGGATTTAAAACGTTAAGGCGAAAAACCTATTTGAAATCGAACTGTATCCCCGTGTACGTTTTTAAAATGTTTCTATGGAGATAACGATGTTGTCGTACTTGGAAGAGTTTCGATTTTGGATTTAGCAACAGAAGCGACGCTACTATTCGGGGTGAAATGAAACGAAGACGGAAGTAGAAGGAGGGTAAGCTTGAACAGTATTTCGCTCGATTCTGAGTTGATGATTTTGTTTCGCTAGCAAGGTAGATACAGACACAGAACCGTTCATTTAATCGGCTTATGTCGTTCGAGTTCTGTGTGTGTCTGCTCTACCAGTCCATATAGTCACATGCGAAGACTTGATCTTCGGTACACGCACACTCTACCAATTCTGATATGTTCAACGTAGTCTTGTTGTTGCTGTGCATGTTTGGCCAAGATCCTAAGATGTACGTGTAGATTTTAACGCGCTCAGATTTTAATGATGCTTCAAAGTTTTCCTAGTAAATCCATCTTATTTAATTAGAAAATAAGTAAAATTTTATACAAGTTTTGGCGTTGAAAAAAACATTATTTCGGGAGTTTTAGAAAATAAATATAATTTCTTTCTTATATGCAGTAATTGTGTTCATACAAATTTCGAACTCGTGATTTCAACAGAAAAACAGGTATTGGCCCTGCCCGAATCGAATGTATTTTCGGAATGACATCTGTGCGTATGTGAACGCTCTAGAGCCAAAACTGTCGATCATAATATTGTGAAACTTAAGACTTGTATATGGTCTAGATGTGCACCAATTTCAATTTCATGTTAACATTTTTTTTTTCTCCAATATCACTAGAATGGCTGCACTTATGGAAAAAGTAGTTAAGTTCATAATGAAAGATATTAATATTTCGCCCAAATTTTATTTGTAAAATATTCTTAATAAATGTACCAGTTAAGAGAAAACTGCTTTGGAAAATCTTAAATATTTTAGTTAAGTTGCCAATATATGTAAATATGGGGATTATATTTAATAAATCGTATGAAATATGCTTGACACCATATTGAGAGGGTAATAAAATTAACTCTAATAATTTGATATTTGTCATTAGACATCGGATATACTAAACCTAGTGTATCTAATGTATAAGTACGACTTGTGCTGGCCACATTTCTTTTAAAAATTAACAAATAGGCAAACTATACTTTTTCTCATCTTGCCCCACTAGTGAGGCAAGACGGGATAATCCGGAAGGGCTTGTATCTTTTTAGCACCCCAAAATATTAAAATTTCTAGCTCATTTTGAATAGCTTATTTTAAAAATATATTATTTACTGAAAATCTCCTTTGAAAATATGGTCATGTTATATTTACGTTTCCCTAGTTACTACATAAATTGATATTGTTTTGTGGTAATAGTAAAATGAATTTAAGACAATTTAAATCTGTAAATAGTGAAAACTGAAAATAAGAAATTCGGGTGAAGAGAACTCCACATTTTTTAAACATTCTGAAAGATGTCAGATATGTGGTTTAAGGGATCAAAATGCGTAAATATGCACATGAATAAAGAGAATGAAGGAATTGTATCAGGAGTAATAGCGAAAGTTTTTTGTCGGTCAAATGGTTCGGCTATCGAGCGTTCTTGTCTGCCAAACGCGCCATGGCCGGAGGAAATGTGGCCCCGTAAATCTTAGCGCTCCTGCTCCGCGCGTGTCCTCGTTCCTGTAGGAAGTAGCCGATGCTTGCAGTGTTAAACCCGCCTCTTGCTCCTGCTGTCCGCTGGGAACACCTCCTGCCGCCACTACTCCTGCTCTATCTACTATATTGCTAGCTAGGTATCCGACGACATATTATACTAACGTGCGCGCCGCCGTTACATCCACCAGCGACTGAGTTCCGTACGATTGATACCGATTTCCAGAAATTGGAAGGTGTTAAGTGGACCACTAAAGATGCCACTAAACAGATGAGATTGAGAAACGTACGGATTTTGTGTCGCTATAAACTACACCCATCGATAAATGACCCGAGAACGAAAAACACTGATTTTGAATCGATTGCCTTATCGTCGCCAAATCATTACTTTTTCTTTTTGATTGACTATCATGCACTGTACTTATTGCTTAGTTATCTATGTGTGCTTCATAGTTTGATAAACGGTTTTTGTTAATTACGCTATATTTTTTCTCTTATATAAATAAATGTATACTTTTACTATCTTGGACTTTAAGACGGTGACTTTATGGTCAAATATAAAGCTCGAATAAATAATTAGACCGATTTATTTTTATAAGAAAAATATAAAGTGCTTGGTAAAAATATGATTTTTCTTTAATACACAGTTTTGGAGATAAAACATAAAAACCTCGAAAATAGGCCTAATTTCCAATTTTTATTTTTATCTCCAAAACTGCGTATTAAAAAAATGCTTACCAAGCATTTCTTATGCAATTACGCATCGTCTAGGTATTTCTTTTATAAAAATAAAACGGTATAATTTTTCTTTGTTTCATCATGTAAGGCTTTGAGTAGTTTTAAGGAATTAAGGAATATAACTAAGACTAGAAGTGTAAATACCGTTTTATTCAATAAATTATTCGACAGAATATCTTTGATTGTAGCGTAAAAATAGGTGATTTAAAATACTGATTGTTAAAATATACGAAGTCGATACTACTTTTTCTATATTTTCGAAACGGCATGAATTATTAGGGAAAAAGTAATATATATATATATATATATATATATATATATATATATATATATATATATATATATATATATATATATATATATATATATATATATATATATATAAGTGAAATATATATTTTCGAAAAATATTTTAGTTCTTTGGATTATAAAATCATATTTGAATATTTAATTGAAAGAACATATTATTCAAATTTGAATTATTAAGTATATTTGAAGAAGCAGGAATTACGAATGTGTTTGTGTGGCGTCTCGTCGGTTCGTGACGTCACTAGGGCGAGGGCCCACAAGGGACTCATTTAACCATTCAACACTTTATTTTGCTGCCGAAGGCGAGGCCTCAGCACCGCACCCCACTCCCCTTATATCCCATCCCAAGGCAGATTTATTGCTGGCTGTTCTGCCCCGGCTGATGAAGGACTCATATTTCTTTTAAGAGGTACCAGCAACCAGCGTACATGGTGACAGAGGAAACTCGCTGAATCGTGCGTGCATGCGTCTGTGTACATACATACACAGGCTTGGGTTTGCAGGACGACCATTCTGGGATTTAAGAAGTCGATTGGCCTAGCGGCAAATGTCGCCAGCCAACTGATTGAGCACGAACACACCGCGCTCGCCTAAATGACATGGCAGTCGGAATTGGATTGACGACTATCGCGTCTCATCAAACGACCGGTTATGTTTCATAACAAGGCCATACCAATCAACCATTTTCCTACAAACGAATTTATTATTTTACTACTTCTCGCCATCATCATTACATTGTTTTTATTGTTTCATTTTGATTTCGCAGATACTTCTATAAAATCTGATGAGTTTCTTTTGACAAATGCGCTAGAGAATAGTATCCAGAAAATTACATTCTTTTATGTAGAAAGTTTTTCTATTTTCTATATTTGGGAAATATTATTTTTATTCTTTCATCGACGTCGAGACAACTGGTGATTGAAGAACTTCTTTTGTCCAATAAGCATCTGTGATGTTTCTATCAGAAATTGAATGTAGGCGTATTCAGAGCGAAGCAATTAGTAATTTCGTTTAGAAATTACAATTAATAAATCCAGTTTGTTTTATGACAATGTTAGTGTTCACAGAAATAAAATTTATAATAAATTGTGTTCATTTGGTTGCTTGTCATAGTACAAGCAATTTGCAGAATGACGTCAGGCTCATCTAAATGTAAAAAAAATATATAATTACTCACTTCATTAAAATATAAATATTCCTAATAGTTTGTCTGATATATGTCAAGAACATGAAGCCTAAAATCGGATGGCATTCTACTTATATGTATATATGTTAGGCATTATGGAAGACTGAGTTTGTGCGATATATTATACGTACTCGTATATCGAAAAATACAGACAATGTTCGCATATTCAACCGCAATATGTTTGAAGATTGAAGCATCGCGAGGCAAGGCGAAAAGCAGTCATTCAACAGACGATTCTCGTACTATTTGATTTTCATTCGTTCTCTCGCCACTAGGCTTGAAAACCAGATGCGTTTTGGTTTCGTTCATATCACATAAGCTTTTGAAATGCAATTGGAATTTTTATACAGCGAAAAACGACAGCAAATGAACAAAAAGGATAGCAAACACGTTATGCTCGAGGAGGTTGAAAAATAGCTTGAGATACGATGATGAGGCAGTTTGCACTATTTCAAATATACCATATTTCATGGATGTATAGTGGAGATTGTGCTTTTAAAATAATAGTATAATCTTGGTTCGTTTTTCTAAAATAGCGACAGTTTCTTGTACAAATAAGTTCAGTAACACTATTGAAATATCTATGGTGTGACTGTTAGAAACACTGATATAAATGTGACATTTGTATATAATATATATCCTAATATATGTAAATTGCTTTCTTTATACATTCTGTTACTGACAACAGCCAATATGATTATTATAGGATTTGTATGGAAACGTCTATAAATCAATAACATCTTTCATTATGAATATATGAATATAACAATTTTTGCCATACGTGCAGTCGTTCTAGTGATATTGTAGAAAGGGAAATTGCATAGAGTAAACATGTCCTTCTGGTTTGAATATTCTTTTCAAAAATGGAAGGTGTACATCTTAACCATATAAGAGTCTTAACTTTGAAGTTTCACAATTTTACGTTCGACAGTTTTGGCTTTAGAGCTATCACAGACATACAGACGGCATTTCGAAAATAGTCACTTTCGATTTAGGGAGAGGCAAAACGCCTATATCCGTTCGAAATTTTTCATGATTACAAGACTTACTTATTACTGTGTATAAAAAATTAAAAATATGTTTTACCATCGAACGGAATTCAATATAAAATTAATCTCATGGTTTACTCAAGTAAGAATCAAAAACTTTTTTGTATTGCAAGAATGAAACTCAATATGATAAGAACAAAGTGGGTCCATGCATGTGAGCTGCACAAATCTGCATTTAATTGCGGTGGGGCAAGCAATCCATATGAAGTTCTTTAGTTTCGAAAACAATGGCAACCGTATTTAATACCGTGCGTTATTAAACCGTTGGGCCCTTTAACCGTTTCTCATCGTGTATAGAGCTCGCCCGCTTACTCGCAACAACGGAGACTCGAGACAAAAGGCATCGCAGGCCGGGCCGCTGCTTGACTTTAAACACCAGCTCGACCGGATCCTTTACATCCGTCTCCGGGCACAACACATGCACAACCGAAGAACACTGTGCTGTGGCGTACAGCACGACGACAACGGCGCAAATCATCGGACAACTACGAACGGGGTAAACTGCGCACAGCGTACACATTCAATCCTATACTGAATTGCTTCATATTTGTCCAACAATGAAATAATACAAAACTCTTCTTACACATTCTAGCAGGCATATACCAATACACTCCGAATAATTACAATTGTTACTCAGGAATTATCAAACAATATGTGTGTGTGTGTGTGATATTTCCATTTAGCATGGTTTGTGGGCACAATACTATCTTGTATATATTACCTATAAGAAAATAACTAGTACAAAAATACAATGAACAGAACATGGAACTAAGAATTAGAATATATCCGATAAATAAAGGAAATTAATATAACTAATTGGGGAGAAGCAGTCCTGTCATTCAAGACAACTATGCTTTAAATCGTGCCCTATGCTCCCCAAGGAATTGCAAAAGGAAGAAGAATCCTACATTTTCAATAAAGCGTCAGATACGATAAATACATCGCAGAATAGAGTATAGTTGGCATAAATAGCATAGAACTTGCGAAGTCCCTATTGTAACCGTGGCGCTGGCGACCAGTCGAGCGTGAAAGACGAGAGATAATAGTACCCAGGCAGCAAGGAACACAATAAGAATCAGTCATTACAAGCCAGTGGCATCGTGTACGTATATACCGGGTCGACGCGGTGTGCAGAATTAGGCAAAGTGCCTGGTCTGGTCTGGTGGACATTGGCATTGGAATGAGGGAACGCGCTTCGAATAAAAGGCACAAACACAATGAATTCACATCAAAGCCAGCGCCGCATACGTCAAATGTCAGTATAACGCGAGCATTTTTACATTTAACTTAATTCAAAGTTCTGCCCACTTTCATTTCATTTCAAAGTTAGTTATATTCTAATGCGGAGGTACCGACCGGGTCATTCTTCTTTTCACTCCACCTGCGTTACGCCACATAAATAATTTACCACCTATTGCTGGCTAGATTAACTAATCTAATCAGCAATAGATGGCATCACAATCTCCGTTTTAGTTATGCTTGCGAGCTGAACGCATAGGTGCGTTAGACCTAAGCTTGTTTTCATTTACTCTTTACTTTATCAATTCCTTGTTGCTATATTATAATTGTAAGATTTCTTAATACAATATTAATGAAGGAAATATAAATTTATATTTACTAAGGATTCGGTAACTTGTAAGAAGATGTATGACTGTGGAAGGCAAAAAGATTATAAAATAACTGTAAAGGTTTGCAGTAGCAAAAGAAGAAACAGTCAAGAGTATTTGTAATCCATTATATTCATTACATTCCATTGTAAAGACGAAATGCTATCAATTTCAACGTTTTTGTGTTGTACATTTAGTGTCATAATGAGCAAGTGTAATGCGATTCCTCGGAAACGTATATTCATGGGGTGCGGCCCGAATTGTCCGTAAAATAGGCAACTGACAGACGAGTCGCTCATCAATCATCTTAACTTGGATAAGATTTTGACTCAGGTCAAATGTGTGAAAGGCCCTTGTGTGTGTGTGTGTGTGTGTGTACTTGTCGCTACATCATTTATAGGTTCTTTTTTATCCGGCGCGATACTTGTAAAGAACTTGAAAATGAGTTTTGTTGTTATGATAATGAATAGACTAGCTGGGTCTCTATTTTCCTTGCAATTTTACCCCGAGCTGCTTTTCAATGCAACGCCTATTGTAATAGATACGACATTGATCGTCTTCATATTACAATAGGCTCGTCGATGCGACAAAAGTTTACTTTGAAAATATACCTGATCCTTGCAATCTTACTTTAGTCCATATTATAGATGAACAAAACCGAACTTTATATTTGCAATTTATTCTTGCGGAACTGACAATCAGTACGAGGTCTGTTCAGAAAATAATTTAATTTATTATTCTAAACTTTATTATTACTTTCACAAATTATTGTTTGACAGCATTGCCTTGTGCATTGCGTCCTCTGTACCCACATGTTCTTGGATTGTTGATATCTCGTTTAGTTTTCGTGATATTGTTATTTGAGTGCAACGTGCTTAAGTATCAGTGACGATTTTAGAAATGTGCAATTTTCTGGAACAACGACGAGCAGATTACAGAATAGTTAACTATCTATTTAGGAATTGTATAGACTAGGTTGTATAGTTGTTTAGCGATGGCTTAAAAATGAACCTGTTGTCTCCCGATTCCTAATGATTCCCATGGGACTGATACAGGGCGGATACACAATACAATCAAACTTGAGTGTCAATTCTCGTAAAACAAAGAAATACTCGTTGGCTGTGGTGCTTTTTGGTTATATTCCTGCGATTTAAACCGTTACCAAACTCGTAGTGGCCTCAATGGAAACATTTCACTATTGCACAATATCTAACACGGTCGAATTTTAACCGACCGATCTGATCATTATACAAAAACAATAAAAGAAATGCATGTGCATTTCGAGTATTGGAATTAACAAAGAATACAAGAACGAATCTACTATTTTTGCCATACGTGCAGCCGTTCTAGTGATATTGGAGAAAAGACAAAAATGCATAAAGTATTAATACACTTCTGGTTTGAATATTCCTTTCAAAAATAGGAGGTGCACATCTAGGGCAAGTCTTAAGTGTGAAGTTTCACAATTTTAGGTTCGACAGTTTTGGCTCTAGAGCGTAAACAGACCGACAGACGCACGGACGTTATTACGAAAATAGTCATATTCAATTATTTCCATCCGTTGAAATCTCGAGTTCTAATTTTTTCAAGACTAATTACTGTGAATTAGAAAGCAAATATGACCAAATGAATTTAAAATTGTGTTTTAGAAACCCTATCTACATCATTTACTAGATTTATTGGAACTGTGTTAATATGAATTTAATATTCTGCATTTTTTAATTGTCGTACAAATTGATTTGATATTCTTTTGAATTAGTACGCGGGTGTGTACCAACCAATGAAAACTACCACAGCGAATAATCGAACGAACAATTGCTGTTTATGAGGTAAATCCCACTGATGTTTTAGGAGGGAGCAAGAGGGGACCATTGACAAAATAAAAATAAAACAACAGAGTAAAAACCTCAAAAACACGTATTGTAAAAACTCATCCAATTTTCCAAACTGTCAACGACAAAAATCCCAAAAAAAAAGAAGAAAAAACAAAATGCGAAACAAAACAAAATATTGTGTATATATCGTCAACCGATGGCTTTTGTTATTTTTGTGACGCAAGGTTGGTACCGCCGTGCAAACATTCAATGTTGACACTATCAGGTCGAAATCTATATAAAAACAATTCGTGCACGATTGAGTATTTGCGTCATGAAAAATTCATGCCGTTGTTTATCTGTCTAATCGGACCGTAAAAAGGGACGACTTCTGCTTCTGCTAACCGGCACGAGAACGCGCTACAAGCGCTACGGGACCACATATGTAGTTCCGGAAAGCCGCGCGTGGAAAATTCGAAATATTACATTCAGTTTACTCAGCCCACATTTCATCGTTAAAATTATAATGATTCTGTTTTATTAATAAAAACATCAAAATGCAGATTTTAATTCATGCTTATGTTTTGTTGTAATCAAATTATACATGAGTTATATTTGTGCAAGAAATACTTGTAAGATTCGTATAGAGAGTGAGATAGCTAGTTGTGAACGAGTACTGTGTTTCTTCTTGTCACAAAACTCTTGAACACATGACACATATACATAACAACAAACAAGCAGTACACAGCAACCCCTCTTGCAGTCGCATCTTGTGGTTTTCTTTTGTTGCGTCACTGGTGATGGTGAAAATTGTACACATCACATCAGCATCGTTGCGTCGACCGTGCTGACGGGGAAGAAGAGCACGTATCAGTGCATGTGCGCGACTTGCCTCAAGGGTTTCGCGCTGAGTGGCCGCTAGAGAGCTCTGATGAGCGCCACCATTTCTGTTTGCGGCGTGCACTGAGCGTGAGACAATAGACAACCAGAAACAATGACTGCCACGTCAAGATATGTCATCACATCCCACATACTCATCACACATCATTATAATGCCCCGTGGAATCACTATTATACACCACATTGCAGAAAATAGCTGAATTGTCTGACGTACTCTATATGGAGATACATTGCCTTATAATATCTTGTACAATGATATTTTCTTCCAATATCGATTTTGATAGTTTCATTGTATGTCGTTTCAAATTCAATAACAGATCTAAATTTAATAATATCGTATGTATCTATTCCCGTAAATACGACCAGACGTCATGGTAATGTTTATAGATTGTCGAACGAATGGGTGACATTAGTGAATATCGTCCACAAAATGAATAGAT
This sequence comes from Leistus spinibarbis, assembly GCA_933228885.1. Classification (NCBI taxonomy): domain Eukaryota; kingdom Metazoa; phylum Arthropoda; class Insecta; order Coleoptera; family Carabidae; genus Leistus; species Leistus spinibarbis. The sequence continues at coordinate 4,858,772 of OW121805.1, forward strand.
TATTTAACTGGAGCTATTTTTAGCTATGACATTTTTTCAAATTGTTAACTGATAGGTCATAATTATTAAAAACCTCTATATTACTTATAAGGCGAGCTGGATGCATAGGTGCGTTTTACCTATGCTTGTTGATTAAAAAATTGTTTGTAAGTAATAAGTATAAAGTATGATTTTACCGTCCACCATTTTGGCTCTAAAACGTTGACACATACAGACTTATTTCCGAAAATAGTATGATTCAATGCAGAGAGGGTCAAGACGTGTTTTTCCGTTAAAATCTCGGGTTTGAAATTCTTCGTGGTTATAATGATAGAGATTTTAACGGAAATTTGAAATTTTCGAAAAATGTTTCATTTACTGAAAAATCGATATGGAAAATAGCTGTATTACATTTCCGTTTCTATAGTTACCACACATATTGATTTTGTTTAATGGCAATTTTGATAAGAATTTAAAACCCAATGTTAAATATATATACGTATATTTGTAATGGAAATTACGTATTAGACAATCCTATTTTTAATCAATTGTTTCATAAAGTTAGGTTTAATGAAAATCGGATTACAACAAGCATACATGTATATATTATAAATTTATATGCCTGGATGTGCATATACGAGAATAATTCTACTGCAACCATAATATTATAAGTAATGAATGCGATATTAATTAAAGTAAATAATGTAATGTTTATGTATGAGAGTTAGAGCTAATACAAACTAACTCAGAGTTTAATATTGAAAGCATAGTTTATATCCGCCGATATCCTATATATGTTACACCTAACCTAACAAAATATTTGCACGTATTTAACCTTTTGGTAGGTATGTGCGATCGGTCAGCGTATTCCAAACCCAGATCCTAAAGACCGGAAAGTATGACATGCGAAACATATGCATACCTTTGGGTATACGCTAGATCTGTTTCTCTGTGGCAAACATATCATCGACGCTACGATATTCGATCTCCGTACTTATGTAAACATTAGATACACCCATGTACTCACAGAAATACGCTGCATGTGTGTGTGTGTGTGTGTGTGTGTGGGTATTAACTTTGTCTTTGATTCCGGAAATGTGCAAACCTTTGATTCTCGAAGCAGTTCACATGAATAGGTTTCATACGTGGCGAAGGTGAAAGGCACCTACTATCGAAACAATGGGATTTGTATTTCAACGGAAATACATTTTATACCTAGTATTGTAGAGATTACATAATGTGGAATATTATTATTGAGCAGAATATTAACCGGCCGCTACAAATATTCCAATGGTTGGTGAAAAGAATTCTGGTAAAATATAAAGCATTGGTGTGTGGTTTATATGAACGATAAGTATTTGAATTTAAATAGCGAAAGAATGGTTGTTCGCAAATCGATAGAGCTGCTCATTGATCAATGAGATATGTATCTCTTAGGAGGCGAGCACAAGAGAATATGGCTATTGTCAATTCCGCGCAATCTTATACGAAGTGAGAAAAAGTCGAGGCGGAAGAAAGAAATATTTAAGTAGATATGAAACGATAACAATAAAAAGTTTACAAAACTTTAGATAGTAAGTTTATTGGAATGGTTTGGAATGTCGTTTATATGTGGCTGGGGAATGCTATAACTGTTCTTGTAAGTGGGATAAAATATAAAAGTTACGCCACCTCCAATATAACTTGCTGATATTTTTCAATTATTTTCTTTTCTTTGTAACCAACAATTAATTTTCCCATAAACCTATAATGGCACCCTTAAAAGACAAATAGCACATCTGAAACTATTTTTCAACCAATAATAATACTCCATCATTATTTACTACCTATACCATTGGACCTACTGAAAACTATGGTTCTAATTTCTTCTTTTTCAAACTCTTGTCACACAATATCAGCATTATAATAAATCAAACGTAAGAATTTAAAAAATGTTCAATCAGGATGTATTAGTGCTAGACGGGCGATAATTTTACGAGGACAATGGCATTGAAAATCAACAACGAGACCGTTGTTCGGCCAGACAACCAACACACAGAGAGAACGAAGGGCTGGCAGTGGGTGAGATGGTGCTAGGTGATACCCGCGCGAATGGCTAAAGCTGGCAAAGCCCTTACGTCCCACCGAACACGAATCGTGCGCACATCCCACCAAACACAGAATAGAATATCCACGGTCCCCTGACGACTGCACTAATTAATCTAGACGATGGAGGAGAACACCAGATAAACGGAATACAGTGTGACAGAGCAATGCGCGACTATACAAAGGACCTACCACTTTGGGAGATGTTACAACAGGGCACGAACGATAAAAATTGTTGCAAACACTAAATACTTTAAAATAGATTCAGCCAAATAGACGATGAAATTCATTATGATTTTCAATGCTCTCCAGAAATAAAACTGGAGTGGCTTTCACTCGATTTATACATAGTTGTCATTATATATATATATATATATATATATATATATATATATATATATATATATATATATATATATATATATATATATTTACGTATCAACACACAATATAAACACATATAATATTCTTTAATCTTGTTTTAAATTTCTGCAACGTTTGATGTGAAACAATAAATTAATAGGTAATTTGCCAAAAAAAACAGTTGCTATAAATTTGATTATTTTAAACTTTTAAAACATTCATTTTTACTTTGTTCATGTCGTTTTCAATATATTGAGAAAGTTGCAAAAATAAACTGATACTTTCAGTTAAGACATTTCAAAAATAAAAGATGCTCACCCGGGTTAATTTAAGTTTCAAGTTTCATAATTTTTCCTTCAATATTTATGAATTTAAAGCGTTCACACACAAAAACACACACAACTCACTAACATCATTTAGAATATAGTCAAATTAAGTTTGGGGATAGTTTAAATATGCATTTTCATACACTGCAAAAAATTGATGTGAATTTACATATTTTATTTACAAGTTTTACTGTAAAATTACAACTAAAATCAATGTAATATTTCTGAATTTAGTAAATGTACTACAATTTCAATGTAATTTAACTATAATTCTGTATACCTACATGATTTTACATTGGAAGCCTTGTAAATTTACATCCATTAATACAGGGTATACAAGTTGCTCGAGTACGTTGCACACAGACACGCACCCATACAGTTGCACAGATTTACACAGACATAAACTTTATTCCATAGTCCAATAGTCAGATTTGATTCCGGGGTGGTTAAAACGAGTATTTTCGTTAAAACCTCGAGCTCAAACATTTTTAAGAATTGATTATTACAATACTTCCTTCTAGACTCCGTCCAAGATAGTAAAATGTATTTCTTACACATTGTTACCCTAATTTTGCTCATAGATAATTTCTTAAAATCGTAAAATTACTTAAAACAACTAAATCCAATAAATCACCAATTGAAATTAAGATTTTAAAAAGTTATCCTCTATGCGTATTTGCATAGAGAATATGTAGTAAAAAATAATTTATTCTATTTCTCTAATACGGAGATACAAAAATACTTACTAAATAGACTCATTTTATTTTTATCTCTGCTCAAAAAAAATAGAATTGATATTTTTCCAGTAAATCATAATATCAGGGACAATTTTGTTTAACAAAAATGAAGCACCAAGATTTAAACATATACGCAGTAGATAGACTTTTGGTTAAAAATTCTATTTACAAAGTTGGAGAAGCGGATAGCTAACGAGTTGTGACAAATACCACAATATTTCATATTCTGCTACGGCTGCGTATGATCCTTTGTAGAACAAGTGCTGTAAACCGCACCGAAGTCAGGAATTGTAAATGGATCCTGAGGGCATATAGAGAGTGAAAGGAGGAGACTGCAGGGCAATATGAGGGCGCACAAAGGATGCATGTAAACAACGAACGTAGATAGCGAGAATTGTTTTACCGCTAGGAATTCAAAACATAACACACTATAATTGTGCTTATAAACCACTCAGCAGTTTCAAGAAATAATACAACAACGGATAATTGGGCCCGCAAGATACCGCTATCTGTTCTTCTCAAAATAACACTCACATTTCACACATATTACGTGCCGTGCCGTGCCGTACCATCTTTGTTACAATACAAAAACACTATTTTGCATCTGAATACCGGGAACATAAATCAAAATTCTTTGCTGGAGCCACACTGTTTACGGTACTGCAGATCCCTTGAATGAACAAGAACATATCTCGTTTTTCTAATACTAATATCTCTGGAGTGGCCTTTACTCCCACTGTATTATACTTACTTTGAGTTAAATGACAAAAACCTCAGTGCTTATAATATTGTTATCTGATATAAAAAATTCGATGGTTTTTCTTATAGATTATATAGCTCAATGTCAGGCAAACTGGAAGCATTGGTGCATGCCCCAGCATTAGTTTAATAATGTATATAGAGCAAAAATGTTAGTGCAACTATAAATTCCGGTAAATACACAGTGTGTTGGAATAATATTAGTTTAATAGCCGGTTCGCAATAATAGGATGATAAATTTTAATGGGAAATTGTTAGAAATTTGCAAATTCTAGCAGAATTTCATATGAATTGTGTGATGAATATTCGTTGGCAAAATCTGTAACAAACTTCTGTGCCGGTCACAAAAGCATACAGACACACGCATGCATTGACATTCAAAGGTTCAAAGCAAACACAGACAACGCAAACGCGGACAAATAAAACAGATTATCCCCTAATCAAACACTGAATTATCTCTCTGGCTGTTGACTTGCGATATACGTTTATAAAGCATATACATACTACCAGGTATATACTAAAATATCAACGTGTATTTTATAGTATTAGCCTTAGTCTGCATAAACCATGATCTATACTTTATACAAACGGTAACGTTGAATGTTATAAAACAATATTTGATAGAGATAGTTTAGATCTGCTGCAAAACCTACTTTTGATGTTAATTTAAAACAAAATAAGTATTATTATAAATACAGATAGTGCAAAGACAAGAGGGGCGAGTGAAGACCACTCCAGCTATTTGCGCTACACATAGACGTCATTCCGAAAAAAATGAGATTCAATTTAGAGTTCTAAAATGTTCATGATTACCAAACTTACTTATATAGTGTATGTACATTCGTATAAGAATGTAAGTGCATTGGATCAGGATTTTATTTTAATCAAAAGAACTACAGAAGTTACGTTTTTCAACTTAAACTAAAAACTTTCAACAACGTAGTGTAATGTAAAACCATTAACTTAAATTATAAGCAAGAAGTGAAACAAATTAAAATTTCAAAGTTCCAAGAATTTTCCTATAAAATCAGTAATGAAAGACGGAATTGAATTCATGAAAGATGATAATGCAGACAGACAGATGGAAATTAAATTAATTAAAATATGAGAAGAACAATTGTAGATGTTCCCATATTGATTACATGCAGGCAGGTTAACGCCGGGATATGTGGTAATAAGCGCCAGGGGTTATTAGTTGGGTCGGTTCGGTCACCGTTCATTAGTCTTTGCTGGAAAGAATATCATTGGTAATTATTAGTGAAACCCTTCGTCGGATCTGGTAGCTTGGTATAATTATGACGGGGGCAGCAATCGAAGTGCACTTTTTTATCAAGTTCGGTGCTGCTGGTGGGCGTATCACGTATCACATATCTCTTCTGGTGTTGGTGGCTCTAGGGGGTTGCCGTCATTATCGATTATCAAATGAACAGTGGAACAAGCACTGTACATAATGGCTAGAGTTACGATGTTGCCGCATAAAAAAAGGTGGAGGAGCATCTTCAAGATAAGTGGTGCCCCGAGGGATGATGATCGCCTATCTATGCGCCTACCAGTGCCGGAACACCACTCTTTTTTATCCAAATCTATATAAATCTTTGCTAGCGCTTCTTGTTTTCTCCGAACCTAATATTTTACAAGCGAAATATATTTTCCAAGATAAATTCTCGCAATTATAAAAATTAGATTAACTATAAGCACACTAGACTAGAAATACATTCAAGAGTGTACGTAACTAAATATAATTATTATGAACTAAGTATTTAATTAAACAAGATGCGATACGTACAACGCACTGATGCGTACAGCTCGCCTTAGGCAAGAGCAGTGGACTTCCTACTTCACGCTTGGCATTAAAATTAAAAAATAATTGTTAACTATGGGTTCACAATTTGAAAGAAATGTTAATAAGTCATTCTTTGCTATTGTCAAAAACAAGTAGTGAGCATAATAATATAGGGAACTGTAATGCCATCCATTGATGGCTAGATTAGTTACTCTATTCAACAATACTTTATATTATAACAAGTACTTTATATTATCCTTTTTGTGCTTTAAATATGATTTTTCTTTTTAAATGTTATAGATATAAAAAGTCTTACATTTTTTTTTTGTATTCTTGATGAATAAAGATTTTAGTGCATATTTTAAAATTCATAATTATAATATTTAATAATTTCCTATGGCCTTCGGGTTAACAATACGAAAATATCGTGTAGATATAAAATATGTTAGAAATTTTAATAGAATTTTGGGGTGTTGTAATTATTTTTATGGGGGTAGTATTAAAGGGGATTCTAAATTTTAAGGCCCCATAACTAGGGATGTATACGTCGATTGGATTTAAACTGCGAGCAGATTCAAATGGGATGCCTAATAATATGTGTGGCAAATTTGGTTCAAATTGCTTCGGTACCTTCAGCGGAGTAGAGGGCACAACTTTAGTCTTACGAGCGAGCGAAGACTAACATCCAAGTATATAAGTTATATATATTTTTGGATTCAGGGCGACGAGACAAACACTTTTTGTTAAGGATTTGACCCGAGATTGCTACAGTCACACGACCGATAGCTTCAGCTTCTTCGGTACTTCCTACGGCTAAAAATGTGAAGTGGCTTATTATTAATAATAATATTGATTACGATATTGTAACAATTCAGTATGGCATATTTAATAATACATTTGGTAGCAGCATCCTCATCAACTTTCATCATAACCAATCTCATGACCCATTTTAGAGGAATTAGAGGATTGCTTGAGTTAGTCATAGCAATAGAATTGGATGGCCTGAGTACGCTACTGTGTCGCAGTTAAAAAGCATCGTCGGTACATGCCACGTATAGTTTCGCATTACAGCGCGACGCCACTCTCATCGTTAGAAAGAGTATTCCGTTACCCTTCAAAAGCATCACCGCCGGTCGGTCGGTCGGTGTTATCGCACAGTTGCACACATCGGCGGCGCTCTCCTCTCTTTAACCGTGCCATACGCCTGCCATTCAATTGAAATCAGACACTTAACAATTTACATGCGCCAAGCAAAACAACCAAGAGGTGACAGCAGCAGCAGCAGCAGCAGCAGCACGGAAAATATGCCGGGCATCTCATTGCAATGTTGAGTGTCGCATTTGGGCGTGCTGGCGTCCTTGTTGGATCATTAAACGTGAAGAAGGATGAGTGGAGGTTTGAGATTTCAAGGGGTTCTCTCGCTTGGAAGGTGGAAATTAGCTGTCTACGTAAAGTAACATGTATGACATTTAACTAGTGGTGTTGAGTTCCAAAGGTTTATTGCGACAACATGCCTAGTACAGTCAAATAGAGCATAGGTGGCCAAAGTTTTGGCCTTTGAGAACAACACGCTGACGAAACTAAGAGTACATTGTGTAGTATCCCATAATTAACAATGAAGGACCAGTTATTTTTCACAATTTCTAGTTTCTGTCTTACCACGTATATAATTTCTATATTAAGCTCGAAGCTAAATAAGAAGGCTCAGGTTAATATTAACTATTAAAATTCGGTTAACTCTAATTATTAGAACGAAGCACTAATGAATAATATATTTTCATTTTTAGTGCTTCCATATTTATTTTTTCACCATGTATGTATTAATTTTTATGAGAAAGTAAAATAGCATTAATTTTCGTAAATATATTTATGAATATCTTTCAAATGAAAATCCCCTATTGACTTAACTCCAAATCTAGTAATGTTTACCATGGGTAAATAGTAAATTTAAAATTTATGTTGATGAGTTATATTATGTGACCAGTTTGGTAGCCGTCAACATTCATATGTACTCGTATATATGTAATTTAGTTTCGATTGACAACAAAGCCCGTTTTAATATTATTATTTAGCCGTATCAAATTACGGACATAATGTCCGCACAAAGGATTTTTCTAAATAACCCGTCGGTTCTGTTATACGATCAACCTGTTACAAGTATTAATAATATCATTTGATCTCTCCAGGGTTGGACTAGCATTATTGTCCAGACTAACAATGGGGTCGGTGTGTTCCTTTGAGCATCAAAATCCCAAATGTAGTGAGGCATTGTTGCCGGAATCCTAGTGTTCTCATTATTTCCCTTATCGTCCGTTATCCCTTCTATATATTGACCGCTCGAATGGCGTACATACATACATACAGCGAGGATCTATAGCATTTACGGCAGCCATTGTCTGATTAACAATAATCACCGATTCACCGACCGGGCACCAACCGAGACTTTATGCTAATTATTACAACCGATTTATGTGCCACAAATTTTCGACGGCAGCGCTTCTCCTGGGGAAAATTGGAAATGTCAATGGACAATTTGTGGCATTTTACTAGATGTTATATAGCATTCTCTCTCTTTCTCTCGCCGCTTTCTGCATGTTGGTTGGTCGATGTGGAACTCGTTAAGTCATTCTCTGCAGTATTTTCTACTTCTTTTGCCTGGGTTTGAGGGGTGACAGTGAATCACTTGATATTTTCTCTAGTGACATTTCAGAAATTACATGTCATGCAAAATTGTTCCTGCGTAATCGACCTTTTGTTCGAGATAATCTTCAACGCATTCAGACTATTTTTCTACAAATACTTTTGTGGAATATTTGCATTATATTATGATTTTTTAATTCTTCCTCGTATAGAATAGAACTATTATTTCAATCTTATAATTTATATATTAAAGAAAGTTTTGTGCATTCAATATTGTATAAGAAAGTCGAATGAACGTTACTCTAGCTTTTTTATCAGTCTATCTAGTATTTTCACAATAAATAGAAAGTCGTAATATAAATATGAACACAGTAAATAAAGCCACAATTAAAAATATAATAACAGTCAACATTCTGTGTATGTGATTATATCTAAAACTGTATTAATGTAGTTGTAAATTAATAAAAGCAAAAAATAAATTTAAATACACATTATTATCTGTATATTCCGTATTCCTGTGTCATGCGGTACGACCAGTTTCATTAAAACTTTAATTAAGGTTTTATTATACAAAAAAAAATGAGAAAATATATATCTCTGGAGATCTCAAATGCTCCCGTTAATAATAACAGGCAGGGTAACTGCGAAGTACTTGTGAACGAGTCAACGCACGCATATATAGGTATCACAGTGCGCTATATATACCTCTTATACCTTCTAATGTAAACAATAGTTAAATATGCATGTACGTACAATTAACTCTGCCACTAAAACATGCAAAATATCTCGGAATATTCAATGTTTACTGTTGCTTTGTGTTGGACTGACTGTTTGAACTAAAATAACTATTGTTCTATGCACACTGTATAGATAAATATTATTTCAAATACTTAATTGCTAAATCTTGCATATGAAAACATTTGCTGATATTACTAACCAAATTTCAATAATCTGCAGTCTACACATTACAGTGTATAGTCTACACTGTTAGAAGAGGTATATCTGAGAATATGAGACAGCATATATATATATATATATATATATATATATATATATATATATATATATATATATATATATAACGTAGTTAAAAAAAAAACAAATGGACACGGCGAGCTAAGAATTCTATTATTATTAAAATATCGATAAAGAGTGAACTACATATGATATGGGCACATATAATCTTTGATTCAACGTACTACAAAATCCAATGTAGGGCACAGAAGATTTTTTATTTATTATAAATGTCCTATTAATGAAATTTAACGTAAGCCCCAAAGGAGCACATGTCCCTGTCGATAAAATGCGTTATTATTCTGCTCGATTAATTATTTATTACATTTAATTTCGTCAAAGTCCCTGGCCAGTTTATGTATGTATGTTATTCACAAATGTGGCCGGTGTTGGATTTAATTTTTGACGCCATCCGTTTTCTAATTACGGCTGCATTGCGCCACCGACCGTCTGTAAACATTTAATATGTATTACATGAGAGATGGAATTTCACACCCTTGGGTCCCATAAACCATATACACTGACTCATAACGTTGATGTTACGCGCGCTTGCGCAAACCTCATCACATCTCTGCACTCCGAGTCTGTCTATACAATCATTTATTTATAATATTTTGTCATGTATTTTATAATTAATTTTAGTTTTTCTATTTAATACAATAGATGTTTGTGATAGGCTAAGTTAATAGTATTATTAAAAGGAAAGTTTTTCATTCATATTATTATTGTTATTAGTGAAAACTATGTATTAAAAACTAAGTTATAAACTGATAATTTAACCGTCGTAGTGTAAAAAAAGCGGACTGAAATGTATTTTTGGTAAAACGAACTCGCCTGTAACATCCAACAAAGATATGAATTAGATCTGTGGAAGAAACCTTTGTGTTGCAAGATTTTAATTTAATTTTAAAAGTTTTTACCTTTGAAAGTGATATCATTTAATATGACCGTAGTCTCTCTGACAAAATGTGAAAATTTGCTTGGAAACATTCGCACGTAAATTAAGTTCAGTAAGTTATAAATTTGTTGGTGGCAGCGTAAAGCGTAGAAAACACAAAAGTGTAGATTAAATTTTCGGTAAACAATATTCTCCGGGTTCATACATTCCGAAAACGTAAAAATCTCTTTCACACTATATATGTACATGTTTGTGTAGCACAATATAGGTACGTGAATGTGTGCGTGGATAACATTATTTTATATTTATGTGACCACACGTACGAACAGTAAATTCAAGTTTTAATTCATAGATATGTCGGTGTATGATACTGGCACATAACTCAAACCAAACGCTGCAGTCTAGTTTTCGAAAACCAATACACAGGGCACTGTTGCGACTGTTTTATTTTTACCATAGACGTGCGTCATCAATTTATTATTTATTTTAAATAATTTAATTATAAACTATACTTTATAGATTCACTGGTGGGCACCATGTGCCCATATAATATAGAATACAGTCCATTCCTCACCGATCTATCTGTCTAAAATTTTGAATTATTGGACGGCGATTTTCCATTGCATTTATTTATAAATTCAGACCTAATAATTGTTACCCTATATAATATAAATTAAAGCATTTCCCCCTACATACACATATATGTATATATAAATATATAAAATAATGTTTTATTAACTGTTAACGAACGCCACTGTTACCAGGGGGCACTAGGGATAGCTAGATATAGACTGCCCATATAGGGGTGACAGAATACACACCGGTAAGAAATTTCTATAGCTTTTCGTTCCTGGCATTCGTGTTTTCAATGTGTACGATATCATAATTTATTATATTGCGAATCGCACAACACTCTCAACAGAAAATTGCAAAAAATTCAACTCAAAATATCACGGAATGTTTACATGGTTTTGACGTTATGTTACGCGTACAAATGTACATCATTATTTTTTGTAATGCAACGTATAAAAATGGTTCGCTTTCAGCAATGTTTTGTGTATTTGATTTGCTAGTCATAACAACAGAATATAAATTGTAATAACAGGGTAAAATACCATTTATGCAATATATACAGGTTCGGGAATTAAAATTACATTAAATTTTCCTGGATATATTTGTAAAGGGCTGATTAGATTTATGGCATAATCAGACAATTTCCAAAATGCTTTATTTTAGTCACTAAATCAAATAATCATTGAGAAAATAGTCAAATGGATTCAGTGACCTTCAAAACGAACATTTCCAAAAAAGAAAATATATACTTAAGGTATAAGATAGTAAAAATATGTTATTGAAATTTGTCAAAAAGTCATGAAAATCGCAGGGCCACAATATTTATGAAACAGTGTTATGTCCCATTTAGGAATAAACAAAATTTATGTAAATTGTATATAAATTGGCGTTAAACTAATATTATATATTAATTTATTTAAACAATGTATTACATGCCATTAATTTTCAAGAATGTACAAGGAAATTGGCATTGGATTATTGTAATTTAAATATATACAATCAACACAACACTGGGCACAATCCCAAGGTACCAACGAATTACCTGTTGTACTTGTCAACATTTTCTCGACTGGTGAAATCCCCTTCAGGTGGTCGACGTCTGAATTACCGCGGAACAACTCCAAGATTTGCCGCTTGACAAATCTCTTACACAAAATCTAACTTAACCAACTAAATTGGGGTACCACAGAAAGGTAACACACATTTACCTGTTGTACGCCAAACCATATCTACACTTGTGGACTGAATTTAGTTGCGTTGAATCATTCTGAAAGGTTTTGTGACCTTGTGGTTCGGATATCGTGTTTGAGTACATGAAATATCCGAATTCGGAAAATGTGTTTCATTTCCAATTACCGAATGTAGCTACAGAGTATTAACATAAACTGATGTTCAAAGTATTATTAATCAATATATATATATATATATATATATATATATATATATATATATATATATATATATATATATATATATATATATATATGTATATATATTACTGCAAATAATACAAAAGATTACATAATTACAGCTGAAAGTGCCTGTAACCGAGCTTTATACATTTCAGTGTGTATCAATTGTTAAAACAGATAATGGAAGCCGGAGGCAGTTATTTTGCAACACGATTGTGTACTGCTTTAGATCCAGGTCCACCTAATTCAATGAAATTCCGTTCCGTTTTGGCTAATTTCTATAGATGAACAATTCAACTTGATATATTCATATAAATAATCATTAGAAATATGCATTTTTACGCTATAATCAAAGATATTTGAATATCAAAATATATCAATTAAATAAATAAACAGGCATAGGTGGAGGCACCAATTCCTTTAACTCGCCGTATATTAAACTTAGTGGATTTTTACTTTCTTTTATATAATTTATGTAGAAAAGATTTTATTAACCATTAACGTTTTTAAGGAAGGTTATTATATAACCACATATTTTTGAAGAGATAAAATTATTAAACTCAATAATGAATAGATGGAATACAAGATTTTTTGTTTCAATCATCCGAACAACTAATTTAATCAATCAACAACATTTAAATTTCAATCTAGTATTCTTTTTCTGCCCGTCAGTTACAAAATCTGAAAATTCGTTTAAATATTAAAAATCTTATAATTAAATTAAATATTGAGTTTCTTGAAATAATTATTATCTTATAGCACCTGGGCTCACAATTAGGAAAAATGTTATTAACAAAAAATATCTAAATTTATTTTGTTGAGTTTCCTGAAATTGTTAATAATTATCTAAGTTCATAATGTGTATCATCGATGCAAATTTGCAACGAGAATGTCCGTAGGAAAATCAAAATTCCCGATTTGATTATCTCAGATATTATTAATTATATTAGGGATGACTTCTGTGTGTCTGTATGTGTGTGGAAATGTGTTTGGCTGTTTGTATATATTTATAACTATGTTTCCCACATACTAGCTCCAGAACTTATGATATCAATGGTTGTAAGCAGAATAAAAAACGATAAGCAGGACATTAGAAAAATTTCAATAAGTCGAACGGAAGTAGTGCGCGTACGAAATATGAAATGAAGATTCGTTCCGTGAATTTTAATCAATGTTTAAAATATCGTCCATCATTCACGGTCGCGGACAAAACGTTCACGAATTTTAATCATCAATATTAATGAACCGTGCAGCGTTCTAATTCATTATTAATTTCATATCAGCCACGTATCGATTCGCTTCACGCCACCGAATGCCCGGCAGGAGACGTCACTGACGAGACTGATACTGTCAACGCACGCTGCTGATACTAACACCCTGGAACTAATATTGCATTACTCACCTACCGAGGAAATTTCATTTGCAAAGTTGTTTGCTTGGGATTCATTCATGGGTTTATTTTCTATAGGTTTAAGTAAAGTATACCTGAACGAATCATCGTTAACGAGAATATTTTTATGTATATTTGTTATTATCGAGCGAATGAATCCGTATCTATATTACTAATTGTTCATGCCATCTTTCCTTATTTTTGCGAAAATACCTTATAATTAATTTTGTAGGAAGTGATTAAATTTGTAAGTTTACTCGTAGTTATATTTTCTATTTTATTTACCCAAATACTAAATTGATTTTTTTATATTTCCCAGAGAGATAGACTGACAATTTGCGCTGGAATAAGGATGTCCTTTATAAGTTTACCATGATTACTACCTCGAGGTCAGATAAATTAGACAAATACGCAGTTCTCCAAGACAATCTTTTGAACCAGTAGTTTTCCAGATATGGAATTAATTTTTTTTGCATATAGCATTGATAACATTCAATTTTTATTTACTTATAACTTTCTTATACACAGTAATAAGTAAATTTTTTAAACATCAAAAATTTCCAACTCGAGATTTCAACAAATATACACGTTTTGACTTTCCCTGAATCGAATGAGACTATTTTCGGAATGATATCTGTGTGTCTGTCTATTTTTGAACGCATTAGAACCTAAAATTGTGAAACATCAAACTTAAAACTTGTATATAGTCTTATTTTAGAAAATAATATTCAAACCGGAAAGGTTTACTCCATATATTTCTTGTTCTATCTCCATTTACGCTAGTACGGCTGCACTTCCGGCAAAAATATTGAATGAATAATTATAATGAAAGATATTAATATTTTGCAGAACTTTTGTTTGAAAAGTTTTGTCAGGAAATGTACCAGTAACGATTAAACTGCTACGGAAAATTATTATTTTATAATTTAAATTGCCTTTGATACGCATGTATAAAAATTATATTTAATATAGCGTATGACATATACTTGAGAACATTTTGACAGGGAAATAAAATAGACTCAAATAATTTGATATTTGTCATTTGAAATTAAAGAAACAATACATGATTTATATTGAAGAAATAGCATTTGATAACGTAATGAAATAATAAGCTAAAAGGGTACAAATTAAGAGTGCTACTGTGCAAATTAAGTATAAGAAAATCGAGTGCAGACCCCTCCACATGTTTTGCCTATTTTTGTGTGAGGGTATGAGTCAATGTACGTAGCAAAAGAATACCATTACTTCGGGTCAAGATTTTGTATTCAAAAATAGGTTTTCTTTTGGTAACAATATAGTTTAAAGTATTAAAGTTTCAAAATTTTATCATTATCATCAATAGAAGTAATCTACACGGCGTCGTATGAAAATATATATATATATATATATATATATATATATATATATATATATATATATATATATATATGTATATATATATATATATATATTAAAATAACGAAAAAATATTGTAATTTATCAATTGTAACAATATAATTTATCAACAATTTAAGCGAAATATGTAAATTAAAGATCTGACGCCTTGTAGAATATTAGTTAAAAGTTATCGATATGGATAATATTCCCGGGAATATTCGCTGACCATATTGCATTTATATTTCAGTTCGTACCAGTCGATTGTAGCATACGCCATAACTTTTATAACGTAGTCACGTAATGATTACAATTTGGTTATCTATAAATGTACACATTTTGTACAACAACAATTGTTGATCTTTTTTAAAATGCAGCAACCGGTAAATTTGTAATACACACACAGAGGCCCGGGAAACAAACACATTATCCATATGCAATTACGTATTAATTCGATTTTAGCGATTCGCTTGGGAAATCAGTAACCCGCACTTCTGCTGGTCTGGTACTCACTCGTTCATAGGTACACGGTGCGGTGTGGTGCGGTGCGGCCCCGGAGCGACGTTGTATGTCAAATTTCACACGATTATTAGCGAGCTGTAAGCGCGAAACATCCGCCACGCAATGTCGCCTCGTGTTACGCGGTTACACAAACAAAATTACCTGGTTTTAAGCTCGCCCTTCTATCTCTGTTGCTCTCTGCAGCAAACAACGGCCACTGCTATTACATTTACAATGCCAAACATACACATATGTGTCTGTAGGCACATTTACAATTTATGTTGCGTACATCATACGCTTGCAAATGGTCAATTTTGTCATATTGATTCAATATAGATACAGAATTGTTCTTTTGAAACGGCGGATGCTCGCAAAATACAACCCACTGTATTTAAATCAACGCCAATATTTTGTTAAACTCTGTTCTACGTTGAATCGAAACATTCAGTATTTTCCACTTATGAAGCCGTTCGCATCATTAATTTTCCAATAAAAAAAAACTGAAGTGTCCGTTACTTGATTTTGCTATACGTAATATGCATTATAGATAATATTTTTTTCAATTTTTGGTGGCATTCTGAGCTAATATGTAGATCTAGCTATATAATTTCTTTTTAATTATTTGAATCTATTTGTTTCCCTGCTTAAATGTAGTCAGTTCATACGATTTATTAAATATATATAACATGCATATTTATGGCAGCATAAATAAAAAAAAATCTAATTTTTCGTAGCAGTTTTATCGTAACTGATATATATTTTTGAAGATCTTTCAAACAAAAGTTGTGTAAAATATTTATATTATTCATTATATATATATGATTATGTTTGCATGCACTTCCGGTATGAATATTATTTTTAAAAATACAAGGTGCACTTCTACAAGTTTTAAGTTTGAAATTTCTCAATTTTAAGTTCCACAGTTTTTCCTCTAAAGCGTTCACAGACACACTGAAAGTAGTCACATTCGATTCAGGGAGGGTCAAAACGTGAATATCCGTTGAAATCTGGAGTTCGAAATTATTCATGATTAGAAAACTATATATTGCACATAAGAATGTAAAAATCTTATAGGTAATACGATTTTGGCAATTTCCACTAAATTGAGTAACATTGTCTTATCTGCATCGTCGCATATTTCATGTAAATTTCCAATAAACACATTCTTAAATCCGCAAAATGTGAATATCGAACCTAGATTCAAATATAGCTACTTTTCTGTCTTTTCAAAATGCAATATACGTATTTCTCAATGCTCGCTCTTGCGCAAATCTATATTTGAAAATATAAAAATTCCCTTCGAATATTTCCATCATCTTGTGCTTCACAAAAACGAAGTACTAATATTAAAACGCAATAAGGGGTCCGATCGTATATTACCAATAAGTTTAGATGAGACAGTGGACCAGTCCGGTTGTAATCGTAAAGTTTATGTAACGTAATGGCTGCGCAAAGTGTTTGCGATGAGCGACTGGACAACAAATACGCAATGAATGTCCCCAGAGGGCGCGAAACGAGGGTGCAACCAACAGGGGTGTTAAATGATTGACACTAAACCTTCTTATAAATCTAGTATTTTATTAGCTGCAAGTAAATGTCACTATGTTGTTTATATCGTGCGGGGGCGATGTAATACACTCGCGCAATACAGGCATTTATGAATTATATTAATAAAAAATTATTATTACAAGAATAATTGCCATTTAAGAAAGAAAATTTTGAGAAAATTCTCATTCTTACTTTACTATTATTATATCAGTGTTGATTTGTCTGAATTCTATATATGATATGGGCACATGGTGACCTTGGGAGTACCAAGCAATACTCATTTAAATATATAAGTTTACTTACAAGTTCTAATATTTTTAGCCATGATTTATTTGTACTGCTCAGTCCAAATTAAAGTAAGTACTGTTAAAATTATTGGTTACAATCAAATATATCGTCCAATATCAATATTACTATACTGGTGGAGTACAAAGGAGAATTGTCTATGTTACCAATATAGATGTAATGATGTTCGCCGGTTCAATGTTGTGTTTCACGAACTAATTTTATCTCGAATTTCAATTCTGTTCGTAATAACGAAATTTCCATAGAAGTTTCATCTGTATGGAAGTTAGAAGTAGATCCCTTTGTCGCGGTCCTAGGAGAGTGAAGTTGGCTGGAAAACGGAATTGATTTGTAGTGCATGAAGTTTAACAGTAGTTCTGTCTTCTACTTACGACAACTCATCTGACACTCGCCGCTTCTATGCCATACATTTGCATCACTAAAAACAGGCTACTGTACGACTATAATAATATACTTGGCACTAGCTTGCAGCTAGCTCGTACGCTTTATGACTTTAATTACAAACGGCAACAAATCAACGCAATTATTATATGCACTTGCTTGTATTTGGTACTAACATTTTATAAACACTCCAATTATAGAAAACACTTAGAAATTACAACTATAGTCGAATTACTGAGGTTTACGTTAGCAACCTGCAAATTTTTATGCAATTACGCATCGACTAATTTTAATTCTAATAAAAATAACTATAGCAAATGTTTTAATGCACATATATATTGAATGTAATTATCAATTTTATTTAAATGGAATAATACTACTGTCATTTGTAAAATGTATATTATTCTTGTATATATATAACAGATAATATCAACATATTTAAATGTATATTATCAGAAAATGATGGCGTGATCAGCTGGTCTCAATGGGTGCGTTAGGGGGTAACAATTGTATCACGAAGAATTACTGTAGTCCTTAGGGAAATAGTATAGAAAAGTACATTACTTATGCATAATCAACTTCATCTAATCAAGATATAATTCTAATCTAGTACACATTTCAAATGAATAATTGAATGAATATTTTCTGGAAATGTAACCGGAGGGAATATTAGTCGTCTTCGGAATTTCATTTTGCACAAGACTATAGTAATATTAAATTAAAATGCAAATACATATACTATATTCTGTAAAATTGTATTGTTTGTCCTAGTAATTTTACAGGAAATGTGATGTAAATTTACAAACATTCTCTAACTCGTTTCATTTTCGAGATTAGCAAAAAGACGAAATAGTAAGTCATGTCTTCCGGTTAAGATCCTATTTTTCAACATAGGCGATTGTCTTCCTTGACATATACAAGTCCTTAGTTTTACTATTCATAATTTTACCATTGACAGATTTGGCTTTAGAGCATACACACACATACATTGACAGACATAATTCCGAAAATAGTCCGACGTGATTCAGGGATGGCGAAAACGTGTATTTCCGCTAAGATCTCGAGTTGATTATTCATGATTACAATACTAATTAGCTCGCTGTACGAAGTCCTGAAGAAGCTAATGCATTCGGTCGTGTGTCTGTAGCATTCTCGGATCAAAAAAAATCCTTCACAAATAATGTTTGTCTCGTCGTCCTGAATCCAAATATATATATATATATATATATATATATATATATATATATATATATCTCATATACTTGGAAGTAGCTCGCACGACCACATTTGTGCCCTTAATTTTGCCCTTATAAAAATAATTAAATTGTTAACCAAATGGCAATAATAACTAAATACCGCTGTTCGCATCGCATATATTACACATAGGGCGAGCTGGACGCATATGTGCGCTGCACTTAAGCTTGTAATATATATATATATATATATATATATATATATATATATATATATATATATATATATATATATATATATATATTCATATAAAAGATTAAAGAGAAATGAAATTTTTGGAAATGATTCAATTTAATCGAACATTAATAATATAATGTGTTAATTTGGGATTTATTGCAATGTGTTGCAACTAAATAAATGGTATGTTATTTGTATATGTTCAAGATTTATTATATGCATATATACATATTCATATATAATAAACCTCCTGACACAGGTTAACCAGCATATTCCATCATAAAGAACGATGGTACATCTTCATCAAACGAAATGTTACACAGAGCACCATTTCCTTTTCCAGAAGGACCACACAGAATTCGGCCTGTGTTACACATCACAGACATGGATGTATCATCCATAGAATACACCCGCATAGAATACTGATACAATAATCCGAAATTAATTCAAAAGCTGTCTGGCGTGGGTTTTCCTAAAAATGTTTACCTTTTTCATCTTCATGGCATTTATGTATTTATTTGCAAATGCCCTTTCATAGTTCTCTTCAATTTCTACTCTCTTATTACTTTCAATGCTTCTCTCTAGTTAGTATCTATGGTACGAACAGTAGTGGAAGGACAGAGCAAGAGGATAGACCGAACACATACAGAGATCCTGGTGTATTGTTCCAATATAGTAGGAGCCTGGTCTGTCGACGTTGTAATCAATCAAACGTGTTCTGGCTCCGGGGTAATTAGTTCAGACAGGGACAGGTGCGGATACGGGTGTTAAGAGTAACGCAGGGTCAACGGAGGGGCAGGCCTGATAAACACAACTTGCAACTCAAATAGGTACCTAGGCCACACACACGCCTACATCAAATCTGTAATTTTGAACAATCTAATATTTGATCAAGACATTTTAACTTATTACCACTAGCAACACGTACGATATATGAATTCTTAAATTCACGTATAACCTCATAAATTAACTCATTTTGCCGACTCACTTGATGACTGAATTTCCTTCCAAAACAAACAAGCAAAAACTGCAACTTATAACCATCATGAAAGCTTCACAAAGGAAATATAAATCACTCGTTAAATTTACAAAAAGGAAATTGAATGCCTACGTTGACCACTGTTCGTGTAACAAGTAGATAAAATTTTAATTCGAATTTCGGACAACAATGCACTGGCTGCACTCGCTCGCACAACGGGCAAGAAAGCGCCTAGTGTTCCCCGTCCCTTAAAACATTATCCGGCAACTCATTTGCAATAAATAATCTTGGCCAAATCGCGTTGTTTTGAAGATGATCTCGTAATAAAGCCAGCCAGCAGGGCAACGCTGCGCCTGCCATATATTGGTCGCAGATCGTAATTTCATGATAAGGGGGGTCGCCTGCTTCGCCCCACCACGGAAAATGGAACACTGTGAAAGCAAGCGCACGAACACGACGAGTAGAAGTAAAAAAAAAAACGAATAGCGTTCTAGTGCCCGCCTGGGTAATGAGATGCGAATGAGTATAATTTCTTGCAACCAGCAAGCCACGCGGTCTGACCTTGCTGTCAGCGGTCGCGCGCTTATTTACTGCCCCCAGATAAACCGAGACTCTGTGTCCTCACCATCCAATGCACGAAACCGGAAACTTATTTAACAAGGTGTTTGATAATTACCTCCATGGAAAAATACTGCTGACGGTTTATCACATGATGAAAAACATATACACTGCCGTCCTACTGTTTAGCAACACTGGGATTATTTTCATCAACTTTTTCCTTTGAAAAATAATCCTACCTTGGTACGCTTGTCTTTATAGTTAATAAATCGTTATTTTAGCATTTCTTTGGAAAAAATCTAATTTCTAGAATTTTTTCCTTAATTTTAATAAAATTACGATTTACTAAGAGATCATTTTTGAATATAACAATGTTATATTTATGTTTGCCTAGTTACCATTGATTCACGGCAATCTTAGGTTGAAGCAAAATAAAGAAATCATATATTAAATTAGAAGTGGAAGTATCCAGCTGTTTTCTTGTTTGATTCACTGTGGTATCCGAAACCCGAATTTAGAAATATAGGAAAAGATATTGTCTTAAATTGAATTTGTTTCTGTTTTCTTGGCATAGTTAAATTCCATTAATTGTAACACTGACAAAGGCAAAGTAGTAGTAATATATTAATAAGCTAAACCCAGCTGTTGCCTATGGCAACCTATGTATTTGCCTAGTAAATTTCGTCGTTTTAAGATAGTACCTACGAACTTTAGTCCCGTGTGTTTACTACCAGCCATTGTGTTTTTCATATACTTTGAGCGGAGCGTATATATTAAATTCTTCACTTCGCCTGTATATTACATATTTCACCGAAATATTGGATATTAAAATTACTTTTTTTTAATATTTGCTAGCGTATACAACCGGTCCCATATTAACCAAATACAAAATCATTAAAATTCGGCAACATTGTTTTTCATTTTTAATCATAACCAAAACATACAGCAACATTCCAGTGACTCTTATCTAATATTGATTCTATAAAAATGTCTATAATACAGTCGACACACAGTGGGATATTTACTGAAAAGGTTGGCCTAAATCATATTAATAAACATGAATATACAGCATCATTTTAATTATTAATATTCCTGATAATCCCTTTTCGGAACCCTTCGGAAAGAAATGCAATTTTCGCTATTGAAGATTTTGAGTATTGACCAACTATTTCTGAAAATGAACCACGACGTATTCAAATATTGCGTATAATAGCTTCAGGAGTAGGAGAAAACTGAACGGAGTAATATTGTAAACGTGGCAGCTATACAATGCCATTTATTGGTTTCTCCATCTTTTCCTCTTTCTTCTTTTTTTTTTCATTTCGCAAATATGAAAAATGTTATAATTTCACGCGGTATTGGATTCTACTATATGAAGGAACAGCTCTTATTGAACAGTATTTTCTGAATACGGAATAAAAATCACTCCATTACAATGTAAGTAAGTGGAAAATCGAAATATACGAGAAAAATTTGCATGATTTTTTGGCCGCTTGCCTTTCATATACGACCTTTAGGCATTTTGTCGAAATCAATCGTCTTTGTGGGATTAGAAACATTATTTACAATTTAAAATGCCTATATGTATTTTGGAGAAATCATTGAGAAGATAAGCTTGTAATATGGATAAAACGATTTTTTTTTTTTTCAAATCAAATAAAGTATTTAAGAACGTGTATGAGAACAGATACGTAGAAATATCAACGCGTTGGTTTTGCTACGGTAGTAATTTCGGAATATATACAAAGAATTGGTTAGAGCGTTGATTAGAGTCTAGGTTTTGACATGATTATGGATTACGGTGTCGCAGTATTTCAATTTTGTCATTATTTAATTAAATCATGGATTTTGGCATGTGTATTTCAAAGGGCGAATGTGTATGTATGTATATAGTACGTTGTTATGTTCGCATGCATTAATTAATGCATGGGAATTTTCACATTTGTTTCACTGAACAGTGGTATTTGGTTGAAAGGTTCTATTTTTATGTCGCTAATATTCGTGTTAATTAATTATATATCCACCCTGATGTGCATTTGGTATTTGTAGACGCGGTGGATTATACCAAGCTTCTAGTTCGCCGTACAGTATGTACAACCAGACAATTGTATTCTGACGAATATCTGAATTTTGCCAGATTCTCTGTACACATATACTTGGATGTATGTTGCTTGCTCATAAGACTGCATCGTCTCCGAAGATTTCTAACTAATTTCAAAAAAATTGGTACACATATAGCACGAATTCCCAATTTGTTTAAATCCTATTAGTTTTATACTACCAGAGGGCAGAATACTACTGACTTATTGACAGCTAAAACTAAGGTTCTAGAGAGATAAAGGCACCAGTTAAAAATTATGGCTAAAGTGTTCGTAGTAATAGAGCAGGTGTAACTTGAAATAATATCAGATCTGAAAATAGGATTATACAGAAAAAAGGAAGTTGACACAGATCAAAATAGATTCATGTGAACGCGTTTAAGTCTAAATCGACCTAAATTATGCAATTTGCTATGCATAAATGATGGTAACACTTGGGCGGAGGTGGCTGCAGCTAACCTTAAAAATAAATTCTTCCACATGTTGGATTTGGTATGCACATCCATCAAACGTCAAACCACAAACCAGAACAACAATGTGTCCATCTGTGCTGTCGTCTGCCACTGGCTTGCGAATGATAAATAATTTACCAGTAAATCTCAGCGTTTGAGCGAACGTCAGCTGAGTTCGGTAGCGGTTAACTTCACTCTTACTTCACCGCCTGCTCCTCATTCCACTTCTCCTGCTCCTTCTCCTGCTCCTGCTCCTGCTCCTGCTACTAACGCAAGGGGCTATCCGAAGTTGTATGAAGTTACGACGTTGTAGCAACTAAGGTGTCTGGAGATGCTCTCTTGTGGGGGTTCGGTTACAGATTACCCGACTATCTCCTCCCGACTTTCTCTGCGTTCGCGACTGAGGTATGTATCTCTTCTAAACGATGTGAGAAAGACCTTGAATGTCACGAATTGCTACTCAATATTGCATGACTTGACCTCCTTACCGTATACACTCACAAATAAAATTGTTTATTCACTACACTTTTCTTTTTTTCTTTCTTAATACAACTTAGACTGTCTAGGCTTCTTAGGTTTCAAAATGAACTAGATTGGCCTTCACTCAACTCTCTTATTCTGTCGCTATCTGTATTAATTATTGCCAATCCAGATTATTTTTCATACGACATCGTGTAAATCCATTATATTAAAATATAATTATTTTCTAAACCAACGTGACTTACACAATCTATGTTATTCAGGGGCATATAAATTATGTTGTATACCGTGTATCGGAGAGTTTCTCAGTTGAACACAGGCATCATCCCTTCATATAACATTTTTCTTATATGTATATCTTCAGTATATATACTTTTGACTTGCAGTTATGAAAAAGTACAGAAAATGCTTCTTTTTGTCTGTTAGACCAAGAATTATTTCTTCATTTGGGTGAGTGAGCATTTCCAAGCTATTTCCGAAATAAACATTTTCTTCACATTATATCACGTAACGCAATAAACAGTTGAATTTATTTCTCTATTTTTTCCGTTACAACTTGACGTAAACGTACAATCTGTGTGCAAAAATAGAACCATTCTTCTTAAAAACTTATGTTATGTGAACGTATCTTAACAGTGTTGTAAAACATAAATTTACTGATCTGACAAAATGAAATCGTATATTATTTCGCTGTTTTCAACGGACGGAATCTCTTATATGGTGGTTGATGTTTATACGAAAACATTAACATATGTAAAATATTACAAATGTATCTGTGATACTTGTAAATATTACACAAATTGAATATGTTAATTAAAAATAATAATTATCAAATTTAAATTATACAAGAATAATTAGTTTCATTGTTGTTTCTTGAATTGTTCTTAGCCTACCAATCGTATTCTTACAGATACTTGAGTTATGACTTTATATTAGTGGGTATAAACTTATTTTTCTTCTTATCATATTAGAAAAAAGCTAGAGAGGACTGTACTCGACTTTCTTGTCTTTTCATTTTATGTATTTATAACAATGGTTTACTTTGTTTTAAATTCACCCTACGATTGCTATGAAACTAAATCAATATGTATTGTAACTAGGGAAACGTATTTACAAAACAACCATTTTCAAAGGCGATTTTTCGGTAAATGATTTTCAAAAAAAAATTCAAACAAAATGCTTTTGCAAATCATGTTGTTTTCGAGATATGCAAAAACAAGCAAGAATATAATCTTACATCTTGTAATGATCTTGTTTTCAAAAATATATAAATGTTATATTTAATGTTTCATTAAGTTCTTGCTCTAGAGCGTTCACACACATATACAGACACACACGCATAGATATCATTTCGAAAATGGGTAAATTCGATTCAAGGATGGTTAAAACGTGTATTCTTTTTTTAACTGTGTGTACGAAAATGTTAATGATGAAAATACTTCAATTTTTAAAAATGTTGACGTTTAAAATTAAATAACTGATATTCTAGATTCTAAATATTACAAATAATTTTATATTTTGAAATAATCTGCTGTATCTGAAAATATTATCAATTCTAGTCTACATAGGTATACATTATTAAACCTAAATCGGTAAGAATTACTGAATTGTTCTAAATACCGCTTAAACTTTGTGTCAAAACGCTCTATAAATTAACATCAGGAATATATTAATTTGATAATGTAGCCAGGATTAGTATGAATTTCTCATCATCCATATCCTCTTTGGATTCAAGTTGATCTTCAATAAACCGTGTATCAACATCGAAAGAGGACCTATAATACAGGATAATCTCATCCCAAACATGTTCAAATACCTAATATGCATTATCATATAATAATATCCTTGTCAATTTGAACTACGGTTAAAATTTTAATTACTTGAGCAAAAATATAGTTTTCGAGGTAAAATTTTCATAAAAATTGCTATTACGATTCATTTAACTACAATAGATACATACAATAGATAGAGAAATATCGAGAACACGCGTGATTGAGTGCTCCAGCAAAAACACCTAAATATAGGCCTTGTTGAGCAAATAAAAACGCGGTTGGAAGTGCAGTGCAGTGCAAAGTGTATGTGGAACAAAGTGAACTAAGAATATTTATAATAAACAAGATAACTTTGAAATAAAGTTAATATAGAACACAGTGAGCAGTGCATGTGAGACAAGAAGGTAGAAAATAGTCCAGTGACAAGTGTGTTCGAGGCGGTGCGGGCCGGTTTGGGCTAGAATAACTTGTCATTGAATCAATTCTGTGTACAGTGAAGGTGAAATACAGGAACGGATTGAGTGGAAATGAACAATAACAAAAGAAATAGAGAAGAAACAGAAGCTTTCAAAAATTCAAAAAAAATTTTGAGGTCGCCGGAAGCAAGGAAAATAGAAGAAGAAAGGAAAAGAGCCATAAAAAGTAAAAACGAAAACCAGAAAATAGAGGAAATAGTTGAAAAGGAAGAACAAGACATGGAGGAACTGAAAAGGATGCTGATAGAAATGATGAATGACATAAAAGAAATAAAAGAAGATATGAAAACGAAGGAAAGAAAGTGGGAAGAAGAAAAGAAAAATTTATACGATAGAATAGAAGTGCTAGAAAACAGGGTGGAAAAAGAAGAAAAAGAAAAAAGGAAAAATAATATTGTAATAACAGGAATAAAAACAGAAGAGGGTAAAATAAAGGAAGGAATAGAACAATACTTAATAAACAATATGCAAATTAAAACATCGGTGAAAGAAGCATACAAGGTTAACCAAAAAGGTCAGAGAGAAATAATTGTAGTTCAATTGGAGACATGGGAGAAGAAACAGGAAATAATGGTAGCGAAAAATAAACTAAAAGGAACACAAGTATATATTGACAACGATCTAACAGTAGAAGAGAGAAAAATCCAAGCAGAGATTAGAGCCATAGCAAGAGAAGAAAAGAGCAAAGGAAACAGAGTAAGAGTGCGATACCAAAAGCTGGATATTAATGGCGACACATACAAATGGTGTAAGAAAGGAAATGGCTTGGAACCAATACTAGAACCGATAAGTGAGAAACAGGCAAAAAAGTAAACGTGAAGAAGAACAAGAAAACGAACAATGAATCGGAAACGACTGAGACAGACAAAATGGAAACGAATAGGACAAGGAAAAGGATAATCCAACTAGGAACATGGAATGTAAGAAGTCTGAATGGGAAGGAAACAGAGTTAATTGAAGAATTCGAAAAAGCAAGAATAGACATATTAGCGATAACAGAAACAAAGAAGAAAGGAAATGGCATAATTAAGACCAATAATGGTCACATAATGATATACAGTGGAGTGGAGAATAATGAGAGAGCAAAAGCTGGAGTGGGATGCATAATAAACAAGAAAATGGAACAATCAATCAAAGAGTGGAAATGTATAAGCGAAAGGATCCTCATAGTTAAAATAGACGATACGAACAACTTAATAGCAAATCTAATAATAATTTATGGAGTGAGCGAAGACGAAAGCAAAGCAAACAAAGACGAATTTTGGGATAAAGTCCAGCTAGAATTTGAAAAATTGGATGAACCAGTATACATAATAGGAGATATGAATGCAAGAGTGGGAAACAACAACAAAGGACTAGAAGATATAATGGGGAAACATGGTGAAACTATCAAAAATAGCAACGGAAATAGACTCATAGATTTTTGTATCATAAATGACTTAAAAATACTAAACACATTCTTTGCACATAAAGAAATACATAAATATACTAGAGAAGAAAGGAGTAGAAACGAGAAATCCATTATTGATTATTTTATAACTAACAATACACAAAGAAAGGTAGTTGAAGATGTAAAAGTTAAAAGAGGTAGCGAAATTGGAAGCGATCACTATCTAGTTATAGCAAAAATAAAAGCAAAAGAGAAAGAACCCAAACATAAATTAAACAAGAAAGAAACAACATTAATTAAGACCAGAATAGACAAATTAAAAGACAAACACATACGCGAGCAATACAAAAACAGGATAAAGGAATTAATTAGAGATACACCAAAACCGAACATGAACAAGGTGGAAGAAATGTGGGGTGCCTTCAAATACATTTTAACAGAAGCAGCTAAATGCGTATGTGGAACAACTCAACATTCACACAACAGAAAACAAACCCACTGGTGGAACGAAGAAGTAAAAGAGGAGATAAAAAAGAAAAAACAAAAATGGAAGAAGTACCTAAGCACGAAGAAGGAAGAAGATTACGAAGAATACAAGATACAAAGAAAAATAGCAAAAGAAGTAACCAAAAAATCAAAAGAGAAGACATGGGAAGAGTTTGGAAACACGTTGGAGGAAAATTTCAAGGAAAACCAAAAACTATTTTATAGGACGCTAAAAAACTGTAAAAAAGATAAACAAATAACTCTGAAGCAGATAAAGGATAAACAGGGAAGATTAATAAAAGAGGATAGCGAAATCATGAAAAGATGGAAAGAACACTTCAAGGAATTATTAGAAGAAAATAAAACCATTAATGAAAGTGAAGAAATAGAAAACACAGAGCTTGGGGACGCAATAGAAAATATTGAAACAGAATATATTACAGAAGAAGAAATAAAAACTGTACTACAAAAGTTAAGAAACGGGAAAGCGCCAGGTCACGACAATATAAAGGCAGAACAACTAAAATATATGGGCGAAGAAGGAGAAAAGATGTTACTAGTAATGCTAAATAAAATATGGCAAGTTGGAATAATTCCGCATGACTGGGAAAAAGCAGTGATATTCCCTATCTACAAAAAGGGAGACAATAGAAACTGTAACAACTATAGAGGAATATCGCTACTATCCTCAACTGCCAAAGTATACGAGGCAATACTAGAAAATAAATTACGGCAGGAAACAGAAGCAACAATGGAGAAAACTCAAAGCGGCTTCAGGAAAGGGCACTCAACGCAAGACCATATATTCACTTTGAGAAAGATGACAGAAAAAACAATGGGACAAGAAAACAAATTATTTATTGCTTTCATAGACTTGGAAAAAGCATTTGACAGAGTGCCGCGGAAAAGGATATGGAAAATACTAGAGGAAAGGAAAATAAACAAACAACTACGAGAAGCAATTAAAAGTGTTTACAGAAAGACCTACAACTACATAAGGACAAGCAACGAAACATCGGAAGAATTCACAACCACGCAAGGTCTTAGACAAGGAGGAGCATTGAGCCCACTACTATTTATAATTTTTCTGGATAACATCTTAAAACAGGTAAAAGGAAAAACAAAAAAAGTAGAGGTAGGACATCACAAACTAGCGAAAGTGATGATAGCTGAATGTGCGTTTGCAGATGACCTTGCAATATTAGCAAACACGGAAGAAGAACTACAACTCAACCTAAATACATGGAACGAAGTATTGAACAAGCACAACATGACAATAAACGTAGAGAAAACAAAAATTATGGTGATCTCGAAAGATGCCACGCCAACAAGTATAACACTAAATGGAAGAGAGATAGAGCAGGTAGAAACATTCAAATACCTAGGTTCATTAATAGACAATAAAGGGAGGCTTGAGAAGGAAATAAACAATAGAATCCAGGCAGCGAACAAATGCTATCACGCAACGAACAAAATAATTTTGAACAACAAACAAATAACGAAGAAAACAAAAATGACACTATACAGAACAATATACAGACCAACACTAATATACGGAAGTGAAACGTGGATAATGAGTCAAAGAACCAAAAGTAAAATACAGGCAGCAGAAATGAGATACCTAAGAAAAGTAGAAGGGTGCACAAGGCTAGACAGAATAAGAAACGAACAAATAAGAACAAGGTTACAAATAGAAAATATACAGAAAACCGTTGAGAAGAAACAATTAGGATGGTACGGACACTTAATAAGAATGCCAGAAGAAAGACAAACAAAAATAGTATGGAACGCGAGAGTAACAAGAAAGAAAAAAAGAGGAAGACCACAAAAGACATGGGAAAAAAAATATAGAAGAAATATTAAACAGAAACAACATCAGCTACCAAGAAGCAAACAAATTAGCGAGGAATAGAATTAAATGGAAAAAATTTATAGAAGATATTATTTAAGATGAGAAACTAATCTCGACACCCGAAAGGGTAAAAGAGATTTAAAACGCTTATATATATATTAACTACGGGCGGATTCAAATGGGATGCCAAATAATATGTGTACCAAATTTGGTGTGAATCGCTCCGGTACCGTCAGAGTAGTAGAGGGGACAAATTTAGTCTTACGAGCGAGCGACGACTAACATCCAAGTATATAAGTTTTATATATATATATATATATATATATATATATATATATATATATATATATATATATATATTGGATTTAGGGTGACGAGATAGGAACTTTTTGTTAAGGAAATTTTTTGATCCGAGAATTTTACAGACACAAGGCGAGCTAAATATATAATTATGCAACTGATTTTACAACGAACAAATAGTTTTGTCTCATTTCCTTTTTTAAGGCATTGCATAGCGGCCAACACTATATACCTTGATTGCAGAATAAAATTAAAGAATAGACATGGTAAAGTAAATATGTATATTTATATATTTAAATGAAGTCCACAATTTAGCAAATTTAAATCTACATATATTTGTTAGAGTTATTTTGTTAAATGTATAAAAAATCGAAATACATTTGCACAATAAATCCGTGTGGCCATCTTGAGTTCGATGAATATTAATGGCTGAATAATTCTATCTCAATATCACCGCATGTCCATTCCAACACATTTCACGTATAAAAGTTCGTTAAAATTGCTGCATAAATTTAAATGCGATTTCCGCTACCTACTGCGAATCATATATTTTTTCATATTTCATTTATATAGTCCACACAAGTGCAAATATACCAATAAATATTTATACAAACCGAAGCAGGATTTGGGTACATGTGACAAAACGTGCCGAGTAATAAACATGAAAATTGGAAATGTCGATTGCAATGCAATGCCAATGGAAATATGCGCACTAATATCACTATCGTGTGATTCGGTCGATGCGCACGCGCATTTGTGCGTGAACACGTGACGTCACACGTAGTGCTTACTTTGATTGGAATACCGCCGCTGAACGTGAATAATTGTGCGATGAAAATGTGCTATTATTTTACTAAACGAAACACCATTACACGAAATGGTGTTATTATTTTAACCTCACTAAATCATGAAAATAAAAACAGTAGTTATATTACCATTTTCCAGCATTTAGCTTTATCATTGAATATTTCATTAAATGCATGCAATATATTTCTCAGCTTTTTTATATATGCGATTTAAATTGCAATATAACCTATGATCATACACGGTGTAAAATATTTCCTATCCCAAGTATTGTAAAATTATTGAATTACAATTATTCGGGATAATAATGTCATATTTATAATGAAAAATTTAAAAGAATTATTCAGGATAATTTTTGCCTGTGTGAGTGTCTATATGTATATGTGTGTCTATGTCTATATGTCTGTGTGTCTGTCTGTCTGATTGAATTAAAATGTGAATATATGTATTTGCACTTACCCCGTACCAAAATTCTAAATGCAAATTTGTAGGTTTGCATTATTAATCTAGAATTAATCTTCAAATATCGAAATTAAGAATTAATGATAGAACTGTAATCCTAGTTATCCTAGCTTTAATAATGAATTGCGGGAGTATCCGGCGGGTGAATATTTCAGGTAATTTTGAGGGATTGACAATTAAAAATTAACCCTTGCCATCAGCACGTAGCAACGCAAGGGCTTAAAGATTTACCGGCATTGTAGCTTTTTTCAGTGTATATTTTTTTTCTTCATTTTTTATTAGTCTCGTCGGTAAAGCACGTACAAGCAGGCTTGGCCACGGTTGGAGCATAGCACATACGATGTGGAAGCCTGAGTATTGAAATGTTTTTGCCTGCTTTAGTCCCTTGCGTCCATTAGCAACGCGTGTCGAGGATAACCGACTAATTCCAGAGAATACCCGTGACGGTTGTAGATCACCGCACACCAGCGCCGTACAACACCATTCAACCGAACTTCATATTATTCGTTAGCACTTCGGTTGCATCCATAACTATAAAAAAATATACCGGCTCTGATATTTCAGAGCAGGATTCAAATTAATCCATTGCTTTTTGCTCCTATGCACTTCTCCTATATCCAGCCATTGAATCATTGATAGCTATAGTTTTTGTATTTGCAAGGTAATGTACATTTTAACTCGCCGTACCAAGCACCAAAGAGCTAATGCATTCGATCGTGTGTCTCTAGCATTCTCGGATCAAATATATATATATATATATATTTATTTATTTATTACGAACGAGGGGCCAATATTCAAATATATATAATTGGTGGGTAAACGTTTATTATTTTCAAGACAGCTACAGACACACTTTAGATCAATTGTACTAGGGTATGATGGAGTTAAAGTGTCTGCTAGATATGTGGAGTAATGAAATGTTTGTCGAGTTCGGTCCTGGTGTGTTTGCTGGTCAAGAGCGGACTGTAGCAATGTCCGAATATGAGGATTTATAAGCGAAGGATTTGAGCCGAATAAGGCCGTATGGGTTTATCCTATTTGGTTGGCCTAGCAAGTTTGGACGGTTCCCTTAACAATTAGAATTTATACCGGATTCAACGGCGGTGATATACGATACCTGTGCATCAGGTGAGATTCTTTTGCGATTTACGATGCCCGCGTAAAACACGTTTCATATTGTTTCTAGCAACCTAACCTCTCTAACCAAAGAAGACAAATGAAAAAACGAACGCTCCTTCGACAGCAAATGAATACAGATGCGATTTCTATTCAACATTGATATAGATATGTGTCTTTGAGACATTGCAAATTGATTTTCTCGACTATCAAACATTCGGCTTTGCTTACATAGATTTATTTGCTTTCCAAAATGTTCGAACATCGCTTTATTGTATATTTTTCAAAATATATACTAAAATACGTGTTATTTATTATGTTTATAAATAGATAAGACTGAAAGATTTGCTCATTTATACAATAATCAATCAATATTTAAATATATATATATATATATATATATATATATATATATATATATATATATATATATTACGAATCTCCGTTAAGAGTTCGGAATAAAAAATGAATTTTTATTTTCGTACAAGTCACTTTACACTTAACTAATTTGATTCATAAAACAGGTTATTCTTATTTGACAGACAATTCTTAACTAACTTAAAATAATGTTTTTATTTCATGCATTGTGCAGTTTTTATTTGAACTATGAAATAAGAGAGGCATGTTGTTGCTGACGCGGCGGGATCCACGGGAACGTCGCGTCCAAGCGTTGTTGAATTTGACACTTTAGGTAAAGCGTGTATCGTAACTCCTCCCTCCTTAGAATTGAGCTTCATCGGGAAGATTGACTGGATGTTGCATGGTTGGTGTTCTCGATTGAAGTTCATTTTGATTTGGGGATGCTGAATTTTTGTTTCTTGATTTTTGGAACCAAATCATTGCTGAGATGATGCCAATGATAATGATGATTGCGTAGAGAATTATAATTGGGTAATTCAACACGCTGTTTTCCCATTCTTCTTCTTCTATGTCGTGGTACTTGTTTATTGGTAGTTTCAGGTCTTGAATGCTATTTAATTCGATGATCGTCCTTGGAATTTGGGAAGTGTTGAGTTTAAAGCTGAAGTTCTCTATCACGATCGGTTTGCCAAAAGTTCCATCTTGAAACTTTAATTTTTGATTTTGGAATATTAGTTGACATGCGTCTTCGTTGATTAAGAAGATGCCTTGCAGATTTTTTATTTCGTCGCCTAAGTCGCAGTTGATTCGAATGCTCTCGGATTTTGGAAATACGGCTAGAAATTGGTTGGTTTCTTCCAAGGTCTCTACATGATTATATTTTATGTTCAGTTTGACATATTGGCAATTGGTAATATCATTTCGTAGTAAAATGTTTTTTTCACAAGAATCATCGTTTATGTTGTGGATTCCATTTGGACACTGATAAATATTTCCTTTCGTGCAAATGCCGCTTAGAGACTTAATTTGATTTTCTGCTGTTTTTAGAAAGTATTCGTTGCTTGGAATAACAGTTACAAATTCAGATTGAAATTTTGTGGGAATTGATACTAGGTGGAATAGTTGAAATTCGGTTTCATAATTAATAGGGATTTCTATGAAATAAATTACTTTGTCAAATTTTAAGTTACAATTTACTGTTAATAATTTTTCCAATTCGGGCATATTTTCTAGGGTCGGTTCCAGAGGTAACTCGTGGTTATAATGTTTGTGAATTTTATTTAATTCTTCGAACAAATCGTGTGTTTTAATTATGCTCGGGTGCATTACGTGTAGTTTGCAAAAGGTTAGAGAATTTTCTATGTCTTGCAGAGTGCTTAAAATTATACTGAATAATGTGCCGAATTGATTATAAACATCTTTTATGAAAGAGCCTTCTTCGGAATGTGCTCCACTGATAACAATGTGCGTTAGCTGTTCAATTTTTATTTTTAGAGTTTTTTCATTTTGTTTAATTGTTTCTATAGTTTTGTTAAAGTATTCCATGAGCTGATTATTGACTGAATATTGATTTTTTAGTTGATCATTTAACTTATGTTGGTTATTCTGCAGGTGATTCAGAATAATTGCATAGCGTTTCTCGTCTTCAGTGGCTAGGTTACCTGTAATAGCTTTGATTACAGAGCCTAGCCCGTTTATCAACCCTTGATTGAGTGTCATTATTACCATTATTGGTTTGTAAAGATTCATTAAAATTTTCAATGTAGTCAAAATGATTTTGTGTGCCTGGATCTATTGGTTTTAATGTGTTTACGTATAGTTCGATGCGAGAGAGTGCATCTGCGTTTTGATTTAGTGTACCTTTTTTATAATTAATTTCATAATCATATTCTTCTAGTTTGAGCCGCCAGCGTACTAACTTGGAATTTGGTTCTTTGAGTGAAAATAACCATTGTAAGGGTTTATGGTCAGTGAAAATTTTGAAACGTCTGCCAAAGAGGTATGGTCTAAAATATTTGGTGGCCCACACGATTGCAAGTAACTCTTTCTCTATCGTGGAGTAATTTCGTTCGGAATCGCTTAATGTTCGACTTGCGAAGGCAATAGGGAGATCGGATCCAACTATTCCTTGTGACAAAATTGCACCGATAGCAAAATCACTAGCATCCGTAGTTAGATTAAATGATTTTGTGAAATCTGGGTATTGTAGTATGGGTTCATTTACTAAAAGGTTTTTGCAAGTGTTGAAACAGTCTGTGTACTCGGGGTCATTGATTTTAATTTCGGCTCCTTTTTTGAGACATTTTGTTAAGGGTTTTGTTATTTTCGCAAAGTCTTTAATGAATTTACGGTAGTATCCTAACAGACCTAAGAAGCCTTTAATTTGTTTAGTTGTCTTGGGAATGGGGTAGTTTAGGATTGCTTTGATTTTGTCAGGGTTTGGTTTTACGCCCTCTGGTGTCACGATGTGCCCTAAATAGGCCACTTCTCTACGACAAAACTCGGATTTATCGAGTTGAATTTTAAGGTTGGCTTTTCGTAACCTATCGAATACAGCTCGTAAACTTTCTGTATGTTCTTGGAGACTGGTACTGAATATAATTACGTCGTCGAGGTATACAAGGCAAATGTTGTTCACTAAATTTCGCAAAACATTGTCCATTACGCGTTGGAATGTCGATGGTGCATTTTTTAATCCGAATGGCATTCGTAAAAATTCATAATGCCCGTTTTCCGTATTGAACGCTGTTTTTTGAATATCGTCTTTATTCATCTCGATTTGATGGAAACCGGATGCTAGGTCTAGAGTTGTGAAGTATTGGCATTTACCAAGTTTGTCTAATAAGGTGGTGATATTTGGGATAGGGTATTTATCGTCGATTGTCTTTTCGTTGAGTTTCCTATAGTCTATCACAATTCGCCATTTTCTTTTTCCGGATGCGTCTATTTTTTTGGGGACGATCCACACTGGGGAGGACCAAGGTGAATAGGATGGTCTAATAATTTTTTGTTCTAGCATTTTCTCTATTTGAGATTGCACTTCATTTCTATGAATCTCCGGATATCTATACGTTTTCGTATAAATTGGAGTTTCATCTTTAGTTCTGATATTATGTTTAACTTCGCTAGTAAATGACAATGGTGTTTTCTCTGTGTGAAATATTTTTGAATACTCTTTTAATAATTTAGTGATTGTGATTTTTTCTTCGTTATTCATATGATCCGTTCTAAATTTTGACAAATCTATATCGTGCATAGAATCTTGTGTATTGAAGTTTAAGTTGTTTATTTCAAATTCTTCTAATGGTATTGCAATTAAATTATTTAAAGAATTTACTGTTTGATCGTACTCACTTGTGTTAACTAGTGGATAATAAATTTCGTGATTTCGAACAGTTGCTAGACCTTCAGGAATTATAAGGTTGTTGGTGTGGATTTCAGGGATTATGGCTTCGCCGTCTTTTATGTTGTTGACGTGTATTTTTGTAATTATTTCCGAGTTAGCTGGAATGTTTGTATATTGGGATTTTGGTAAACTTTTATGATATTGGATATTGATACTTTGTTCTGGTGTTATGATTTTGTCGTTGGAAAGATCGATTTTTGTTTCTAAAAGTTTTAAGTTATCTAATCCAAGTAGAATATCAAAACTATTATGAAAGTCGAATAAATGATATTTTAGGATGGTTTCAGGTTTATTAAATAATTTTGAACATGGCAAATGAATGCTAAAGTTTTCTACAGAAGTACCATGTGCTGTTGAAATTTTAAAGGGATCATTTTTTATTTTATCATTAAAATATTTAATCGCGATCTCTGGATGAATGAAAGAACGTGTGCTACCAGTATCAATTAGTGCTTTCAAATTATGTTCTGGGAATATTATGAATGGTAGTTCACTTTGGTGGTGGGTCATGTTCATGAGTTCTATGTGGGTTCCGGATTTGAGGCGTGTGTCTCTAAAAAAGGATCGGAAAAGTATTCTTGATCGTTAGGGTTAAATTCCTGGTTGATTACAATCTCTTCGTGAGACTCATAATCTTGGTTATTTGATGGTATTTCTCTAAATTCTGTGTTGTATAATTGTTCAGTGGTGTAAATGTTTCTTTGTGGTGGTTGGTAATTTCCGTATTGTTGGTATTGGGGACGGGTGTGATTGGGTCCTGGTTTTGGTGTGAATGTTTGTCTCGTGCTGATGCTCATTGGTGTAGGTTTTGGGAAATTTTGATTTTGATGGGGCTTAAATACGTTTGTTCTAGTCATAGGGGATGGATGTTGAGGATTGTAACTAGGTCGATAGTTTGGTGTTTGTGGTGGTGTGTTTTTCGGAGTAAATGTCTTATTATAATTATTGTTTAAATATTTCGGTGTACTATCTGAGTTTGTGTTAGTGTAAATTTGTTTTCGCGAATGTGTTTCGATTTGAAAATCGTTTGTTAGCATATGTAGAGCGTTGTTAAGGTCTGACGGGTTTTTAGTCCGCATAAGGGTTCCTAGGGGTTCTTTGAGTCCTCTAAGTAGAACGCGCAATGCAAATTTTCTAAAATATTCTATCAGAATAACAGCTTCTGCTGCTTGAATGTGTGTCGTTAGGTACGAAACTTGTAAGTTTAAGAGTTCAATAACTCTGTTATAAAATTCAAATGGCGTTTCGTTAGATTGTTTCAATTCGGCTAGTTCTAAATTTAAAGTGAAACAATCGCGTTTATCAGAATAGGTATTTAATAACGCCTTTTTTATATCTGCCCAACATGATATTGTGCAGCTAGCAATATTGGTTGCAGCTTTGCTTTTAATTTTTGCCAGAATACTTGACATCAGATATTCGTTCTGAAAATCGTTAATGTCGGTTGTATTATAAAATCTATTCACTAACTTCTCGCAAACCTCAATAAAGCGCGGGAGTAGTTTGTTATCACCGTGAAAATCAGGGATCATGTCTAAATACTCTCGTTTAAGTTCGTTGCGTGCCATTGTATCGGAGATTGTTAAATTTTGTATACAGTTAATTAAACTTGTATCAATTATGTTATCTCTACAGGCAGGTGGGAATGAGTCAGAGGAATTATCTGAGTCTGAATTTGAATCTGTGTCGCTCGAATCGAAATATGTTTTGGAAGTGTCTCTAAGTGACATAAGTACTTACAGGAAGAAGATCAGTGTATCCATTGGTTATTGCTCGATGCAGGAACTGAACGTAGACGGTGCTCTGTATTCAGCAGGGCTGGAGATGGTTTCGTTCTTCTCGATATTCACTCGCGAATGTTGAAACGTAAATCTCAGTCTATATTCACGGACACTGTATGATCACTTCAACTGTAACTTTTGCAGATTCTCAATTAATCGTTAAGACGAACCGAAGAAAAATGTTTTCTTTCGTTTGAGAATCCTACCGACTGCGCCAATTACGAATCTCCGTTAAGAGTTCGGAATAAAAAATGAATTTTTATTTTCGTACAAGTCACTTTACACTTAACTAATTTGATTCATAAAACAGGTTATTCTTATTTGACAGACAATTCTTAACTAACTTAAAATAATGTTTTTATTTCATGCATTGTGCAGTTTTTATTTGAACTATGAAATAAGAGAGGCATGTTGTTGCTGACGCGGCGGGATCCACGGGAACGTCGCGTCCAAGCGTTGTTGAATTTGACACTTTAGGTAAAGCGTGTATCGTAACTTATATAT
This sequence comes from Leistus spinibarbis, assembly GCA_933228885.1. Lineage (NCBI taxonomy): Eukaryota > Metazoa > Arthropoda > Insecta > Coleoptera > Carabidae > Leistus > Leistus spinibarbis. The sequence goes on from OW121805.1 coordinate 4,897,549, forward strand.
TTAATTGTTGAATTAGTATTGTATAAATATTACGGTTAATATTTACCGGTCGTTATTAAGAATATCTGCGTCTATCGGTAAATACAAATTATATAAATTGTAATAACTATATTTACCGTAATTATTAATAATTACTTGTGTAGCTTTGTCCATTTCCTAAAAACATTTTTTTGTATTATTTTCCAAAATGTATGAACATATTTATCCTAACATAACCAGCGGAAAGCGGAGTGCGGAATATGGATGGTATTTGTCCACTCCATTCCTTTTTTTTTTTTTCTTTCAAATTAATCACTTTGACATTTTTAATTGGTTAGTATTGATATTTCCGTTTTTTTATTAATACAAACCGAGTGATAATTTATACCTTGACACTCAGTTTTCCAATATTATTATTAATTTTAAATATTCGTTATGCGTATATCGCGTAAAAATAAAATGCCTTCAAGGTTTAGTTTAAGTAAATATTGAAGTAATTCTGTATATCTAGTCCGTGATTCAATAGTAGATTGGCGCGTCTGGTCTGAAAGTGGTGCAGTGTAAATGTGGCTCTAGTTTGATTTCCGTTTCGGGAGTCATATCCATGTATTTTCAGCACTCGAGGGGATGAATTCACAAATTTCGATTTAGCGTTGCGCTGCGCTCTGATAATTGTGTAAAAATGGGATTCTGTATCGGCGAACGGGATCTGCATCGAGTTTTATGGATGCACAAATTTAGTAACGCCGAGAGCCCGCCGACCGCTGCGCCCGCCGCCCGGGGCCGTTACAAACGCTAGACACTGCGGGACGCTGTAACCCGGCGGCAAAAGGGGAATCGCCAAAATGCAATCAAATTGCAACGGCAGACAGTACGTTGTGGTTTTCATAGGGTATACATGGCTAAATTGGGGTATTTGTATAAATAACTATGTGTTTCATTGCTCTGTGTGTGTGTGTGATTTAGATTATGAATTTCTTTATTTTGTTTTCGTTTGCGCAAATAGCTATTTGTTATCAATTTCTAGATTAGAAATGTTTTTGCTGATCGAACTAGTTTTGTATTCGATGTTTGCAGTTTTGAATGTTATCCATAAATGAACCTATACAGTTTACACTGAAAATTCGTGTCACTTACGGAAAATGATTGAGAATTAATTGAATAAAACACGCGAGGAAGCGGAAAAAATTGTTTGCAGGAAAATTAAGTATATGTGACTTGTGTAAAAATAGAGTTGAATGAAGAAAGATTGTCAAGGCTTGATATGATTATCTGTTACCACAATTATGCCACAATTTACCAAAAATTACGCTCATATTTTATCATTTCAGCATTATCACCAGGTCTCACAGGCAGTTGTGATAAATTAAGTATAATTTATATATTTGCTTGTGTTTTTTGTTTCAAAATATGGAAAAAATGTGATAATAAGTCTCAACTTTACATTGCTGCATTAATTTCTTTTCTACGAATAAGACAATAAAATCCATTTAGATGTTAGTCTGTAATGTATAATTAACGTAAACCATAGAAGAAACCTAAATAAAAATAAAAATATGAATAACAATTAGTAAAACCATAAAATGCAATAAGTGTCTCGCAGAACCTGCGCCAGTATAGTTGGGTTACTCGAAGATGTTACATATTTATTCTGTTAGTGTCTAATGAGAAAATATTTTATAAATAACAAAATAAATATATTATGTGATTACAAATATAGAAGCAGTACCTAAGTTTAATATATATTGTGCGTGAAGTGTGCAGTAAATTTATTTATAATCACTGGCAGCGTTCATACTAGATAACATCACGTATCTATTATTTTAATTTTAGATAAACTTCAAAATGCCGACAGTATAATTCATATCGAGTTGCGTAAATAATTAAGTACGTTTTTATAAAGATAAAAAGGTACCATTTTATAGACTTATATGGGTTGCATAAGTCACATCGGTTATGAGAAGAATTCGGTTTTAGTAAATCGTATTCTGTCATCGAATATCAAAAATATAGAAAAAATAAACGTTTGTTTACAATAAATGCGTTTACTTCAGTGGTAGTGCATGTTAGTATGTAAGATTTACAAAGCGCTACGGATAGAAATCTAGATACATACACAGATAAATCGGTCAGGAGTTGAGTGTATTCGGTATATGATACGAGCAGATTGTGCCCACGCAATATATATATATATATATATATATATATATATATATATATATATATATATATATATATATATATATATATATATATATATATATATATATATATATATAAGAAGGATCACGGATGTGCGGTGTCTTGGGAGATAGTTTATGGGAAAAGAAACTCCATAAACTATTTATGACTTTAATTTTTAGAATCAATATTTCGCAAAAGATTGTTTGCTTCATCAGGATTCATACTATGAAACAATTATTATATAGTGTGTTTAAATTCAAAATGAAAGTGAATGTACTTACAATTTTGAGTTTCATAATTGAAATTGAGCAAAATATTGTTATAGTTTGTCATGTTATAAAAAAAAACCTTATTTAAATTTATATATTCATATTATAATATGTTTGTTAATTATTAAAATCGGAGTTTAAGTTAAATTTTTGTTAAATTATTTTAAATTACATTTGCACAAAAGTTTGTAGATGATGTTTTTTTAACATTATTGTATTTATTGAAGAACTAGTGATTAAAAATAAAAACCGCACATCCGTGATCCTTCTTACATTTCAACTAGTCGGTGGTGACTACCCTTCAACTATATATATATATATATATATATATATATATATATATATATATATATATATATATATATATATATATATATATGTTGTTAAACAAATAAATACTGGAATGTCTAGGCAGAAAGCAAAACAAACAATGTTAATTTATTTATTTTTGTTTCATCACGAACATCGTTATAATACGCTGTATATTTTTATGTGTACCTTCATGGGGTAACAAATTTTTCTCATGATTCAGTGTGGTCCGCATGGGGGAGTTGAGATGAGACACATGCGTTTATATTGCGCACAAAATCCCTTGGGTCAGTCAGTGGCGGCGGTCCCAGACCCATCACCCAGTGAAATAGAATAGTAGCACACGGAATGACAAGGCAACCGATAATTTGCAACGGTCCAACAGGCCATCACTTCATTACACAACGTACACACAAACAAATAACGCCAGAGACGGATAAATATCAAACGATACTCATTCGCAATCAAACGCTATTTGAGCTTATACATGTGTATTGACATGATCGATATTATATCGAATAACTCAATGAACACATTGTAATCAGATTCGGTCAATAATTAAAATCAATTATTTCCATTAGATCACTTCTTTCTTTAATTAGAAAACCTCAAAACTAATTGTAGCATTAAGTCCAGGATATAATTTCTTACAAGATACCTAATTTGATTTATTGTAATCTTAGAAATTATCAAACTCGAGAAGTTAACGAACATTGTGTAAGTGTAGCACTTACTGTATTTACTGAATGCTTTAGGGTAGTGTGTGTGAATCGTATTACTAAAATATATGAAGTAGCCTTCACTCTTCTTTCTTCTTCTTTCGATATCTATATTTATAATATTGCTTCTTTTTGTATTAAATTCACAAGATAGCTATGAAATAAAAGCAATATGTATTAGGGAATCGTAAATGGTTCATTTTTCAAAACATAAATTTAATTAAAAGTGCTTGAAATTTAAATTTCTTTGACATTTATAAGATTCCCTTTTTCTTTAACTCGTGTGCTTTCCGAGATATGCAATTGCAGCAAGAGTAAACTGTTACTTATGGGTAAAGATGTTGTTTTAAAGAAATAGGTGGTTTTCCCCGGGACATACACACAAGTTTTAAATTTAAAGATTCTTAATTATTCCATCAACGCGTGCACAATCAGATGCACATATATATATATATATATATATATATATATATATATATATATATATATATATATATATATATATATACATTTAGAAATGGAGTTATATTCGATTCAGGGATAGCCAAAACATGTGTTTCCATTAAAATTTTGAGATTTTCCATAATTACAATACATCATTTTAGACTTCGTCCAAGAAAGTAAAAACTATGTACTAAACATAGAACTACGAAATTTTGAGCCTTCCTTAATACTGCCTTTTGAAAATATTATTATTTATTTAATTAAATGGGCTATAAAAGAAATTAATTAAAAATTAAATCACATAATTTTTTATTTATATCAAATAAATCTTCAAAATCGTATGAAATATTAATAACGTTCGATTGTGAATATAAAGTCAAATAGAATTATAAATAATTATGATAATAAAATATAAATTCATGTTGATTGATAGATTATACGGATGTTTGCAACAATATTGCTTTCTACCCTAATAATTGCAATCGTATTCTTTATTATTATTTATCTTTTTACCTCTTCAAAAATATTTAGTTATATTAGGATTTCTTCCTTAAAAACATCAGTGGTTAGAAAATATACGGCGAGAACCAATGCTTGTTTACTTCGGTATTTTGAAAATATCGAATATCTTAATACTTACGACTCATATAGGTTATATTAATTGCAATATGAGTTTGCCTAAAACTTTAAAACTCGCTTTAAAAGGATGTAAAAATATGTTTGATCGATATAGGAATATTATTTTCCAATACCGTTTGTATCCTTGTTTGTAATTATAAAGATAAGAAGAGTTTTTGCAATTGAAATTGCTAGTATACAATAACACCATCCAACAAATAATGGTCTGAAAAGGGAACGTACATCATTATCTAGTATTAAAATATTGATGCAAAAAAGAAAAATTCGCCACGGAATTGCTGAGAACACTCCACCAGAAATGAGAGTGCAAAAAAGTAAAAATCCTATCTGGTTGTTGTTGAGACGCGGCAGTTGACAAAGACTGTGTTGCCGCTAACAAACCTCTTGCACATCATTACGTCATAGCAACCAACCTCTGCCATCTTCATTCGTACCCTCGAAGCCGCACACTGAATTTTCCTTTCAGACTGATATCTGACTTCATTACAGCGTTCAAAGATTTGGATTCATTTTAACAAGCAAGACCCGCCTGTTTCGTTTACTTGATTTTTATCTGCTGAGTTTTATCTTTGTTCTTTTTCATTTATATCCATCTCTCTTCGCCAATCAACTGACTTTTGTCTAGGTACACTCCTACTCACCACTTCAATGCTTTGCGACTGAATCCGATTTACTCGCAATGCACGTCAATAAATACGTATAATACCTAATTAAAAACATGAATACTAAGAAAATCCAATTTATGTCTAGTGTATAATATTCCTTTATAGATATTTATCAAATTGATATCATCTTTCGCCCAAATACGACACGAGTAAGTGAAAAAATAATTATCCTTATAGATGCTACTGATGTTAAAATTTCTAGCAACATTTTCGAAAACTGGTTTCATTTATATTTATATAATAAACATTTAATGAATTTTAAGTAAAGTTTCTGTGTGAAGACAACAATAATTTCGAGTGTGTAGCGTTTGGTTCGTGTTAACTGGAGCACAATATGTATATGTTGGACAAACGAGTTTATGCAACTGCAAAGAATATTATTCCTTTTCTTTTTTTTGCGCAAGAACAAAAGTTGGTATTTTTAAAAGTAATGTGTACAACATACGCGCGCTCGTAAAATATATGAAGTTCGCACACAAGACAAACGTTCATTTTTATAATTTTAAGTTTTAAATTCTGTAGGCATCCCGGGTTGACGGTTGCTCTGCTAGGCGCTTGTTTATTTAGAATGAGAGACACACACACACAGACAGAGCGGTGGTAGGGTGTCGAGGCTTCACACTACACGCAATAAAAGACTGTGTGGAAGCGTCGCCAACTACGATGGCCTCACGCGGAGAATACAAATAAGTATTCTTGCCGTTCTACGTTTCCTTACTACGTACATTTTTCATATGCAACCGTTTGTTTCGACCAATATTTTACCACCACACTGCAATATTTATTCGACTCGAGCATCCTCCTCCTCCTCCTCCTATATACATTTCATCCCTCGTTGAACGTTGCCTCGCTTAGTTTCTCTAAATTATTAGAGCAGCCATCGCCCCTAACCGGTTAACTTTCTTGATTATTTCCAGTACAGAGAAACATCTACTAAAGATATTTCTCATAAAAGACACAATGTGTTTCGTTTCGATATTTTCTTCGGCTACATGTTCTATTCACATTACACAATGGAATTTTCCGAAAACTGTACGTTGTATCTCACGTATTGGCAGAGTGCAAAGTATTCGGAGAGAATTATTATGAACACGTAGTAATTTTAACTAAACAAGTAAATAGTGACAAAGTCGAGTGCCACTTCAGATTATTTTTATTTGCTTCTGAACTACTAAAACCAGAAATGCCGATGACTGCCCTTTGAAATTCCCGTCGATATTATTTTATTCACATATTGTGCAGATGTAAATTTTGATTAAATCTTGAATAAAATGGCACTTTTCTAATAGCCTTATTTTTTGAAAACAAGATTTCCCTTTAGACAGTTTATGCAAATAGCAGTTTTGTTAAAAATTACTATATGAAAACGCTGATGTGAAACTTGTAGATTGGGAAAAGTTATGGAGTCAGTGAAACATAATATTTATATAGCAATTAGAATTCGGCTGAGATATCCCCGTGCTGCCAAGTGGAAAGTATCTGATTCATCAGAATAAATACATCAACGGATTATGATATAACGCACAATTTGTGTCTGTTTCAAATGCCAATATTTGCTCATAATTATGATACGTCTGCTTTGTTCAGTCATCAGCATTATTTGCTCGAAATTAACCAAAACACTAAAGAAAATCAGCAACTACACGATTTCCATATTTCACAAACTTAACTTAGCTAGATAATCCGTGGTATATACCACCATATTATGTACTTCGTGTTTGACTTCTGAAATTTCAGATTTACTTTCCAGGACAAAACCTATTACAAGAATTAAGAAAAGATGCAGGGACCCTCAAAACGTATATATCCATTGAAATTTCTAGTTTGTTTAAAACACCCTCTTTTATAAATACTTTAAAAACACTTTAGCTATTAAAATTGTTTACTTTTAAAGTTGGTGGCAAAGTGATGTAGGTATCTACCTGCTAAAAGAGTCTGTGAGTATAAAATAAAAGAAGAGGTAATTACAGAGAAAGAAGAAGTGAAAAAGATAAGATAAAATTAGTATTCAATGATCCATTATGTTGGGTTCATACATGATGATATGCAAATATAAGTGGCCGGCACTGGCACTTCGTCAGTAACACACAAACGGCTGTACGGGACGGGACGTTTAATGAGAGGGCGGTTTCATCGCCTCCTCCTCCCTTTACGCACATCGTTATGTCAAGAGTGCTCCTTTATTCATTCTCCTCTCTGTCTCTCTGTCTCTCTCTCACTCTCTGTGAACGTACCACTCTTCTTCTTTGTTCATTATTTTTTATATCAACCCTTAAAGATATTATGCAAATTACTTGGCCTGTCCCAACCTACTAAACCCTGCAAACATATATAATTAGCCGCAATTCTTTCTCGTCCTTCATTAGTATATAGAAAATAAATTATTTATATACGTAGCTTTAATTCACAATAATATCATTCAACTTGTATATACTTGTATTTACGATTACCTAATAAAAATAATAATAGCAATATTATTAAAAATAGATAGACGAAGTATAAGTAAAACCACACCCGATTATTATTAATTCGTTCACACACATTAACAAAAACAGAAGCATGGGCAATAATTGTTCAAATAGAGTTCAATTGTACTAAAAGTATTTGAAAATAAAGCAATTGCAAGATTACAATAGCTCTATTTCATTAAGTTCACTATAAGGTAATAGAAAAGCAGCATTTTAGTATGTACAATAAAATAAAAGGAAAACTAAAACTAATTTCGGAATGAAAAGTATTTTATCGGCCGTAAAAGTTTTAGTGGCCGTGTACGCAGAGCAATAAAAGAAATGTTCGCAAAATAATGGTAATATCGGTTGGGATCGGTCGTGCGAGTAGTTATTTTCCGGTATGCTTGGTAGCGACCGAGATCCGGCCGGCGCGGCGTTGCAGCAGCATGGTCACCGCACCGCATCGCATCGCGTTGCCCTCATCGTTGCTGCCATCGAATTGAAAGCAGTTGAAACGAGCGAGTATGTTTGACGGACTGTTGGACACGTTAGAGGGCCGATTCGGGCCGGGCGTATAGAGCCAGGGACCATATTAAATTCGTGCTGTTAACTCGACGTCCATTTCCATAGCACGCTTGAATGGGAAACGATTGCTGGGGACACTTGTAAGATATCACATCCGCTTTTCAAAAGATTGCATTTATATACCTTAGATATTATCAGGAACACTTCGCTGGATTTATCACGCCTGTTTGCTCTCTCTGCCTGCCTACAACTAAACGATCTCGCTTATCCCCCACACATGTATATATATATATATATATATATATATATATATATATATATATATATATATATATATATATATAAATAAAGGGTATTATATATATAGAAAGTGTGAGTAGACGATGGTTTATAATTATATTTACATGAAATATATAACACTTTCTTTTATTTCGTGAGGTTAAAATTTTAAAATATTGTGAATATTTGCGAAATATGTAGAATTTATTCAAATCGTCGAATTGTGTGAATATAATCGTAAAAATCATTATTATAAAATAAAAAATTCAAAAACATATTACGCAACATCCTGTTTACCGGGCGTAATGCCGAGGCGACGACGAAACCAGGCAGGTTTTAGTTGATATCTAGTCGTTGTACGATAAAGGTGTCTAAATAAAAGAGTGTATATTTCGATTATTAAGTATATAATTTCTGTGCCTTATAAGTGTATAATTTCTGCGTATAATAAACAATCAAAACTAACGATAATTATTTTACACATACTTATATTTCAACACAGGTTTAGAGCTAAAATTAAACAGGTCCGTTTTATCAAGAACAGATATTTTATTGTGTAAAATTATTAGCTGATTCATTAATTCTGGTTACTAATCTCGAATTTTATCAAATTCTGCTATATATTGAGTTAATTCCCCTTTTATTTTTGAAAAGAATATTCAAATCGGAAGTTTATGTTTACTAAATACATTATTTATCCTTTCTCCAATATCTCTAGCACGGCTGCACTTATGAAAATAATTATTGTGTTCATAATGAGGATATTAATATAATGTGAAGATTCTTTAATAATAAAAAAATAATTTGTTATTTGTAATAAATTTAAATAAACCCACTATATCTTAGTATAAGAAAGTTTTGTGCTAACCATAATCAATATATTTTAATGTATTTCCGAGAATATTGTTCGAAAAAATCATGATTATATATATATATTTTACTTCGTCCAAGAGAATAAAAATTACGATATAACTTATTTTTATATACATACTTATAGATATCTAAATTTTACCTAAGGAACGGTCATATATTAAAAGCGTAAATTATACCACAACATCTTGTTTTGTTAATTTTCTACAATGCACAAGAAGAAGCTATTTGTCTCTCTCACTCCGACCCTGTGTTTTTATATAAGGACATATCCTGGGATAGTACAAGGTAAATGTAAGGCAAATATAACCGAAATCGTAACAACGAAGAAACATGTGGAGCAATTGAGAGCAACAGCAATAAAAAGCTGAAAATAAAAAAACTTGCGTTTCATAAAGTAACATGAAAACTTTAATAAAAAGCTAACCTAAAAGCAGGGCACGTAAGTATATTTTCGTAGTGTTTGTTGATCAAAAATGGGATGATTGGATTATGACGTCAAAGACAAATAGAATGTAAAAGTGGCGAGCCGTGTAAAAAAGGGTGAGTTGGGCGAAAAGTTAAAATGGCCAACATAATGGGTTTGGCAGTCAAACATAGCTGATGGCCTGATAACTCGCGTGGTCTCATTACCAAAGTTAAATTGTGGTCAAGCACATGGCCCCCATTTCGTGTTTGTTTTAGAACTTGTGTGTTGAAAGTATCCACGACCCTTTGTCACCCCACCCTACCCCTAAAGCACACCGCGTCGTTGAAGTCGGTCGTCGTTCGTCTGTAATTAAAAAAGTTTTGTTGCTTTTGTTGACGACGCCATTTTTCTTATCTTACCGCCACGTCAGCAAATATATGTTTCTAGTTCGGAATTATTAACTGGCCGTACAGCGCCACTGCCAACTTGTTTCTGTTGTGAATGACACGCATTCATCAACGCAAGCTTGTGGACATGTTTCTTTATTCAACGCAAAAACTGCCATTTATCTTGTAACTGCGCTGAGTTGATGAAATTACTGTTATTTTCTATTTCCATGTTTAAATGGTTTCCACATCCCACAGTTTAACACAAACGCTATTAAACCTAACCTTAATCACCTGACAAACTATGATTTTCGCGCGTATATATCTGCCTGAAAAAAGATGCAGTATCCCGTGAGTTGGTTGTATATCTGCAACGCAGTCGTTAAAATATCTACTCAGCAGTGTTAACAAAAATACAGTTATATCTGTATTGTAGCCAAAAGAAGTAATAATAACATAATCGGGAGTGGCCTGCACTCCCTTTTCTATACGTAGTTTTCAAATATAAAATGGGTTTAGGGTCCCATAAAACGGATATTCCCATTATAATAATCAGGTCAATTTTCATTTTGTGATCACAATAAACTCTTGTAGACATTGCGCATAAAATAGTTAATAATCAGTGGTTAGTCAAGTGTGCTTTAATTAATATTATTGTTCCATTGATTTTATGCCTGATTGGTTTCATGGCAATTAGTGATTACTAATTCAAACTAACTTATGATGTAACTAACAGAAATAGCATAAATAAAACAAGAGTATTTGTTGTTAATTATTCAGTGTTTTAAATGTACGGAATAGCGTTTCATTTAAATTAATTACAGAATAAATTAATAAGGCAAATGTGAGAAAACGATTTGCGCATGAGTTGATATATTGCGTCGGAACTTTATTAATTAAACTCAAAGTATCCGAACTGGTGACACATGGAAAACTGCGGTCTAATTAGGAAAATAATTTAACAATATTTCATTAAATTGCACTTCACGTAATTTGTAGGTAGCTAAACTACAACAAGAAAAATACACAATGCTTATTCAAATAGAGCACATTCTCGGAAATGTGTGTATTGAAATTGGAATAACAACTTGCAAATTTTGATGTGAGTTCACAATTGTAATATAAATTGTACATGTGCAAATATTGACAATACGGAAACCTAACCTAACCAGCGAAACGTACATATCAAATAGCAATTTACAAAAGTGATTATCTGGAAAATGATACATTTTTCGAAAATATTCTTTCTACAAAAGTTGCTAGAAATTTTAATATCTTTAACTATGATTTATAATTTTTCTCTAACTCATGCCGTTTTCTATATGTTGAAAAAATATGAGGTGAAACCATTACTTCTTGTCACGATATTATTGTCAAGAATTGACGAATTTCTTCCCGAGCACTATACAGGTTTTATAATTTTATTAGTAGCTGTATTTACTCTAGAGTCATCACAGATTGACTGTAACGATTCAGGAATGGCCAAAACGTGTATTTCCGTTAAAATCTTAAGTTATGTCTAAATCACAAGGGGTACTTTTTCTAAAACTTGGCTGTGACCAAAAGAATACAGTTATATTGTTCACAAGCTCATAACATATTGTCAAATCGATACCTGAGAAAGAATATAATGTATATTTACTGAAATTTAATTGAATTTTTTTATATTAATAATTATCCCGAATGATAATGTTGTTTACGTGAATTTTCATACTGAAAATGTGTCTTAATTCCATGTTGACTAACATCACGAACAAATTTAATGGCAGCAATTAAAATAATTGCTCTAATAGCAATGGAAAATGGCGACCCATCAAAAGATAACATCACATTCACGTACTCATTAACTATTATATTTGTCCCAACGAAAACTGAATCGACACAAAAATCTATAATTATAATATTATAAGTATTCCAAAAAATATGCAATTTACTAATAAATCACTTTTTAAAATAGTTATGTTACAATCACAATGAAATATCAAATAGTTTCCTGGCAATCGTACCATAAATTTATACCAAAAGAAAGTAATATTATCCTATTTATTGCATTTTGAAAACATAGTGAATCTTACACTCATAATCTCTTTAAAACTCTTGAATGTTTTTATTTTATCTACTTTTAACAGCAGTTAAATAACAAGCAGCCGTATCTTGGTTTAGCAAAGAACTACTGTTAGAAAACTACTTTGACCCCTTACAGATAACACTTATAACTACATTTGGCTTATAACATTTCATCGAGTATATGCGCCCTCTGATAAGCAAATCCATTTATTCTCTCGGACTATTCTATCCGGATACCCCGGACTCCAATGTTGATAATAATGTTCTCCATCTTCCAATCTTTCGCATGTCCCCCGAGGAACAGGCAAATAGAGGGAGGTTACTTTTCTGATGGCCGGGTTTGGAAAAGTGTATGTTGATGAAGAGTGACGCGTTGAATGTCCCACGAGGATATGACACGTCATCAAAATGGCTGCCGGCATAAGAATAATAATTTAGTAGCGTTCGAAAAACGATCTTCCTTGCTTTCATATATTGGATGCAGTTCGCCTTTCAGTAAGCGCGTACATATTTTGTAGTAAGAACTACTTATCGCCAGGAATTTTCTTTATTAATATTCTTTTTGTAAAGTTCTTGAAACATGTTTTGTTTTATTCAACTAATCTTTTCGGTTGAGAATTGGGATATCGCCTTGTCATTATCTTCGTTTTTGTTATGCTCGATAATTGTTTCTTTTTTTGTTGATTCTATTCAAAAGACGAGCTGGACCCATGGGTGCGTTGTACCTAATCATGTTTATTTTTAGATTTATGGCAATTTTAATCTTTTAATATATTTTTCTGTAACTAACATCCTGCTGTACTGGAAGCTCAACTTACACAATAACGTACTATAATATATCACAGGAGGAGGGCGTAAACTTTATGAACAATATCTATAAAAGCGTCTCTGGCAGCTATATTGCTTCACTAATCCTAAAATGTAATCCAAAATTGTGTGCTTTAAGCTTCCTTATGTGATATCAAACCCATTTTCAGTTATTCTTATTTCCTCATAAGTTTCACATATAGTTTTGTAATTTCCCATTTATGTTCTGCCATATTTCTATTAAAACATTGCGCTACACAGCGTTTATGTAGCACATTTCGTCTAGTTATGCGGGAACGCTAATGCAATTCGTGATTTAATCGGTGTACATCAGTCAGGTAACCGTTGAAAACCGTTTAGGAATATCGCGTGACTTAACCGACACACATATAGAGTTACAAACAAAGAAGCAAACGTTGTCTTTTGTTAGATCATCATAATGAGGTTACTACAAGCACTGTAATTTTACAGGAAAAACTAAATTTTCCCTACGCTAATTCGCGCACTTTATGCCATTATAATCCAACGTAATTATACATTTAGATTTTATGTTTACATTGTTTATGGCTTATGGCTAATGCGCAAAAGTCATAACCATGCATTATACACACGAAAATGTTTAGAAAAATTTTATGATAACCTAGCATTTAGGGGAATGGACTTTGAAAGCTCACAATTTAGACAATAGAATTAATCGAATTGTACATCTTTTTATTTTACTTTACGAAATCTAAAATGAAGTATTGTAATCAGGAAAATAATCAAATACTTTGTACCGAAAATTATCGATTCAGGCCCTGTTCATAAGAATGTTTATAGGCAAATAAATTTTCTCCGTAAATAAATAAATATGATTGAAACTGCTATTTGTGCATACGATATCAAAACATATATTCTCGTAAAAATATCAGTAAACAGAATTCTAGATGCATGTTCATATGTTTAATTATAAATGTTTACCAGACTGAGTTATTACATATATCCCATTTTTACAGATTGTTTACATTTTTTACCACCTACACTGATGCACAATTCAATAACTAGCGCTATTTACATATATATATTTCACATTGGTTTCCTAATGTATTGCCTATTAGGAAATTTCAAATATTGATAATAATATAAATATACATTATTCTGTAAAAGTTTCAATATATATCGAATCTGGTGCATACACATTTAGTATTTAGCTCGTCGGTCGTACAGTGTATCTAAAAACGCTATAGTATGCAACCGTGTGTCTGTAACTAGATATATCGGAATCAAATAATTTTTGCGCAGTAATGATAATAATATTTAAAACAAGTTTCGGAACGTACAACGCACCGATGCGTCTAACTCGCCTTATGAGTATATATATGCAATGCGAGTAGCGGCTATTAATTATTATGCCCTTTTGGTTAACAATTTGAGAAAATGTTTTTTGTAGATAACTTTGATAAAAAGAAATTGTATTGCATTAAAATTCAAAATTATAATATTTAATAATTTTATTCGGGCTTTGGGTTACCAATTTAAAAAAATATTGAAATATAAAATATCTTATAATTCTTATTAAAATTTTTGAGTATTTGAATTATTGTATAAGGACAGTATTAAGGGGGGTCCAAATTTTGGAGGCTTATAACTCGGGAAGTATACAGGAGATTGGATTTAAACTGCGAGCGGATTCAAATGGGTTGCTAAATAATATGTGTACCAAATTTGGTGTGCAATACTCTGATACTTTCAGAGGAGTATAGGGAACAAGTTTGGTTTTACGAGCAAGCGACGACTAACATCCAAGTATATATATTTTTGGATTTAAGGCGACGAGACAAACACTTTTTGTAAATGACATTTTTTGATCTGAGAATGCTACAGACACACGATTGAATGCTTTAGCTTCTTCGGTACTTCCTACGGCGAGCTAACTACAGAATTAGCCTTCACATTCTTAACATTTCACTAATTGTTTTTTAATAATGCTTTATTTTGTTTTAAATGCTACACAGACGTCATAAAAATTATTGCAAGAAGACATTTCTGTTTTTGTAATAAAACACTTGTTAGTGACACATCGAAAATTTTATTTTGTGAAAAGCAAAATATTTCTTTCTATTTTTAATTATAGATTCAGTTTTAAAAATACCATGAATTGTATTTTATTAAAATTAGTTTCACAACAGCTTTTGTTTGTGGCAAGTTGTATTTGATGTTCAAACAAATCGTTTTTTGTGTATTAATGTTTGTTTGTTTTTATTGAAATCTATTTATATCAAAACATATATTTCCAACAATTTGTATCATAAATAGTATTCAAACAAAACTATAAACAACGCAATTTTATTTAAATTGGTTTTTGAGTTAATAGTATAGTTATTTAGCTGTATGTATGTTTTCATAATATACAATAACTGTAAATATAGTATATATTTTCAAATATAATGATCAGCTAAATCATGATATTATATTATCGGTGATATTTCACCCAGGCTATTAAATAATAATCGGCTGTATCATGTAGCACATAGTTATTATTTTAATCTTATAAGCATTGAATAAAAATATGTTTATATTATTCAATCTGATTTCCTAATAATTATTTCTACACTCATATTCACTTGTTTGTACAACCGTTCACGATATAAGTTTGTATTAATTATTATTAATGCGTTTTTTCCTACTACGTTATAAAAAGGAATTCTTAGTTTTTGACAGTACACATTAGCATATGTTCTGTCTCCGTGAACTTGTGAGCCAAATCCACAATCTTACGACTTGATTCGAACCGAAATAAAATATGCATATAAAGTGATTTTCAAATAAGCGAAAATCATTGATTAGTTTGAATTGTTATTGCAAACAAACGTTATACTATTTATAAGGAACATTACATGGTTGCCTCGAATTCTAGCGACAGAATGTATATAGACTCCAATAGCACATACATACA
This sequence comes from Leistus spinibarbis, assembly GCA_933228885.1. Lineage (NCBI taxonomy): Eukaryota > Metazoa > Arthropoda > Insecta > Coleoptera > Carabidae > Leistus > Leistus spinibarbis. Next base: position 4,913,485 of record OW121805.1, read on the forward strand.
TACATACGTACATAGGTATCGTAGTGGAGAAGTTCAACCAATGTGGAACTTTATTATTCGATCGGCTCCTGTGTTAGAATTATTTAACAGTTTCTAGTTGTGTTTCTTGTACAAAACGAAAGACGAGGTAGCACAGAATATTGCTTCAATTCTAGAAAATACATGTGCGGATGTACAAGCAAAAGAAATGTAATTTGGTTTGTACGAAGTACGGACGAATACTCTGTTCTTAGATTCAAACAAATACGTTCTTAAATCATTCATTTTGTTGGTATGCAAGCAACAACGTGCGCAAAAAAACAAAGGGTTCACATTACTATAAATAAGAAACTGCAATTACCACGTACACTGAACTTTATTATAAGGAAAAGTTTATAATACAAATTATTTATTTCGTATTACAAAGTATTATTGATATGCCAAACCTTATAGGACTTTCTAGCCCCATGATCACCTATTAATAGTAGGGGAAATTAATAAAAAATACATATTTTTACTTAGTTAAATGATTCAGGCATATGTTTAGATATAATCTATATATTAGAAAATAATCCCCTACGCAGTTTTCACTAGATATATGTATATATATATATATATATATATATATATATATATATATATATATATATTTATCATTAAATATATATACATACTGTCCGACAAGTACTTAGCCTCACCGGCCTATGACGCCACTGTCGCAAGAGACATAACCTATTGTGTAGTACATTATCTTAGACGGCTACTGTTAAAATTTCAGCCGAATCGGACTCGTAGTTTTGTTTTAACCGCGTGTGAAAGCGGGAGTATCCGCAGATTTTAGAAAAATGGAAAAAGACCAATATCGGTCGGTATATAATGTAAGAAGACATAAATACAAAATATTTAACTTCACGATGCATAACTTAAAAATACTAATTTCCATCTACTATGTACTTTTACCTATACTAAATATACATAGTAATTATTCGTATTATAAATAAATACGAGTATATACATAGACATCTAACAATAAATATGAACTTATCAAAACAAACTGAATAGACGGTAATGATAAAGTGGAAACATTGTGCAGGTGGCATGAGATATAAAATTATAATTGCAATTCCAGAAAAATATTTATTAAATATTATAAGATTTATATTTTCTTATACGAATGTACATAAGGAAGTATTGTAATCACTGGAGATTGTAACAGAAATACACGTTTTGATCCTCCTTAAATCATTTTCGGTTATTTTCGAACTGATGTTTATGTGTCTGTGATCGCTCTACAGCAAAAACTGTTGATGATATAATTATAAAACTCTAAACTTAAGACCTATAAAGAGTCGGAAAAATAACCTTTTATTTTTGAAAAATAACCAGAAACTTAACCAGAAGTAGTGGTTTACTGTTGCTATTTTTTCTATTTCTCAAACGTCAAGAGTTAGAAAAAAAAAAATGAATAGCATAAATGTTGAAGATTGGTTTGAAAGTGTTTTTCGAAAATCTGTCATACTGGAAAATTGGTTTAAAAAACTTGTTATATTTATGTTTTCCTAATTACAATAAATATTAATATTGTTTCAAAGCAATCGTTGATACCATTTAAAATATAATAGTGACAGTATAAGAGAGTCGAGTGGGGGTAACTACAGCTTATGAATCGGTACCCTGAAATATAATACAATGGAATCGAATTTCCTGGAAATATATTCATTCTCCTGTGATAATTGAATATATGAATCCTATCTAGTGCTTTAGCAAATTTAATTGGTTCCATGAAATAGGAAAACTATATTTAGTACACTTTAAGCTCATCGTACAGTACTTTGTACCTTGGAATCAAAAATTCTTTTTCTACAGATATAGTTCTTTTCATGAGTCGTGAGCGTTATGTCATATAACATATACTCGTTTCTTGGAAACCGCTCGCTCACTCGCTTGTAAAACCATTTTTGAAGGTAACGAATATTGATGCCAGTAACGATGCAAGTTTATTAGTGATATGATAGTTATTATTTATTCAATATTCATTATAAATTATATATAAATTATTTCGTTTTTAATCGAACATAACGGAAAACATATTTTTTATTTAGCTAATAATATCAAAATTGCTTTTATGAATTTTGTAACCATATACATAATTTGTTTATAACCATTTTTAAGCAAAAATTGTAAATAAAACTAAAATCCTTTGACATTTACAGTGAAACATTTTTGTAAATATCCCAAAGTGGACACATCCGTTTTCGTTTGATCGTTTCTCCATAGTATAATACCAGATATTGATAATAATAATTAAACTTTCTTTAATTAAAACTGAAATTCATAAATACAAATACTACGAACCAACTTCAAAGCCAAACACTTAATCACAAGGTATACCCCTCCAATATCCTTGTATTATATATATATATATATATATATATATATATATATATATATATATATATATATATATATATATATATAAAATTGCTTTAGCTCTTCTGTACTACGTACGGCGAGCTACAAAGATTTGTAGTTATTTTCAATTTTTCTTAGCGGGAAAAGTAGTTATATTAATAAAACGTTACATAAGTGTAGTATAAGCTCCAGCAAAAATAGAAAATGGGACGATAAGTTTTAGAGAAAAACTCTCGATCAGTTTGAAAAACATAGTTTCGAGAAAAACACAATTAAAAATGAAATAACTCCTACCAGGAGAGAACAGCTTTTAGAGCAGTACAGCGTTAAGATGTATTGGCAAAATATTGTAATTTACACTCAAAAGTTTGCGAAAAATGAAAAAAAAAGAAAATCCTAAATGTTGACCCAAAGAAGTTAAATCTTCCCTTCTTGCACAAGTTCTAATGAACCGAGACGTACGTAAACCGAAATTTATCTGTATACGTTAGTTAATAAATTAATCAAAGTTCAAGTGTTAATCCTTGGGGTCCTACGGACCCCAGCATATTTTTAAACGATTTTTTTGTTTGATCCCGCTCGAAATCGAACCTGTCACGTTCTAAGATAAAGTAAATAATACTCAAAAGACATTTTTCAACAATTTCACTTTAAGTACTATGTATCCTTTTAGTTGAATCATTCAAGTATATGCAGAAATATTTTCATAACATAATATTAAAACTTTTGAAAAAATTCACAATTTTCCACACTGGACTCTGAGCCTCCTGCGGCAATTATGTAATTTATAGGTGTGTCAGTTAAGGGTTAAACTGGTTGTATAATATGGTTGTATAATATTCAGTTTTACTAAAGAATAAATGTAGCATTACTAAGATTTCTATCAGTGTATTACTGTAATACAAGCAGTGAAATAAAACCGAATTAAAATCGGATACGCTGAGAAAATAGATAAAACTGAAACAGTAATAAAATAAGCGTTACGCTTGCAACAGAGATTTAGAAGAACTACTATATATTCAATTTTGTAGTTGTTGTACTGTTCGTTCAGGGTGGTGCACCATGATGTAAAACAAATCCGCACATGGTGTGGGGGTGGCACGGTCGACAATATACAACACGGTACGGTACAACGAACGGTGGGCTAGCAGCTAGAGAACTGGCTGGTAGTATATTGCACGCGCGGACAGCGAATGTGGGGATTAAAATCCCACCAATCCTCATATCCGTTCGCGGTGCGGGGTCGCAGCGACCTAATATCAGCGGCGTACGTGGATCAGGGCGCCGCTGTTTGCACAGTGGAAAAAGCTGCGGTGGTTGCGGGCGGTATGATGCGAGGAGCGACGGCGGACGCTATGGTTCATAACTTTGAAATATGCCCCAGCGCCGCGCCGCGCCGTTGTGTGGTAAGGTAACTGTTGCTCTATGTGTACTAACTATGAATTATGCACGGGAACGTCTTTATAATATAATATTATTAAAACACCGGCCTGCACTTTGTCCTGCCATGAAACTTGCCGCTGCATTCTACCTCATATTAGGGATCTAGGAGCTAAATTCACAAATACAGTGATACCCCGACGTTACGCGGTTCTTAATTTTACAAAAACACCGACGTCGAAATAAAGTTTCTACGTAATTCATTAATACTTTTAAGACGAGCAAAATTATTAAATATTTTTCTTCTAAACTAGTGATTTTTGTTAGTCCTTGGTCCCAATTAAACATAATTTATATGCAAAGTTGTATCCCGATTTATCCGAATTCGATTTACACGGTTTCGTCGGACCCAACTAGAGCTTTGCACTAGACCAAGACTCTCTTGGTTTTGTCTTGGTCTCGGCAAGACACTCGAGACAAAACGGGGCATTACTGTATATATCTATTTGGCGAATCAATGAATTAAAGATGGAGTGATCTTCCCCCGACTTTCTTAAACTTTCATTATCAATTTAGTATAATATTGCATTATTCTTTTAAATATTTATTACAAAAGTTGCTAGAATTTTTAATAATTACAGTATTTATAAAAATATCTGTTTCTCTTATTTATATTCTTTTAGAGAAAATCTAGCATGAGTAAACAGCTTATTCCAGTTAAGAAATTGTTCTCAAAAATAGAAAATGCATACTCATACTATATACAAGTCAATATTTGAAAAAGATAGTTTACTATTACTACTTTTTGAATATGTCTAAAAACGGTATGTTTTAAAAAAAAAAAGTGATTCTTATAAAAGTACCGAAGAAGCTAAAGCAATCGGTCGTATGTCTGTAGTATTCTCGGTTGAAAATTTTTCTTAACATTTCTCTCGTCGCCCTGAAACCAAAAATATATATAACTCATATACTTGGATGTTGGTCGTCGCTCGCTCGTAAGACCAAATTTGTGCCCTTTACTCCTCTGAAGGTACCGGAGTAGTTCACACCAAATTTGCTACACATATTATTTGGCATCCCATTTAAATCCGCTCGCAGTTTAAATCCAACCGCTAGTATACTTCCGGAGTTATAGGGCCCCAAAATTTAGAGCCCCCCTTAATACTGCCTTTATAAACATAATTAAAACACTCAATAATCTTACTAATTATCCTAAAATATTTTATATCTATAATATTTTCTTATATTGTTAACCTAATGACCATAAAATACTAAATATAATTTGGAATTTTAAAAATGCATTAAATTTTTATTTTATCAAAATAATCTACAAAAAAACGGAAGACTTTATATTTATACCATATTTTCAAAAAGGCCATAATAATTAAGAACCGATGCTCGCATCGCATATATTACTTATAAGGCGAGTTGGACGCATCGATGCGTTGTACTTACCAAATCTGGTTTTCATTTAATTCGTAGACAAGGAAGTCAATTACAGGGCACTGCAGAATCGATTAATCTAACTAAATTTGCAATATTTTATCTACATAATAATATACCTATATACTTACTGCTGTATAGGAAAACTTACACATAGTTAGCATATAAAGGTTAGGATAATTAACGTTGTTTTTTCCTCAAATATTTACACTTACATCAATGAACTTCAATTCAAATTTATCATCTGTTAAGTTAATTAGAATAACTTTCAAAATAAATAGCTGTTTCAATAATTGTGAGCACAGGTGCTAATGCGTTGAGCAATTGTTGATTCAATGCTATTCAAGTGAGAAATCTCGAATCAAATATTTACGGACACTGAAATCGTAATGCAAACACATCTTAATTTAGACACTTGTCCCCCATACACAGGTATGCTTTTGGTGTTTATACTATGTATTAAACACACTGCGCATTCAAATTCCCTGTGTGACGGTGTAGGGGCACGCAAGTGTACAAGAATTGCAACTTCATTTGCACCTGTACGTCAACCGCACTAGTATGTATATGTACGTATACAGCAACTAATATGGCGCTAGGGTTGTTAGTAATAATGAACAGCTCTCTAAGGGGAATCCCCCGTATAATACAGGTGTACGGTATATGCGGCGGTTAGCTTGACAAACCGCGCCAGCTTATGCTTATACTATCCGAATAAACTAGCTCTGTTCAAACATTAATTATTGTGTCACACTCTACCTTACATATACCCGAAAGCCGCTACAATTACTACACAAACACCTTTAATTACATGTACTTTGTGTAATTATTTATTTTAATATATTTATATATGTATTATTTCTTTTTATAAACACTACGAAATTTATTTATTTATACACATATACTACAATTAGGTTTATCTTAATAAACTATAGTTATTTCTACTATATAGTACACCATTCACAAATATTCACTTGGTTATTGATTCACGTCCAAACAATGTCTATTCACATATTTATTTCTAACTGCACACGACCACTATTTATCTGTCTCCGTGTCTGCGTAGCATACATATATATCGAACACAATTGTTCCAGAACACATCTGGAGACTCTATACAAGGTTCTGGAACAATCTATGGCGCAGATCTATAGAATTTCGTTACAATTTATATATAATGAGGATTTATCGACCTGAATCTATATATATAAACGATTGGAAATTACAGCTATATTGGTCTCTAACTCCTTAATAGTATAGACTATAACAAAATATGGTGTCTATATACGATATCTTGTTAAAAATCGAACTTATTAAGTTTTCCACTTCCGAATCACCGTAGTATTCGTGCTGGATTAGATGTGACGCATATATGCGCGCGCACGTACTAGCGATGTTGCCAAGTCGGGGTATTAATTTTGACATATAACTAGATAATTCCGTGCTGCGCTCAAGCTACGTTTTCCGCATTATAATTAAAGTTATAATAATGTAATGAACACCACGAAGAATGAAGTACCTAAGAAAATGTTCATAACTCTCGTTAAACATTGATGTAACTTTACCTTCTAATATTATATGTTTACCATAAGAAATAGCTGGAATTACCTTCTCTCGACTCTCTTATAATATATATATATATATATATATATATATATATATATATATATATATATATATATATATATTGAGGTCAGTCAAGTTGACCCCCCCCCCCCCCAATAATAAAACTGAATATAAGATTATGTCATTGCGTCATTAATATTATGTATTGCGCCAATTATTCAGTGGCGTATTAATTTCAAAAATAATATAACAATTTCTTAAAATAATATACATAACAGACACGACTACTTCAATATTACTATACATGTCCCAGGCCCCCCCTAGCTGATATTGGATGGCCAACTTAATCTGACCCATAATATTGCATTATTTTATGCATACCAAATAATCTATCTATTTTTGGCGACAAGAACTTTTTATTAAGATAATTTTTTGATCCGAGCATGCAACAGACACACGACAAAACACTGTCTTGTACTAGTTTCAAAATGAGTCAGGGTATATTATTGGCAAAGCTAAAGTAACGAAGTATACTTGCAATCTAAACGTCAGAATATTGTCGACATGATAAACCTAAAATCTCATCAGTATGAAATCCTCTATATGTAGTAGCAAAAAGAGCAAAATAAAATACGTTTCACCTCTATTCGTGCATTTGGCATTGTTTGTATTCCGGTGTCGTTAGAAAGAGATAAATTATCTGATTTTATATCAGCGTGTTCATGGGACAGAGTGAGATATGAGATAGCCAGTTGACATGATGTGGGTAAAAACATAATTCTTAGCCGGTGGAAAGATGTATGGCGGCTTGAAGGGAATTAAAACAAAGTGTGATTTACTGGTCCAGCCACAAAACGAAACATTATTTATAATTTGTTGTAGTAATTCCAAGATGGCGGCACTGTATCGCTACGTAGGCAATGTTCGCGTCGACGGAACACCAACAAGTCGATGTTATCTCTCACTCGCCGTCCCGTCCGTATACAGTCTTTGTGCATTAAAGTTGATTTATGTTTTAATTTCTGGCCGCTATTTATGGACGGACATTTTGTGTTGAACGCAAAACCGCAAAAGTCGTAAAAACTTTATTTGCAAAAAGGCTAATTGTAAAAATGGCTTTATTAACGGTCCATTATATCCTTTTTTCATTCGCTATTTTCCGACCGCGCCAAAGATATTTTCATTTCTCGTTTACATAGTTCTACATTTAACTACATCGTTGAGTTTTGAACTGTTACGAAAACAATATCATTCCGTTTGTTTTTCTTCGAATGTTCTTTGATATTTCAGATAGCAGCTGAAATATCAAAGAACATGAGAATTTTTAAAAAGTCAATTCACCTCAATTAATAATCACTTTTATCACTCACTACAAACGAGCAATTTCACTGAAAGATAGACTATATATAGTATGAATTCAAGAAGACTCGTACATAACAACCTATTTAATAAATAGTTATACGACAAATATAATTAAAACGCATTGACTACCATATAACTTTGTTTACGGTAATATAACCACATCTTATATTTTATTATTATAACAACAAAATTCGATTGTATATAGAAACATATATTTCTCTATTGTCAAACAGTCAATGCCTTAATGGTATTAAATAATGAAATACGATTCCGTTTCATGGATTAATATCGGTGATTCTAACCAATAATAAAAGCAAACCTGCATTCCATGTATTGTGCCTCCAACAAAATATACTATATATCTTAAATGACCGATGTAGTCCTAATCAATCTCTTTCGGTTTCTTTGCAGAGACGTGAGCTTATGGCACATCAAATACAGGACTAAGAATATCTGTCAAATATCGTTTAGTTACTGCTAAATACAATAACCTGAGTGTGTGTCTGTTATTGTTCTATAGCAAAAACTTTAGAAGATTTCATATTCCAGTTAATACTGACCTTCGCAATTTTTTTTAGTATATTTTAATAATCTAAATATATATAAAAGAAAACACATTTTTATAGAAGAAAATCTATTTATAACGACTTAATTTCGAAATGATCAAATGTAAATAAATATAAAGACATTGTTGGTGATTGATTGCAACAATAGCGTCTTTAGGTGCGATCGTTACATGTTATAAAATTTCGTATTGCTGTTATTTCGTCTGTTTGGTATTAGGTAGTGCAGTGGCATGACAGAGCTGATGGTCGTCGGTCCGAGATAATATATGTATGCGGCATGGCATGTATGTCACGTCACATACGTGCTAGATCATGCGTGTGTGTGTATGTGATGTGCCTCTCTGCGTACGTAGTGAGTGAGTGAGTGAGTGGTACGTGATGTGTTACGATGAATCCGTATGAATCGCTGGTACGGAAATGATTGGAATTGAATGATCCGACGATCTAATTTTGAGGCTTTGGTCCTAATCCCGACGTCGCTAATAACAGATTCGGTACGTCTGTCTGTCTCGTCGGCCGCTCTATTTGAGTGACATAGCTCTGTGTATGTACGTCAGTCCGGGTGCGTGCATTTGGCAAGATTTCGGTTCAACGCTGTTCTAATTTAATCACACTTTGATGTCAATACTAACCGTATTGTCGCATCCCAAATTCGGGCCACATATTTCTGCCCATCTCCCAATTGCTTATAGAAACATTGTTTGAGTATCACGTCAGATATATGTATAACACGTATATGTATATATATATATATATATAAATATATGTATATATATATATATATATATATATATATATATATATATATATATATATATATATATATGTGAGCAGTTCCATTACTTTTCGTAATTGTACTCAAAATTTAGTATGTTGTTAGGCTTGACGAAGAAAGGTCAAATCAAAAATTTCAGGCCCCTAGGTCATGAGCGTTCTCTCAACCAAATGAGACGTCCATGGACTAAATTTTTTTTGTCATATCCTCTAGAATAAACATATAATTTTATCAGGCCATAGGTTACAAGGGCTCGATTTGGCGTCAAATTAACTAAAACCATTTTTTATTTGTATATTTAAATGACTGTATCGCCGGATCTTCACATCCAATTTCTATCTTACTACTAGTTACTCCTTTTAAAGGGCAACAACTGACAAAGAGAATGAGCACACACCGATCAAACTCGGCCATAACAAACCAGAGATATAGCTGTATAAAGTATAAGCTGTATAAAGATAGCGTTTTTTGCAAAGAATGAGGATTTTAGCCGACTTTGAACCTCCCGTAATCCATTCTATCTCCATGAAAATTCACAAAAAAAAATGTAGAAAGTTTCCTCTTTAAATATGCAATGAACTCTCCAAAGCATTTTTTTGAGTTGTTAAAATTGTTAATAACAATCGTAATATCATTATAAAAATTATAATCTTGATGGTATTAACTACATATTCGGCAACGTGAGAGTAATTAATACGGTTAATTTCATAAAAAAATAATTTCAGATATCATTTGATAAATATATATTGCTATGAAAATCGTTTCACGTTCCCTCTAGTTACCACAAATATTTATATTGTATCTTGGCAATGGTAGAATGAATAAATAACACAAGAAACCTAAATTAAATTTATATTGAAAGCTAAGTATATGAGAGTCAAATGGTGGGCATTCCCGATTTTTCTAAAAACGTTTTTTTAAATCTCCATTCAAATTATATAATAATACATGTTAGCAAATAGTTTTTACTATATCTTGGATTAGTCAGATGTGTGTATTGTCATTAAAAAGTTTCTCCACCTGTAGTTTGGTTAATGATTAATTGTGGGGGCAACAGCTACAGGCCCAAACGTTATCAGCAAGGCACACGTGATTTCAACACCTAATTTCAGATAATTACTGTTCAATTAACCCTAAGACTTCATCGAAAGCTATCACAGCCAACACACCTTTAGCATCACAGAGAATGTACGTACATGCACCGAAATGAAAGCACTATCGTCATTGTGTATGTATGTGCGTCTCGTGATAGGTAACGGATTTGATTTTGGGTTCGAACATGTTTAATCACTTCGCGCCGTATTAACGGGCGCCGCTGAAACGTTGCTAATGTTCCCGCCGAATGGGCCCAGAATCAATTTACTCGACGTACCTACGCACACATTACGTTGAACGCATCATACGCATGCCACAACTTTACAGTAACTTTATATCGCCATTAATTATGCATATACTTTCTAATATCTATCTTGAACTAGCAACTGGACTGAGAATTGAAAATTTTATAGAGAAACCAAATTATAAATCGGTTGTCAACTTACTTTTACGTTTTAATAGTAGGCTTTTTTATTTAGATGTGTTAGAGAAATATAAATTTTCAAATGTAACGAAATTTCTCGAGCATTAATATACGGAATGTGCTTTCGTTCCATTATTCAAATTTAGTATCACGAAAAAGCTTGCCATTTCTAAGTAAGTATCTATACCAAGAATCGATAGAAATATCTAATTGATAGACTATTTTTATCATTTTGCTCATTATTTTGTAACAATGATCCATAAATATGTATTCGATATAGAAATACAGGATATAAAATAATATAACATTACTTACATGGAATATGTGCAATATATAGTTAACTATAATTAGTATTTAATTTATTTTTGACATATACAAGTAAATACCTATAATAGTTATTTATGATTTCTAAAATATGCTTAGGTACATCGCACCTATGCGTCCAGCTGGCCTTATAAGTAATATATACGAGCAGCGGTTTGTAATTATTACGGCCTTTTATTTAATAATTTGAAAACATGTTATAGATATAAAAAATCTACCTATTTTTCGTAGATTATTTTGATAAAAACAATTAGTGCATACTTTTAAATTCAAAATTATATTTAATAATTTTGTATGACCTTTGAGTTAACAATATGAAAAAATCTTGTAAATACAAAATATCTAAAAACTTGTAGTAGAATTTTTGGGTATTTTAATTATTTCTATATAGGTAGTATTAAGGGGGCTTTAATATTTGGGGCCTTATAACTCGGAAAGTATGCGGGCGATTGGATTTTAACTGCGAGCCGATTCAAATAGGATTCCAAATAATATTTGTAGCAAATTTTGTTCAAATCACTCTGGTACCTTCAGAGGAGTAGAGGGCACAAATTTGGTCTTACGAGCGAGCGACGACTAACATCCAAGTATATGAGTTATGTATATATTTGGAATCAGGGCGACGAGACAAACACTTTTTGTTAAGGAAATGTTTTGATCCGAGAATGCTACAAACACATGACCGAATGCTTTAGCTCCTTCGGTACTTTGTACGGCGAGCTAAAAATTGCTACCAAATAAATGCTTTTTATCTGCGAACCTAAAAGACTTAATATGAAAATAACAAGCATTTTAGTTTGAGAAGTTGGCAGTACGTTGTTATTATGAGCGTCGAATTATTTTTTGATTAATAGTAGGGATGTATTTGCGAATAATATAGAGCCAAACAGAGATATGTAAATTTAATATCGCCGCATATGCAAAACGCCGATGGAGAAACACAAAAGTCCAGAGCCAAATCTGATGTTCAGATTATAATCGTTGTAATTTGTTTCCCGTAGTGGACAGCCAGTTTCCCCTCTTGCAGTTTTGAATAAGGATCAGTTTTAAAATGAGACTGGCATCACAATAAGAAAGAACGTAGGGTTGGCTGGGATATTGCGAACTGGCGCGCGGTGCAATCGGAAGACCCGCAGATCCGTATTCAGCATAAAACTCGTATTGCATTCAGGCATTGCAGCACGTCAGATACGATGTCTGAAAAGCCGGCTTCTTTCAATACGGATTAACGTTTCGCCGCGTATATTGAAAATACCTATCTCAGAATAAATTTCTTTTTTTTGTCTTCAACTTCTTAACACAATCATTCAGTGTAGACAGTGAATAAGAATGGAATTAGACTGCCGTATATGTTTCAGCCAATATAATAATTTTGCATGATAAAGAATTGCAAATACAATTTGAATAAAATATTTAACTGCTATTGTTCCATTCCCCCTTCGTTAATGTGGCTAATAGTTGCAATTTGGCTGTGAAAGTGTTAGGGGAAAATGTGTTTGAAGCAATTACAGTATTGTTTACATTTGTGGGGCGAATTGCATTATTTCGTAATGCGCCCCTGTACAAATCCGGCATTGTAAGCCCGGCAAATTCCCAGCTCTTTGCCAGTCAGATATTACACGGTCATCACTCACCCACTACGATCTATTTGTCAGATAAAAGTCCGGCCGTTTCACTGCAACAATTCTACTATTTATAAATCAGAGATTATCTATCGTAGATACCATTTTATCATTCCTATTCTTTCATACAACTCTTCGTTATTGTATGTAAACGTTGTCCTGTTAACAATGCCAATAAACAAAATTGAAAATATAAATGCGTTGTATCATATACACAAAAGGTTTACCATAAAGCTGGGATTATATTCACATCATCTTTTTTAATTCAAAAGTAATTTTACATAAAAGTGTAAACATTTTAGACCCCGTAAAAAGGGATTTCGTATTAGTCAAATTCACTAAATCCTAGTATTCATAAAGTAATTTAACAAAGAAGGTTTACCGGTATTATAATCGATTTGTAAAATTCTCGCATTCAAAATTTTGCCATTTCATAAACATTTACAGTTTTAGAGGTTATTTAATATTCGCGTATCTGTGCAGTAATATTCATATTTATGGTTATGTTATGCTATAAATATGTTTAAATTATATTTCCATTTTAATGTGAACATATTAGTAATGGATGTTGAAATAGATACTACCTAGTTTCTAGCTACGATAATAAAAACCAGCTATAGTGTTTGGTCATGTATCTGTAACACTATCGGATCAAAAAAATAAAATTCACTCTGATTACGAAAATATATATAATTTATATACTTATGGACGTATCTTCTCTGTAGGTACAAGACCGATTTTAATAAAATTTAATATACATAAAATTTCTATACCCTTAAAATACCCGTCATATCTTATATCAAATTGTCTGTACAGGTCCGGAGATATAGGGCCCCAAAATGTGAGGCCCTCCTAAATACTGCACATAGATTTAAGAAAATTCTACAAATATAATTAAGATATATTATATCTAAAAAGTTTCTTCTAATTGTGAGCCCAGTGGCTATAAAAAAAATATTTATTCCGAAGGCCAGAAATTAATTATTAAATAATAATATTGAAATTTAAATAAGTTGTTGGTTGGTTGAGTTGTTTGTTCAGATGATTGCAACAATTCTTTTCGTTTTCATTTTTATAATTATCAATTTATCTTTTCATATAAATAAATGATTATAATTAGGTTTTCTTTCTTAAAATCATCAGTGGGTAAACAAATGTTTTCTACATAAATTAGAAAAACCAACAAATAGAATGTAAACTGAAGGCATTGGTGCACCTATGCTTGTTATACTAAAAAATCAACTATATTGACTTTCCCCAAGTTGATTAATATTGTTTCAGGACAATTTTACCGTGATTTCAAAACAAAATAAAATAATTTTATATAGTATATAGATAGTGAATGTATAAGAAAATCGAGTGAAGGCCACTCCAGATCATTTTATTATACGTTCAAGAAAGTGCAGTACAGATTAATTTGCCAATATACTACATATACATTTTGATATCTGTACCTGCAAAATTACGATAACATATATTTTTTCCGTACGTATTTTAGTGTTCTAATATTTACTAACTAGAATATTTATTATTATTAACTATATAACTAATTTGGGTATTCCAGCGTTAGCAAACACAACTGATTAGAATTTGCAAAAGGGTTGTATATTTGCACATTTTTCTAGAAATGATTCAGATACTAATTAATTAAATTTGAAATGTATAAACAGCAGATTGTATTTTCCAATTTCAATAACATACCGAAATTTAATTATACAAAATTTGATATATGCAGTTCATATATTTAACAACCATATTACGTAGTAGAGGCAAAATGATGCGAACGATCATAACATTTCACAAATTTTAATCATCAATATTATTATTAGAAGCGCATGATAGCAGGGCGTATATTGTATAAAATGGCCGAATTCCATGGTAACTCAATGCAGCAAGTACACGACGGACGTAGTTAAAAGCATCATTGGTCATTAACGCAAAGCTTCTCCTCACATTGTGAACAACCCTTGTCGGCTAGTGCCACGCTCTGCCCCACGGAGCTTACATCGAGTGCTGGCTGCCGGCCGAAAAGGCCACCATAGACGGCGATACGAATAATTAACCACATCTAGAATAGAACCTCCGGAGGTACACTTGTTCACACACTTGATATATGATCTCTATACATATATATGTATTATATTGTATCTGACTTTCTATGAACAACTCGCATAATAATCTTCATACATTCCTCCGTGGCAAATCCACCAAATCTCTACACGAGATTTGTCAAATTTTCATTATTCTTACCTTCTACTACAAATAGATATAAGTATTGTTATCATGAAATATTTCCAGCTCAAGATATTAAATATAATACACGTTTTGGCCAACTCCGAATTGATTTTCACTATTTTGAAGTTGTCTTTCTGTGTCTGTGTGCATCTATGTATCGCTGTACGTTATTTTATTATTTTAGCCTATGCGTTAACAATTTGAAAATAATGTTAAAAATAGTAATTATTTGATATTGTCTAAAACAAGTAGCAGCATAATATATAGAGAACTGTAATTGATGGCTAGATTAATTAATCTATCTAACAATGAATGGCATCCTTTTTTTTTTTTCTTCGGTATTTTGTACGACAAATCTTAACTAATAGTAAAATTTTATTTTTCATAGTTTTTCACTGTCACAAAAACGGCACGACTAGATTAAATTATTAATAGTTAGAGAAAAGGTACTTCTCATCAAAGCCATTATATATTTCAAAAATAAACTTTATCGCTCAAAAAATGATAAAATTAATTAAGCAACCATATTAACTTATCATAGCAAGCCCAAAAGTGTATAATGCGTCGGTGTAAGCCGGCGCCACTGGTTTCTCCATTGGTGTTTATAAGCATTGGTACCTTTTAGTTGGGGGTCAGGAATGAACAGCTGAACTATTTCCCTATCAACAGCTTACCAATAATGGTGAAATCGTGTAACGTTGCAGAGTAACATATATAGCTCCGGGGACCACCGCAGACTACTCAAAACACTCGTCGCCCCATGCCAACGCAAATGCCCAATGGCGATGCTATATACTATGCACCAGCCCCACTCCATAGAGGAATATATATGGAAAATGCCACGCTGAACAAATTCATTAAAACTGACATATTATATTTATTAATAATACGGCTGTCATATCTGATTGTGAATTACCATCAGTGACATATTGATAGCAGCTATTTGTTCATGATTATATATACGTATTTATGTTTATATATATATATATATATATATACGTATATAAGCTCCAGTACATGTAATTTTAGTAAAATCAATATTTGACGTCCCTTGAAATTAGCTGTTGATCAATTTCTGTTTTATTGGTATTTCATAATTATTTCAAAATATTTTGATATATCAAATTTTACAAAATTCAATTTTCAATTCAGGTTAGGTACATACATCAGATATATGCATATTCATTGAAGTTTAACTCGTATCTAGAATTTACAGTATGGTTTCAGATTTTAATTATTTGGTTATATTCATATCATTTTCATACACGGTTATAAAACTGCAATACTACAACCAAATATTTTGTTTACTTTTTTCACATATTTTTATACTTATACATAATACTACATAAGTATTATAACCATGAATATTTTAGAAATCGAAATTTTAACAGAAACACATGGGATAACTTTGTATATGTATTGTACGAAGTATAGAAAAATTTACCCGAGTTACTTTTATAAAAAAAAAAACAAGTTATAGATACAACCCACCTATGCGTAATATATGCGATGTGAGCAGCGGTATTTAATTATTATGGCTTTTTGGTTACAAATTTGAAAAAATGTTATAGATATACAATTTTTTGTAGATTACTTTGATAAAAATAAATATTTAGCGCATATTTCAAAATTATAATATTTAAATATGTTAACAATATGAAAAAATCTTGTAGATAAAGAATATCTTAGAATTGTTAGTAGAATTTCTGCGTGCTTAAATTATTTTTATTAGGGCAGTATTAAGGGGGACTCTAATTTTTGGGACCCTATAGCTCGGTATGTATACAAACGATTTGATGTAAACTGCGAGCGGATTCAAATAGGATGCTAAATAAAATGTGTAGCAAATTTGGTGTGAATCGCTCTGGCACCTTCAGAGGAGTACACAAATTTGGTCTTACCAGCGACGACTAACATCCAAGTATATAAGTTATATATAATTTTGAATTCGACGAGACAATCACTTTTTGTTAAGGAATTTGTTTGATCCGAGAATTCTACAGACACACTACCGAATGCTTTGGTTTTTTTGTTACTTCGTATGGCAAGCTACAATTATTATTCGACGCGTAATTATACAATAAAATGTTTGGTAAAAGTATAATTTTTTTTTTATGTACAAGTTGGGAGATATAAAATAAAAATTACCAAAGTAGGGCCTATTTTGTAGGTTTTATTTATCTCCAAAACTGTGTATTTAAGAAATATCACATTTTAACCAGATATTTCTTCTATAATTACGCATCAACTGATGTTATTTATTTAAAATGATTCGGATTAATTACGTTATTTTCGAGCTTAAATATATAGTTTCGTAATCAGGAAGACATGAAATTAACAGATTTCTGTGCATTAAATGTTTGACAGTATAGATTCCTGATACTGGTGTTGTTAAAAATTGTGTTATTCTGCTAAATAAATTTTCATGCAGGTACTATATAAATAGAAGTCAAAATCAGTACGCGTTCAAGTGCGTCAGCTATCAACCATAAATATAGAAAACAAGTGACTCTCACGCTCTTCAACAACTTGTTCCAGTGGGCTACCAGTAGCAACCAGTAGACAAAACAAATGGTGGTAGTTGCGCTTGTGTATAATATGAGTGTGTGGAAATGACACGTATGCACAAGGCGGCGCGGCGGTTGCGTCGGGGCACTACATACCATAGAGCGTGTGATGTGCGGAGAGGACGAGATGAGGAGAGAGATTGTATAATAAAACCGTTGTGTTACGGTCTTTGTAATTGTGTGGTGTGTGCGTTTGGTGTATATCTGTTTTCTTATCAAGTGGCCTCATCCGACGAAACAAGAGGCGTACTTCAAAAGTTGCCTATCTCTCGAGCCTTGTGAATGTGTATGCGGGAACGATACTTCACGCTAGTTGTCATCAACACCCACCATATAACGTTACTATCATATTTATGCTAGAAAAACACTTGGGGATGAAGGTCTCTCATAAAATATTTTTATTTCGAACACCCTTGATCTAATACATCAGCTTTTATCAGGCATGTATCCAGAGGAGCTATCACCTACAGTGTTACAAAGATTATACCTTCTCATTGTTAAAACATTGAAAGGGATTCTTACATTTTTATACGCTATGTAATAAACCATTGCATTTTTACTTATCTTTCCATTTTCAAATCCATAAAACATGCTGAATACATATGTGAAGACACAATACAAAAGTGGAGTAAGGTAGAACGATTTCTGTCCATCCTTCATCATTATACAATGGTCAAGATAAATTTGTTTTCTAACAACGAAAGACGAATACATTTATTTTGACATGTGATAGCAGAAAAGGAAGTTTGTTTGCGCGGACCACCTGAAAGTGGGGCCCGTTGGGAGGTAGCAGACACACGTCACATCCGTCGTCGCGAAAACGGAGAACGCGCGTAACCCGGTTCGCATCATCCCGCAGGACTTACAGTCCACTTGACAAGTGGCACTGTTAAGTCATCCTAAAAGATTGAATCGTCCAGATAGCGAACGTATCTGGTGGCAGTGGCGATGCTGCTGGGTGCAGCAGCGCTCGTCGCCAGCCAACCAAACTAAACCAGTGACAGAGAGAAACACACATCTGAGTTGCGCTCCCCGCTTTCAGAAACGATTACCCCGACCTACGGGCTTGTTAACACGAACGAGATAAGACGGACATATTGTTTGGTCCGTCTCTACGAAGATTTCATTTCAGATCTCAGTGTAGAGGTCGCGCAAATTCCACCGACAACTTTTAATGTGTTGATTTCAATCTATTTGATGAGTTTCATTTCTCCATTTTGCCTCTTCACCCATGCCATTGCAGCGCGCTCCTTAACTCATTTCATTTTTGGTTTTCTAAATCTTTCCCCAATGTTGTTTACGTCAAGATTTTATCGGAGTTCTATTTTTTTCTTCTTCTTGCTGGAAAAACAATGTCGCCTTGTTTTACTTTTTGATTCTGCGGTTGACTTCTGCGATATCATACGTCGTTATCAATATAACAAGATGTTTTCTTCTTCAACTTGGTGGATACGTATCTCTATTCGTACATCATTAAATATACTATTCACTGCACACAACTCTCATCCTGTTTCAGATAACTATTTAAAAACAAACTCTATAGATATAATCGCAGAGACTTTGTTGGAAATTTCTATTTTTGTTTCTTCAGCTTATAGTTAATAAATAATTTCTACCTAACAGGTTATTGTATTTCATACACTACCTTCAATTTTTTTATATATTTATATATACATTATATTTTATATATATATAGAAATGGCACACAAAAACATGCGAGCAGCATTTGTGCATTGGGATGTGTCCTATAAGACAGATGTAGTAATTAAATTTTGCATAATAAACAACAAGAAATACTAAAATGAAAACAAAAATTATATTTATACAGAATTGTATCCCGGAACATGTGTGATAAATTATTAATTAAAAATATTATAATGAAGCATATGTAGGTACGTAGTCACAATTTGTGTTCATCTGTTCGTGTTGTTTTTTCGGGAACAGTGTTCACATGTTTGTTATGTTTCGGCGCGTACGAAGAAAGGGTGTGAAACATCTAACACATTGGTATAAAATCGTGAAAGTTGCTAGCTTTACATATACGAACACACACTATGACCCAAATAACAGATATGCAAATGCTTGTTGTATGTTTTATAAAAGCGGCAAGCGTAGCCTCCCACCTACAAAAGAACTGCCATCCAGGGAATTTCAACAGTTTTCGATTATGGACACCGATTTATTCATTTTTACTTTCTTATACGCGTTATAAAAGTATTGAAATCACGGAATAATATTACCCTCTAAATTTAATAAGAATTATCCGTACATGTATGACGCTAATAGTTTTAACTCCGCCGGTGCATTTCCCTTTTTGTACTGGACCGTATTTTTAGCGCTATCGCTGCGCTGATTGTACTGAATACAATAAAATGTGCAGTGCATTGTGCAATGCAAACAGAACGATTGCAATGAGTGTGGCAATGTAATGAATCTACTTGAAAATACAATGGCAAGTCATGTAATGTTTGTTGTTTGGTAAGCGCTGATAAAACGCGAAGATCGCAGGTAGGTACGTTTGTGTATGTGTCACTTTCGTACATTTCCCCGGGGACATTCTCCATACACACGCACACACAGCCATTTCAGGACAGGACAGGATTGTTCACGGACGGGACGGACGATTTGAGGAAGGCACGTCGAGGCCAAGATGCTTTTGCCATAGTCGTCGCCGCGGTCTCGCTTAAACTTTCGGGCTATGTTCTGCGAATTGTTGTTCACCTACAAATTCTGTTATATTTTTTTTCTTTTCCCGCTTCTTCCGTTTCCTGTTCGTTCTTTTATGCTCGTTCGCGTTCGGTACCTGCTACGTCAGAAAACAGATCACGATTTCGTTGGTATTCTAACTTTTATAACTCACTTTAAGCGCTTCTTCTTCTTCCTATTCTATGGATTCCTACCATTACTGCCCCGAAGCGCTAGGTTTAAGTGTTGCGTCAATCGCGACCAACTTTTATTCACCGACGACTTTTCGCATCAACTTTAAATTTGATACGTATTTGAAAATTTCATTTGTTCCGAAATAGTTTTTCTCACTCAAATTTAGGTTACTTCGTAAATTAAAACTAGGGCTATTCACTTACTGAAATTTACGGAAGTACTATCCATATCTATAGTTATGCCCATATCATATACAGAATACAGTCAACTCCTCACCATATTATGCTTTATATTCACCCTACGATAGTTATGAAAAAATATCACTTTTTCCGTTAACGATACATTTTGCGAAATTACTTTTCTTATAAAAAATGCTAGATATTTAAATACCTGCAACTATTATAAATATAAATGGTACACATCTAAGACACGTCTGAAGTACAAAATTTTGGCTCTAGAACGTTTACACTCATCACTCCGAAAATAGTCAATTTTATTGAAGGATACTCTAAACATGTATTTTTGTTAATATCCCGAGTGTGACTACTCATACTAGTAAAGTGCCCATAAATAAATGACGAAATCACTAATATCAACCACTAATTGATAATCAAAAGTTAATAACAATTACAGATTATGTTCGCAATCAAAATTAGCATCTATATTCATAGTTCATCAATTTTTGGTTGGATGGTGCTATTGTTTATACAATCAATTATAACGGAAATCATATCTCTAGCTAATAATTTGTTTTATAGTGCATCAATTTCACACAGTTATGAAATCAATCAAAAGAAAAAAATATCTGTTGTGGCCAGTAAAATACTTTCATATAAAAAAATGACTATTTCTTTATTGTTTTTAACCATTCATCTCCACTTTAACAGTAACCAGACTAACGTAAATGTAACATTACCATTTTCAAATACATTTTTTCCTTTTTTGTAATCCGAAATCAATAAACCATGATGAAATTGCACAATGAATTAAAAATCATGTTGTTGGATGAAATACTTACTTAGTTGTACAAACATGTGATTGATAATTTGAAATATGGGAGCAAGTAGTGAATGCAATGTCGACGTCGTTACTAATCGTGTTGTTGTTCTCTGTTGGTGTTAATTGTGTCTGCATTTAATGACTCTTTTATGAATAATTCAACGGCCGTATGGTTTAATGTGTTGCAGTAGACACCTCTATAAAATACAACCCTTGAATAGGAAAAAACAAATGGGCCACCTCTATACAATATAGTTTACATTATATTTAAATATACAACTATTTTATATTCATGTATACATTCGCACATTACGTCACGCCTTTTATCATAAATTGGCTGCTAGACGAAAATTATGTTACGCTAAATTTATATTTTGTATACACCCCGGACGAAAACCTGTTTCTGAAAATAAAATCTAAGCGGGTAGTTGAAATTAACTCCCGATACTTTTTACTATCTCGAAAACGGCAAGACAAAGAGTAAAATTGGGTATATTGAAATGTATTCGTTACTTTCGTAAACTTCGCTAGAAAAGCATCCTTTCACTATCTGTATTTATAATAATGCTTGATTCTGTGTTATATTCAACCTACGATTGCTATTAAGCAAAATCAATATGTATTGTAACTAGGGAAACTTTTATACAATACAACCATTTTCAAAGGCGATTTTTCTGTAAATGGTACGTTTTTCAAAAAAGAAATTGAAATAAAAGTTGTTAGAAATTTTAATATCTTTATCTTTTATATGTATCACTTTTTCTCTAACTTATGCTGTATTGGAGATATCGATAAAACAACAAAAGTTTATTTTATTTATTATTACATTTGGTTAATATATTATTTTCTAAAATAAGAGGTGCACACACGAGCCATATACCTGTCATAAATTTTTAATTGCATAATTTTGCTTTCAACAATTTTGGCATTAGAGCGTTAACACACACACACACACATGTACACACACAACCACACAAATACAAACGCACATAGACACACGTAAACACAAACACACAGGACACATACACACATACACCCAGGCATATAGACACATACACCCAGGCATATAGACACACAGACACACAGACACACTGACACACAGAAACACAAAAACACAGAAACACAAACACACAGAAACAAACACACAAAGTGGTGATTTTAGTAAAATAATTAACGTTGGATGTTGAAATTCGTATCAATAGTCAACATGCATTGAAATGAATCCATGAGCATAAGCAGCTTGTATTTGAGTAGATAAGTTAGCGGTAACTAAGCATGGATGACCTGGTGGCAAACTTTTGTCTATGAATAAGTTGCTGAACATCACTTGCTTTTTGTTACAAGTTCACACACTCACATAATATATGTTCTTATGTATAACAGCGGTGGTGCTAGTGTGCAAGTTTTCCAATTAACTTCAGCTAGAGTATAATGTCCGGTGGATGTGGAAGGCTTCGTGGAACATTCGCCAAACAGCCAGCGATGTTCAGCTTCTGACTAACAATGAAAACTAACCGTGGCTTTACACAATCAACACTGTGCGCCACGCCGAACGCTCTCTTACAACTTTTGAAACAATGCTAATTGTGCACGAACGCGCGTATAGGTCAAAGAAAAATTATAATATTATATTAGATATGGTAAATGAAGAAGAAAAAGTGCCGACCTCGCAGAGAATCGACGGTTGTTAGCAATTTTTACTTCCTTATACTAAAACGGAGTTTCGCAATCATAATTTTGATGGCTCAATAATTGTCCTTTCACTTTTGATATCGTTTTGTTACCAATAGAATATAATTTCCATATATATATATATAAAGAGTACTTTAAATTTATAATTCGGTGGATTTAAGGGGCAATTTGATAAATCGGTTAATGGCCATTTATGTATTATATTTGGGTAGATGTAGTGAATTTCGATAGGGTTGGCCTCGCTGGTAATTTGATGTGAAAACGTTGTGTGACCGCCCGACCCACGCGTAAAATAACTTTAACTGTGATCTCTCCACACTCCTTCCTTCCATGTTCGTCGTTCGTATGCCAGTGCCAGTCTATCGCCTCACGAACCGTATCGTTGTCGTCATACGTCGCAGAGTCTTCACGCCCGGACTATTACAATGTTTCAACGTCACGATACGAGGCCAACGCCGACAAGGGGGGACGAAATAGACGTTGTTTTGGGGTAACTTGGCGTCGATTTAACCCCTACTTAAACCCACCACCCTCGTACAAGCAGAATCAGTCCAACGGTGTTATAGCGCTGATATATGGCAAATATAGATGCTGGACCCGCTCGGACAGATAAAGAATCAGAATCTGAATAAGATCTAAATTTAATATATATTTCAAGCGCTCTCTATCTAGTATTTTTGAGAATAGTTTTGATTGCATTCAGAAAGCACATACATTCGCATAGCCCTTTTACTGAATTTATATAAAGAAATCCTCATTGTTGAATTTACACTCAAATCATTCTAAACAATATGCCACAGAATTAGAACTACAATTACAGACTTTTTCTTACATATATATATATATATATATATATATATATATATATATATATATATATATATATATATATATATATATCCAATGACGTCAATGTGTCTGTTTGTGTTTTAGAGTCAAATTAGTGGTTATAAATATATTATCTTTGTATAATTAATAAATGTTATTCAAAAAGTACCTTTTTTGCTGAGATTAACTGTCTTGTATTGAGCTGGAGGTATTAGTGCTTCAATGCAGCTTTGCTTGGTGAATATTAAATGAGAGATAAATAATAGATGAGACGTAGCTAATTGTTTTAATTAAATTATGTTTGGAAATGAAGTATGATACGTTTACTGCAATATTATTCGCTGGAATTTTTATCTCAATATTGAAGTAAGAACTTCAAAGTATATATTCTTATTATTTTTATTCTGACATTGGTGGAGAACGTTGCATCAATATCGAGTCCAAAAATAGAAAACAATCCGGATAAAACTCGCAGCGAATAAGGATCACTGCCTATATACAGAATTTTGAAAAGCAAACACGTCAATAGAAATTTCCAACGGCACACAAATGGCCGTAAACAGTAGAGTTAAGTGCCGTATACAGCGAGCTATATAAATGGTCAACATGGGTCGGTGGTGGGCTTCATGTACGTAGAATGTGGGTTTGATTAAGGGGAGCAATGTTGTTAAGGGAGCAGAGCAGAGCCGAGCTAGTCGTGACAAGGTTTGGTAACATTGGCAAGCTCGATGAGATATGAAATTGGTAGCAGTCAACCAATATGGAGTAAATGGGTTGGAAAAATTGCTTTTTGAAAAAAGAACAAATTTCTAAGTGCCGATAACAATACAAATGAAAGTAATGAAATTGATCCGCGCCGCCCGTACTGTTTCAATCTAATAAACTGTGTATCGGGGTGGCCTTGACATTGTCAATTGGCCATGCGATGTCTTGTTACATTCACGAAATTGACAGTTTTGACGTTGAACGCGTACCAGCCATAACTCACAGATCTTGTCTCGATTTATTAAGTTCGCGAAACTTTTCGTAGACGAAGACGTATTATTTTCCCATAAAATGTTCCTTTAGTTGATCAGATATCGGCAATTTATTGCGAATAAAACTCTGCGTTACATATAACGCTGGAATTAGTTTCCTCATATATCCATACCTATCGAATTGACATAAAAGAAATGTGAAGTAGCCTACCCTCGACTTCCTTATACATTTCACTAGAAATATATAACCCAAACAGACTCTTCATTGTACCATTTAACTGATTATTTTGTTACGTTATCAAATATTGTTTCACAATATAAAATATAGTTTATTTCTTTAATATTCACCTCATCGATGTATTAAAATATAATATGTACCACTTTTCAATATATGTTTTCAATAACCAATACGTTCTCAGCCGATCTATTTGTGAACACCGATGCCAAATGACCAATATCATATTATTGAATCTATTTTGTTTCCCTGTCAAAATATTATCAGGTGTAATTCATACGATTTATTAAATATAATCTCCACACATGGGCTTTTATGATTATACATAAATAAGAAATTTAAAATTTTCCATAGCAGTTTTCTCGTAACTGGTACATTTATTGAAGAAACTTTTCAAACAAAAGTTGTACGAAATATTAATATCTTTCATTACGAATTTAACTATTTTGTCATAAGTGCAACCGTTCTAGTAATATTGGAGATATAAAAAAAAATGCACTATTAGAGAATACAGAAGATAACCAATACCATATACAGTTTTGGTTCTAGAGCGCACACAGTCGTCCTTCCGAAAATAGTCACATTCGATTCAGTGGTGGTCAAATCGTATATATCCGTTACAACAAAACAGAATTTATAATAATCATATATGTGGTGCGTTATTGATGTACAAAAGAGCTATAGTGTTCGGTAATGTGTATGTAACATTGGTCAACTAAAACAAGATTAGGTACAGGCACCTATGCCTTCAGCTCGCTTTATAGGAAATAAATACAAACAGCGAACTTTGTCTTACACTCTGCGTATAATAAAATAAAAATGGGTGCCTGTACCTATGTTTATATTACTGTACGCCCTACTAAAAATTTATGATTGAAATTCTCACAAGTACATATTGCAAATATTGTACAATTTTAATTGTATGTACTCCACATGCAATATTAATACATTATTATTGTTTTTGCCAGTACTGAACATAATAATTAAATGTTTTTAGCATTGAAGTATTGTTTATAATTTAACAAGTCTAGTATAACAACAAATATAAATATGATCATCGACTATTAACGCATAATACATAAACTAAACCCAATATTAATCCCAGTATAATTACACAATTATTAATACTTTAAACAGTGGTTATATTTATAAATTTATGATTAACCTGGATTCAACCTCATTATCAATACCGTGTTTTTGATTTACAACTCATATACTACAAATCATTGGTTTACATCGAGAAGACTTCATTGGATTTTTATAATTTGACATGTTATTGTTTGATTTTATATGTTTTAATTAAATTCGATCATCAATTTTGTTTTTAGTCGTACGATAGCGTTGGGTCGTGTGTCTGTAACATGCTCAGATGAAAAAAGTTGTCGCTTTGAATACATTGTAGCGATCGCATTATAAGACTGGCTATTCTTGCTATCAATTCGTAACAATATCATTATTATAATGTTAATAAATAATTAATATGGATAATACAGCGAGCTAAAGACATTGGTGCTTGCAACCTATTATTGTTATTACTACACGTGTTGAAATAACTTACTATTATTATTATTATATTTATTACTTTCGTATACCTTATATATATATATATATATTTGTTTTGAGGAACTTTCAGGAATTTTAGTTTTTTCCATAAAAGCATCTGTGTAACTGTGTGTGAACGCTCTACATTCAAGATTGTTTTTCATAAAATATAATGTTTTGAATTTAAGATTTGTATATCTCTGGAAAGAAATCCACATATTTTGAAAATAATATTCCAAATGGAAGTATTGCTTTACTGTTAATACTTTTTCAATACATTAAATAAGGTATGAGGTAGAGAAAAACTGATTTTCTTAAAATTATATAACAGACATGTCTAAGCAACTTTTGCTTAAAAGGTTCTTTATATAAATGTATAATTTATTATAAAATAGACAAGTTACATTTACGTTCGTCTAGTTACCACACTTATAATATCAGAATTGCTAGTAATAAAATAAACAAAATATCTACGCATATTCGTTGATTAAACGAACAAGAAACTTCAGTGTAGAACACGGCAGATTTTTGTAACAAACAAAATTGCAAACTTTTAGTCGGTGTATTTACCCCCTGTTTTGACTGTCATGTTTTCATTTTTCCTCCGCGAGTGTATATCTGTGTGCGTGTGTTTTAAATTTTTATGAGGCAGTCCTTGTAGTTGCGCGGCGGGATTGTTTTCTGTGCTGATGCTGGTTCGCGCGTACCTACAACAGATGCGGGCATAATTAAAAGTCTACTCGCAACTTGAACTGACAACTTCGTCGGATGAAACTTTTATCTTTAGGTTTACCAAGTACACACGATGCTTAATCTCATAATCAATTTAAGCTCGTTTCCCGGCGAATGGAGTACCTTACCCTACCTACACGTTCAGTTCGACTTCTAGCAGGAATGGGAAACTGTTGTCAGAGACTTTCACTGCTATTACGGTACTTCCGATAACGCACAAAATAGAAATAAGCTGAACAGATTGCAAATTGGTTTGCTTTTAATGATTTTATTTCTATTTCACTACCATTTTTCATCATCTAATGGCTCATAGCAAGCATACATCTATTTCTAAAGCAAACAGCTTTTAGATTATCTATTAACTAAAGTAATTTCGTGTCTGTGGCTGTTCACTTTAAGTAATAATATAAAAATAAACAAGCTATTAGATACAGCGCCTTGAGCTCAACTTATAAGTAATATATGCGGAGCAGCGGACTTCCCTGTGTTACTCCACGCTTGGTAAATATTAAAATTAATTCCTTTTAATTATTATGGGTTGTTAATTTGAAAAAATATTATGTCTTAGATTTTTTGTTATACTCAAAAGAAATTTTAGTGCAAATTTGAAAATTCAAAATTATAATTCTTAATAATTTAGTATGACCTTTGCGTTACCAATATGAAAAAATCTTGTTGACATAAAATTTCTTGTAGAATTTTCGTGGGCAGTATTAAGGGGAGCCTTTAAAGTTGGGGCTCTATAACTCGGAAAGAATACAGGCGATTGATTTTAAACTGCGAACGAATTTAAATGGGATACCAAATAATATGTGTAGCAAATTTGGCTTAAATCGCTTTGGTACCTTCAGAGGAATAGAGGGCACAAATTTGATCTTACCAGCGAGCGACAACTAATATTCAAACACATGAGTTATATATATTTTTGGATTCAGGGCAATAAGACAAATACTTTTTATTAAGAATATTCGTTGATCTGTGAATACTACAGACACACGGCCGGTTACTTTAGCTCTTCTTCGTACAGCGCGTTAAATAAAATAGTGGTCAGCACAATAATTTCTTTAAATTAGATTTAGTATATAACAAATATCAAATTATTTGAGTCTATTTTATTTCATTCTCAAAATGTAGCCAAGCATAGTTCATACGATTTATTAAATATAATCAATACGTATCTTTGGGAAAATAAATAAGAAATTTAAGATATTCAGTAGCAGTTTTCTCGTAGATGGTACATTTTTTGAAGGAATTTTTCAAACAAAAGTTGTGCGAAATATCAATATCTTTCATTATGAACATAACTATTTTTGCCATTAGTGTAGCTGTTGTAGTGATATTGGAGAATGGAAACAAAATGCATAGAGTAAACATACACTACCGCTTGGTATATTCTTTTCAAAAATAGGAGGTCTAATTATTTTTCTCTCATGACAGGATTTGAGTAGCCTAATGGAATTAAATGGTATCTGACCAAAACAGTCCAATCGATAGAATATCTTTGGCGTAAATATATATATATATATATATATATATATATATATATATATATATATATATATATTTAAAATATTAAGTTAAATGTTGGAGTCTCCTGCAGAAATATTGTAGAGCACAGCGGCATTTCTACGAACTAATGGACCAGGTGGTTTATCTTAAGTATTTTGAAATTGTCTGATAAAACTCCAAGGTTTAGATTAAGAAAATATAGATGTATGTCTGGGTGCTCACATTGTAAAGATTACTGTTCAAGCGAAAATATCTGTGTTTGACAATAGGTATATAAAAATAATATATAGCGATACAATAATATATATATATATATATATATATATATATATATATATATATATATATATATATATATATATATATATATATATATATACAATGTTTGTGGTGTATCTACTGAAAAGATGATTAAATTGAAGCATAGAGCCGTGCTATATTGCAAGAGCGAACATGTTATAGCTATATGTATGTTTATATGTGCATTGGACAGACGAATGAAAAGCAATTGTCGTTAATGATGTTCCTCTTGTATATCGTTTCTGCATTCGACGACTTTATCATCAAACAAAACTACTCCGTTACATCCTCAAAGTCACGTCTGTTATTACGCAAACTATAGTCGCCTTAAGTTCGATTTATACACCATCTACGTAACGTTATCCCGTCGGTATACTATTTCTACACGAAACGTGAGCTCACTTAAGATAAGTACTTGCATATCAGCGCAAAATATATATAATGCTATATAAATCTGAATTGCTAAACTAAATCGATTATTTATGTATTAATTATTAACTCATCAAATTCCACCACTAATTTCGAACACAGAATATAAACAGATTTCTAACCACACAAAATCAGTTATTCAGTCTTATATAGCGTTCTCCAACGGAAATTTGAAGAACCATTTTTTGAGCAACTTCACCAGAACGTAGAATGATTAAAGTTGACCATTTCTTGCTTACATTACATTCAGCTGCATTCACAGCTAACCAATTAGTAATTATAAATTTATAAATAATAATCCAGTTTGCTTCATCTTTTATGGCAAACAATGCCTGCGTTCACAGCAACAAAATGAACAAATTAATTATAAATGCTAGCATTGGTTGTCAAACAAATTGTATTTCTAATGTTAATTGCTAATTGGCTAACTGTGAATGTAGCATATTTTGAGCGAGTTTATCGGAACGTATAATTATTAAAATTGACGATTTCTGCTTGCATTACGTTAAACTGCATTCACAGCTAACCAATTAGTAATTAAGATAAATAATTATAAATAATAACCCAGTTGGCTTTATGACAGATAATGCTGGCATTCACAGCAACATAATTAAAGCATAATTAATTTTGTTGTTGTTAATGCTAGTATTATTTGTCAAACAAACTGTATTATTAATTGTATTTTGTAAATTTATTTTATAATTAACTAACTGTGATTGAACCATTAGGTGTTAGCACAGTTAGCCAATTAGTAATCACGAATGAAAATTATACATAATAACCCAGTTTAATTTATGACAAACAATGCTAACGTTCACAGTAACAAAATTAACGTATTAATTGGTGAAATATATCCAAACTGGCAATATAATTATATCTGAGTTTTATTAATTACTTAATAAATTATATTTATTTCTCAAGTTCCAACCAATATAAGAAGGTTGTGAGCAAACTTATTTTTAAACCAAGTTATTAATATTACAAATATTTAAAATATAATAAAATCAACAGTAGTAGTAGTAAAATAAAATATAAATTGATCAGCAATACATTATTAACAAAATTAATTTTAATTTATTTTTAAAGTTAGTGTAATTTTTTATTTTCTTTATTCCTTTCGATAAATCATTTAATAATTTTAAATGTGAAACGTATCTATATTTAAAATATAAAGGTATTAAATTACAATGCATTTTGAATTTTGCATTGTATAATTGCTGTTGATTCAATTAAGACAAGCTTAGGTACACCTATGCCTTCAGCTCACCTTATAAGTAATATATGCGATGTGAGCAACAAAATTCCCCGTCCTAGTGCACACTCGGCATAATATTAAAATTTAATAATAATTGTTCTTAATTATTATGGGCTATGAGTTCACAATTTGAAATATATTATACATATACAGAAATCTTATTTATGTGTGGCCCTACATGGCACGTTTAACGAAATATATTAATTTATATAGAGTATTATGTCAGATTAATAATTATTTACTGTTGCTAGACAGAGAATGAGATATAAACAGATAATAGTAAGCTAGAATGTATTTAGTTTGCCTTCAGTCAATAAACGCAATTTATACTTCTCTGTTCCAAAGATATAAAGAAAACAAACAGAAAAGAGAAAGACAAATTTGCTTGTCAAACAAATGAAAGTATCTTCTTGATCCCTTCATTCCCACGAGCTCGCTACCAATATGCCTAGTTTTAATTGTGCATACATGCATATATTTTTCGTAATTAAAATGATGACAACACACATACACACACACAGAGATGAGCTTCGTTAAAATGTCATGATAATATTTATGCTAGTGTTGGATCGGTGGAGTGTTGCTAGTCGCTGTGCAAGTAAACGAATAAAGGCGTGAGTGAGTGGAATAAGGATCGACTGAAATGTGTATGAGGTAGAAGCAACACGAGAGTGAATTGAAGAAATGAAATATTTAATTATGTTTATTCAAGCATATGACAATGTCGTCTTGTAGCGTAATTGTGCCTCCAGAAACGTAATTGAATACACTTGCTGGAATGGTCTACGCAGTTCAAATTACATTGCTGCTACAGTGCTACCCAACATGTTTACAAGTCTTACACACGAAGCTTTTTCGGTGTAAATGTTATTCTTATCCGTACGAAGAACAAAATATCGTAATTGAGCCTAGGATTTATTTTAGTTTTTAGACATCAGTTCTAGTCGTTCTTTTAGTAACTCCAAAATGATTGCACTAACAGAAAAATAGTTAGATCGAATTTGTTATGAATGAACGATTTAGTTAAATTTATAAGGACAATCTGAATAGGGGTTAGTGAACTCAAGTGGGGACTAGCCATATAGGCGAAGTGAGTGTCGGTGAAAATATATTCTCGCGCATTCGACACCTCGTAAAATATTCAGTTTCAATTTTGGCGAAATGTTTATAACCGAGGGAATTCCGGTGCATTAGGTTGGCAACCATGCGGTGGAAAAGAGTACCCATGCTACAATTTATATTGCAATTGGTGATGATTTGACTTCGGCTAGTGTAGGGGAAATATGATTTCTTTTTCATCTTAAAACCCTCGCAATTTAACTCCCTTTAAAATATTGCTTTTAGTTTATTGTAAAATAGTTTCAAATAGTGACGGAAACGAACCCTTACATCAGGAAAACATTTGGAGAGATAGGGACCCGGCACGAAACGGCACAAATTCAGGTAGTGGCCCGAAACGGAATACAGTTAAATAAATACGAGATACAAGAAATAAAAAAGCAAATTTATATGCAGAATACACATTTTTGGGTCGAAAAAATCGTTGCTTGTTGCATTTTTCGATAGTTTGAAGCTTGTAGATTATTCCTGTAAAGCAGTTTTATGATAATCCTCTGGGATATCTGTATTTTTTCAGGAACTACTATACCAATTTGTTGTTCTTTATTTTAAATGAAAGTAAACACTATTTGTTTTGACTTTACACCAACAATATGCATTTTTATAATAACTATTATTTATAGTACCCTAAAGTGAATAGAAAACATTTTTCTTCAAACAGCCGCCATTTTGTCAAATGTGAACTATTTACACCAAATATTGGTGTAAGCTCCAGTGAATTCTGTACGCTTATAGAATCTATCATTAAAATTGAATTCAGATAACCTGTTGATGAGATACGAGTTCGCCCGTTTAGTGGTGACCTAAACATACTCTTCGCGTTATCTAAGAAAGTTTCATATATTTTTTTACGAAAAATATTTTCAATAGATACAATAAGACTACTAATAAAGTGGATTCAACTTCAAATTGATACCTTCATCGTAGCCTGAGATAAAAATTCATGAAGAACATACTTTTTTTGGGTAGTAGAAAAATTTGATTTATGGAAATTCAAGATATAGAATCAAAAAGACGTAAAACGAATTTATGTGCAGGCAATGTCACAGACACACAACCGAACACTATAGCTTTTTGGTGCTACCGCAGACGAGCTAAAAATGCAGTTAGCTTTTTAAACTAAGGACCAAACAGGTATGCAACTTATTGTAATGTGTTAGCATATATGTTTGTCTGTCTGAGGACTTTATGTTCTGCGCACAGAATAATTGTGATATTAATTAAAATGGTATGCCAACGTTTGGTTATAAAAGAGGCAAACGATGTCAAAGGGGTGTGTGTTCGCCTTATAACGAGGCGCCCGAGAGTTTCTGCCGTCAGATAGGTGATGAAGCAGTGGTTAATTTGCAGATGGAATAATACAATTTGGTTTTCGTACGCATCCAACCAGCCAGGCAAATGTGACTGTGTGTGTGTGTCTGTTTGTTGGTTATCAAACGAGTTGTGTCTCCACCGCGTGCTTTGGTCACAAAGAACAAAGTTATATTGTACACAATCATCATACGAAAGCTTGCTTTCCTAGTTACCCTGCAGCGTTGAATAAATCAAAGAACTTTTTATTTTTGGTGTTGCATTAATTATACTTTGTCCCTTCGTCGGCACCTCAATTAAAATATAATTGCTATTTCTATCTCTCTTTTGCCAGGATATTTATACTACCAATAATAATTACAAGCATATCTGCTGATCTTGTCGTTTGAACACAACCCTGAATCGACAGAAGTTAACATTTATCAAAACAATAAAGATGCACTTCTCAAAATACAATTTTTATTTAAGACTAAAGTATTAGTAAAATAAACAGTTCAGTAAGTACATTTTTCTGGAGCTAGTTCTTCAGGATACCTAAACAAGCATACAAAATAATTCAGTACAAATAATAGGGGCACATCTGGGTCATATACAAGGCTTTAATTTAGTTTCATAATTTTACCTTCATACACACACGTGTATTTCCATTAAAATCTCGATTTCAAAAACTATCATTATTACAATACTTGCACTTGCATATTAGTAAATTAACAAGATTCAGTACGTACAACGCACTGATGCGTCTAGCTCGCCGTAGGTAAAATACGCAATACGAGCAGTGGACGTGTCCCTCCTACTTCACGCTTGGCATTTTATTAAGTAAGTGTAAGGGGAGCCCCAAATTTTGTGGCCCCATAACTCGGGAAGTATACGGGTGATTGGATTTAAACTGCGAGCGGATTCAAATAGGATGCCAAATAATATGTGTAGCAAATTTGGTGTGAATCGCTCCGGTACCTTCAGAGGAGTAGAGGGCACAAATTTGGTCTTACGAGCAAGCGACGACTAACATCCAAGTATATAAGTTATACATATTTTTGGAATCAGGGCGACGAGATAAACACTTTTTGTTAAGGACATTTTTTGATCCAAGAATGCTACAGACGTTAGACGTTAGCAATTACATCCTTTTGTAAGGTTATGGTCTGTCAGGTGGTTCCCAATGAAAAATTGTGCTCTATAATTATAAGTATATATCTTTGGTGGACGTAGAGGTAGTATATGGCCAGTGGTTTGGTAAGTTTTAGTGTGTGTCCAAACTAAATGAATTCGCGTGGAGCAGCGTGCCGTGGCCGTAGCTTGACTCGTACTGCATAACGGTCACAATACACGGTCGGTGGGCGGCCACCTTTAATTATGCACACAACGACATGTCACACTAATTGCTGACGCTAAAGTTTGTTTTAATCCACGTAAGCAGCGGTAACTGACTTCACTTTGACACTTTAACTTGGTAATGGCTTTTAGTTTTGCATTGCTTGTTTATCGTCGACCGCATCGCAGCCATGCGAACACCACCACTCTCTACTAACTATCCTATATTCATACTCAACATACACAATTCTTCATTCTCCTAACACAACACGTGCTGCACACATTTCGTTTTGAGGCACATATCAAATTTGTAGAATATTGAAAATTGGATAATTATAAAACCGTATTTAAACTTGCAACGTTGTAACAATTTGACTAGAACATTGTGCAATTAAAAAATAATCTGAAGTGGCATCCACTAGACATTCAATTACTTAGTTTCACTTCAATTATTCACTTTTTTAAGAAGAAATTACGAATTGGGGAACATATAGATGTAGAATATTTTAATTGGACAATTACAAAATCGTATTTAAACTTGTAACAATTCGGATTACACATTGTGCAATTAAAAAACCATCTAGAGGGGCCTCTACTCGACTCTCTTTTACTTACTTTCCATTATATATTATTCATTTTTATAAGACGTAATTTCGTTTTGGGGAACATTTAATATTTGTCGAATTTTAAAAATTGGACAATTATAGAATCGCATTTAAACTTGTAATAATTTGGCTAAAATATTGTACATTTGAAAAACAATTTAGAGTGGCCCCCACTAGACTTTCTTTTACTTATAATCCATTATATATTATTCACTTTTAATATTTGTAGAATTTTTAAATTGGACAATTTTAAATTCGAATTTATACTTTTAACAATTAGGCTAAAGCATTGTGCTATTAAAACACCATCTGGAGTGGCCTCCACTCAGCTCATTCTTAATTTTCATTAAATATCATTTACTTTTATAAGATGCACTTATTCTCTATGCCGTGTAATTTTCGAGATATGCAAAAAGTAAAGAAAACCATTACTTCCGGTTGAGATATTATTTTCAAGAAAAGAAATCTTCTTTCGAGAGATAAATAAGCCTTAAGATTCATAATTTTGTAAGGAAATCGACACGAGTTAGTGAAATATTGAATCTAATAAAAGTTAAATGTACTAAAATTTCTAACAACTTTTGTTTGATAGTTTTTTTCGAAAAATTTGCAGTATACTGAAAAATGAACTTTGGAAATTATAATGTTACAATTACGTTTCCTACACTGTAAGCAACTATTTATAATGTAAAATTGCGCATTAAATCATGAATTTTTAATAAATATAAGTAGAATTACACTGGAAATTACAAAACAAAATAGAATCAAATTATTAGCGTTAATTATACAATGTTGTGTAAAACACATATTTATTACAGTGTAGTTTACAATACGTAGTAACATAGTTTTACGGCAATCTTGCATAAATAAATCAAAATAAAGTGAAGACCTCTTTTTTCGGACAATTTAAATATAAAAATAATTACTTTTAAACGATTGAATATTCACTTTACTCAGCGGATATTGGGGAAAACAACAGCAGAAACCTTTGAATAAATAACCAATGATTATTAATGATCCGAAATCAATTTAACGATTAGTATAGGTAGATGGTAAGGTGTATCGATACACATACATGTATGTGCATTTTATTGAATATCATTACGTTTGATATTTGATTCAGTTCGTGCGCTAATTGCAATAAATATTATATGCCGGCGTAAAATTGCGAGCCTTTATGGAAATAGCTTTTCGCAAAACCAATTACATTATCGTTTATTGCGCTCGTGCTGTTATATCACAAACTTCGCCCCTTGCCCCGACCCCTGTTCCATGGCCAATGTGAACATTCTATTCCACATATACCAATATTGTAACACTACCCCCCGTATCCCTTGTTCAATCGTTTGTGAATACGTCAACTTTTGCTATTTCATACCAAATTTGTGCCCTCTACTCCTCTGAAGGTACCGGAGCGATTTACACCAAATTTGCAACACATATTATTTGGTATCCCATTTGAATCCGCTCGCAGTTTAAATCCAATCGCCCGTAAACTTCCCGAGTTATAGGGCCTCAATTTAAAGCCCCCATTAATACTACCCTTATTAAAATAGTTAAAACATCAAAAAATTTTACTAATAATTCTAAGATATGTTCCATCTATAAGATTTTTACATATTGTTAACCCAAAAGCTGTAAAAATATATTAAATATTATATTACATTTTAAATTTCAAATAATCAAAATAAACTTTTTATGTCTATATCATTTTTTTAAATTGTTAACCAAAAGGCTATAATAATTAAAAACCGCTGCTCGCATCTCATATATTACTTATAAAGCGAGGACCTAGGTGCGTTGTACCTCAGCTTGTTATGATTACAATACGTTCTTTTAGACTTCGTCCAAGAAGGTAAAAAGTGCAAAAAGATTTTTTGTTCGTTTGTTCTGCACTGATTGTTTAGTTCATGGTTTGTCCCATTTCCATTTATAATGAAGAAATAGGAAAGATTATGATCTGAGCAAAAACAAACTTATTGTGTAACTGTAGCGAAAATGACTTCCATTTTATTATATACTGCATAATTTAGTAAAACTAACTAGGTGTAACAACTAAAATAGCTAAATACCTACCATAACTTGAATTATTAGAGTAATTTAACTCCTTTGTTGCAAATATATGAAATTTCACTAAAGATATAGGTACTTGCCTTTAAAATAAACGAGTCTATTTTCTAATGTCTTGATGATGCACGTAAGACGTAACTAAATTTTAGTAATTTCACTCATATGACTCGGTAATACTAATAATACTAACGTAGTAAAATATGGCAGCGCATTTCTATTACGCGTATACATATATGCATGCACAAGAGTGAGTATATATATATATATATATATATATATCCTTATGCAGATGCTCTGCTCTTCTGTTTCTCTGTTACACAATAATTTATTCATAGTTCTTTCTCTTATACACGTCCGTGTGTAATATTACTCTATGACTATTCGCGACGTTACTTGAATATATAGAAAGCAGCTCAAAACAGAGAGAGTGGCTACGTATGAAAACAAAGATTTGCCAGTTTAATGAAATCTATTATTTAGCATCATAAATATATCTGGTGTGTCCTTCACTCGGCTACAGTACTATATATATATATATATAATATAGCTGTATTATGTTTTAAATTCATCTAAAATATGAAACCATATGTGTGATAACTTTTTTTATATGCTTTCTCTAATAAATTACGTATAAGAAATTAAAATGAATATGGCATATTTGTATTCATTGAAATAATTATAACATATGAATTTAAGTTTAACGAATGTTAATGAAATTTGTCAATGTTCACGGATGCCAATAATGTGATTATGTTTGTATTGAGCCCTAGGCTGTCGTCTGTCGTGTGTGTTTAACCTAACATTATTTTGAGGGAAAGCCACATCATGAGTACACGATAACGCCTCCAGCTAAAATCAACGCACAACACTGGACTTGGTTGTGTTTCACGGTTGGTTATCTAGTGACCAACCCTCTACCAAAGCAACCACATTGCGGATCTAACACAAGTACATCGAAATTTAGGGATGGAAGAGATTACTTTAATTCATTTAATCACATTTTGTTGTTCAGAATACAAACAGAAAAGAAAATATAATTATTTTAAATTCGTCTTTCATATAACTTAGTTTTCACTTACGTTATGGTGTTTCAAATACATTCTACAAATGCCATGAAATAATGTCCGTATATGTGGTTTATATATACATATATATTACAGTTAGTTATATTCATTATTAAAATAAATACAGATAGTGAATGTATTTATTCTAATAATGAATATAACTAACTGTAATATATATGTATATATATATATATATATATATATATATATATATATATATATATATATATATATATATATATATATATATATACAACTTTTTTTAATGAAAACGAAGCGTTTTATCTATATTTACACGTAAACATTTCAACTTTGTAAATATAATACAGTTTATATATATATATATATATATATATATATATATATATATATATATATATATATATATATATATATATATATATATATATATATATATATACATAAGTATATATAAAACACATGTCCCTGTGGCCATTTAAAGCTGGGTTGGTGTAATAAACCAGGGCGGATTAGTGACATCGCAGAATCGCGTAAATTAAGAAAGTTGGCGGTAGCGGCGACGGCGGCAGCGCCGTACAGAGACCACGTGACGTGCGTGATGTCTCCCTAGCGAGGCGCTCCGACCGCCAGGTGCACTAAATTAAGCCCATGTTATGTCCTGCGCCCAACCTCACTTTTACCGCCACCACTGCATCTAGGAACAACGTTACAGTTATTGGACTTTCAGTCCCGCAGCACCTAAATAAGACAATTTGTGTTTGCGTTAATATTAATTGAAATTATGTCGCACAGGCGGTGACCTGTGTCGTGTGTGCCCCAGCGTGCATCGTTATATCCTCAGTGCCTTTATGCATTGGCGATCTTGCTAATACTGAATTTTATTACAGCTACGTAATTAAATTGAATTTTTTATAATGTGTGCAACAATTTTCCGGGCCGGCTAATTGTGAAATTTTTCTCGTTATCCTTTGTTACTGTAATTATAAACAACGTGCACATTTTAAAAGAGTTTTATTTTTTTATTAGTACACTACAGTTAATTCGGAAACAGATGACGTTATAGTATAATTGAATAACGTTGCCAATATATGATTTCATATTTATACGGTCTCCACCTAACATACCTATAGTTAAATATATTGGTATACTCTCCGAGCATGTTCGGGTAAAAGCTAATTGATTTTGCATTTGCCGAATATGTGGTGGAGAAATCACTTGAAAGAATAAATGTCTAAAGCGTGTACATCAGTCAAAACACACTTTTGCCATTAACGTGAGAGAGACAACGACATCGTTCAATGTGCATGTATTTGATGATGTCACTGTGCTAGTGTATCCATCCATCTATGTATGAGTGTACATTAATGTACCTATGTCCAGACTGGAATGACCAATGACCGAGGCACAGCTGCATTACAAAGGAGCG
The DNA here is from genome assembly GCA_933228885.1 of Leistus spinibarbis. Classification (NCBI taxonomy): domain Eukaryota; kingdom Metazoa; phylum Arthropoda; class Insecta; order Coleoptera; family Carabidae; genus Leistus; species Leistus spinibarbis. Next base: position 4,953,504 of record OW121805.1, read on the forward strand.
ACAATCAAATGTGCACCATCCAAAGGATTGGCTAAATATTATACATATTTGATTACATGAAATACTCGGAGAGTAAACATGTTAATTTCCTATTTAAATAATATATTTATCTATTTGTTGATTGAATATTAAAGCATTCACATTGCGTTTAAAAATTGTTTAATTAACCACATTTACCACAACATTAGTGCTGTGACTGTATTTAGGAGGGCTCCAAATTTTGGGGGCTTATAACTCCGGAAGTATAGAAGCAATTAGATTTAAACTACGAAGAAATTTAAATTGGATACCACAAAATATGTGTAGTAAACTTGGTTCAAATCGCTTTTGTACTTTCAGAGGAGTAGAAAGCTCAAATTTGGATTTAGGTTATATTTTTTGGCAACTCATTTGAATCCAATCGCAGTTAAAACCAATCGTCCGTATACTTCCGGAGTTATAGAGTCCCAATATTTGAAGCCCCCCTTAAAACCAAAATTAAAATACCCAAGAAATTCTAAGATATGTCTACAATATATCTTCATTTTGGTAATCCTAAATAAATATATATAAACTTTTTCTTACAAAATCTGTTTGTTTCGAGAATGTTACAGACACGACCGAATGCTTTAGCTCTTCTGAACTTCGTACGGTGACCTATAAATATTAGGTTTTTTTATATCAATAACATTCTTTCAGATTGTAAAACTATATACCAGAAAGAATTTTCGATATAAATAATATTGTAGCGCGTACGCATGCATTTAGGTGAGCGTTCGCATATAAAGACTATAACAGTAATGGTTCAATCAATTGTGTATTCTTTGTTAATCAATAACAATGTATTCCATTATTGTCTTATCATATTCAAAATGCAGTGGTTATAAATAAGGGTTCTTTATTAAACACAACATGAATGGTTAAATGGTTTTATTCTATATAAATAAAAAGTTCACAAATTAGATTTTACGTCGAGCTGAAGGCATAGATACCTGTACCTATGCTTGTTTTAGTAGTAATTTGAATGTTTATTATGTTATTAATATTACTTTCACCCCAAATAATGCTGTAACAAAAAAAAAATCGGCTCTATCTCAAGCAACCAAATGAGGAGATAATTACGTCTTGTAACGATTAATTTTGGTCATTGTAGACTCTAAAATTACCAAAAAAGACGTCATATTGGTTACAATGTAGAGCATATGACATTTTTCTAGAATCTAGAGACCATAAGTGCATTCATAGACGACTATTTGAAGTCGTTTATAGACGTCTTAGTAGACGTCCGTGTGACCAATTTATAAACGGTCCTATGACCTAAAACTAACGTTAAAGGGTCGTTTTTTCGGTCATATTTTCACGTAATTCAATAACGACAATGTGCTTTACAATCGTCATATTTTACGTAATTTCATGACGACAATATCACCAAAATATAACGTCACATTATGGTCACCGTCTTGTTGACGTGTTTTCTACTCAAGCGTGAATCGTTCTGAATATAATATCGATTTCGGATTTACATTTTACGTAATACATAGGGTTAGTTTATATTGTTTGGATTTAATTTTAGATGATTGCGTAGCTTTTAAAGCAATCATGGATCGACAGCCGTTTAGGTATAGAATGCAATAGGTAAAATAGGTGTATGCTTTTCCCATATTTCCTTCAATGTGCAGCACTTTGTTTAACAGTCATTTCAGTGAAATAACGGAAAACAGTGACATCAAAATTCCCTGGGACAAACAGTGTACTTTAAAAACAAAATACCACACATTTTTGTCACGTCACACACGAAGCAGTAATTTGTATCACTCAGAGACGAAACGGCGAAGCAACCAGCGAACGAAGCAACTCCAAATGTCTTTCAGTTGCTGCGACACTTTTTCAGAGCAAAGCTCATTCTTATCCTCTAGTTTACCATGAAGAAACAGTTGATCCGGGATTCCGAGCGCACAAAACTTTACCCCGTTCCATCTATCTCGCTATGTGGATTTTCATTCAAAGTTTATTAACACTTGCCTTTGAATAAATTTAAATTTTATGCCGTTTCTAACTTAAAGTGGATTATGCAGTGGGTATTTAGTATTTAGGGATATTTTTCAGAACAAAACAAAACGGTTTAATTTGGCTTGCCTTTTGCATACTTTGCACATACATCTGGCTCAATTTGTTTATATAGTCTGAAAACCAGAGAATGTTGGTTATTCTTCTTGGGGGGGATCACATAAATCATAGCAGTGCTGATTTGCACGTTTTACGTTCAAACAAGCATAGGTACGGGCACCAATGCCCACATTTTTAGAATTATGTATTTATATAATTAATATAACACTACATTGATTTAACTGTATTCAAAAATGAGATTCATTAAGTAAATCCTTTTCTCAGTGCAATTTTAGAATATTATTAATATAAAGCCACTTTAAAATGATTAATATAATAGCTAAATTGAAAAAAAAGTTATAAATTCCATAGTTTGACAGTTACCAAACGAAATAAAAAAGCTGTTGATGAAATTTCTAATATGTAGGTGTAGGTATGCAAGTAAATTCATTACGTAATGCGTTTGTTGATTATGAAAAAGTGCTATGCGCAATTTACTCGCAACTAAAATGAATGTATACATTCCAGACTTGGGTTGTAAATAAATGAGGATGTGATGTTATTGTCGCGCTGTTCGGGGGGTAACAATCGTGTTTATAACGCTACTGTTGTAAACTGCTGTTCAAACTTTTGACGCAAACAATCATCCAGTAAATGTGTTCTCTATAAATCGCAAACTTTTACCCGACAACGCAATTTCACACATTACTTAGGCGACTTCTTACCCCGACAAAAACACCAATTCGACATTCAACGGCATATAAACAAATGATATTTCGCGTTTACTTTTGTAATAATTGAAATTTAATTTTCAGTTTTATTGTTTTGGGTTAAATTTTATATATTATATTTTGACTTCAAACAATTTATATGTATATGTCAAAGTGGTATTCAAAAATTTGTAGTGTACTAAAGATAATTGAAAAGTAAAATGTGATAAGGCCAAACAATAACCAAGAAAACCGCTGACCTATTTATATTTTTAAATATGGTCATTTATTACTTTTAATAAATGCTGTGCCACTGCAAAATTCTAGTAAAAAGCACCTATGCGTTCAGCTCGCCTTATAAGTAATATATGCGATGCGAGCTTTATAAATTAAAAAATTATTGCTTTTAATTATTATGACCTTTTGGTTAATACTTTGATGAAATATTTAAGATATAAAAGTCTTACAAAATGTTGTAGATAATTCTTATAAACCAGCTTAGGTTCAACGCACCTATGCGTCCAGCTATGCGAATAAATAATAGTTTTTAATAATTATAGACTTTTGGTTAACGATTTGAGATCTCGTTATAGAAATAAAAAGTCTTACAATTTCTTGTAGATTATTTTAATAAAAAGGAATTTTAGTGCGTATTTTAAAATACAAAATTGTATTTAATAATTTTTTATGACCTTTGGGTTAACAATATGTAAAAATTTTATAGATATAAAATATCTTAGAATTAATAGTAGGATTTTTGGGTGTTTTAATTATTTTTATAAGGGCAGTATTAAGGGGGACTCTAAATTTTGGGGCCCTATAACTCGGGATGTATACAAGCGATTTGATTTAAACTGCAAGCAGATTCAAACGGGATGCCAAATAATATGTGTAGGAAATTTGGTGTGAATCGCTTTGGTACCTTCAGAGGAGTAGAGGGCACAAATTTGGTCTTATGACCGAGCGGCGAATAACAACAAAATGTATGAGTTATATATATTTTTGGAATCAGGGCGACGAGACAAACACTTTTTGTTAATGAAGTTTTTTAATCCGAGAATGCTACATATCATGAAAAATCGCCACCCGTTTTTTAACAGATGGATAGGTGTACTGAATTCTGTATAGGATATGGACACATGGTGCCCACGGGTTTACCTAGTATATATATATATATATATATATATATATATATATATATATATATATATATATATATATAGCTCGCTTTCCAATTGGAAAGCGAGCTTAAAAAGTTATGTTTTCTTCTAAACAATAGATTAATTAAACTATAAATAAAACTTCCAAGTTCGTATATGATATAAATAATATTTAACCTGTGTTTATTTCTGTTTTATCGGCAGCAAATAGGTGGAACACAGTTGGAAATATTCTTTTTTGTTTTTTCTGTGAAAGAATGCGCAGTGGTTCCGCTATAGAAATACACACACACACACACATATATACACAGACATTCAAGCAGACTAAACGTAACAGCAATTCTTTATGTGAACATATTTTAAGTACAATTTCGTATCACATTTGCCGGCTATTATTGGCGCCATGCATCTTCCGCGAATTACAACGCACGTTTCGCCCGATTCGCAACGTCGTACATCAAATCGGAATGGGCAACGAACGAGCCTGTGGAGAAGCAGGGGCAGGAGCAGGAGCAGGAGCAGGAGCAGGAGCACGACTGTGGTGTGCGAATAAAAGCACAGGCATGGGAATGGGATGCGAATGCGAGTGTCGCATTGCTTTGCTTTGGATTGTATGTATCTATGGCGCCTGCAAGCACATACATTTATGTTAATAAGCGCCATTAAACCGGTTAACAAATTGTGCGTTGTTGCTTGCGGTCGCTTCTAAACTGCACTCGGTTTCCTGTTTGAACGGTACATCCAGTTCGCGAGCCAAAAAATATTAGTTGGGAAGCAAAACTCTGTAAAAGAGTTCACCAGTATTATGGACTATGAACTACTAAGCCCATTTAGGTAATTTTCGAATAATAATTTCGAAATTCGCAGCGAGGAAACACAAAATTGTAAATCTAATTTAGCAAAATATAGGTAGTTTCCTTAACCTATTTAATATTAATAAATTAAGCTCGGAAAGAATTTGTATCGTACGATTTCTATAAAAAATATATCAATCGTATCATAATTGCATAAATAATGCCTGGTAATATTATATATTTTTTTGAACATATAGTTGTGGAGATAAAAAATTGAAAACCTCTAAAATAGACAATTTACTATTGTTTTAATTTTTTATCTCCGAAACTCTAAATTCAAAAGAAAATATATATTTACCAGGCATTATTACGGATCCAATAATATGTTTAGCTTGCTATACGAAGTACCGAAGTAGCTAAATCATTAGGTCGTGTATCTGTAGCATTCTCGGATCAAAATAATGTTTGTCTAAAAACAAGAACTGGCGCTAGCGCCAGTGCTATCAGCTCGCCGTTCCGGCGAGCGCAGTCACATCAATAAATACAAAACTAAAAGCGATAGCAATTATTATAGTACAAAATTTATTGTTGTTATGATATTTCATCGGCATTTAATATGAAATTAATAAATTTCTAAGTTTACGTTTATAATTCTAAATCATCGACATTATACTCACTCACATTGCCCATTGAACCAATCTAACCAATTATGATCCCGACATTTATTTATTCCTGTACCATAACAGTTTTAATTTCCAAAAACCCCACATTTAAAATTGCACACATCCACATGGGTTACGTTAATATCGTTCGTTTCGTGATTTGCCAAGGATATTGATAATTATTTGATTAACATTTCCTAATTTTATTAATTAATACACAGAAGCAAATGGTTTATACATTGGAAATTATAACCAAACAAATTACTGTCACAATAGACATAACTTCTTTATTTCACTAACAGATGGCGATCAATGTCTGATATACTTCAAAATAAATTTATATTATTTTTTTTAAGCCTATGGGCTCACAATTTGAAAAAACTTTAATCACATAAAATATCTTAGAATGTTAAGTAGAAAATTCTAAAAATTTTAAATGTTGGCTAAGGGCAGTATTTAGGAGGGTTCCAAATTTTGGGGGCCTATAACGCCGGCCCTGTACTGACGATTGGATTTAAAATGCGACGGGAACATCACGGGCATGGAAATTATATGCATACCAAATTTCATCAAAATCGGCCCGGTACCTTCAGACGAGTTGCGGTCACAAACTCAGGTCTTACGACGGACCGACCGAGCGAGCGAGCGAGATACATACATCCAAGTATATGAGTTATATATATTTTTGGATTCAGGGCGAAAATACAAGAACTTTTTGTTAATATTTTTTTTCGATCCGAGCATGTTACAGACACACGACCAATCACTATAGCTCTTTTGTACTTACTGTACGACGAGCTAAAAATATAACTTATATACTTGGATGTTAGTCGAGCTCGCTCGTAAGACCAAATTTGTGCCCTCTACTCCTCTGAAGGTACCAGAGTGATTTACACCAAATTTGGTACACATATTATTTGGCATTTCATTTAAATCCACTCGCAGTTTAAATCCAATTGCTTGTATACTTCCCGAGTTATAGGGCCCCAAAATTTAGAGCCCCACTTAATACTGCCCTTATAAAAATAATTTAAACACCCAAAAATTCTACAAATAATTCTAAGATATTTTATGTCTACAAGATTCTTTCATTTTGTTTACCCAAGGCCATAAAAAATATTAAATATTATAATTTTGAATATTGCGATGTTTGAGCTATCTTTAGGATATGCATTTGGCACTAATGGGTTAATATCAATATATATATATATATATATATATATATATATATATATATATATACCTTATCAATATATTAAAATATTATATTTAATTTGTATTATTACAACGCTTGTTATAAAACTTCGTCCAAGTAAAATTAAATGAAATGTATCTCTTATTTTGGAGGTAGAACTATATTATTTATACATTTAAAACGGAACATTTAATGTGTTTATAGAAAGCGCGATGCATAAATCAAATGGCATTTACGTTGCACGGTACAAGACGGCATCTCTATTTGTGTGTCAGACATTTAAGGAGATTAAAAACGATCCTACTTCGGAAACTCTCTCCAATACTGTAAAGAGCTGACTGTCCTCTTCTGACGTAGTTTTACTTGTGGTGATACTTATTATAAAGTTCCGCGAACCAAAGGGTTTAGTACAAATTACTGCCGCTCGACAATAAACGTCGTCTTTCTTCTATGGGCACATACTTTGGGAAACTTTTCAAGTAATACCCACCAGCCACGTATCACGTCAAAGGGGCTTCAAACCATCATTTTCTACATAAACCCGAACGTCTTTACGTATTTAATTCCTATACTTGAATTTACAAATTATCTTATTTTTGTTCGAAATATGGCATCTTATCTCGTATTTAATTAAACAAATATAAGGAGTGCATTTTCTTTTACGTAGTTTTCAGTCAATATCTGTTCCTAAAGTATTTAAATATCATATTTTTATGTTCAGATTTATTCCGAAGGATTTCAATTCTTTACGGTAACATATATTAAATAAGGATGCAAAGGATATAACCGTATTACGATTGGTTTAAACTAAGCGCGGTTGTTATCAGCCACAGAACCAGTCAGACATACCAGAGCGAAGATAGATACAAAAGAATGAAACCCGAATCTGCGATTATTCAGATGTCTCGTACAGATTGTGTAAGCAGTGATTTAAGGAAGACGACGACGAAAAAACTTATTCTTCCACTTCAATTTCCTTCCAATAAATGGAATCCAGTTTATCTGGCTTGATGATAGGCACGTGAGGTAAGTTTTTTTTTTTATCAATACCCGCGTAAATGGAACCTTTCCAGAAATCTAATTATTATAATTTTTGTTACTACAAGAACACTCCACTTTCAATAACGAGATTAACAGTGAATCAAACACGGACCTTAAATCGAAATTGATTATCGTTATCGGATAATTCAAAACGGGTGAAGAATAATTAATTTGTATCCCATAAATTGGTTGTTAAGTAAATCGCTTTTAATGTTTTCGGGTTACTTTCTTAGATATTTCCAACGGGTATACACGTTTTGACCCTCTCTGCATCGAATCTGTCTGTGAACGCTCTAGAGCCAAAACTGTGGAACGTAACATTGTGAAACTACAAACTTAAAACTTGTATATGGTCTAAATGTGCACCTTCTATTTTTGAAAAGAATATTCAAACCAGAAGTGCATCTTTACTCCATATTTTGTTCTTTCTCCAATATCACTAGAACAGCTGCACTTATGGCAAAAATACTTAAGTTCATAATGAAAGATATTAATATTTCGCACAACTTTTGTTTGAAAAGTTTCTTCATAAATTGTACCAATTATGAGATAACTGCTACGAAAAACTCAAATATCTTATTTACGTTGCCATAGTTATACCTATACTTGTGACAAATTTTATTTTTAAATCGGAACAACCATGAGTTACATCATTTGTTTTTTGTTTATTGAAAACAAACAAGCATTACATTGACAGTTATCTGTATGAATTAATATTTAAAATATTGATTTCTTATTAGTATAAATTGTATCAGGTAAATTATTATAGAATCAATTTATATTATATATTTGCTAACATAATTAAATAACAATTTCAGAGTTTTACTGTGGAGTTTGACAGTTTAAGAGTGAATACGATAAGTACTTCAAATACAGATCTATTATAAATTGGTATAATTATCCAGTTATTATTAAGTTATAGTAATTTAATTTGAATTTTCATTTTATATTGGTCAGCAAAAGATTTTGTTATCACTTAATAATAATTATTATTATCTGCGCCTGTTTTTGCCAGGTAAACAAAATAGACATTTCAGAGTATTACTGTAGAGTATTGGTTAGTTTGACCGTTTATCGAATACGATTGATGGAAACTTAAAACGTTCATATTACAACTTGGAAATATTTCATAATCTTTTACTTTCTCTAGTTCGTTATCCGTTTAATAGATAGTTTTCTCTCACTCAGCAAACTGAGTTTGCACGGCCTAATTTCGCTATATATGGGCGCTAATATATGAGATTATATGTCTGTTATTCGCAAAGCTTTGTTTGGCATCGGAATCAGTAATTTTGTTGCAATTCTACACTTGTGCTGTCTTCTAAGTTCTAACTTTACGACAGTAAACTTAGGGTGTCCAAAGCATTAGCAGAGCACAGAAAATTTCCTATTTTGCATCCTGCTTCAATAGCACTATTCCTTGTCGGTTTCTTATAGCGAACACTGGCGCAACAAAGTGATATGATGATTAAGTTAAATGGTGAAGAATAATACCTCGTTAGACATTCATTGAAAAGTTTTAAAAGTCTGGTATTCATTTTGTATGTGCCACGCAATGAGTAAACCAACCAGTGGAACGATTTTCAGTCTTTCTAATTTAATGTTCGACCATTTTCTGAAGCCGAATTGCCATCATCGTTGTCATCCATCCACCCCAAGTTGATCTCTGTTTTGTTATATCGATGCCCATTTATTCTTCTAAGGCCAGAAGAATGGTTTTAAAATTGAAACTTTTCATTACCCTATTTTATGTTTGGGAAATATACAACGTAGGCTTTAATTTAATTGCAGTTTAGGTTTGTCCGAAATTATACAGTATCATAACAAATTCTTACGCACTATAATCTAGAATCCCTATAAAACTTTTTTACACCTCGATCAAGGAGAGTGTTGTACGATGATCAGTTTTCATCGTCGCTTATTTTCCATAATAAAACATCGTAATGTGTTTCTTCATGTAGAACTAAATATAAGAAAGTCAAATAAAGGCCTATCCAGTATTTTTAATTATTATTTCAGATGGAACGAGAATACTTGATTACTCTGATAAGACTCTGACATGACTTGTGCTGGACACAACGAACTTACACCGTGTAAGTTCTGTATTCTGACGACCGATTTTTATCCCCCTCTATTTATTATGGATGCCGTAAAAGGCCGTTTCCCCCCAAATTCATTCCCGTGGCCATAAAATGGAGGCATATACTCTCACTTCCTGTCTTAGTATTTCTAACTTTATGCGCCAACGACAAGTTCAAAGGAACCTCAAAACATTGAGATTCGCAACACAAAAGCACTTTTACGCCGTACCCTGTAAAATATAGGGGGCGTAAAGTGACGACTTCACTTGACGACAGAGACGGTGGAATCGTGGAAACTTTAATTCTTTATCTTTGTTTAAAAAGAATTTCTTTTTCATAAAGAACTAAAGGAATTTATTACCGCAGTTTCTGAGATTTCACGTATTATTTATTACGTTCCAGCAATCTATCATTAAATACGAAGTAGACATTTGTCTGTGCGTCCCATACTTTTTAATATTTAATACTATAATCAATATATTTATTTATAATTTCTTCTATGCTATGTACAAAAGAAAACGTATTGTGAACACATATGCAAATATTCGATTTGAATTTTAAGGTGAATATAGAAAGAAAGTAAAAAGGATATTTCAACCGGAAGTATAAAATATTTCGAATATGTTATGAATTAAAGAAACAGTGATTCTTATTAAATTTGTCCGCAAGGATCAACATTATTCAAATTGGCATATTACAAAATGTACATATAGAATCTGATTATCCGGTAGTGCATGTTTACTCTATACATTTTTTGTTCTATCTCCAATATCACTAGAACGGCTACACTTACGGCAAAAATAGTTATGTTCATAATGAAAGATATTAAAATTTCGCACAACTTCTGTTTGAAATATTTCTTCAAAAAATGTACCAGTTGCGAGAAAAATGCTACGAAACATTATAAATATGTTGTTTACGTTGCCATGGATTCGCATGTAGCTTATAAAATCGGATCATCTGCTTTATTGACAGGAAAACAAAATAGACTCTATTAGATAAATGACATTTTAGAATATTTCTGTGGAGTATTGGTTAGTTTGACTGCTTGTTTTGGTTATATATATATATATATATATATATATATATATATATATATATATATATATACGAGTATATATATATATATATATATATATATATATATATATATATATATATATATATATATATATATATATATATACGAGTATATATATATATATATATATATATATATATATATATATATATATATATATATATATATATATATATATATATATAGTCGAGGACAGGCCACTCCAGATATTTTAGTTTATGTAGAAACTAAGTTTGTAACTACTAATGTTTTTAAGGAAGTACGAGTATCAATTTCTATCCAGTGATTTTAGTACGGCATACGAAAGTACTAAACAGCTATAGCGTTTGTTCGTATGTCTGTAACATTATCGGATTAAAATATGAATATTCAACCTAATGGTCGAGTGCCAAGCACGCGACTGAAGCGACTTGGTTCGCGCAACTTTAAGTTTGTATGCACATTGCTTTACTTAATTATATTGAAGAAGAGGAAGAAGAAGAGTACATGTTACTGCTGTTATTAGAGTCATGAACCAATAGTCCTAGTGATCTATTCACACTGCTAGAGAATCAGAGGGCTTCCAAAAAATTTTAATTGAAAGACATCTATTAAAAGATGAAGCAATTTTTAGAAAATGCTGTCCTACCAATTCACATAAACGTGAATAATTCATTTTCAATAAATGTTGCAATAATAAAACGTTCTTGTCGCGCGACTACCGCGACTAGGCTACTCCATGTAGCAGTGGAGTCGCTTGAGTCGCCCCAGTCGCTTCAGTCGCGCGATTGATAACGATAACCAAGCTACAGATTATATATATATATATATATATATATATATATAATTAATTGATTATGTTCTGGTGATTTAATTACATGTATCAGTCTATAAAAGTTTTATTTGGAACGTAGTCGTATCAAAATATACAGTTTAATTTTCGTACAACTCTTAATTGCATTAGCGCGAACATAATTTAGCGAAGTGACGGAGCGTGGGCGGTAAAAAAAACGCACCAAAATAGGATATAAACGCATCCGCAATATTCAGCTCGGCAAACTGCACCGGCAGCAATCTACTGGCATGTTGCCATCTGTAAAAACTACAATTCTCATATTTCAGACTGCAGGGCATTTTACCACTCACTTTGCCATAAAAATGCTTCAGTTTCATGTGCTTCCTGTGTCTCCACCAGCCTCCTCCCACCTCTCTTCTAAATGTTCACATCGTCCCCTGATTCGGTATCCATGCATGGCCGATGTGAGTTTATTCGCAGCAAGCTCACTTTATTTTTCGTATATTCGCTTTTTCCAGCCGCTGCGCTGCCTAAATGAGACAAAAAGTGGTTTACTGCCTCAGCAATAATTCCTAGCCAATTATTTCTCGGGTTTAATCAATATTTTCAACGATTGGGGAACCCGATACTAGCAATTGGAATAAATGAAACCATACCTTTTGGTTATTTTACTTATTTTAAGTGAATCATCCACTTAAAATGAATCTGGAATGTCCTTCACTTATGCTTAGTTTACACTTTATTAATGTAATATAGTTTTATTGTGTTTTAATTACTTTCTACCATTGCCATAAAACCATAACAATATGTGTGGTAACGTAAATGTAAAATGGCTTTTTTCAAATGCGCTTTTTGAATAATTCAATGTTATCGACCCTCGTCACCACTAAAGGGTTACATGTATTATGAAACCGGCCGTTAGGGAATTAACTTTATCAAACAATTTGTACATAATTTAGGAATTAAAATTTTAATTCGTTTGACACAAAATTAATGTGATACCGAAAAAGATTTGCTTTTATTTTTAATCGTGATACTATTTCGGCAGACATCCGTTTCCTATGTATTTTTTATAACGCAATTTCCCTACCGAATACTTTAACACATCGTCAGGATTAAACCACGTAAAACTAATGATTAAATTAAAAAAGGGTACCGAAGTGTGTGGCAGAGTAAGAGAGACCGGTATAGTCACCCCGCAGGCATACTACAGTTTCCATTTTCCGGTTCTCATTAATTGAATGAGCTGAGGGAAATCTTATTATGAGTGCTTCGCATATAACAACAGTACTCAAACTAGATACTTCTCGATCCCTAAGACGAAAAACCCTAGTGGATGATTAGCTCGCCGTACCAAGAGCTTTCGCTCGTGTGTCTGTAACATTCTCGAAACAAAACAAAGTTCTTGTCTCTGCGTGCCGAATCCACAAATATATATATATATATATATATATATATATATATATATATATATATATATATATATATAACTCATATACTTGGATGTTAGTCGTCGCTCGTAAGACCAAATTTGTGCCTTCTACACCTCTGAAGGTACCAAAGCGATGTAAACACATATTTTTTACTATTTCATTTGTATTCGTACGCAGTTTAAATCCCATCGCCTTTATACTTCCGGAGTTATCGGGTCCCGAAGTTTGGGTATTTCTTTTTCAAATACGCATCGATGACATTTTAATTTAATTCTTTGAGGTCGTTGCTTAGATGTGCTTGAGAATTTAACTTAAACACCGAATAGGAACAGCGAAACAGTCGAATTGTAAAAATACAATTTCTGCATCCAATTATTATTTGTAATTTCTAATTTAAATTACTATTTGTCTTGCTGTGAATGCAGTTTTAAAGTTTGGATCATCGTGATTTAATTTTAATAAATTTATTATTCTTGAACTATTTGAAAGAAAGCATTTTTCATCGAGATTGTAAATGTATTTTTATACAGCAGTTCAAACATTTTGAGTGATGCTGCGTTCCGTTGGAAGTTTTTCAGTAATTGAAATCCTTCTGAAACTTATATATATACGCGCGGTTCTACAAAACACGAATTGCATAAAGTGCTCCACTTGTTAAAAATGGTACAAATTTACCACAAAACAAAATCACTTTAACACAAAACTGTATTATTTTAAAAATTCAAAAGATAATTAGTAAATAATTTTCATTTCGCTTTTGGTAGGAAAATTAATATTTTTAATTTATTCTTTGTTCAATTAACACAGAAAACCGGGTTGGATTTACAATTTGGTTTAAAGAAGCTACGGCTTTTTTTGGTGAGTGAAAGAGAAATGGGAGATATAAAAAGGGTTTTCCCCCATATTGCTTTGTAGCTACGCGATACCTAATTCCGGCCCTGATGAGAAATAATTAATATTAGCGTTGATTATACTTATTTCTCTCTTCTGAGTGTCGGCGCAGCAGGTTTCTTTAATATCAATTAAAATTAGTGCAATTACGAACTAATAAATAATACTAGAGGTTTCGTTTGATAAATTTGTTTTAATACAATGTAGAGTACAAATTTCAATTTATTTGAAATTAGTGGACAATATTCATTAATATAATTAGTTTGTGTTTCAACATGAGGACCAAAACAAAGACGACGAATTTTATAATTAGAAAAAAAAACTATTCAGACGACCAAATTTGTGCCCGCTACTTCTCTGAAGGTATCGAAGCGATTTGCACCAAATTTGCTACACATAGTTGTTGGTATCTAATTTGAATCCAATCCCAGTTTAAATAAAATTGACCGTATAATTCCGGAGTTATAGGGCCCCAAAATTTGAAGCTCCCTTAGTACTTCCTTTAGAAAAATTATTAAAACACCCAAAAACTTCCAAAAATTCTACAAAAGAATCTAAGATATTTTATGTTTACAAGATATTTTCATATAGATAAACCAAAAGCCATAAAAAATTATTGAATATAATTTTGAATTTTAAATTATGCACTAATTTTGCTTTGGATATTTAAAATATCTGGAGTGGCCAGCACTCGACTTTCTTTTACGCAGGTTTCACAAGATATAGATATATGTATATATATAACCAAAACCAGCTATCAAACTAACCAATACTCTACAGAAATATTCTGAAATGTCATTTATCTAATTGAGTCTATTTTGTTTTCCTGTCAAAATAGCAGATGATCCGATTTTATAAGCTACATGCGAATCCATGGCAACGTAAACAACATATTTATAATGTTTCGTAGCATTTTTCTCGCAACTGGTACATTTTTTGAAGAAATGTTTCAAACAAAAGTTGTGCGAAATATTAATATCTTTCATTATGAACATAACTATTTTTACCGTAAGTCTAGCCGTTCTAGTGATATTGGAGATAGAACAAATAATGTAAACATGCACTTCCGGTTTGAATATTCTTTTCAAAAATAAAAGGTGCACATCTAGGGCATATACAAGTTTGAAATTTCATAATTTTACGTTCGACAGTTTTGGCCCTAGAGCGTTCACAGACACACACACACACAGACGTCATTCCGAAAATAGTCACATTCGATTCAGGGAAGGTCATGTATATCCGTTGAAATCACGAGTTCGAAATTTTTCATGATTACAAGACTTACTTATTACTTCGTAAAAGAAAGTAATAATCTACAAAATCTATAACTTCTTTTCAAATTGTGAAGTCAAGGGCCATAATTAAAAACAATTATTTCCGCTGCTCGCAACGCATATTTCTTATAAGGCGAGCTGAAGGCATAGGTGCCTGTACCTAATCTTGTTTTCTGTCGGCTTCCCGGTGATAATGATTTAATAATCAAATCAAATGGAGCAATTGAATATTCCATAAGTAAAAGAAAAATAAACAAGCTTAGGTACAACGCACCTATGCGTCCAGCTCGCCTTATAAGTAATATATGCGATGCGAGCAGTTTTTAATAATTTTGGCCTTTTGGTTAACTAATTGAAAAAATGTTATAGATATAAAAAGTCTTACATTTAATTTAAGATTATATTAAAAAAAAAAAAAAATTTTCAAATTTTGAAATTGAAAATTATAATATTTAATAATTTTTTTCGGGCTTTGGGTTAACAAAATGAAAAAATCTTGTAAACAAAAAATATCTTAGAATTTTTAGTAGAATTTTTAAGTGTTTCAATTATTTTTATAAGGGCAGTATTAAGGGGGGGTCCAAATTTTGGGGCCCTATAACTCGGGAAGTATACGGGCGATTGGATTTAAACTGCGAACGGATTCAAATGGGATGCCAAATAATATGTGTACCAAATTTGGAGTGAATCGCTCCGGTACCTTCAGAGGAGTAGAGGGCACAAATTTGGTCTTACGAGCGACCGAGCGAGCGAGCGAGCGAGCGAGCGAGCGAGCGACGACTAACATCCAAGTATATAAGTTATATACATTTTCGGAATCAGGGCGACGAGACGAACACTTTTTCTTAATGAAATTTTTTGATCCGAGAATGCTACAGACACACGACCGAATGCTTTAGCCTCTTCGGTACTACGTACGGCGAGCTAAAAAGAAATATAATTTTAATATTTATCTCTATTTATGTGCATTATATAACACCATACATCATATAAATTAATAAAATATCATATATATGGCTTCCTACTTTTAGTGTAAATATATAGATATATACAATAGATTATTCACAAAGAAAACAAAAGTAATAAAATAAGTCACATCGAACATGTTAAAAAGCCATCCTAATTATCTATACAAATTTGGAACAGGTATTTAAAATATAATACATTGAATTTCGCTCAAATTGGTTTGTAAAGTAGCGTAGTGACGTATTTCTTTCGATAGCGATGAGTTGCACTAAGCACCATTACCCCATCCTTTATCGAAAGGGCGTACAAGTGGTTCAACATCACGTGGTTTGGTTCTGGCAACAGCGTCGGTTCACACTGTAACAAAATTAAATTAAACATACATTTATTTGTTATTTGCCGTAAAATAAATAAATCCATTTGATTCTGCTATATTAATTTTGATATTTATCTGCTTAACAATTATAAGAAAATGTTTTGTCCCATCTTGCAAACACTCATCCGATATACCAAACTACATTCATAAACACAACTGATACACAGTAGTCTTTAAAAAGACTGATTTAAAATAATAAAGCGTATTAAAAGTATAAAGAAAACTCAAAAAATGCATAAATATAAATTTAAGTAAAATATAGAATATTACATTTATCAAACTACATTCATAAACACAACTAATACACAGTAGTCATGAAAAAGACTGATTTAAAATAATAAAGCGTATTAAAAGTATAAAGAAAACTTGGTGAACATGCATAAATATAAATTTGAGTAAAATATACAATATCGCAGCTGGAAAATGGGGTTTTCTTGGTTTCTAGTTGAAATTCCAAAATATCCGTTGTACAAATTGCGTGTTTCACCTCAAAAATGAGCAAGAAAATCGTCAAAAACAGTATTCCAATATGCATTAGTGACGTACGAGTTACGGAAACATCGTTTGAACATTTCAATGGCCATTTGTGTTAGTAGAAAAACAATAATTATTAATTTCCGCTGTTCTAGATTAAGTTAGGAGTCTGTTTAAGTTTAAGGGAAGTAAATTTATTAATTTTCGCTATTCTAAATTGAGTTGGGGGTAAACCTTAAGTTTAGGTGGAGTAATATGTTATTATTCAATTTTGAAGGTTTAAATATGCAAACAATGTGCATTTGTTTTGCCTAATTTGCATTTTTTTTTAGTAAATGCGTGTTTTTGTCCATTTGTTTTAATACAAGGTTAATATTTTCACATCAAAACAGCCAAAAAACAGTGTTTTTAGCTCGCCGTACGAAGTACCAAAGCTAGAGCATTCAGTCGTATGTCTGTAGTGTTTTAGGATCAAAAAACATTAACAAAAAGTGTATGTCTCGTCGCCCTGAATCCAAAAATATATATAACTGGATGTTAGTCGTAGCTCGTAAGACCAAATTTGTACCCTCTACTCCTCTGAAGGTACCGGAGCGATTTACACCAAATTTGCTACACCTATTTGAATCCGTTCGCAGTTTAAATCAAAACGCTCTTATATTTCCCGAGTTATAAGGCCCCAAAATTTAGAACTCCCCTTATAAAAATAATTAAGCACCCGAAAAGTTATTTTATGTCTACAAGATTTCTCCAGATTGGTAACCCAAAGGGCATAAAAAAAAATCTTCTTTAGTATAACAAAAAAATTTACTAAAAAATTGTGAAACTTTATATCTATAACATTTTTTCATATTTACAGATTTTAAGCGCCTAAAGTACTTAAAATATGTTAAAAATAATATAATGTAATGCCATTTATTGCTGGGTAAATTAACTAAGCTATAAAAATAAAATGATATTAGTTAATCTAGACAGCAATAAATGGCATTACACTATATTATTTTTAACATTTTTTTAAGATCATTGCGTTTAAAATCTGAAAATATGAAATAATGTTATAGATATAAAAAATCTTAAAACTTTTTAGTAGATTCTTTTCTTATTTACAGATTTTAAGCGCAAAGTACTTAAAAAATGTTAAAAATAATATAGTGTTATGCCATTTATTGCTGGGTAAATTAACTAATCTATAAAATAAAATGATATTAATTAATCTAGCCAGCAATAAATGGCATTACACTATATTATTTTTAACATTTTTTTAAGATCATTGCGTTTAAAATCTGAAAATATGAAATAATGTTATAGATATAAAAAAACTTAAAACTTTTTAGTAGATTTTTTTCATATTTACAGATTTTAAGCGCAAAGTACTTAAACAATATTAAAAATAATATAGTGTTATGCCATTTATTTCTGGGTAAATTAACTAATCTATAAAAATAAAATGATATTAGTTAAACTAGCCAGCAATTAATGGCATTACACTATATTATTTTTAACATTTTTTTAAGATCATTGCGTTTAAAATCTGAAAATATGAAATAATGTTATAGATATAAAAAGTCTTAAAACTTTTTAGTAGATTTTTTTGATAAACTTTAAATTAATTAAATTTGCGCAATTTTGAATACTCAAAATTATAATTGTATATAGATGGCATTAAAATCTCCGTTTTTGTTATGTTTTGGTTAAGTTAGTGATCTGTTTAAGGGAAGGAATTTGTTATTAAATTCCAATGTTTATTTATTTTCGCTGTTCTAAATGAAGTTCCTCAACTTATGGTGGAATTCTGAGCTAATCTGTAGATCTATAAGGCAATTCTATAAATATTTAAATGCTTAGAGTTTCAAAATGATTATGATTTTTAGCAAAATTTGTTGATAAATCAGAAAATATTATTCAATTCAATTCAATAATAAAATTATTTTTTACGTTAATGAATCACTTATAGCGTATATCTGTATATCTTAAGTTTAAGGGGAGTAACATGTTATTATTCAATTTTGAAGGTTTAAATATGCAAAAAATGTGCAGTTTCGCCTATGTTGCATATTATTTTTAGCAAATGCGTGTTTCCGTCCATAAGTTAATATTTTCAATTTCCACATCAAATGGGCCAAAAAACAGTATTTTTAGTTTTATGCTACAAATTTACCGATAGTGGAGTATCTTTGTTCAGGATAACTTGAAGTAAATGCGGCGGCAAAACCGGGGGCCCGGACACTTTTTCCCACGGTTTGTTCGACGGTATTTCCTGCGAGTATTCCCGTTGTTGATCACCCGCCGAGCATTCGCTGTCCTTGTCCAGCGCTTGGAACACTTCAAAATCGGACTTTTTCACCGCGACCAAATTATTTTTCGAGCCCATTCCGTTGTCGATAATCTTCAGCGACGGGTCATGCCTCCACTCGCCGTCAACATAAAACTTGTACTGATATTCACCTTCTGGCAAGTCGATAATCGTCACGAAATCCCCATGACTCTTGACCATGGGTAAAGTTTTCCACTCGGAAAACGTTCCACTTATATAAACCTAAATAAACAAAACAATTAAAACAATAAGTGAAATTGGGGGGGGGAGAAAATAAATACCTGTTTGCCGCCCCCTTCCCACCGAAACACTGTCGGTAGCACTTTCTCGCTCACTTTGCTGCCCTCGGACACAGTGTTCGAACGCGGTCGGGGCGCTTCGAAGGCGATCTCCTGCGGTGCGCCCGCCGCTCCGTACGCCTCCTCGTCCTCCTGCGATCCATGCAGACTCTGGAATATCCGGCCGTCGGTCTTTTTGTCGAAAACAAATGCGGTTCCTTCGCGCATTGGTGACGATGGTGCTGTATCACCCGACTTTTGTCGCTCTCTCGGTGGACCGCTGCTCCCCGCATTACCCATTATCGCTTATCTTTGTTCGATTCGAGATTATTTACACCTGATAAAAACAATCATTTGGTCAAAACACCCATGACAGCTCTACACTAAATATTACCAAACAAAGATAATAAACAGAGACAGTAAATATACATAACACAACCACACAGTGTTGCCAACACTTAAAAATACTGTACAATGAAGTTATCTAAGCTTGTTGAAGTTAGCTTGGGATTGGGATTCGTTTTTTCCCAAGTACAATCCCAATATATAACTGGATTGGATCCCTGAGATCATTTTTGTTTTTATGCTTAAAACCTTGTTCATACATAATTAGCGATGTTCTAATTAGTGTATTTATGTTTATAAACTATTATGTGATCTATACTATAATAAAAAATTATAAAATCTACTATAAATTAGTAATTACAGCAAAAATTCCGTGCAGAACCAGTACGATAAACCTTGCGATCCCACGTTTTATTTATTTACGACCATACTAAAATAGGACACACCCCAAATAATACATATATTATATATTAGGGTGTGTTGAATCAAATGCAATCATAAAAATTAAATTAAAAAAATATGTATTTGGAGAAAATCGACATTGAAGTCCAAAATACTCATACCGAGGGATGTTTTATTTATTTACGACCATACTAAAATAGGACACACCCCAAATATTACATATATTATAGATTAGGGTGTGTTGAATCAAATGCAATCATAAAAATTAAATTAAAAAAATATGTATTTGGAGAAAATCGACATTGAAGTCCAAAATACTCATACCGAGGGATGTTTTATTTATTTACGACCATACTAAAATAGGACACACCCCAAATATTACATATATTATAGATTAGGGTGTGTTGAATCAAATGCAATCATAAAAATTAAATAAAAAAAATATGTATTTGAAGAAAACTGACATTGAAGTCCAAAATACTCATACCGAGGGACGTTTTATTTATTAACGACCATATAAAAATAGGACACATTCCAAATATTTCGTATATTATAGATTAGGGTGTATTGAATCAAATGCAATCATAAAATTTAAATAAAAAAAATATATATTTAGAGAAAAGTCGAGAGACGTTTTATTAATTTACGGCCATACTAAAATATGACGCACCCCAAATATTTTATATAATATAGATTAAGGTGTGTTTATACAAATGCAATTATAGGCTTCAACGTCGATTTTCTCCAAATATATATTTTTTTTATTTAAATTTTATGATTGCGTTTGATTCAACACACCCTAATCTATAATATACGAAATATTTGGGATGTGTCCTATTTTAGTATGGTCGTAAATAAATAAAACGTCACTCGGTATGAGTATTTTGGACTTCAATGTCGGTTTTCTCCAAATATATATTTTATTTTCATTTAATTTTTATGATTGCATTTGATTCAACACACCCTAATCTATAATATACGAAATATTTGGGGTGTGTCCTATTTTAGTATGGTCGTAAATAAATAAAACGTAGGATCGCAAGGTTTATCGTACTGGTTCTGCACGGAATTTTTGCTGTAATTACTAATTTATAGTAGATTTTATAATTTTTTATTATAGTATAGATCACATAATAGTTTATAAACATAAATACACTAATTAGAACATCGCTAATTATGTATAAACAAGGTTTTAAGCATAAAAACAAAAATGATCTCAGGGATCCAATCCAGTTATATATTGGGATTGTAGTTGGGAAAAACGAATCCCAATCCCAAGCTAACATCAGGGATATAGTTATCTATACGTGCGTTCGATTATTCGGTGCAGTGCATTTACCCTGTACGTAAGCGTTAATGAGGGGCTACCATGGGCGACCCACGCCAAACTGTGCAGTTTTCTATAAAATGAACGGTCTATCCACACAAATACTGATTTTTACACATTTTATTGCACGAAACACACAAACGAACTTTCTCAATATACAATTATCTGACACAGTTATGTTTTGCGGGTAATTAATACGAATCCTGTGCAGACTGGCACAGAATAACCGAACGCACCTTAGCCCTATTCTATTTACACACAATCACTCATCTTCTTGCTCTGTCTACACATGGGATAGACAAAGCAAAAACATGCGTATAAATATGTTTATGACGTCATTAGAATGCGCAAAGCGCTTGAACCCGGTTCTGCGCACTCAATTGACGAAAGAATTTGCGCTTAAAATTTGGCCACACGATTTTTATAGCATTTATTTTGAGTAAAGGATTGTTCACAGCGAATCATTTAGTAATTAGGCTTAGAAAATTACAAATAATAATCTAGTTTGTATTATGACAAGCAATGTTAACATTCCAAGCAACACAATTTATGTTACATTTTGTTGCTGTGAACGTTAACCTTGTATGCCATACGACAAACTGGAATTATTACTTATAATTTCTACGCTTAATTACTGATTGTTTCGCTGTGAGCAATCCTTAATGATTGTTCACAGCTAAACAATTAGTAATTAAGCTTAGATCATTACAAATAATAATCTAGTTTGTATTATGACAAGCAATGTTAACATTCCAAGCAACACACAATTTATGATACATTTTGTTGCTGTGAACGTTAACCTTGTATGTCATACAACAAACTGGAATTATTACTTATAATTTCTGCGTTTAATTACTAATTGTTTCGCTGTGAGCAATCCTTAATGATTGTTCACAGCTAAACAATTAGTAATTAAGCTTAGAAAATTACAAATAATGATCTAGTTTGTATTATGACAAGCAATGTTAACATTCCAAGCAACACAATTTATGATACATTTTGTTGCTGTGAACGTTATCCTTGTATGCCATACAACAAAATGGAATTATTACTTATAATTTCTACGCTTAATTACTGATTGTTTCGCTGTGAGCAATCCTTAAGGATTGTTCACAGCTAAACAATTAGTAATTAAGCTTAGAAAATTACAAATAATAATCTAGTTTGTATTATGACAAGCAATGTTAACATTCCAAGCAACACACAATTTATGATACATTTTGTTGCTGTGAACGTTAACCTTGTATGCCATACAACAAACTGGAATTATTACTTATAGTTTCTACGTTTAATTACTGATTGTTTCGCTGTGAACAATCCTTAACGTGTATTTATAAGCTAATTTGATGTCAGTAAAGTTATCCAAAGTTCTATCCGGCCACAATTTATGTTACCAACCTAAAAATAACAAAATCCCTTTTATTGATTTTGGCGCTACTAATAAAACAAAATTACTTCCCATCACTTAAGAATTAGACAACCATAACGTAACCACAAACAGCGATTTTGTGTACAAACGGTTTATTTACATTTTTGCTGTTTGTGGTTGTCTAATTTTTAAGTAATGGGAAGTAATTTTGTTTTAATAGTAGCGCCAAAATTATTTTTAGGTTGGTAATAGAAATCGTGACCGAAGAAAACTGTGGATAACTTTACTGACATCTAATTTGCACTGGCGAAACTGATTTCATAAATTAGTATCTAGTTGGTCTTGGTATACGTTGAGCCATAAAGCAACCCCGGGAATATTCGCTAATTAAACTAAGTGAATATATACATTTATTTTCAAGCAATTTTACTAGTTTTAAATGAACTTAAATTGCTTTCACGGAATAAAATTAACGCATTTTCTTATGATAATTTGTGACAGTGACACGTTGAGTGATTGTGAGGTTAAGTGTGCAAATACGTGTGTTCTACTACAGTGTTACGTTAAAATATTTTTGTAATATGAGTGATTCTGGTGATGAAAGTGGCAAAATTAAAGAAGGCCCCGTCGAGAATGCGTGGTCACTAAAGATACCTGAGTTTAAGCAAGATGATAATCCTCACAGTTTATTGGAAGAAAGTTCGTTCGCTACACTGTTTCCTCGTTACCGTGAACAATATTTGAAACAATGTTGGCCTTTAGTGCAGAAATCACTCGATGAACATGGTATTAAAGCTGAATTGGACTTGATTGAAGGTAAGTTATTGTGTAAATATTTATGTGTGATGTTTGTAACTAGTATGGAAATTAGGTCTTTTTTGGGGTTATTTAATATAAAATAAGGTGTGGCCTGCACTAGACTTTTACGTTACATTAGCAATATATATCCCAAACAAATACAAATACACATTAATACCCTGAAATTATACTATTTAGCTTATTATTTTATTATGTTAGCAAATATTATTTCTTCAATATAAAATGTTTATTTAATATTCACTTTATCAATCTACTCAAATATAATTCTATATTTAACACGTTCTCAATCGATTTATTTGTGTTAACCGGTGGAAAATGACATAAATTATTTCTATTTTGTCAAAAAAATTACATAAATGTATTTCTATAACAACATAAATAAGATATTTAAGATATTCCGTAGTAGTTTTCTCGTAACTGCGACAAAATGATACCACTAAGAAGCTAGAGTGGCCTGCCCTCGACTTTTTAGCTCCCCGTACGAAGCAATCGGTCGTGTGTCTGTAGCATTCTCGGATCAAAAAATGTCCTTAACAAAAAGTGTTTGTCTCGTCGTCCTGAATCCAAATATATATATATAACTGTATGTTAGTCGTCGCTCGTAAGACCAAATTTGTGCTTTCTACTCCTCTGAAGGTACCGGAGCGATTTACACCAAATTTGCTACACATATTATTTAGCACCCCATTTGAATCCGTTCGCAGTTTAAATTCAATCGCTCGTATATTTCCCTAGTTATAGGGCCCCAAAATTTGGAGCCCCCTTTAATACTGCCCTTATAAAAATTATTAAAACACCCAAAAATTCTATAACTGGATGTTCGTCGTCGCTCGACCAAATTTGTGCTTACTCCTCTGAAGGTACCGGAGCGATTTACACCAAATTTGCTACACATATTATTTAGCATCCTATTTGACTACGCTCGCAGTTTAAATCCAATCGCCCGTATACTTCCCTAGTTATAGGGCCCCAAATTTTAGAGCCCCCCTTAATACTGCCCTTATAAAAATAATTTAAACACTCAAAAATTCTATTAATAATTCTAAGATATTTTATGTCTACAAGATTTTTTCATATTGATTACCTAAACGCCATACAAAATTATTAAATATTATAATTTTGAATTTTAAAATATGCACTAAATAATCTACAAAAAATTGTATATCTAACATATTTTCAAATTGTTAACCAAAAGGCCATATGAATTAAAAACCGCAGCTCGCATCGCATATATTATTTATAAGGCGAGCTGGACGCATAGGTGCGTTGTACCTAAG
The DNA here is from genome assembly GCA_933228885.1 of Leistus spinibarbis. NCBI lineage: Eukaryota > Metazoa > Arthropoda > Insecta > Coleoptera > Carabidae > Leistus > Leistus spinibarbis. Next base: position 4,978,633 of record OW121805.1, read on the forward strand.
CTTGTTTTATCATAATAATCTACAAAGAATTGTAATTCTTTTTATATCTATAACATATTTTTAAATTGTTAAATCAAAAGGCCATAATAATTAAAAGCCGCAGCTCGCCTCGCATATATTATTTATAAGGCGAGCTGGACGCATAGGTGCGTTATACCTAAGCTTGTTTTATCATAATAATCTACTAAGAATTGTAATTCTTTTTATATCTATAACATATTTTTAAATTGTTAAACCAAAAGGCCATAATAATTAAAAACCGCTGGTCGCATCGCATATATTATTTAAAAGGCGAGCTGGACGCATAGGTGCGTTATACCTAAGCTTGTTTAATCAAAATAATCTACAAAGAATTGTAAACTATTGTAAATTATTAACCAAAATGCCATAATTATTAATAACCGTTGCTCGCATTGCATATTTTACATATAAGGCGACCTGGACGCATAAGTGCGTTGTACCTAAGCTTGTATTAATTTATTTTACAGGTAGTATGACGGTAAAAACCACACGTAAAACCTGGGATCCTTATATTATAATAAAATCAAGGGATATGATCAAACTGATGTCCCGAAGTGTCCCGTACGAGCAAGCGATTCGTGTTTTAGACGACGAAATCGGTTGTGATATTATCAAAATTGGAACATTAGTTCGAAACAAAGAGAAATTTGTAAAACGGCGTCAAAGACTTATTGGGCCGAACGGATGCACATTGAAATCAATCGAATTGTTGACAAATTGTTATGTATTGGTTCAGGGGCAAACTGTGTCTGCACTAGGGCCTTACCGGGGCTTACAGCAGGTGCGGCGCATTGTTGAAGAAACCATGAAAAATATTCATCCGATTTACAATATTAAAGCGTTGATGATTAAACGCGAATTGGCAAAGGATCCAAAATTGAAGAACGAGGATTGGGAACGATTTTTACCGAAATTCACTAATAAAAACATCAGTAAACGGAAGCAACCGAAGAAGAAAGTGGACAAGAAACCGTACACTCCCTTCCCTCCACCACAGACTGAAAGCAAGGTGAGTTTTGAAAAATTAATTTCTTCAGTATTTTTAACCTACTGAAAATATTTGTTATTCGCTTACGTTTCCACATATTGATATTGTTTCATTTAAACACAATAAAGCAATAGTTAAAATAATCTAAGGCCACTCCAGATTACATATCTGAAATTGAAGATATTAAAATGCTATACATTTATGTGTAAATAATATTTCCAGATCGACAAACAATTGGCAACGGGTGAATATTTCCTTAACAATGACCAAAAGCAAACAAGACAACGGAAAGAGAAAGATGAAAAACACGCCGAAGCAACGAAGAAACGTGAAGAAAGAAGAAACAAAGCGTTCATACCTCCTGAAGAGACTCCAGCTACAAAATCGACAACAAACAGTTCTTCTGTTGATATTGAAGCTTTGAAGAATAAAGTCAAAAAGGCACAAAAAGGAAAAGTGAAGAGATTGAATTAATTAATTTTTAATTTTGTACATTAAACAATTTTTAATCTCTTTGTGTAATAAAACCATTAAAATATTTGATTTATTACTATAAATAAACTGAAACTATTGCATTTTTCAAGGGGAACAAAATAATATATTTATGGATATAATTTAATACATTTTTAGTTTGCCGTAGGAAGTGCAGAAGAGTTAAATCATTCGGTCGTGTGTCTGTAATTTAACAGATCAAAAAATATATATATATTGTGTACAAATTTCTTCATAAGAAACTCACATTTACAATATTCATTTATTTTTATGGTTAAAGCAATCGGTCGTGTGTCTGTAGCATTCTCGGATCAAAATATGTTTGTCTCGTCGCCCTGAATCCAAAAATATATATAACTTATATACTTGGATGTTAGTCGTCGTTCGTAAGACCAAATTTGTCTTTTCTCTGAAGGTACCGGAGCGATTTCCACCAAATTTGGTACACATATAATTTAGCATCCCATTTGAATCCGCTCGAAGTTTAAATCCAATCGTTCGTATACTTCCCGAGTTATAGGGCCCCAAAATTTAAAACCCGCCTTAATACTACTATAAAAATAATTAAAACACTCAAAAATTCTACTACGAATTCTAAGATATTTTATATCTGCAAGATTTTTTCATATTGTTAACCCAAAGCCCGCAAAGAATTATTAAATATAATTTTGAATTCTAAAATATGCACTATAATTTTTTTTATCAATATAATCTACAAAAAATTGTAAGGCTATTTATATTTATAACATATTTTCAAATTGTTAACCAAAAGGCCATAATAATTAAGAACCACTGCTTGCAACGCATATATTTCCTAAAGGCGAGCTCTACGCATTGGTGCGTTTTACGCGTACCAAATCTTGTTTTCTATAAGTAACGTTGTGGCCAAAACAAGACTTTCGGTCAGATCAAGTTATTTGAGTCTATTTTGTTTCCCTGTCGATTTATAAGATATCCTTATACCTGCGTATCTATGGCAACATAAATAAGAAATTTAAGATATTCCGTAGCAGTATCCCGGGAATGAAAACCTATTTTTGATGTTTCAACCATAAGTGATTATTTATTAAAGAATCTTGAAAACAGAATAACAGAGAATTTGAAATAAAACAAAACATGAATTTATATTATTATATTTATTTTAAATAAAAAATCCATATATTATAGTTTGAAAACGAGCTTTCTACTTATAGATGACGTATATACAGAAAAATAAACAATGTTGTTCGAAATAATGTAACACAATCATTGCATATATTTGAGCGTTGTACAAGAAAATATCTCCAATGATATTGTATCTGCGTTTTCAGCTATTTTATTTACAAATGTCTATAGTCATTATTCTGCCTAATCATACACTTCTATGCATAGATTATTTAATACAAGAAAACTTACGCACAATTTCATACTTAAAAATATTCATCTTTATATATATATTACTAATTATTATATAATCGTTATATCATAATTCTGCGATTAAATATTCACAAACTTGACTAAACATAATAAATGTAAATCACAATATCTTCTATTATAAAACAATTTAATACAAAACGCAATTAGTTTTAAGTACATCAGCAATTTGTCTATGTGAAATTTATAAATTATATACAAAAATAGGAATGTTTGTAAAACTAGTTTAAAATAATACATACGCCATTTTATGGTAACTTACGTAGTTTTCAAAGTCCATAATTATAACTTATGGACTAACTTTAAATTAAACCCGCTCAAAGAACTTAAATTCGGTAAAAAATATATCGCCATTCATTCATCATTCGTTTCCTCACACATTTAAGCCCGATATTCTCCTACAAGCTAGTCTTATACTCATAAACTATATATATACAGAAGGTAACTTAACAAATTATATATTAACTGACTAAGATGTTTATTTTCGTGGTGCCTCAATAAATTTGCCATAATTTATAAACCGTATTCATTAGAGAAATTTAAGCGTAATTTAAAATAACAAAAGGGAAGATTAAATCCATAACTAAATCATATTAAAAGCAGCATGAATACGAGTATTAGTTTTAATTTCTTTTATGACTATATCACCAAATTCCTGATTGATTATTTAATACAATTTACTTTTGTGTATAGCGAGATTTAATTTAAGAACCATGGCTTAATATTTTCTAATATTATATACATATATTATGGACTTCGACAATTTTTACAAATGTTTCAGACTTGGCATTTATTTTTCGAATTAATCAGTTCATATTCTAACCAATATAGAAACAAATCAGAAAATCATAGAATACGAAAGTTTTTTTTTTTCAGTACAGAAAAGCAATCAAATCCTTGCTTCACGGAGCATATTTATAAAGTTAATCGTTTGCCACTAAAGGCGACTCTGTTAATACGTTTGCAATTATTCGTAATAAATCTTTAAAAATACTGTAGCCCAATGAATAGTTAAACTATCTACTCGCGATGCTATGTAATATTTTTCGTAATATTTATTAGGTATAATTGGAGCTGTTGGAATTATTTGGTAGTTGTTATCAGTTGATACCAAATGCATATAATTGACTAAAATATAGCATCGCGACTAAATTTGACTATAATTTAACTATTAGTCATTGGTTTATATTGAATATAATTATTAAATTACAAAAAAAAACGAAAAATTCAAACAGTATTGCCAGTATTTATTTCGCAACTCTCGGTTTACGAATGTTCGATTTGTGAACATTCGCTAAAGCGAATGTCCCATAAATTCAAAAAGAATTATTAAAAAAACTACAATAATTAACATATATGGTAACTGAAACTAACAGTTCTTGGTAAATAAAACTAATAAATTAAAATGTGTTAGAATAGAATTAGTTCGTAAACTGAAAGTTGGTTTTATTTTTAACACCGTTATTTACAAATTTAACGTTTTTTTTTGGTGTTTATTTAATATTAATTGGTTCGTAAATACTTATACGAGGGCTGTCTGACAAGTACTTAGCCTCACCGGCCTATGGCGCCACTGTTGCAAGAGCCTATTGTGTAGTACATTATCTGTTAAAATTTCAGCCGAATCGGACTCGTAGTTTTGTTTTGACCGCGTGTGAAAGCGGGAGTATCCGCAGATTTTAGAAATATCGGTCGGTGATTCGATTCTTGTTTTTGGAAGGGAAATATAATGTACTACACAATAGGTTATGCTCTTGCGACAGTGGCGCCATAGGCAGGTGAGGCTAAGTACTTGTCGGACAGCCCTCGTATGTATATAGATAGAGTTGGGATTGATAAGATATTAGAGTCTTCTTATTCTATTACTCAAGAATGGATAAAAACGAAAATATATCAAAGATTTACTGTATTTGATTGCTTTTCCTACTAAATGAAATTAACTTAAGTTTTAACAACGTAATAATACGAAACAAAAATAGAGTATAAGAATGAAAATAATAAATGCACCTTTGGAATGATTCTAAGCGATTCCAGGTAGCGTCCAGCGGCCTAAGTCACCTTTACAACCCACTCAACGCGTACCTGTTAAATTTGATCATAACTTCATTTTGATTGACTTTCTGTGCCTTGGCGCCACAGTCATTCGACTCAATACATAACAATTTAAAAATGCTTATATTCGCAATCGAACGCATTGTTGTAAATACCTCACCATAATCATTATCAGTTACATCGGTTACATTCTGTATGAAAATCGGTGACAACACTCACGATAGCCGATTCGTTAAACGCCAACGTTGCGTTTCGGAGTTGGTGTTACAGCGTTCGGCTGTAACACCCTTATCGTCCGTGTACCGAGAATCCAGACACAATGGGTAGCGGTAGTGCCTGAGCAGGCCGCCAGTGTCGAGCATCCGCCATTTTTGGTTTTCAGACCCGTCGCATATTTTCATCACGACTTGAAGCCCTTTGAGTGGTTTGTCTAATGTGAGACAGAGATCGTGGTGTTTGATTAGGCCAGATTTGGTGAGACCCCATTCCTGGTTGCCGCCAGTGTCGTGGCATTGGTACATTGCTACAGTGCCATCGATCAGGTGACCCATTGTGTCTAAGCAGTAGATGCCCTGCCGTAATGCACCGTAGTTGGCCGTCGTGGTGTGCGGCACCGTCAGCTCCGGGTACACGTTGTCCAGGTACCATTTGAATGGCTTACAGTGTAGTCGTTCTTTTAATTCTAGGCGATCTTGAATACTGCAAAAAATATATACTTCAATAACTTGAAATGCCATAAGCAATCAAAACAACATAACATTAAAAATAATTCTACATGTATAAAAAACTGGAATGGTATTCACAATTATATATATATATATATATATATATATATATATATATATATATATATATATATATATATAGCGACCTTTATTTAAAAAGTTTGAATTATTATAAACAAAGCGTTCTACACATATATATACATACATACATCTGAGTATATATATATATATATAAACACTCCTATGTATGTGTAGAACGCATTGTTTATAAAAATACAATCTTTTAAAATAAAGGTCGATAGTATTTTTTAAACAAGCTTAGGTCCAACACACCTATGCGTCCAGCTCGCCTTATAAGTAATATATGCGATGTGAGCAGCGGTTTTTATGTATGCCCTTTTGCTTAACAATTTCAAAATATGTTATAGATATAAAAAGTCTTACAATTTTTTGTAGATTATTTTGATAAACAAAAAATTTTACTGCATATTTTAAAATTCAAAATTATAATATTTAATAATTTTTTATGTCCTTTGGGTTAACAATATGTAAAAATCATGTAGACATAAAATATCTTAGAATTATTAGTAGAATTTTTGGCTGTTATAATTATTTTTATAAGGGCAGTATTAAGGGGGCTACACAATTATTTTTAGTGCATATTTTAAAATTAAAAATTATAATTTTTAACAATTTTTTATGGCTTTTGGGTTAACAATATGAACAAATCTTGTAAATATAAAATATCTTAGAATTATTAGTTGAAATTTTTGGTGTTTTAATTAGTTTTATAAGGGTAGTATTAAAGGGGGCTCCAAATTTTGGGGCCATATAACTCTGGAAGTATACAGGCGATTGGATTTAAACTGCAAGCGGTTTCAAATGGGATGCCACGTAATATGTGTACCAAATTTGGTGTGAATCGCTCCGGTACCTTCAGAGAAGTAAAGGGCACAAATTTGATCTTAAGAGCGAGCGACGAGTTACATCCAAGTATATAAGTTATATATATTATTAGATTCAGACATTCACCAAATTTGGTGTAAATCGTTTTGGTACCTTCAGAGGAGTAGAGGGCACAAATTTGGTGTTACGAGCGAGCGACGACTAACATCCAAGTATATAAATTATATATATATATTTGGATTTCAGGGCGACGAGATAAACAATTTTTGTTAGGGATTTTTTTTGGTCCGAGAATGCTACAGACACACGACTGATTGCTTTAGCTTCTTCGGTACTTCGTACGGCGACCTAAGAAGCTATAAAATATTACGTAACAGGTCTATCTATTATAACGTAAATAAAAAATGTGAAGTGGCCTGCACTCGACTTATACGAAAGGCAAATAAACGTGTATATTTGTTGTATTCTCGAGTTTTTCATGATTACAAAACGTACTTATTACTGCGTATAATAAAGTAAAAATCTAATATGAAGCCATGATATTACATATTTAATAACGTTTTTCATTTCTATGGAAAGAAAATTTACGATAATCCGTGTTTAACTAATATCTTTAAAGAAAGCTTTAATTAAAAACGCTTTAGCGTATCACAAAGCTTAGAGGACAATGGATTTATTGTCTAAGTTAAATTGTCTACTTGAAATTATCATACATAACTGGAAAACGTCATAACCATTTCATTAGCGATAAAAATTAAAATTTCATCATCGATAATTAGATTAAAAGTTTTAAAAGTACGAGTCAGACGCAGTGTGGTCACACGACTTATAGGGGGAAAACTTTTAATCTGATTTTGGGGCGCATGTCCGGAACGTCACTGGTGTACGGAGCTAAAGCGTCGCGGGCGAATGAAAAAAAATGATACATTGGACAGTTTTATGGAGCTGTAGGTCCCATGTTTTTATTAAGTGCTTAAAGTTGTCAATTTCGTTTTCCTGCCAATGCCCATTCGTTCCGTAATTTTCAAACTTGTCATCGTATGTCATGAATATAGTGGGATTCAATTCCGAGCGCGCAACATATGGTGAATTAGTTATCATTTTGTTGTATCTATTTACTCGTTTATAAATCTAGGCCACCAACAGTAGCCAGTTTACTGATTTACTGATACGCAAACATACATACATACATATACATACATATATATATATATATATATATATATATATATATATATATATATATATATATGTATATATATATATATATATATATATATATATATATATATATAATGTAAAATAAATAAAAACATCATGAAAACTGTCTCAAGGGGTTTTACGCAGTCAAGAGGCCGATTTTTCAAGAATTTTTCCTGGATAGATATCTTAATTTATTAATGTAAAAATTTATATGCAAATTGTGGTAACTATTAACTTTATATTGATATTATGTATTTGTTAAAATAAATATTTTTGAAGCTGCCATAGCTGATCTCCGGGAACTTCTCTAAAAAAAGGGATTTGCGGTGTGTGCACGATATATCTGGACTGGATCTTTTAAAATGAAAAAACAAAAATAAATTCGTTAATATAAGGTATTATCTGGTATTTAATCGAAGGAATAAGCAATATACTAATTATTAACAAAATGGCGGCTTCTCACACACAATATTGCGATTTTCGATAAGAATTTTGGCCTTAAATTGTTTATAAAATGAAAACTATTTATCGGCGAGAAAAAATCTTCGATTAATCACTAACAAATATATTTATTAAGCTTGTGTACAAATTTGAGACTGATCGGGTTCAGCCGTTTCCGAAATATCTTGCTCACCGACTTTACAAACATAGTTTTGAGAGAAACGCGTTCAAAATTTCAAAACCACTTAACACATAATAAATATTTTTCACAAATATGCGTGTAACTTCGAAAATATTCGTCGGATTGACATGAAATTTTCTGTGTAAATACTTAAATACATTACGAAAATGAAATTTAAATAAAAAACGATTTTTTGAAAATCCTGACGCGTACGAAATATGCTGAATATTATTTAGTTTTATATATATTATATCAATATAGGATGAACTGTATATGATATGGGCACGTGGTGCCCACGGGTTATATGCGATTTATTTTTCCATGAGTCAGAAATCCAATGTTCGGTTTCCAGTAAAAAAGAGCATGCAAATTCATTCCGACAACTAACACATATATGAATAATTTAATGAAATTGTGGTTACACTGTATTTAAATGGTCGGAAAATAAAACTGTCAGTTGCAGCCGACATAAGTAACGATATAAAAGCTACATTACATCGACGGCAGCATTTTTTATGAAACACATTCGTTTTTATATGGTCGCGCACGATGAAAAGTATAAAATCCATTTGATATTTAACCGTAAAATAAAATGCAAAATAACTTACTCGCCAAATGGTATATTACGCGCTAATGGTACAGCGGTATAATAATATTGTTTGTAATCGTCCATCCAGACTTCAGCTGCTCTCCTCGTATTCCTGGCAAATACATTGCCGCTTCCTCCAGGAAATGTGTAGGGATGCCGTTTGCGGAACACATGTCCCACCTAAATTAAAAAGAAATGTTACGAGATTCATTATTTTTGATTGCCTGGGATTAATTTTGTTTTGTAAGTTTATGTATCTCCAAGTTAGGAGAAGGCGTTTATATAATCTCTATTTTCATCAAATCTTACTTCTGTATTGGTTGACTACTTACCCTACTGCATGGAATTATTTCAAGACTGCCACCACACTGCCAAACTCGGAATGAAATCTCCAAATTCTCACCACCCCAAACGTCCATTTTCATATCATATTTGCCCAAATGATCAAAGTACACCTTATTTATGACAAAAAGGCCTCCGGCTATCATAGGAGTTCGTATGACCTGAAACAAAATAATTTGCAGATATTTGGAACTGGGTCTTCAATGTTTTCAAATGAATTCAATTCCTTATTATCAAAAGGGCATCAATTAAATTGAATCCCTAAATGAATTCCTGTCCAACTCTGTACCAGATACGCGAACAAAAAATCTTTTTAGTTTCGTTAAACCATAGTATACAGGCTGATCCCTAAAATAAAACAAAAGGCCATTGCTTACTATTTAATCTAACCGAAATTTAAAAAAAACTCGCCCTTCTCTATCTGGTTGTGACATTTTGTTGCTTTTAGGGATGAAAACAAACAGTACACAAAAAATTACCCTGTATTTTACGGCTATTTTCTATTTTCATACGTGCTTTTTATTAATCCTCACTTAAGAATTAATAAAGTTTAGTTAAAACTATATAATATTCCCTAGAAAATGTTTAAATGGCTCCCGGTCTGAATATGATTTTTTTTTATTCGTAAGTGAAAAGATTAGTTCCTTTAGCAAACTGACATTATAAATCATTTTATTATAAACCCGGAGAATAAAAAGGATATATATATATTTCATTTTTACGTTACGTGCAAATAATAGAGAAATATTCCATTGACTCCACAACATATGAGTTTATAAAGCGTAACGCGGTGTGTGATGTATTATGTATGTGTTATCGATATATCATATTACATATATATATACCTGGGTTGGATCCCGTTGTCTACTTTGCCTTTCAGCGCTGCTCAAGTATTCCCATTTGAACACAAGGTTCCAATCAAATCCACCGCGTAGGTCGGCCGAGGCGCCAATATACTGGAATGTGTCCATGCTGATCACATCAATTACGGGGCACACTACTCGATTCGGGTCCTGCAGCAAATTACAATATTCAATTATTACCACTTCAAAGGGCAACAATCACATTTGATCACTACGGTGTGTGCTTCACTAAATTATTGTTCGAATTGAATAATTGAAATTAGTTATTTGCCACTACACCAAAATTAACACGATGCAATCGAAAATCTAGGCTCCCTAGAGTACAGTCGCGGCTGAGATAGGGGAACTACCCTCCCAAATAATTTTTAGAATGAAAATACATATTTAATTTATAAATAAATATCTGGAGTGGATCTCAACTTTCTTTTACGTAGTTTTCAATAGATAGATATTAATATACATATATATCCCAAACAAACTGTCCACATATGTATATATATATATATATATATATATATATATATATATATATATATATATATAACGGTCAAACTAACCAATACTCTACAAAAATACTCTGAAATGTCTATTTTGTTTTCCTGGCAAAAACGGGCGCAGATAATAATTATTATTATTAAGTGATAACAAAATCTTTTGCTGACCAATATAAAATGAAAATTCAAATTAAATTACTATAACTTAATAATAACTGGATAATTATACCAATTTATAATGGATCTGTATTTGAAGTACTTATCGTATTCACTCTTAAACTGTCAAACTCCACAGTAAAACAATTGTTATTTAATTATGTTAGCAAATATATAATATAAATTGATTCTATAATAATTTACCTGATACAATTTATTCTAATAAGAAATCAATATTTTAAATATTAATTCATACAGATAACTGTCAATGTAATGCTTGTTTGTTTTCAATAAACAAGAAACAAATGATGTAACTCATGGTTGATCCGATTTAAAAAATATCTGGAGTGGCCTGCACTCAACTTTCTTTTACGTAGTTTTCAATAGATAGATATTAATATATAATGAAAATAACTGGATAATTATACCAATTTATAATGGATCAGAATTTGAAGTACTTATCGTATTCACTCTTAAACAGTCAAATTTCACAGTTAAACTCTGAAATTGTTAATTAATTATGTCAGCAAATATATAATATAAATTGATTCTATAATAATTTACCTGATACAATGTATTCTAATAAGAAATCAATATTTTAAATATTAATTCATACAGATAACTGTCAAAGGAATGCTTGTTTGTTCTCAATAAACAAGAAACAAATGATGTAACTCATGGTTGATTCGTTTTAAAAATAATAAAATTTGTCACAATTGTAGGTATCACCATGGCAACGTAAATAAGATATTTGAGTTTTTTCGTAGCAGTTTTCTCATAACTGGTACAATTTACGAAGAAACTTTTCAAACAAAAGTTGTGCGAAATATTAATATCTTTCATTATGAATATTGCTATTTTTGCCGTAAGTGCAGCCGTTCTAGTGATATTGGAGATAGAACAAAAAATGTATAGAGTAAACATGAACTACCGGTTTGAATATTCTTTTCAAAAATAGGAGGTGCACATCTAGGGTATATACAAGTCTTAAGTTTGAAGTTTCATAATTTTTCGTTCGACAGTTTTGGCCCTAGAGCGTTCACAGACACACACACACACACACACACACAGACGTCATGCCGAAAATAGTCACATTCGATTCAGGGAAGGTCAAAACATGTATATCCGTTGAAATCTCGAGTTCGAAATTTTTCATGATTACAATACTTACTTATTACTCTGTAAAAGAAAGTAATAATAAAATTTGTCACAAGTGTAGGTATAACTATGGCAACGTAAATAAGATATTTGAGTTTTTTCGGAGCAGTTACCTCATAACTGGTACTATTTATGAAGAAACTTTTCAAACAAAAGTTGTGCGAAATATTATTATCTTTCATTATGAACATAACTATTTTTGCCGTAAGTGTAGCCGTTCTAGTGATATTGGAGATAGAACAAAAAATGTATAGAGCAAATATGCACTACCGGTTTGAATATTCTTTTCAAAAATAGGAGGTGCACATCTAGGGTATATACAAGTCTTATGCTTGAAGTTTCATAATTTTACGTTCGACAGTTTTGGCCCTAGAGCGTTCACAGACACACACACACACACACAGACGTCATTCCGAAAATAGTCACATGCGATTCAGGGAAGGTCAAAACATGTATATCCGTTGAAATCTCGAGTTCGAAATTTTTCATGATTACAATACTTACTTATTACTCTGTAAAAGAAAGTAATAATAAAATTTGTCACAAGTGTAGGTATAACTATGGCAACGTAAATAAGATATTTGAGTTTTTTCGGAGCAGTTACCTCATAACTGGTACTATTTATGAAGAAACTTTTCAAACAAAAGTTGTGCGAAATATTATTATCTTTCATTATGAACATAACTATTTTTGCCGTAAGTGTAGCCGTTCTAGTGATATTGGAGATAGAACAAAAAATGTATAGAGCAAATATGCACTACCGGTTTGAATATTCTTTTCAAAAATAGGAGGTGCACATCTAGGGTATATACAAGTCTTATGCTTGAAGTTTCATAATTTTACGTTCGACAGTTTTGGCCCTAGAGCGTTCACAGACACACACACACACACACAGACGTCATTCCGAAAATAGTCACATGCGATTCAGGGAAGGTCAAAACATGTATATCCGTTGAAATCTCGAGTTCGAAATTTTTCATGATTACAATACTTACTTATTACTCTGTAAAAGAAAGTAAAAATATTCGGAGTTCTTATGTTAGCAAGTGGATAATTTTGTTCAAATGGTAGAAAATGTCTAATTCGAAGAAATGTGTTGGTTCTGCAAAAATTTTGCAACTCTATCTAAAACGTGTATCGTTTTCGCATTACAGTATCGTCCAGGCTGTCAATAGTTAAGATATATCTTGTGCTTGTAGTTTCGATATCAAAGTGAACTTTGACACATCTCATATCCAAAGGATCGTATAGATCACATTACCTGTGTCTGTGTTGCACCGTACAAAGTAGCATGTATCATGTACTAGAATCTACATGCAATGAACTCGCTGGAGACCACATAACATACTTTGTCATATGTATATGCTGCGCAGTTTACACCGAAACTAAACAATGGTTTATTTGCATTTTATTTGCTTTAATTTGTCAGCAGAGGATATTCATTATTTTCCATGTATTGTGTGGAATTTATTTCAACACTGCAAATAATACCACTGTGTAACAAAATCATTTGGTTTTGTTGTATTTATTTTGGTGCGCAGATTCCAATTAATATAACAGTGGAATGTATTTTTTATGACATTAATTAAATTTGTGAAATTATTAATGATGGCAGAGACATCACAAATATGCGTACTATGTGTACCTAGTTTTATTATGCATTGCAAATTCTGATATTTAATAAATGTACGTTATTAAAGCTTTGTTCTGTATATTATTTACATTGATTATTTTATAAATTATGTGCATATGAACCTTTTACATTAAATCTGCTGTGGCCCTCACTCGACTTTATTATACTATCACATCATATCACTTTAGTTTTAAATTGTATCTACGGTTAATGTCTGTAACTAGCCTTTTTTAAAAGCGATTATCTAGTTTATGGCAAATTTTTCGAAAAAACTATTCAGACAAAATTTACTCAAAATTTTAATACCTTTAACTTTTATAATATTTACGTTTTCTGTAACTAATGCCGTTTTCGAGATATTGAAATAATAGCAAGATTAACCACTACCTCTGGTTAAGTTATTGTTTTCAAAAATTAGAGGTTTTCTTCTGGACCTTTAACAGGTCGTAAATTTAGAGTTTTATAATTGCGATTACAGACAGACAGACATTTATCAGGAAGGGTCAACTAAAAACGAGTATTTTCGTTAAAATCACGAATCTGTAATTTTGCGTGATTACAGTACTTACTTATTCGTGTAAGGAAAAATCTACTGTGACCAACACAATACTTTCCTATAAACAAGCTTAGGTACAACGCACTTATACGTCCAGCTCACCTTATAAGTAATATATTCGATGCGAGCAGCGAATTATTTAAATTAAAAAAGTATTGTTTTTAATTATTATGGCCTTTTGGTTAACAATTTGCAAAAATGTTATAAATATATCTTTGTAGATTATTTTGATGTATATATATATATATATAAAAGAAAAATCTAGTGCATTTTTTAATAAGGTAGTTTTTAATAATTTTTACAGCCTTTGGGTTATCAATATGCAAAATCATATAGATATAAAATATTTTAGAATTTCTAGTAGTATTTTTATTTGCTTAAATTATTTTTATAAGGGCAGTATTAAAGGGGGTTCCAAATTTTGGGGGCCCTATAACTCGGGAAGTATAGGGGCGATTGGATTTAAACTGTGAGCGTATTCAAATGAAATGCCAAATTAAATGTGTACTAAATTTGGTGTGAATCGCTCCGGTACCTTCAGGGCACAAATTTGGTCTTACGAGCGAGCGACGACTAACATCCAAGTATATAAGTTATATATAATTTGGATTCAGAACGACGAAACAAACACTTTTATTAATGAAATTATGTGATCCGAGAATGCTACAGACACACGCCCGAATGCTTTAGCTTCTTCGGTACTTCGTACGTGTATATATAAGTGACAGTAGGAGTTGAAATTCCAGACAGATATGAAATATTTCAATGACTCCATATTCGAGTAATTTCTTTAATGGCTTTTATGCCCCTTCAGGTGCAACTCTGAAGAGTCACCTTCAGAATAAAAATATGTTCGATTAGTTTTCCTTTATTTTTAAAATGCACCAGTTATTATTCAAAAGCTTCAAGCTGTGTGGGGTCGTAACTCGTAAGAAAATTTGCTATGGCGTCGGATAAGAATTGCGTTTAGCGTGATCGTGATCGTGCTCGCGTTCAACAGCATCGGTTTTCACAACAGGTACCACACATAAGTTCTATAGTTTGGAATTTCCTCAACTGCCTGCCTTAGCTGTGCAGAGAGCAAACCGATTAAATCTGTTCTTTTTATTTGTGATCTTAACACGCTTTATACGTTGCACCAGAAGGGACAGAGAGACGTGTTAGTCGAGAGTGGCAGCTTCAAATAAAACGCGCAGGCGGCTAATGCAAAACGATAAATCCTGTTTCAGCGGCGCCACGACGTGAAAATTTATATTTAAACCCGTGTTTAAATCGCATTGTCCGCACAGTAAATCACACGGTTGCCGATGGTGGATCCGATAAATTGAACCGGGCTTTTTTTCGCCATTAAAGTCACCAATATCCGGTGATCGATGATTGCAATACGGTTCGTCCGACGTTTGACTTCAGTTGTATAGTGCTGTTGCTACCGGATGTGGAGGACATGGATGATACCATCAACCGCTTAACCTTTCCTTCGCTCCGGGACACCACTGATTATTACCCTCCACTTAACCGATACTCGTTACATTATCATTCGTTTTAACTTTGTAGATATTTTAACAAAGTTACCGAAATTAATTTAGAGGCTACACTACTCGATCTCTGTCTAGCAACGGTAAATATCTATTAATTTCTGGCATATTTAAGCTTTATATACATAATTTCGTAATACGTGCTTTGTAGAACCATACAATATCTACAATATGGCACATTTTTTACAACGAAATTTTATTATTGTAGCTGTAAAATATCTACAAGTGTATTATTTATTTATTATTTTACTTTCTTATACATAAGATAGAATTGGGATTATAAAATTAAATCGATCTCGACATTTACTGGATGTATCCGTTTTGAGGGTCCCTGAATCAATTTCTTACAATTTTCTTTATTATATCTGTATTAGTGTATATGTGTGTGTCTGTGTGTGAACACTCTACAGTCAATTGAACATAAAAATAAGGTGTTTTAAATTTTGCATATCCCTGATTAACTTCATACTTTTGAAAATAATATTTCAACCGTTGTAGTGCTTGTTTACTCATGTATTTTTTTAAATATCTTGAAAACGACACGAGTTAGAGTAAAAATGTATTTTTTAAAAGTTGAACATATTAAAATTTCTAGCAACTTTTGTTTGAAAAGTTTTTTCGAACAAAGAACAGTTTACTGAAAAATCGAGTTTAAAACTATTACCACACAATTGACATTATCGAGTGAAGGCCACTCCAGATTTAATAAAATTATGTATTTATATTAATTTTCTATTTGTTTATTTAACTACGTATGCTAATTCCAAAGATTTACATAGCGTTCTGGATAGAAAGCTAGATATATAGACAGATCTGAATATTTATATTATTAAAATTTACATTATTGCACCTATTATAAATTCGGAGTATTCAGTATATAATATGGGCACATAGTGCCCATGGATTCAACTAGTTCATACATAAAATGTAATAAAAATTCACTTATTTCAGTATTGAATATAAATTACTCTTACCAGAAAATGATTATCTGAGAAATTTCACAAATTCATTAATGGTTTAGTGATACTGTGAATTAACGATACCGGAAAATGATTTTCTGTTACCTGAAAATGAATTCCTATTATTAGAAAGTTCAGTTTCCAGAAAATTATTTATCTGTATCACTAATTAATTCATGACTTTGTGATAACAGAAGTTTATTTATCGATATTACTAGTTCACTAAAACATAAATTAGAATGTATCATTAATATAATAACCCAGAAATGTTTGTATGTGAGTGTGTATGTGAGTGAGTGAGTGTGTATGTGTGGAACGCTTTTTTTGTAAAAATGCAGATTGGCATAGACGGGGATCGAACTCACGACCTCCAGGGTGAAAGGCATGACACTTAGCCACTGCACCATGGCGACTGTTAATAATGTTATAAAAAATAATCAAATAGTTTATACTGAAATAAAACAATCACTACGATTCTGAAGTTCAGTCTGCTTTGAAATAGACAAAAACGAATCAAACGTCAGAATGAAATCAGTCAAAATTGGTTTTTGTGTGATAAATCTTCAATTCAAAGTTTAATCTTAAGGTTAAGGGGAGTATCATGCTATAATTTCAATTTTTAAGTATATAATATGAAATAAGTGCATATTATTGCCTAATTAGCATATATTTTTAGCAAATACGTGTTTCTGTACATTTATTTTAATTCATAGTTAATATTTTTCACTTCAAAATGGCCAAGAAGCAGTGATTTTTGAAAATATGAGTTGCGGTAAGATTTTATAGTTCGTCAAATTATAATAACTGCAAGGAAGTAAATTTATAATTCTGATTATTAGAGAAATAAAATCTTGAAGAGATAATTCAAACATATTTAGAAACATTTTATTCTTTTATTTTTGATGGCACAATCCATTGTATTTTAGCATATAACTAATTATTATCACTTTTAAAACTGCAGTTTAATACTGCAAAATTCAGAATCTAGCCTGATTATTTAATTCAAAAACAATAATGAATCAAATGTCAAATCATTAAAAATGTTGTGTAAAAAGGATTTGTAATACATATTATTAGAATAATCGATTCAAATAATAAACAGCAATCGTAAGTAAATTTATAATCCTGTTTTTTATATACAATCATGGAAACTGTCTAAATGATACAACACATATGCACCATACAAGGTTAAAATCAAAGTTAAACAAAATTTTGTTTAAATTTATCGCATGTTACACAGTGCATGATAAGCGATCGATTAGTTAATCTCAGCATCTAAGAACAAAATAGCGTTCAAAGAAAGAACTCGATTTTTTCTTTATTATTATTTGCGATGTGGAAATTTGTATTACTATTATAGTGAAACGATACAAAATGAAGAAAAACCGTGTTATTATTATTAAATTACATGAAAATTCGGCATCAGTCAAAACTGACCTATGTTCTGTATACTATATGGGCACATGGTGCCCACGGGTGACCCTAGTATATATATAATCACAGTCAATTTTACCATTAAATAATCATGATATAGTAAATTTTGGATTTACCTATTGCATTTAGTACTGACACAGAAAATGTGGAAATAAAGGATGTCTTACCTCGGCAACGCGTTCCAAAAGTGGTTCTAGCCAATTAACATTGCATTCACAGTGCGAATCCAGAAATGTGAGAACAGAAGCACTAGCTGCATCAGCGCCGCGGACGCGGGACCTCATCAAGCCCTCCCGTTTCTCATTTCTGATGACTTTCACCTTCTGTATCTTCGCCAACACTTCGCCATCGTCCGCTGTAACAAACACCACACATATCATCCCTTAGCAGAAAAAAGTGCAGGCTATGAAAGACGGAGAAATAGGACAAAAAAAAAATACATGCAAACTTTTAACCTTATTTCAGTGAACTTTCCCAAAACTAACATTAGAATGAGTTATTCTCCATAAAGTTAGCCAACTCTTGAAATATATGTAAGTATAATAAAAAGTTATCGCATGTAATTACTGCATACTGTGTGATGTTAGCATATTTCATATACTTAGTTTCCCACTGCATACTTTCTGTAATTTAACTAAATTTAAACGCAAATTATGGTAATAAGATCTAGTCGAATATAAATTTTCGTTTGCTATCATTTTGATGATGTAGATAACACTATCATATGCAAAGTTTTCAAACAATTTCAAAGATTGCTCTTGCACTGGAATCGTCATTAAACTGGCAAAACAAACTTCTTCAACTTTTAAACACATATAAACCTACCGATTTATGAGAGTAATGGTGCAATTCGGAGCAAACGTATGCATCTATAAGTACAATCCGTAACATATTGATAGTGTAATATATATTTTAATTGCATTGCAAATCATTTCTAAACCGATTCTTTAAGATATATCGAACATAATAAATAATATGTGTAATTAATAATATTAAAATATGTCTCCATTAAAGAACTACAGCTTTTTCAAAATCTTACTGATTCTCCTTATAGACCTATAGACTGGCTCAGAATCGCACCATAAATTTAAGAAACTATTCGAATATTTAAAACTTTGTTAATTCGTTTCATATACATTTCATTCTACATCGATATAATAATAAAGTACATTTTTATAAAACTAATATTAAAAATATTCATGCTCGGATTCACTTCGACTGATTTACTTTACGAAAGTCTACAGACCGATACGAACGCTTCGCACTACTTTTCGTAAACGCTTATAGAATTAGTTTTTAGCTCGCTGTACGATGTACCGAAGAAGCTAAAGCAATCGGTCGTGTGTCTGTAGCATTATCGGATCAAAAAATGTCCTTAACAAATAGTGTTTGTCTCGTCGCCCTGAATCCAAAAATATATATAACTGGATGTTAGTCGTCGATCGTAAGACCAAATTTGTTCCCTCTACTCCTCTGAAGGTACCGAAGCGATTTGAACCAAATTTGCTACATGTATTAATTGGTATCCCGTTTAAATCCGTTCGTAGTTTAAATCCAATCGCTTGTATATTTCCCGAGTTATAGGGCCCCAAAATTTAGAACTCCCTTTAATACCGCCCTTAGAAGAATAACTAAAATACTCAAAATTTCTACAAGAAATTCTAAGATATTTATGCCTACAAGTTTTTTTCATTTTGTTAACCCAAAACTAGAAAAAAATGATTAAATAATATAATTTTGAATTTTATAATATACACTAATTTTGTTTTTTTTATCAAAAAATCTACAAAAATTTGTAAGACTTTTTATATCTATAACATTATTTTCAAATTGTTAACCTAAAGGCCATTATAATTAATAACCACTGCTCACATCGCATATCTTATCTAAAGGCATATTGATATCTCAAAGGCCGTAAAAAATAAATAAAAACCACAATATCGAATTTTAAAATATGCACTAAACATTTTTTTATATATATATATCAAAATAATCTACAAAGAATTATAAGACTTTTTATATCTATAACATTTTTTCAAATTGTTAACAAAAAGGCCATATTTATTAAAAACCACTGTTCGCATCGTATATAGTACTTATAAGGCGAACTGGACGCATAGGTGCGTTGTACCTAAGCTTGTTTAACAATTTAATTTAACATTTATTGAAAAACATGAATTTTCAGTACAAATTCACTATTAAACTATATAACCGGAAAATTACGAATTTTTTAAACATATTTCAGTTTATACTCAATTTCTTGAAGAATTTTGGGTAATTTGCTTAAGGGCAGTATTAAGGGGTGCTCCAAATTTTGGGGCCCTATAACGAAGTATACAGGTGATTGGCTTTAAACTACGAACGGTTTTAATTGGGATGCCAAAGAATATGTGTAGCAAATTTGGTTCAATGTGTTTGGTACCTTCAGAGGTAACACTAGCAAGAATTTGTTTATATTTGATGTATAATTAGATGCAAAAAATATTAATACGTGATTATAGGTAAATAGATTTTTTGTGCTAGAATGTAACTATTGTTTGGTCTAAATAAGTAAATCCGAAAATCCAAAAGTCCACTGTTCGCATCGCATATATTTCCTATAAGGTGAGCTTAAGGCATAGGTGCCTGTACCTAAGTTTGTTAATTATTTTGTAAAAAAGTCAGGCTATAAATATATTCATTAATTGCGTATTATTTCCAATATATATATATATATATATTAATTTATAAAAATTACACTTCGTTTTTACTTTCACTATGGTAAAGTAATATTTTTAGTTAGTTTATTAGAATATGTTAAAGAACCATAAAGTGCAATAAATTTGAAAATAAATGTTTCAATTGCGCCGTTATCTATTATAAATATGCTACGCACAATAAAATATGAGTGGGATATTCTGTTTCCGCTGTATAAAAAGCCTCTGAGCAAGAGGTGTTCGTGAAACAGCTCACCTTCCTGATAATGTATAGCTGGCCCGGCCCGACTTGTACTTATTCGAAGAACGAAAAAGAAGAAAATATATAAGTGAGCGCGCAGTGGCAGTGGCACAGGCAGTACGATAAAATCGTCGAAGCATGATAAAATTTATTGAAAACGTTGCCGAATCTTTCTCCTTGCTAGCGGGCGTGAGATGTTATAAAATCGTTAATTCAGGCGCACTGGCCCACAGTCCTATCTTGAACTTGCAATAAGAAACTCTTTCACGGCGACACTCCGATTCACCACTGGCCCATTTCGATCTTGGATTGCATCTGACACTAATGTATTCTTCTTTTCAATATATCAGCATTGTATTTTGGCGGGATTCAACAGCTAAAGCTTTAAGGATTGTTCACAGCGCAACAATCAGTAATTAAGGATTGTTCACAGCGAATTATTTAGTAATTAAACTTAGATAATTACAAATAATAATCTAGTTTGTATTATGGCAAGCAATGCTAGCATTCCAAGCAACAAAATTAACACAATTTATGATAAATTTTGTTTCTGTGAACGTTAACCTTGTATGTCATACAACAAACTCAAATTATTACTTATAATTTCTAAGCTAAATTTCTAATTCTTTTGCTGTGAACAATCCTTTAAGCTTAGAAATTACAAGTAATAATTCCAGTACAAAGTTAAGGATTGTTCACAGCGAAACAATTAGTAATTAAGCTTAGAAAATTACAAATAATAATCTAGTTTGTATTATGACAAGTAATGTTAACATTCAAAGCAACAAAACTAACACAATTTATGATAAATTTTGTTTCTGGGAACGTTAACCTTGTATGTCATACAACAAACTGGAATTATTACTTATAATTTCTAAGCTTAATTACTAATTCTTTAGCTGTGAACAATTCTTAACTTTGTACTGGAATTATTACTTGTAATTTCTAAGCTTAAAGGATTGTTCACAGCAAAAGAATTAGAAATTAAGCTTAGATATTATAAGTAATAATTTGAGTTTGTTGTATGACATACAAGGTTAACGTTCACAGCAACAAAATTTATCATAAATTGTGTTAATTTTGTTGCTTGGAATGTTAACATTCCTTGTCAAAATACAAACTAGATTATTATTTGTAATTTTCTAAGCTTAATTACTAATTGTTTCGCTGTGAACAATCCTTTAGCAGCGAAACAATCAGTATTTAAGCTTAGAAATTATAAGTAATATTTCCAGTTTGTTGTATGGCATACAAAGTTAACGTTCACAGCAACAAAATTTATCATACATTGTGTTAATTTTGTTGCTTGGAATGCTAGCATTGCTTGTCTTAATACAAACTAGATTGTTATTTGTAATTTTCTAATCTTAATTACTATTTGGTTCACTCTGAACACGCCATTAACGTTCACATCAACAAAATTGTGATAATTTTGTTGCTTCGAATGCTAGCATTGTTTGTCATAATACAAACTAGATTCTTATTTATAATTTTCTACACTTAATTACTAATTGTTTCGCTGTGAACAATCCTTTACGCGGTTTGCATTCAATAACAGTGTAACTTAAATGGCCAAGGTCATTGTTTCACAGAACAGCCAATCAAAACAAGTTACGTCGGTAACGGCGAACGTTTTTACGGTTAAATTCCCAAGTAGCGCTAACAGGGTTAATAAGAATTAGGTATACCGGTTGGGGAAAAGTCATTACCCACTAAGAATGTGAATATTGTTCAAACAAAGTAAATTTAATTTATTGATTCTAATTGTAACGTTGACCCCATCCTTTTTTGTTTTTTCGCTCTCCAAGCAACTTGATCAACCCGACGGTTTTTCTCCTGATCCCAAAAGGCTCATCCGCCCCTGAGGGCCAGTTAAATTTACTACGTAGTTTTAGTATCAGCAAAACCACTACCCACATTTCACAGATAAATCCTCTCAATATTAATATAAGTGATTGGAACTAACTAAAAGCGCCTGGAGTACACCAAAAATCGAACAAATCTATCCAACCATTAACTGTTACAATCAAGATACGAGGGGTGCGGGGCGTACAAGAGGATGTAAGCATTTCATCCATTATCTTGTGTTCAATTTGACGATGCCGATAAGTAGCAGCAACAAACTTGTGGCGAGCTTGAGAACGGGCTAGGCCACGGACTCTTCATTAAATGCCCGACGGTTCACCGCTGTCGGCAACACAATTCTGTTGTACGGGTTACCGACCGCACACTAAGGCGCAATCTGTCGGCAACCGGCGACTAAACTCTGCGTTATACCCCCCAAAATATCGTCGATTTTATTCGTAGTTTTATTGTTGTTTAGTTGTTATCAACCATGTACAGATATTTATACTTTATTTTATGAAGTATTAAGAGGAATCCCCATACCCGCTGCAAACATAGCTAAACAAGGTTTCGTCGAACCCTTAAAACTCCTTTATTACAACATTAAAATGAATGAAATTTTTATTTTTCAGATAGCCAATACTTCGCTCTAGCCTTCTCTAGTTTTTGATTTTCAAGTTTTTGATTAGATTTTCTTTTATATTGTTCTATATTTACCCTATTTTCAAATGTCCATATTTTTAATTCAAATGACAAATTTAAAAATTCAAAACTAGACAAGGATACATTGACTATTTTTCTACCGGAATATTCTAAAAGTTTTATTCAAAAAAATGTATTAGCAAGTATTTTAAGGGTCAATCGAGCGCTTCAACTGTATAGTAAATAGCATTAACTCTTATGGCGCTACGATATTCGTGCGCTTCCCCCTTTACACCGACCTGTAATGGTGGACAACCATGGGGTTCCTCTTAAGTAAGTTTAGGGATCACTAAAAAAATCGACCTTGACATTTTAATGGAAATATAATTTGAGGGTCCCTAAATCCATTTTGACTATTTTCACAATCTGTCTGTCAAGTCTGTGTGTGAATGTATGCTAAATTTAAATAATGGAACGAAAACACATTCCGTATTTTAATGTTCGAGAAATGTAGTACAATTTAAACATTTATATTTTTCTACCGCATTTAAACAAAATTAACATACTGCAATAACGTAAAAGAAAGTTCTGTGTTAGCCACAACCGATTTTTAGCTCGTCTTACAGAATGTGCAAAAAAGCTATAGTGATCAGTCGTGTATCTGTAACACGGATCAACAAATTTCTTTAACAAATAGGCATACATATAATTTAAGTGCCCAAAAAGTTCCTGTAGCATTTTAAAACCAATCGTCTGTACAGGTCCGGAGTTATAGGGCCCCTAAATATGTAGCCCTCCTTAATGCCCTTACAAAAACATTAAAAATTCTACAAATTACCATTAAACTTATTAAAATTGTGAGCTTTAATGCTTTAAAAAAAATAATTAAACATATTAATTCTTCTTTTTTATCTATTACGTATTTTTCGAATTGTGAACTCAAAGGCAAGATTAAAATTATTAAAAGAATTAATTTTTATATGTTGTGTATTGTTGCAATCAATAATTATTGGATATTATTATTTTATCTATTTAAAATTCAGTGTTTATAATTATTTTTCGGCATTTAAACACCAGTGGTTAGAAAGTGTTCACTATGGTGAGCTGTAGCATTGGTGCCTGTACTTAAACTAGTTTCTTTTTAATAAAATCTGTAAGTTTATATGTTCCGAGTTTCACAATTATATGGCGTATTAAATAATGCAATAATAATATAAAAAATAAAGCATCTCGGTTTAAATAATACGATTTTGTAATTTATAGCTAATTAAAATAATTAAAATTACAATAAGGATATAATGATCTCTTTATAATAGTGAGAAATCCAAATATTTACAATATGAAATAAAACATAGATGATTTTATATTGAGTAATTATTTATCTAATACGCAATATTTATGTTTGAATTACCGTGTATTACACAAACTTACGCTTTCTATGTTTCTTGAAATAGATTAACAGTTTTCGTTTTCACAAATTCTTAACAATAATTAAATTAAAACACGCCGCTGCAGATGAACATTATTATATAAATATGTGTTACATATTTCTAAAACACTTAGATATATTTACAAACAGTGAACTACTTTATGGTTTTGAATTTTTCTAATTTGTAATTTAATTATGCCAGTAGAAATATTATACTTACGTCTATCACTGAAGTCATCTACGAGTATAATTTCTTTAATGAGGTGTTCTGGACTTCTATTAAGAACACTGTAAAAAAGAAAATCATAATTAACATATTTTAAAAGGAGTACAGAACATAAAATTATCTTGAATATCTGGCTCATTGTTAGCCGTACGAAGTACCGAAGAAGCTAAAGCAATCGGTTGTGTGTCTGTAGTATTATCGGATCAAAATATTTCATTAGCAAAAACTGTTTGTCTCGTCGCCCTGAATCCAAAAATATATATAACTTATATACTTGGATGTTAGTCGTCGCTCGCTCGTAAGACCAAATTTATACTTCCTACTCCTCTTTAGGTACAGGAGCGATTTACACCAAATTTGCTACATATATTATTTGACAACCCATTTGAATCCCTTCGCAGTTTAAATCCAATCGCCTGGATACTTCCCGAGTTATAGGGCCCCAAATTTTGGAACCCCCCTTAATACTGCCTTTATAAAAATAATTAAAACACCCAAAAAGTCTACTAATAATTCTAAGATATTTTATGTCTACAGGATTTTTTCATATTGTTAACCTAAAGGCCATAAAAAATTGTTAAAAATTATAATATTGAAATATGCATTAAATAGAATTGTGCGCCCCCCTTAATACTGCCCTTATAAATATAATTAAAACAGCTAAACATTCTACTAATAATTCTAAGATATTTTATGTCTATAAAATTTTTACATATTGTTAACCCAAAGAACATAAAAAATGATTAAATATAATTTTGAATTTTAATATATGCATTAAAAGAGGTTGTTTGTCAAAATAAACTACAAAAAATTGTAAGACTTTTTATATCTATAACATATTTTGAAATTGTTAAGCAAAAGGGCATAAATAAAAACCGCTGCTCACATCGCATACTTTACTCATAAAGCGAGCTGGACGCATAGGTGCGTTTG
This sequence comes from Leistus spinibarbis, assembly GCA_933228885.1. Taxonomy (NCBI): domain Eukaryota; kingdom Metazoa; phylum Arthropoda; class Insecta; order Coleoptera; family Carabidae; genus Leistus; species Leistus spinibarbis. The sequence goes on from OW121805.1 coordinate 5,004,786, forward strand.
ACCTAAGCTTGTTTAAAAAGTACTAGCGACCTTTGTTTAAAAAGTTTGTATTTTTATAAACAATGCGTTCTACATATACATACATCTGAGTGTATATATACACTCAGATGTATGTATATATGTGTAGAACGCTGAATCGCCCTGAATCCAAAAATATATATAACTTATATACTTGGATGTTGTCGTCGCTCGCTCGACCAAATTTGTGCTTTTTACTCCTCTGAAGGTACCGAAGCGATTTACACCAAATTTGCTACACATATTATTTGACAACCCATTTAAATCCCTTCGCAGTTTAAATCCAATCGCCTGGATACTTCCCGAGTTATAGGGCCCCAAAATTTGGAACCCCCCTTAATACTGCCTTTATAAAAATAATTAAAACACCCAAAAATTCTACTAATAATTCTAAGATATTTTATGTCTACATGATTTTTTCATGTTGTTAACCTAAAGGCCATAAAAAATTATCAACTATTATAATTTTGAAATATGCACAAATATTTTTTCAAATTATTAACCAAAAGGCTATAATAATTAAAAACCGCTACTCGCATATATTGCTCATAACTGGACGCATGGGTGCGTAGTACCTAAGCTTGTTTCTAACATTGATACTCCTGATAATCAACATATTCAACTCAGATACATTTTGATATATCTTAGAATTATGGAAGCGAAAACGAAAAGATTTAATAGCACCTAAAACTACAATCTCAGAGCGGGGACCATTGGAAATGATTTATATATGCATTGACTTCATATAGACCCATCTCGGGGATAAATAATAAATCTTCTTTTAAGCAAACAATAGCGGGGAAGCACAGAATGACGCACAGGTTTCAAAACGTAGAGCAAGAAGAGATCTGATTGGCTGAACCGATAGCAGGGTAGATTTTGTCGACATTATTTCATCAAGTGTGCGCTTTCGTATACCCGCGCGATTGCTTTGATTTATTGTCGAAAGATAGTGCCACTGCCACCGTTTAAATCCAATATGGCTGCCGCTATGGTGCGGCCGTTTTGTCAGTTTGAATTGATATTTTAATGAAGCACGCGATTGCTCACTTGTCAAATAAAATTCACCGTAACTAATTTTTCACCGAGAAAGTTTATGCATTGAATTTATTCCTAGGTTCCGGAATGAACGAAGTTTGATTGAATCTGATTTTGCGTGTTTGTTATAAAGTTTACAGCTTTCACATCTACATTTACGCATGATTCTCGTAAATTTGATTCTACGCTGGTGAGAATTTAATCGGGCCAAGCTCGATTAATCGGTCGAAATAAATATATATATATATATATATATATATATATATATATATATATATATATATATATAAATTTAAATTCTAGGATTTGATTATAATAATTTTTTAAATGCAGAAACTATGGATTATATAAATAAATCGTTCCAGATATATATATATATATATATATATATATATATATATATATATATATATATATATATATATATATATTATACACACACATACATATATACATACATGCACACACAAGATGCACCAGGCATTAAATTCGTTATGATTAACGACGTCGTATAATATAAAATGTAAATTCGATTCACTTCTATGCTATTGAATTTGAAATCGTCGAAGTAGAAGTAGAACTAGACTATTCATTCGATTTATTTGTAAATTAAAAAAAAATACCTGATCCATTTATTTTACTATAGTGTACGAACTAAGTTTCTATAATGAATCTAATCACGAACATGCTTAGGTACAACGCACGAATGCGTCTAACTCACCTTATAAGTAATATATACGTTACGAGCAGCGGTTAATAATTTGACAAAATGTTATAGATATAAAAATTTAAAATTATAATATTTAATAATTTTTTACGGCCCTTGGGTTAACAATATGAAAAAATCTTGTGGATATAAAATATCTTAAAATTCATAGTAAAATTCTTGGATGTTTTGATTATTTTTATAAGTGCAGTATTAAGGGGGGTTCGAAATTTTGGGGCCCTATAACTCGGGAAGTATACGCGCGATTAGATTTAAACTGCGAACGGATTCAAATAGAATGCTAAATAATATGTGTAGCAAATTTGGTGTAAATCGTTCCGGTACCTTCAGAGGATAGAGTGCACAAATTTGGTCTTACGAGCGAGCGACGACTAACATCCAAGTATATAAGTTATATATATATTAGGATTTAGGGCGACGAGACAAACACTTTTTGTTAAGGGAATTATTTGATTCGAGAATGCTACAGACACACGACCCAATGCTTGTTCGGTAATTCACACGGCGAGCTAAAAACATGTATTTAATAGAAATCAGTTTACGTAAATGGAGAATCCAAAATAAGCCGGAAACATTTCAACAAGAAATAATAGAAATCATAAATAAATAAGTGCAAAAACGTAAACTATTACAACCGATGATTAATTTCTTATGACAATGATTAAATTAATTTAGCATAATAATAATAAAAGTAACATTAATTACAAAGAACGTCATGTAAATAACACGCTATAAAACTAGATGAAAGTACATTATAATTTATAGCGTATATTACGGGTATACGTAACAAAAAAGAATATTGTAATCAATTTGTTTTTTTCAACAAATTGGTTTGTGAAAGCCCGTGGATAGGAACAGAAACGATACCGGCTTAACGATCTTCTATAACGGGCAAAAAATCAGTGTAAATCTCGTCTTCCTCAATTTCAAATCATATCTCGCAAAAATTCGCGCAACATTCACTATGGTAACCAGCGGCGCCGAATGCGAGAATTTCTCCGCAGTAATAGAATTTAAATTAGATAATTAGCGGAACGGGAATTTTAATATGACAATTAATTCAGTATATACACAACAATTTGTTTTTATTGTATTTTACGTGGAATTAATTGAATCTCGAAATTTAAAATTGTTCTAATTAAATTCGAAAATTTGACACACATATAGGTTATAATTAATTAGAATAACAAATTTCTAAGATATTTTAATATTATTAACGATTCACTTTATATATAACTCGTGTCCTTTTTGATACGTGATAAATGACACGAATAAACAAGCACTTCCAGTTGTAATATCTTTTCAAAAATGAGTTTTATTAATCATAAATATATAGACTAATCAAATAATTTAGATTTCCTTCAAAGATAAATATACAACATTATTATTTATGTCAATCTCATGGTTTAAAATGAACTATGAATTTGATTAGAAGTGCGGCCATGATTTTAAACCATATTGCTCTTTTGTTACAGTTAACAGCTCACGAATCATCACTTTCGATTGGAAGAAAAGTGAAAGGACACGAAGCTACACAATTATTAATGTATTAAGCCTCCAGTACTAAAGATGTTACAGTAATTGAATGCAATACTGTTACAAGTCTAGTTCATTTTATACGATGATAAATTGAGACTTGGCGAAACTCGAGATTGTTCAATAAACGCTTTATTATTGAGAAACATTATTTTATTGCACTCATTAATCATAAGATTAGATATTTATATATTTATAATACAGCTTAACTAAAAATAAAATTAAAAATTGCTAATATTTTTTATTTCATGCTAGGATAAAGGTATCAATTTGATATATATTTAAACCACTTTATAGCACGTTTTTGTTCTATATTAAAACATTTTTTTCGTTTAAAAATATATGAAACTTTCCTAGATAAAGCGGAGAGTATGTCTAGGTTACCACTAAACGGGCAACGGGTAATCTAATTCCAATTTTAATGTTAGATTCAATTTTAATGTTAGATTCTAATAGCGTATAGAATTCTCTACAACTTATACTAACATTTGGTGCAAAAAGTTAATATTTGACAAAATGGCGGCTGTGTGAAGTAAAAAAGTTTATTTTTTCGAGTAATCATTTTACTTTAGGGCGCTATAAATAATTGTTATTTGTATAAATGTATGTATATTTTGGTATAAGCATTATAAATAGAATTTCCTTTCATTTAAAATATAGAACAAGTGAATCGGTCAAGTAGTTCCTGAAAAAATAATTCGTCAAGTTTGAAAATTAATTTCGAGAAAAACGCGTTTAAAAATTTTCAACATGTACGAGTACATGAAATGCACTTATTTGTGTCTACTGAATAAATGTGCTTACCTAACAACAGTCCGCAATAATGTAGACCTGGCTTCGTTGTGGAATGTTATAATAACACTTGTCGCTGGAAGATCTTCTGTCCGCCATCTTTTTCTCCTACACCTGAAACAACAAAGAAAACCAATTCAATATCAAGAGTTTCATCATACACATTGGTATAAAAACAAATCTTTTATTCATATTACTTTATGCATAACTTTTGTATGTTTACAAATTGAAAAAATCTACCGTGCCCAACATTGTATTTTCTTATACGTATCAAATAATTTTTTTGTTATTTGGTATTTAAATTATTTTTCTAACAAATAAAATTAATGAATATTTCAATATTTTATTTCCGCACGAAGTACCGTGTGTCTGTAGCATTCTCGAATCAAAATATTTCATTAACAAAAGTGTTTGTCTCGTCGTCCTGAATCCAAAAATATATATAACTTATATACTTGGATGTTAGTCGTCGCTCGCTCGACCAAATTTGTGCTTTCTACTCCTCTGAAGGTACCGGAGCGATTTACACCAAATTTGCTACACATAGTATTTGGTATCCCATTTGAATCCACTCGCAGTTTAAATCCTATCGCCCGTATACTTCCCGAGTTATAGGGCCACAAAATTTGGAACCCCCCTTAATACTGCCCTTATAAAAATATTTAAAACTCTCAAAAATTCTACTAAAAATTCTAAGATATTTTATATCTACATAGTTTTTTCATATTGTTAACCCAAAGGCCTAAAAAAATTATTAAATATTATAATTTTGAATTTTAAAATATGCACTAAAAATCTACAAACAATTGTTACTCTTTTTATATCTATAACATTTTTTCAAATTGTTAACCAAAAAAGGCCCTAATAATTAAAAACCACTGCTCGCATATCTTACCTAAGGCGAGCTCTACGCATTGGTGCGTTTTACGCGTGCAAAATCTTGTTTATTTTATATTCGATGATACTGCGATTATAATTACACAATTTATGGTGAAATTCTGAGCGTATCTGTAGATCTATAACGCAATTCTATAAATATTTCAAAATAATTATATTTTGCAGCAAATTTTGATGATAAATCGGATAAGTTGTTCCATTTAATAATAAAATATTTTATTAAATTAATGAAAACTTGCCAATATTTTATAGAAATCTCTATAACGTTATAGATATATTTATATATAACGTTATATATATATATAACTCATATCTACATATTTGTAAATCGATATTGAGAAATAAATTCAAACAAAAAACGGAATATTTCTCTATAACTGGTTCTGTAATCAAGATAGGGAAAAAGCTGGAGTGACCTACAGTCGACTTATCCTTCCGCTTTATGTATTTAATGCTTTATTTTGTTTTAAATTAACCTTAAGATTATTATGAAATGAAATTAATTTGTATTGTAACTAGGGAAACGTAAATATAAAATGACTATTTTCAAAGGTGATTTCTCAACAAATGGTATTATTTACGAAAAAAATCTTTAAACAAAAGTTGCTAGAAATGTTTATATCTTCAACTTTTATAAGAATCACTTTTTCTCTAACTGGTGTCGTTATCGAGATATACAAAAAAAAATGAATTCAGGGCCTCTCAAAACAAATATATTCATTAAAATTACGAGATTAATTTTTTTTGTGTGATTACAATACTTTCTTTTATACGTATAAGTAAGTAAAAATCATGATATATAGTTGTGTGTTCAAATAAGTCTTTTTCTTTTTAATCTCTTTGACATACGAATGGAAACAAAAACAGAAAGCAATATTTTAGCAGCATATACGTATATAGATAAATTGAAATACACAGGAAATACGTTATTCTTTTTAAATATATGTGTCCTAATGTCTCAATGTTTGGGCATATGCATATTAAAGTGAAAATCGAAATGCTGTGAAGTTGTTATACTTTCTTCCGGATACAATATTTTAGTATGTTGATGTGGTGAAATTATATGACTTGAAGGTATTGATTCTTACTCTGTGGATGTTATCACTGTCATTAAATTGAATTGAAGATTTCGTTTCCATTTTTATCAGATCTGAGCATAATTTTAAGGTACCTGGACTGCTCTACATTCGCTACATTATACGAATTCACACCACTACATTCATTTTGCATAACACCGCATTGTCTCCTTGAGAACACATTGAATTATTCAGCATAGATAAATTTACAATATTTTACGTTATTCATTTAACATAAATTTAATAATTGGGATGTAGGTCAGATTTTTACGCAGATTTAAAGAAAATAAAGTCTAAGAAAATACTAATAAGCATCAATGCGTCCAGCTTGCCTCTCGGTGGAAACTAAACGTTGCAAAGTTGGTATTGTAAATAATTTAATATACCATTAAAATGTATCCCTTTGTTAAAATAAATCATATCTAATCAAAATTACATTTATTTTGGGAAAATATTTTATATTTTAATTTAATTGTTTAGTAAATTTTAATGGTCAATTAAAGTGCTTTAAATACCAGTCTTTAAAGTACTATATTTAAATATATTAAAATATTTAACAAAAAGAAAATATTTTTGACGAGAAAAAATCTACTTATTTTGCCATAAAAACAAGCTTAGGTATAACGCACCTATGCGTCCAGCTCGCCTTATAAATAATATATGCAATGCGAGCAGCGGTTCTTAATTATTATGGCCTTTTGTTTAACAATTTAAAATAATGTTATAGATATAAAAAGTCTTACAATTTCTACGAAGTAATAAGTAAGTATTGTAATCATGAAAAAAACTCGAGATTTCAACGGATATACACGTTTTGACCTTTTCTGAATCGAATGTGACTATTTTCAAAATGACGTCTGTCTGTCTGTCTCTGTGTGCCGTGTGTGTGTGTGAACGCTCTAGAGCCAAAACTGTCGAACGAAAAATTATGAAACTTCAAACTTAAGCGTTGTATATGCCCTAGATGTGCATCTCCTATTTTTGAAAAGAATATTCAAATCAGAAGTGCATGTTTAGTTCTATCTCCAATATCACTAGAACGGCTACACTTACGGCAAATATAGTTAGGTTCATAATGAAAGATATTAATATTTCGCACAACTTTTGTTTGAAACATTTCTTCAAAAAATATACCAGTTGCGGGAAAAATGCTACGAAACATTATAAATATGTTGTTTACGTTGCCATGGATTCGCATGTAGCTTATAAAATCGGATCATCTGCTATTTTTACAGGAAAACAAAATAGACCCAATTAGATAAATGACATTTCAGAATATGTCTGTAGAGTATTGGTTAGTTTGACTGTTTGTTTTGGTTATATATATATATATATATATATATATATATAGTGAAAACTGCGTAAAAGGAAGTCGAGTGCAGGCCACTCCAGATATTTTGAAATTTATATTGATAAATTTTTGAAATAAATAATTTTGTATGACCTTTAAATATATGAAATTCAATACAGAAATGTAAATACAGTAGACGAGTTGAAAATAATTTGAAACAAAGAATATATTTTATTATCGACCATAAATGACTATTTTCATGAAACTGAACTGTATCGAACGAAATGCATCTGGCGCCAGCGAAAAACATATCCATCTTTCTTAGTTAACGCGTGAAACTGTCCAATGTGTGTGGTTGTTGGTTACCCATCACACAGTATACACGTTCACGTAAGGGGGTGGTTGCAAGTTTGGCAGTAAATAGCGATTAACGCACAGCGGCCGCAGAAATGTTGTAGGAAGATTGTCAGGGGTTGTTCTGTGTGTGTGTGTGTGTGTGTGTGTGGGTGTATGTGTGGACATGCATTATGGAATAAGATCAAATAGTGATTTACTGAGCTCCAAGCTCGGTCCCGGCTGTTTCATATTACGATATCAATACAGTTCCCTGTCATATTCAATAAATAATATGGAGGCAGACATCCGGCTGTACGTACGTTCAGTTATTTTCTACGAAATTATTAATACCAACCATGTTAAATAATAAAATAACAAATGTATTAGATACTACTCGAAATATGAGGAGACTAAAACTCACTTAATTCCATGTGAGGAGTTTAGTGTGCTGGAATTAGTTAGGATTAGTTGGAATTGGAATAAGAGCTCGCCGTACAAAGTACCAAAGAAGTGTGTCTGCAGCATTCTTAACAAAATGTGTTTGTCTCGTCGCCCTGAATCCAAAAATATATATATAATATATATAACTGGATGTTAGTCATCCGCTCGTAAGACCAAATTTGTGCCCTCAACTCCTCTGAAGGTACCGAAGCGATTTGAACCAAATTTGCTACACATATTATTTGGCATCCCATTTGAATCCACTCGAAGTTTAAATCCAATCGCCCGTATACTTCCCGAGTTATAGGGCCCCAAAATTTTGAGCCCCCTTTAATACTGCCCTTATAAAAATTATTAAAACACCCAAAAATTCTACTACAAATTCTAAAATATTTTGTCTACATAGTATTTTCATAATGTTAACCCAAAGCCCGAAAACAATTATTAAATTATTTGAATTTCAAAATATGAACTAAAATTATGTTTGTCAATATAATCTACAAAATATCTGGAGTGGCCTGCACTCGACTTCCCTTTACGCAGTTTTCATTATATATATATATATATATATATATATATATATATATATATATATATATATATATATATATATATATATATATATATATATATACATATATAACCAATACAGTCGTCACTCGTAAGACCAAATTTGTGCCCTCAACTCCTCTGAAGGTACCGAAGCAATTTGAACCAAATTTGCTACACATATTATTTGGTATCCCATTTGAATCCGCTCGCAGTTTAAATTCAATCGCCCGTATACTTCCAGAGTTATAGGGCCCCTAAATTTAGAGCCCCCCTTAATACTGCCCTTATAAAAATAATTAAAACACTCAAAAATTCTACTAATAATTCTAAGATATTTTATGTCTACAAGATTATTTTATAGTGTTATCCCAAAGGCCATAAAAATATATTTTAATTTTCGAATATTTAAATATATATATATCAAAATAATCTACAAAAAATTGTAAGAACTATCTTACCTACGCATTGGTGCGTTTTACGCATACCAAATCTTGTTAGTTGTAAAATAATATGCAGATTTAATTATTAGTAAAATATGAAGATATAAAATCGTACGATTGCATTTTCAATTAAATTTCGAAGTATAGTATATGATAGATTGTATAAGCTGTTTTCCCTTTTCAATGGTGGCAAACCCAACGTTTGATGATTAGAAAATCATGTATAGGTACAATTGAGCTGATACGGAATCAGTCACGAGGCACCAGAATCCATTATTAAGAATATTACTGTGGTAAAACGTCAATAGGTCAACACGTAACCTGTACAGTGTACATGTTCCTTGGTTCCAACCAAGCAATAACAATAACAAAAGCATCGAATGAAAACGTTGTCCAGTTTGCGACTAACAACATAATCGAATGATTGTGGTAAGGGGCAGCGAGAGAGGAGTAGAAACAGAGGTTCATTTAGTCTGGAATGGCAAAATTGGAGCGAACATTAATTGGTTAAAAACCTTTTAGTTATGTGTGTGTTTGGATGTGTGGCCTGGGACGTATTTAATCCGATTAACTAAGTCCGGCTCTGCGCTGGACAATCTCTCCAGAGACTCGCGTTTCAATCTCCGGTTCAATTAAGCCAACATCAATTACGGCCACGTTGGGCCCTGTCGCAAACTCACCACTAATATCATGATCTTTCCGTTGCATCATATCGACTAAATAATTGCGCTATTTCTGATTGGTTATGCTATTACGATAATACGATCTTTCGCATTTACTTAATATATATATATTATTCTACCTAAGTACAATACAAGATGGGAATTTCAAATAAATAATAATTGGGATCTGATCTCGGAGAGTATAAGACCATCGAAGTCGGTTAAATTAGAAAATCCACATTGAACTTCCTTGTGTAGTATATACGGTTTTATTCAGGCACTAACGAAACCATATAAATAAAACAATATTATATTAAATAGATAGTGGAAGTAAAAGAAGGTCGAGTGAAGGCCACTCAAGATTGTTTTCATGTGTCAAAAGGCTGTTGTCCTCAATAATTTAATTTAATATGATTGTGTGTAATCCGCTTTTTAATTCAAAATAATTTCTATTTTTTGATGATTTAATCTTCATTGAAATGTAATTATAAAAATGGTTATTATGAAAATAGAAATTTTAATATTTGCCAAATTTGATGTTATCAATTTTATAAATAATTTATCTTTAATTATATAATTGTATTCAGTTAAATTCAAATGAGTACGAAACTCCATTAACGTTCACTTCGCGCAACGTTTCATTTTAAAATTCATTTTTGCCGTATTTATGTTCCACCAAAATACTCTCCGACACACGGTATAAACGTAGTCTGTATGCCCGGGAATAACATCAATTACATAAAAAAAAAACTTAGGTACAACGCACCTGTGCGTCCAGTTCGTCTTATAAATAATATATGCGAAAGAAACAGTGGTTTTTAATTATTATGGCCTTATGGTTATCAATCAGATATAAAAAGTCATACAATTTCTTGTAGAATATTTTGATAAAACAAAATTAAAATTAAAAATTATAATATTTAATAATATTTGTTAACAATATGAATAAATCTTGTAGATATAAAATATCTTAGAATTATTAGTAGAATTTTTGGATATTTTAATTCTTTTTATAAGGGCAGTATTAAGAGGGGCTCCAAATTTTGGGGCCCTATAACTAAGGAAGTATACGGGCGATTAGATTTAAACTGCGAACGGATTCAAATGCAATACCAAATAATATGTGTAACAAATTTTGTGTAAATCGCTCCGGTACCTTCAGAGGAGTAGAGAGCACACATTTGATCGTACTAGCGAGCGACGACTAACATCCAAGTATATAAGTTATATATATTTTTGGATTCAGGGCGACGAGACAAACACTTTTTGTTTAGCAAAATTTTTGATCAGAGAATGCTACAGACACACGACCGAATTCTTTAGCTTCTTCGGTACTTCGTAAGGCGAGCTAATAACGTTGAAATTTGTGGAATTGGACGGTAATCGCGTGTTCGAATTCGTAACGGATATTCCCTATATACATTTTCCTAAATACTATTCCCTAAACACTGCAATACTCGAATTAAAACCCATTACTGGCAAATCGTTAGTGAAATAAATAAATGTATATGTTGTATGGATACAATATTTACTAAATTTATAATCAACGAAACAAAAATTCAACTAAACCTCGAGTTTTTTAGAACTACACTGATTTTTTAATAGAATAATATATAACCAAATATCTATATTCTTTGATTCTGCAGATTGTTTTTTTTTTTAATGTTTAACAATTTATTGCTGTAATACAATTGTTATGTATATATTATTCAAAGAACCATATATCTTATGTTATAACACATTTCTATAAATATTAATTTTACACATTTCAACATACGCCCATCATTGTGTCATATAAAGAACAAATTTCGTAAAATCAAGAAATACAGATAAGTATCTAGGATAAAAACAAGAAATTAATTCAATGCAAATCTAAACAAATGGAAATTACCTAATATGGACATTTTAATTAATATTTATAAGCCATACATTTTCAGAATCCAAACTAATAATTCTATAAGGTTGCTATACGGAAAATCAACTTAAATATTTGTTATTAACTTGTATAACTTTCAAATTAATTTTAAATGTTAACGTAAATATCAAGAGAATGGACATATTAAATATTCAAGAATTAAGGAGATGACTATTGTCAACATATTTTTAATATAGAAATATCAAATCGTAAAAAAATTCTTTACTCGTAAAACATTTAGAAATATATGTAAATTATTTGAAATAAAATAGGTTATTAATATTACTGGATTTTAGCTTGTCGTGCAAGACAGCTATAGAGTTCGTTTGTGCGTCTGTAATATTCTCTGATCAAATAGTTCTAGTCCCGTAATCCTGAATTTATAAAATTTATGCCTTCAGCTCGCCTTAAAAGTAAGATATACGATGCGAGCTACGGGACTTCCCCATCCTACTCCAATTTAAAAATAATTATTTTTAATTATTATGGCCGATTATTTTCAATTTTCATTAAAAACTTGTGGCTAAAATAATGTGTACTACATTAAAACCAAATAGATACGGTGAGCTGAAAGCATTGAGGCTTGTAACTATCCTTGTTTAATTACTAGACAATAACCATTTCGTCAAAAGTAGCTTATCATTTTTACTTGTAATCTACAAAAGTGATAAATATTACTATGACATATGGTATATTTTTTATTAAACGAAACCCTATATAATAAATTACATATATTTGTGCAAGCATTAATATCACCAGCTTGCCTTACCATGACCTCATTGCCAATCGCGGTAGGCAATAATTCATTTTAGTATTACTGCATTTTACAAATAAACCCATTTTAAGACAATAATTTACATTTGTATTTTTTTAATATTTCGATAACAGTATGCGTTATTAGAGAAAGTCGTGTGAAGGCCACTCCAGTTTCTTTTGTACTGGGAATAATATAGACATATGTCCGAATATGCCCTTTGTTCATACTCTATGGCGAGTTAGAAAATATTCGAAGTATAGCATAATGTAAATATTAATAATTTAAATTTAATTAATGTCTTGTAATTAAAATAAAAAATGCTGTCATTAGTATCTAACGATATATTAATTATCGTATTCTTAATAGTAATTTGGTAAATACATTTGAAAGGTCTCTAATAGACATGTGTATTCTTTATAAACAAATATGTTTAAATAATAATTAAGATGGTACATATGTAAATTGAAAACGCTAGCAGATATTTTGTATTCATTCACTTTCGAAATACTTCAAATATGTCTATCATGCAAGTGTATAAATAATATGTGTAGAGAAACTAACAATGTTTGGAATAAATTTGACAGAAAAGGAAAATTTCGTAATTTAATTATGCTTTCTGGTCGATTACTAAGTGAATAAATTTTCACATGTCGATAGTAATATGAATATATTTGCACTAATATATTATAAACACAGATAGCGAATGGACAAGAAAGTCGAGAGAAGGCCACTCCAGCTTTTTTGGGTTGAATGTGAATAGTGTGTGTAGCTTACAATCGATTGAAAATTCAATTAAGAATCTGTATTAAAAATTACGATTTTAAAAAACAACATTCTTTTATTTTTGACGGGATGAAGACACACAGCGGTCATAGGTATGAAGGTGAGAAACGTTTACAAATATCCGTGCCGTATCATCGGAGAACAACATATTTAATCTATGACAACCTTGTTATTCCTTTAAAATAATTCCACTTGAATTACCTGGAAATACAACACGGATCTGCAGATTTCCCAATAAATTAGTATAAAACGCGCATATTTCTAGTAGACAACAAAGCAAAAACGAAAATAACAAAATATCCGAATCGTCTATGCATATTTTATAAAGTTTCCAAAATAGTCGACCTATAATCATTATTTCACCTTGATCTTTTATAGATGTCAGTGCGAGTGAGTGACAGTATTCCATGCACTGTCAATTCTATTATTCAACGTGAGAGTGAAAGCGTACGTAGTATGTTGTTTTTTCTCCGGGTAATGCGAGAAATGTCCTTGAATAACCTTGAATACGTCATCTGATGCAGTGCATACGCCAATGACTTCTAAATATATTCGTGATACTTTCATATGTTAAGCGCCATGCGCAAAATTGTTATTTGCAAAAGTGCATATAATAAAAGACTTGGATCGCATAAGAGCACGTTCGTAGCTCTATAAACATAACAATGCGAATGGGAACTTTCTTTATCTTCAAATTTAGCATTTTTGTCGGTTTCATTTATCAAAAATTCGTCAGACAATCAGTCTAGTCAAGGCAAGAATTACGTACACAAATATATTATTCAAAGAGTGGCCTGCACTCGATTCTTTTTTACGTAGTGTTCATTAGAAATATATATCCCAAAAAAAAAACCAATTATTATATTACATTAACAAATACTGTTTCTTCAATATATAATATAAATTGTTTCTTTAATATTCACTGTATCAATATATTCAAATATAATTTTTAAAATGTACTGTTTTTTCAAAATATTACGTTCTCAGTCGATCTATTTGTGTTAACCGGTGCAAAATGACATACATTATTTCTATTTTGTTTCACTGTCAAAACATATTCAAATATAGCATTTCTATGCCAACATAAATAACAACATTTACGATTTTCTGTAACAGTATTCTCGTAACTGGTCCACATTTTGTAAAGTAAATTTTCAAACAAAAGTTGTGCGAAATATTAATATCTCTTTGGTTATTCATGCACTGAATAGTTCAAGAAAAAATACACATTTTTCTTAGATAGTTTGAGAATAATAGGATGATGTAAGGAAATTTCTATTTCTTAATTTAGTAATATTAAATATATTGTTGTAGATAGATATGTCAACGATTTTATTATGGCGCCAAAAATCCATATATGTAAATGAAAGTATTTATGTAAATTAATAGTAATGATGTTTTAATTAGTCGATTTTATCAAAATTGTCAAATTAGTGTCTTCGAAGAACCTTTCTCTTTAGTCAACCGCAATTTTTCAGACTGGTTATTTATTCACAGTCGATCAAGTTACATTTTCTTAAATTTGTCTTTCCAACCAGTTGGTTTCATACTTGCATCACTAAAATAATGGGATGGGCGCATTTAGCTATGGTTAAATTAACAAATCTTATTTATATGTATTAAAATACTTTATATTTCAAGCATTTGATGTAGAAAATACATTATTAATTTATTATTAATGGGATTTTTGGTTAACAAAGTCAAGTTTTGGGATTGGTAAGGGGAAAACATTTTAAGAAACGTTCTACATTTCGACTTCTTCAGAAAATTTAAGATGATTGACAATGATGCGATAAATGTCTCGCAACATCACCAATTATCCCAAAATTTCTGAAGAAGACCAAATAAAACAGTTCATAAACATTTTTCCGTTACCAATTCAAAAATTTAATTAATCAAAAAATGCCTAAAACAATTATTAATTTATGTATTTATTTTCTTTTTAATCATTTGAACTGTTGACTAATTTGTCATTGTGTTCGTGTCTAACTCGACATTATATAGTTGATTCCGGTTAAAAATATCTATATTTCCAATAACAAGCATAGGTGCATGCACCAATGCTAGAGCTCGCCGTACGGCAATTATACAATCATAGTAAAAACTGGCGAGGCCTTTACTCGCCCTTCATATCGATTCATTATCTGTATTTATAATAATGCATTATTTTGTTAAATTCATTCTATGATTGCACAAGTTTCTAGAAATTTAATTATTTTAAACTTCTCAAAAAATTAGTTTTTCTCAAACTCGTGTAATTTTCGAAATATATACAAGTCTTAATATTAATGTTTCATAATTTTTCCTTCACAATTTTAGCTCTAGAGTTTTTAAAAAGATACATACACACACATAGACGTCATTTCGAAAATGGATTAAATTCAGGGATGGTCAAATCGTGTATTTCCGTTAAAATCTCAAGTTTTCAAATGCTCATGATAACAATATTCCCTTTTGGAATGTAAATGCTTATCCGTAGAGAGGAATTAGCCTATTGTACCAATTACATTGTGTTGTCGAGAAGCTATTGATTGGCAATGGATTCATTGGATTGTATTTTAATATAATTATACGTTGGTTTTTTTTACATTAATTACAATAATAAATAAAAATAAAACCTTGACTCTTCAACTTTAGTTTAATTTAATAAGCATTGTGTTCGTATTACAAATGAAATAACAAGAAATCCTAGTACTGACTCAGGTATTTCTAAATTAATCTTTTCTAACCTTGAATTCGAAAGATGAAGACTGTCTAATATAATATTAACAAATCAGGAAAGAATCTGCATATATATATATATATATATATATATATATATATATATATATATATATATATATATATATATATATATATATTATTATAACTAGAGAGAGAGAGATACTTTGAAAAAGCTGTATAATATTGTTTTAAGTAATTACCATAGAAATAAATATATAAATACAAATTTCAGTAGTCGGAAAGTATATATTTTTTCCTGACAATTCAATCATCTGTTTTCGTTTACGGCAGCGTTTAATATTTTGTAATTTCACCGTTAATTGCTAGGGAAAAACGAAACCAGTTTAAAAATTGTATTCGAAAATGAAATTTTGTAAAGCAGTGTGTTTTTCTGCTTTTGTAAAATATGTATGCTCGTCCGCTGTTATGAAAGCGTAATGAAATTTTTAATTACATACAGAACAAAAAATAACCACAGATTATTAACACGGCTACCTTGCACAAACACAGCAATAGTTTGTAAACATACATTTAATTTATAGATCTGATATCAGTTTTGTATTTTAAAACTGTTTAGGTTTTCTGTTGAAATAAAATATTCCTGGATATATATAATATAATTATAAGTATATATAAGAATATTCAGTGTAGAACACTGCAGATTTTAGGTACATAATCGCCCCACCTGACCATTAGTCAATTAGTCTAATATTAATGGGATTATATTGACCTTTAATAAACTCGATTGAAATCAATATAGCACTTTCCATTTTCCTTAAAAATGCTGTAATTTTCTCCACGATTTTCTATATAAAGAAATAATTGGTTCGTACTTGAAGATGTTGAATGTGAAATTATCTATGGTTGTGACGCCACAAGCGCTAGTCGTTTTTTCGCTAGTGATAGTGTGAACGCGAAATACCTTCATCTATTGACCACTGGTCACACAGACTCATCTGCACCTTTCACTTTTTGAGCATCGCCGTTCGTTGTGCCTTGGTTTCGTAATGAGGTGGAATGTGATTGGACGAAATAGGTTGACACAGATTCACTTTATTATACTTCACCTTATAACTTATGCAGTTTCTGCGTAGGCCAATTTATTTATTTTAATATATTACTTGCAGAATTGCGCAAATTAATAATTCGTATTCCCTATTTATGGTGACAACGGTTTCAAATGTTGACAAATGTTTTATTTTGACACGTATTACTTCAAAAAATTGATAAGATAGAATTCCAAATTACAAGGCCACTCCAGTTTTTTTTTTACATAATAAAGTTACCGAGATACAAATATGTTTGATGTAAATATTTTAAATAATAATTAAAGTAATTAGGCATTTGTCGCACATACGAATAAACGAGTAAATTAACCAATAAATAAACATTAATTATTTAATAAAAAATTGTATGTAAACGTATTAAAATGTTTTAGGGGAAAATACAATGCGAATATAATTTAATTAAATATAAAAAATAAACTGTTCTAGATTCAAATTTAATTTGCAAAATAATGTTTTAGCAAACATTTAATAAAATTTACCGTTACATTATTCAATTACATTTTTATTATGTAGTTGTTTTTTTTTGCGAGTTACATGTGGTTTGTAATGAATTTTCAATTTAGATGTAAAAAATGTTGACGAAATTACAAATGAAAACCATAAAAATAAAACGAGAAATATTAAACCATAATTTGTTCCAAAATCCAAAAGATAAAAATTTCAAATAAGACTGTATAATATTCACAGCGAACCACCTAGTAATTAAGATTAGAAATCACAAATAATAATCCTCTTTATATTACAAACAATGCTAGCATTCACAGCAATAAAATTACCACAATCAAGTATAAACTTTGTTGTGGACGTTAAAGGATTGTTCACAGCTAAAGAATTATTAATTAAGCTTAGAAATTATAAGTAATAATTCCAGTTTGTAGTATGACATACAAGGTTAACGTCCACAGCAACAAAATTAATCATAAATTGTGTTAGTTTTGTTGCTTAGAATGTGTACAATGCTTATAATAATACAAACTAGATTATTATTATTGTAATTTTCTAAACCTAATTAGTAAATGTTTCGCTGTGAACAATCCTTAAAACAAACTGGATTATTATTTGTAATTTCTAATCCTAATTACAACAATATAGTATCTTTTTTTAATCGTATTTTTATTATTGTAGCTGTAAATTAATATATTGTTTTTTTTAATATTCAATTTTGTAGGTAGAATAATAATTTCGTTATTAAACAATATGCCAAATTGTAGATATTGTACAGTCTAAGTGAATCTTCAACAAAATTATTTATATTATTTTTTAACTTAATTAGAAATTGATTCACTGTGAATACAATATAATAAGTCAGAAATTGTAGATATTTACTTTTGCTAAACAGAGAATGAGGCATAAACAAGCACCTTAACTGCTTCATTGAAATTTAACAACAAAAATAATTAAATTTGTCATCTGTCAATCAACCATCAGAAATTACCGCTAGATGGTTTGCCCGATTGTCCTTGCATCAAACTAACAATTTCGATAGTGCGTACGAATAACCTTTCACAAAGTGCAATTCCGTGTACGACACCAAACGCAATTGTTGAGTAATGTATTGTCAAAAAAAGTGCACCAAGTAAACCTATTTAGCTCGCCGTATAGTATTTAAAATAGAACAATAGTGTGTCTGTAACAGTCCCAAATCAAATAAATGTTCATTGTCGCTCTGATTCCAAAAATGTATATAACTCCATATAATTGGATGTACTCGATTCGACTCGACTCGGACTCGTCGAGTATTTGGGTAGTTACTCGGCTTCTTTATACTTTCGCAGTTATAGAACTTCCCAAATTAATTTGACAATTCCAAAAAAAAAAGATATGGATTCTGGGAGTTTTAAAATGGATATTTCCATGCCAATGTCTAGTTCAGTTTCTTTGTGACCATAATCCTTTCCTTTTATACATTACGTATAAGAAAATAAAAACACGAAATAGATTAAAAGACGAAGGCGTTCGGAATCTTCGTTTTGCCCAACGCATTAAAATGTATCCTTTTTGACAGTGAATTAATTTATACGGCGTATTTCGTTGCGCCAAACAATAAATGAAACCAGTCTCGCACATAAATACCAATGATACCATAATATGAAATGATAGTGCAGCACTTTCGCGTTTGCAAAATCCGTCATTATCAATATCACTATAAACGATGCTTGTACTGGCAAACGATGTAACATTGTGTTAAGTGCTCGTAATGGCATAGTTTTTTTTTTCGCTGTTGGACAAATGTACTGATTACTTTCATAGCATGTTGCTATGAAAGCCATTTTCCAGCGTACACAAACACTTGCTGTCCCTCTCCGTCACAGTACGTGATCTCTCTTCGCGAAACAAACGAGAATCGTAATGCCAGAATGCGGAAATATTAGAGTAAACTATCAAGTTAATTCATGGATGTGCAAGTATAAATTACAATTAGACGAAAATAGGATGTATTAACAACATAGAATCAGAGTTTATTGTAGTTTATTATATACATTTAAGTTTAAATGTATATAATAGCGTTGGTGCGTATAGCTATAGATATTATTTTAGATTGTTTTTGTAATACGAGAGAATATGGGATGCTAATATATTTAAATTTCCATCAATATTTAAATATAATAATACCCGATGGCAAAACTAACGTGTGCTTGTTTTGCTTTTTAAAAGCTTTAAGATATACGTTAATACGTTATTTCCGTATCAATTTATAGGTCGATTTTGTGCATTTACACTCCTCTGAAGGTACCGGGCCGATTTTAATGAAATTTAATATACATATAATTTTCACGCCCCTGATGTTCCAGTCGCATTTCAAAGTGCAGGTCCGGAGTTATAGGCCCCCAAAATTTGAAACTCTCCTAAATACTGCTCTTAGTCAACTTTTAAATTTTTTAGAATTTTCTACTATAACTATAAAGTTTTTTCAAGCTTAATAAAATATTTTAAAGTAAATTGAACGCCATCAGGTGAAACGAAGAAGTCAGGTGATAGTTATTTCTTCTTTTAAATGTGGGGTTATGGAAATTAATACTGTTATGGTACAGGAATAAATAAATCTCGGGATAATAATTGGTTGAACCGGCTCTGTGAGTATAATGTCAGTGATTTAGAATTATATACGTAAACCGAAGAAATGTCATCAAACATTCAAGACAACATAAACCAAATTTTAAAGATTTGTCGTATATTAATACATTGTATAAAACAATAATTAATATAATAACCCAGAAATGTTTGTATATGAGTGTGTGAGTGTGTATGTGTGGAACGCTTTTTTGAAAAAATGCAGATTGGCATAGACGGGGATCGAACTCACGACCTCCAGGGTGAAAGGCATGACACTTAGCCACTGCACCATGGCGACTGTTAATAATGTTATAAAAAATAATCAAATAGTTTATACTGAAATAAAACAATCACTACGATTCTATTCAGTCTGCTTTGAAATAGACAAAAACGAATCAAACGTCAGAATGAAATGTCAAAAAAGTTTTTGTGATAAATCTTCAATTCAAAGTTTAATCTTAAGTTTAAGGGGAGTAGCATGCTATAATTTTTAATTTTTAAGTATATAATATGAAATAAGTGCATATTATTGCCTAATTATCATATATTTTTAGCAAATACGTGTTTCTGTACATTTATTTTAATTCATAGTTAATATTTTTCACTTCAAAATGGCCAAGAAGCAGTGATTTTTGAAAATATGAGTTGCGGTAAGATTTTATAGTTCGTCAAATTATAATAACTGCAAGTAAGTAAATTTATAATTCTGATTATTAGAGAAATAAAATCTTGAAGAGATAATACAAACATATTTAGAAACATGTTTGGTTGGCAATTTTATTCTTTTATTTTTGATGGCACAATCCATTGTATTTTAGCATACAACTAATTATCATCACTTTTAAAACTGCCGTTGTGACACTGCATCAGATTAATACTGCAAAATTCAGAATCTAGCCTGATTATTTAATTCAAAAACAATAATGAATCAAATGTCAAATCATTAAAAATGTTGTGTAAAAAGGATTTGTAATACATATTATTTGAATAATCGATTCAAATAAGAAACAGCAATCGTAAGTAAATTTATTATCCTGTTTTTTATATACAATCATAGAAACTGTCTAAATGATACAACACATATGCACCATACAAGGTTAAAATCAAAGTTAAACAAAATTTTGTTTAAATTTATCGCATGTTACACAGTGCATGATAAGCGATGGATTAGTTAATCTCAGCATCTAAGAACAAAATAGCGTTCAAAGAAAGAACTCGATTATTTCTTTATTATTATTTGCGATGTGGAAATTTGTATTACTATTATAGTCAAACGATACAAAATGAAGAAAAACCGTGTTATTATTATTAAATTACATGAAAATTCGCCATCAGTCAAAACTGACCTATGTTCTGTATACCATATGGGCACATGGTGCCCACGGGTGACCCTAGTAATTTAATATTAGAGAAACTTGAATTTGGATATGTTCGTTAAATATATATGTATTTAATTCTGCAACAGCATCTATTATAAAATCATTTATATGCCCCCCTCAATTTACGTCCATGACCATATGCTAGTTAAATCAATAACGTCAATGCGCTTAATTGCGAATAAATTGATTTGCTCAATTTGAGGTGATGTTTTAAAGTATAATATTAATTAATTTGGGAGTCAACGGCAAATAAGTCAAAGTTATTGATGAAAATTATAGTAAAAGAAGTAATCAATGTGAAATGCTCAAAGCTTGTATGTCGAGATAAAATAATATCATGTTCACGTCCAATTAAATACGTTCTAAACATGATTTACGGCTAAAATTAAAAAGACTAAATGGTATTAAAACATGACAATACAACGAAAATGGCCATCATAAAAATTCCGTTCGCACATTAATTATACGGATATACATGCACCTAACTGCAGAATATTTGATCCTGCATCAACATGTTCGTGTTATCGTATGCTAATGTTTGTTTGAGCGCCACTGTCGTATCTATCGGATCGAAGTGTTTGTTGGTCGAGGGGTTGCGAGAGCGGCGCGGGTATTAGCACAAGATATATAGAAATGGGAACTTTGTTGACATCGTACCCATGCCAATGCCATGCCATACTTGACAATAGTTGCATGCTGGAAGCCCGAGGTCAGGTCGCCGATTGTCCGTTCCCCGTTGGCTATACGGGATCTAGATGGCTTGGCTGGAACGACGACAATTCAAGAGCCCTGAACTAGAGAATTAGTAGGGTGAGAACAGACACAATTGACTCGCGTGCTTGGACGTTGTATGGACGTGTGTGTGTGTGTGTGTGTGTGTGTGTTGCTTCAAGAATGAAAAAGACTCGAACATGAAATTGATTAGAAACATGTTGAAATTGAAAGGAAGCAGAGTGTAAAGGAAATGTTCTATAGGTGTAGTTTGTAGTTTTATATTAGTACGGGCTGGCAGATGTAATCCTCAATAGAACTCCGAGCAACGACGAGCTAGTTTTTTTCTAAGCAAGGATTTATTTATAGGTCAAAACGACCTTAATATCCCCTATTTTTATTGGACGATTTATATAGTAACACATAATTGGAGTGCCCTTCATTCAACTATCTTATACTTATTTTTCACTGTATAATTTAATTCTACACTGAAAGAAAAATGCCTTGTGCTCTCAACTAGATCGTATAGTTGCAGTAAATCTAATTGTATTAATCAGAATATGGTTGACGTATACAGAGTGCATAGTTACGTTAGAAATATAGTGTGTTTGCCCCAACAATGTCAATCTAGTTGAGGCGAACTGGTTACAGCAACCAAATCAGTCTATTGCCGTCTAGTTGCCACAACAAGATATCTGTGTTCCGCATCCATTCAACCTGAACCAGAATAGTCTAGTTGCACCAACCAGAAATATAGTTGAACGAAAATTCACTATAAAATCAAGTTGCAGCAACCAGATTTCTGGAAGTATACATGCGATTGAATTTAAACTGCGAGCGGATTCAAATGGGATGCCAAATAATATGTGTAGCAAATTTGGTGTAAATCGCTCCGGTACCTTCAGAGGAGTAGAGAGTACAAATTTGGTCTTACGAGCGAGCGACGACTAACATCCAAGTATATAAGTTTTATATATTTTTGGATTCAGGGTGACGAGACAAACACTTTTCGATAATGAAATGTTTTGATCCGAGAATGCTACAGACACACGACTGATTGCTTTAGCTTCTTGTACTTCATACGGCGAGCAAAAAATTGTCAATATGGATTCAAAGACCTTCATACAGATATGTTTATTAAAATTTAAAGGTATTATTTCTTGTGATTACAATGCTTTTATGCATTACGTATAAGAAACTAAAAATAACCGAAGTTAAATGACCTCAAATTTGACGAGTTAAAATCAATAAATGTATTTATATTTATAAGAATCTAAGTATTTATAAAACAAGAACAGTTATTATCAGAATTTGATCGGAATGCTCTCCTTCTCTTTTTCTTTATTTCCCTTTATCCCATTCTCATTCATGGTCTCTTTTCCATTTCCTTTTCCCTTCCCTGTCTTTGTTTAGCACTCTCCCTCTTTCCTTTTTTCTTTCTTTCTTTCTTTCACTCCCTGTGTTTATAAATAAATACGGACATAGCTGATATTTGATCTTATAATGTAGTGTTTTACATTTATCGCAATTAAAAGATTATCAATGTGTTATTATTAAAGAAAAATAAGAATAAGCATTAACTTTTGTAGACTCAGAAATCGCTGATGAATTATATTTGTGATCTGTGATCTTCAGGAAAATATTTCAAAAGGTTTGTGTAACTATTGAAATTGATCCAACTTTAAATCAGATTCAAAGAACTTATGTTGCTTTAAACGTAGATATCGCTGACGAACTATAAGTATATATTTTTGATAGAAATCTGCAATCTATAAGAAAATATTAGAGAAACTTTGTTGTTAGCATGAAATTGAATCAACTTTACGTCAGATACAGAGATCTTCAGAAAAATTGCAAATATTTCTCTCTGAGCAGAAGACTACTTACAGTACTAATGGAAATAAATTTTTATAGCGCTCAAATTTGGAGTTTAAACGGTGTAAACATTAATTTCTAATAGTATTGTTCTAATTTACTATTCCCAAATAATTTAATGACATATATAGGAAATTGTAAAGGATTTTCCAGCTTTTTTAACTCGATCAACAAGTCTAGTATGGATAAATTTGTCTATTATAACAAATAAAGATATGAAACCGAAATGAAATTTAAAGTTGCATATATGCCATCAATAGTGTTCAGAATGTGCATAACTGTACATGCAAAACTGTTAAATGTAGCAACTATAAAATAGGTTTTTTAGCATCGGTGAATTATATACCGCAGTGAAAAATGTATGCAGGAGAAAAGAATGCACAGAACGTATGTAGAATGTAAATTTTATCGTGCAATATTTTCGGTTGTTATGGTTGGTCGTATGTTGTGATGCGCGACATACAGACGTACAACCCGGTAGACCACAATATTACGGCTTTTAGTTCAACATTTTTTCCGCGCGACGGTATAAAATTGAGACTGCACTCCAGGGTGGAGTTTACACATTCATATCAGTAGTACGCAGCGCTGAACGACGCCGACACAAGGAAACAACAAGGTTAACACGAGTAAAGATTGCGCCCAGGGACTGATCTTCGTCACTTCTGTGTGTCATAGACCCCCAGCAAACTTTCTTTTTTTTTAATATTTTCTTGCAATATCTTTATGACAGTTCCCAAACCGCGTATCTTACACATTTTCATATGTGGTCCTAACTTTCCTATTATCATATCCCTAGATACGTACTTTTGTACTCTGAGATTTGAAGCCTGGTTATGATGGGATTTCTGGCCAACCACCGTGTATAAAGAGACATTGAATACTTTCGTTACTTAAATTCAAACATCATACTTTTATATTCAACGGTTTTTGACTACGTAAAAGAAAGTAAAAGTTTGTTTGTAAAATCGCTACCCCTTAAATTATTCAATAGGCAAGCTTTGAAGAAAATGACATATACACCTTTATTTAGAACCCATTTAATTACTATAACCGGTATCAAATTACTAAATAACGCTCAACTTCAATAGTTAATCAATATTGAAATTTGTAACTAGAATTTCAAATTTTAGAACCAGGTATTTGTAGCTCCTCCACTCCACTTTATAGTAACAAAAACAATTTTGAAATACGTAAGTGTCCACTTTTGGCAAATGGTCTGATTGTGGGTTTCCAATAACCAATATCACCCATGTTTAATAATAAAGTACACTTGTAACACTAACCTTTCGAAAAATAATTAATAAAAAGCTTGTCACATGCATATAAAGAACATAAGACTAAAAGAGAGCTAATAACGCTGTCAAATCTACTTATGAAAACAACTAAAATTTATTACCAACTTAATGGTAATAGCCCCCACTCAAAAAAAGCCTATAGCCGTCATAGGCCTATAAGGCGCAAACTTAAATAATTCGTATCTTCTGTAATATGAAGATTTCAGAAAAACAAAAAAATATGAAGTTTAAAAAGTGTTTCCTTTCGAAAATATAAATAATATAAAGGCTTGCCACATGCGTATTACACAGATGGATATGTGAGGAGTGGACTGTATTTTCTGGAAGGTATATATATATATGTGTGTGTGTGTGTGTGTGTGCATCAGAGTGATTGGTTTTATGTATGTTCTCTTTAAAAAAGGATATCCTACGGTCTGGATGTTTTTGTATCAGTCGTACTATACATAAAAATATTATTCGGATAAACTATATATAAACGAAAGCTTCCACGTAGAGCCCCATGTGCGAGCGAGCAGGCTATTTTAAATATATTAGAAATTCATGTAACAAACGTACACATAATGTATTCCCTGCGAAATCAAATTTAATAAAATTGGCTCGCCAAGATGCTGGAGGTAGCTACGTGTAAAGAATTGCAATCATAATTTTATTGGTTATCAGTATTCGTGTGGGCGGCATTGTTACCAGCGTAAGAGACGACAGAGTCATTATTTCGTTGAAATTTTCTGTTTCGCAATCCACAACAGATAGATACATAACAGCGAGAGAAGAGAGAAAGAAGAGAACAGAGAAATTACAGTCTAACGAAGCAAGAATAGAACAAAGGTTCATCCACGGATGGAACGTAGATGGAATAATGGACGCACGGTAATGGCATTGGGAGCGACTCGTTTTTAATATTATTTTTCCTCGAATTAACGACATTGCTTTAAACATATTTGTTGTTATAAATTGTGCGGGCTTCTTAGTCGCACAGAAAAATAATTGCGCATTTCAGAGACAGCAGAAAAACAAAAGTTATTCGCAAGAAATTTATGGTTTTCTCCCGATTATCTCAGCGAAAAGGAAACAGTATAAAAGATTTTTAGCTAATTGTATAGTATATAGAAAATAACTATAGTATTTGGTCGTGTTTTTTTTTTTAAATGTATGAGCAAGCATTACTAGAAATAATTTTATGTAAATATTACAATGATTAACTCATTTATTTCAATATACCTTTGACTGGTATACATTTGCAATATAAAAAATGGTGAAGTTAACATATTTGTTCGACCACAAAAATAGTAGGGCGAATCTGTATGCGAAACACTGTTTCAGAGAATTGTGTTTGCACAAGATGGATTTTGCCTATACTCGCGTGTATAGCTCTATATTGTGTTTGCGAAATAAAGTGTGTTTTCTGCTTTATCCACCGTGCAACTAAAGCATATATACAAATAAAACGAATATTTTTATTCTTGGAATGTAAACATTGAATTGCAATATAAACATCAACAATAAATATATCCAGTTGAATACGAAATTTAGAATTTTCGTGTTTTAAATCGTTCGGTCGTGTATCTGTAACATTCTCGGAATCAATTCTTACTTTCTTATACGTATATAAGAAAGAATTGTAATCACGATAAATGTGGTAACGTGGCCACAACTGTTTTTAGCTCGCCGTACAGAAGGTCGTGTGTCTGTAACATGCTCGGATCGATAAATTATTTTAACAAAAAGTACTTGTATTTTCGTTCAGAATCCAAAAATATATATAACTCATATACTTGGATGTATGTATCTCGCTTGCTCGGTCAGTCGTAAGACCTGAGTTTGTGAACGCAACTCCTCTGAAGGTACCGGGCCGATTTTAATGAAATTTGATATACATATAATTTCCACGTCCTTCTAGTTCCCATCGCATTTTAAATCCAATCGTCAGTACAGAGTCAGAGTTATACGCCCCCAAAATTTAAAACCCTCCTAAATACTGCCCATAGTGAACTTTTAAAAGTTTTAAAATTTTCTACTAAACATTCTAAGGTATTTTATATTTTAAAAGTTTTTTCAAATTGTGACAAGTTATGTGACTGTAATTTTTTTGGTTATATTTTCCAATATATAAACTATTTGTTTCTGTGATTTAATTAATAAAATTAGGAAATGTTCATCAAATAATTTTCAATATCCTTGGCTAATTACGAAACGAACGACATTAACGCATGTGTGCAATTTTAAATGTGGGGTTATGGAAATTAATACTGGTGCAGGAATAAATAAATCTCGGGATCATAACTGGTTGAATTGGTTTAGTCGGCTCTGTGAGTATAATGTCGATGATTTAGAATTATATACGTAAACTCAGAAATTCATTTATTATATGGTTGCCGTACAGAGATCTGGAGGCATTGGTGCCTGCACCAATTGCAGTTTAATATATTTTTCTACATACTTTACATACCGAAAATACGTAGCATAACCACGAGTACAAGAATTTAATCAAAACGTCTCCCAAGCGCTATCTAGAAATTTAAGACATTTCAATTCAATTCATGGCTTTCAAGAGATAAATACTTCATTTTCACATTATTCTTTGGGGGTTAGTTTTAATTTTAACTGACGCGTAAGGTTACGTCCTATCGCAATATGTAAATTACATTATGTAAATTAAATAAAAAATGAACGTCTACAATTATTTTTGGAATATTATGTATTGAGCGTCATTTAGATTTACGTGTGTTCGTCTATCAACAATTAAGCTTAAAGTTTCATCATTTATCCTCAATTTTGGCTCTACTGTAAATACTGTTGAAAATAAAATATATAATTTTACTTGTGGTAACATATTTAAACGGCACGAATTTTAGTAAATGCGGTCCTTATCAAACTATAAACTATTGCAGTCGATAAATGTTCCAATTTGACTTACATGGCATTCCTGGTATCCGGAATCTCGCGATTGCTTGGCAGACCATCGCTGGCCTCCTGGTTGAATCTGTTCCGCACGTACGGATCTTCGCCGATGCGTAGGCCGCCACCCCGGATGTAGCCCACTTCGTCAAAGTAGTTCCAGGAGAGCCGCGTATCGGCCAGAGTACCATCCGGCGCCTGGGGAGCTACCTGCATCATACTCGAACCCACCGCTGTCTCATCGGCATATTGTGCTATCGTGACACCATCTTTTAGGCGAAGCGCGCGATTCTCAGTCTGCAACAATAAAAACAACATTATTTAATTAAATATTTGTTAAATTAATTCATTGTAAGAATCCGACCCCTATTTACGACGGACGTTCTTATGTGAACATGTAACTGATGGTTACTGTTTACGAGTACGCCTTTTTGAGTGTGATGTGGATTAAAGAAATAAAATATAATTTAATTAAATTCAGATAAAATACAAATTAATAATCACAGAGCCATATTTTATAAAAGTAAAGCAAAACAAATAAAAGGAATAGGTAGATTGAACAAATTATAAAAATACTTTGAAGCCACAATTAATTAAAACCAACAGAATTATTACAAGTACAAATTATTTACTTAAAAACTATTTTAAATCGAACAACGCTAAACGCAAAAATATTCAATATAAAAATGATTTAAATCAAATATAACTATTCACAAGACTAAAGTCAACAATTCAAAGTTAAAATTATTTAAATCAAACAAAACAATTCAAAGTTTCAAGAATAAAATTCACAAAACAGTTCAAAATGAAACATTAAAATAATTCAAAGTCCACCAACTTTGCAATAAAAAATTCCCATGAGTAAAACACACAAAACGAATCTAAGTCCACTTAACAACTATACCAAGTCTGAACAATTAAAACACTACATTTTGCACTTGAGCGCGAAACTTCCAACTGGCGTGGACCCGATACACGAACCAATACCCTGTTTCTGTGTTAAACTTCAGCTTTTATATCTAAACTGAGCCACCCACAGGGTGAAAATATACTAATTTCACCCCTCACATCTTAGTTCTAAAAGACGCGTTCAAACTTGTGCTTGAACCTGAGGTTGAGTTTAGTTCTAATCTTCAGGCAGAATTCCACCAAATTACCAAATTCCACAGACACCACACGCACACGTGCACACTCCTAGATGTTTAGTTTCACCCTCAAAGATACGATAATAAATATATATACATATTAAAATATAAAAAAATCATATTAAGTAAAACACTAAGATTATGAATACCTCAGTAGAAATTGACAATTAGATAAATATGATAGTTTATATAGACAAGAGCAATTAACCAAATGGAAATAAATCCAAAACAAATCCATTCCAAAATCCCCCTCATTCAACCCAAACAAAAACAGTCGATTGAAAAATCAGCCGTAAATAAATAAACAACACTGACAAATGAATATTTGACGTGCGAAGTAAAACACAACAAATGTAGCCGTCTGTTTCTGCACCAACGAAGCGAATCCAGTGATTATAAACGTGTGTGGTTTATGCTTGCCTGTGTGGTTATGGACATAGACGTACAGACTCTCCTCTTAATCAGATAATTAAGTACATCATGGGTACACAGACAAACGGCTGGCACGCCAACAGATGTAGCTAAATCGTCGCACCCTTCCATCCATCCCCTTTGCGCGCCCCCTTAATTTGTTTCATAAACATACCGAACGTTTTAATAGTTTGTTTAACATGTATGGGTATTTTAACCGCATGTTTAAGCTATGGTGTTTGCAAAATGAATTCTAAACAGCAAGCTGTGATATTGCGTTAATATAGGAGGAAGGAATTATGGAGGGTATAGGCATCTTGAAAGGATAACAAGGCCTCCATATTCCATTTTAGGGAGTACTATGCATGTCTGTAACTTTTAACTAATATTCTGTGGAAGTAAAGACATAACTACAAGGCGTCTTTTATTAAAATATATTTTTTTTTATATTATTAACTTGAAAACTGTAAGATATGAGCATATCCTATTTTTTCTTATATTATAATATGTTTATTATAATTGTAACTCCAGTTTTAATCCAATATGAATACTCATTCTGTTGGTTTAAAATAAACCGAAACGTCAGGAGATTTAAAATGTTTTAATTCTACTCAACCTGTCCAACTTCTGACTAGTTCACACAATGTATGAGGAAACAAAATCTAAACTATAGTAATAATGCTTAAAGTTCCATTCCCAGCGAACCAATTAGTAACTAAGATTAGGAATTACAATTATTAATCCAATTTGTTTTATGGTAAATAATGCTAGCGTTCAACAGCAACAAAATTTATAATTCATGCGCTAATTTTGTTGTAATGCATTGTCATAAAACAGTTCGACATTTTTCATGATTACAAAACTTATTTATTACTACGTATAAAAAAATAAGTATATAAACATTACCGTATACTTTATTTACAATATTCCCTTACTTTTCTCTAAAAAAAAAAAATATTAATTTGTTTATTTTATACAATACAAACGACTTACGGAGAAATAACAAAAATATAATGCCGTGCTCACAAGGAAAAACCGTGTAAGGGCCTTATTTATATAATGTAACCATGATTTGATTTATATTTACAAACTATTACCGCGACACTAATTTCTACACTGGAACGTACGGTTTTGTATTTTCGTTATTTTCTCCGTAGAGTATCGTCCACATAAGATAAGTGTGAACTTATCTTATGTGGACGATACTCTACGGAGAAAATAACGAAATACAAAACCGTACTCACAAGGAAAAACCGCGTAAGGGACTTATTTACCTATATAGTGTAACCATGATTAGGTCTACATTTACAAAATGTGTACAATTTTATGAACGTTTGTAATTCTATCCACGTTTTGAAACAATTTATCTTGAAATGAAAAACTAATAAATACGGTTGAAATATTTCAACTTATTTCGAAACAAAAGAACTACAATAAATGGGTAAAATAGTATACGAAAAGCCACTGTGGTGATATATAAAAATCACCAGAGGTGTACTCCTGGTGAGTTGGCTGCAATGCAGTATTTCTTGCCGAAGTTTATACACAAGCACGCGGACATACAATGTTATTGATCATGGCCCCAAAATAGGAACGGGAACCGCCACTGAGATTTGTACGCGGGTCACACCGTTCGTTGTCTACCACCATTAGAATTGATCTTCATTTGTTCAAGTTACCATACAACACCGATTTACACGATCGCGCAAATTACCGTCACACATCTAATGCAACCACTAAGGCGCCCCATTACACTAATGACTTAAACTCTAAAGATTCACTTAATAGTTGAGGATATATTACACAAAAAATGACTCTTCATACACGATTAGTAAGATGGACGAAATCATAAAGAAAGTATTGTTATCATATATAAAAAATACGAACTCGAGATTTTAACAGAAAAACACGTTAGTAGCGAATTATTCTTATTATCTGCCAGAAACATTATTATGGATATTCAGGGCAGAAATATTCTATCCCAAAGTATAGTTATAAATCCACATAATATTCACAACCACTTTTGAACTAAAAAGTGATTTATTGAACTTGTGAAACAGAACACACAGGCTGAGATTTAAACATTATTGTAATACGTTTCCTTGGCAATGACTTTTGAGTTTCAATATCGATTATGAATTCGGAAAGGTGGATCCATAAGTTATAAACCACAGTAGCATATGAGCAGGCTGGTTTGAAGTTTTATGCATGTTCTGCTCCATCAAAATTGGTTAGAACTTTGTTTTGGATAGTGGAAAGTTTACTAATAGTTTAAATCAAATCTATCATACAGCTATCGAAGTATACACGAGTTTCTCGTCATTATAGTTAGTCGTTATAAAGTTCTGTGTGTTCCCTAAATATGAACGTGTGTTTACTATAAAAGGCAACGAACTTAATCTGATAACGATTTTGGCTCCAAATTTTGGGGCTCTATAACTCGGAAAGTATACAGGTGATTGGATTTAAACAGCGAACGGATTCAAATGGGATGCCAAATAATATGTGTAGCGAATTTGGTTCAAATCGCTTCGGTACCTTCAGAGGAGTAGAGGGCATAAATTTGGTCTTACGAGCGACCAAGAATATATATTTTTGGATTAGAGCTTCGAGACAAACACTATTTGCTAATGAATTTTTTTGATTCGAGGATGCTACAGATACACGAATGCTTTAACTTCTTCTGTACTTCGTACGGCGAACTAAACATGTTTACCTGATTATCCAATAAAACTAATTATTTGATTTTATAAAAGCTGTTTTAGCAGTATGCTTGACTTTCATATAATGATGGATACAGATACGGTCATATTATAGAATAAATTAGAATTGTAATTGTTTTATAAAGCAGTAAAATTCTAAAACGCGTTTCGTTACTCGCTTGAGAAAGTATATGAAACTTCAACGGCAACAAAAATGAATAAAAACTGGTATTTTGATGTCCAAAGCAAATCGATTTAATCCATTCGAGATTAAATTGTGCAAAAAATCCAATTAATATACGATTAAAGAAGAGCCCAGATTGTACCGGCTTTTCAAGATTGCAAATATATTCGCTGCGCATAAACATTACAGCTAATTATTTAACGATTTGTTTACCATAACGATATGTTGTACAATGTGCAAAGATTGCTTGAATATATTTACTCAGGCTTTCGCGGTTTCAGATAATACTTCATATATTATTTTTAACAGAATTCTGGTTGCATTATTCATTTCATGTCTTCTTCATTCCGAAAAGGTATACAATCAAAATATTTGATTCTCTTTGATATAACGTATATGCTAGGATTTTGTCGCTCACTCGTAAAACCAACTTTCTGGATACATTTCTTTAAAAAGGAACAGAACCGATTTAAAACGTTGATATATAAATTTGCGTAACGAAAAAGTTCCTGTCGTTCCTTATTTGGACAGTTAAAAATAGTATTGTAATCCGGTGACTTTTTCGAGCATTTCTTGAACGATTTTAGTAATTGGAAAGATTTAATTACTTGATGTGGCGCACTGACAAAATTGTAAATACTAGAATAATATTTCAAACAATTGTAAAATAATTGTGATCATATTCTTGCCTGAGAGTTATCTATTGCGGATATTATTATGTATCGTTTATTCTCATAGCCATCAATGTTATCTGGCCATGGTGTTTTCATCATAATCAATTATTCAATAAGTATTTGTTGGTCAACAGTTTGCATAATGGACCATTATAGATGTAAACCAAATTTTGAAACAATATAATAATGGATTACTATGCAAATGATATAATAATGACTACAGCTCTTTATATAAAATCCTGTA
Source organism: Leistus spinibarbis (assembly GCA_933228885.1). NCBI lineage: Eukaryota > Metazoa > Arthropoda > Insecta > Coleoptera > Carabidae > Leistus > Leistus spinibarbis. Next base: position 5,038,413 of record OW121805.1, read on the forward strand.
AATGTGTGTTTTACAAATAGAACTGAGTTGTTATTACGTCGGTGTATGCATAAAATCGTATAAATTATTATTAAAAAATAAAATCTTTCAAGTTCTTTCCAAATATCTTATTGTTCCGCATATTCTACCATGAAAGGCAGGATTGCATTAATTATTATGCTTAACATATTATACCAGGATCAAACTAAAGCTGTAAGTTTTCATTTATTATCACTATACTAGCGAATACCCATTAATTACAATTTCTTGTTAAATACGTTATCAATAAAATAATGTGGAGTAATCTGCATTTTCTTATAAGTAGATTTCACTAGGAATATAGATCACGAATAAACTGTCAAATACTGTGGAGGATTGGTTGGTTTGATAGTTTGTTTGGGATATATATTTCTAATGCCTACTACTTGTGCAGGCTACTTCCAATTTTTTGAACCGACATACCGGAAAATCGCATTTTCTAACGTACTTCATACAAGATTAATTCTAATTTTGTTAAAATAAAAGATTTCAAAAAATTTGAAATATTTATTGATCTTTGGTGTAGATCTATATACTTGCGTAAAAATGACGATCTTTGACAAAATTGAAATTTCGTGATGCTAAATTTGAATAATTGAACGAAAACACATTCCGCATATCAATGCTTGAGATATTTTGTTAAATTAAAAATATGTTTCTATCGCATAAAAAAGAAACCTGCTACAAAAACATAAATTAAAGTTCTGTGTTGGTCACAACCGATCTTTTTTAATGATATCCCGCAAAATCATGCATTTTACATAAGATTTATTCTAATTTTGTTAAAATAAAAGATTTTTAATCGATGAAATTATTAATTTCATGAATTGCATTGTAAATTAAGTATGTACGTTGGATTAGTTGGATATTGAGGTTTGAGTATTGTATGAACTGAAAATATGACGAGCTGAACTTTGTTTCTGTAGATCATGAAGGTTACATTTGACAGAATGGAGGCTATAGAAGTACCCAAAGAGTCTTTTGTGACGGTGCCAGCGTTATATATAATACCTTCTAATCCTTCATTTTTCCACGCAGAATTTCAAATAGGACGAGATATGATCATGAAGAAAATGAAGGTTAGATTACCACTCTTATGCAAATTTCCTGATAAAAATATGGTTGCATAGAAATAAGGATAAATTGTAATGAATGTTAACAGTCAAGCATCATTTAACTCAGCGTTAGTTATCTAAAGGTATCAAATTCGAATCCTACAAGTGAACGTTAATTTTTCACAAGGATATTATAGTCTTAAACCATGTATTAGGGTCTGAAAGGAAAACCCTCTATTTTTGCAACCGAAAGTGTTTGATTACTTGTGTCAGTTTTTACAAGTTACCTTTTATATATTTCAGATAGTTCAGATGTTTGGTTAGGGAAGCACCAGACACATGTGAATATCTCATAACATTGAAACCACCGAATGTTTGTATGTTTGCCAATGCTGAAAACATGGCATGGAATGCTATTACAGATGCCTTTACCCCAAAAATTAGATGCCCAATGAAAAAGGTAATTATAATTATCGTATTCATTTAAAATTATACCAAAATTGATTTATTACATTAATAAGTATGGTGCGATTCTGAGTCGGTCTATAGGTCTATAAGGAGAATCAGTAAGATTTTGAAAAAGCTGTAGTTCTTTAATGGAGACATATTTTAGTATTATTAATTACACATATCATTTATTATGTTCTATATATCTTAAAGAATCAGTTTAGAAATGATTTGCAATTCAATTAAAATATATATTACACTATCAATATTTTACGGATTGTACTTATAGATGCATATATTTGCTTAGAATTGCACCATTAGTTGGTATCACGTAAGCGTATTGAAATTTTGAATTAGAATAGGGACCCTGTAAATGAACACTGTTAACAAAAGTTGCTAGAAATGTCAATATCATTAATTTTTATACCTTTTTTGTAACGGCATACCGTTTACTAGTTATTGAAAAAGTAGAGTAAATGATTACTTCCGTTTAATAAATAATCATTAATCGTTTTTAAATTTTAGGGTTTATATGTAGCAGATAATGTTACATTTGATGCAGATAAGTGGACCATATTCCCGGTAGATAAGTGGAACTTCAAATTAACATACAAATTGTACGAAGGAGATTTATTATTACAGGGGCTCATCGTAGAAGCCCACTTTAATCGTGTTCTTTAAATAAATACATACAGAAATAATATGTATACATAAATATATAAACAGAACATTGCACATGGATACAATAATCACTTTTAATTGTATCTAAATTATAATAAGGTGTTCACTAAAAATATATTGCTTCCAAAATTATAATAAGGTGTTCATTAAAAATATATTGCTTCTAAAATTATAATAAGGTGTTCACTAAAAATATATTGCTTCTAAAATTATAACTTTATTTTATTTGTTTTCCTTTTTCCTGCTCCTTTGGATTTAATTCCTTCTGCTTTTCAGTTCATGATTATTTATTATTATATATATTATGAGTACGAAAGAATATTGAGAATAGTAGGGTGAAGAGGAAGGATTGTATTTTATGTGGTTTTATGAGTTCTACAATTAGATTGATGGTGCTAATTGTTGGAGATGGTTCAGGGTTTTCGGTTATGGTGCTTGAAGATGTATTAGGGGACTCTGAGGTGTAGATTTTTGAGATGGATGGTTTAGTGTTTTGGTGCTTGATTGAGATATGTTACATTTTCTGTTATATCCTTACATTATTTACAGTCTTTATAATTTGCTGGGGGATTTTCGCAGCAGTTAATACACTTTGGTGGTTCAGTTTTAAGTTTGGAGCACTTGCGGTGGTCACCCGCGCATTTATGATATTTTGCATCCATTCTACAGACACAGTTATGTCCATATATTTGAAAGTTCATACATTGTGGGATATTGGTTCTACTTTTACAATAACGTTGAATTTGCTAGTGAGACTGAAAATCTCATCTTTTTTAAGATCGATTGTGCATACTGGAATTGGGTTCCTAAATTTGTTGTATAGTCTACTTTAATTATTGGGTACGTTAGGTTCTTCGATTAGGGATGTGGGAACATTATTATCTGTTGCTTTGAATGTGAATAAGTGCCATAGTATGAGTTCTGTAATCACTAATTGCAGTCCACATTATTTTGATTTGAGTTTTTGCCATTTTGTTCGGTGATGAATTCGTGCCTTAGAATTGTTTGAAGGTCGGCTTCGATCTCCTGATATTTGGTGATATCGTGTAGAAAATAGGGGGTACTTTGTTAGCACTAGGGTTAAAGTTTTTGTGTTGGTACATTGTACTGTTATCACTTGTGGAAGCTGAACTTCTGCGATGCGTTTACCTGCTACAAAAATTTGTATTTTATGGATGTTTAAACACGTTCCACTGGACACAGACACTAATTAATCACGTCTTCACTGTACGGTAGGTTGAGCTCGACTATGTGGATAATTTTTATGTGCGTTCCTTTTATTCCCATAACTATGAATGTTGTCTAAATCTGTCATCTGACCATGTTGTATTCATCGTTAATATTTAATATCCTTTATTAGATAAGTATTTTTTGGTCAGCAATTTACATAATGGAACATAATAGATGTAAACAAAATTTTACAACAATATATAAACGGATTACCATCCTAATGATATAATAATTACTACAGTTCTTTATATAAAATCATATATATTTTTGTATTAAAAATAGATCTGGGTTAGTATTATGTCAGTGTGTATATACCTATTCGATGAACGCATAAAATCCTTATCAATGTATTCAAATATAATTTTTAATGCGTACTGTTTATCTCAAAATATATTTCAATATTTAACACGTTCCCAATCAATCTATTTGTGTTAACCGAAGCGCATTTAATTACTGCCCGAATTTACAAATCGTTATTTAACTAACAAGCAATGATTACGGTAACTTAAATTGTCGATTGATGATTAGGAATGAATTGCGATAACGCTATTGATTGCGTATCGAAATTTTGAATTAATATAACCCTGCAAATGAGCATTGTTTACTAAATTTGCTTGAAATTTCAATATCTTTATTTTTTATACCTTTTACGAGATATTGAAAAAGTAGAGTAATTAAAAGATTACTTCCGTTTAATAAATAATCATTAATCGTATTCAAATTTTAGGGTAAATATGTAGCTGGTGCTTTATTGCTTCTAACTTTATTTTAACTATTTGTTTTCCTTTCCCGTTCGGCTAGGATCGACTAATATTTGTGTTGTTAGCACTTTCGGGGTTTCGTAGCTATTTTGTGTTGGTACATTGGTACTGATGTATCTTTTACTTGTGGAAGTTGGTCTTTTGTGGTGCGTTTACCTGCTTAATCATAATATTTGAAATGTCACGACTTTACTGTATCTATAGACTGCGCAAAAATTTCTATTTTACGGTTATTTAGACATGTTCCAATTAATCACGTCTTCAAACTGATATGTTTGTAAATCATAAGAAATAAATAATATTTTTAAAAAGGTATTTTTTGTTTCACATAATTATCAACATAATTAGCTCGGGTCTGTGGATAATTATTATGAGCGTAGCTTTTATTCCCATATCCATGAATGTTGTCTAAGTCTGTCATCTGGCCATGTTGTATTCAACGTTGATATTTAAAACCATTTATTAGATAAAAATTTGTTGGTCAGCAATTTAAATAATGGACCATAATAGATGTAAACAAAATTTTGCAACAATATATAAACGGATTAGCATGCTAATGATATAATAATTACTACAGTTCTTTATATAAAATCATATATATTTTTGTTTTACAAATAGATCTGAGTTAGTATTACGTCGGTGTACCTATTCGTAGAACGCATTATACCAGGATCAAACTACAGCTGTAAGTTCTCATTTATTATTACTATACTAGCGGATACCTATTATTAATAACAATTAAATAAATTATCAATTTCATAAATTGTATTGAAAATCAAGTATGTACGTTGTAAGAACTGAACATATTTCGAGCATCGCTTGTATAATTATAACTTTGTTACTGGTAGCGCCTAAGGATAGTATTTGACAGAATTGAGGCTACCCATATAAACAAGCATAGGGGGGCAAGCACCAAAGCCTTCAGCTCGCCATTTATATGTTTTAGATAGTTATTGTAATATTTAAATGTTTTGTTGGAGAAGCACCAGACACATGTGAATATCTCATAACACTGAAACCGCCGAATGCTTGTATGTTTGTCAATGCTTAGAACATGGTATGGAGTGCTATTTCAGGATCATTTACCCCAAAAATAAGGTGTCCATTGAATAAGGTAATTATAATAATCCTATATAAAAGTCGAATTTTTGCTTTCAAAATTAATTTTTACATTAGAATGTTTGAAATGTACTTCCGTTTACGACATATTGCAAAAGTAAACTATTAATTTCTGTTAATTCATTAATCGTATTCGAATTTTAGGGTACATATGTAGCAGATAAAATTTTATTCGATGCAGATAAGTGGACCATGTTCTCGTTAGAAAAGTGGTATTTCAAATTAACATACAAAATGTACGAAGAAGATTCATTAATGGTGGGGCTCATCATAGAAAATCACTTTGTTCGTGTCCTTTAAATAGATATATACATAAATAATATGTATACATAAATATATATATACAGTACATGCATACAATAATAACTTTTAATTGTATCTAAATTATAAAAAGATGTTCACTATAAATAAATTGCTTCTAAAATTATAATATTATTTGAATCATTTGTTTTCCTTTCCCTGACAAACAATACCCATTTCATATACTGATAGCTCAATAATAATAATAAATTTCATTCAACCCAACGTTTCGGCATCCCTTTTGCCATCTTCAGGAGTTTGAAAGAGTCACAGACGTCATTCTTCGTAAAAGAAAGTAAACATTTAAAAATAGTATCAAATTAGTTATACGGCGGGTGGAAGGCATTGGTGGTTGTACCCATGCTTGTATTTATAATATGTAAGGCTGGACGGCTCATCAGTCGAAGTCACACGGCCCTAGCGGAAGAAGGAGTGCGATATTAGGGTAACAAATGAACGCGACGAAGACAACGCATATTGTTGATGTCGGAGGACATTATCGGATTTACGTTAGACATTTCCCGTGCGATGTGTTTCACAGGAAACGACCATGTTACTCACACCGTTTACATCTGCAACGTTGGTTGGAGTCGTTGGCGGCATCTTCATCCGCGCCATCACTTCCGAAGTGATCCACCACCGTCGTCCGCGTTTCGAGGAATGCTCAGACATTACACTCCCACGCACACATATTTCTCTGACCTACTTAGCATCGCATTTGCTCTTATTTACTCTGTGCATTTTGGCAAGCAAATCCCGAAGTTAATAAGTTCATAAAAATATGTTATTCCTTGAAATTCATATTCTTATAAACTGGGTGCACATTAGGGCATCTCTGAATTGTGTATTTATGCAAATTAGAGGTGCATATGTATAAATCACCTGCTACATCAACAATTTAAACAAGAAATGCCCAATCGCAATAAATACAATACTAAAAGCGAAAGCAATTCAGTTTTGGAACATATTCAAATTATTATTTTATACAATAATGTATTAATATACGACGAGTCATTAAAATTTGGTTATGTTGTCTTGCATGTTTGATGACATTTCTTCTGCATTTAATATAAAATAAATGCATTTCTGAGTTTACGTATATAATTCTAAATCATCGACATTATACTCACAGAGCCGACTGAACCAATCCAACCAATTATGATCCCGAAATTTTATTTATTCCTGCACCAGTATTAATTTCCATAACCCCACATTTAAAATTGCACACATGCGTTAATATCGTTCGTTTCGTAATTAGCCAAGGATATTGAAAATTATTTGATGAACATTTCCTAATTTTATTAATTAAAACACAGAAGCAAATAGTTTATATATTGGAAAATATAACCAAATAAATTACTGTCACATAACTTCTTCGTTTCAATGTCTGATTTACTTAAAAAGATATTTTTATAATTTTTTAAGCCTATGGGCTCACAATTTGAAAAAACTTTAATGACATAAAATATCTTAGAATTTTGAGTAGAAAATACTAAAAAAATTAAAAGTTGACTAAGGGCAGTATTTAGTAGGGTTTCAAACTTTGAGGCCCTATAACTCTAGCCCTGTACTGACGATTGGATTTAAAATGCGATTGGAACTTCACGGGCATGGAAATTATATGTATATCAAATTTCATTAAAATCGGCCCGGTACCTTCAGAGGAGTTGCGGTCACAAACTCAGGTCTTACGACTGACCGAGCGAGCGAGATACATACATCCAAGTATATGAGATATATATTTTTGGATTTAGGGCGAAAATACAAGACCTTTTTGTTAAGATTATTTTCGATCCGAGCATGTTACAGACGCACGACCGATCATAATAGCTTTATTGTACATTCTGTACGGCGAGCTAAAAAGTGAAGGTCACTCCAGCTAATTTTAATCGCGTTGCGCTTCTATGAAGAAGTGCGAATTGGCACTGTTAAGGATTGTTCACAGCGAAACACTTAGTAATTAAGCTTAGAAAATTACAAATAATAATCTAGTTTGTATTATGACAAGCAATGTTAACATTCAAAGCAACAAAATTAACACAATTTATTATAAATTTTGTTGCTGTGAACGTTAGCATTGTATGTTCTACAACAAACTGGAATCATTACTTATAATTTCTAAGCTTAATTACTAATTCTTTAGCTGTGAACAATCCTTTATATTTCAAAAACACATGGTTGCCTATGATGGATATAAAATTTTCTGCAATTGTAACAGTTCGCGAGGGACGAGGGGGCGATATTTAAAATTCAAATAGCGCTTTCCGTTTCGTGTCGACCGCGCTCGAATATATACAGAATATGCTAATTGTCATTGTCGAACAATTTCGAGGGAATATTTAATTTTTGAAATTATTTTAAGAGCAGCCAGTCTCGTTGAAAATACGTTTGCATTTGAATAACGCATAACGCCACACAACTTTTCGTATTTTTACATTACAACCGCGTTATTTTTACTTTCCCTAAAAAGTTTTCATTCAACCCTAAAAACACGGATGACTGTGTTTGTAACAAAGGCGGGATACATACTTATGGAGGTATCCCCTATATAGTGGCCCCGTCTTCCCCTACAAACATCTACATTTATAGTTATCTCCCTCAACCAGTTACGTGTTTATGTTTGAGAAGAAATGATTTTCAAAAGGAAATTACAGATCGTTATCAGCAACGAAAAAATATGAAGGGGAGCATGGAAGAAATAGGTTAACAACATTTACAAATGGTAAACTATGTAACGTAGTCTATGTGCAAGATGGTGTTGCCTTGGAAACGAATTGAATGCTGTGTGCTCGTGGAGCACATCATTTTTGATTGATTGAGAATGTCAAGTGAAGAACTAATACCCACTCATTGCTAATATTGTTCGTCATTTTTTATTTCAATGGGAATTCTATAGGGACTTGTTAAACACTTGTCGGGTTTGCAATTTGATGCAGACAGGCAACCTGACATTGTGTTAGATGGAGAAGAAGACAGATGTGTACGTACATAATAGCATTTTTGTTTCGAACAGTTTCGATGATAACTAAATCAATGTGAAATATTAGGTACTTGTACGTTGAAATATTGCTTCAATCATTGCACAAGTTCACTCATTAATTGCATAGATAGTAGTTTATATTTAGAACAACGTTTATATATAGTACAACGCTCCTACGCGTCCAGGTCGCCTTAGTAATATATGCGATGCGAGGTGAGAATCGCTTTGGTACCTTCAGGGCAGTTGAGGGCACAAATTTGGTCTTACGAGCGAACGATGACGTATGTAAGTTATATATATTTTTGGAATCAGGGTGACGAGACAAACACATGTTAAGGATATTTTTTGATCCGAGAATGCTACAGACACACGACCGATTGCTTTAACTACTTCGAGCTAAACAGTGAGTGGATGAATAAATATTTGAGCCACTGTACTTTATTATAATTTCTTCTGTATTTTAAATACGATGTATGCGAAACGAATTTAAAACGTTCTCGTAATTTCGTATGCAAGAAAACGGCAATAAAGTATATACCAAGTGAGAAAAATGAACAGGAAAAAACTTAATGAGATATTTTATAATTATTTTTAATAAAGTAGCTACCGTGAAAGAAATTGTTTGTTCTAGAAAATTCTGTACACCTTGCATATTTCCGGGCTGAGATTAGAACGAATGTCGAGTATATTCGTGCATTAGGGTATAAAGTTTTGTTGGGAACAATGCTGTACACATGAATGCAAACATTTCTTTTTACGGTTATTACTATGTGAAACAAAAGTCACATTTGCCGATGTAGATATGCCGATGAAGTTTTAACCTTAAAGAGTTCAATAGAAACATTTTCCAATTTCATGCAGACTTCCAACAACATTGACCGAAGAATTTTTTTTATATTATTTAAAAACTATTCTCAGTTGCAGAGATATATTTTATATTAAATCCAAGCTTGCATAATAGATCTTTTCATACGCTAACAAAATATCAGTAGCGCATTAACTTATAGAACGTTGGAGTGGTCTACACTCGCCTCTCATGTAGAGATGTAGAAATTTAAATTGGCTGATCAGATAAAATGTTATATTATATAGAAACTATTGTATTTCAATTCTCAGCTGCAACGATATATTTCATATTTCATCCGAGCTTGCACAAAAGATAAGAATTTGATTCAGAGATTGTCTATTGATTTCTGTTATAATATCGAGTCCGATTATTTCCTATTTGCATTCATATAAAAAGTAAACATAATATAGATAAGGGCGAGCGTAATTGTTTATCATTCATCCTCCATCTATTCGTTATACACATGCGCATATCCAAAGTTCAATATTCATAATGGATTATCTTCCTATTATGGCTAAGTGCCATTCGGTGTCAGTGTGGACTTCTAGGCAAATGAGAATCCTATGTATATTAGCGCAAACACACAGCTTATGGCACCTTCACTAAAGGGATTTTACTGTAGCAACAAGAAAAATACCCTTATGTCATTTGTATATAATAATAAGCTTAAGTACAAAGCACCTATGCGGCCAACTCGCCTTATAAATAATATATGCGATGCGAGCAGCGGTTTTTAATTATTATGGCCTTTTGGTTAACAATTTGAAAAATATGTTATAGATATAAAAAGTCTTGCAATTATTTTGATAAAACAAAATTTTAGTGCATATTTTAAAATTCAAAATTATAATATTCAATAATTTCTTACGGCCTTTGGGTTAATGAAATAAGATTTGGTAAAACGCACCAATGCGTAGAGTTCGCCTTTAGGTAACATATGGGTTGCGAGCAGTGGTTTTAAGACATTATGGCTTTTTGGTTAACAATTTGGAAAAAAATTATAGATATTAAAAATCTTACAATTTTTAGTAATTATATGTTACAACTCGCTTTTAACTTACTTGTAGATTTGTCAACCTCACCTCAAATAATAATTCACAACACTTTTGTCACTCACTACATCACTCTCAATACACAACCTATTTCAGTGGCAGATAGACTGTAAATGGTTATACGTTCTGAAATACAGAATTAAAGAAGACTGGTGTTCACATAATATCCTATTTAATAAACGAATATAGTTATAACACACATACTTAAAACGCATCGTAATATATAATAATGAAAAAAAAAAAATAGTGCATATTTTAAAATTAAAAATTACAATATTTAAATTTTTTTTTTTTCGGCCTTTGGGTTAACAATATGAAAAAATCTTGTATTCATAAAATATCTTAGAATTAATAGTAGAATTTTTGAGTGTATTAATTATTTTAATAAAGGCAGTATTAAGGGGGGCTCCAAATTTGTGCCCTCTACTCCTCTGAAGGTACCGGAATGATTCACACCAAATTTAGTACACATATCCAATTTGAATCCGTTCGCAGTTTAAATTCAATCGCCCGCATATTTCCCGAGTTATAGGGCTCCAACATTTAATATCACCCTAATAAAAATAATTTAAACACCCAAAAATTCTTCTAATAATATTTTATATCTACATGACTTTTTCATATTGTTAACCGAAGGGCCATAAAAAATTATTAAATATTATAATTTTGATATTTATAATATATACTTTAAAAAATAATTCTTTATAATAAAATAATTCACAAATAATTATAAGACTTTTTATATCTATAAAATGTTTTCAAACTGTTAACCAAAAGGCCATAATTATTAAAAACCGTTGCTCGCATCGCATATATTACTTATAAGGCGAGCTGGACGCATAGGTGCGTTGTACCTAAGCTTGTTTAATCAATAAAGTCAATCACACATGTAGACATTTATCACATCATCACCAATCATCTCAAAGTCTCTAAAGAAGAGACCATATATTCGTCGAAATATGCCAATTTTTCCCGATTAAAAAATCACAATAATTAAGTAGACAATAATGAACCCATGGATATCACACATTACTATATTACATAAACAAGTATTGACAAGGTCAATTATTATAGTGAAGTTGCTTGTGTAGTAATAAAAACTTTTTAGAGAATCCGGCTATATGGCAAATTATTTGATATTATGCATGCATATATGTTTCTTAGACCTTTCTAGAAACCATATAATACAATGAGTATGCAAATCTCATTCAATAAATTATCAATGAAAGCAATTGTATGTAGCAATGGACATACATATATCCAAGTGAAATTATAGCCTGGTATTGGGATAAGAAGCTAGTTTCGATTGCAATTCCCATGTCAAACATGATCGATCGTAACAGCACAAAAATAAAGCAATTGCTTCCGTTACGTTGTTTTTTACAACATCTTCCTCTGGGAGTCAAACTAATTTTCGTTACACAAGCAATGCAAAAGCAAACAAAAACCATGACTAGTTGTACAACATACGGAACAAACGGCAAAATAACAAAATAATCCAATTCCAAATCCTTGCTTACACGGGAAATAATATAAAAAAATTGGAGAACCCAAAACTCGACTTTCTTATACTTAGATTTCACTATATATGTAATATAACTTTATTGTGTTTTAAATTCATTCAATTATTACCATGTACATATATAAATATGTGTGGTAACTAGGGAAACGTATATGTAATATGGTTATTTTCAATTGCGATTTTTCAGTAAATAGGCCATTTTTCGAAAAAAAAAATACAGACAAAAGTTGCTAATAAATGTTATATCTTCAACTTTTATAAGATTCATATTTTCTCAAACTCGTGTCCTATTTGAGATACGCAACAAATAGCAGGAGTAAAACATTGCCCCCGATTGAAATATTATTTTCTTTTATTTATATTACGTATAAGAGTGTACAAATATGTGGGTGGAATATTTACGATTTAATTTCGGAAAAACATCGTTCGCATTTCATCCGAAAACGAGACCAAACAAGGACATATCGTTGACTATGCAGCGCAGTACATCAGGAACATTCGCCTAAAATGGACTGGCAATTTATGCCACTGAATCCTGAGTTAAAATACGATAGGAATGATAATACGTGCTAGTTTAGTGAAAACGTCAAAAGCATGTAATTTACTGTGGTATGCAGTACAAAGGAAAAACATTAAATGTACACCACAATGTTGTACAAATTGTATGGGTTTTAAATGAGAAAATATTTTATTTTGATGAAATATGGTTGACATACTACATTTGTATACAGCAATTTTTGTTTTCCAACCTTTTTTGAATGACAAAACATTTTTGATTGGTAGAAAAATTTACGAAACATTTAAATAATATATGCGGTGCATGAATACAGTTAATTAAAATTCATTTAAATTTAACAATTATTTTCAATTTCTAGTGAAATTCTCGCAAAACGTATATTTATAAACATATTTTATATATATATATATATATATATATATATATATATATATATATATATATATATATATATATATATATATATATATATTTAAATGCAAAGTTATACGCCGACATATCGCGTAACTTTATCCACAGCGAACCGAATTGTAATTAATATTAGAAAATTACAAATAATAATCTAGCTTGTATTAAGACAAGAATTGCTAGCATTCAAGCAACAAAATTAATACCATTAATTATAAATTTTGTTGCTGTGAACGTTAGCATTGTATGTCATACAATAAATTGCAATTATTACTTGTAATTTCTAAGCTTAATTACTAATTGTTTCGCTTTACACCTTTACGCAAACTAAGTATAAGGAAATCGAGTGAATGTAATTCCCGATTTTTTAATGTAGTGTTCCATTATAGGCTACTGCAGTTGAGTTAGTGGCTGATGCCAGACCAGATGTGCACATGCCACAGTCGCATCACACCCCCTTGCACCCCTGCCCAAAACACCCACACACGATCTAAATGCAAATTGGTTCATAAGCTCCACACTATACACACGCATATTTTATTCAAAAATCTCCGCAATTCATTTTGGCGTATATATCACTTCAATGACGTCTTCAGCAGACAGTCGCAACTACGCCTACATCGTATGTGTATATGCGGGTGAATATTCAAATTTTATCTAATTAGCACTTACACTTGTAATATATTCTGCGCAATATTTTATGATAATTTAATATAATGAACGAAAGATCCTAATTTGTATGGATTTGGATACAGTAATACTTTAAAATTGTAACCATTTATTACGGTATCAAATACTGTATTTTTAATATAAAATATAGTTTGTATCTTTAATATGCACCTTATCAATATATTCAAATATAATATTCAATATGAACTGTATTTCAATATTTATTTTCAATAACCAATACGCTCGAAATACGTTCTCAGTCGATCTACTTGTTATAGCCGTTGGCAAATGAGTTATATTAAACTTTTTAAATCGATTTTGTTTCTCTGTTAAAATATAATCAGGCATAGTTTATACAATTTATTAAATTTAATTCACATACATGTGTATCTATATCAACATAAATAAGAAATTTAAGATTTTCTATAGCAGTTTTCTCATAACTGGTACATGTTTTGAAGTAATTTTTCAAACAAAAGTTGTGCAAAATATTAATATCTTTCATTATGAAAGAATCTATTTTGCCCATAAGTGCAGCCGTTCTTGTAATATTAGGAAAAGGACAAAAATTGATAGAAATTTTAATATTTTTATCTTTTAAAAAAAATCACTTTTTCTTTAACTCATACCATTCTCGAGATACTTAAAAAATGACGCGAGTTAACAATCACTTCCGGTTGATTAATCGTTGTAAAAAATAAAAGAATTTGTTTCCCGGCATATACAAATCTTAAATACAAGACATTATATTGCTATTTATTGTGATTTTTGATGGATGAAGTCATTTTTTGGAATTTATAAGGAAAAGTTTTTTGGTCTTCTTCGGCGAGTTTGAGATGATTATATTTTTATGTTCAACTGAGAGTGTTCACACACAGATAAAAAAGTCAAAATGAATTAAAGGACTCTCAAAACGGATATTTTCATACAAATGACGATGCCAATCACAATACTTTCTTTTATACATTACGTATATGAAAGTAAATGTTAATAACAATCTCTGCGATATAAATTAACAATGGTTTACGAGTATATACTGAAAGGTTAGAGTTAATAAAGACTGCAATATGTAGGTATATAATATTGACTAGATTTCATTTATGTCTAAAATAAGTTTCGTAGCGTGTCGTTTTAAAATTCATACTGAACTAATATGGAATTTTCTTTATTATATCAACGTCGTTTGCATAGAAATTTCTTCTCGGCTTTGCTTTGAGCGCTCGTTCTTTGTATGCGCGAGTTTGCTTTTACTCCATTTAATAGAAAATGTTTTAATAATCATTACTAGATTTTGTATATTTAGTTTAAATATTCAAATAACGATATCTGCAAACTTGCAGTTCATAAATATGATTACATCAATTTAATTTATTTATATATATATATTATCAGTTTTATGAAATTTCAATTTCATTTCTATCCACTATTTACTTAGTGTGTAAGCATTAAAATACTTCCTTACAGATATCGTCCATGAAAGTATGAATACGTATTATCGAATTATTTAAATATACTTTTTTGTTTATCATTTGATGTTATTTTCAAACAATTGTACCGTGCCGATAAAACAGTTTACTAGGTTCATGAAATTATATTTGCAAATTGAATCAAAATTCGCGTAAACTCATAATGTATGCATTATTGCCAACGTAAGTTGAATAAATTACAGCGCCATTCTATGCAATGCACTGCATATTTGACACGTATGACACATTATCCTATAATCACCACTGACCGTCGACACCCATGCATTTCATATACTATAACATAAAGGGATGCAAAACTACACAGCAAAAAGTGTTTAAAGTAAATTTAAACCAGAAATATGAGGCTAACAGCGTGCTAAAATATAATAGTGTCATTGAAATAATAAATATACACACATTTTATTGTGCTTTTTAATTCACACACACACACACACACGTAACGTGTATTTCCGTTAGAAGATATTTATATTTAAATATATTAAAGTTCCAATAATTAAAACAAATGGTAAAAGGAAACTTATTTCAAAAACAATTTCGATTGTCGAATGTAAATACAATATTCATATCTTTATCGCTATTGTTATTTCTTTCATTCGTTCCAATTTTATCTTAGCATTGGTGCCGAAAAATCTCTGCGAACATAAAGAATCGAAGACGCAAAGTAATAAAAAAAGAACAATTGAACACGTAGTCAGAGCTCACTGCCTCACAAATCCCATAAAATTGCACTTCGAACAGCGATGATTGAACGAGCGATATTTTAAAACTAATAATTATTTTCTGCTTACAAAGTTCTGAAAGTAGAAAATTTCGGTTTATTTTTACGGAAACATTTGTTCGTCTGTCAATTTTTCGGGTATTTAACACTTAATCAAGTGAGATAAAAACAAGTTCATGGTCTATTAACCATGAAGTGACTGACCTAAAACAAATAGTAAAACTATTGCGAAATTGCGGTCTGATAAACAATGATAATTCATTGTTACAAAAAAAACGTCATTATTCTAATTGCCGTTGCTCTAAATCGACCGTGCTATTAAAGTTTAATTTTTATTATTATTAATTTATAAAGACTTGGCTAGCGATAGAATTGTAAAAAGAAGCCAATAAAAGAAAAGTCAAACGTGCATGTTTCCTTTATACATTTTTTGTTCTATCTCCAGTAGCACTAGAACGGCTGCACAAATGGCAAAAATAGTTATGTTCATAATGAAAGATATTAATATTTTGCACAACTTTTGTTTGAAAAGTTTCTTTAAAAAATGAACCAGTTACGAGAAAACTGCTATGGAAGATCTTAAAATTCTTATTTATATTGTCAGGGAAATGCATTTGTGAGATTTCTTCTTATAGTTAATAATTAATTATGCCTGAAATAAATTTGACAGATATAAATAATGTATGTCATTTTGCACTGCTTAATACAAATCGATCGATTAAGAAGGTGAATTTTAAGGAATCTCTCGTAAACGGCATGAGTAAGAGCAAAATGATTATGATAAAAACTGAAGATATAATAATTTCTAGCATCTTTTGTTTAAAAGGTTACTTCGAAAAATGTACCATTTACTAAGAAATCACCATTGAAAATCGCTATTTTATTTTTATTTATTTGTGTCTGTCTGGCTTTGTGTGTCAATATCTCGTAAACGGCATGAGTATCATTTTGGTATTTCTATAATTCTCCTAAGGGCAGTATTAAGGAGGGCTCCAAATATAGTTCAGACTTACGACCGACCGAGCGAGCGAGCGAGCGAGATGCAAACATACAAGTATATGAGTTAAATATAATTTTGGATTCAGGACGAGACAAGACATTTTTTGATCTGTGCATAGTACAGACACACAACCAAACACTATAGCAATAATTATAGTATACAGCGTATATTTGCTATAGTGACCATAACTTATACTAAAGTTAACAAAAACATCCTTGAAATTACTTGAAAACACATAAATAACCATCTGATTGTTTTCGCCACAAATAAACGTATTGTTTGTTAACTTAAATCGCTAAAAGGTAAATTGTGGTTATAAATAATAGCAATTATTTATTTTGTGAAATATAATAAAACATAATTGGCGATATCAAAATTAATTAATTATTGTGTGGAATGATTTTAGTGAGACAAAAAGCTGCAATAGGTAGGTGTAGTTTATTACATCATTAAATAAAGTCTAAGATTACAACTGTCTGTAGTGAGAAACCTAGCAAAACCAGACATGCACTAACAGAGATGTTCGTCGGGTGACGTAATTGGAAGTGGGATTCGTTCTGTTGGAGGCGCCGCGACGGCCGCCACCGAAACTGGAGCATAGGATCGACATCTCACACAGAAAAACTTTCAGTATATATGGAGCACATGTATTCAGTACTACAGGCTAATAAAAAAGGAAAAATATCCTTTAACTTAAAGAATTAAAGACACATTATTTCTTTTCTTTCAATTACTTTATAACACTAAATAAATTTAAATGGAAAATATATAAAAACAATTACTTTAGATATTTGTTATAATAGACTAATAGTTTGTGTCTGCCGTTAGGCGGCAGACTATACAGAATGCTGTACCACAAGCGCGCATTACAACATATATAAATGTTCGACAATGTTTTCATGAATCGCAATGAAATATTTTATGCGTCTGATCGTATAAAACTGGGAAACGATATATTGGGAGCGCTGAACAAATTCCGCGAATCCATCCCGGGCACATTTAATGTCAGTCGTCATTTATTTTACAACCATACAGAAACACACATACATATGTCTGTGCAACCCGCTCATATATAGAATCCGTACCCTCGCCTTGATACGCTTGTCATCAAAAACACAAAATACGTAACATGTGGCCCGCTCATTTCAAGTCAACTTGAACGAAATATGATGAGCACGACCATATTGTTTTGCATATTACAAGAAGAATACTCCTCTTTGTGTGTTGTTGCTTTTATTTTGTTGCCATATTGCCGACGGAAAGATATTGCCATTTGGCCAAGAGGTTTATTCAATTTTCGGGAATAATATAAAATTACGTAAGCTGGGTTCTCTTTGAAACAAATACAATATGGCAATCTAAATATTATTATACTTTGGCCTGTTTTTGGAGCACTTAAACTTTTACTTAACATAACACCACTGATTATCAAATTAAAATGTTAACTGTTTGTTTTCCAAAATAGGCATCTTAAGTTTAAAGTTTATCTTCAACAGTTTTGGGTCTAGAGCGTTCACACACAGACTCTTGCAAATTTGTTTAAAATGTATTGAAACGTTTGCCTAGAAATAAATCGATGTACGACAAAACTTCTAAAGCTTGTCGCAAAATGTCTCGTGCTGTTAACTTTAAAAGTTTCTAATATTTCCTAAAAATGGCATATTTTAATAAATTCAAAATAATAGTATGAAACGCTATGTGACAGGAACTGAGATTATGTGTTAAACTTCGCGGCATGCTATATAGAAAACAAAGTTTACTATACGGAAAAGTATATATTTTCACAAGTCAACAATTATCAAACGAAAAGTTTCAACGATTACACCAAAAATGCAGGAACTCATAAATAGCAAGAGTTGACTTGTTGGCCAGAGAAAATTAGTACTTCGATATTTTTGCTTGAAAAAAATCAGTTTAATTTCCTTCGAAAAGTTGTTTAATTTGCACGATTAAGATAAGAGATTAATTAGTGCCCGAAACTTCTTGTAAAATTCTATAGTTAATTAGTTGGCGATGCAGCAGTGGAAGATGAGCAAGCAAAAAGTAGAAACTCTACGAAAAGTTGATCACATTGTCCTCTCATCCAATGCGAGGAATTTCAAAGGCTCACTGGGACAGAACTTCAACTCTTTTCGTCCAAATTTTCACAGATCGGATAAATTTTGTAGGTACGTCATGCATAAAGATGAATCGTAAACTTTGAAATAAGTGATTCTATATCAGAGCGGGCTAAACATTTATTTCAACTCCAGTTTCTCCAGCGTTTTACTTCCTTACAAAGAACCATGAAACATATTGATTACTAGATTTTAATGACTAGGAACATTACGTATAAGAAAGTAAAACATGTCGACCATAATATTAATAACGGGAATGCTTTTGAATATTTCACTTCTATTGATGAAGGATTTTAGTGTGAATTTAGAACATTGATACAAGTATATATATCATCAATCATGATAGCCGGTATTCACATGTACTTCTGATCTCAAAAGTTAAAACTCATATTTTGAAAAGGTGAAAGATAAAATATTGAAAATAGGCACAGTTGAGAAGGCAATATGAATTCAGGCTCATGTATCATTATTAAGGCCACTGCGCCGTCAGATCCGATTGGAATTGTAATATAACGAAACGATCAAGACTAAACCTATACAATACGGAGCTTAAACCTGTCCTCTACTTGATTTTGTATATTTTTAGATGAGACTAGAGACTGCAACGGAAATACATGAATCTGTCTGTGTATGTCAATATCTCGTAAACGGCATGAGTAAGAGAAAAGTTAAACTAATATAAACTGAAGATATAATAATTTATAGCATCTTTTGTTTAAAAAGTTTTTTTGAAAAATGTATTATTTACTGAAAAATCGCATTTGAAAATGGTTATTTTATATCCATATATTTGTGTCTGTCTGTCTGTGTCAATATCTCGTAAACGGCATGAGTAAGAAAAAAGTGATTATAATAAAAACTGAAGATATAATTATTTCTAGCAACTTTTGTTTAAAAAGTTTTTTCGAAAAATGTACCATTTACTAAGAAATCGTCTTTGAAAATGGTTATTTTAAATTTATATATTTGTCTGTCTGTCTGTGTCAATATCTCGTAAACGGCATGAGTAAGAAAAAAGTGATTATAATAAAAACTAAAGATATAATAATTTCTAGCAACTTTTGTTTAAAAAGTTTTTTCGAAAAATGTACTATTTACTAAAAAAACGCTGTTGAAAATGGTTATTTAATATTTATATATTTGTGTCTGTCTGTCTATGTCAATATCTCGTAAACGGCATCAGTAGGAGAAAAGTGATACTAATAAAAACTAAAGATATAATAATTTCTAGCAACTTTTGTTTAAAGAGTTTTTTCGAAAAATGTACCATTTACTAAAAAAATCGCATTTGAAAATGGCTATTTTATATTTACGTTTCGCATTTTACAATACATATAGATTTTGTTTCATAGTTATCGTAGGGTACATTTAAGACCAAATAAAGCCTAATTATAAATACAGATAGTGAAAGAACAAGAAAGTCGAGTGTAGGCACCTCCACTTTTTTTTATATGAAATTATTGGTCATGAATGTATACAGTTTTCATTTTTCATGACGATTGTCATAGAGAATTTTGGAAAACTCCGTAAACCCGTATTCGCAAAGTTGCAGAACCTTTTCTTCTGCTTGAACTAGTTTGTTCAGTGTTTTTATGACCAGTAAATTGTTTGAGAGCTGCTGGTGGCATAAAATATAACGCAATGTGCGCGAATGAAAACGAAAGCAATTTAAAACAGTGACTAAGAAAGATACAGTTACAAAGGGTATTTGCTCTTGTTTCACATCGTCTGTTCTGTCTTCTGTCACCCACACATACCTCTTCGTTAATAGAAGTGTGGCTTTGCTAAGATATTTGCTACTTTTTCATCCCACACACAATCATTACTCTACTCTACTCCGCTCCACGCACACATATCAGAATATTTCTTTTACTTTACGTTATGTATTAAAACAAGCTTAGGTACGCACTTATGCGTTTAGTTCGCCTTATATTTAATATATGCGAGCAGCGGTTATTAATTATTATGGCCTTGCGGTTAACAATTTGAAAAATGTGAAACATAATCTAATTTATTGTAGATTATTTTGATAAAAGAAATATTTTAGTGCATATTATAATATTTAATCATTTTTTTTTTATGGCCATTGAGTTAACAATATGAATATTTCTTGTAGAATCTTTGGGAGTTTTAATTATTTTTATAAGGGCGGTATTAAGGGGGGTTTCAAATTTTGGGACCCTATAACTCCGGAAGTATACAGGCGATTGGATTTAAACTGCGAGTAGATTCAAATGGGATGCCAAATAATATGTGTAGCAAATTTGGTGTAAATCGCTCCGGTACCTTCAGAGGGGGCACAAATTTGGTTTTACGAGCATCCAAGTATATGATTTATATATATTTTTGGGTTCAAGGAGACGAGATAAATAATTTTTGTTAATGATATTTTTTAATCCGGGCATGTTACAGACACACGCTCATTTGTACTTCGTAAGGGAACTGGAAATGAATCCAGTTTGACTATAAATACACGATATCTCGAAAACGGAATAACTTAGAAAAAAGTACAACTTATAAAAGTTGAAGATATTAAAATTTCTAATAACTTTTGTTTGAAAAGTTTTTACAAAAATTGTACCATTTACTAAAAAATCGCCATTAAAAATGAACTTATTACATTTACGTTTACCTACTTACATACATATTGATATTGTTTCACGGCTTTCTTAGAATGAATTATAAACAAAATAAAGCAACATTACATTAAATAGACATTGGAAGTATAAGTAAATTGCGTAAAGGCCACGCCAGCTTACTTAAACTTAAAATTAATTAAATATTTAACAATCTAAAAGTAATTCGTTTAAATTATATAATAAGACTGAGTATTATTTCTAATATACATTTTATGAAGATATATGAGTTTGTATGTTATTATTCTCGAAGCCCAATTGTTAAATTAGCTTTTCAGGTATATTAATCGAAAAATAAACGTATGTCTCCCGTTATGCGCGACATCAAATTGTGTAAACAATACAAATTGAATACAATTCTAGCTACCTACACCACTCCACCCATCCTCTACGTAAACTGTGGTTGTAACCAACAAAAACAGACAATCGACAGAGTTATTCCCGGTGAGCCAATTAGCATATGTACAACAACATTTTCTGTGAAACGTGAGAATTTCAACCACATGTCCTGAAACGAACAGCTTTATTCCTGGCGCAAAATTACCTGCCTCAATCCAAACATACATACAAATACAACATGCTGTTGTACATTTATCAAGTTAGCTCTCATCAATCTAATTTTAAGTTATACCTAGGACATGTGTAACGAATTCAATAAAGTTTAAATTGGAGATATTCCACTAACTTGGTTGACAATATACGTATAAACCAAACTTAATTAGGACAATGGAAATCTGAAATTCCCATCACTCGATTTCCTTATGCTTAGTTTTCATGATATATGTAATACAGTTTCATTTTATGGTTTAAGTCATTCTACCATTGCCATAAAACAATATCAAAATGTGTTGTAACTAAAGAATCATAAATGTAACTTAGTTATTTTCAAAAGCAATTTCTCATTATTCAAAAACTTGCCAAACAAAAGTTGCTACAATGTTCATTTCTTTTACTTTTGTGGGATTCACTGTTTCTCAAACTCGTGTGCTTTTCGAGAATAGCAAAAATAACACGAGTAAACAAGCACTTCTGGTTGAAATATCCCTTTAAAAAATAGGATGTTTTCTTATTTCAGTAAATAGTATATTTTTAGAAACAACGTTTTAAATAAAAGTTATTGGGAATAATTCTAAGATTCACGTTTTCACAAAACTGTGTCCATTTCAAGATATGTAAAAAATTACACGTGTAAACAAACACTTCCGGTTGAAATATCTATTTCAAAAATAGGAGATTTTCTCGGGATATAAATCCATAATTCAAAACATCATATTTCTATGATCAATTAGCTGTAGAACGTTCACATACAAGCACGCGCGCACACACACACACACACACAAACGCATACACAGACGTCAAAACAAATAATTCATGAAATCTTCGAGCAAGTTACTTTCTTATACGAATATACGAAAAAATTCGGATTGAAGCAGAAATATACGTTTCAACCCTCCTTGAATCGTTTCTGACTATTTTCGAACTGTGTGTGTGTCTGTGATCGCTCTACAGCAAATACAGTTGATTATAAAATTATAAAACTCTAAATTTAAGACCTGATTAGGGTTCGGAAAAATACCTACTACTTTTGAAAACAATAATAACCAGAAGTAGTAGTTTACACTTGTTATTATTTCAATATCTTGAAAACGCCATGAGAGAGAAAAAGATAACATAATAAAAGTTGAAGATATAAAAATTTCAAACAACTTTTGTTTGAAAGTTTTTTTTTTTAATTCTGCTATATTATGGAAAATCGCATTTAAAAAAAGACAATTTTTCAAAGTAATCGTAGATACAATTTGAAACAAAATAAAGTTTAAGATTATATTATATTATATATAAGGTAATAAAATACTCGAAAATAATAACGTTCTTTATCAATTACTATAATCGAAAAATATTTTAATTAAGGTCTCAATTTACCCTTTTGAGATAATAGATATTTTGTAAACTTTGTCAGAGAAATATTCATTATGTTCTAAAGGCTACGCCTGTTTATATCTCGGTCTCTCTTTAGCAACGGTAAATATCTTTTAATTTTAGATATATTAAGCTTTATATACATAATTTCGTAAAATAATATGGTGAATAGAATAGATTCTTTTTTTGAATATATCATTTTACAGCTACAATAAAAAAATATGTCGTATTGAAAATATTGTATGGTTCTAGACGGTTTTACGAAATTATGTATATAAAGTCAGAAAAGAAGAGATATTTACTGTTAGACAAAGAAAGGGGTATAAACAGGTGTAGCCCCTTGAGTATATATTCGTGTATCATTGCCGTCACTGTATAGCAATGTAAAGAAATTTCTAAGAGGCAAAGTTTCGACATATTTCTATTCAGTAGATGTCAGGCCAGATTCTGTGTGTGTTCGTTCGTCAGTGTGACTTATTTATGTTAGTAATGCTGTCTCTAGCGTCATTTATTGACACTGTAAAGTTTAACCCCTGACACGCTATATTTCATAAATGTTCTCCGAGGAACTTTAAAGACAACCTTGTGCTTGTGCGTTGTGCTTCACGCCTGTACCGGTGTATACACGTCATTTCGTTAAGCGATATTGAAAGTGATTAATAACAATTGAAATGTTCACTGGATGATTAATGGTATATTATGCGTGTTCACTTGTTTTAAAATTGTTTCACGTAAATGTGCAAGTTTTAGAACTACAGTGTGACAACATTTCGTGTGAAGATGGCTGGATATATGTAACAGTTCTCTTTGAAGGGAACGTTAGTAATAAATCAATTAAAGGGTTCGATATTTGTTTTCTCAAACGTTCACAAGAATAATCCATTTGTGGAATATATTATCACGTATCCTCAGTGTATACAACTTGCTCTAAACTCACTGGTATCTTTTAATATTACATATTTATATATATATATATATATAGGTCATTTCAATTTTTTTTTTAATTTTTTCAGAATTTTTGGACAGTAAGTTTCGGAGTTGTTACACATTAAAATTGCACTTCTATGCAATTTCACGCGATTTGGTCATTTTTCATTCATATTTTACACCAATAAAAATGATATTTAGAAGAAAATCTCCAATGCAAAGTTTGTTGCAAATATAACAAAGAAAACTACAATAGTTTAAATGTTTTGATAATTTGTAATTACAGTTTAATTACTAAAATCAAATTATCATAGCGAATGTAAAAACTGTACAAGTGCTGACTGATTTTAATAGTTAGCATAAATCATAAACTAGAACCCATGTAAATTTTAATGTGGGCCTTAGCCTTAATCAAACCAAAATTTGTATTTTACGGTATCAACATAACGCCGTAACTTACAAGCTGTTGGAGCGGTCGCATGTAAGTTACGGCGTTATGCTATGCGCAGCGCTTATGTTGTTCCCTGTTAACTATTATCTGGCATAGTTCGTACTATTTATTAAATATAATCTCCAGAAAGAACAAAAAACAAATATACACTTCCGGTTTGATTTCTTGTTTTTCAAAAATAGGAAGTGAATATCTTAAGTTTCACAATTCGACAGCTTTGGCTCTAGAGCGTTCACAGATAGACCGATAGACACACAGACGGTCATTTCGAAAATAGTCACAATATCTTAATCCATTGAAATCACAAGTTAGAAATACTTCATGATTAAAAGACTTACTTATTACTGCATATACGAAAGTAAAAACTGCTGTGCAATCTTGAAGAAATATTCCAAACATTTTTAAAAATATGATTGACGGGTTAATATATTTTCAATTTAAAAATTGTTATTTTCAATGGCTCGAAAATGAAAATCGTCAATGTTATTGTAAAAATTTGAAATTTTGTATATAAAAAGCTACGTTCTTAAATATATTGTGTAAATATAAAAATAGAAGCAGTCTTTAAAGACAATTGGTATAATATTATGGATGAAATGTGATATTTAGATATCAAGGCTATGTACAATACCCAAGTTTTCGAACTAGCAGTTGACTTTTCAATTTGTGACCATTAGTTTATGAAGTAGTCTATTCAGAAATGCAGTTAGTGATTTCAAATATGTTGCTGATCCTTTTGTTAGTTGACATGAGATTAGTGCGAACAATGAAGTAATAAACAAGTGTTCTGTTTCTGTAATAAACGTATTAAAAACAACACGAATGCTTGGGTTCATTGTTAGCTTGTGAACGTTATAATCATCCCATCAACCTTTGAGTACCCTATTTTTATTTCAATTAATTGTGTTTTATTTCACACGTACTCTATTTGAAAATGACATGCATGTCATTGTTGATACATAGAACGTTATTACGCTAATGAAAGTATAATTATCAAAAAAAATGTTATTTCATTTCATCAACATCGTTTTTAGCACACATTAGTTTCTACTTATTATAAGTATCTAACTAAATACAAACTTTGACAAGAATGTCTTCAGGTCGTCATGAGAAAAAAAAAAGCTGGAATGGCATTCACTAGATTTTCTTGTCCTTTCAGAATCTATATTTACAATTATATTTTATTTGGTTCAAAATACACACTACGTGTAACTTTTCTATTTTCATTTTTCGTAAAAGCGCTGCTCTAGAGCGTTCACATACAGACAAACAGACCCACACACACAAACGTCATACCAAAATTAGTCAGACTCAAGGGTTTAAAATCTATGTTTCCGTTAAAGTCTCGAATTCGTTTTTTTCTTGATTATACAATATACTATACCAAGAAAATAAAAATATATATAATCGCAAAATATGATACTGGAAAATGCATAGAAAAAAATACTGCGAAAAAGCAATTGATTCTAGGAATACTGTATCTCTTTTGTATGTAATGTACGGCGAGCAAAAAATTGTATACACACGATGAGATTTACAAAGAATTTGCTATATGTTCTCTACAAATAAACCCGACGAATAGGATTAGAAAAATCCGACTCCTACGATGTTTCCAGTTGATGGCTCAAAGCTCACACTGTTGTAAGCTTCACGAACAGTTAATTTTATTTCCAATAGCCTTCACTCTAGGCCCTTTGTTATCATTTTCGCTGATGCCCTTAGATGATGTCATGTTTTATATCCGATTCCCATTTTATCTCCTTCAAAATTGTAATTATAATTATATTAAAAGGGGTTACAATATATTTACTTTCTTGAAAGAAAAATTGAACTCAAAATTTAAATATATAAATATAATGCTTTGATTTTAAAATTTACATATCTGGGGCAGAAAAACCTCATATTTTATAAAATTATAATTTAATCGGTGCTTGTTTAAAATGTTTTCAAACAATTGTTGTTAGAAAGTTAGATATCTTTTACTTTTATGCTCGTCCAAGTATTCTGTTTGTGGCAATTCTCTCTTTTGGGCATTCTCTATTTACAAAATATGCTGTTTAGCCTTTTCTGTTTTTCTCATTCTCTTTTCTGTTCAGGTAATTCACTGTTTTGCTCCAGTTCCTTGTTTTTATTATTCTCTGTTTTATGCCGTCTCTCTTATGAGTATTCTGATTTTCCATTACCACTTTTTGAGTATTCTCTGTTTTGTTCTTTGCTGTTTTGAAGTCTCTGTTTTGCGATTCGCTCTTTTGGATTTAGTTATATGCATTCCTTTTCACGGGAATTTGCGATCGAGATTAATTGATCGCTATCTAGTGGCGAAATAATCATGTTTGTGTTTCCTTTATTGTTTAAACTGTTGGCAAATAATGTTCAAGTTCTATTTCTTGTATTAATATTCAAATATATATATTTATTTTCGTACGACGCCGTGTAGCTTACTCCCAATTAAAATCATATTGGAGTTAAAACTCCGTAACTTGGACAGATTGAGAACAGGACAGGATTCTAATAACAGTGACTTATGTACATTCTTTTTTATTCTGGAGGACACAAAATACGTTGTATTCTGTGTGTCAGAGACACAAGTAAAATTTACTAATATTACAAGGAATCCTACAAAGATCTATGGAATCCTCTCACCGTTACCAAAAGAGCACTTATGTCAAGTTTGCAGAAGTGTTCATAAGAACGTCAGTGATACAATTGATTTCAATTATGTTTTGTTAGTAAGTATACACTTATGTTGATAGAAAAAGTAAATAGATGTTTGCATCGGTCTGTTTACTTTCAATTTCAGTTCAAGAATATCCTGATAAGAAGGCTTTGAATAAATGTATATATTTTCGAGTGTTCGAGCTGCTCCTCACCAAAAGCTACCCATTATTACACTGATGCCATCCGTGCTGTTGTAGGTAAATCGATTGACGAACCCTTTGTAAACGATGGGCCCTGATGGCATACAATTGAACAGCTATGAATGCAACATACCTTTTGAATTTAACCTGGACACAATGAGCGGCCAGGAATGCATTTTAAATTCTATGCATTTGTATAGCAAGTAGAAAAATAAACAAACAAACTCCTAGTAGGGATACATTTTTATCTGTACAAAAACGTTTGCTGTGATTGTCATTTATATCTTTATTATATCTGAAACACATTTTTATGTTTTAACTTTATAAATGCTGAGGTGATGTTCAGTTGAGTTTCATATATAAGTATAGGTTGGAAATAATTGGTCGTATTTGTATTTAAGGGGGATATGAATAGTTAACAAGTTCGTGTAATATTTGGAGTTGAGAGTCGTGGAAATAAAGGCAGATGCAATGAATATTGTGTAATAGGCAGTTAGAACGAAATTAGCCGGTACTTGAAATGCTGGCAAAATTGCCGTAATGACAACTTTTGGTTGGCAACGCGGTTCATTAGCAT
Organism: Leistus spinibarbis; assembly: GCA_933228885.1. Lineage (NCBI taxonomy): Eukaryota > Metazoa > Arthropoda > Insecta > Coleoptera > Carabidae > Leistus > Leistus spinibarbis. The sequence goes on from OW121805.1 coordinate 5,066,710, forward strand.
GCAATTTCGTTGACCATTTAAGTTTCAAATTTAAGGTAATTTCTGCTTACTTTATATAACCAGTCGCGCGAGTAAGCCGTAAAAATTAGTTGCAAAACTCGTTCAAAAAGATATGCTTTACTGCAGCAGCTGCTGCAGTTAAATAAACTTATTTGGTCGGACTTTCGCGAGATCTATCTCACTGCGATTACATAGTCGCACATTTACCTAAACTAGTGAGCTCTATATTATTCGCAGCGTATTAAATTCGTATTTCAGTTTATTTCCTTTTTCCCCAAATGCTTTATTCTTCTTCCACTGTGCATCTTTTTTATTTGACTATAAAAATGCTCCAAAACCCATTTGTCATGGCACGAAGTTATTCGTGGCGTGGACAGACATTTTTATTAAAAAAAAATCACCAGTCGCACATTTTTTAATACACAATCCCATCTTTATGCTTATATTATTCACATATTACGGAATTTTGACGTGTTATTTTCAATTCTATTTAAATGAAATTGCAAAAATAGAATAAACAAGCACAGGTACATGCACCTAGGTTTTAACTTGCCGTAGAATAATTATAAACATCGCAAGCATTCATATATTACGGAATTTTGACGTGTTATTTTCAATTCAATTTAAATGAAATTGCAAAAATAATTGCTTACAAATACATAGAATAAACAAGCACAGGTAATGCACCTAGGCTTTAGCTTGCCGTAGAATTATTATAAACAAAATCTGATAGCAATTTTAATATCTTCTTCTTTTATTATATTCACTTGATCTTTACCTTATACAGTTTTCAAGATATTGAAAATAAGCTAGAGTAAACCACTATTTCTGGTTAAGTTATTGCGTTCAAAAATAGGAGCTTTTCTTCCGGACCTTACACAAGTCTTAAGTTTATAGTTTTATAATATTATCCTCAACAGTTTTTGCTGTAGAGTTTATAATAAGTCAAAAACGGTTCTGGGGGGTCAAAACGAGTATTTCCGTTAATATATATCGTGATTTCTTATATACTGTATTAAAATTTAAAATATTCAATAATGCGTAATTCGTAAAACAATTAAATATTTATTTCCCAAAAAACAGTGTATTTAGAATTGTTTTCGTGGTAAATTTATTACTGGCTTTTAAAGTGTTTTATTTTGCGCCGAGATTGATTACTCCCTAATATATCTTTTTTTTTCGTTCTGCTCTTTTCAATTGTTAATTAATTATTCTTTCTTATTTGTAACGCAATTGTATTGTAAGATAAACAGGTCTTCATTAGGAAGTTGCGCATCTCAATCTTTTATCTTTTTTTGTTACTCTTCCCCATTTATAAATCGAGTAAAAAGTAAAATTTCATTTAAATTCTGTCTGTTTAGAAAAGATACCTCCTGCAAGGCTATCGCCATTTCTCATTTCTGTTTTTCATTACATCGAGACAAACTTTTTCAATTTAATGATTAATTAACACGCACAGGGCACAGTGCACTGGGTGTACTTTCCGTTTTAGAGTTATATATTTCTGAAATGATGTAACAACGTCTCTTAACAATTATTCATATTATTCAGAAATAGTTCTATTCATAACCTAAGTTTGCTTTGATGAATACATATTTATCAGTGTCTGTTTTCATCTATACTTAAATATGTAAATACGTATTTTCCCATAAATGATATAATAACAACCCTTTCTAAATGGATCATTTACTAACAATAGTCTACATAACCATTAAGTTCCCTTTGCAGTTTAAATTGAATCGCCTTTATACTTCCGGAGTTATGGCTCCAAAATTTAGAGTGCACCTTCATACTGCATTTACAAAATTTGTGAAAGTATTGAAAAATTATGCAGGGGATTCTAAGATATATTTTATGCCTATAATTTTTTTTCTTTTTGGGTACAGCCTTGCTTGCAATTTCATGTACGAATTACCGTTAAAATTCGAAGGGAGAAACCCCCCATGTTATAGAAATGGTGACTTCAGATTTGAAACCGGTTTTAACAAGTTACTTCTCTCATAAATATTCTTTGAATCCAGTTCACCCTTCTAGATATGTCTTTCAAAGAAGTTAACAAAAAAAAAACTCTCTTTCTAAGAATTTATGGGATAGAAAAGTTTGTCAGCAACCGACATACATTATTAATGGTTTAACAAATTAAATCACTAGTATAAACCTTTTAGAATATTACTATTTATGATATAACAAGATTTGGTACGCGTAAAACGCACCAATGCGTAGAGCTCGCCTTTAGGTAATGCGTTGCGAGCAGTGGTTTTTAAGTATTATGGCCTTTTGGTTAACAATTTGAAAAAGTCTTACAATTTTTTGTAGATTATATTGATAAAATAAGAATTAGTACATATTTTAAAATTCAAAATTATAATATTTAATAATTTCTTTCGGGCTTTGGATAAACAATATGAAAAATTCTTGTAGTCATAAAATATCTTAGAATTTATAGTAGTATTTTTGAGTGTTTTAATTATTTTTGTAAGGGCAGTATTAAGAGGGGCTCCAAATTTTGGGGCCCTATAACTCGATAAGTATACGAGCGATTGGTTTTAAACTGCGAGCGGATTCAAATGGGATGCCATATAATATGTGTAGCAAATTTGGTGTAAATCGCTCCGGTACCTTCAGAGGAGTAGAGGGCACCAATTTGGTTTTACGAACGACGACTAAGTATATAAGTTATATATATTTTTGGATTCAGGGAGACGAGACTAACACTTTTGTTAATGAAATTATTTGATCCGAGAATGCTACAGATACACGACCGAATGCGATACTTCGGCGAGCTAAAAAGCTTTTTACTTCCCCGAGAAATATAAATCTAAATTTCAAAACATCATATGTTTATATTCAACGCTACAGGCACACAAATAAAGACAGACAAACACAAAGACGGCATAGAGAAAATAATCAAAATTAATTCAGGGAGCCTCAAAACGAATATTTCCATTAAAATGTCGAGCATTATATGTCATAACCCGAACTGGATTATTACTTGTAATTTTCTAGTCATAATTACTACTTGGTTCGCTGTGGAGACAGTTTAGGTCAGAGTAAGCGTAATTTTTATTCTCCGCCGCCGCGACGACACAAAAACGTAACATAATTGTGGCGCCAATGTAAAGCGACGCCCTTATCCAGAGCGTACTGGAGACAACGCATACGTCATGTAATATAGCAGTAAATACAATTACGACAAATTAAATTCAGAGTTCACAAAGTTTAGTGGTAAATACCAAAAGTAATATATAATTCAGGGAAGTCACATATAACAATAGTCGTATTTTAGCAGCTGACGTCTAAATGAAAAATATAAAACAGTAGTGTTCTAAAAGAGGCAAACTAAAACAAAAAGGCGTACAGCTAGCGAAGGTGTTGCAGCAAATGTAAGTGTGTACATAGCCTTAAATAATACTTTTGCGAGTCGGTGCTACATTCACAGATAATAAAACGTCAGCCGTCGCCATGTTGGTCTTTGCATTGTTTCACATGGTGCGAATGTAACCTAAACAAAAGTCTCTCTCCCTACAGTTATATTTTTAGTATGATTAAATTATTATGCCAGCGACAATGCACTAGTCTCCGTTATTATGTATGAAACGAAGCAAATGCAGTGGCAGTGGCAATGGCAGTGGCGTTCCACCAGACATTTGAATGTAATATTAGAGAGTGCCACGGACCGGAAAAACAAAAGAAAACTGAAAGAATTAAGGCGAACTACATTTTATTTATTTCGAAGTGTCACTCGAGAATAAACAGTATACTAGTCTAGCCACTCTTGTTACATAACCGACACAATTTTATTTGAACTAATAAGACAATTTTATTTTCTTAATTTTAATAACGTTTATCAAAAAAATATAAATCTATTATTATTACTTTCTTTTACAAAGTAATAAATACTAAATGAATTTCGAACACGATATTTCAACGGATATACACGTTTTGACCTTCCCTGAATCGAATGTGACTATTTTCGAAATCTGTCTGCGAACGCTCTAGAGCCGAAATTGTGAAAATTCAAACTTGTATATGGTCTAGATGTGCACCTTTTATATTTGAAAACAATATTCAAACCGGAAGTGCATAATTTGTCTATTCTCCAATATCACTAGAACGGCTGCACTAAAGGCAAAAATAGTTATGTTCATAATGAAAGATATTATTATATCGCACAACTTTTGTTTGAAAAGTTTCTTAAAAAAATGTCTTCTTAGTTTATAAATAAACTATGTACTTGCAATGCCTTAAATAGCTACCAACTTAATAGAAATTACTATTTTCACTGCCATCGTCTACATTCCAGAAACTGGATAGAAAAACGATTCCATCGAAGCCATAAAGCACATTTTCGAAATCAAAGAAAGCGAGATTAACTAAACAATGATATCTGATAGAAACAAAATTTCTCTATTAACGTTTTTAGCTCGTTGGGCGATAGCACAAATTGTGTTCGGTCGTGTGTCTGTAACATTAAATTAATTGTACTCCAAAATAGCTATTTATGCAACTAGTTGCGAAATGGGTGACTTACTTTTTGCAACGTATTGCATGCAAGATTTTTATATATATATATATATATATATATATATATATATATATATATATATATATAACTGTTTTGAAAACAACAGATTCTATAATCAATTTCGAAGTTTGGACCGCTCGAACCGGTAGACGTTCGTAAATGGAGTCAGATGGATCTATTCGCGTTCGTAAAGTGGTTGCTGTGATATTTGGAGCAATTTTCAAAATAATTTAGTGTTTGAATAATTGATTCAACTTTGCAATAACAGTTTAGGTAAATTTATAATTCTGTTTTTTGATGAAATAAAATGATTATGTTATTAACTTTGTTCGTTTATTCTGCACTGATTGTTCAGTTCAGGGTTTGTCCCTCTTCCACTTACAATAAAGAACAAGCACCTATGCGTCCAGCTCACCTTATAAGTAATATATGCGATGTGAGCAGTGGTTTTTAATTATTATGGCCTTTTGGTTAACAATTTAAAATTAAAAATTATAATATTTAATATATTTTTTATTGCCTTTGGGTTAACAATATGAATAAATCTTGTAGACATAAAATATCTTAGAATATTATGTAGAATTTTTGGGTGTTTTAATTATGTTTATAAGGCCAGTATGAAGGGGGCCTCCAAGATTTGGGGCCCTATAACTCGGGAAGTATACGGGCAATTGGATTTAAACTGCGAGCGGATTCAAATGGGATACTAAATAATATGTGTACCAAATTTGGTATGAAGCGCTTCGGTACCTTCACAGGAGTAGAGGGCACAAATTTGATCTTACGAGCGAGCGACGACTAACATCCAAGTATATAAGTTATATATATTTTTGGATTCAGAGAAACGAGATAAACACTTTTTGTTAAGAAAATGTTTTGCTTTACCTTCTTCGGTACTTCGTACGGCGAGCTAAAAAGGATAGATTATGATCTGAGCAATTGACAAAATTAAAAGCACACTTTCTCACCTATGGGGAACATTTTCCGATATTTACAAAAGAAAATAATCAAAATCGGTTTTGCTTTAGTAAATGGACTAACAGCGTTACAAATACAATTATATAAATTGTATGTTTTCTGATACATTTGCTTTTAAACGAGATAATGAGATTACGCTGCGGCAACACATTCGCGGGAGTAAACTGATCCTTATTTAGCTCTGTCATTTTGTGTTTATGTTACGATAAATTCAATTAAATAATCCAGTATTGAGAGGATTATTCGAATGAAATGAAAATCCGATAGACGAGTACAGAAGCTAATGTGTGGCACATTTGAAAACAAAAATATTAGTGACATCCAATCAAATTCTAGTGTGTGTAGTGGAAATTATGTTTTACTCAAGGCTGAGTGATTCAAACCCGTATTCTATCAAGTGTTAAATTATAACAAATATTTGCGGCATTATTGTGAATCGAGGCACGTTGTTGACATTGCAAACAGTTATGAATTAATATGTAATCGCAATAATATAGATTGACTTTCACTATGAGCATGATGCGTGATGTTAGTTGTACACGTTAATAAAGAAAAGTGAACTGAACAATTTCTACCAATTAAAATTCCGAAACGTGCGTTCGAATCATACACTTTTATCGGCGTTGTAGATATGAAATCAGAAGAGGAACCACAATATTCATATTATTATTAATACCGCGGCGAATCCTTTCACTTATTTTCCATTTTCATTTTCGTTTGTGATTTATAAAGGGAAAATATTTCTTCAATGTAAAATTGAGTATATCATTTTCCCAAATAAAAAAGATTATTTTACCATATATTTGGTACGGAAAAATAACCTAGACTGACCTTCACTCGACTTTCTTGTACGGTTGCTAAATTTTGTTTATAATTGTATCTATGATTACTTTGAAACAAAATCAACTAGAGTTACGTAAATGGCAAATTTTTCGAAGACATTCAACTAAAAGTTATGACAAATATAATAAAAAAAATATAAGAACAGCAACTTAGAAATCGTTAGTTTATATTTGATGTACGTATCAAATAAAATTAATATTTCAACATTTCAGGTACCAAAAAAAAAACTATTTTTTATTTGCCAACTAATTAAATAGAAGAAAGTATCAAAAGATGATTGACTGATGAACAACATCTCATAGATCACTATAATTACTTGCATTCACTTTCGGATATAGGTACCCACAACATATTTAACCCAAACTAACTATACTTTTAAACTTTTACTTGTATGAATCAAAACTTGACAGCGGTCGCACAAGATAAATATACTACTTTTGCCGGACACTGGCAGCTTGATAAATCAATACAATATCGATTCGACATCCCACCGTATTAATCTCGTTCGCAACATCCGATTAATTTAATATTTGACTAATACGTGAATTCGCCAATTGCCTTTATTATAAATTCTGAATATGTCAACTGGAAATCTGATTATCATAAAATGATTTCTAACAACAAATTGTTAAAATCTCTAATATTTTGAATCTAACTATATTTCTGTGCAACTATTTTGGGAATACTGTAAAAACGACAATAGTTAATGCCTCCTTCTAACCTTGCGATTAAGCCCAAAAATTTATCAGCTTATCGCAAATTTATCTTAGGTTCAAATACGTAATTTCATTGTTCTGATTTCAGAATATATTAAATAATCTATAATTTTAATTCCCAGTTTAAAAATTTAGGATCCTATAGCTTTTTAAACGAGGAATCCATTTTTTATACTTAAAAATAAATTAAAAACGGTGGCACCCACTTTGGCCAATTTTTACACTTAAAATGGCCAAAAAGGTAACTTAAAGGTCATATAAGATCAAAATCATATTTTTCTTAAAAAGTACGGAGAATTTCCTAAAAACTTTGAACTTTTATATATCGGAAGCATTTATAAAAATTCAAAATTTTATACAAATACTCAGAGGTAATAAGGAAACATACTCACAAAATAAGATTTTTTTTTTTTTTTCATGCACGTTTCACTTGGACGTACCCATACATATATATTATATATATAATGCCTTAGTGTGTTATAAATTCATGCAACGATTACTATGTAACAATAACAAAAGTATAGTTACCAGGAAAACGTAAATTATCTATTTTAAACACGATTTTACTGTAAATGGTGCCTATTTCAAAAACTAATATGCAAACAAAGGTTCCAAATATGCAAAAAGTAGTACGGTTAAACACGCATTTCCGGTTAAAATATCCTTTTCTAAGATAGGAAATTTTATTGCCAGAAATATATATATATATATATATATATATATCTTATTTTTATATTCAACTGTATTGGCTGTAGAGTTTATACACACAGACAGACAGACACAGACACACACACACACACACACACACACACACACACAGACACACACACACACACACACACATATACATACACACACACATATACATACACACAAACACACACAAACAAGCACAAATACACAAACACACACACACACATACACAAACACACACACACACACACAAACACATACACACACACACACACAAAAACACACAAACACACACACACACACAACAGCCGTATTATGCATTGAGAAACTAGTCAAAACAAACACACACACACAGAAGTTAGAGAAAATAGTCAAAATCAATTCAGGGACCCTCAAAACGAATATTTCCATTAAGAACGGAATTATTCCACTTAACAGCTACAATAAAATTTGGTTGTAAAAAATACGCCATATTGTAGATATTGTATGGTTCTAGACTTCTGTTGTACAAGATTATTTATATTAATCTTAATAAGTCTGAAATAAATAAATATTAACTGTTGCTCGACGGAGAACGAGATATAAACAAGACGAGCAGTCCAAACATGTTGTAAAGAAGAAATAACATGCCGAACATCTTCAAAACACAGGTAGTTGTTGGTATAGGGCTACTGATTTAATAATTGAAAGTAATAATGTGTTGTTACACGATATGCCTGTTAAAGAATAAATCCAGAAGAAAACAGGCAGAGAATAACCAATGTTAACCATAATGAAAGTATTAATTGCTATTTAATTTTATTTACTAGTGACTGTGAACGTTCTTTTCCCTAACTACTCTGCTAAGTTAATAAGCATGCTCAAGTCGTGATCGCTACTCATCCACGAGCTGCGCCAAACTTGGCATGTCAACAGTTCACATCCTATCTCGGTCAGAACGATCTTCCGCTATTTTCGCTAGTTAAAGTCCTGTGGCGCGCGCACTCTCGGTCAGTTCAATCGCAGGTCACTTTCTCGCATCATTTTAGAAAAAATACAGAGAATCGTGATCAAATACCTATTTTCTATATATAGTTGCATTGTGTTGCAATAATGTTCTCATAAGCCAGCGATGATCGGTGCGAATAATTTTATAATATTTAACTACCTACTACACGATAATAGAGCATCGGTTATGGTATGATTACATGCAATAGGCAGTGTGAAAGTTGCAAAGCGATTATTTTATTAGTTATGCATCTGTTCATCTGATTTGGTGGATAATTTGCGTAGAAACCTTCACTTGATAACAAATATCACTTTTTTTCCCAAATCTCTGGTACAACTTTGAATCAAATAAGGACAAACTTTGAATCTAAATTCTGCACTAAGAGAATATTGTTTGGTGCAAATAAATCTTTTGAATTATATGTATTAATTAGCTCGCCGTACGAAGTACCGAAGAAGATAAAGCATTCTGTCGTGTGTCTGTAGCATTCTCGAATCAAAAAATTCTTTAACAAATAGTGTTTGTCTCGTCGTCCTGAATCCAAAAATATATATAACTTATATACTTCGATGTTAGTCGTCGCTCGCTCGTAAGGCCAAATTTGTGCACTCTACTCCTCTGAAGGTACCGAAGCGATTTGAACCAAATTTGCTACACGTATTACTTGGCATCTCATTTGAATCTGTTCGCAGTTAAAACCCAATCGCACGTATACTTCCCGAGTTATAGGGCCCCAAAATTTGGAGCCCCCCTTAATACTACCCTTACCAAAATAATTTAAACACCCAAAAGTTTTACTATAAATTCTAAGATATTTTATTTCTACAAGATTTTTGTATATTGATAACCTAAACGCCGTAAAAAAATATTAAAAATTATAATTTAGAAATTTAATAGTACTAAAAAAATGTTTTGTTTTATTTAATCAAAATAATCTACGAATAAATATAGCTTGCTATACACAGAATACTGCATATGTGTCTAGTTCTCTATCTGGAACACCATGCAAATCTTACGTAATAATTAACATACAGAAAACATGTAATAAATGCATACTTTATTAACGCATTTTTAGTACCTAATCATGAGATACACCATATAAATAAAGCATTTCCCTTTCATCCTCACACACACACACACACACACACACACACATGCATCTGTTTAAATATATAATAATAATTTTGAAATTTAAAAACGTACGCAAGCAGTAAGACAATTTTCCTTGAATTGTATATTGTATTCAATTCTGTATTGTTGGTCAATCAATCAATAACAATAGCATTTACTGCTTCTAGTTTGTATTTGAATAGATTACTCAACGCACAATAATAATTTCATTGAAAATAATTACTTTATTTGATAATTCATAACGTAGCATTTATTTTAATAAATAACCAGTGGCAGGGCTAGATTTTAGATTTTGCAATGAAACCACAATTGTATAAGTGGTAAATGACCATATGTTAAAATACAAATGGGTCAGAGGTCAATTTCCTACTGTTTTTGGCGCATAATATAATTTTAATATTTAAATAATATAGTAGCTTAGACGATTATCATAATCCGCCACTAACAGTAACTTTAAAAACATATAATGAAAGCGTTCTACACATTCATACAAACACATCTGGGTGTGTATACATATATAATTTAAACTTAGGTCTGACCAGCAAGACAAATAATTCTAATTTATTCATTTTCGGGTTCAGGAAGACGTAAAACGAATTTCTGTGATAGATACACGAAAGAATACTATAACACTTTTGTATATACACAGAGTGTACGGAGAGCTAGAAAATATGTAAGATACTAAACAGTAAACGTATTTTTTGTTAAATACGTAATATAATAATTACGATTCCGAAAAAATGTTTGTCTTCAACTCATTAGCAATGTTTCATCATTCAACAATTTTATTGCGTACTTCAGAAGCTTTTATGATGATAATACCTGCGTGAAATATATGTCGTCACGTTTATTTTACTGGCAGACCATTTTAGTGGCGACTAATGCGTTTATATTTATCGCGATTCGTAAACTTACGGTAAATAATGAACGTTGCTTGAACACACATGTTATTAGGCCTAGAAAGTGTTCGAAATACATACGCTACACACTGGAAGCATTCTCGTAATCATCATTTATAATCTTGTTTCACTTATGTCCATCCACATAGAAAAATATATTTATTTTTACTTTCATTACCCATAATTTATATGCATTGAGTCGGAACGCGAAGTATGAGTTTTAATAGTAATTTATCATTGCATGATAGAGAAGCATTAGGATTATTAATAAACACTGATTATTGAAAAGATAAAATGATATTGACTAACAATACAAAATAGAGAGAATAAAGCAAGGCCACTCTAGTTATTTATATAAATAATACTGTATTTGGCGTTTAATCATAAGCCCAGGATAATAGATTTAACGTTTGCCTAAATACCATAAATGTTAACTCCCTAATACTCAAATAAATTCGCATGTAATCCAGAAAATATCCAATTATGTCCGTATGAACGTTGCTCATAGCAACAGAGTAATTATTATTAAAACAGTGAAGGAAAATTACTGTGTCATTTTCATGAGACAATAATTCCTTATTATGATGCTGATTAGTTTAAACGGAGCTTAATGTACTTTGAATGCGACTGACGATTGCAAAAAAATGTAACAAAAGTGGCAATGTTGCAGGCTTCGTTAAGCGCGTTAACCATCGCTGAAATTTTTATAAATTATTCATGATGTGAAGTTTTATTTTGTTGATTTCGTTTGGGAAAATGTTGAATGCCCACGTCCGTTTACATTGCACACTAAACAGACTGCGATGTTTGTTGTTTTCAATATATATACATATATATATATATATATATATATATATATTCGAAATTTGCATCCTGTACTGCAACAGAGAAACTTTCTTCCATTTTGAATTTCCGATGTTTTAATTAAAAACTTCATTATAATTGTTTGCAGGAGGAACTTTTCAAATAAACTTTTATTATTTTAAAGTTTCTCGATATTAATATTAATCGCCCTAATTTCACTCCCAAACACATAACTATTATTGCCAATTTTTTTAAATTATAGTTGAAAGTTTAACTTAAAATATCTGGGTTGGCTTGCACTTGACTTTCTTTTACGCAGTTTTCTATATATACTATGTATACTCGTATATATATATATATATATATATATAGATATATATATAGATATATAGATATATAGATATATATATATATATATATATATATATATATATATATATATATATATATATATATATATATATAATTGTCAAACTAACTATTCTGAAATGTCATTTATCTAATTGAGCCTATTTTGTTTTTTTGCCAAAATATTGACAGACGCAGATGATCCGATTTAATAAGCTACATGCGAATCCATAGCAACGTAAACAAGATATTTATAATGTTTCGTAGCATTTTTCTCGCAACTGGCACATTTTTTGAACAAACTTTTCAAACAAAAATTGTGCGAAATATTAATATCTTTCATTATGAACATAGCTATTTTTGCCGTAAGTGCAGCCGTTCTAGTGATATTGGAGACAAAAAATGTAAATGTAAATGGGTAAATAGCAGGTGCACATGTAGGGTATATACAAGTCTTCAGTTTGAAATTTCATAATTTTAGGTTGGACAGTTTTGGCCCTAGAGCGTTCACAGACACACAGGAACACACCCACATACACACACACTCACACACACAGACGTCATTCCGAAAATAGACACATTCAATTCAGGGAAGGTCAAAACGTGTATATCCTTTGAAACCTCGAGTTCAAATTTTTTCATGATTACAAGACTTACTTATTACTTCGTAAATGAAAGTAACATGTAAGGATATTTTAAATATTTATCCACAAGAAACTGATTCATAAATTTCCTTAAAGCATGAATTTTACTAAAAGGACATTTGTATGTGATGGATGCGGGTAGCGCGTCCCGATTCAGGTCATTACCTGCAGTTGAACCAGTTTAGGGCCGCAACCCTAGCTCTCCAAACGTTTACCTGTTTCCTGGGACCGTTTCAGGCCAGAACGGTTAATTTTTAAGTAAATTCTACGTAAAATTAAATAACACAAACTATCTAGTTCATGAATGAAACATAATCATGCATTTAATTATTGTTGTAATTATATATATATATATATATATATATATATATATATATATATATATATATATATATATATATATATATATATATATATATATATATATATATATATATATATATATATATATATATATATATATATATATATATATATATATATATATATATATATATATATATATATATATATATATATATATATATATATATATATATATATATATATATATATATATATATATATATATATATATATAATTATGGGTTTTAGGGAATATATTTTCATGATTTAGAATAGCCATATATATATATATATATATATATATATATATATATATATATATATATATATATATATATATATATATATATATATATATATATATATATATATATATATATATATATATATATATATATATATATATATATATATATATATATATATATATATATATATATATATATATATATATATATGGCTATTCTAAATCATGAAAATATATTCCCTAAAACCCATAATTATGAAGGAATTTTTATATGTATTGAAATAAAAATGAGGCAGACAATTTGTTGTCAAGCATTCACAATCTCACGATCCTTACACATGTACATGCCTTTTCTTCTTCATTACTCACAACTTTTATTTAATTCATATTCATCCCCTTATTACAGAGGACGAACAATTTTCTCGTTTCACATCATCCATAACAATGAAAAAGTAAAAACAGGCGCACAGAGGAAATTAAATTTTCCATGACATGGAAATGCGTAGTATAATATGGAAAAAAGTATTGAAGCAAATCTTATTACCTTCAGCTCTGTGTTAGATTTATCATCCTTTTCTGAAGCTATCTGCTGGAAATATTCATAATATTAGAACCGAAATCACGAATTTTAAATTAGCACAAATGCAACATATTTGGTTTAATGAAACTGTGAGAATTTTTATATTTGTGTTATAAACAAATTTATATTCCGATTCCTAACTTAACTATGCAACCAATTTGGTAAACAGGATTTTAATATGTGGTATTTTCTAATATGTGAGCGTAGAGTTAGAAAATACCATCAATTTAGTGGGTGAAATTCCTGACGTGCCTGAACTTCGAGACGATAATTCAGTGCGGAATGATAGATTATGATCCATCGATCAGCCATCAATATTATGGGTGTCAAAACGACTTACCTGCAAAAGAAAACACAATTTAGAAATATATCATCAACATATAACTAGCTTTAAACTTTTGAAACTATTGGAAAATGTATAACCCCTTATTAATAAACTAAAAATGCGCCATTAGATTATTTAAATCTCTTTGTAAAATACTATATTTCAGGTTTTAACTTTTTGCCCCATTATCACCGGATGCAATGCGCTTAAATCGCTGCAAAGGCAGCATTAAAAACAAACTAAATGCATTTCGCTCTTTGATATTCGGTTATTAAAACAAAACCGTTAACGTAACAATGGATTTCCACGAACATAAATGATCAAAGCAGAGTTTAACTGTCAGCGATAGTGAAAATGAACATAACAAAATTACTAATAACGTATTTTACTATTTCCTATATGAATCCATTTTTAACTGTAACCTATTGCTATTTTAAACACAATATGGTTTAATGTACAGTTTACTTGAGTTATTTTCACATCAGTTGATATACGAATGAGACATGAATTCACTGGAGTATAAGAAACATGTGTATAAGATTCCCATGCATAAATTACTTCGAGATTCTCACACAAAACAAGAAAATAAATCTACGTACGTTGATGAATTGTACTGTTGTATTCTAAACAATAGTTAATATACTTCAACTCACAATTATTATATACAAGACAGGGTCCCTTTAAGTTAGCTCACACTAGGCATTTAAATCGCTAGTGCTGCCATCTATAATAACGGGGTTACCCGTCAAAATAATATTTATTTGAGGTTATATCAAACAAAGAATGAAACTGACCCATAGTTATAATTCGTGCAATTCGCATAAATATGCGTAAATTATTTTGTTTAACTTCCGCTCCGAACAAAACCGGAAGGCCGATTAGGATAACTGAACTCGGTGATAATAATAACAATGCAGATTATCAAATGCTATTTATGTAAATGTCTCTATAAATATTTATTTGCAAACTCATACTATTTTAGAATTATAACCGTAATATTATTTATTACAGGTGAACCGTATAAATTTTTGTTTTATATAAAATTTTATGTATTTTGCATGTTTGTAAATTGAACAAATGATAAAATGCCTGAATGTAAACTATTGTATGTTTTAAATTGTAAATTTAAAATTTTGAGCTACATAAAATATACGGTTAAAATATCGAACATAGGCACCTATGCCTTCAGCTCGCCGTATAACTACGCAAAACACTGATCGTGCTTCGACAATTTTAATTTAAAAACAAGAGTTACTTATTACTTTGTAAAAGAAAGTAATAAGTATTTTCAATTATTATGACCTTTGTGTTCACAATCTGAAAAAAATATTAGTATAAAAGTCTTACAATTTCTTGTAGATTTATTTGATATACTCAAAAATTATGGCGTATTTCTAAATGTATAATTATTAGTAATTAGAAATATACAGACGTTCTTTTTCAAATTTAATAATCAAAGTGTTTGAAAATTGTAAAAAAAAACTTATCGGAGTCCGCTGGGCATCAAACACAGAACCTTCAGATAATTATTATTTTTAATATTTCTCTTTGGCCTTTTGGTTCAAAATATGAACATATATTTAAATATTTTAAATTTTTCTAAGGGCAGTATTAATGAGGGCTCAAGAGTCCAAGTAGATTTAAATACATTTTCAGAATCAGGAGATCTGGGATTTTAATCAAAATATTTTATCCATGTGAGTCATTTGAACATATGGTTATTATCTCAGATTGTTATAAGAAAAAAATATACCTAACCTTATTCACAATTATATATAAGTATCAATCAATAGATATTTTAATACTTTGTCTACAAAATATATATTTTTAATTTCTTATACGATTTTATATAAGGAAATATTGTAAACATGAAATATACTCAAGATTTTAAGGGAAATACACGTTTTGACCATCCCTGAAACGAAATGGACTATTTTCGCAATGCGTGTGTATGTGTGTGTGTGTGTGTGTGTGTGTGTGTGTGTGTGTGTGTGTGTGTGTGTTTGTGTGTGTGTGTGTTTGTGTGTGTGTTTGTGTGTGTGTGTGGGTGTGTGAATGCTCTGGAGCCAAAACTGTCGATGATAAAATTATAAAACTCTAAACTTAACAGCTGTATAGGGCCTTATTTTTTAAATCAATAAGTTAACTAGAAAAAATGGATTACTTTTGTTTATTTTCCAATAACTCGAGAACGACGTAAGTTAGAGAAAAAGTGTATACTATAAAAGTTGAAGATATTTAAATTTATAGCAACTTTTTCGTATAAAGTATTTTCGAAAAAACTGCCATATACTAGAAAATCGATTTTTAAAAAGATTTGTCGTAGATACAATTAAAAACAAAGTAAAACTATATATAGACGGTGACAGTATAAGAGAGTCGAGTGAAGGTCACTGCAGTTTTCTTTAATTATACGTTTAATTCTTATTAACGGATTCGTTTTAGAAAAACAACATAATTATATATAATTCTAATGAAAAAACATGAATCTCTTAATTTAATTACTATCAATTACCGGTGTATCTTTTCATCCATTTGTTATGATATTTGTAGTGGTGAGATCATCGTGTTACTTTCGCCGGATAACGTGAGAGTTTCCGGGCCATAGTTCTAATTAATACCGTAATTTTGACAATGATACTTTCTATTGTATTTTATTGTTCGCATATTTTGACATCAGTTCCTCTTCCTATTAGGAAACACGCCAAATTTTGTCATTATAAATAAAATAAGTATCAATTAGTACTGGTTATATTTTCCTTTCATTGTTCTTCAAATTGTTTATTAATACGACATTATATAAATCCCCATATTTAAGTCTTAAATAAAAAAAAATGTTATGGCTCAGGTACATTAAAAACCTGAGAAATCTTTTTTTATTTCGAGGAGAATCGGTTCTGATTCAAAGTTTCGTTTGTTGGACGTATCCATCCATCTGTTCAAGTTAACATCATCTTGCCATGCAATGCAGTAACTTTGAAAAACGTGTTCGCCAAAAAGAAGTAACAAAGAAGCCAACAAAGAGAGAAAAAAGGGAAAAGTTTTTCCGGATGATTCGGTCGACGTAGAAAGAAGAAGAAGAAGAAGTTTCAGTTGCTCAACTCTTTTCTTCAATGGAACACGTGTGAATGACTATAATGGACTCCCTCGTGTTTTATATACCACTAGCACCATTTTCACTTTAGCTTTACTATTTATTTTAACAGCTACTGAAAATCCAGTATTTTGCATCGCCATAGTTTTTGCAAAATCACACTGTTTTACAACATCTGTTAAAAAAAAGGATTCTAAATGTACCATATTTACATGTGTATTGTCAGAAATAAAAAAGATCGTGGCCACCAAAGTAGTTTTCATTAGAAACAAACTATCTAAAATACCAATACTCCACAGTTAAACCGTGAAATTGTACCAATTAGATTATTATTTTATGTTATCAAATATTGTTTCTTCAATATGAAACATAGATTCTATAAAATTCACCTTCTTAGTCGTGTGCAAAATGACATACAATATTTATATATAATTTATTTGTCAATTTCGTTCAGCCATAGTTAAGCCTGTTCTACATCATACAAGTTTCATACTAGAAACTAGTACAAGCTTTAATTATGACAACTATAAACAAAATTGCATTTCCATGACAATATAAATAAGAATTTTTAGATTTTCCATATCGATTTTTTCGTAAATGGTACATTTATTAAAGATACTTTTTAAACAAAAGTTGTGCGAAATATTAATATCTTTCATTATGTACATAACTAATTTTGCCATAAGTGCAACCGTTCTAGTGATATTGGAGAAAAAACAAAAAAGCATATAGTAAACATACACATCCGGTGTTTGAATATTCTTTTCAAAAATAAGAGGTGCACATTTAGACCATATACAAGTTTTGAAGTGACCATATTTGGTTCGACAGTTTTGGCTCTAGAGAAAGTCGAGTGCAGGCCACATTTCTCTTTATAAGTGGCGACGACAAATTTTACGTTCGACAGTTCGGCTGTAGAGCGTTCACACACACACAGACGTCCTTCCGAAAATAGTTACATTCGATCGAAGGTCAATCTCGAATTCGATGTTTTGGTGATCACTATACTTACTTATTATTTCGTAAAAGATAGTAAAAATGTAATATCAATCAGACAGATGGAGTTTGAATACATTTCACCAATTAATGCGTTAATTTTGTCGCTGTGTACGTTAGCATTGTTTGTTAAGAAACAAACTGAATTATTATATGTAATTCTTATTCATGTTTACTAATTGGTTAACTGTGACTAAGGTTTAAGGACCAATGTAATTTATTACTAAGTCGAAGCGTTCACTTTCCTATTAAAATTGTTGTTACAAATATAAAAAATTTAATAAAATTATTTCAGCGCAACCTTGCCTAGTTTTAGATTTTTGATTTTGTCATATTGGTAAACAATGGAAACTGTAATGAAGTCCTTGAAATGAGCATTAGTGGATATGCCAAATTAATTATTTGTAAACTGTCTTATGAAAAGAAAAAAGGAAATTTAAGTTTATGCGTGAACAACCGATATTTCATAGCAAAAACAACTTTTAAAACATTTCCAATTAACAGACCTAAATGTCCTCTTTATTCAAATTCTGTAACAATTTAAAACTTTTCACGGAACAATACAATCCAATTTGCTGAAGTTGGCGTTGAAAGAAAAAAACAATTGTAAAGCGTAGAGTTTTACGTTAGATAAAAAAAAAGTAAAAAGGCGAAAATCAAACAATAGCCTACGCTGGGCAATTTTCATTTTGGCGTCCAACAATGGCGGATGTAATGAAGCAGAAGTATTCATTGTGTTATAAAAATCACGTTTTAGATTTAGTCCACCAATCAAGTGCGCAACATACATACAAATGTATGCGTTACTTTAAAACACTTTTCGGAGTAATTATTTGGCTGGTAAAAAGAGCTAGTATGCAGTATTATGCCTGTTGCACCCGTGTATTTAAAAACAAGATTCGGGACATACAACGCACCCACGCGTTCAGCTCGCCTTAGGTAAGATATACGATATGAACAGCAGTTTTCGATTATTATGGCCTTTTGGTTAACAATTGGAAAAAAATGTTATAGATATAAAAAGTCTTACAATATTTTTAGAATAATTTGATAAAAAAGAAATTTTAGGGAATATTTAAAAAAAAAAAAAAATTGCATAAAATATAAAAATGGAACACAAAGACCATTAAAAACAATTATAAAATCATTTTAAATCGAATTAAAAATATTCAATAAACAAATTGCTTTCATTATTGTGTTTAGAATCATTTTATGTCCGCCAATAAAGTTTGTACAAATGTTTGGTTTATCTATTCAAAGATTTAATTATAAAACTGTTTTCTTCATTGAAAGACTTAATAAACATATTTTTAATTAAAAAAGCTGGAGTCGCATTCACTCAACTTTCTTATTCTTCCAATATCAATTAAGTATAATATTGCTTTTTACTTTCTTTTACAGAGTAATAAGTAAGTATAGGGATCACCAAAAAAATCGAACTCGAGATTTCAACGGATATACACGTTTTGAGCTTCCCTGAATCGAATGTGACTATTTTCGGAGTGACGTCTGTGTGTGTGTGTGCGTGTGTGTGTGTGAACGCTCTAGAGCCAAAACTGTCCAACGTAAAATTATGAGACTTCAAACTTAAGACTTGTATATGGTCTAGTTGTGCACCTCCTATTTTTGAAAAGAATATTCAAACCGGCAGTGCATGTTTACTCTATGCATTTTTTGTTCTATCTCCAATATCACTAGAACGGCTGCACTTACGGCAAAAATAGTTATGTTCATAATGAAAGATATTAATATTTCGCACAACTTTTGTTTGAAAAGTTTCTTCAATAAATGTACCAGTTACGAGAAAACCGCTAACGAAAATTTTAAGAATCTTGTTTACGTTGTCATGGATTCGAATGTAGCTTAATTAATCGGATCATCTGCGCCTGTCAATATTTCGACAAGAAAACAAAATAGTCTGAATTAGATAAATGACATTTCAGAATATTTCTGTAGAGAATTATTTAGTTTTGATAGTTAGTTAGTTCAAAACCATTACAAATTGGTATTGGTATAATTTTCAACCCATTCATTTATATAAGGTAAGCTTGGTTTTCATATTGTTTCTGTTGGATTATTATTTCTTAATATTATATTTTTATAATCAATAAATATTGATAAAAACTACGTAAAAGAAAGTCCCGCGTTGGCCATAACCCATTTTTTTTATTAAATTAATCCTGATTGTCGTAAAACAATATCAAT
Organism: Leistus spinibarbis; assembly: GCA_933228885.1. NCBI lineage: Eukaryota > Metazoa > Arthropoda > Insecta > Coleoptera > Carabidae > Leistus > Leistus spinibarbis. Next base: position 5,087,071 of record OW121805.1, read on the forward strand.
ATGTATAATTCTTATATAAGCTTAAATTTGCGAACTGAAGGCATTGGTTCCTACACCTATGTTTACTTCATTTCTGAAGATGTTACAGATATACAACCGAATAGTATAGGTCTTTCATGCTACTGTGCATTGAGCTAGCTAATAACAAACCGAAAAGAAATAAAAAAACATCGGCACAAAAAGTAACAATAAAAAAAAAAAAAAAAGTAAAACAAAAATTCCGACGATCAATTGTCAGTTCCCCCCACTGCGTTTACAACCGCAGCGTGCTTCAGTCGTCCACCGTCTATCGGAGGCAAACTACCCCGCTTTGGCCGTGTCGTTAGTGGCATATTGATGCGCCCGTGGCCGCGCTCTGACCGATATTAAGTGACCCGGAGGTCGGCCGTACATGACGTGAATCCAGACGCTATCCGCGATATATAGGTACTCTATAGCCAACAGCGTCTCTCCCGTTTTCTATTTGGTGCCAAGATTGCCAGTTTGCCTTCCGCCTACACTTTTTATGCTTCTTTATTTTTCCTTTCATTTTTAAGAGTTTTTCTTCGTTTTATGACGTTAAACGTAAACTTGATAAGAAATCACACCTGAGGTGAATCGCGTATCAAATATTTGTGCTCTGTACGTGCTATTTTTCTGACGTTTCGTTGATTATATATCCAGCGCATAGCTCTGCTCAAAGTCCAATACAAAAATGTCACTAAATGTCAAGAAAACTTGCGACGAAATTACAGTCTACTGGCTTTGTTCGTTTGTCCTGCACTAACTATTCAGTTATGAAGAGAAATGTGGAGTGTTCTGCACTCAACTTTCTCTAGAGCCAAAACTGTCGAACTAAAAATTGTCACTTCAAACTTAAGACTTGTATATGGTCTAAATATGCAATATGAAAAGAATATTCAAACCGAAAGTGCATTTTTGGTTATATCACCATTATCACTAGAACGGTTGCACTTATGGCCAAAATAGTTATGTCCATAATGAAAGATATTAATATTTTGCACAACTTTTGTTTGAAAAGTTTTTTTTTTCATATACCAGTTACAAGAAAACTGCTACGGAAAATGATAAATATCTTTTTTTGTTTGATCTTCCATAACACTAGAACGGCTGCACTTATGGCAAAAATAGTTATGTTCATAATGAAAGATATTAATATTTTGCACAACTTTTGTTTGAAAAGATTTTTTTAAATGTACCAGTTACGAGAAAACTGCTACGAAAAATCATAAATATCTTTTTTTGTTCGATCTCCCATAACACTAGAACGGCGGCACTTATGGCAAAAATAGTTATGTTCATAATGAAACATATTAATATTTCGCACCACTTTTGTTTGAAAAGTTTCTTCAAAAAATGTACCAGTTACGAGAAAACTGCTACAGAAAATCTAAAAAATCTTCTTTGTTGCTATAGATACGTATGGAGATTATGTTTAATAAATCGTATGTACTATACCGGGCAATACAAACTGTTCAAGATAATAATAAAATAGCACTTTACTTTCTTCTATACATAGTGTATAAAAAAAAAATTAAGTAGCCTTGAAAAATCAACAGGAAAGCAAGTGTAAAAAGTGACACTATATTTAAATGTAATATAATTACTAGTTCAAGGTTCTCTGTCAATGTATTATATGAGTTCATTGCTATATATGTATGTATATATATATAAAATGACAACAGAATAGAATTTCCATTCACCGGCATTCTATACTTCGTATTCAAAAATATACAAGAGAAAAACAGCAACAGAACATGATTGAAAACAGGAAGCTTCATTCATTTATAAAAGTATTAATCATTTTGTGATGTGTAACATATTTCGAGCAAAACATGTATAAAATGATATAAAATCAGTGCAGTAGAGCGACAAATAAATGCATCGCTTTGGTAGTTGCAGTGAAACTAATCATTGCGGGTGAAATATGTTATGTACCTATGTTTGCACTATGTAATCACAAGGTTAGCAAGCGAGTAAAGTGCATTGGAGGTATGTAATGTCGCAATGCTCACAATTTGCAATTGATATGTTTCAGCCATTAACTAGGTTAACCGTAGGATTGCTCGATTAATATGCAGTCACTGCAACCGCAAATAATTTGTCTATTATAATAACTTTGGTAGATAGTATAACGTCCCTAACATAATCAACTAGAACCAGTGGTGGTCAACCAACAGGCGCACTGGTCGCCCACTCTACACTGAAAGCAAAAATTGTCTCTATAGTTATTATAACTTTATTTAAATATTAAAGAAACAATCTTTATTTTATATTTGATAACGTAATAAAATAATTAGCTAAATGGTACAATTTCGTATTGTATTTCGAGTATTGGTTGGTTTTATAGTTTCAAATAGTACGGCAAAGGTTAAATACATTAAACGAAGAGTTGAATTTAAAATAAGACAATTTTATAAATTTTGTAACCAGATATTTTAATGCATCTTCTTTTTGAGAACTTTTTTCAGAACGTAAATTAGAATCATCAAATCTTTTGTTGGTGTAAATCGATTTATTAAAAAGTACACAATTACGCGAATCTTTACCCAGCATATTGTTTACACTAGATTGAATTACAACAACTTTGTTACAAACTTAATACGCAATAATACCAGAACTGGTGCAAGCACCAGGGTTTCCAGCCCGATCCAAATAAGTAGAAACTAAAAGCGATAGCAATTGTTAAGAATTGTTCACAGCGAAACAATCAGTAATAATTCCAGTTTGTTATATGACATATAAGGTTAACGTTCACAGCAACAAAATTTATCATACGTTGTGTTAATTTTGTTGCTTGGAATGTTAGCATTGCTTGTCATAATACAAACTAGTTTATTATTTGTAATTTTCTTATCTTAATTTCTAATTGGTTCGCTGTGAACAATCCTTTAGCGTACAAAATTTATTGTTGCAATTATCCAACATTTATATTTCAATATTAATATAATTAATCATTTTTATTTAACCTTCAGATTCACAATGTGTAAAAGCATTATAAATATAAAGCGTCTTATACTTGTTGAAGATTTTTTGATATAATAAAAATAAAATTTGATTTTTTTATTAATTTTTATTTCTAGCCCCGGGGCTCACAATTTGAAAAAACTTCGACGACATAAAATATCTTAGAATGTCTAGTAAAAAATTCTAAAAACTTGACTATGGGGAGTATTTAGGAGGGGCTACAAATTTTGGGGCCCTATAACTCCGGACTTGCATAAACAATTGGATTTAAAATGCGAGGGGAACCTCACGGGTGTAGAATTAATATGTATATCAAATTTCATTAAAATCGGCCCGGTACCTTCAGAGCAGATACGTCCACAAAGTTGGTCTTACGAACAAGCGAGTGACATAATCCAATGATATAAGTTATATACATTTTCGTAATCAGGGAGACGAGACGAGAATGTTACAGACACATGACCAAACACTATAGCTGTCTTGTACTATCGTACGACGAGCTAAATATGACCCCCTACTTTTACAGTCCCCTAAATCCGAAAATGTACTCTTTATTTTGCATTTAAATAAAATTGCTGCGGATATCTTCAATTTCCCCAGAAAATATGATGATATTACCGATGTCGATCCATTATCAATATACAAGCCGTGGGGGACTACTACATATGCATATAGCTGTGGCAACATTTTATCGAAAATTGTGTTTTCGCCCAGTGTAATGTTTATTGGTTGCAGTACAGTGAGAATTGGCATGCAAAGTGCTTTAACTGTATTGAATACGTTACTGTTCAGTTGGGTGATTTGCAACTAGAAGCAGCCGATTATATTGGATTAGCCTCTGTCAACCGAATTGTAAAGCGTAACCAGATTTTTGTAATTTTCCTAGCTGAAATAATTCCTACTTTACAGCTTATCGGACACAGCCATGAGCTAAAGGCATTGGTGCCTGTACTTCTGCTTGTTTCTTTCTTTATTACAACTGCTAAAGTTCATTGAATTTGATGCTGTAATATCTTTGCAATAATATTTTATTTCTGCCGATAAAATAAAGAATATGACTCTTATTAAATAACACGTCATAAAAGCGATGTAAAGTTAGTCTATAATAAAATAGTGAAATACAGTAGAACGTTTTTATACGTCTATTAAATGTTTATGAGGCGAATAAACCATAGTGAAATAAGAAACGTGGAAACTCACTCGCTACTTAAGTCAACTGGAATATTACGTTTTGGAACTGAAATGAAATATATTTCATGTTCATTTAAACCGCCAGGGCAACTTTTGCATTTGAAGAAACCAATTTTATTTCTTCTGGTGGAGAATGGCAGTGGTCAATTTCCAAGATGAGCCCATTTGTGTTCAAATGACCGAATCTGGAGACGATGTAAATGTAAGCGAACCGTGATATATAAATATTCTACCGAACGTACGACCAGCAACAGCGAAACATCCTATACATATATGTACGTAGAATCAACCGCCACGTACGACAATGATTTGTGTTTAGAATACGAAATAAAAATACTACATATATAAATACTTTTTGGTGAATTCATGTCAAACGTTTCGGACATATAAAATAGGCATGGTTCACTTTAATATAAACATTCTCGAAATATAGTAAACTAACATAATAAATACACCTGTTGAGTAAAAATGTAGCAACAAACATATTATTTTTGTAAATAATTTAAGGTCCTCGTCTTGTTTATATCTCATTCTCTGTCTAGCAACAGTTAATATCTATTGATTTCAAACTTATTAAGATTTATATAAATAATCTTGTAAAGCAGAAACCTGGAACATTACAATAACTACATTATGGCATATTTTTGTACAATGAAATTGTATTACTGTAGTTGTGAATTGATAAATACATATTTTTTTAATTATACCAATTAACAGCTACAATAAAATTTGAATGTAAAAAATATGCCATATTGTAGCTATTGTATGGTTCTAGGTTTCTGCTTTACAAGATTATTTATATAAATCTTAATAAGTCCGAATTCAATAGATATTAACCGTTGCTAGACAGAAAACGAGATATAAACGAGCACCTTTATTTTGATACTTTAAAAATGTGGGTACTAATTTGGTCTCTCAAACCGGATAATAACTTGATTATTAAAATAGGTCGTACTTTACATTGGTCCTTCGAGCCGGATAAAATAGGGAATTGTATTTTACATTGGATTTTTGAACCAGATAATAACTTTATTATTAAAATACCTTATTCATTTTATGCAGGAAACCTTTTTAGAACCACTGGTATTTAAAAATGACAAATTAAACTATAAAACATATATGTATATATTTAAAGGTTTATTTACAACCAGTTAATTAGTAATTAAGATTAGAAATTACAAATAAGAATCCAATATTGATTTATGACAATATTTATTAGTTTCTTATTCGCAGTAATAAGTATAAATTTTGAACAGATATACACGTTTTGACCCTCTCTGAATCGACTATTTCCGTAATGCCGTCTGAGTGTCTGTCGGTCTCTGTGTTTGCGTACGTCTGTCTGTGGAAGCTCTAGAGCCAAAACTATCGAATGTAATATTGTGAACCTTAAAACTTAAGACTTGTATATGGTTTAAATGTGCACCTGCTATTTTTGAAAAGAATATTCAAACCGGAAGTACATGTTAACTCTATGCACTTTTTGTTCTTTCTCCAATATCACTAGAACTGCTACAGTTTTAGCAAAAATAATTATGTTTATAACGAAATATATTAATATTTTGCACAAGTTATGTTTGAAATGTTATAAATCTTATCTTATTTATGTTGTTCAAGATACGCATTTATGTTTAACAAATCGTATGAACTATGTAAAATCAGTACGTATTAAGAATTATATTTGAATATATTGATAATGTGAAGATTTAGTAAACAATCTATATTTTATATTGAAGAAACAGTATTTGATAACGTAATAAAATAATATGCTAAATTGTATAATTTCAGGGTCTTACTGTGGAGTATAAATATTTATTGAGTTTGTTTGGGGTTTATATTTCTAATGAAAACTATGTAAAAGAAAATTGAATGTGGCCACTGCTCATTTTGTAGAAATATAAGTAGTTCTTTTTTTGTAACCCTGTAACTTTGGAATAGTGTCTTGGTATTTAATTGCGAGCGGTTATGAATTTAATGACAAACATTCTATACTAGAATCTCGGAGCTGTTCAAAAGGAGATTATAATTATAAGGACGTTACTTTAAAAGCAGAAGGATTATATGTCTGAATAAACTATAGCTTTCAACTGTTCTAGTTGAATTTATTTCTGGGATGTCTAAAGTAATTTAAATAAAATCTTTTGAAAAGCTCATGTCCGTGATGTCTTTTATTCGAAATGTGAATAGATGTGTTGTGTTTTCAGTCCTCGTATTTATTTGGTAGGATTGAAAGAGTTTGGTTTATTTTGTATTCAGGCCATATACAAGATGCAGTGTTGCCAGGGATTCTGGTCAGTGGACTTTTTGTTGTGTTTTATGTTTATCTTGAATCTGTTTTGTCGGTTGAGAGGAGCTGGAACAATGATATTACTTTCGGCCAACGACCCACCACTATGGACGTACATTTGCTTCATTTTCACCAATTTTAATTTAACCCAAACAACAGTGGTTTAAAGAAAATAATTGATTAGTCTAAACTATAAAACTATTCATTGTTTTACGATGGTTGTCAGGTATGATAACACTTTAACGTTACTACGTCCAAGAGAGTAAAAATAATAAATATTCCCCCGTTAATTCCTTTCACAGAAAACTTCAAAGATGATAATAAACTTGATTAAACCCAACATATATTTTTTAAGAATTCTCTGGAGACTTTTTGGCAAACAAGAAAAGTTCACAAAAAACATCAAAAGGGAAAAGAACATCAGCATAAAAGCAAAGGACATGTAAATACAATTTTGTAATGGTTGTTAGAAGAATCGCTATGGAAAGAGTGTTGGTAATATGATTTTCTGAAAAGTATGCGCCTACGGACTATGGACACAGGGTGAAGGGTGTATATAGTGTGCGCGGCTGCACGTAAATGTTTGATGATGTCGTGTACACGGCGAGGGTGGGATCTCATAAAGTCGCACGCAAGTGGTAGTTAGTGAGTCGTTAGCGTTGAGTTCACCAAGCCATACCACTATATTACTGTCCTTGCACGAACTTTATACGGTATGCGTCAGGATAGGACCATCATGTCCTTACATATCTTACATACTAATATTATATACTTACAACACCCATACACATACACAATTGCGCCTCGTGTAACACAGTGTAAACATAAACAAATATATTCGTTGTGTTCACTATAACCTACATAATTAATTATAGAAGATTAAACGTTATTGTAGTCTTCTTATTTTAACACGATTTGTTTTACAAAATGAAGTATTAAGGAGGCCATCCCCAGATTCTGCAAATATTGCGATAAGAAATAACAAATGAGTCCAACCCCACAAGATTAACATTGTAGAGGGAAATTAGAATGTTTACTTTCTTTTACGAAGTAATAAGTAAGTCTTGTTTAGTGATGCAATCGAGAAGTTGGATTTTTGTGTTCGAAAATGAGTTGAAAATCAGTAAAATCGGAATGGAGCATCCCGAGAAAAGTGTATAATAGCGCTTTTTTTATGGTATTCCAGTGCAAATACCTCCGGTTCTATTAGTCGTAGAAATATAAAAAAGATACCATGTTACTCATAAGTTAATAGACTATTATTGAACTGTATAGGTTTTCTTACATTAAAATGCATCTTAACTTAGTTATTGCATTATTAGTAAAGAAAAAAATTTTAGAAATTAACGCTTTTTTTTATGGTTTTCCAGTGCATCACTACACTATTTTTGAAATATCTCCGGTTCTATTGGTAGTAAAAAAATAAATAAAATACCAAGATACTCGTTAGTTAATAGACTATCGAATATATAGCTTATTTACATTAAAACTGCATCCTAACCTCAAAAAACCAGAAATTACCTAATTTTTTAATTTTTTTCTTTACTAATAATGCAATAACTAAGTTAGGATGCATTTTTAATTTAACAAAACCTACACAGTTCGATAGTCTATTAACTTATGAGTATCATGGTATTTTTTTATTATTCTACGACCAATAGAACCGGAGTTATATCAAAAATAGTGTAGCGATGCACTGGAAAAGCATCAAAGAAGCGCTATTATGCACTTTTCTCGGAAAGTACCATTCCGATTTTACAGATTTTCAATTCATTTTCGAATATAAAAAGAAATAATCCAACTTCCCGATTGCATCATTTTTCTTAAGTTCAACATCATAAACACTGGACAGTCGTTAATGTCGAATAATATACAAGTGCTTTTCTGTCTTATACGTTATGTATAAAAGAAAGTATAAGCAAGCACTAATGCCATTTTAAATATTTATCTGCAATAACCAATACGCTTGAAACACGTTCTCAGCTGATCTATTTGTGTTAACCGGTGGAAATACCCAATATAAATTATTTTACTCAATTTTGTTTCCCTATCAAAATGTTATCAGGTATATTTCATACGATTTGTTAAACAAAATCTGTATAACTGTGGCGTATTAGTTGGTTTGACAGTTTCAAATAGTAGCATTTAAAATAAGAAAAGTTTCCAAGTTTTGCAACCAGATATTTTAATGCATTTGAGAACTCTTTTCAGAACGTAATTTCGAATCATCAATCAAATCCTTTGTTGGTGTAAATCGATTTATGAAAAAGTACACAATTACGCGGTTCTCTATCCACTGTTTACACTAGATTGAATTACAACAACTTTGTTACAAACTTAAAACTCAAACTTTGCGGCAACAACAAAAACATCATATCTTGTGTTTGCATTTAGTACATTTGCCACTCAAGAGATGTCCATCCGTTTTCATTTCCGTACGCTCACAACCATACACATTCAACATAAAATGAAAACCAGCATCATGAACAGAACATAACCGTATGTTTGTCCATTCATCTGTAGCTGTGTGTATGTGTGTATATCCGGTTTGATATAATAACAACAAACATCGCAGAATCATCTAATTGCATTTCTGCATGAACGGAGACATCGTCCTCACGATGGGGTGTGGGAGGTATAAACTTCTGATGACCAAAATCCCCGAACTACTACAACTAGCTGCAGCTCAGTGGAGCGGGGACTTTCATTGAATTGTTGCCGCACCATCGGATCCACTATGACAAGCTGACGTTTTCAATTTTGATACGGTATTGTTCGGGTACTCATATATATATATACAATCCCTGCCCTCTCTCTCTATCTATTCTAGATACGCTATGAAAGTTCATCTCATCTGATAGAGGGTATGAGGTTGCACGGGATGACTGAGTGCTGTGACCGGCAAGATGAAACATTCCACTGGACGTAATTATTGGATATGCTCCTCGGCGACTCGACATCCACTTTCTGGACTCATACGTAATTTGTTATTACTGAAGTGTTGTAGTTTTTGATTTATTTACGTTGTTCTTACATTCGTATTCGTAATATATAAATATATCCACTTTTAGGGCCACAACAGATGTTTTAACTTTGCTTTCGTTCAATAGGTATTAAAATAATCCATCTGAACCTTTAACCATTTCATGGTTAGATTGTAAACGAGGACAAGAGCAGATTAGCTTTAGAAATGTATTGCAATTTATAAATTATACGACAATTGCTATAGTACAACAAGAACTGGCGCAATCGCCAGTGCTACCAGCGTTTCGGCGAACCCAATCGCAATAAATACAATACTAAAAGCGATAGCAATTCATAATTGGAACATATTCAAATTATTGTTTTATACAATAATATATATCAATATACGACGAGTCTTTAAAATTTGGTTTATGTTGTCTTGATTGTTTGATGACGATTCTTCTGCATTTAATATGAAATAAATGCATTTCTGACTTTACGTATATAATTCTACATCATCGACATTATACTCACAGAGCCGACTGAACCAATCCAACCAATTATGATCCCGAGATTTATTTATTTCTGCACCAGTATTAATTTTCATAACTCTACATTTAAAATTGCACACATGGGTAACGTTAATATCATTCGTTTCGTGATTAACCAAGGATATTGAAAATTATTTGATGAACATTTCCTAATTTTATTAATTAAATCACAGTAGCAAATAGTTTATATATTGGAAAATATAACCAAACAAATACTGTCACATAACTTCTTCGTTTCACCTATAGATGGCGTTAATGTCTGATATATTTATTTAATGACATAAAATTACTTTGTTGATTAAGGCCTGTATTTAATAGGGCTCCAAATTTTGGGGCCCTATAACTTGAGACTTGTACGGACGATTGGATTTAAATTGCGACGGGTACTTCACGGGCGTGGAAATTATATGTATATTACATTTCATTAAAATCGACCCGGTACCTTCAGAGGAGATACGTCCACAAAGTTGGTCTTAAGGACGACCGAGCGATATAATCCAGTCATATAAGTTATATACATTTTCGTAATCAGGGTGACGAGACAAACACTTTTTGTTAAGAATTTTTTTTGATCCGAGAATGTTACAGACACATGACCAAACACTATAGCTGTCTTGTACTATCGTACGACGAGCTAAAAGGGGGATTTACTTTAAAGCATTTAAATCGGCATTGTCCCGTAACTTGTAATCAAAGATTGTTTTGTGTGCTTGGCTTCTGAAAGCGAGTAATTTCCAAAGTCTTAAATAGATCGATAAGAGCCACATCATTCGATAAATTTAATGTAAACACGTGTTGACAGTTTTTGCAACGGATGTGCTGCCACCATTGGTAATGTCAGCTCCTAATACAGACTTCTTCGCGCAGTACTGATTGCAAATCCTACTATATCTTTTAGTTTATCTTGTAGAATATGTAGGAAATGCCAAAAAATAATATAGATGAATGTAATCGAGGAAATAAAATAATGCTACGGCTTCAGCATAATGAGAATTAGTTCTGTTTCATATTTAAAATGGACTAAAGTGAGTAAATTAATTATCACTATTGTGTCACTTGTTTGAGTGTAATTCAGAAGGTCTGAATCCAGTGAGGCTATATCTAGAACTAGAGCATTTCATACATTTGTGCGATGTTAAGTCCCCGGTAACATCCTGATCCATTGTGAGCGCGGGTGCTGTTTGTATGAGCTCTTACTGTGGTTTCGGTAATCTATCAGGCAAATACCGAACTGGCGCCATCTGTGACTCGTAATTATATGCGTGAAACGACTCAACGAACGAAGACATCACCATAGCGTTGTCACAAAACTGTTCTCTTGCTTGCCCCACTCGAAACAGATGTATTTACTCTCTAACTAGAGTGTTTGTCTGCTCCTCTGTTATGAACGGTGGTTAGTGGTGCACATGGGATACCCGATCGCTTAGCCAAGCGGACATACCAAACAAAGGCATTAGAGATACCCTTGTCCTACCGCTGTTGCAACAATCGCCAAATCGATTTGGGTATTGGAATACGACTATTTTCATATATATAAACTGTGCTCGTTTGTCTGGCTGTTCACTTCATGATTAGTCTCCCTTTCACTTATAATAAACACAACAAATTGTGATCTGAGCAAGAAATACAGGACCAACGAACAAACAGTATCGCCATATATCGTTGCTCTAATTCTAATACCCCGATATTTATATAATATGTTTGTGAAAAATCTATTAAAATATTAATTTGAAGATTTGAAGTGTATTTAGTGTGTTGTGTAGTTTGCAGATAGTGGCATCTTTGTATACCAATGACAAATATAATAGCAAATCTTTCATGTGCTTATTTTATACAATGGAACGACGAATAATATACAAAACCGTGTTAAGGGAAATGCCTTATTTATATAGTGTAATCAAGATTAGGTGTCTACAATTACAAAAAAAAATAGAAGAAATTCGCCACCAGTCAAATTATTCAATTAAAAAGATGGATCGGTGAGTGAATCATATGATGAGGGCACATGGTGCCCACGGAATAACTTAGTTTTACATAATAGTGTAATTTATCAATATGTACAGTAACAAGGGTCTAACGCACCTATGCGTCCAGCTCGCCTTATAAATAATATATGCGATGCGAGCGGAAGTACGAAGTACCGAAGATGCTAAAGCATTCAGTCGTGTGTCTGTAGCATTCTCGGATCAAAAAATGTCCTTACCAAAAAGAGTTTGTCTCGTCACCCTGAATCCAAAAATATATATAACTTATATACTTGGATGCTAGTCGTCGCTCGCTCGTAAGACCAAATTTGTGCCCTCTACTCCTCTGAAGCTACCGGAGAGATTCACACCAAATTTGGTATACATATTACTTGGCATTATATTTGAATGCGCTCGCAGTTTAAATCCAATCGCCCGGATACTTCCAGAGTTATTGGGCCCCAAAATTTGGAGCCCCCCTTAATACTGCCCTTATAAAAACAATTAAAACGCTAAAAAATTCTACTAAGAATTCTAAGATATTTTATGTCTGCAAGATTTGTTCATATTGTTAACCTAAAGCCAGAAAAAAATTATTAAATATTATAATTTTGAATTTTAAAATACTTTTTTTTTTATCATAGTAATCTACTAATAATTGTAAGACTTTTTATATCTATAACATTTTTCAAATTGTTAACCAAAAGAACATAATAATTAAAGACTGCTGCTCGCATCGCATATATTACTTATAAGGCGAACTGAACGCATCGGTGCGTTTAATGTACCGAATCTTGTTACGATAGGAGAAAACAACATGTAATATGATCTGGGCACATGATGCTTACGCGTTAACCTAGTTTAATACATAATACTGTAATTAGCAATATGTTCCGTAATTAAACAATTATGTGGCACTACAAACTGCGGTATATCAATTTCAGATTCGCAATATTAAAATTAGACAAATAATAAATAATTATTGTAGTTTTTCTGGAGAGCGAAGTTACCTAATTTGCCAATATCAAGGAAAACATAATTTTGCATTTTTCGTGATGTATCACTGAAAAATAATAATAATCGTAAATGTGATTGTTTCACCAATGCCCATTGGGCAAAAATTTCCATTTACTGCATTTCCCTAGTCATGCAATTTCTATTTCAATTATAAGTTCAGTTTTCTTTTTGGCCGTAGTCAACGGTTGAATTCTCCGTCTAGATACTACAGAACCTCAAAATCAACAATTCTAAACAAACATTATTTCATAGTTCGCCGCACACGTTTACATCGGTTAAAATCATAGAATTCACGTTCTGCAGGTACACTGTGAGCGCCGAAATAATATACTCCAATGTTTGTGTTTTTCTCCATTTCACTGTATGGATAATAATAAGTTATTCCAAAGAAAACAGACTAAATATATACTAAAATATTACTAAATACAGTCCTGTACTACCTTCCGAAATATGATAAGGAGTTGTTATATATTTCGAAGATAAAACTGTTTTCTTTGTCTTAGAACTCCGTTTAATGAAGTTGTTTGGTAATTATTTCCCTATTCTACTATTTATTCCTTACCAAGTTGATATTTAATTCAAAATTCATAATGTCAAACTGGGATAATTATATATCCTGAAGGGCTTATACTTTGTTCAATTATGGATAAACTTTGGGTTTAATGTTTACTTTCTTAAACACAATGGATAAAAAAAAATTAATGACCTGCACTCGACCTACCTATACGTAATTTTCAATAGAAATATATTTCCCAAACAAACTGCCAAATATATTCTGGTATAGTTCATACGATTTGTGAAACATAAATATGTATCTATAGCAACATAAATAAGATATTAAAGATTATCCGTAACAGTTTTCTAGTACATTTTTTTAAGAAACTTTTCTAACAAAAGTCGTGCGAAATATAAATATCTTTCATTATGAACTTAAATCGTTTTGCCATAAGTGTAGCCGTTCTAGTGATATTGAAGAAAGAACAAACAATGCAATAGAGTAAACATGCACTTCCGGTTTGAATATTATTTTCTAAAATAGGACGTGCATATCTAGACCATATAGTATTAAGTTTGAAGTTTCACAATTTTAGGATGGACAGTTTTGGCTCGAGAACGTTCACAGACAGACATACACATACAGATACATAAACAGACAAAAAGACACACAGACAGATATAGAGACACACAGACAGACAGCCAGACAGACAAAGAAACACAGTCAGATAGATAGACAGACAGATAAACAAACAGACAGATAGACAAACAAACAGACAGACAGACAGACAGTCTATCTATCTGACTATGTGTCTCTATATCTGTCTGTGTGTCTCTTTGTGTGTTTGTCTATGTGTCTATGTATCTGTATGTATCTGTATGTATCTGTCTGTATGTCTGTCTGTAAACATTCCCGAGCCAAAACTGACATAGACAGACCAACAGACGTCATTCCGAAAATAATCACATTCGATTCAGGGAAGGTTAAAACTTCGTAAATCAAAGTAAACATTAAAAACACAAAATAAAACGTTTTCGGGGCCCTGAATTATTTTAATTATTTTTACTTTCTTGGTAAAGGTCTAAAGGAAGTGGTTTTTAACGGTTATACACGTTTTGAATATCTTTGAAACGACAATGGTTTGATTTAATAGTATATTCTCAATTAATCAGTTTAAAAAACTTAAACCGGTTGTAGTACAATTAAAAGTAAGTAACACTTATTGAAGAAACTGTGAAGATTAAGGGCGTATATTTATTTTTGTAATTTTTATTAATACGTTACGATAAAATTCCGCAATGAATAGTATCAATTTTGTATGTGATCTAACATGTTGTCATATTCAATCAACAGTAAGTTTAGTAACAATTTTCAGAATCGCCATCAGAGTTAGAAAAGGTTTTCAGTAGTTGGTGATGGTGTGTGATAAATTGCTCACATTTTCGCAAAAGCTCGAGCAGTTTCTGCAATTCTTTTGTCTTATTGTGTGAGTGGGGGAGAGATGGCGCAGCAGGCTCCATAAATAATATAAATGCGTTTTTCGTATAAAAGAGCTGTCAATTCAGTATCCACACTTTAACACTGTTCATTTATTTTATTCTCACTGCTTTCCATGTGCGTGTGTGTCTGTGTGTGTGTCTTTTCATTCTGATCTCACGCGCAGAAGAAAAAAACTGGCTTTCCATCATCGAGGGAAACAAATGGATCTCGGTCATTTTTGGTATAAGCCCACTCTATTTGGAAACGTTTAAAAGTTACCACAATAAAAATGATATACGATTCTGCGGAGATTCTTATAGCTCTTTTTGTATAATGTGCTCCAATACGTGTGGGTATACCAGATACCAGTACAGTCTAATGATGCCATTCTGAACAAGATTATTGCGCAACCTCCAGAATAAGGAGTGTTGTAATACGTAATTTTGAATACGTTATTATTTTTATTTTCTTATATGTATGTATAGTATTGTAATCACGATTCACTTTGGACACGAGATATTAACAGAAATACACGTTTTGACCATCCCTGAATCGTTTATGACTATTTTCGAGAAGATTTAAGACCTGTATAATGCCCGAAATTAAACCTCCTATTTTCGAAAAAAATATCTTAACCAAAAATGCATTTGCTACATTTTTAATATCTCAAAAATGGTATGAGTTAGAGAAAAAAAAATATTGTAGCATTAATAAATTTTCGAAAAATGTACCACATTTTCTGGAAAATCGCTTTGAAATAACGTTTCATGAGTTAGATCACATATTGACATGGCTTCAAAGCAATTTAAAACGAAATAAAACAATATATTGATAGTATAAGAAAGTCGCATTTTTAAAAAGCGATTTTCCAGTATGTGGTAAATTTATCGAAAAAACTTTTCAAACAAATATTGTTGGAAATTTTAATATTGTCAACTTTTAATATATTCACTATTTCTCTAAATTACGCCGTTGTCGAGATATTGAAAAGGTAACAAGAGTTAACTACTATTTCTGGTTAAGTTATTACTTTTGAAAATAGATTATCTTCTGGGCCCTTTACAGGTTTAGAGTTTTTGTAATTTTATGCTAAACAGTTTTCTGCTGTAAATCGATCACAGATAAAATAAATATTGTAAGCTTGTGTATTCTATTTCTCATATTTGAAGCTTCGATATTTACTAAACAAGCTTAGGTACAACGCACCTACGCGTCCAGCTCGCCCTATAAGTAATATATGCGATGCGAGCAGCGAACTTTTAAATAATATATTTTTATTTGGCCATTTGGTTAACAATTTGAAAAAAAAATTATAGATATAGAAAGTCTAACAATTCATTGTAGATTATTTTGATATAATAAAAAAAAAATTAAGTGCATATTTTAATATTCTAAATAATATTTAATAATTCTTTATGGCCTGTGGGTTAACAATATGAAAAAATCTTGTAGATATAAAATATTTTAGAATTTGTAGTAGAACTATTGGGTCTTTTAATTATTTTTATAAGGGCAGTATTAAGTGGGGCTCTAAATTTCGGGGCCCTATAACTCGGGAAGTATACTGGCGATTGGTTTTAAACTGCGAACGGATACAAATGGGATGCCAAATAATATGTGTAGCGAATTCGGTCTGAATCGCTCCGGTACCTTCAGAGGAGTAGAGGACACAAATTTGGTCTTACGAGCGAGCGACGACTAACATAAAAGTATATAAGTTATATATATTTTTGTAATCAGGGGGACGAGACAAACATTTTTTGTTAAGGACATATTTTGACCCGAGAATGCTTCAGACACACGAACGAATACTTTAGCATCTTCGGTACTTCGTACAGCGAGCTAAACATATTTTATTGCTGAAATATTTATGCGATTTACGGAATTACTATTCATATTTGTACATTTTAATTAATATTCTATAGAAATTATGACTTATAACTACAACGGGCCGTATCTGTTATTGACATATTTCATTTAAATTATTGATATTTTAAACTATTATTGCATTATTTTCACGTATTGTTTCGTGTATTTATATTTCCTTTCATACGTCTACGTGTAGATTTGTTCCATTTAATACTATATTCGTGTTAAAAATGGCTAATTTGGACAAAATGAGGAGAGAATTCGGAATATTAAAACAGAATTTTTTCATTACACAATCTCATTTATTTTGAAGCATAGAAAATATGTTGTATAACGTATGTCGGAGAGTTTATCCCTTAAGCTTATAAAGCATTAGTATTTTATCAATTTTTACAAATCGATGACGCAAGTCCGTGCTCTCAATAAGCACTGTGAATTGCATGATTCAATGCAATGCGGCGTTTTTAATATTTAATTTTTCGTGTGCTGAAAAGTCACCGATGCATGTTCTGGCATAGCCATACACGCACCATGCATATCTGTACGAGCGGATAGAAATGTTTGCGCATTTTACGGAACCATGTGCAAACGAGTGGCCCAGCAATTTCGGCGCATACAGAGTAACTGAATACGATTTTATTCGCTGCAATGCACATCGGAAAATCGGCGAGAGCCAACGATGCTTGATTAGCCACGACTGAATGCACTTTTCTTACGGCCCATCGGCTTCGTCATTCGTCTGGACAAGACTATGACTGAATTCACATCAGCGAATTATAAGTTTAGTTTTAATTAAAATTGCTTAAAACAAAGGAAGAAATCTATTTTATGGAATCGCTAATAAAAGACAAAGTTTCAGCTCGCTATACAACAATTTACTATATTGATTATTTTTATATGAGGGGTTTCAGATCTACGTATTAAATTGGAGTCATGTCCCTACATATGTAATCATAATTCGAGATTTAAACGGAAATACACGTTTTAGCAATATGTATTGTAACTAGGGAAACGTATATATAATATAAAAAATTCAAAGGCGATTTTTCAGTAAATGGTGCATATTTCAAAAATACTTTTTAGATAAATGTTGCTAGAAATTTTAATATCTATAATTTTTATAAAGATCATTTTTTCTCTACTTCATGCCATTTTCGAGATAACCACAAAATAGTAAAAACAAATCTTTCAAAAATAAGAGACGCACACTTGGGCTATAAACAAATCTTAAGTTTTAAGTTTTATACTTTTACCTTCAATATATTTAGCTCTAAAACGTTCACACAGACACACACATACACAGAGCAACGAGACAAGGGACATTTTTGTTTCGAGAATGTTACCCACTGAGAAAAGGATTTATTTGAAATCAATTTATGTTTACTACTATTAAATAAATCCCATATTTGAATACAGCAAATCAATGTTGAGAAGGATTCCTACCCAGAGTAGCGTAAAAATGAAAACAAAAATCGTAATTTCGCTCTTGTTTTCTGATCCTAAATTAAAAGATATTCGTTCCTAAAAAAATATATGTCGCTTAAGTATGATCTATTGCACAAGTGCACAGGCGAAATTTTACAAAATCTATGTATTCTACATATAAAAATAAATGTAAAATTTTCCAATCAAAATTGATGATTTTTATATGAAGTTAATTATGAATTGAAGAACGATAAGAACAATTAGTGGCTGTACAAGCCTAGATTGAACTTTTAACTTGCAATTATTAACAGAAATATCTACTAAAAATACATTTTATAGTCATATTTCGTAAAATTGTAATAGCATTTTCAAGCAAACTGTTTTGAATATACTGTCTCTAGCGGTAACATTTGTAAATACTGCGGTACAGTCGCAAGCATTTCAATATCTGGCTTTTGTGTATTTTATGAATGGTTATATTTGTGCTACAGTATTATGCTGAGATAGAGATTCCTCTTAAATAAATGCTATATTTGCTAGCCCCAGATAAGTTTGGTGGATTTTTTCTTTTTGTCGTATATATGTCTGAGCAGTCTAATATACAAATGTGAATCAAATTTGATTAAATGCCGGTTCGGCAACACTTTCAAAGCAGATGAGGTCACAAACTCAGGTTTAACGACCGAGCGAGCGACATACATCCAAGTATATGAGAGTTATATACAATTTCGTAATTGGTCATGTACCTTTAGAGGAGAAGTGGCCACAAATTTGGTTTTACGAGCGAGCGACATACAGTCAAGTACTTATATGAGTTATATATATATATATACGTATATTTTCGGGTGCGAAATTAATTTTCGTAAAAAAAAATGGGTATGATAATATTAGTAAATTAAAATTTTATGTTAAGGAAAATGTATTTTCGTTGTAGTTAATGTATTGATGTTCTATTTATATTTTATTTTCTATGTTTATTTGTATTATATTTTATTATTAATTGTTTTACAAAATGTTTCCTTATACCATGTAAATATTTGGAGCTTAAATAAATAATAATAATATTAATTTTCTATATTTTTAAATCTTTGTATTATTGTTATTATTCATGTATTTGTAATAATATATACTATTTTTACTTTCTTATAATAAATGCATAAATCACGAAAAAAAAATCGACCTCGTTAAAGGAAATCTTCGTTTTAAGGTTTTCTAAGTTCATATGTTTAATATTTTTTCGACTACGTCTGTGTGTGAATGCTCTATATTAATATCGTTGACCATAAAAATATGATTTGCATGTTTGATGATTTATTAAACTAATTTAAAAATTTGTTATATCTATTTTTACTTTCTAATACGTAATGTGTAAAGGAAAGTAGTAATTGTAATCACAAAAACAAAATCAACTCTGAATTTTAATGGTAATATCCTGGATCCATTTTGACTAGTTTTGCAATGACATCTATGTGTGAACGCTCTACAAATTTGCTACACATTCTTTGGTTTCCTGCTCCCAGTTTAAAATCAATCGTTTTTTAAACTTCCAGAGTTAAAAAGGCCCAAAAACTAGGGGGAAGGACATTAGTATTAAAAAAAAATCACAAAAACTTTAAAACGCCCGTTTAATTCTCGAATTATGGGCCCCCAAAATTTGGAACCCCCCTTAATATTGCACTTAAAAAAATAATTAAATCATTGAAAAATTCTACAAGTAATTCTAAGATATTTTATGTCTATCATATTGTGAACCTAATGGCTATAAAAAAATATAAAAAATAATAATTGTGAATTTTATAATGTGCAATAATTTATTTTTTTAAACTTAACCTATAATATGTTTGATATCAATTTCCTAATGTCATGTTTTCTTTCCTAAGAGACTTTTTATACCAATTTTCTTTTTCCCCAAAGGCGATAAAAATTAAAAATAATTCTTTTTAAATTAATGCTGATGTGCTGATCCCATATACTTCTTATAAGGCATAGGTGCTTTTAGCTATGCTTGTTTTATTAATGAATAATTGCAAGTTACGTATTTCTATAGTATTATATTTGAGAAGCGTACAAAATATCTTATTTACCAAACGATCAAGAAAAACACTTATTAACGATGATAGAATCGTTACGGCAATTGAAATAATAGCGTTTTATTCTAGTAAAAAATGTTACAGAATCTCTGCAGCGCTGTAGAGTCACTCAGTAGACCGTAACGTTACGTTTCTTCGCTCGGAAAACAATTGTGAAAGTATACGATACATCTTTTGTTTGTTTAGATTTGTTCTTTTTTTATATCGTTTGTTTCGCCGAAGTCTTTTCGGACAAAAATACGGAAATGAAAAAGCACTTTTGTTCCAATGATCTAACTGGGTGGGCGGGCAAAGAGGGGGGCATCTATTTGCTTTTTTATGGTATTTCCCACGGTTCTGACCCATATTTTATTCAATTTTAATATATCTGGGTGCGTATCAGAATATTCCCGAAAATACTCAGTTTACTAAACTATGAATTATTGATGTGTAATAACTTGATTTCTCGGTATTATTGTGAAAAATAATAACAAATCTTTTCTATGAAACCCACGATTTGTCGAATATGGGAAAAAAATGTTACAAAACCGCGAATACAAAAGAGACAGTATACAAATGAAAGGTAATGTTATTATGAATGATCGAATGTGGCATCTGGGGTTAACTGTTCGTGCTATTGTTCATGTACGAGTTTCTTGCGAAAAATAATTACCCCCATTTATATTAGGTCATATATAAAACGTTCATTTTGATCGCAGTGGCCATGCCATTTCATAATGTCTTGATGAATTTTTTATAAGTGGATCATTTAATAAGAGTCATTTGACTGACCCCAACTCTTTCGAGCCACTGATGGCCGTTTTCCCTCTGTTTTAAACCGTAATTATAACATTTATAACGGCACATTCAGGATTCCAAAATGGGGAAATGTTTAAGTAATTTTTACATTAATTATATGTATATACCACTGTTTTATGTCGTGGCGGTTTAAATCTCTCTTATACGTATACATGGAAGTATTATAATTAGGGCAAACAAAAATATGGTCGGGCATATTTTTTTTCAAACGACTGTTTAGCTTATAGGTTATTAATAAATCTATTATAGGCGAAATTACGAATTTTGGGCCGTATTTGTTTGCATATTTTACCTGTGTGCATATTTTTGCATATTTTACCTGTGTGCATATTTTTGCATATTTAGCATTTTTCTTAATATTTGCATATTTTTAGTGCATATATTGCAATGATACTTAGTTAAAAATAATTAATATTAACTATAATCGAACTATTAATAAGTTATTTGACGAAAGATGTTTGCAAAACGGATAAACTATAACAAGAAACAGTTTTTTTTCAAATATTCTTGTGTATATCTGTAACGTTTTGACGAAAATATTAAATGTTTAAAAGCATATTTTGTTTGTTTAAAAGCATATTTTCATTTTTAAAGCGCTTAAAACTGATTTTAGAGCATATTTCTGGTTGCCCTAATTATAATCATGACAACTAGGTTAACCCGAGAGCACCATGTGCCCATATCATATACTGTATAGTGAATACAGTCCACTTACCATCGATCCATCTGTCTATTTATATAATTTAATAGTTGGCGATTTTTCATGCAATTTCTTTGTAAATGTAAATCACAAGCTTACTCATGGATACACCATATAAATAAAGCATGTAAATTGCCCCTTCAATGACAGTAGGCACTTTTAATCTAAATGATAAGTCGTACTAAAATTTATGCCGTTTTAGTAAATTAGTATATAATTTTGTTGAATTCAGACATTAATATTTCGTAACATCAAAGCACCAAGTATTTAAAATTTTAAAATTTGTTGAACGTAAGTTTAGAAAGGACCGGATAAATAGGATTTTTCGTGATTTTCCGCAAGCATCAGCAAAAAAAAAAAGAGAAACCAAGCCAAGTTTTCGTTTGAAGACGTCAGATCATTAATTTTCGAATTTTCTGTCTGCCATAAAACCACTCCTATATATCCTATACTTTCGTACTGTTGCCGTACGAAGTACCGAAGAAGCTAAAGCATTCGGTGGTGTGTCTGTAGCATTCTCGAATCAAAAAATGTCCTTAAGAAAAAGTGTTTGTCTCGTCGCCTTGAATCCAAAAATATATATAACTGGATGTTAGTCGTCGCTCGTAAGACCAAATTTGTGCCCTCTACTCCTCTGAAGGTACCGAATCGATTTACACCAAATTTGGTACACATATTATTTGGTATCCCATTTGAATCCGTACGCAGTTTAAATTCAATCGCACGTATACTTCCCGAGTTATAGAGCCCCAAAATGTGGAGCCCTCCTTAATACTACCCTTATAAAAATAACTAAAACCCCAAAAAATTCTACTAAATATTCTAAGATATTTTATATCTATAAGATATTTTCATATTGTTAACCTAAAGTTCATAAAAAATTCTTAAACATATATGAAAATAATCCACAAAAAAAATTGTAAGACATTTTATATCTATAACATTTTTTCAAATTGTTAACTAAAAGGTGATAATAATTAAAAACCGCTGCTCGCCTATATTACTTATAAGGCGAGCTGGACGCGTAGGTGCGTTGCACCTTGTTGTTTTGGTAATCTTTATAAAAATGTTGTAATCTTCTTCCATCAGTCTACGTAGTCATTTTACTTTCAAATGCATATTTGCAATTCTCCGTTTCATTCCATTTCTAATATAATTCAATACTGAGAATTGTAATTTAGAAATACTTTCACCAGAGGTGCACTGGCCCACTAAGGTACCGAAAACTTTACTTGTTTCCGAATTTTATAAGATTTTAGCAGGGTTCAAGTGGCCTACTGGAATAATATAAATTTCCCAGCGGACTATTTTTACTCCTAAATTTAGTAGAACATGAAACGTATACATATTTTGCGCCAAGTTTCGACAGGCAGCCGTTTTAATGCATAAAATTAATAAATAATAAAATTGTGTGTTTACTTTTTCTTTGCCCCAAAGAATATTTTGTATAATCATAATAATTATCGAACGTATATACACGTTTAAACTATTTTCGATATGTTGTCTCAGTGTATGTGTGTCTGTACACGCTCGTACACAAAGCCCGATTAATGTAAATTAAGAATCTTTAAACTTATTAGTTCCGGGAAAATCCTATTTTTGAAAATAGTTCTTAACCAAAATAATGGTACATTTTGCATATTACAATTTATGTTTACTGAAAAAGTGATTCTTATAAAAGACAATAAAATGTTTAAAAAACATTGATTATAAACGTTATTTTTTGAAAAAATTCCAATTTACTGAAAAATTGCTTTTAAAAACTTATATACTTGGATACCCGCTACTCCTCTGAAGGTACCAAAGCGATTTACACCAAATTTGGTACACATATTATTTAGCATCCCATTTGAATCCGCTCGCAGTTTAAATCCAATCGCCCGTATACTTCCCGAGTTATAGGGCCCCAAAATTTGGAACCCCCCTTAATACTGCCCTTATAAAATTAATTTAATCACCCAAAAATTCTATTAATAATTCTAAGATTATTTATATCTACAAGATTTTTACATATTGTTAACCCAAAGCCCGAAAAAAATGATTAAATATTATAATTTTGAATATTAAAATATGTTGATTTTTTTTTATCAATGTAAACTACAAATAATTGTAAGACTTTTTATATCTATAACATTTTTTCAAACTGTTAATCAAAAGGCCATAATAATTAAAAAACACTGGTCGCATCGCATATATTACGTATTAGGAGAGCAGAACGTATAGGTGCGTCGCAACGCGTTGGTGCGTTTTACGCGTACCAAATCTTGTTTTACTATTAATTTATAACAAGATTTCTTTATGTGTTTATTAATGTAGAAATGTAAAGTAAAAGTATTATTATATCTGACAACTTTACAATTTTAAAACAATATAACGCCCCTTGATTAGGCGAATAATGAAAATGGAACGCGTCTAAGTAAGTATAGTTTTATAACTAACACTTTTATAAATTTTCGTTTTGTAATTTTTGTTTAATATATTTAATAATATAATATATCTATTATGTGGACAGAAAGATTCCTAAATTAAAATTACAAAACTAAATTTAGAAATTTAGAAGAGTGGACATACAATAAATATGCTTTAAACCATCGATAAGTAAAGCAGTAAAATTAATTGACCGTTAAATATTAAATATGAAATAATAATAACACATAGTTAGTAAATGACTAAAAAGATTTTTTAAAAGTACAAAACTTAATTTTTCAGCCAAAAAATTAAATATTACTAAAATAATAATATTTCATTCGTTTCGAATGTTTAGGTTTAATATACCCTAATTAATTTTCCCTGGAAACCATTTTATAATATTTATAATTCCCGGGAAGAAACTCTACATTTAAGTTTTTCTAATTACTAATTGTGTTTTAGCAATATAGTTGCAAAATTTTTAAACAAAATAAGAAAATAGCCCATTTTTGTTTATATAATTATCGTTAACAATACATCACGGGAATTGGATAAAAAAAAGTTTATTTTTCAAACTATTAATATAACATGATAAACAACTTGACTATTTATTCAAGGCTTTTGTTAAATCATTTACAAACTAGTTTGTATATTAGAAATAAAAAAATTATTTCTATCACGGGAGATCCCAAAACACATGGCGGCTGACAGCCGTGTCGGTAAGGCGGTAAAATTTGCGCGAACTCCCTATTTTAAAATTTAATATAACATGTATTTAAAACTACTATTAAGTGTATATAAATACATAATATTCACTAAATCCTACAAAAACAGCAAAAATCAATAGTTTTCTAGCGCATAATAGTCGATTTTTATGGCCTAAACGATTAAATTAATTGGGAAATAAAAGAATGTCTATTGGTAATTTGTAGTTTTGTTTATATGGCGATTTAAAATGCACATCAAACTGTATGTGAATATAAACGAAGTAATAATAGAAAAATAAGGGATGTAATTGAAGCTCCTAACCAACCTTTTCGTTGCTTCCAGTCTGAAGATAGTAAACTATAACAAACATCCATGACATCATAAACAGCAGGATGATCTTCACGTTGCGCCTCATCGCGACCATTCTAGCACCACCAACTTCAAGGTAGTTCGTTTAAAATGTCAGTCACCAGTGATGTTGTTTACACAGACACAACAATGCCGCCGGTAGTAGTGTATCACATCGGAGAGCGCGAAACATACTGAAGCATCGCTGGCATCGGTGCCGGTGCTGCATTGCATCCGTCGTGCAACGCCTTCACCATCTTGCTTACATTGGGAACAGATTCAGATTAGGGGAATGACGCGTTGTCTTTCTCTTGCACACGTACACATGCACGCTTTACAGTAACACACACACAGGAGGGGTTGAAATGAAATCGTAAAATATTTCGCGGTGTGCAACACGCATGCGTCGAACACGTGATTACCGATGGAGCCAGATGGCAGCACTGCGTATCGATTGTTGCATGAAAGCCCACGATTCCGGAATTCCGGTGGGTATACAGCTTTAAGTCGGCAACACAGAGTGCACGCGTGTAATGTGAGTTGTCTACATTGATGGTTATGTGAATTCAATGCTTTATACTAGCACTAAAGCTCGTAAATTAGGGTACTAATAGTTTTTAAATAAATTGATAATAAAATGTTAATCTACCAGATTGAATTTTGTAGAATCGATTTCATTTGTTATGTTACTGTTACGTTTCCCTAGTTTTCATACACATATTGGTATTATTTCTTAGCAATAGTAACATGAATTTAAAACATAATAAAGCAATACTCAATTTATATATATATATATATATATATATATATATATATATATATATATATATATATATATATATATATATATATATATATATATATATATATATTACAGTGCATAGAAAACTTTATTTAAAAGAAAGCTCCTCTAAATAATTTTTATTCATTTGAATAAGCACCAAATTTTCTAAAATTTATTTTTAATTCGAAAACTTTTGTATAACAAATTATTGAACTAAACTAACCATTTTCTTTATATTTATCATATTTAACCTATTTTGACCATAGAATAAGCTTAGGTACAACGCACCTATGCGTCCAGCTCGCCTTATAAGTAATATATGCGATGCGAGCACCGGTATTTAATTATTATAGCCTTTTGGTTAACAATTAACAAATGTTATAGTTATAAATGGTCTTACAATTTTTTGTAAATTATTTTTATATTAACAAAAATTGAGTGCATATTTTAAAATTCAAAATAATAATATTTAATATTTTTTTGTGGCCTTTGAGTTAACAATATGAAAAAATCTTGTAGATATAAAATATCTTAGAATTATTAGTAAAAATTTTTGGTGTTTTAATTATTTTTATAAGGGCAGTATTAAGGGGGGTTCCAAATTTTGGGAAGTATACAGGTGATTGGATTTAAACTGTGGGCATTTTGACAATTTGAAAAATGTTATAGATATAAAAAGTCTTACAATTTTTTGTAAATTATTTTTATATTAAACATAATTGAATGCATATTTTAAAATTCAAAATTATAATATTTAATATTTTTTTATGGCCTTTGGGTTAACAATATGAAAAAATCTTGTAGACATAAAATATCTTAAATTTATTAGTAGAATTTTTTGGTGTTTGAATAATTTTTATAAGGGCAGTATTAAGGGGGGTTCCAAATTTTAGGGCCCCCCCGTTTGGACAATTTGAAGAATGTTAAAGATATAAAAAGTCTTACAATTTTTTGTAGATTATTTTGATAAAAATACTTTAGTGCATATTTTAAAATTCAAAATTATAATATTTAATATTTTTTTAAGGCCTTTGGGTTAACAATATGAAAAAATCTTGTAGATATAAAATATCTTAGAATTATTAGTAGAATTTTTGGGTGTTTTAATTGTTATTATAAGGGCAGTATTAAGGGGGGCTCTAAATTTTGGGGCCCTATAACTCGGGAAGTATACGGCCGATTGAATTTAAACTGCGAGCGGATTCAAATGGGACGCCAAATAATATGTGTAGCAAATTTGGTGTAAATCGCTCTGGTACCTTCAGAGGAGTAAAGAGCACAAATTTGGTCTTACGAGCGAACGACGACTAACATCCAAGTATATAAATTATATATATTTTTGGATTCAGAACGACGAGACAAACATTTTTTGTTAATGAAATTTTTTGATCCGGAAATGCTACAGACACGGCCGAATGCTATACCTTATTCGGTACTTCGTACGGCTAAAAATTAATGCTCTTATTCCAATCCAACTAATTCTACC
The DNA here is from genome assembly GCA_933228885.1 of Leistus spinibarbis. Classification (NCBI taxonomy): domain Eukaryota; kingdom Metazoa; phylum Arthropoda; class Insecta; order Coleoptera; family Carabidae; genus Leistus; species Leistus spinibarbis. The sequence goes on from OW121805.1 coordinate 5,114,604, forward strand.
TAATTCCAATAAATTCCAACTAATTCCAGTACTTCCGGTACTTGGTACGGCTAAAAATGAATGCTCTTATTTCAATTCCAACTAATTCTACCTAATTCCAATAAATCCCAACTAATTCCAGTACTTCCGGTACTTGGTACGGCTAAAAATGAATGCTCTTATTTCAATTCCAACTAATTCTACCTAATTCCAATAAATCCCAACTAATTCCAGTACTTCCGGTACTTGGTACGGCTAAAAATGAATGCTCTTATTTCAATTCCAACTAATTCTACCTAATTCCAATAAATACCAACTAATTCCAGTACTTCCGGTACTTGGTACGGCTAAAAATGAATGCTCTTATTCCAATTTCAACTAATTCTACCTAATTCCAATAAATACCAACTAATTCCAGTACTTCTGGTACTTGGTACGGCTAAAAATGAATGCTCTTATTTCAATTCCAACTAATTCTACCTAATTCCAATAAATTTCAACTAATTCCAGCAAATTTATATATAATAATTGAAATAATACATGAGAAATCCTAATTTAAGGCAGAATTTATAACAAAATGAAAGTTAAAATTATTCAGTCGAAATTTACCCCAAATACATATATTTTAACAGTGTAAGTGTATAGCTAGTGAGAATTTTATTTGTCTCTATGAGACGAGGTTTACCTTGACTACCTGTATTCTGTATACCACATAAACAAAACAAACATGTCTGTGCATGTTATGTGTTTAACGTCTGCCGGTGGTTTGCCAGTTTTTCTCCGCAAGAAAGGCGAAGGTGACAGTGTAATTCAACATAAAATGCGCTTAATTCATCTAATCTTAACTAATATATGTTTGAATTCACAGCTCACGTATTCAACGATAGGGTCACTTAATGGAGTTCATATGTTCTCAAAAAGTCATAACATAGACATTTTACACACGTCGACAGAGAATCACAATGTTGTGTGGAAAGAGTTTCATGATTGGTAAGTAAATTGCACAATTTTCTAAAAAAAATTTGATGAAATGATTTTTAATTTTCAGTATGGTTTTAATTGCAATATCCAGTGGTTCAACTATTCCGGTTCTAAACTGCTTATTAGACTGTGTTTTCCATGCAATGGTTTTGATTGTGGGCATCGATGAACTCAGATCGCAAAGGAATATCGAAAGACTGAAGCGGGAATTAAAAGTAAGAGAATTGTTAACCGAAAGAGAAAAAACGTTAAAATAATTTTATATATATATATATATATATATATATATATATATATATATATATAAATAAAATTTCCCAGAAATGTATGTATGTTTGTATGTATGTGAGTAAGTAAAATGCAAATAAGAATAGACGGGAATCGAACTCACGACCTTCAGGGTAAAAGGCAAGATTCTTAACCACTGCGCCATGGCGACTGCTAAATGAAAATTCGCCACCCGTCCAAACTGACCTATGTTCTGTATACCATATGGGCACATGGTGCACACGGGCACATATATATATATATATATATATATATATATATATATATATATATATATATATATATATATGTATATATATATATATAAAAGCAGGAGTGGCCTTCACGCGACTTTATTTATTTAATGAATAAATATTGCTTTATTTAGTTTAATATATATGCTAGTTTGTCGTGCAACAATATCAATATTTGTGGTAATTACGAGAATTTAACATCGCTATTTTTAAAGACAATTTTTCAATAAATAATACTTTTTTTTAAATACTTTTTAATAAAAATTGCTAAAAATTTTGATATTTTAAAGTTTTATTAAAAACATTTTTTCTTTAACTCGTGCTTTATCCGAGTTATTGAAAAACTAGCAAGAATAAACTGTTACTTCCGGCTAAGATATAGTTTTCAAAAATAAAGGAAACACACCCGGGTCATATACAAGTCTAAAATTTAAAATGTCATTATTTTACCTTGAACAGTTTCGGCTCTAACTAAAGCGTTCCACAGACACACACACAGACACAGAGACGTCATTTTTCTATATATAATTTTATATAGTTACTATTTTACTATATATAACTGTTTTTGCTATTAAGCGATTACAGACAGACAAATACACAGACATAATTTCGAAAATCGATTCAGCAATGATTAAAACTTGTATTACAATACTTCCTTATATACATTCGCATAAGAGAGTAAAAATAATTAGATGACCGATATTAATAATAGAAAAACTTTTGTTTGAAAAGATTTCCCAAAAATTGTACTATTGGAAATTCATATACATATCCATTTTAACAGTAATTATAAGAGGCAAGTGCTGGCCACACCAGATGTTTATGTGAACAATGTGTAACTACATTTTAAAATTTCTTATTTTTTATAATGTCCACCAAAAATATATTATTATAACATTTAGGACAATCCAAATGAATATTTAATTGTTTAATTAATTTAACACTTTCCTGTTGATGATCGAGAGGTCAATAAATATGTAGAAATATTAATAAACTAGAGTAACCCGTGGGCACTATGTGCCCATATTGTATACAGTGTACCAAAATATACTGGTATAATAAATGTATACAAATGATTTTAATATCTCAAGACTATTGGACAGTGTTCTTGAGTTAAGACAGAAAATCAAATATTAGACCATTGCTTAATGGTTAAGACTATCGTCCTACTCCCTGGAGGTCGGCAGTTCAATTCCCGTCTATGCCAATTTATTTATTTATTTTACAATAAAGAAGTGTTCTACACATTCACACATACTCACATACATACAAATATATCTAGGTGTTTATATATATATATATATATATATATATATATATATATAATATGTTTTTCAAATTTATAATAATTTAATTGTTTGGCTAAATTGTATATGCGGTTTTTTTTTTTTTTTTTTAGCGGTCCTATCCTATAATTGACAAGCTCCTAGATGGGGTAGATTACAGTGATTCTAGCACCCACATTTCTGATATTATAACAATGGCAGAAACAATATTATGTCCCGAAAATCATCTCATACAGGTTACAAACGCATATTGGTACGTATACAAAAGATATAAACTAACTAAAACAATTTTCAGATCGTTTTGAATTCGTATGCAGAATGTGTTGATTCGTTGTACGCATGTCTGTTAATCCATGGGAAAATCGCGGTTGCCACCGAAAGCTGGTGGACTTTGCACTCAGACGAACGGAAATTATTATCGTTTCTAGGGTCTTTAGAGCATGATTCTACCGCGAAAGATTACTCTGTTTTTTTGCCGCACAAAAGCCCAAATGTAATATTTATACACTTTACTACACTAATTGGTCCCTTGCACTGTTTCAACTTAAACTACAATAATGTTAACAAAAGCTATTTTTCCCATAAAATATAATAATAAGAAACAACCCACTAAACATTTACATAAATGTCACCTCCCTGAGATGTCCCTGCGTTGTAAAATACGCATGTTATGTTGCTGCGACATCACATAGATGTCTCATGAAACAAACTTTGCAAACGGCCATAAACTATGTTTTCTCCAATCAGTAGCGTAACTACGAATGTATGATAAATTTGTCCAAAAATATATTAAGTTTTACACAAGAGTTGGTGCAGACGTTAATGCTCCCAGCTCGCCTAGCGAATGAACTCGAAATATTAACAGAAATAGTCGTTTTGACTATCTCTGAGAAAAGAATATATATATATATATATATATATATATATATATATATATATATATATATATATATATATATTTATTTATTTTTGAAATTTGATATACATTGACTTCAATTTTTTGATTAATTCTACTAAAAAAGATATTTTATGTCAACAATGGTTTTGATATACGTATAATTTCCACGCTCGTGAAATTCCCGTCGCATTTTAAATCCAATCATCTGTATAGGTCCCGAATTATAGGGCTCCAAAATCGGAAGCCACCCTCAATACTGCACCAAGTCAATTTTTAAAAATCTTTTATTTTATATTGACATAGGTGTTTCAAATTGTGAGCCCAGAGGATAAGAGAAATAATAATAAAAATTAAAAATCTTAATTAATTTTTATTATATTAAAAGAAAAAACAAAAAATTATAAGACAATTTATATTTATAACGTATTTACAAATTGGGAACCTGAAGCTCAAAAAAATATCTTGAGTGGCCTGCACTCGACTTTCTTTTACGCAGTTTTCACTAGATATACATACATATATATATATATATATATATATATATATATATATATATATATTAATTTATAAAAATTACACTTCGTTCTTCCTTTCACTATCTAGTGGCTTATTTTGGTTATATAAATATATATATATATATATATATATATATATATATATATATATATATATATATAACCAAAATAAGCAGTCAAACTAACCAATGCTCTACAGAAATATTCTGAAATGTCATTTATCTAATTGACTCTATTTTGTTTTCCTGTCAAACTATTGACAGGCGCAGATGATCCGATTCGCAACGTAAACAAGATATGTGTAATGTTTCGTAGCATTTTTCTCGCAACTGGTACATTTTTTGAAGAAATGTTTCAAACAAAAGTTGTACAAAATATTAATATCTTTCATTATGAACATAACTATTTTTGCCATTTGTGCAGCCGTTCTAGTGCTACTGGAGATAGAACAAAACATGTATAAGAAACATGCACGTTTGACTTTTCTTTTATTGGCTTCTTTTTACAATTCTATCGCTAGCCAAGTCTTTATAAATTAATAATAATAATAAGAATTATACTTTAACGGTCGATTTAGAGCACCGGCAATTAGAATAATGACGTTTTTACTATATTTGCCGTAAGTGTAGCCGTTCTAGTGATATTGGAGATAGAAACAAAAAATATATAGAGTAAACATGCACTGCCGGTTTGAATATTCTTTTCAAAAATAGAAGGTGTACATCTAGGGCATATACAAGTGTTAAGTTTGAGGTTTCATAATTTTTCGTTCGACAGTTTTGGCCCTAGAGCGTTCACAGACAGACGTCATTACGAAAATAGTCACATTCGATTCAGAGAAGGTCAAAACATGTATATCCGTTGAAATCTCGAGTTCGAAATTTTTCATGATTGCAAGACTTACTTATTACTTTGTAAAAGAAAGTAGCCAGACTATTACATTAAAAATGCAACTGGAATTAATTTAGCACTCATATTATATGTATATCAAATTTGGTTAAAATTAAATTTCAAAAGTTACAAAAAAATTAAATATATATATATATATATATATATATATATATATATATATATATATATATATATATATATATATATATATATATATATTACATATTATATAGATTTTCAGAATTCTAAACTTATATTCTAAACCACAATTTGTATTTACATCACAGATTGAAATATGCAAAAATGGTATTAATTTTACCTTTTATTTAGGTCGCCTTCCGGCTAGTTTCTTGCACACTGATTCCAGACGTTGTCGTATGTTGTCTGCTGGGTGCTACGCCCCCACTGGACGAAGTCGAACAAACCGCTTGTCAATGTTTTAAAACAACAATGGAAATTTTAAGATCGGCCGAAAGTATTCACCCGCGAAATTTTCCACATAATCTCCAACTAGACACTGGCATATTAGGGTACATTGTTCACACAATAATCTTTATACCACAAATACTTAATATTTATTTCAGAATATTACTACTGAATTGTCCACTTGGAAAGTATATTTTATCCCGAAATCCACAACAATCAACTAACAAACGGACACGAACAGGGTCACACCGATTAGATATTTTACGCACATTTTACTACCAAACGGTTTTGACATTGTTCACGCCAACAACAGAGACAACAATTGAAAATAATAAAACGGTTAATGCCGTTGTCAGCGAAACGTACTGGTGTTCTGAGTACCATAAATGCCATGCGTTAAAAATTAACGATAATGTTCTTTGCGTTTTGTATGCGTCGACTATTCCGACGCATGCAATGAAATTAATTACTCAGAAAACAATGAAATCTTTAACAAATGATAAACAACTATGTTGGTCACTTTGATATATTTATCTGTGATATTTTAATCCGTCCACTATTATCAATAAAGTATTTTTATGCATTTTAAATGATGTTTTATTTCATATTCATTCACAGTTAAACGAAAAACAAGAGTAAACGCGTGTTCACAGCGAACCAAATAGTAGTAAAGGCCGTTTGACACGGTTCAATATTTATTACAAAATTTATAAAATAATTTAATACAAATATTAGTTAAAATAGCATAACTTTTTATCATTAAATTATTTTAAATGAGTGCCACACATGCAATATTTATTGTAAAATTCACCCTATACGCATGCGCATTTCGGATTATAATAGTTTCGAAGTGAACTAAAAGATGGCGCCAATGATTAGTTATCATTGTACCGTGGCAAATATGTGTACTTTTCGTTAAGATTAAGTGAAACTCAATGTTCACATTTACTTAATCTTATAGAAGATAACATAACTAAACAAGATACATTTATGAGAGACTCAATTTCAGATTTTACATTAAATTTTGCACACTCTAAAAACATACCACATAACCTAAAACCTAAAAGTCATTTGTCATTGTTCAATTTTTACAATCTGCGCATTTTATTGCGCACATTTAGTGAATTATTTACAAAAAACTAGAACATGTTTTACTTTTTTTTTTTTTTAGGAACATTTTTTTATGTATGCAACGTTTCAATTTTATTTTATTTTTCATTATTTAAATTATTTAGTAAATTTTGTAATAATTAATGAACCGTGTCAAACGGTCCTGTATGTCGAAGAGTTTATTTAGTTTGTATTATGACATGCAATGCTAGCATTCCAAGCAACAAAATTAACACAATGTAAGATAAATTTTGTTGCTGTGAACGTTAAAGAATTGTTCACAGCGAAACATTTAGTAATTAGGCTTAGAAAATTACAAATAATAATCTAGTTTGTATTATGATAAGCAATGTTAACATTCCAAGCAACACAATTTATGATAAATTTAGTTGCTGTGAACGTTAGCATTGTATGTCATACAACAAACTGGAATTATTACTTATAATTTCTAAGCTTAATTACTGATTGTTTCACTGTGAACAATCCTTAAAGGATTGTTCACAGCTAAAGAATTAGTAATTAAGCTTAGAAATTATAAGGAATAATTCCAGTTTTATGCCCAATTTATGCCCTCTACTCCTCTGAAGGTACCAGAGATTCACACCAAATTTGGTACACATATTATGTGGCATTCCATTTGAATCCGCTCGCAGTTTAAATCTAATCGCTCGTATACTTCCCGAGTTATAGGGCCCCAAAATTTGAAACCCCCCTTAATACTGCCCTTAGAAAAATAATTTAAGCACTCAAAAATTCTACAAAATATTCTAAGATATTTTATATCTGTAAGTTTTTTTCAAATTAGTAACCCAACGCCCATAAAAAAATATTAAAACATATAATGTTAAATAAATTTTAAGAAAATGCCATAAAACAAGCTTAGGTACAACGCACCTATGCGTCCAGCTCGCCTTATAAGTAATATATGCGATGCGAGCAGTTTTTAATAATTTTGGCCTTTTGGTTAACTAATTGAAAAAATGTTATAGATATAAAAAGTCTTACATTTAATTTAAGATTATATTAAAAAAAAAAAAAAAAATTCAAATTTTGAAATTCAAAATTATAATATTTAATAATTTTTTTCGGGCTTTGGGTTAACAAAATGAAAAAATCTTGTAAACAAAAAATATCTTAGAATTTTTAGTAGAATTTTTAAGTGTTTCAATTATTTTTATAAGGGCAGTATTAAGGGGGGGTCCAAATTTTGGGGCCCTATAACTCGGGAAGTATATGGGCGATTGGATTTAAACTGCGAACGGATTCAAATGGGATGCCAAATAATACGTGTACCAAATTTGGAGTGAATCGCTCCGGTACCTTCAGAGGAGTAGAGGGCACAAATTTGGTCTTACGAGCGACCGAGCGAGCGAGCGAGCGAGCGACGACTAACATCCAAGTATATAAGTTATATACATTTTCGGAATCAGGGCGACGAGACGAACACTTTTTCTTAATGAAATTTTTTGATCCGAGAATGCTACAGACACACGACCGAATGCTTTAGCCTCTTCGGTACTACGTACGGCGAGCTAAAAATTATTATATTATATCAAAAAATTGCAAGACCTTTTATATTGATAACATTTTTTTTAAATTGTTACGCAAAACGGCAAAAATAAACAATTAGTTGTTAATATATTACTTATTAGGTGAATTGAACGCATAAATGCGTTGCACCTAAACTTTTTTTTTCTTTTGGCTTTGGATTCTTAGGAATTAGCGTTTTTAAATCGTCGATATCAATATTATAAATAATACTCACGATTTTGATGCATAATGGCGTGTTCTAAGCGAATCAAATAGTAATTAAGGTTAGAAAATTACAAATAGTAATTTAGTTTATAGTATGACAAGCAATGCTAGCATTCCAAGCAACAAAATTAACACAATGTATGATAAATTTTGTTGCTGTGAACGTTAACTTTGTTTGTCATATATCAAACTAGAGTTATTACTTATAATTTCTAAGCTTAATGACTGATTGTTTCGCTGTGAAGCTTAAAGGATTGTTCACAGTGAAACAATTAGTAATTAAGCTTACATATTATAAGTAATAATTCCAGTTTGTTGTATGACATACAAGGTTAACGTTCATAGCAACAAAATTTATCATTAATTGTGTTGCTTGGAATGTTAACATTGGTTGTCATAATACAAACTAGATTATTATTTGTAATTATCTAAGTTTAATTACTAATTATTTCGCGGTGAACAATCCTTTAAGCTTCACAGCGAAACAATCAGTCATTACGCTTTGAAATTATAAGTAATAATTCCAGTTTGTTGTATGACATACAAGGTTAACGTTCACAGCAACAACATTTATCTTTAATTGTGTTGCTTGGAATGCTAACATTGCTTGTCTTAATACAAACTAGATTATTATTTGTAATTTTCTAAGTTTAACTACTAATTGTTTCGCTGTGAACAATCCTTAAAGCATTAGAACTGAAGCTGGAACAGTGTTGGCGGGAAGACTACCATTTGTGTCTGGCATTGAGTATAGACTGAATGAATTTGTTATAGGTATTATATTATGAAACTATAATACTGGTTTGTTAATGAAATAAAATTCATTTCTGCGAACTACAAGTATATTGCATAACATGTTCATAAGTGAATAAATTGAGAAAAAAACATTATTAGCCTCGTAATATAATACATATAATAATATCATTCGGTCTTTATTCAGTGCCAGACGAAAATGAATGTCTTCCCGCTAACACTGTTCATCAAAATCGTGGGTAAATGAATGAATATGCAACAAAACCGCGTATTTTGTACTGGTTGGTGCTGGTCCATTACCGAGAAAGAAATTGTTCTTGGGAAGGTACGTTGTACGGTGCTGCCACCTACGAACTGACTCGCAACGCCTGCGTGAAACTTTTGAGACTCGCTTGTCGCTGTCGCTTCGGAAGTTTATCATTTCAGTGTGAACTTTGCATGCGGATACTTGTTATACACGTGAAATGTTTTAAAAACAGTTATACAACCGTGTTCATAATATCAAAACGGAATACATTAATTTTGTTTATAGTTTTATATCACAAAGTTTATACTTAAAGTGGAGTGTTTTATTGACTTCTTAACGTGTTTAAATTAGCTTAAGTTTATTTTTTGTGTACTGGTGTGTTGTGCTACTAAACTTGAAAAGTTTTTTTTTAATTTTGTTGGTTCGCGATGAGAATTTGACAATAAGTGTAAGTTTTAAGCAGGAAAATTGAGAAAACCGTGACGTTGTTTTGCGTACCTCGACAAAGACGATCATCTCAAAGCGAATATGTAAGGATAATATTTATTTTATTAACACGATTAGTGGTCAAGAATTTAATTTATTTAAGAGACGTAGGGTTACATTTTAGCAACGTTTAGTGAGCGGCAACAAAGCATAAATGTGAATCTTGATGCTGGAGATGTAGCGTAGATAGAGTTTTCATTGTTGTTGATGTTTTTTAATGCGGTCTTATTTCCGGAGTACAATTCAGTTGCGTGCGCGTTATTTTTACATTTAATCCCACACAAATAAAATATTCATCCTCATTCTTTTAACTAGGTACTCTAATACATTGTTATATATATATATATATATATATATATAATAATAAACTAGTTCAGGAAGCTTTATAAACTTGTTGACATTTACAGTTAGATATTTACGTTTAAGAAATCTGCGGTGCCCTGTACTGAACTTTCTAATAGCATTCAGTTTTATATTTTCACTTTAACTGTTACCGCGGCTATAATTAAACGATTTACTTTTTTTTTTTTAATTAATAAGCAAGTTTCCAGCATTTTGAACTATTTTGAAGAACTCCAGCAATATTTAATTGGATATTATACATTCTATTGTGTTTGGTACCTAATCCTAATCCGAAACACATCTGAAAATAATCTTTATTCATGACACCAAATTAAAATAATATGAATTTACATATAAATCTTCTATTAATATTTATAATGTTTCTTACTATAAGTGCATAAATAAATAAGTACAAGTTTAATTTGTTTACTTAAGGTAAATTCAAGTAGCTGGATTTTTCTATATATTAAGTTTCCCTAATGGTGTAATAATAATAAAACAATTAACTTTACAACTTAAACGCATTTTATGACAATATAAACTGTTGGTTTACTTAATTACCATGAAATAAAAAATATTTATGAACTTCAATATGTGTTAAGGGGTTTTTATTACATTATTATTTATTTTATATTTATAAAAATAATAATTTTGAAATTGACTTTTTTTTTTAACAAAAAAGTTTTTTTTAACGTTTTTACGTTCTTATACGAATGTATATAAGGAAGTATTAGATGCATAAAAATATCGGTGTTGCGATTTTAACGGAACTATGCATTTTAACCGTCCTTGCATCGTTTCTGACTATTTTCGAACTTTTCTATGTGTGTGTATGTCTGTGTGTCTGTAATTCACTTTTAGAAAAAACTGTTGATGATAAAATTAAACAACTGTAAACTTAAGGCTCTTTTTAGTACCCGTATTCAGTATTTTTTTAAATAATAACGTAACTATATTTCGAAAACGGCATAACTTAGGGAAAAAAGACTCTTATAAAAGTTAAATATATTTGAATTTCTAGCAACTTTTAATTGAAAAATTATTTCGAAATATCTACCATATAATTAATTTTTTATTTAATCGTAATTGAAATTTAAATTACTAAATAAAGTAGTATTATATATAGATAGTGAGTTGAGTGAAGGCCACTCCAGCTTATTTTAGATTGTGAGCCCAATTATTAAACATAATAATTTTTAAATTTAATATTGTTGTAATCAATTCATTTTATATCTTAGTTAAAATTTAAAACAAAATAAAGCTATATTATATATATACATAGTGACAGTATAAGAGAGTAAAGTGAAGGCCACTCCAGTTAATTTTAGATTGTGAGCTCTCAATGACGATAAAAAATTATTAAAAATAATCGTTTTTAAATTTAATATTGTTGTAATCAATTCATTTTATATCTTAGTTAAAATTTAAAACAAAATAAAGCTATATTATATATACATAATGACAGTATAAGAGAGTCGAGTGAAGACCACTCCAGTTTATTTTATATTGTGAGCTCTCAAAGGCGATAAAAAATTATTAAAAATAATCATTTTTAAATTTAATATTGTTGTAATCAATTTATTTTATATCTTAGTTAAAATTTAAAACAAAATTCAGCTTTATTATATATACATAATGACAGTATAAGAGAGTAAAGTGAAGGCCACTCCAGTTTATTTTAGATTGTGAACTCTCAAAGGCAATAAAAAATTATTAAAAATAATCATTTTTAAATTTAATATTGTTGTAATCAATTCATTTTATATCTTTGTTAAATTTTAAAGCAAATTAAAGGTATATTATATATACATAATGCCAGTATAAGTGAGTCGAGTGAAGGCCACTTTGTGGTTAAGGGTTTTTTATTATTATTTTAAAATAAAGCTGTATTATACATAAGATACTGACAGTATAAGGGAGTAGAGTGAAGGCCACTCCAGTTTATTTCAGATTGCGCATCCAAAGACAATTAAAAATTATTAATTATCACCATTTTTAGCTCGCCGTACGTAGTACCGAAGAGGCTAAAGCATTCGGTCGTGTGTCTGTAGCATTCTCGGATCAAAAAATTTCATTAAGAAAAAGTGTTCGTCTCGTCGCCCTGATTCCGAAAATGTATATAACTTATATACTTGGATGTTAGTCGTCGCTCGCTCGCTCGCTCGCTCGCTCGCTCGGTCGCTCGTAAGACCAAATTTGTGCCCTCTACTCCTCTGAAGGTACCGGAGCGATTCACTCCAAATTTGGTACACATATTATTTGGCATCCCATTTGAATCCGTTCGCAGTTTAAATCCAATCGCCCGTATACTTCCCGAGTTATAGGGCCCCAAAATTTGGACCCCCCCTTAATACTGCCCTTATAAAAATAATTGAAACACTTAAAAATTCTACTAAAAATTCTAAGATATTTTTTGTTTACACGATTTTTTCATTTTGTTAACCCAAAGCCCAAAAAAAATTATTAAATATTATAATTTTGAATTTCAAAATTTGTTTTTTTTTTTTTTTTTAATATAATCTTAAATTAAATGTAAGACTTTTTATATCTATAACATTTTTTCAATTAGTTAACCAAAAGGCCAAAATTATTAAAAACTGCTCGCATCGCATATATTACTTATAAGGCGAGCTGGACGCATAGGTGCGTTGTACCTAAGCTTGTTAAATTTAATATTGTTGTAATCAAGCAATAACAAAGTATGTCATTGAATTTTTCATTTTATATATTTAATATTAAGTGGTTATAATTATAAATTAGTTGTTTTTACTTTCTTTTACGAAGTAATAAGTAAGTATAGGGATCACCAAAAAAATCGAACTCGAGATTTCAACGGATATACACGTTTTGAGCTTCCCTGAATCGAATGTGACTATTTTCGGAGTGACGTCTGTGTGTGTGTGTGTGTGTGTGTGCGTGTGTGTGTGTGTGAACGCTCTAGAGCCGAAACTGTCCAACGTAAAATTATGAGACTTCAAACTTAAGACTTGTATATGGTCTAGTTGTGCACCTCCTATTTTTGAAAAGAATATTCTAACCGGCAGTGCATGTTTACTCTATGCATGTTTTGTTTTATCTCCAATATCACTAGAACGACTGCACTTACGGCAAAAATAGTTATGTTCATAATGAAAGATATTAATATTTCGCACAACTTTTGTTTGAAAAGTTTCTTCAATAAATGTACCAGTTACGAGAAAATTGCTACTAAAAATCATAAGTATCTTGTTTACGTTGTCATGGATTCGAATGTAGCTTAATAAATCGGATCATCTGCGCCTGTCAATATTTCGACAAGAAAACAAAATGGTCTGAATTAGATAAATGATATTTCAGAATAATTCTGTAGAGAATTGTTTAGTTTTGATAGTTAGTACTTCGAAACCATTACAAATTGGTATTGGTATAATTTTCAACCCATTCATTTATATAAGGTAAGCTAAGTTTTTTATATTGTTTCTGTTGTATTATTATTTCTTAATATTATATTTTTATAATCAATGAATATTGATGAAAACTACGTAAAAGAAAGTCCCGCGTTGGCCACAACCCATTTTTTCATGTATACTTCAGTGATTAAAAAATAATCATTTAAAAATGAAAACTAAATAAATTTTACACGGAGCTGAAGCAATTGGTACCTATGCTTGTTTTTTCTAGCCTTGTAGACATTAAAATTTTTGTTTGTTTGTCGATTACAACAAAGAAATCGCCGAGCAAATCGGTAACTTTTTGACGACGAAACCATTAGATAAATTCGCAGAATGTGTCTTTTATTGTTAATCCCGGATTATCCAGTAAATATTATCCTGGAACTGTTATAATAGCAGATTTATGTATAAAGTTGTCGGTTAGAACCTAAAAGAAAGAACAAAGAATCTTGAGTATAATCAAGTAATAAAAAATAATGAAGTCGCAAAAACTGGTATATAAAAATGTCAAATTTCGTATGAAACAAAAATTGTCCGTACGGTATCTCCGTCTATGGGAATCGCTTCGTCTTGCACCTCGTGGTCTTCTTGCATCTGCAGAGAAGTTCGTGACTTGTTTACCTGCCGACTAAGCTGACTGTACGCTCGTTCCCTCTCACACACAAAGCAAGAGTTTTTAAACTGCGTCATACTCATAAGTACTCTAGCGCTAGCTTTCGTCTCGAAGAATGACTGTACGTACGTACGTACTTACTACGTTTATAATTCGTGTCCAACATATTCAAGAAACGAGATCTTACATCACCTATAGATCATGGTCACCGATATTATTATTATTATATTACTATTGTTTATAACGTCATTTTTGTTTGTTTGTCTGTATGTTAATCATTTCTTGATTATGTAAACGAAGCAAATGATTCAATTTTAAAACATACACTTTTACGACGAAATTAATTACTGTATGACTGTTATTTAACACGTTACAGCTACCGTGGGGTCTCTATGACCCAGCATTTCTCTGTGTGCCACAAAGTGTGCCCAAATTATAAATAACTACAATAGCATTTTTCTAAACACTATATAATAGTTAATTCGTTATTATTATTATTATTTTAAACAGGGTCTCATCCTGTCGTTCACAGCGACCCAATTAGCAATTAAGATTAGGCATTATAAATAATAAACCAGTTTGTTTTATGACAATGCTAGCGGTATCTGGAACACAATTTATAATTTCGTTGTGAATGCTATAGCATTGTTTGTTATAAAGGATTGTTCACAGCGAAACAATTAGTAATTAAGCTTAGAAAATTTCAAATAATAATCTAGTTTGTATTATGACAAACTATGTTAACATTCCAAGCAACACAATTTATGATAAATTTTGTTGCTGTGAACTTTAACTTTGTATGTCATAAGACAAACTGGAATTATTACATAATTTCTAAGCTTAATTACTAATTCTTTAGCTGTGAACAATCCTTAAAACAAACTGGTTTATTATTTGTAATTTCTAATCTTAATTACTAATTGGCTCGCTGTGAATGCAGTTTATTAGAACCCACACAATACAATGTTGTATTGTCATAGAAATTGGTTCTTAACAAACATAGATACAGGCGCCAATGCCTTCAGCTCGTCGTATAATCAATGCGATGGAGAAATATCCATTTTTAAGCAATAATACTTAACTTTCTTATACGTTATGTATAAAATTAAGTATTATGATCACAAAAACAATAAGCGAGCTCGAAATTTTAATGGAAATATTCGTTTTGAGTGCCCTTGAATTACTTTTATGAATTTTCTCAATTACGACTGTGTGTGTCTGCCTGCGTGTGTCTGTCTGTCTGCGTGTGTGTCTGTCTGTCTGCGTGTGTGTGTTTCTATGGAAATATTCGTTTTGAGGACCCATAAATCAATTTTATGAATTTTCTCTATTACGTCTGTGTGTTTGTCTGTATGTCTGTGTCTGTCTGTCTGCGTTTGTGTCTGTCTGGCTGCATGTGTGTCTGTCTGGCTGCATGTGTGTCTGTCTGGCTACATGTGTGTCTATCTGGCTACATGTGTGTCTATCTGTCTGCGTTTGTGTGTCTGCGTGTGTGTTGTGTCTGACTGCGTGTGTGTCTGTTTGACTGCGTGTGTGTCTGTCTGTCTGTCTACGCTGTACAGCCAATACCATTGAGCATATATATTTATTTTGAATTAAAGAGTTATTAATCCCAGGAAAGAAAGAATTTTATTTTTGAAAAGAACATTTCAACCGAAAGTGTTTGTTTGTTTGTGTAATTTATTGCATATCTTGAAAACGACACGAGTTAGAGAAAAAGTGCATCTTATAAAAGTTAAAGATATTAAAATTTCTAGCAACTTTTGTTTGAAAAGTTTTTCCTCTAGATATGTCCTTCTGCTGACATGCGATCACAAAATCGGGTCTTACGAACGACTGTGCGTTATGTAAATGTTCTATTCTGAGAATGTTACAGACACACAACCGGACATTATAGCTCTTTTGTACTACCGTACAACTAGTTAATAATGAAATTTTGTGTCTTTTCATGTTTTATTTTTCTACATTTCAATTTAATAGAGCTAAAATTTGGGGTCTATATTTTTAGGAGCTCAATGTTTGATTGGCAAACTTTTTGCGGTAGTCAATTTGTCTATTCGGTGTTGATGTAAAATTAATGTTTATAGGCAATTAGTCGGATTGTAATTATTTAATTATAACAGCAAAAGCTTAACATAATTATTAAAGTATTTGATAGCTTAACGTTAATATATATTATATTTTTATGACGATCATAAATTAAGATGAGAATAAAAATGAACAAATTTGAATAACTGTTGAAATTTGTTGTATTAATATGCGAATATATTTGTAATAAGAGTTCATCTGGTTTTTGAACTCATAATTCTATTGTAATTATTTTTGAAACGTCTACCTACTTACAAACTAGACTAATTTATTCTGTGATGCTTGTTTACAACATGTATAATTTTTTAAACTATACGCCTATAATGCTCTAGTTATTTTTAACTAAAATTACCATTCACATCATTTGTAACGGTTACACTATACTTTTTATTTTCTTGCACAAGGATAATTAATTACATTTATAAATATTTAATTTAGACAATTAACGAAGATAATCCTATTCGATCGTTATATATATATATATTAGTATATAAAACTAAACAACCAAAACAGGCTCCTATGCTTTCAGCTCGCCTAATAAGAAATTCGTTTTGTATCTTGTATATAGTACTAAGTAGTATACAATAAGGTCGTATAATGTCAACAAGTCAAGGGCCCCCTATTGGCCACCCCGCTGCACGTTCCATTTAAGACTTGTGTAAAGTAAAATCGTGTTCTAGTATTACGGTTGTAGAGCGAACGTCGAACAAACGACTGCGAGTGTCAGACTGACTGATTCTTTTGCCCGTGTTGCCCAAGAAGACGTTTTTTTTTTTTTTCATTTCATTTCTCTCTCCTCCGCTTCTTCTAGTTCCTTTCAACAGCAGATAAAGGCAGAAATACACTCGCCGTGAAGTCTATTGACCCAGTACAATGTTTGTTTGGATCAGGTATACTCCATATCAGCACCACTCACAATATGCATTTTAAATTGGATTCTATATTTATTTATTTATTTAGAATTTCTTATAGTTTCACAGTTATATTATCATTAATTTATAACTAGGTTAAACCGTGGGCCGTCCTCGCCAATTCATCTAATTGCATCATTTGACGGGTTGCGATTTTATTACTGCTTTTGTATTTGAATAGATTATTCACAATATTTGTTATATTTAAACTTTGATTTAAATTGACTATTTGTCTAAATTACAAAATGCAAAAGTTAAATAAACGATTGTATATATTTTCGTTTTGTAATATTTGAAATTTTAGCCTTACTTTTCAGTAAACCATTGTTCTATTGTGAGTAATGCAATTTGTATCATATTACGAAACGAGTAATATACAATTTCTTTCCAATTAAGTTTTTAAAAATACATCAGTAGCCATGATGTAGTTATACTTTTTTCGTGTGTCTGTACATTCTCGGATCAAAAAATTTCCTTAACAAAATGTGTTTGTCTCGTCGCTCTGAATCCAAAAATGTATATAAGTTATATACTTGGATGTTAGTCGTCGCTCGCTCGTAAGACCAAATTTGTGCTTTCTACTCCTCTGAAGGTACCGGAGCGATTTACACCAAATTTACTACACATATTATTTAACATCCTATTTGAATCCGCTCCGAGTTTAAATCCAATCGCTCGTGTACTTCCCGAGTTATAGGGCCACAAAATTTGGAGCCCCCCTTAATACTGCCCTTATAAAAATAATTAAAACACTCAAATATTCCACTAATAATTCTAAGATATTTTATATCTACAAGATTTTTTCATATTGTTAACCCAAAGCCTGGAAAAAATATTAAATATTATAATGTTGAATTTTAAAATATGTACTAAAAAGAATATATATTTTTATTAAATCAAAATAATCGAATAAATAAAAAGAAAACTGACATACGACCGAAAGCTTTAGCATGTTCGGTACTTCGTACATCGAATGTTACAGATACACGACCGATTATTGTACATTTTGAACGACGAGCTAAAAATTACTAATATGGTTCACAGTTTAATTATTATTTTCGTAAAATGTTTCGCCATATTCGGCAAGCTGGAGGCATAGCTGCCTGCAGCAATATTAGGAACATTTTACGAATGTTTCAATCAATTGGTATACATTTGACCTTGGATAATCTTATGCGGGTTCATTTACAAAAATCACAATAATTCCATTGTTCCGGGATAATAACAAGAATAAAGTCAGTAACCTAACAACTAACAAGAGTTGTAAACGCACAAAGTCTCTATTTATTTTTCTGCTGACTAACCTCGCCATCCTTCATGCTCACAATTTAGTTCTGTGTACGTAGGAGGCGTAGATAATCAACAGAATGAGAGAGAGAGAAAAAAAAAGTTCTGTGATAGTTTTCCAGGAATTGATTCAAACATAAATTATATATTATGTGGGTTTTAAACTAAAATAAAAAAAAACTTTCTGGCATGAAAAACCAAAGAACATTGAGAAAAATAATTATTCGAGTAATAAAAACAAGATTTAGCAAAGAAAGAGCTGTGACACAGTATATAGTTATACTTTATATAGATCTTGTTTCAACTTGTTTAGGTAATACCATTGAATACGGATCTGGTTGGTATTACAAGTCTACTATCCTGAAGAACCCGTTATGTGTCTCTTGTGTTGAACCACAGATTACCCCGGTAATCTGTGATTAAACTATTGTATCTTGACAATTGCTAAAATAAGTATATTATTATTGTTCAGTTCGTAGAATTACTACACTGAGAATTGGATTTACTTTGATTCATTTAGGTTTACTACTATTAAATAAATCCCAAATCAATCTAGAGTTACGGATTGTTCACAGCTAAAAAATTAGTAATTAAGCTTAGAAATTATAAATAATAATTCCAGTTTGTTGTATGACATACAAGGTTAACGTTCACAGCAACAATATTTATCATAAATTGTGTTGCTTGGAATGTTAACAATGCTTGTCATAATACAAACTAGATTATTATTTGTAATTTTCTAAGCTTAATTACTAATTGTTTCGCTGTGAACAATCCTTTAAGCTTCACAGCGAAACAATCAGTCATTAAGCTTAGAAATTATAAATAATAATTCCAGTTTGTTGTATGACATACAAGGTTAACGTTCACAGCAACAATATTTATCATAAATTGTGTTGCTTGGAATGCTAACATTGCTTGTCGTAATACAAACTAGATTATTATTTATAATTTTCTAAGCTTAATTACTAATTGTTTCGCTGTGAACAATCCTTTATATTAAATAAATACTATATTTGCTTACTATCGTATTAATTATTTTTAAAATATGAATTACGTATTTGATCCGTAGAGCACATAAGTGACAGGTCGTAAGTTTACGATATTTTTAAATTAAATATTTAAATATTTGTTCGTTGGAGCGCAAAGGTGATATATGGCACTGTAAAAAGTGTAGATTTTTCTGTATTATTTCAATCATTTAAAATATGAATTATATCATTTCCTTAATAATCATTATCTATAAATCAGATTTTCATCTATCGTTATTTATTTATTGTTTTAAAGAAAATAATAAAATTTATGAAATTTTTAAAGTAAAATAACAAGATTTGGTACGGTAATATAATTTTAAAATATGCACTAAATTTGTTTTATTTTTTATTAAAATAATCTACAAAATATTGTAAGACTTTTTATATCTATAACATTTTTTCAAATTGTTAACCAAAAGGCCATAATAATTAAAAAACCAATCGCATCGCATATATTGCTTATTAGGAGTGCAGAAGGTAACGCACCTAAAGGCGAGCTCTACGCGTTGGTGCGTTTTACGCGTACCAAATCTTGTTATATTTATAACGATTTTTTAGAAATTGTGGCTCCATGACCAGGAGAAATACTTAAAAATAATAATTTTAGCTTTATAGCAGACTGGGTATTGTTGCAATCAACCAGTAACAATCATTATTACCTTTTATATTTTATTTTTTAAAAATGCAGGGATTTTAAATAGGTTTTCTTTTTTAAACATCAGTGATTAAAAATGATTTTTATTTAAATAACAAAATTAAACCATCCACTGAATAGATAATATGGCTGCACTTATGCTTGTTTACTTATACGAATTTATATAAGGAAGTAATCATAAAAAAGTTTGTTATATGTTTTTGTTCGGAGAGAATGATAACAATATTAGGATGTTATTTTTAGAGTAGATAAAAAACATAACGTACAATTTTTTATTTTGCTTTGCTATTGTTTTGAGATACAATTAACCCAATTCTTATGCTTTTCAATTTAAAACAATAAGTTTCTCATCTCAGAGACGCAGTCAAGAATCTGTTTCTATGGCAACGGTAACAAATGGGTGAACAATGGGTAACTCCTTTCATTTATAAACTTAAGAAGTAAATTTCATTTTTATGTATTTGCACTTGTGAGAACTATAATAGTAATTGTCAATTGTTCTTAACGAGAATTTTCTTAACGCAGACTAGTTTTTCTTCTAAATAAAACTGTGTTATATGAGCCTTGCACTTCCTTTCATACACTAATTGATAGAAACAAGCACATCTACAAGCACTAATACCTTCAGCTCACCATATAATTTATTTAGTGACAGTTTTTAAATTATTTTTTTATGTAGCGAATATTTCTTGAACTGTTGCACGTAAAATTGTAAGACTTGTATATGGTCTAGATGTGCACCTCCTATTTTTTAAAAGAATAATTAAACCGGAAATGCACTAATATGGCAAAAATAGTCATGTTCATAATGAATTATATTAATATTTCGCACAAGTTTAGTTTGATTTTTTTTACGGCGAGATAAATTTGATAATCGGTTAATATCACTGTATAAAAATGAATTTGCCGTATTCTTGAGTTAGTTCCATTCAATATGCAGGTACTCTGTCGTTTTAAAACGGTACAGGAAGCCGCAGGTGAGCGGATGTGATGTTTTCAGTGCATCTACTGAGCCGTGTGTACACCGGAAACCACGTGACAAGGGCATAGGTCACTCGAATGGACATTTAAAGCTATAGAATATCATTTTACAAACGGTATTTAACATAATTCAAATTATTATTGTTAAATATAAGTACAGTAATACTATATTATAACAGAAATAACTGGTTTTATGCAAATGGATAAAGTTTGTGCTACTGGTCTATGGTAATGGGAATTATTATATATATATATATATATATATATATATATATATATATATATATATATATATAAAAAATCGTTCATGATTACAATACTTCCTTATATAAGGAAATAATTAACAATATATATTTTTAAATTAAGCGAAATAAAAAGTTCAGTGTACGACACCACAAATACGTATAAAATATTGTAAATCTATTGCTAATATTTAAAAGTGGTACAGCAAATTTCGAATATTAATATTAATGTAGAAAACGTGAGAAAGAGGCCGCTGAATCATCTAGCGCTGTCAACATTTGAAAATCATTAGATTTGATATCGAATTAGCGCCAGAAAACCGTAAAATTATTCCAAGGCTAACTGCAATATTACTACGACAAACACAATGAGAACATGAAATTAATTTCATATTATTATTTTACTTATATACAATTTTTTTGCAATTTACTTCAAAAAAAAAATTAAACCTTTGTTATAGTTTAATGTGGTAACGTTCCAAATTGACCAGTTAATAAATAGACATAAAAATAGTAATGTCTAAACAATTATTATTGTTTATTTTCAAAAGATTGTGTTTCTGAAAACGTATACTTGTGGTTTCGCTACATTATATGTTTTTACTTTCTTATAAAGAAGGTATAGGGATAGTGGCAAAGTCCCAGAACTATTTTGGAACAAGAGGGGTTTAAATATACGTAGTTTTATAGCATATACAATTATTTATTTATTTATGAAGCTCTTATGAGATCATTAATGGAGGGCAAAGCTCCCCGCTGAAAGCATCAGAGGGGGTGGATGTCCACTTAGCTCCCCCCTGTTCCGGAGCCACTGGATACTGGCGGCGCCTAGGCTCTGAAATCTCGGGGGGGGGGGGCACAAATAATTTTATATAAATATTGACAATTTTATTTATTCAGAAATTAGGATTATACATTTACTTATTTCTAATTTGTATTTGAATAGATTATTCATATCTTCTTACAAACACACATAATTTTCGAAAAATCTTCTCAAACAATAATTGCTATAAGTTTAAATATCTTATACTTTTACGAGATATATAAGGCTTTAATTCAAAACATCATATTTTAATATTCAACGGTTATTGAGAAAATTGTAAAATTAGATACGAATATTTCCATTCAAATTTCTGTATCGATTTTTAGCCGTTCGAAGTACCGAAGATGCTAAAGCATTCAGTTGTGTGTCTGTAGCATTCTCGGATTTAAAAAAAGTGTTTGTCTCGTCGCTCTGATTCCAAAAATGTATATAACTTATATACTTGGATGACCAAATTTGTGTCCTCTACTCCTCTGAAGGTACCGGTGCGATTCACACCAAATTTGGTACACATATTATTTGGTATCCTATTTGAATCTGCTCGCAATTTAAATCTAATCGCCCGTATACTTCCCGAGTTATAGGGGCCCAAAATTTGAAACCCCCCTTAATACTGCCCTTATAAAAATAATTGAAACACCCAAAAATTCTACTAAAAATACTAAGATATTTTATGTCTACAAGATTTTTGCATATTGTTAACCCAAAGCCCAAAAAGAATTATTAAATATTATAACTTATATACTTTGATGTTAGTCGTCGCTCGCTATTAAGACCAAATTTGTGCCCTTTACTGCTCTGAATGTACCGGAGCGATTTACACCAAATTTGGTACACATATTATTTGGTATTCCATTTGAATCCGTACGCAGTTTAAATCCAATCGCTCGTATACTTCCCGAGTTATAGGGCTCCAAAATTTGGAGCCCCCCTTAATACTGCCCTTATAAAAATAATTAAAACACCCAAAAATTCTACTAATAATTGTAAGATATTTTATGTCTACAAGATTTTTGGATATTGTTAACCCAAAGGCCATAAAAAAATATGAAATATTACAATTTTTCAAATTATATTTTCTTTTATATATTACGTTTAAGAAAATAAAAATAATACAACGCGAAGGTCAAATATTTTTGTTGCTGACAGAAATATATAATTTCTCCGCTAAAGCGCCCAATAATATCGCCATATTTATACTTTACAACCCCATTGCAAAATCTTATAAAATGAAATTTGTTTCCCAATTTGATAAAAACATGCAATAAAAATGGAAAATTTCTTCATTTTATGAGGTCGTCCAGTTTTGTACGTTGCCATTACCAAAATATAGGGGTAACGTAAGCACTATTCTGCTCTAGCAATAAGGAAATGCAACGTAATATGTATGCAAATATTAAACGTTTTCTTTTATTTGTTTGAGATGGTTCATATTGTGTTGACGTTGTAGTAGATATGGAAATGAGATTCATCCATCATATCAAGTGAGCAGGAAACGAAATCTGAACTGTTCCATAATTTCATCAAACTTTCGCTTTTTCCCCGGATGAGAACATTTAATTATCTCCCCTTTGTTTTGACAAAATTATGCGAGATGTTGTTTTTACTTTGATTGTTTTGCGTGTTGTTTACATCGTTTTGAAAATGCTTTATTTGTATATAGTATCCATGATTAGGTCTATGTTAAAGATGCTTTAATTAATATTATGAAAACGTCTGTAAAAACCGCAACTGTTAATTGTATTTTAATGATGAGTATTAAGGAACGTAAAAAAACTCTTCATACGAAACCGCAGTATCGACGGATACAGTCATGACAATTGAACAACCATATTTCCGGTTGGCAAAACAATTAATGAAACAACAACTTTCAATTTAAATCAGATCGGATATGAGATCATTGTTGCATACAGGATACCATCGTCGGGAGGAAAAATTACAGATACGTAATATTTCAAACCGAAATACGTAGAATATTAATAAAAACTGGAGTGACTTTCTTACACTCTCATTATCTAAATAATATTTAATTTTGTTGATCCGATATATTAATTCATCTTATCTAAGACAAACATTATTCCATCATTTTTTTTTTGTGGTCTTTTAGGTGTGGCATTAAAGGTATGAATCATACAACAAATAATAATATATATATATTTTAATTCTAGTTTCGCAATTAGTAGTGTGTGTTGCTTATGTTATATGTGAGTCAAAACGGACACTTTAGCTAACTGGTAACTTGTGTTTTAATAATGTCTTTGTGAACACAGAGACATATACGCCCTCCGCAAACCTAACTACATGTCTTGAATGATGATTGTCATTGACCGTTATTCCATATCATTAATTATTTTTGTTTGTGTTTATTGACATCTATACTTACTAATGTAATTCTGATTGCAACAGAACTGAAATAAATAAGACAAGACCTTGATACCATCATTTACATTCAACTAGTGCAATTTTAAACATCCTTAGTTTTGTTTGATGCAAATATAAACATATCTTGCACATTCATCAATTATTATATATAAGGCGTGATTTTACAATACTTTATAATACATCATAAACTATAAATAAACAAGATTTGGTACGCGTAAAACGCACCAACGCGTAGAGCTCGCCCTTATGTAAAAAATGCGTTGCGAGCAGTGGTTTTTAATTATTATGGCCTTTTGGTTAACAATTTGAAAAAATGTTATATATTAAAAAGTCTTACAATTATTTTGTAGATTATATTGATAAAAAAAAAAATTTAGTGCATATTTTAAAATTCAAAATTATAATTTTTAATAATTTTTTTCGGGCTTTGGGTTAACAAAATGAAAAAATCTTGTAGACATAAAATATCTTAGAATTTTTAAGTGCTTCAATTATTTTTATAAGGGCAGTTTTAAGGGGGGCTCCAAATTTTGGGGCCCTATAACTCGGGAAGTATACGGGCGATTGGATTTAAACTGAGAGCGGATTCAAATAGGATGTTAAATAATATGTGTAGCAAATTTGGTGTAAATCGCTCCGGTACCTTCAGATTAGTAGAGGGCACAAATTTGGTCTTACGAGCGAGCGACGACTAACATCCAAGTATATAAGTTATATACATTTTTGGATTCAGGGCGATGAGACGAACACTTTTTCTTAATGACATTTTTTGATCCGGGAATGCTACAGACACACGACCGAATGCTTAAGCTTCTTCGTTACTACGTACGCCGAGCTACAAACGCACGATTTATTATTATTTTTCTAAATTTTGACTATTCATATATCAAACAAAACATAATATTAAAGGTAAACTTATTATTTTGAGGAAGAAATAAAAACATCAAAACGTGCGTAATTATTTAATTTTAAATATTGATCCTGCTTATTATTTACCAATTTAATAATTATATCGCATTTAGTTTGTGGAAAAAGGAATATGTCTCATATATCTTGTATTATTTTGCAATGTTGCCCATTCGGGACCATTATCAAAATAAATTAAAATTATATGGTAAGGAAAATGTATTGTTGTTCTATTTATATTTTATGTTGTTGTTAATATTTGTATTATATTTTATTATTAATTGTTTTACAAAATAGTTTCATTATACCATGTAAATGTTTGGAGCTTTAAAATATATATATATATATATTAAATAATGAAACCCGTATTCAGGGGCATTTTTAGATCTGAGAATTTTACAGTCACAAGGAATTGTGATGATGAAAATAAATAAACACAAGTGTTCATTTAGCAAGTGATAAATGTCACTGGATGTAAACACCAATATTAAATGTAGTTGTAAAGTAGTTGTATATAGTGATGATGTATATCCCTGCACCACATCGAGGTCAATAACTCGTCTTCTGCTAAGCGCGCGCGGTATAAAAATACCATACAAATATATATTTATATAAACAAGCAGAAACTCCCGCAAAGACCTTGCAACACACGGAGACAATCAAACAAATTACGCTCAATTCTTTCTCTACATCCTTTGCATATTTACGTAAACGCTAAATTAGACTCACTTTCCATAATTATTCATAATAACAGCTTTGAATCTACACACATATTAACATATTTTTCAGTAATTATAAGTCATTTTACTATTATTATTTTTAGCCTGAAGGACTAGTAAGAAAAAGTATTCTTCTTACAGAATTATTATAAATTTCAAGCTCTTTACAAATGCCCCTGATGTTATATAATTGATTGAATATGTCACCCAAAAGATTCTATTGTTCATCTATTTTAAATGTATGAAAGTTAAATGTCTAGCCTTTTGTTACATTTCCCTACTTATAATAACGAGAAGCTTGTTTACTTTGATGATAATACTGTTTGTCTGTCCGTGATGGTGAACACGCTACAACAAAGGAACAATGTTTGGGTAAAGGTGAAAATGTCATACGCGTGAGTTGTAATCTCACAACGTTGTTAACTGTGGCTATGTGATGAATTTCCTGTTTAAGCTTATTGCTCATTCGCTACGCCACGCGTCCAATACTCGCGTGAGAATATTAATAATGTTTCCATGTTACACATATATAAGTTATGTGATCCAGTAGCAAAGCTGTTTCAAACTGCATTACATACAAAATGGATTCATTTTATGGATTTACTGCAAGCGTTATCAGATAATAAACAAGATAAGACTTGTTGAGAAAATAATGGAGGAGATTGTACTACTGATTATTTTTATTTTTGTTAGCTCGCCAAAGTACCGAAGAAGCTAAAGCATTCGGTCGTGTCTCTGTAGCATTCTCGGATTTAAAAATGTCCTTAACTAAAAGTTTTTGTCTCGTCGCCCTGAATCCAAAAATATATATAACTTATATATTTGGATGTTAGTCGTCGCTCGCTCGTAAGACCAAATTTGTGCCCTTTACTCCTCCGAAGGTACCGAAGCGATTTACACCAAATTTGCTACACATATTATTTAACATCCCATTTGAATCCGCTCCCAGTTTAAATCCAATCGCCTGTATACTTCCCGAGTTATAGGGCCACGAAATTTGAAGCCCCTCTTAATACTGCCATAAAAATAATTAAAACACCCAAATATTCTACTAATAATTCTAAGATACTTTATGTATATAAGATTTTTTTGGTAATTGTTAACCCTTAGCCCGAAAGAAATGATTGAATATTATAACTTATATATTTAGATGTTAGTCGTCGTAAGATCAAATTTGTGCCCTGTACTCCTCTGAAGGTACCGAAGCGATTAACACCAAATTTGGTATACATATTATTTGAAATCCTATTTGAATCCGTACGGAGTTTAAATTTAATCGGTCGTATACTTCCCGAGTTATAGGGCCCCAAAATTTGAAGCCTCCCTTAATACTGCCCTTATAAAAATAATTAAAGCACCCAAAAGTTCTACTAAGTATTCTAAGATATTTTATGTCTACAAGATTATTTCATATACCCCAAAGGCCATAAAAAATTATTAAATAATTTTTTTAACAAACATATTTCGAATTGTTAACCAAAAGGCCACAATAATTAAAAACCGTTGCTCGCATCGCATATACTACTTATAAGGCGAGCTGAACGCATAAGTGCGTTTGCCCTAAGCTAAACGTTGTTTAATTTTTACTTTCTTATACGAATGTATATAACGAAGTATTGTAAATTCGATATTTTGCTATATATATATATATATTAATAATATTAAAATAGTAAATATGAATTATTTAAAATTGCAAGATGTAATATACAGTAAGCCACACTAGAACATCTGTTTTGTTATTGTATATATTTACATAAAAATGTAGTATACCCGTTGTGTTTAAATGGAAATTGAAAAAACTTCACGAAACCATATGCTGTAGCTGTTATTCCTATTAGAAATTTTAATTAGTCTAATTATATTCGTATAAATAGTGTATTGTTCATGTGCAGCAGCAAAATAAACTTAAATTAGGGTTAAAAATATAAAATAATTTAAACAGTGCAACAACCACAATAATATATTCTAACCTAAAGTATTTGTGATAATCATAATTAAATTATTTGAGTCTATTTTGTTTCCCAAACATACGATTTATTAAATAGAACCCCATATACAAACGTATCTATAGAAATATAAAAAAGAAATTTAGGATTTGCCGTAGCAGTTTTCTCGTAACTGCTACATTTTTTAAAGAAACTTTTCAAACAAAAGTTGTGCGAAATATTAATATCTTTCATTATGAACTTAACTATTTTTGCCATAAGTGCAGCCGTTCTAGTGATATTGGAGATAGAACAAAAATGCATAGAGTAAACAAGATATTTATGATTTTTCATAGCAGTTTTCTCGTAACTGGTACATTTTTTAAAGAAACTTTTCAAATAAAAGTTGTGTGAAATATTAATAAAATAATATCTTTTATTATGAACATAACTATTTTTGCCATAAGTGCAGCCGTTCTAGTGTTAATGGAGAAAAAAAAAAGATTAAACTAATTCTGTTCTTAATTATTTGGTAACCCACTGTGTAGAAACATTTTTAAAACTTCAGCCATTACGTTAAGCCGCGTGTTAAACTGACCATTAGTTTTTACGGCAATTTTACCCTAAGGCGTAATTTAATAACTTTTGTCAAACTCCGGTCGCATTATTACGCCATGGCTAATGATACCCTGTCATACATACACAAAGATTTACTATGTATATAATGACACTTGCAAAACATTTTTGATTTTTACGGACATTAGATTCCCAGTAAACAATTAAAAGTAACATTCCCCATTATGGAAGATACTTGCAATTCCATGTGAAACTAAATGTTTACACTTTACAAAAATGGTATTACAACATTACATATTATGGATACGATTACGGTGTGGGAGGAGGTGCTTCATAACTATCATAACCTTGAATCATATGACATAATTATATTAAGGATGACATTGAAATTGAAAAAAAAACAAGTGCTCGTTAATAAGTTGAAAATACATAATTAGCTTTGTGTCATTAGTAATTAAATTTAATTTAATAACTTCAGTACCTCAAAATTATTAATTTAATATATCTAATGTCATTAACCAACAAGATTCGGTACGTACAACGCACCTATGCGTCCAGCTCGCCTTATGAGTAATATATGCGATGCGAGTAGCAGTTTTTAATTATTATACCCTTTTGGTTAAAAAATTGAAAAAGCGTTATAAATATAACAAGATTTGGTATGCGTAAAACGCACCAATGCGTAGAGCTCGCCTTTAGGTTATGCGAGCATGGGTTTTTAATAATTATGGCCTGTTGGTTAACAATTTGAAAAAACGTTATAAATATAACAAGATATGGTACGCGTAAAACGCACAAATGCGTAGAGCTCGCCTTTAGGTTATGCGAGCAGTGATTTTTAATAATAATAGCCTTTTGGTTAACAATTTGAAAAAACGTTATAAATATAACAAAATTTGGATGCGTAAAACGCACCAATGCGTAGAGCTCGCCTTTAGGTTATGCGAGCAGTGGTTTTTAATAATTATGGCCTTTTGGTTAACAATTTGAAAAAATGTTATAGATAAAAAGTCTTTTTTCGTAGATTATTTTGATTAAAAAAATTCAAAATTAAAATATTTAATATTTTTTTATGGCCTTTGGGTTAACAATATGAAAAATCTTGTAGACATAAAGTATCTTAGAATTTTTAGTAGACTTTTTGGGTGTTTTAATTATTTTTATAATGGCAGTATTAAGGGGGGCTCCAAATTTTGGGGCCCTATAACTCGGGAAGTATACGGGCGATTGGATTTAAACTGCGAGTGGATTCAAATGGGATGCTAAATAATATGTGTAGCAAATTTGGTGTGAATTGCTCTGGTACCTTCAGAGGAGTAGGGGCACAAATTTGGTCTTACGAGCGAGCGACGATTAACATCCAAGTATATAAGTTATATATATTTTTGGATTCAGGGCGATGAGACAAACACTTTTTGTTAAGGATTTTTTTGATCCGAGAATGCTACAGACACACGACCGAATGCTTTAGCTTCTTAGGTACTTTGTACGGCAAGCTAAAAATGATTATTATTATGTATATATATATATATATATATATATATATATATATATATATATATATATATATATATATATATACATATATATATAGATATATATATATATATACATATATATATATATATATATATATATATATATATATACATATATATATAGATATATATATATATATACATATATATATATATATATATATATATACATATATATATATATATATATATATATATATACATATATATATATATATATATATATATACATATATATATATATATATATATACATATATATATATATATATATATATATATATATATATATATATATATATATATATATATAATTATATATATATATATATATATATATATATATATATATATATATATATATATATATATATATATATATAGATATATAACCTTTGCATAAATAAACTATTGTTTGTGTTATATACGTTAATGCTGCTGATATAAAGTAGAAAATTTTTTATTCTCTTTATTAATGAGTCATGCAAATTACATTAAAGTAATGAAGGGCGTTGTACTGAACGTCATTTTGTCCACACATTCGATATACCATTCATGTCCAATTAATTTATGTGTTTTGAACGTGAGAAAATACAACATATGGCGCCCCTCCAATGTGTGATAATGAAATTAATTTCTGTAATCGAAAAAATACGAACTATGCAAATATAATATTGATGTGCAGTAAATAGAAAATCGGGAGTGCTCTACATTCAACTTTCTTATACTTTGTTTCCACCATATATTGTAACGAATAATAAAAACACTTATTACAATCATATTTATCTTGTCAATCGATTTTTTAACTATTAAGTATGTATTAAACGTCAATCTAAACTTATATTCACTATACTGGCTGCCTATTTATCTCTGCCCGACTGTCATCAGCGTTGCACGCTTATATATTAAACACCAAAGCTTCTGGAAGCTTCTAAGATTCTAGGCGCTATGAATTTACAATATGTAATATAGCTTTTTTCTGGTTTAAAATTATTCTACCATTACCATGAAATTATATCAATACGAAGTAAGTAATTAAGTGTGTTGGAAATTGGTTCAGTACCAATGAGGTAATAAAAACATGCAATGGCATTTATTATCGGAAAGTGCATAATTTCTATCGTGTTCCAGCCACAAATATATCTGTGGTCTCAGCTTACAGATAATTTCAAAGATAGTTCACGTTTTAATACTTAAGCAAGTGAAGCATAACGCGAAAACTTCATGTTATAAATGCGAATTGAAGACGGTGCTTACTCAAATATCGAAACGTACAAAGAATACCGACACCGACGGCTAAACTACTATATAGTATTTTGTTCACTAGACAATAAATCATTTAAGACTTTTAAAAAGTATTAGTATCAATTTGCTGAATCAATTTTGTATGGTTTTCTATTCCAACAACAGAATTATTAATTTTAATTACTAATTTGCTCGCTGTGAATGGTGTGAACGCTTTACAACCAATACAGTTAAACAAGAAAATATTGTTTTTAATTTAAGTATTGTGTATCCTGAGAAAAAAAATCTTTTATTTTTGAAAACGATATTTTATCCGGAAGTTTTTGTTTACTCGTGTCATATTCTTAGTATCTCTTAAACGACACAAGTTTGGTAAAAAATTACTCTTACAATGGTTAAAGATATTAAAATTTGTAGCAACTTTTGTTTGAAACGTGTTTTCAAAAAATGTACCATTTACTATAAAATCGCTTTTGAAAATTACCTAGTTACATTTACGTTTTTCTAGTTACCAAACTTATTGATATTGTTTTATGGTAAAGTGAATTTAAAATACATTAATACTATATTATATATATATATATATTAACTAATCTAGCCAGCAATAGTTGGCATTACCATCTTCGTTTTTGTTATGCTACTTGCTTTTCGCTGATTCTATCCGTACATACCGAATCTTGTTGATAATGTTTATGAAATATTTGCATTGATAAGTTCTGTAAATAAATATTCACTTTATCCATTGCAATTCCTGGTATCTCTTCGTTTTTGGGTTCGAAAATGTGATATTTTGACAGTTTTCCCTGCGACTCTAAATGGCTAATAAAAAGTTTCTCGTTTAACCGACCAAGCGAGTGTTTTCAAAGATAAATTTATCTTCGAAGATATACAAACAACTATAAGATAAATTTTAACAGATGTTTAGATATTTACTTTGTCGCGGCAGATAAGCTCGAAAATACCTCAAACGACTATTTATTTTTTTACTAGGCATATATTTGTTCTACTTGAAAAAGTGAGTTAGTAGCAAAGTTGTACAAGTGTATCATTAAAATTCTTCAAATTCTAACAAAACAATCTAACCAGATTTTCGAATTTCAAACAGTTTACATTTTTCAAAACATTACTTATATTAAAAATTGGGACAAGGAACAAATTATAAATTATATTTTCGCATTTTATTACTTTTAAGACTGCATTCGTAGCGAAAGTTTAGTGAAAATCTAAATGAAATTTTAATTCGGCGAATATTTTTTTAGAAAATTCCAAATTAACATTCGGCCTAGATTTTTGCCAACTTTTATTAAATATTTTGTCAATTCATTTGTATACAATAAATTGTAGCCATGTTTTAAGAAAATGTGACTACTTTGCAAGCCCGTTATAGTGAACATTGTCTCGAGTGAACTACTCAGTAGCGTGAACACACATTTCTACATTGAGTTGGGATATAACGAAGAAAACAAAAATGAAATTGAATAATCTAGTTTGCTTAAGATAATTTAAGACAAACATTGTTACAAATTAAATTAAACATAAACACTGGAGTGGCCTTCACTCACCTTTATACTTCCCCTATCAATTTAATATTGCTTGTGTTGTTTTAAATTAATTACCGTGAAACAAAAACTAGGGAAACGTAAATATAAAATAACCAATTTCAAACACTAGTAAATCTTTTTACACAAAAGTTGCTAAACAATCTATAAATAAATGTATAAAAATACATTACAATTAAATAATGAGTGATTTAATAAAATATAAAAGCTCGACGAGGTCAGCGACATCTTGGACCGACGATGGCCGGTTTCGTGATTACCGGGCACTTCCGGTCGCCAGCGCACCGATTTAGAAGAGCGATGAGTATCCTCCTTCCCCTTACTGCACCTCTGCGCCATGTCCTGCACGTGTCTATACATAACATTACGGTCAATGTTGTTGGAGCCCTTTGTCGTTTGTTAGGTACAAACAACGCGATATGGCGAAGGAAAACACAAATTATAAGCGACCGTCACTTGGTTGCGTTGCTGTTATCAATCAAGCAAAAACAGAATTGCAAACGTGCGCAGAAAAAGTGTAATAATGCATCATGACGATGACGATGTGTTCAGTACGCCATTTGCCATCGCTTGGTTGCAACATGCTTGCCTATTATATTCCAACGCTATTGTAAATGTGTCCACTTTTCCTAAGTAAACTTTTTGCTGGATTTGCATCCGTATTGTACTCGTTTATAATATGGTACAATGCATTACGTAGAGTTTGTGAAAAATGAAATATATTTTCAATTTCTTATAAAAGCATTTCATATATTTACTTCGTAAGAGCATATACGCCGTACGAGGTATCGAAGAAGCTAAAGCTTTCGGTCGTGTGTCTGTACCATTATCGAATCAAAAAATTTCATTAAAGAAAGTGTTGGTCTCGTCGTCCTGAATACAAAAATATATATAACTTATATACCTCTGAAGGTACCGGAAGCGATTCACACCAAATTTGCTATACATATTATTTGAATCCGCTCGCAGTTTAAATCCAATCGTCCGTATACTTCCCGAGTTATAGGGCCCCAAAATGTGTAACCCCCCTTA
This sequence comes from Leistus spinibarbis, assembly GCA_933228885.1. Classification (NCBI taxonomy): domain Eukaryota; kingdom Metazoa; phylum Arthropoda; class Insecta; order Coleoptera; family Carabidae; genus Leistus; species Leistus spinibarbis. Next base: position 5,148,741 of record OW121805.1, read on the forward strand.
ATACTGTCCATATAAAAATAATTAAAACACCCAAAAATTCTACTAATAATTCTAAGATATTTTATATCTATAAGATTTTTTCATATTGTTAACCCAAAGGCCATAAAAAATTATCAAACATAATTTAAAATTTTTAAATATGCACTAAATTTTTTTTATGTAATTCTATAAAAAAAAAATTTCTTATTGTTAACCAAAAGACCATAATAATTAAAAAACACCTGCTCGCATCACATATATTACTTATAAGGCGAGCTGGACGCATAGGTGCGTTGTACCTATGCTTGTTTTTATGAAGATAATCTACAAGAAATTGTAAGGCTTTTTATGTCTATAACATTTTTTCAAATTGTTAATCAAAAGGCCATAATTATTAAAGACTGCTGCTCGCATCGCATATATTACTTATAAGGCGACCTGGACGCATAGGTGCGTTGTACCTAAGCTTGAACGCCAAAAAAATGATTCGCATAGTTGCAATCAACCAATAATTATGCCATTTTCTTTTACATTTTATGACTTCAAGAAAAGAATTGTTTTTTTTTAAAGGAATATATATTTTGTTTTATCATGAAATTGATTATACGGCGCACTGACGGCATAGGTGCCTGTGTACCTATGCTTGCTTTTAAAGATAATTATGTATATTTTAAATTCTGATACGCAGAAATATTCTTCCAAAGTCAATAGATCTTTAAATATTGTATTTCAACACGCCCTTTTAGTATTTTTAGTACGTAAATGGAGTAAATATGAATAAAAAGAAATGAGAAAAGTCGTTTATTTGTTTTTGTTTTGTGCCCGTACTGACTTACAGCCTTACAGGGAGAACGGTGACAGATTGAATTAGTGAAACGAAAGCTAGTATACATTTAGAGAGAAGATGAATGGAATGGAGAAGAAGTCAAGCGCGTAGTAAATGTGAACCAGTAGGACGAAAAGTTAGCGGGCATGTATCGATTCGACCGGTTAGATATGTGGGCGGATGCGGCTGCGATGCTGCGGACTATTGTGTCTCTGTGCCCCGATGCTCATCTCACTTGGATTATATTCTCAATTTCTTTGTTAATATCTTTAAAAATAGCCATATTACATACACGTTTCCCTTATATTGATTTATAAGAATGTAAAAATGCGAATAGGGTTAATAACACTATATTACCGGTGCACTTCGTTGTCACCCAATACTCGTGTTTGCATTCACTTAGGGAGCGACACATCTGTGTATCTGTTTACCACCGCGCATGAAATATAGTCAATAATTATGCTAATATATATATATACAGTCTATTTTTTTTAAAAACAATGCCACTGTTTCAAAAATAAGCAGCGAACAATTAATAATTCTTTATTTTGACATTCTCCGCGATGGTATTTTAAAAATAACAAGAGACTTGCTCACATTGACCGAGAAATGCTTATAATGGCATGACGGAAAATATATGCGGAACTTGAATGTAAAATTGTCGAAAGTGTCTGACCTTGAAAGGGGTAATTAAAGTTTAGAAAATCCGCGCTAAACTGGTTGATTTTCTTATCGGGAAGATATGAATTTTATACGCGAAATTTAATTAATTATTATAGATATTAATCTTTCTAATTTTTATGATGTGACTTGAGAATTATGAATGTAAATTTGCTGTTATAAATATTAATATATATAAATATAAAATTTAAAACAGGAATCTTGGATTTCCCTTCAGTAAATATCAAATGACTAGAAAGTATTTAAGAATACAGATAATAATTATATGCAGTGTCCTACATTAGGCGTTATTCTACCTATAATTTAATTATATATATATATATATATATATATATATATATATATATATATATATATATATATAAATAAATAATAATAATAATACATTTTTTCTGACCATACGAAGTACCGAAAAAGCTAAAGCGATCGTGTGTCTGTAACATTCTCTCACCCATTAATAACAAGGCATAGGTGCAAGCACCAATGTCTTCAACTTACCGTATATTATATTTGTTAAATTTAAAAATAATAATTTACCAACTGATGTTTATAGCTCGTCGTACGATAGTACAAAACAGTGCTTAGTCGTGTGTCTGTAACATGTTCGAATTAAAAAATGTTTTAAACCTAATATTCTTGTATTTTTGCCTTGAATCCAAAAATATATAACTCGCACGCTCGGTCGGTCGTAAGATCATTATGACCGCAACTCCTCTGAAGGTACTGGGCCAATTTTACTGAAATTTGGCATACATAAAATTTGAGTAGCCATGAAGTCCCTGTCGCATTTTAAATCCAATCGTGTGTATACATCCGGAGTAATAGGGCTCCAAAATTTGGAGCCCCCCTTAATACTACCTTTAGAAAAAATTTGAATATATTAAAAAATTCTACATTTAATTATAAGTTATTTTATGTCTAGTGATTTTCTTAAAATTGTGAGCCTAAAAGCTATAAAAAAAAAAACATAATTTCTTTCTTTAAATCTATTCAAACGGCGCCTAATATTGTTTTTTACTTAAGAAAGAAACATCATAACTACATATTTTTGAAGAGATAAAATGATAATATACGATAATAAAAACAATAGCAATTTTGTTGGAATACGAAATGTATTGTTACAATCATCCGAACAATCAATAAATAACATTATAAATATCAATTACTTTGTTTTGCCTCCGGCTTCACAATCTAAAAAAAAACTTTAAATTTAAAACTTGTATATTGCCCGGATGAGCACCTCCTATTTTTAGGAAAAAAAATTTAACCGGAAGTATTAGAATACTCACATTACTTTTTCAATTTCGCAAAATCAACAGGAGAAATATTATTTCTTATAATAGATGAAAATATCTGGAGTGGCCTGCACTCAACTTTCTTTTACGTAGTTTTCAATAGATAGATATTAATATATAATGAAAATAACTGGATAATTATACCAATTTATAATGGATCTGAATTTGAAGTACTTATCGTATTCACTCTTAAACAGTCAAATTTCACAGTTAAACTCTGAAATTGTTAATTAATTATGTCAGCAAATATATAATATAAATTGATTCTATAATAATTTACCTGATACAATGTATTCTAATAAGAAATCAATATTTTAAATATTAATTCATACAGATAACTGTCAAAGGAATGCTTGTTTGTTCTCAATAAACAAGAAACAAATGATGTAACTCATGGTTGATTCGTTTTAAAAATAATAAAATTAGTCACAATTGTAGGTATCACCATGGCAACGTAAATAAGATATTTGAGTTTTTTCGTAGCAGTTTTCTCATAACTGGTACAATTTATGAAGAAACTTTTCAAACAAAAGTTGTGCGAAATATTAATATCTTTCATTATGAATATTGCTATTTTTGCCGTAAGTGTAGCCGTTCTAGTGATATTGGAGATAGAACAAAAAATGTATAGAGTAAACATGAACTACCGGTTTGAATATTCTTTTCAAAAATAGGAGGTGCACATCTAGGGTATATACAAGTCTTAAGTTTGAAGTTTCATAATTTTTCGTTCGACAGTTTTGGCCCTAGAGCGTTCACAGACACACACACACACACAGACGTCATTCCGAAAATAGTCACATGCGATTCAGGGAAGGTCAAAACATGTATATCCGTTGAAATCTCGAGTTCGAAATTTTTCATGATTACAATACTTACTTATTACTTGTTGAATTTTGTAAGCTTTTACTATGTGAAACTCCATGTTAATTAAGGAAAAAAGGTTTTTAAAAAAATACACAGTGTTTAGTTTCACTAATTTAACAATTTAATAACGACTAGTTTCACCAACTATGTGGCATCTTCAGGTCTTAACTCTAAACTAAAGCTAAACATCGAGAACTAGGCTATTTATAATTTACTTAAAACTAACACTATGGGGGGTGGGTTATCCCCAGAAATCAATGAGCGGTGAACTGTAAAGGTCTAACTGTTCATTCAGACAAATGTTGGTTTTATTATTCTTACATTTAATTATTTCTAAAGATTCTAAAATTGTCAGTTTATGTCCTTTTTCTTGTAAATGGAGCACTGTAGGTTTATTGGTTTCCGTTAACTTATGTCCAGATGTGATAAGATGGTTTGCAAATGTTGAATCAGATTTGTTTAGTCTATAGGATCTTAGATGTTCTTTAAATCTGATATTGAAGTTACGTCCTGTTTGACCTATATATACACCTTCACAATCGTCGCACGTTAATTTATATATTCCAGATTTGTTCATGATATCTGTTTTTTCTTTGTTGTTGCACAAAGTTTTCTTTAAGTTGTTACAGGTTTTAAACGCTACTTTATTTTTATTATATGTTATGTGTTCACCAATGGTATAAGAGATTATGCCAAAATAGGGTAATGAAATATAATTGGTCGGTTCTTTGTTACAAATTTTGGGGTATAGGAGTGTTTTTATATTTTTGTTGTGATGTTTATTTATTATGTTATCAATTACTTTTGTATTGTACCCATTGTTTCTTGCAATTTGATGTATGATATCGACCTCTTTTTTGTAGGCTATTTTCTTAAGTGGTATGTTTACTAATCTATTTGCCATGGAATGAAAAGCTGCTAGTTTATGTTGGAAAGGATGTAAGGACGTGCTCGGTATAACTGTATCCGTGTGTGTTGGTTTTCTATAAATTTCAAATTCGGGGAATTCATTATGTAGAATTTTAAGATCTAAAAAGTTTAAAGTTTTATTATCTTCTACTTCTAGTGTGAAATTTATTGTTGGCTTCAGTGTATTTATGAAATCTAAAAATGTTGAAAGTTGTCTCATTGTTCCTGACCAGCAAACAATTATATCATCTACATATCTATACCAGTATTTAACATGACAAGAATATTTTGAACTAATTATTTTTTGTTCTAAGTGGTCCATAAAGATATCTGCTAGCAACGGTGATAGGGGTGATCCCATGGCTAAACCTTGATTTTGTTTATAAAAATTGTTGTTAAATTGGAAGTAATTTTGAGAGATACATAAATGAAACAATTCTAATAATTCATTTGTTAATATCGGGTCTATATGTTTTAATAAAATAGTTTTTATCAGTGGTAGACATTGGTCAGGCGGAACATTGGGAAAAAGGTTTATAACATCAAAGGATATTAATTTGTCTGAATTGTTAAGTTTGACATTTTGTGTATTTTTTTAAAAACCTTTTTTCCTTAATTAACATGGAGTTTCACATAGTAAAAGCTTACAAAATTCAACAAGTAATTAAAGCAAGTACAGCTATCCAAGCTAAGTTATATTCTAAGCTCAAACTTAAACATCGAGTGATTTCCCAAAATATTTGGTTTAATCAAAAGTGTAAAGAGTTGAAAGTTTTCCCAAACTTCACACACGTTACATGCAGCTCAAATTCATCAGCAGCTAGAACAGCTATCTACAAAGCCAAAAAGACTTGGCTTTATGAAGAAACAAGGAAATGGTACCAAATTAGACAGAATTTACATCAATACATCAAGGTATTACATATGGAACTATCATTCAAACTACATCCACTAGAATTCGACGTATTAGAAGATAAAATATACAACAATATTTCTAAAACAATCTTCAATAAATACAAGAAACAAAAAGTGAAACTTATTAAATTACAATCTAAACAGATTAAACCGTTAATTATAGTAAATAACAATAATCCCAATTTAAAAAACATAGATCACAACCAGAGTGACACTCATAGTTTCTATCCTAGAGTAATGAACCTTTCAAAAACAACTTTCCAAAAAAAACCACATCAAATTATTAAACAAAGGCCTCAAATATAACATACCTAAAGACATAGATGAAAATCAGTTACAAATATTAGCCATTGATACAGAAATAGCTTTAAAAAATAATCCTGATAAACAATCACTTCAACATATCACGAGAAAGATTATTAAAAACAAATACACCACTGACACAAAATCTAAACCCATAAACAAAGAAATTCAAACAGTGAACCAAATTAAAAAGATGATTAAGGATAATAATTTGATATTAACCAAAGCAGATAAAGGGAACACTATTGTTATATTAGATAATGATCTTTATACTAATAAAGTCGAAGAATTTTTAAACCCGAGAGATTTTACTTTATTAAAAACTGATCCCACCCCCAAATTTCAAAAAACCTTAAAAGAATCTTTGTTGTATTGTAAAAAGTTCTTAACAGATAGAGAAAAATTTTTTCTAACAAATATGAATCCACAAGCTCCCATTTTATATGGACTACCAAAACTTCACAAAACTAATATTCCTATAAGACCAGTTTGTTCCTATATCAATGCCCCTTGTAAAAAACTAGCAGAAAAATTAAACAAAACATTCCTAAATTTAACTAATTATAAACCTATACACACCATAAAAAACGCGGTGGAACTAGTTGATAAAATGTCAAACTTAACAATTCAGACAAATTAATATCCTTTGATGTTATAAACCTTTTTCCCAATGTTCCGCCTGACCAATGTCTACCACTGATAAAAACTATTTTATTAAAACATATAGACCCGATATTAACAAATGAATTATTAGAATTGTTTCATTTATGTATCTCTCAAAATTACTTCCAATTTAACAACAATTTTTATAAACAAAATCAAGGTTTAGCCATGGGATCACCCCTATCACCGTTGCTAGCAGATATCTTTATGGACCACTTAGAACAAAAAATAATTAGTTCAAAATATTCTTGTCATGTTAAATACTGGTATAGATATGTAGATGATATAATTGTTTGCTGGTCAGGAACAATGAGACAACTTTCAACATTTTTAGATTTCATAAATACACTGAAGCCAACAATAAATTTCACACTAGAAGTAGAAGATAATAAAACTTTAAACTTTTTAGATCTTAAAATTCTACATAATGAATTCCCCGAATTTGAAATTTATAGAAAACCAACACACACGGATACAGTTATACCGAGCACGTCCTTACATCCTTTCCAACATAAACTAGCAGCTTTTCATTCCATGGCAAATAGATTAGTAAACATACCACTTAAGAAAATAGCCTACAAAAAAGAGGTCGATATCATACATCAAATTGCAAGAAACAATGGGTACAATACAAAAGTAATTGATAACATAATAAATAAACATCACAACAAAAATATAAAAACACTCCTATACCCCAAAATTTGTAACAAAGAACCGACCAATTATATTTCATTACCCTATTTTGGCATAATCTCTTATACCATTGGTGAACACATAACATATAATAAAAATAAAGTAGCGTTTAAAACCTGTAACAACTTAAAGAAAACTTTGTGCAACAACAAAGAAAAAACAGATATCATGAACAAATCTGGAATATATAAATTAACGTGCGACGATTGTGAAGGTGTATATATAGGTCAAACAGGACGTAACTTCAATATCAGATTTAAAGAACATCTAAGATCCTATAGACTAAACAAATCTGATTCAACATTTGCAAACCATCTTATCACATCTGGACATAAGTTAACGGAAACCAATAAACCTACAGTGCTCCATTTACAAGAAAAAGGACATAAACTGACAATTTTAGAATCTTTAGAAATAATTAAATGTAAGAATAATAAAACCAACATTTGTCTGAATGAACAGTTAGACCTTTACAGTTCACCGCTCATTGATTTCTGGGGATAACCCACCCCCCATAGTGTTAGTTTTAAGTAAATTATAAATAGCCTAGTTCTCGATGTTTAGCTTTAGTTTAGAGTTAAGACCTGAAGATGCCACATAGTTGGTGAAACTAGTCGTTATTAAATTGTTAAATTAGTGAAACTAAACACTGTGTATTTTTTTAAAAACCTTTTTTCCTTAACTTACTTATTACTCTGTAAAAGAAAGTAAAAATAAAAATTTCTAGCAACTTTTGTTTTAAATGTTTTATTTTTTAAAAATAGCCTTTGAAATGAATACAAATACATAAGTCAAATGAAGGCCACTCCTGCTTTTTTATATATAAACATTGAATGTAAAAATGCATATTGTTCATTAACAGATTTTGCGTGAAAACGTATACAAACGTCCTCGCGAAAATACTCAAATCAAACGTGTATTTTCGTTAAACTCCTTAACCGGATGTAGCAGTTTACTCACATTAATTTTTCAATTTCTCGGAATTCTAGCAACTTTTATTTAAATAGTTTTATTTTTAAAAAAACGCTTTTGAAAATGATACATATATATATATATATATATATATATATATATATATATATATATATATATATATATATATATATATGTATATATATATATATATATATATATATATATATATATATATATATATATATATATATATATATATATATATATATATATATATATATATATATATATATATATATATATATATATATATATATATATATATATATATATATATATATATATATATATATATATATATATATATATATATATATATATATATATATATATATATATATATATATATATATATATATATATATATATATATATATATATATATATATATATATATATATATATATATATATATATATATATATATATATATATATATATATATTTGGTGTGAATCGCTTCGGTACCTTCAAAGGAATAGAGGGCACAAATTTGCTCTTATGAGCGAGCGACTAACATCCAGTTATATATATATTTTTGGATTCAGGGCGACGAGACAAACACGTGTTGTTAATAAAATTTATTGATCAGAGAATGCTACAGACACACGACCGAATGCTTTAGCATCTTCGGTACTTCGTACGGTGAGCTAAAAATGCATAAAGTAAACATGCATTTCCAGTTTGAATATTCTTTTCAAAAATATGAGTTACATATCTAGACTTTAGAAACGTTTATAGACTTAAAGATTGTTCACAGCGAAACAATTAGTAATTAAACTTAGATAATTACAAATAATATTCTAGTTTGTATTATGACAAACAATGTTAGCATTCCAAGCAACACAATTAATGATAAATGTTGTTGCTGTGAACGTTAACCTTGTATGTCATACAACAAACTGGAATTATTACTTATAATTTCTAAGCTTAATTACTAATTCATTAGCTGTGAACAATCCTTAACAGTATTTAAAATATACATAATTTCCTTTAAATGCACAAGGCCACTCCTGCTTTTTAGCTCGCCGTACGTAGTACCGAAGAAGCTTAAGCATTCGGTGGTGTGCCGCTGGAATTATTACTTATAATTTCTAAACTTAATTAATAATTCTTTAGCTGTGAACAGACGTCAATCGGAAATTCAGGGAGTATCAAAACTTGTATTTCCGTTGATATTTGATTTATTTATTACTGCGTATAAAAAGTATGAATAAAAAAAAAACTTGTTTGTTAAATAATTGTAAAATGAGTAATATTCTAATATCGCATTAGATAATAATCTGATTGTGTAGTGAATCATCGTGTATCTGTAGCTGCGATCTTTTTCTAATTAAAAGTGATTATTACAAGAGGTTATTCCAGAACAATATAAACAATTGGAATGTTTGTTATTTGCTGGCAGCTTCAGGGTTTAAAATTAAATCCACGTGCATAAAAAGCAAGTATAGTAAACAAAACATATTTTGTATTACGTTACGAATAATGTATATTGTAGCTGACAGCAGCATGAGGGAATGTGTTGAGAGACACAGTGGTCAGTAGTGAGCGAGTGTGAGTGCGAAGAGCCCGCATTCTTCACAATTAATACTGACACTAGAGTAATTACCCCTGACATTTGACATATAAATGATTTAAACCGTGTCATATGGCCTTTGAATGTTTACCGCTTGCTTGTCAACTAATTTCACATTATTTTTAGGTTTATCATTTTTCCACGATGGAAATAATACGTTATCATATTTATTTCTTTATTTCTTTTTGAGACACACACACAGATAATAATGGATTACACGTATCACATAATGTCCTAATTCTTTTTCCTTTGTCTGACTCCCAGTCTACGATTTGTACAATTATTACTCATCTCACGATTGTATATTCGTTTTCAACTTGAGATATTAAATAATTAAAGTAAATCTATATAATAAGATGTGTACTTAAAGTATTGTAATCATTGACATATGTCGAATTTAGGAGTTTAACGGATATACACGTTTGATTCGAGTATTTTCACGTTGGCGTGTGTGTACGTTTTCACGCAAAATCTGGCAATGAACAATATGCAGTTTTACATTTTAGTTTATATATAAAAAGCAGGAGTGGCCTTTATTTAACTATATATATATATATATATATATATATATATATATATATATATATATATATATATATATATATATATATATATATATATATATATATATATATATATATATATATATATATATATATATATATATATATATATATATATATATATATATATATATATATATATATATATATATATATATATATATATATATATATATATATATATATATATATATATATATATATATATATATATATATATATATATATATATATATATATATATATATATATATATATATATATATATATATATATATATATATATATATATATATATATATATATATATATATATATATATATATATATATATATATATATATATATATATATATATATATATATATATATATATATATATATATATATATATATATATATATATATATATATATATATATATATATATATATATATATATATATATATATATATATATATATATATATATATATATATATATATATATATATATATATATATATATATATATATATATATATATATATATATATATATATATATATATATATATATATATATATATATATATATATATATATATATATATATATATATATATATATATATATATATATATATATATATATATATATATATATATATATATATATATATATATATATATATGTGTATATATATATGTAATTCTCCTAATACTTGAAATTGTTTTCTAATTATTGGCTCTTTATAGGAAGAAAACGTTTAGATTAATATGATTATAATTCTAATGGATAACAATGTTATGTATTTATAGAGCACTTATATTTTCTGTCCGATAGGTTGTTGAGGTATTGATATCAAAACGTTGGAATTATAATAGTTATTACAACGAAAATTCCTAAAAGCCATAAAATACGGTGACTTTGTACGGATTCCTGTTCTCCTGTCGTTCGATTCTTTTCTATTCTATTCATTCTATTCTATTTTCTGTCCTTATTCGTCTTACAGAGACACTTGTACAATTTTAAACG